>JAJHZJ010000314.1:11058436-13458436 GCA_023548195.1 Bettongia penicillata ogilbyi
TAAGGAGTGAAGTGAGCAGAACTACTAGAAAAACTGATATGATGACAACAATGTAAAGAAAAGCAACTTTGAAAGCCTTAAGATCTCTGATCAAAGGTAGTACCAACCATGTCTCCAAAGGACCTATGATGAAGTACATTACCCACCTCCTTTCAAAGAGATGATACACTCAAGGCGCTAACTAGTGAGATAAGTGAGGGAGGGGTAGGTCGGTCAGTCTAGGCTTGAGTTAGCAGCATAGTGATGATTTTAGAGGTGATGAGCTTAACCTGGGAGGGGCATCTTGTTCCACTGAATTGGAATCAGACAGAGTATTAGATGCAGAATGGAGTGATCCTGAAAAACTATTTTATCTAAAATCATAAAGAGCTACTATTTACACTAATGGCAACTTTAAACTTTTGGGAGTGCAGGTACTTGGTCAAATTTATGAATACAAATTTTCTCTAAATTTAGCTTACGTGTAAGGAATCTTTGTGAACCATAACAAATGTGACATCATTTGATTCATGATTGAGGAAGCTGATTTTTAAAAGTCATGTAGTGTTAAAGGCAAGATGTCAACATCTGACCATGAAACTACTCAAGTTTTATTTGGTCATTAACAATCCTTTACTTCAACATATTGATATCTGGCCACTGGACCCAGATGGCTCTGGAGGAGAAAGTGAGACTGGTGACTTTGCACAGCCCTCCCTTACTCAAACCAAATTCAATTGCAAATCATAGCATTATGTCCCTGTTGACATGGTCCTCTTGGAGAATGAAGGATGAACCTGCACAATTGAATACCAAGAGGGATGACAGAAAATGTTGTTGTTCAGTTGTTTTTTCAGTCATGTCTGAATCTTTCAGACCCCATTTAGGGTTTTCTTGGCAGAGATGCTGTAGTGGCTTGTCATTTCCTTTTCCAGTTAATTTTTATTAATGAGGAAACTAAGGCAAACAGGTCTAAGAGACTTACCCAGGTCACACAGTTAATAAATATCTGAAACCAGATACGAACTCAGGTCTTCCTGGTGCTCTATCCAGTAAGCCTTCTAGCTGCCCTATCTCTAAATTAATAAGGTCTTAAATTGAAGAGATTTTAAAGTTATCATCAGAATTCCCTGACATATGCCATTTGACTTTTGCTTGAATACTTCTAGCAATAGGGAATTTACTACTGCACAAATCTGCCCCCAAAAAAGTCGCAGCTGGTCATTTACTGACTTTGCATCTGAGATTAAGAACAGAATCAGCTGATCCCTGTCTAGGATTACCAAAGCAGAAATGGGCATCCAGTATGCTTTTGCCTTTGGGATCTTTTGCTTGTGACTGACCATCCTTGTTCCAAAGTGTATCTTCCTGTGCAGGCTGGCATCTCTCATTCTTAAATCCACTCCTTTGATACTCAGGAGCAACTAATGAGCTGATAACCGCTTCAGCCAACACAATCCTACTTCCTTAAGAGATCTTGTGGTCTAAAGACCTATGGTTCATTCATGCCCCAGTATTTATTGAGTGCCTATTTACTACGAATAAGAGTAGTTGAATTGGTTTAGTTATTCTGGAGAACATTTGGAGCTCTACTCCAGAAATCACTAAACTATGCATCCCCTTTGACCCAAAAATAGCACTCTCAGGTTTATATCCAGCGTGTTCTGCAAGGTGCTAGAACAGAGAAGAAACAGATTACTGCATCCCTAAACTTCAGCAACTTCTAATCTACTTAGGAAAAAAAAAGTAACACCAGTGGAACAATTGGAATCTGAAGTAGTATATAATGAAGTGACCAAGTGATTTGTAAAGACAGCAAGTAGAAGTTTAGAAATAAGGCAGGTATAGGGAGCCTAGAATAGTGGAGGGAAACTCATGTAGGAGTTAGAAAGTGAATTGGATTCTCAAGGTAGGTTTTAGAGAAGCAGAGCTCTTAGCTTTACCATTCATTTTGGCCCTGAGTCATATCTTATGTCACGTTATTACTTAACTGCTCTATTTAGATTGTTTGAGGGAAGCTAAGTGGCAAAGTGGATGCAGTCCTGGGTCTGGAGTCATGGAGAAATGAGTTCAAAACTGGCCTCCAATACTTAGAAACTGTAGGATCCTGGGCAAGTCATTTAACCCTGTTTGACCCAGTTTCTTTATCTTTAAAATGAACTGGAGAAGAAAATGGCAAACTACTCCCGGACCTTTGCCAAGAAAACTCCAAATGGAGTCGTGGAGATATGACTTGACAACAGTATGGACTGTTAGCTCCTGGAGAGAGCAATTTTTCCATCAATAACCAGTACCGAATTCTTCTTGTAGTAGTAAAGACTTGGATGAATTCCAGACCATACACCCACCAGAATGACAAAGATGACAGGTGCATTAATGCACCATTGCTGGACCTATGAATTGGTCTAGTTATTCTGTAGAATAATTTGGAACTGTACTCTAAAAGTCACTAACCTATAAATATGCATTGAACCAATGATGCTACTTCTAGACATAACTAGGAGGTATTGCGGTTAGTATGAAGCAGATTGTTAAATTTTCAGTGTGAGCATTTACACCTCAGAAATCAACATACTACAGATGAGAACCTAATTTATTGTTTGCTGACTGTCTAGACTTAAGAATGTGATAAAGAAAATGTTCTTGATGCAGATTAATAGTGAGTCATGTACATTTCCCCCCAGAGAGCAAAGTGTTAAATATTTACCAGCACACTCCTGCCTATAACCCAAAGAGAGCAAAGAAAGAGGAAAAGGTATATATATATGTGTGTGTGTGTGTGTGTGTGTGTGTGTGTGTGTATGTATATATACACATATATGTATGTAGATATATGTGTATGCATGAATATATATACATACACACATGCACATACATATATGTGTATATATATTGTGGCTTGTTAATTTATTCATAGTCATTTCCCCCTTTTGCAACAAAAAGAGATATGTAAGAGATCTTATAAGGTATACACACACACACACACATTGCTATTGTTCAGTCATGAACCCCTTTTGGGATTTTCTTGGCAAGGGTACTAAGAGAAGAAACTGAGGCAAACAGGCTTAAGTGACTTGCCCAGGGTCATACAGCTAATAAGTGCCAGATATGAACTTATAAAGATGAGTGTTCCTGATTCCAAGTCCAATGCTATATCCACTGCACCACCTGTTTATATTTACAGTTATATTTTAGCAAAGCATTTAACAAAGTAATACTATTCTTGTGGAAATGATGATTAGATTCAAGGTAGACAATAGTATACCTAGGCGGATTTGAAATCAGTAGAAGAGCTGGAACAAAGGGGGAAGTCATTAATAACCTAATATAAACCTGAAAGGAGACCTCTAGTGGAATTCCCCAGTGAACTGAGCTGTACTCTCTCTTGTTTAAGATTTTTATCAATAACACATAAGGGAATAAATGGAATGTTTATGAAACCTACAGAAGACATAAAGCTGAAAGGAAGAACTAATATACAAGAAGAAAAAGACATGATCCCTAAAGATCTTGACAGGTTAGAATTTTATTATTTTTTGTTTGTCCTTCATTTCAAAGAAGATAAATGACATCGTGGGGGGTGATGTCTTGACTTGATAGTTGGATTAGAGCGAGGCAAAATTACACAAAGTAGTCAGACTCTCTCTTCCAGAGTTATCAAAGTCCAATGGCAAGATAAAAGTCAAGATGACTGGCAGTGGCCCTGCGATGCAGTGGATGAGGTTGGCATTTTTAATGCCTGACCAAGCTCTAGGCATTCCACGGTGCCTGCTTCAACCACCTTCATGGCTGCTGGAACAAATTGTTCTTATCCATCAATTCCACTGCAAGAAGTCTTCACGTGCTTGGGCTAGCTATGTCCCTAACTCATCAACTAGTTTGAACCCCTCAGTTACCCTTAATCTGGTTTAGCCCATCTGCAGAGACAATTTACTGATGTGTGACCACTTCAAATGCTACAGTTTCTTGGAGCCACGAGTGGGAACTGAGTACCAGAATGAGCAGCCCTGAAAAGCGCTCAGCAAGCCCTCACACTAGAGGTGCTAGTCCTCCTTAAATATCCCATACAAAGATGTATGGGATTAGGCAGAGTCTAAAAAGATATTATTTAATAGGGATTAATATAAAGATTTCCACTTGGGTTCAAAAAAAATCAGTTTCACAAGTGCAAGATGTGGTAGGTGTGGCCAGTCAGAAGTCTATCTGAAAAGCCTGTCTGAGGTTTTTAGTGCTCAGTATGAGTCTGTCGAATGACACAGTAGCCAGTAACATTAACTTAATCTAGAGCTACGTTAAGAGAGGCTGAGTATCCAAGACTAGAAAGGTGAGGGTTCTGCTGTAATCTGCCCTTTGTCAGAGCATATCTGGGATATTGTGTTCAGTTCTGGATATCACATTTTAGGTAGGACAATAGTGAGTTTGAGAATATCCTGAGGAAGGCAACCAGGATTATGTCATGTAAGGACTGGTTGAAGCATCTGAGGATGATTAGCCAGGAGAAGAGGAGACTTGGGGGGAGGGAGAGAGAGTTAGATAGAATCATCTTTAAACTTTTGACTGGATTGTCATGCAAAAGGGAGTGTAGATGTTCTGCTTGTCTCCAAAAAGTGAACTAGGAGCAAAGGCAGGAAGTTCAGAGAGGCAAATTTAAACTTGATGGCCACAAGACAGGGCCAAGTCTTCTTTCCATCTGGTTTCTTTACTGCTCCACCCAATTCTGTAGAGACAGAAAGATAGGGAGTACACAAATCCCACTATGCTAGTGACCAGAGGGAATCAGATACATCTTCTCTCTAACACACACAAAGTAGAGCAGAAGAACATAAGAGAAAAACTGCTGAACAATTAGGACTGATAAAAGCAGAATGAGTTAGTTTGGGAAGGTATGGGTTCTCTCTTACTGGAGACCCTCAAGCAAAGACTGTATTGCCTTTTAATGGGTCTGATATAGAAAGGATTTGGTTCAGGTACGGGTTGAACTAGGTGGCCCTCCAAGAGTCTTACCAGCTTCTGATATTTTATAGCTCTGTGTTTAAATCAGTCTATCCATTGGCATGGCTTTCAAAAGACTAAAATCATCTCTTTGTTAGGATAAAGCATTAGAATAGTTCTTCATTAGAACCTCTTAATTATTTTAGCAACATATATTTCTCCTTGGTTCTTCATCCTGCCTATGACTCTTTTATAGATTTTCATTCTTCATTTTTAGTATCTATGGGCATAAACAGATCATATCCAATAAAAGCAAAAAGATACTCTTCTTTTTTTGTTTAGATATACCATCTACCCTTAAATGATAATGAAAGTTTGCTTTTTTTCCCCAGTTCATGTTCTTTCTCTTTTCCTCCTGATCAAATTCCACACATAAGGTGAAGCCCTAAAAGGCACGTCTCTGTTTTTAAGACAAAATGCTGTAATGCCAATGTGATACCCACAGCAGCCACTATGGATATGCATATATTTTTCTAAGGTAAATTCACAAAATACAAACTCTCTTCCTCAAAGACAAAACCAAGATATTTTTTCAGATGTCAAAAAGTTGGTTCCATCATGGTAACAACAAAGTTTGGACACATTACCAACAAAAGGAGCATGACCATCCCCAAACTTTCCCTCTGTAAGGACTCCCCACAAACAAGCTCCCTTAGGCAAAATCACTCCCTTTCTCACTCAAGCTAGCTGCTCTGCTCTGCCTCTTCTCTCCCCCAGCTCTACCTCACCCTTTCTTCCTGCTGCACCCTTTTGCCAAGCTCCTCCCATCATTTGATTCAAGCTGTGGGCTGGGCCAAAGCTCAAAGCAGGTCACATGGGCCTCTTAAGGGACAGAGAAGATCTTCACATTCTCTTTACATTACAAATGCCTGTATTTCTTTCATCACTTGTGGATAGGAGTCAGGGAGATATGATGCCTCAGATATTTATTAGCTATGTGACCCTGGGCAAGTCACTGAATCTCTGTCTCAGCTTCCTTGACTGTGAAATGGGAATAATAACAGTGTCTACCTCACAGGGTTGTTACGGAGATCAAATGAGACAATATTTGTAAAGTGCTTAGCATAGTGCTTGGCATTGAACAGGCAATTAATAAATGCTTGCTCCCTCCCTTCCTTCTGAGTTATATCAACTACAGAATATATAACATTGTATAATATAAGCACTATAGTTTATTGTTACCCAGGTAGTCTATGCACTGACCTTTTGGATATTTCCTTATTTAAACAAAACACTTCTGATGGAGGATTTAAAGAAATGTATTGTTATTGAACGTTCTGGTAGGGAATTTGAAAGGGAAAGAAAAGATAGTCTCACTAAAATTATAATAAAAGTTTCACTGGGAAAGGATCTTTAAATTATAAGTTAATGTAAAATATAGTAAATACAATGATTCCATTTTTTGTAGCCACACATTGCCCTGGATAACTGTGAGCCTGTATACCCTGTAAGTAGTCAGAGAAAAAGATGAGAAATTTCAGCCTATCTGCTTTGTACTCTGTATAGAGGCAAAGGTGCAAGTATGTCCCTCTACCACATTAGGGACCATAGTTAAGTCATCTCCCCACCCCCATCTCCCTTGAGAGTTCTTGATTCGAAAATAATCCACTTCCTTTCCTCCTAAATTTAGTTTCACTCCTTTTTGTTCAGGTACACTATTTTTAACATTAAAAAAAGCTTTTCTTCTTTGTAACGTCTCAAGGTCTCCTGCTGTTCATTTCATTGAAGCTTTTATTTGTACCCTTCTCTGTGCAATATTGTAGGATGCCTGAAAGGGGCAATCTGTTTCCTGATGGAGAGTGAGAAGAGATGGGACAGAGACGATACAGGAAAGACTAGTTGGAGAAACTCTGGCTCAGATAAAAATCCTGACTACTAAACAAGAATTGAATCTAAATATTCTCTGTTCTAGTGTGGATTAATTAGGTGTAGTAACATTTGCTATTCCAGGATTTCATTTCATTTCACAAGAAAGAACTTTCCTCTATGCAATGTGAATTTTTTTCTTTAAAAAGAGGTACTCAATCTGTGTCTGTTTCTCTAGTTCTGGAGATTTGTTGTTGTTTTAACTATGCTTTTCTATTGGATTTGCTCTGTTCTTCTTTGTGTGTGCTGGAGTGAAAATGAATCAAACGCCCTCTGGTCATGAGCAGATTGGGATGTTGGGAATCACTCTCTTTCTACTTCTGCAGAGCTGGGCGGAGTAGCAAAGCAGCCAGCTGGAGAGAAGGAGGGCCCTGTCTTGTGAAGTCTTTGTCCCTCTGAAAACATGCACAGATCTGGAGATGGATGGGAAAGGCCATGAAAACCACAGAGAAAGGCGAGAAAACAAATTTAAGTCAAGTACTCCACCATGTTCAGTAAGTGAAAGATGAGAAAACAAGACTCCAAACTCCTCAGCATCTGTGGTTGGGGAAGCCTCCGAGATAAAGAAAACAAACCTCCATCAAAATCTATCATGTCACAGGCAATGAGTTATTTCATTTCAAGGTTAGCCTGAGTTTGGGGGGCATGGTTTTTTTACATTCTGTCAGAATGCCCAGCCTTGTTCAAGCGCTATGGTGGCAAACATTAATAATTGGCTTTTATATGATGCTTTAATGTTTACAAAGCATTTTCCTCTCAACAACTCCAAGAAGTTGGGAAAGATAACTCTCACCCCCACTTTACTGAGATTTACTGAGATATTTTGGTTAAATAACTGATTTGTGATCATATAGTAAGTGGTTGGGTCAGGATTTGATTCTGCAACTTCCAGACTTTAAATCCAGTACCCTGTCCAATCTAGCATATGTGTCTTATCCTTTACCAGGGGTCCTTAAAAACTTTTGTGTCAAGTACCCTTTTGGTAGACTGAAGTCCATGAACCCCTTCTTGGAACAATATTTTAAATTAATTGATTAATTAAAAATTAAATTAATTTAAATTTGATGAAAAAATTACTAATTAAAGTAATTTTTTCTTTAAATTTAAATTAATTTAATTTTTAATTTATGGAATAAAACAAGAAATTCCATAATGTAGTATAATAGAAAAGATGATTGCACATGTAACCACAAATCAATTATGTACAACTTATTATTCCTTTTAAATATATAATAAAGTTATCATGTAAATTTTTTTCTTTTTTCTTCCCCATCCCTGATGGCTATGAATAGACACATACACACATATATGTAGATATACACATATATGTAAAATTATTCTACACATACTTCTATTTATCAGTTCTTTCTCTGCATATGTTCTTTCTTCATATGTTCTTTATGGCTAATTTTAATTAATAACTTAATGACTGATTGAAATGTGAAATTTCAAGTATAGGTTTGTGATAATAAAGATATAGTTTTTTTCCCCATCCAAGTTCACAGATTTCCTGGCCTGTAGGTCTCTAGGTTAAAAACCTCTGATTTACATAAGAATATATTGTCACTGGACGACTTCATAACAATAGGAGGCTATCTGTCCAAGATTTCTGTGACTTGCTAGAAAAACAGAAAGAGATTAGTGTAATAAACATGACTGACTTTGAATATATGAACACCAAAATGAGTTTCATAGCCTAGAATAACTGAGAAAAGAATGCTAAGGAACTTGAAATGGATTCTTAATATCGTAGCATTTTAATCCAGTCTTTATAACTCATTTCAGTGAAGCATCTTTATTGGAATCACAGAAGAGAATTTATGAGTCTAATTGATATTTCTCCTCTCCCATTTTACAGATGAAGATGCTAAAGTTCAGTAAGATTAAATAACTTGCTCAGTGTCACATAGCCAGAAAATGGGAGAGCTAGGACTAGACTTTAGGCCAATGGTCGTCTTTCCACTGTACTATATGTTTCAGTAGTCACATGAATTAGAGTCACATCAGCCCCTATTTTGGGGACAGAGTGATTGGAAGAGATTGAACTGAAAATGGTGCCATGCATTCAGTAATTATATTTAATTGAAGATAAATAAAGATTGTCCATTACTGGGTTCCCTTGAGTATATTTTCATTGTTAAGTCATTTTTTTGGTTGTGACAGACTCTTTGAGACCCCAAACAGTTTTCTTGGCAAAGATACATGAGTGGTTTGCTATTTCCTTCTCCTGCTCATTTTACAGATTTTACTCCCTTGAGTAAATATAAGCACTTAATAAAGTTAATTATATACATAAAGGTAGATGTTCAATTGTGTATCTGACTCTTCAGGACCCTGTAGACAATTGGATCAGACTGTCCGCGGGGTTTCCTTGGCAAAGATATTGGAGTGAAATGATTTGCTATTTTCTTTTTTCAGTGGATTAAGGCAAACAGAGGTTAAGTCACTTGTCCAGGATCACACAACGGGTGAGTATCTGAGGTTGAATCAGAACTCAGCTCTTCCTGACTATAGGGTCGATGCTCTATCCACTGAGCAATGAGCCTCCTTATTTGGGTGTCTAGAATGAACTTAGATAGGAGGTATGATATAGTGGTGACAGCACATTTTCTGAGGTCAGGTATGGGTTTAATGACATTGATCCTGGCTGTAGGACAGTGGCCAAGTCATTTAACCATTCACCTATAAAATGTGAATAATAACATTTATAAAACTTACCTCACAGGGATGTAAAGAAAACCCTTCAAGTGCTAGACAAAAGGGAGCTGTAATTACTGGTCATGGGAACACAGTATAAGGCATATGTCAAGGAAGCAGAATATTGTTGTTACCTTTTTGACTACAGGCAGTTACATAAGCTTCTGGGCCTGTTTGTTCACTCCAGACTCTTTAAGCTCTAAATCCTATATTTAATCCTTTATTGGCCTTTTATCCTGTCCCTCAAATATTAAAATGTTAGATTAATTCAATTTAGGATTCAAAGGGTTAAATGATCATACTTCAGTGTAAACTCCTTGCAAAGAGTAGTTGCCTAATAAATATTTGATGAATTGAAGGATAATTATAATAATTATCTTAAAAGTATTGTATTGAGCATTGTACACATATTTTTTTTTTTATTACAGAGCCAGGGAAGAGAAAACTAAATGACTTCAGGAATTAAGCTAAATATAATTAATTTGAAAAGAAAGGAATACTACATTCAAATGATTGTATATCATAGAACAATCTTGACAATCTATCCATTCAAAGAAGAAAAAGTTTTATTTTTCCTACCTTTGGTGGGATAAACAAAAAAGTGAAGACACATATGGCTTTACTTACTAAAATTATTTAGGAAAACCTTATGGAATGTTGTGACATTGGATCTTGTTAAAAAACATAAAACAACCAATTGCTGCAGCAGGGTGCTATAGTAGAAAGGGTAATGGTCCCCCAGTTTTCACTCCTAGCTCTGATACTTATTATTTTATCAGTCACAAGCAAGTCATTTAACTTCTCATACATAAAATGAGAACAGTAGAATACTTGGGATTCTGCCTACCTCACAAAGTCGTTGAAACTGGAAACCTTAAAAGAAAGTATAAATGAGTTATTATTGTTATAATGGAATTTAAAAAATAATTTGGTGACCCTCCAAATCATTATTACAAGATCATTATTACAAAAATTATTTTTGCCTTATTCTGAATTGCAAATAAATTATACTTACAGTTGATTTTTTAATCTTCATGATTTTTATAAATCATTTTGTTTTCCATATGAAATCATAGATTAACAATGATTCTTAAAATGAATTTATGCATGAAAATTTCAAGAATGCCATTGTAGGAGTATAGTTCAACTAATTAATCAAGACAGGAAATAGAAAAGCATGTTCTCTAACTACAGGGAAAAGACTTTGAATGTTAAACAGTTAATTGCACATCCAGGAAAATGCTGATGGTTCAAATCTAATCTTGTTATATTCAAACAAGAATTTTCTTAATAAGACTTGCTTAAAAGGTATGTCCTGCAGTTTCTGTAGGAATTTTGTAGTAATAAGTATGCTTTGATTCTTAATGCAATAAGTTATCCATCTCCTTAACAAAGAGGTGATAGATTAAGTGTACAGACTGACATATTTTTTTGAACATGGCCAAGGAGGGAATTCTTTACTATGCATACTTGTTTCAAAGGATTTTTTTTTTCCAGTAGGGTGGAATTTGGGAGAGAAAATAAATTTGTTAATTTTAAAAAAAGGTTAAAAAAGATAGGAAAAGACATCTTCCCCAACACCTTTGCAGATGTCCAAGGTACAGAAGATTGTATATGTGAGTAGGCATATATTAATTTGACTAATGCATATAAATATACACTACTCCATATGACTATAAAATTTTTTTAAAATGTTGATTGACTTCGCTGATTTTTTCCTCTTTAAAAAAAAATCTGAGTGGGGAGAGATGGGAGGTGGAATTTAGCTGACGTTTAAACAAAAGAAAAAGATTATTTTTCAAAAGTGCAGAATTTTCACAAACCAGAAATTGAGAAAAATGTCATTATCATTTCTTTTAAAAAAATGTTTAGCGGGGCGACTAAAAAATGCTTTAAATGTAAAGATTTTGCAAAATGCTCTGAAAACATCTTAGGCAATCTTATCTTTCTGCTCTGGATCGCACTGTTTCTACAGCTCCTTAGAGGATCCCGCAGCAGTGTGTTTTCATTGGGCCCTTTGCTTGATTCATTTAATGGTCTCGGGTGGTGGCACGCAGTTTAAGTCCCCCGGGGTATCAGTTTAAAATCGTTTCTCAAAAACCCTGCTTTGGAGCAGAAGAGTGCCGATGACTTCAGCCCATCCAACTCCACCCCGGCCAGCCTCTCACACAGCTGGGGGCGCCGGGGTGATGTAGATTTCACTTTCCCTGCCTGTAAATTGGGGGGAATCTGCCATCTGTAGGTGTTACGGGGATTCATTTGCAAAGATCCGCAAAGCCTTGAAACTTCCCAAGGCACAAGCATTACTTGACCACGGTGGCAAGGTCGACCCTTACTTTGCTTCTAGTGTTTGCCTCTAAAATAATATTTAATTTAGGAAATGTGGTAATAATATCGCCGACGGGCTCCCCTTCGAGGGCATTCCACCATTCCTGAGACATAACGACCTGATCTGGGCAATCAGAAGTCTCAATAAATACCCTGCTGCCTTCAGGCTCGTCACCTCCCTCCTCTCTTGTAGATTACAGAAAGTGACCGGGATCGCACGGCAGGGGGCCCGGGAAAGCCTGGCCACCCGGATCCGAGCTCCCGGTGACACCCAGCACGCTTTCCTAGCATCCTCCGCAGCGGGTGCTGCTGTTAGCTCCTGGCCCCCGGCCTGGAGACCGGGCACCCCCGCCCCAACTGAGCTCTCCCTCCCCCTCGCCCCCCCGCTGCGTCCCTCCTCCCCTTTGCCCCTCCCTTCCCCGGTCGTCTTCTCCGCCCCGTGGAATTCCAGAGCCCGCAGCAGCCGCCCGCGTCGCCGCCCTCGGGAGGCTTGTCCCTCGACGCCCGCCGTAGCCGGGCTCTCTCTAGGCTGGTCGCCGTTTCCAAGATGGCCGCGGCGCGGACGCTCCCGGGCCGAAGGGCTCCCGCCGCCGGATAAAGGCGGAGACGGCGTCCAGCGAGCCTCCCGACCGCCGTGCTTCCTCCAGTCTCTGCCCGGCTGCAGCCTCTCTTTCGCCGCCGCCATGCCGGGCTCGGTGCACGGATGAGAGAGGCCGTCGCCGCCGCCGAGCTGGTCCCCCCTCCCGCCGGAGCCGCTGCCGCCGACGCCGTCACCGCCATGGAGGAGCCGCCGCCGCCGCCGGAGCTACAGCTGCAGCTGGAGCTGGAGGGCTGCCAGGCGGCGAGGTAAGGACTGCGGCGGCGCCTCCTGTCCCAGCCCGGGTTCTGGCTGAAGGGTAGGGGGCGGGGGCAGCTGCAGCTGTTGCTTCCCGCCAGGTAACTGGGGCGGGGGGGTCGGAGCTGGGGGGGTGCTCCGCTCAGGTGCTGCTCCTTAGCGGGGCTCCCCCTCGATCCCCCCTTACTGGGGGAGCGGGCGTGCTGGCGACTGGTCCTGGGCCAGGACACTGGGTCCCGCGAGGTGGGGAGGGGAGACACGCTTTCTCTTTCCCCGGGGCACTTGTGAAAAGTGGGTTTCTCTTCGCTTTTACCGAAGGCATAGAGACCTTACCCCCGCGGCGCCCTCTCCCCCCATCCCCCTTTAGAGGGAGCAGATGTATCTGGAAGGGAATGTGCAGCCCCTTCTTTCTAGCCTTCGCATTTTGAATTATTTGGGGCGCCCCCCGGTAGCCAGCCATCCGCGGGGTAGCCTTTGGCCCCTTTTTTTCTTTCCCTCTTGGGTACCCTGCAGTCGGCATTTAGACTGGGGCCTTTGGCGCTTTGATGACCGAGTGTGCGAACGAACTGGTGGTACACGCGTTTGTCACGTCACGCAACCTCTGTGTCTGGGCACGAGCACCCAAGTCAGCCTTGGGTACCCACCGAGCCGCCGTGCAGTCAGCGGTGAAGATGATGATTTCTTGCCCTTTTTTTCAGTTGAGAGAGAAATTACACGAACTCTTTGGTGCATGCAAAGGTTGTTTTTAAAAATCAGTTTGGGTACTCTCTCCGTGCATGCATTTCCAAAGAAGTTCATCACCTGGTGGCCAACTTTGTGGGGATGATTGTCTCGAACTTCGCTAGGCCGGCCCTTTGGGAGGCTGTGCCTTGCTGGACTTGCTGGAGCTTGCTCTTAGCTGGAGGTCGGGGTCATCCCCAGGCCACTATGTATCCTTGGAATAGGACTCTAGTAGAGGTACTCAAACTCCGAGTACTGTGATAAGAAACACTGTTTTATTTCCTTTTGTACCTATGCTTGCATATTAAAGTATCCTCCTCTTACCCTGCTACTGAGTGAGTTTTCGTAGTACTGCCCCCTGTCTTCCACGTTGTAAATACTTAACCTATTCTATGCCTCTTTTTAGTTTGTCAAGCTTGTTATTTCAAGTCAGGAAACATTTTTTAAGGGCTTATTATGTGCTAGGCACTGTGCTAAGTGCACCAAGAAGAAGCAAAAGCCACCTCCCTGTCCTCAAGATGTTGATTTATTGGAGAGACAATATGAAAACGTCTAGGAACAGAATATAGAAAGAATCATTTGGAGATAATAGAGGATAGGCACTAGGATTACAGAGGATCAAGCAAGACTTTTTGTAAAATACAAGATTTTGCTGCTCCTTGAAAGAAACCAGGGAAGGCAGGAGGAGAAGATGAAGGGGAGAATATCCAGGGCTTGGGGAACCGTCATTAAGAACGCCCAGTGCCTTGGGATGTAGTGCCTTGTGGGAGGAACAGCGGGGAGGTTTGTGTCTGTGGATTGCAGAATGTTCTGGGGCAAAGAAAAGGTTTTTGGAGGGCTTTGAATTCCCCAAAAAGCCTAGAGGTGATAGGGAGTGTATTCTGTGAAGAGGAGGGATGACTTTGTTTGATCTGAGCTTTAGAATGATTAATTAACATAGTGAAGCAGGAGCAGATAGATAACCGTATTCCTTTTTTCCTTCCTGACTCAAAAATACCGGGGGAAAGGAGGAACTAGCTTTAGAAAGAAATCAAGTTAAGAATTGTTTAGTGGCTAGTGCTGGACTTGAAATCAAGGTCTGCATTTATAACCCTACCTCTCCTGAAACTTAAATGAAATTACTCTGCGTACCTTAAAGAACTAATCATTGCTAGAATTCATATGGTGCTATAAAGTTCGCAAAACATTTTACAAGTATCGTCTCATTTGAACTCCACAAAAATCCCAGGTAGATGGTTGTGATTATTTCCATTTTATACAAGATTAGTGGCTTGTCAGGAGTCAATAAGCGTTAGGAGCCTGATTTGAATTCCTGACTCCAGGTCCAACACTATTACCTATTGCACCACCTGGTTGCCTCAGTTATTACAGTTATATGTTTGATTCACTAGTCAAAGATGGGTTTGTGTGGATCGCTATTCCAGTTCATCTCTTTGACATACTTTAGTAAACAAAGGAAAAATTTTTCTGAGAAATGATAATAGGGCAGTGTGGGAATGAAGATACGTAGAAAACGAAGCCAGGTTTTACTCCGTTTGAATCAGTTTAACTTTAAAAGTTTCTTTAGAGATAAGTTCATGGCTGCAGTTTTTGAGTTATTTTTATCTGTTTTACTGGGGTTTTTGAAAAATACGGTCATTGCAAAAATAAGAAATAGCTAGTGCAGTACCTGATGGCTAAAAGAAATTATTGATGTTTTGAATAATAATCAAGTTACAGTTTGAAAAGAGTGAATGTTAAAATATTTTCAAGGGAGAAAGGGCAAGGAGCTCTGTACACAGAAATGCCTTTGAGGTGATTTAATTCTCTGATAACAAAAGAAAAAACATTAATTTTGTTTTCAGGGAGATGTTACTTTTCCTTACAAGGCTAAAATATAGGTACTAATAGGTAAGGTAGTGCTTTTAAAAAAGTTTTCTGAGTACTTTACATATTTGTCTTCTTTAGTCAAAGGGCTCTTAGCAAAATTATTCAAAGCAACTTTCCATTTGATTTTGTTGAAGAAAATAACTTTATAAAATGTTACTCCACAAATTTGGAGTTAGTCCCCTTAGCTGTTTAATGCCACTCTTTACAACTCTTAAGGCTGATTTTGAGCAAAATATTACTATTGGTAATCTGCAGGGATAATTAACCCCATCCAGTGGTTGAGGTCATGTGCTTTCCACCCTCTACAACTCAAATCATTGGTTGAAGCTGCAGGTGTTAGGTTCTAAGTTAGGTGGACTGTGGTTTTAGTCCACTGCTAAGTACTAGAGATACAAAGAAAGGCAAAAACTGGATCCCTGTCCTCAAGGAGCTCATATTCCAGTGGAGAACAACTAGCAAACCATTATGTACATATCGATATATAAAAAGGAGGAAGGGAAGAGAGAGTGTACAAATATTTATCAGGCACATAGTGCCTACTATGTGCCAGGCACTGTGCTAAACTCTACACTCTGTGCTAAACATCTACATTATCTCACTTGATCCTCACTACCTTTGAGGTAGGTCCTGCTTTTATCCCATTTTAAATTTGAGTAAACTGAGGCAGAGAAAGGTTAAGGGACTTTCCTAGAGTCAGTGTGCTAGGAAGTGTCTGCTCTGTTTGAACACACCACTGGTCCTTCTGACTTCTGGCCTTCACTGATCCATCTTGCTGCCACTATGAGGCAGGAGGTGAGATTTGAAATGAGTTTTGAAGGAAGCCACAGAAGCCAGAAGTCAGAGTTGTGGAAGTTGAGCACAGGGGAGAGAGAGCCAGTGGAAAGTCATGGAGGTGGAACATGGAATATTGTGTGAGTTGAGAAGTTCTGTTTGGCATATGGTTTAGACAACGTTGGCAGTAGGCTATCTATGCCTGGTGACCACGGTGAGAATAAAAGAGGACTTTGTCTAATGACTTGACATTTCACCCCTTTGTAAGGAGGCCATGATTGAAGAGTTTTGAGGTACTCCTTGAATTTCATATTGCCAATGATTTCTTCAACTGATAATGCACAGGGTCAGACCTGGAAAGATACTCTTGGTTTCTTTCTTTTTGCATGCAAAGTTCTTTCTGGACTTTTTTGAAAGAGATGTAGTAACTTTAGACTGGAATGTTTCCAGTTTCCCTGATTTTCTGTTGAGAAAAAGTGATACATAGTGGGATGTGTGCTGTATACTTGGAATCAGCAGAGACTTGAATTTGAACCTGGCATCTGATAATTCTAGTGTATGACCATGGGCAAGCATTTAATAGTCTAAACTTCAGTTTCTTCAGCTGTGAATGGGGATAAGAGTTATTATCACACCTACCTCATAGAGTTTTTGTGACGCTTAAATGAGATAGGGATAAAAAATGCTTTATAAACCTTGATGAACTATAAGAATGTCAATTACTTCTCAGTGATTGTTATTACAAAAAGCATTATTTTTGTATGGACTTCTCATCTGATCTGAAAACATGGCTTATTTAAAAAACAAACACTTTCACATTTGCCCTAGGACATTGGAGTCTATGCATCTTTAAAAAAGGAATGAGGAGTAAATCTAGTGTGGATATTTTCACAAATTGTTTTTCTGTTTCAAGTTATTTTGTGTTGAAGTGACAAAGGAAAAGGCCAACTCAGTTTATGTACATTGTTCTTCTATATTTAAGCCAAATTTAGGTGAAATTTTATTTAGATATGATTGCTATTAAAATTGTAGCTGTAATTTACGTTTTACACAAAGATCTTATTGATCATTTAGAGACTTACAAGCTGAATTGATTTCATTTAGTTTGAAACTAGTTTAATATGGTGTATAATTTTATGGATTTAATTATTTTAAAGGGCTTAATATGTAGTATTTGCTTATTTTTGCTACGAAAATATTCCTTATAACTTACATTGATCCCTTTGTGTTAAAAAAAAAAGCTCTTTTTATTAACTAGACGTGTGAATCTGCTATAATTTTAACAGGAACTTTCTTTAATAGGAATGATATATATTTGACACAAAATTTGGTAGGTACAGTCATTTACTTCTGTAAGATCTCTCATTCCTGTGTAGGATGGAATGTAGTTTGTATTTATTCAGTCATTCTTAAGGAATTACTTTTAGATGGAAAAAAATGAAAAGTAATTCATTTGGCATGAGTAGTGTCAAGTTTAGTGTATTATTTGAATGTCAGATGTTTGTAAAATACTAGCAAAGATGATTAAATTATACCACAAATGGGTTTGATGTTTAAATCAAATATTTGAAAAGATGGATGTGTGAAAAGTTAATGTTTTAAGCTTTCCAGTTGGTCAGATTTTACATTTTCAGTTACACTTTGACATGTGACACCAATGACCTTTATAGGTTTATGAATTGGGCATATTAGAAGATTAGTAACCTAGAAGCATAAAATATATTGAAAATTATGTTATGTTAAAAATTTTGGAGGGACTGTATCTTGTCATTTTGTTGGTTTAGGAATGAAAATCTATGTATTACTTGGTTTGCTAATAAAATTTTAATGTTGAATATATTAAGATTTACTAATAAAATAATTACAAATTCACTAATTTATAGAATCATAGAATTTTAAAGTTGGAAAAGATCTTGGTATTTGGCTAGTCCAAGTGAAGGATAGTGAAGTACAGAGAGGTTGGGATGTACTATATTAGCTAATTAGTAGTCTAGAACTATAGCTAGAACCTAGCTCTCTAGACTCCAGGTCTAATGATCATTCCATTTCATCACTCTCCCTTCTGTTAAATTTAAGGCCTTGCTTAAATCTAAAGCTGGAGGTAAGTTTTCCGCCATCACCCACACTTAACCATATCCTAAATTACTCAAATGTAAATATAGTGGAACACTTTTTAAATCCTGGTTAGGGAACAAACAGGTATCTTATTGACTATTATATCAGAATATATTTAATATAAAATTATGTTAATTGAGTTTAACTGTTTTAACATGTTTTAAATTTTTATTGTAAATGGGCATAGCTTCTGAAGGATTTGAAGGATTTTTCTTAGTTTGAGAAACAGATAAAAATGTGAAAAACCAAAAGCAATAATTGGTACTGTAGTGAGACAAAGAAAGTTGCTAGCATTCTGGACTCTATCAGAGACACAAAGCAATCACCTTCAAAAAGGGAGCTGAAGAAGAAACAGGAGGAAAACAACCTAAAGGTTACTGAATACAGATTTTTGCCATACTGAGCTTTGTTGTAATGTCATAGGGCCAGAAGCCAGGTGCCTTTTCCCCACTCCTAGACCATTTCTCTTGCCTCTCTGCCCTTAGCTTTTTGAGTAAGCCAATCAGTATATTGTAGGATTGATAACTAGGAAGTACTTTAGAGATTAGATTTATTTTCACCTCACTTTTTAGTGAGGCATCTGAAATCCAGAGAAGTTGCGAGTAAATCGTTCAGACACATACAGCTAATTTTGAGCTAAAATTGGAACCTTTGACTCTAAACTTAATGCTCTTTTCCACTGTGATCTTTTTTCCTATTATTGACAAGAATGAATGGCTACAACTGTTATTATTTATTCATTCTCCTCCTAATCCTTTGGGGTGCAGTCTAGAAGATGAGAATATTGTCATCAAACTATAAAGCAAAAGTTAACAAGCAGCAGCCCTAAAGTAAAGAACGCCATGAATCTGTCATTTGCTGTCTCTGCTGGTCATTGGGGAAGGCACAGTGCTTAGATGAGATTCAGTCCCTGTCAAGGCGTTTATAAAATCTGTTAGGAAGATAAAAAAACACCAATCCAGAAATATAGCTTTGATGCGTAATATTGAATGTTAAGGGAGTTAGAGTTATGAAACTGTACTATTTGAGATATGAGGGGGAAGATCCAGAGGCACTGGCCTTCTTGCTGTTCTTGAACAAGACACATCTCCCAACAACAGGCATTTTCACTGTCTCCCACACACGGAATGTTCTCCCTCCTCACCGCTGCCTTTTGACTTGTCTGGCTAAAATCCCACCTTTCTACAGGAAACCTTTCCCAATTCCTCTCATTTCTTCTGTGTCCAGTTTTTTCAGTAGTAGTTTTGGGTTTTTTTGCAGGTTGTGTCTCCCATTAGACTGAACCACATGAGAGTAGTGAGTCTCTTGCTTTTCTTTGTATTCCCAGCACTTAACGTAGTACGCAGCACATAGTAGGCTCTTAATAAATATTTGTTAACTGATTGACGACTGAGAGATGGGGGTAGATCGGATCAGGGACAGTCTCCTGGAGAAGACTTTTTCCATGGGTCATCTGACAATTATTAAACACTGTGTGCCCAGCACCTAGTAGCTAGGGATACAACGAAAGGCAGAAACTTGAAAAGCCCTCACAGTAGATTGGACAGTAGTTTGCACATGCAAACAAGTATGTGCAAACAGTGTGTACAGAGTGGACTGGGGATATTCGTAGGAGGGAGATCGGAAAATCTTGTTGCAGAGGATTTTAAAAGTTGAGACTTGTAGGGAGCCAGGAGGGGGTGGCAACGAACAACAACAAAAACCAAAAAATGGAAACTAACGGGATTCCTCATCAGTCGGGGAATGACTCAGCCAGTTGTGCTTATATGCATGTAATGGAGTGCTGTAAGAAATGAGAAAAAAGACACTTTCAGAGTCTTTGAATGATGTGTAAGAACAAGTCAGAGTGAAATGAGCAGAGCCAGAAGGAACATTTCTATTAAAGTGTCAATATTATAAAAATGGAAGTTTTTATAGACTCTGATTAACTTTTAAGAGCTCTGATTAAATGATCAATTATGATTCGAGAGGACTGATAAAAAAATATTGCCCATCTCAGGACAGAGAGACAGTGAACTAAAATGCAGAATAAGAAATGCATTTTTGGATGTTTTGCTTGACAGTGTTTATGTGCTACAAGTGTTCTGTCTGCATTTCTCCCTTTTTTCCCCCCACTGGATGGAGGGAGTTGGGAAGGGGGGAAATGAATGCTTAGTATTTGAAACATTTAATTTTTAAACTATCTGATTAAAATTACCTGAATTCTCCTGTACTTCCACAGTCCATCTTTCATCAAGCTGCCAAGGTGATTTTCCTAAAGTACAGATGTGACCATATTCCTTTATGCAAACTCCAGTGGCTTCCTCTTATCTCTAGGATAAAATATGAACTTCTATTTGTTATTTAAAGCCTTTCATAGAATCTTGCCCCAGCCTACCACTGTCTATAGTCCAACCAAACTGCATTTCTTCCTGTACCTCCCTGTGGCTCATAATTGTATATCTCTCCTCTGCAATGAAATTGTGCTCATTCCCTACCTTTAGTTCTTAGAATCTGTAGTGCATCATCTGCATGAAGTCTTTTCTAATCTCCCTAGTTGCTAATATTGCACCCCTCAAAATCATCTTGTATTTATTTTGTAAACATTTTATCTTTTCATTCACAGAATCTGCCTTTGAGCTTTGTACATAATAGGAACTTAATAAATATTTGTTAATAGAGTATATATTTCCCCTTATAGTCATGTTTGAGAATAACTATGACAGCCAATCCTTTACTTTTCTTTGTGTTCCATATGATAGGAAAATTAATAAAATATCATTGTTCATCATTCATTTTGGGTAGCTAGACGGTGCAGTACATAGAGCACTTGACCTGGAGCCGGGAAGACTTGAGTTTAAATTTGGCCTCAGACACTTATTGGTTGTGTGGCCCTGGGCAAATCACTTAACCTCTGCCTCAGTTTCCTTATCTGTAAAATAGCGTTGTAATGAGGATTAAATGAGATAATAAATGTGAGCTGCTTACTTAGTACAGTGTCTGGCACATAGTACACGGTATCTAAATATTAGCTATCATCATCACTATTATTTTTAATCATCATTATGTAGGATGTGGTGAATACTTAGCTAATAGTGTGAAATGTCTTGGCTGAAGCTACAGCTGTATTGCATTCAGCTGCATTTGTCTGTGGTAGGTGCTTAATACATGCTTGTTTATTGTGGTGGCCCTTCCTTGTCATAAAGTGACTCACTTTAGTGAAGACAATTGTTATTATTGGAGGGCCTGCACTTGTTCCATTATTTCCCCAGACTCTTGTCTTTGGACCCTTTGTCCCTGTACTCAAACCATATTTACTTGCTTAGCTCTAACCACTAAGTATCTACGTCTTCTGGTGCATTTGAACTGTGTTACTGGTTGTTGTTTTTTGGAATTGTGGATTGGGCTTCATTTTCAGCCTACCCCTTCCCTATCTTGTCTGGTTTTGTTGACTCAAGTCTCTGGAAACTCACATCTATTAATCAATTGCTAATTCTCCTAGGAATCCTATACCATTCCCCATCTCTGACACTTATGGTCCCACATGAAAAAAAAAATTTTTTTTTCAAGATAAATGAATAGAGGGAGAGAGGAAATTTGTATGTGCTGGTATTAGGTTTTAGAAGAACTACCTGAACTTTTGTTAATAGTGTTTGGCGGTAACTTTCACATAGTGCCTATCTTTATATATATTTAAATGTGAAATATAGATTGTTTTGAATTCCATACTTGTGATGTAACTATAATAATGTTGTAAATGATTATTACTAATGACATAAAATAATATAGACTGATTTTAAAAAATAATTTTTTTTGGCAACTTTTAACACCATTGATTGTAAAGGTGGTACTAGTTTGCTTTGCTAAAGGAAATTTCCTCAGTGAAAGTTCATCACCATTGAAGTTCCAGGTCTAGAACAAAAAATTTTCACATGAGTTTTCTTCTGAACACACCCAGCATTACAAACTAGTTTATTATCATAGTGTAGTAAGGAGGATATAGTTGTTTACTATCAGGTATTTTGTAACTGGAAACAGTATTGTATGTGATAATGCATCTTGTAATTTGTTTTATAACAGTTTTCATTAATTATCGTTGTACTTCAATGAATTTTTTGGGTTATGCCTTTAGTTCATCACCATTTTGCATTAAAACCTTTTAAGAATTTTTGTTTTTACATTTGCTGTTTTTTAGATGCAGTTAGCTGTAGATCTGTAGTTTTTTTTTAAAACTTATAAGCTAACATACTATATCACCAGAAATAAAACCACTTATTATGTACTCAGCCGTTGTTCCAGCACTGGGAACACAGAGAATAAATAAGCAAGTTCCCTGACCTAAAGGAGTTTGTATTCTAATAGAAGACAGACAACATACAAAATACATGCAGAGTAGATGGAAGGGAATTGTAGAGAGAAAGGCACTAGAATCTGGGGGGAGAAGGAGGGACTGGAGAGGTGTCTTACAGAAGGTAACATTTTAGTCAAGTTTTGAAGGAAGATTCTAAAGATGGATGTGAGGAGAGACAGCATTTCAGACCGAGGGGGCAGTCAGGGCAGATACATGGAAATGGCAGGTGGAGTTTCCTATGGGAGGAAGCAGGCAGTTACAGAGGGATTGTAGAATGGATGGAAGAGGCACTTGTAGGTGTTTGCTATGTTGCCAGGACCTGGGTTATTAACACTTTTGTCTCTTAAGCTTTATGATTTTGTGAATGAACAATAAGCTGGATAAAATAAAGTTTTGCCTTGATGTAAATGAACACTGATTTACTTAAAATGCATTTGAGGAGTTCTTTGTCATTCTTCATTAGAGGTGTTTGGTAATTGCTTCTAGAATGGTAAGTGAAATTTTTGTTCATGTGATTGTTATGTACCATTTTTTGTTCTTTATCAGCTGAATGCTACACGTATTGATCGTGTGGAACAAAGACAGCAAAACAGGAGTTTGCTATATATGCTTGGTCACAAGTGCAACATTTTTCTTTATGAAACTTCTTGGACTTTTTGGCTAGAACACAGTATAAAATACAAATTAAGAAACTGAAGACTATTATTTATTTTACTGATTTCTTTAGAAGATGTTTAACTTTGAAGTAAGATTTCTGTTAGTTGGCTTTATTATTCCAGAATAATCAATTGCCACATATGGTAGAAGAGGAGAGCCAGCCAGCCTTGGGGGTCATTGGAGCGTGGACTATTTGACCTCTTACCCTTAGTAGTTGTATGAGTGAGGGTAAGTCACTCTCTCCATAGAGTGTTTGTTTCCTCATCTGTAAAATGAGGAAAGGATTTGAGCTCCTCCAGTCCAGGAACTGTTTCATTTTTGATCTGTTACATAAGTCTTGTGGCTAGTATCTGGCATATATTTATTTGGCCCTTAGTAAGTGCTAGCTTGCCCTTAACTCTGTTTGCCTCAGTTTCCTCATCTATAAAATGAGCTGGAGAAGGAAATGGCAAACCACTCCAGTATCTTTGCCAAGAAAACCTCAAAAGGGGTCACCAAGAGTTAGTCAAGACTGAAAATGATAAAATGACAGATTGTTGCTCTATAGATCTGACCTTAGGTTTGTGGTAAGAAAGAGAATATATATGTAAAAGTACTTTGTCAGCTAGTATTTCATTTTGTGTATGAAATAATCTCTCATTTATATATTATATAATCCCAGTTTATAAAACTGCTTTTGGTATTACAACTCTGAAATATGTTATATAGTTATCATACTCACTTTTACCAGTGAGAAAACTGAGACTCAGAAAAGTTACATGACTTGGAAAAGGTCACTTGGCTATTCCATGTCATGGCCAGGCTCAAGTATGTTTTTATTTCTTAGAAGTGCTAAGTATAAGGGTAGTGGGAGTATGACATAGCCTTAAGTGATGCTTTTGCTGCCCTTGGGTTAGAGTAAACTTTAGTCTTTTAGTCTAATGAATACTTGAACCAGAATTCCTCCAGTCATTCTCTGTGCCAGGTGTCTGGGATACAAAAATGAGATGAAAAGCCACTGTCCTCAAAGGAGCTTCTCTCAATGGGTTTTTTGTTACCTTCTCTTCAAACCCTAATTTTCAAGAAGGATATGCTAATGTGGGGATTACTAATATATTTTCCCAGGCTTTAAAAAAGAATTACAGAAAGTCTTTATGCTTAGAGGAAAGTTCTCATCCCCCTTACTGGGGGAGAAACAATTAACTACTGATTTTTTTTCCTTTAATTATAGAGACAAAGATTGTAATCTCATTCCCTTCTCTCTTCTTGGAATGAAACTTGCAAAGCTGAACCTATTTTTTTTTTTTCTATCAACCAACCAACGCAGTACTGGGTATATTTCTCCAGAGTTGGCAGAAAAAGACCTGAAATAGAATGCCATACCTCTCTTCCTTTCCTCTTCCTTTTTGGTCGTTGTAAGGTCTAGTAAACAAAGTAGATGTCCAGTGATTAGAGAGTGGCCAAATAAATTGATGGGATTTTGCTGTGCAGTAAGAAACAATGAATGTGAAGAATTCAATGAAATGTGGAAAGTCTTAGGTGAACATAAATGGTAAGTGATCAAGCACTATCTCCTGAGGCAGCCTGTTACACTCTTTAGGTACCTCTAATTGTTAGGAAGTTTTTCCTTCTCTTTGGTATGAATTTCCCTCAGCAATTTAATCAGCTGTCAGTTAATAAGCATTGAAGTGCCTACTGTTTTCTAGACCCTGTTAGGTTTGGCGATACAAAATACAAAGACTGCAAAGACAAATGACAATCTCTGCCCTGGAGGAGCTTCTTCTCTTTAGGAAGATGATATGTATACCAGTAACCATGGGCTAACCATGGGCATACCCTGGCACATGTGCCTTGACATTCCCCCGATGCTTACTGTTGTCTAGCTCCTGCTCCTAGCTTCAATTTGCTCTTTGTTCACAATAGCAAATCTTCAAGGAGACACAAAACTATCTCTTCTCTTGCCTCTTCTCAAGCACATCTTGGGGAAAGAAAGGAAATACTGAGAGAGAAATAAAGGAAAAAGAATCACTAGGCTCAGGTAATGGATTTAGAGGGTTGACTGCTATGAACTTTAACTTAAACGTTTATTGTGCCCCTGCTCTGCATGGCAAAGAATATCGAACCATAAGCAAAAAATTTGGAGAAGCACTGTTATATACGTATAGGCGTACACAAAAATACAGGTCATTTGTGGATTGGTAAAGGCTTCCTGTAGATGGTGGCATTTGAGATGCATTTTGAAGGAAACTAGGATTCTAAAAGGCACTGGTCAAAAGAGTGAGTGTATTCCAGGCATGAATGCTAGCCAGCCTAAAAGCATGAAAAAGGGGGAAAGATGGAGTGTCATATGGGAGGAATAGTAAGAAGGCCAGTTTGGCTAACATAGAATATGTAAAGGGGAGTAATATATAATATATAATAATAACCCTAGAAAAATTTGTTGGGGGTATATATTGTGAAGGATTTAAAATGCCAGAGGAATTTACATTTGATCCTAGAGGTAAAAAAAAAACAAAGCTGTTTGAGTTTATTCAAGAGGGGAGAAACATGGTCAGACCTGCTCTTTTGAAAAATCATTTTGACTGCCATGTGGAGGATGAATTGGAGTAGGGAGAAACTTTGTCAAGAAGACTAATTAGGAAGCTTTTGTGTGGCTGTTATAAAAATATGTTTTGCATAACTTCACATGAATAATCAATACCATATTAATTACCTTCTCTGGGTGGAGGAACAATAGGAAATAGGGAGATAATTTTGGAACTCAGTTTAAAAAAATCAATGTTAAAATTTTTTGCATCTAATTGGGAAATATTTAATGAAATAAATAAAAATATATTATATAAAAGAAGGAAACTGTTTCAATAGTCTAGTAGAAATGTGATGAAGGCTTGAAATAGGACAGTGGATGATTAGGGACCAGAATTTGAGAGATATTGTAGCAGTAAGAATGATGCAATTTGGAACAACGTGGATAAAGAAGATGAATGAGAATTAGGGGTGGTAGATAGTACTGAGGCTGAGAATGTAGCTGCCAGAAGGATGGTTGTTTTCTTAACAGAAATAGGAAAAATTTCAGAAGAGAGATGGGTTTGGAAATCAAAGGTTAGGTCTGGTTAGAAATGCTGAGTTTGAGATAACTTGTGGATTCTCAAGTTAGAAAACTAATAGATTGTGGTGTAGAATGAGTAGGGCTGGACGTAGAGATCTGGGAATCATCTGCATGGAGAACTTTAGTCAATAAACATTTATTAAATTAAATAAACATTATTAAATGCTGATACAAAGAGAGAAATGATTCCTGCCCTCAAGGAACTCACATTCCATTGGCAGTGTAAATAATTAACATGTAAATAAGTAAATACATGCATGACACATACACATACACACAGCAGGTAAAACTCAGTCTCAAAGTAGAAGGCTGCAGAAGGTGGGAGGGGAAGTGTAAAGGACTTCTTGCAGAAGGTGTTGCACTGATTCTTGAAGGATAAACCAATGAAAATCAGAGGTAGAGGTGAGGAGGGAAGGAATCCAGGTGTGGGGGAAATAGTGAGTGCAGAGTTGAGAAAAGTGGATTGTGCTGTGCAAGGAATAAGAGGCCAGTGTAACTGAGTAGGACAATGCACAAGAATAAAGTTTTAGGAATATTGGAGATGAGGGGATGGGTCAGGTCAGATTTCTAATGCGAAGAGGAGGACTTTATATGTGATTTTCGAGATAATAGGGAACTGCTGGAGTGTTTTGAGTGGGAATAGGGGCTGTGACATAAGTTTTAGTAAAATCACAGGCATCTGCATGGGGACAGACTCAAGGTAGGGAGACCAATGAGAAAAGTCTAGTTTCCATTATTTAATGGTAGCTGTGTGAGTGGAGAAAGAGGGACATATAGAAGATATGTGAAAGTGGACATGACAAGGTCTTCACATCTTCCTGTATATGCAATGACAGACTGACTGCTCTTTAGTAGTTGAGGTTGACTGAACTTGTTAGCTTAGGTGACCAGGAGGATGGTAGTGGCTTGCATAGTAAGTAAAAGAGAAGTGGAAAGGGGCGGGGAGGGATCAAGTTCTGTTTTGGATATTGAACTTGAGATGCCTATGTTCAGTTCAGGATATCCAAAAGGCAGTTGGTGATGGAGTACTGGAGTTCTAGGAGAACTGGGAATCATTAGCATAGAGATTGTTGAACTAAAGAAATTACCAAGTGATACCATACAGAAGGGAAAGAGAAGAAGGCCAGATCAGAGTCTTTCAAGGGCATCAGTAGCTAATGGATTGGGTTGGTTGTTGACCAAAATGACAGCACTATGTTAGAGTCAAGTGATGCTGTGTCTGATCAGATCAGCGTGAGTTCGGGATGCTCTGCCATAGGTCGGGCACAAATAGTCCTTGTGAACATTTGAATGGATTCTCTACATTTGTTCCTCTCACAGTTCTTTTGAGCTACTTCAATTCTGCTTTCCTCATACAGCCAGTACCTTCTCTGATGAGGTCACGCTATCCTAGGTGGACTTCTGACAGTGTCTCCCATTGTCATGCAGTCAGTGCCAGAGTTCTTAAGAGAGATCTTTAGAGTATCCTTGTGTTGCTTTTTCTGATCATCATGTGAATAAGATCTTTATGAAGATCCAGCAGAGGAAATCAGTAAGTATCAGAAAAACCCTTCTGAGCCAGGCAGACCAAATCTAATCCCTCTTCAGGTGTACCAGCCTTTCAAGTACTTGAAGACAGCTGTGACAGTTTTTCTTCAGAGAAACTAGATGTTGTTGGGTGATTGTGGGCGTAAACAGGGTACTGCATATACCAATAAGATATTGAACAGGAGATAGGGGAGGGAGGCAGATTTTAAAGTGAGAGCAAAGGAGAGCCTATGCTTATGAGGTCCTCTTGGTACCCACTTAATATCCAGAGATATGGATGAAGATTTGCAGCATAATGGGTTTCATTTAGCCTCACTTCAGAAGTTACATACATTAGCCAAGATAAGGTCATTTATTTTTCATTCATAAACTATGCACGAAGAGAGGAGGAAAATGGAAAAAGCCTGGAGAACTCCAAATAGAGTCACAAAGACTTGGACAGGACTGGTAACAACTGAACAGCAACCATCAAGAGGTGAAAGATGGAAGAGAAGTGAGGGACATCCTGTGTGTGTGGGATCTTTTGGAAGGGAGAATCAGCTATTTTTGTTGTTCAGTGATTCAGTTGTGTCCAACTTTTCAGGACCCCATTGGGGATTTTATTGGCAAAGATGCATTTCCTTCTCCAGTTCATTTTATGGATGAGGAAATTGAGGCAAAAACACAGTTAAGGGTCACACAGTTGGGGTATCTGAGGCCAGATTTGAACTCAAGTCCACCGTACCACCTAGTTGCCTCAGTCAGTTATTTAACAACATGTACCAGACACTGCTAAGCCCTGCAAAAAGAGGCAAAAAATGGTTCCTAGCCTCCAAGAATTCTGAGGCTAGTGGGGGAGACATCAGGCAAACAAATACTTACAAACAAGTTATATACAGGATAAAATAGCAAAGGCATTAGAATTAAGAGGAGTTGGGAAAGACTTATTCATTTGGGACCTAAAGGAAGCCAGGGAAGGCAGTAGGCAAAAATGAGGAGAGAGAGAGAGCATTCTACCCACTGGGGAGAGAAAATGCCCAGAGCAGGGAAATGGAGTGTCGCTGATTGAAGAAGGTCACTGTTGCTGATCTAAGTGTATAAGGGTGAGGAGTTAAGTGTAAGAAGGTTGGAAAGGCAGGAAGTGAGAAGAGTTGGGGTATGAAGGACTTTGAATGCCAAAGGATTTTGTATTTGATTCTGGAGAGTACTGACTGTAGCCTCAGGAGGCCCTGAGTTCTAATGTGGCCTCAGACACTAATTCTGTGACCCTGGGCAGGTCACTTAATACAAACCAACAACTCTCAACCAAAAAAACTAATGATATGTGTAGGAGAGACACAAATAGTAATAACTTCTTAAGTGGTTTTCTTTCCTTCAGTCTCTCTACTCCAGTCTATTCTCCACGCAGCTAACGAAGTGATATTTTTTTCCTTAAAGCTCATGTATAGCTATGCCAGTCTCCTTCAATAAATTCTCGTGGCTTCTGGTTACCTCCAGGAGCAAATATAAACTACCCTGTTTCCTTTTTAAAACTCCTTAGAACTGAATCCTATCCCATCTTAAGCCTTATTCATCATACATTGCTCCTCTTCAGACATGAAGTGCCAGACTCACTTTCTTATTCTCACACATAGCCCTCCAGCTTTTCCTGCTAACCTCTAGTTAGTGCCTTATCCTCAAAATTACTTTTTATCTATTTTGTATATACATGTCTCTCAGGTCTAGATTATTAGCTCTTTTAGGGCAGGGGCTGTTTTCACTTTTGTCTTCACACATATTAGTCAATAAATTATGTTAATTATAACTAACATGTGTAAGTCTGACATTTATAATTGCCTATCTGTGTAATGTTAAAATGTGTTGTAAAGATTGTAACTGCTGTGCTGGTAGAATAAGAAGTATATGTAGAAAGAAAACTGAATTTGGAATATTTTGTACTTCTGTGACCTTGCTTGCATAAAATGACTCTAACCTCCCTTGGACTTCAGTCTTCTTATATGTAAAATGAGGGGAACCAGATAGCCTGGAGAATGAAGTCAGAAGTGGGCCTTATTAAATATTGCTAACAATATCCTTATTAAGTATTGTTAACAATAAGGCTAGTACAGGTGATAGAATTTCAGCTCAACTACTTAAAATTTTAAAAGATAAATGCCGTTACAAAAGCTGCACTCAGTGTCCCGGCAAATTTGGAAAACAACAGTGGCCCCTGGATTGGAAAAGATCAGTTTACCTCCTAATTCTAAAGAAGGACAATGCCAAGTAATGTTCAAATTACTGAACAATTGAGCTTATTTCACTTGCCAGCAGGGTGCTGGCATGATTCTGCAAGCTTCAACAATATGGGAACCGATAATTACTAGAACAGGATGGTTTTCAGAGGCAGAGGAGCTAGAGACCAAATTGCCAACATTCTCTGGATTATGGAGAAAGCAAGGGAGTTTCAGGAAAACATCTATGTCTGTTTCATTGATTACACGAAAGTCTTTGACTGTGTGGATCACAACAAAGTTTGTCAAATCCTCAAAGATATGGGAGTACCAGATCATCTTTTCTCCTGAGGAACCTGTATATTGGCCAAGAAGCAGCAGTTAGAACCACTAGAACATGGAACAACTGACTAGGCTAAGATTGGGAAAGGAGGACACCAGGCTGTATATTGTCACCTTATTTATTTAACTTATATCCAGAGGCACTCATGAAAAATGCCAGGCTTATGTTCAGATGAAGGATGCAGTATGTACATATGCTAATAAATACAATATAATTTAAGGAAGGAGATAGGAATCAGGATCAGGAAACTGAAAATCAGGAATTGCTTCCAACTTTAAATCTTGGATAGTAAGATGGTAAGGAGAGATCAGTGGAAATCTGAGAAGCCTTGACAGAGGAGATAAATCTTGAGTTTAAGAATTAAATTCAAGAAAGGAGCTAGGCAGAGGGGGTTTTCTTAGTGATGGTGCAGGTAAACAGTATAAGCAGAATTGTGAGGGTGGAAACAAGTGTGGTATGTAGATGGAATTTAGTGATAACAGCCTGGATTAGATGTTTCATTTTTTCATAGAATCATGGCGTGTTAGTTTCAAGGGACCTTAGAGACTGTCTAGTTCAACCTGTACTTGAAAAGAATCTCCTCTACAGCATATTCAGCATTTGTCTAGCTTTTGCTTGAAGACCAACAGTGAATGAGAACCTAGTGTTTCTACTACTTATTCACATGCCCAGTTTCTTTCGAGACTTATTTCAGGTACCTCCTTTTAGCCTTTCCTGACTTCCTCAACTAGTAATGCCTATTTTGCATTTATTCCATGTATACTTATTTAGAATATACGTTTTTATGTACATTTTTTCTGGCCTGATAGAATGTAAGCTCCATAAAAGAAGTTTTTTCTTTTTTGTCTTTGTATCCCCGACATCTTCAAATTCTGGTGCTTAAGTAATGCTTGTTAAGTGATTAGACATCCACTTTTGGGGATAACTTTAACTGTTCAGTAGTGTTACTTTGCCTTTAGTCTAAATTTGCCTCTGAAACTTTTCCCCATTGCTCTTAATTCTGCCTTCTGGCATCAAGCTGAACAATTTTAGTTCTTCTACTTAATAGTCTTTCAAATACTTGAAGATAGGTGTCTTGTTCTTTTTCTCTATTCCCTCACCATCAAGTTGTCTAGATTTGTGTGGCTAAATAAGCATCCTTTGTTCTTTGAGCTGAACTTAAGGCTCTTCACCCATACTGGTTGCCCTCCTCTGAACAATCTTCTGTTTATCAGCAGCATTACTGAATTGTGACCAGAAATGAATATAGCACTCCAAACGTAGACTGAGGAGTCTAGAAGATAATGACACTATCTCCTCCCTAGTCTGGAAAACCACATTCATTCAGTTAATATTTATTGATCATTTACTTTGCACAAAGCTAGGCTGTATGAAGATTTAGCTTCGGCCTTCAAGGAATTTGATCAGCAGTAGAACTTGGCCTTACATAAATAACTAATAGTTGTGTAAAATAAATTACAGTTTGTTCAGTAAGTGATCTAAAAATGTAGAGGAGAGATATTTGTGTGTGTCAGGAGGGTCAGCTTTTCATTTCTCCGTAGTAAATGAACAAGAAAAAAGAAAATGAAAACTATGTTAAACACACGACCCATTATGTTAGATTGTCATGGTGACCTTACTGAAATAATCTGTTTGGAACTCTTTCTTGATTCCCCTGTTTGTCAGTGTTCTCTTTCTTCTCCCCAAATTATTATATACCTGCTTATCTGTCTTCTAAATATCATATCCTCCAGCTACAACAAGAATTTCTTTGAATGCGGAGACTTTTTTTCATTTTGTCTGAATCGCCAGCATCCAGTAATGTCTTTTGTACATAGGATCATGGATTTAGAACTATAAAGTACCTTAGATGGTTTTGAGTCCAATCCTCTCTTTTATACAGATGAGGAAACTGAGTCTCAGAGAGGCTAAGTGACTTGCCTAGGGTCACAAAGCTAGGAAGTATGTCAGGCAGAATTATAGCTTATGTATTCCTGACTCCAAATCCAACTCTGTTGCCTATTGTGACACAGAACTGCCCCACAAGAATTGGTGCTTAATAAATACATACTGGACTGGCTTTTAGACAGAAAAGCAACATATTTATATATGTTATATAAGTATAACATAGTAATATGTTGAAAGACATGCTTCTTCAGTTAAAAACATTCTGTGATTGTTATCTAGTCACAGTAAGCTTATTTTAATTAATTACTTGTATAGTCGTGATTGTTGGTAGAAAAATGCAACCTATGTATCAGTGATTACCCACTGAATTGGAATTAAATCCCTTCCCAAAAACTTGATAAGCATCTCTCTGTGTTAATTAACCTTGGTAAATAGAATACTTGGGAAATTTGTACCAAATTGCTGGCTTAATTTACAGTGAGTACCTGCTTAGAAATCTGTATCAATGAGTTGTCCGTGTTTACTGTAAGAGCATGGCAATTTCTTAGGATCTAGGAGCTCAGCTTCAGATTTAGGAACCAAGTGGTTTGTTTGTTTTTTTAAAAGCTTTTTGGGAAGAAGAATAAAAGGCAGGAGGATTTGAAGGCTCAAAGAGGTTGCTGAACCTAACTGGCATTTATATTTAGGGCAATGGATTCTAGTGATCCTTGTTTCCTTTCCTTTTCCAACTTTCAGCCCTGCTCCCCTCCACTTATGTGAGTGCAGTGAATGAAACCAAGGCCTGGACTGAGGCAGGTATGGTGGTACCTGAGCCTGAGGGGCTTCATTGATTACATGAAATGTTGCTTTTGACTTCTTTTTAGGTTAACTCTAATAAAAGGTAGAAGTACATGAGTTGGAAGGTTGAAGTGCTTTTATATAGTTTTGAATAAATTTATGTTAAAAATACTAGGCTTAATGATGAAATTCTAAGTGCCATGGCAACCTAGAATTTGGGATTTGTTGAATCCAGCTATTGATTCAAATCAGGTTTTCCTGTAAAATTATTTAAATATTAAATTAAATTAAAAAAATTAAGTATCTACTTTGTGCCAGTGATGGGCATAAAAAGACAAAAATAAAAGTCTTTGCTCTGTATTTTACTGTAAATAAACAACTTGAACAGAAATAAAAAATATATACACAAAGTAATTTGAAACAGGGGTTTGGCACTAGTAACTTGAGGGGATCAATCTTTTGAAAGAGATTGAACCTGCCAGGGAAGGAGGAGCTCCCTAGGAATGGATAACTGAGTATTTATTCCCCAGACTTCCACCTGCCTTAACTCTTCCCCTTTCCAGCTTCTTGATGGCTCCGTGACAGCTTCACCACAGGCTAAACCCCTATGGACATTAATTAATAAGCTATCTGGATTCATCTCTCGATAATTAATATACTTCCTACCCTGTCATTCTCTCTCTTTGGTGATCATGAACTTCAGTTCACAACTGGTTTTCCATTTTCCACTGACTACTCCCTTATTTGCCTTTTTCTCAATCCAGTCCTACCAATGTCCCCCTCCTTCTACTGTGCTCTCTGGAATGTCTGCTCCCTAGGTGACAAACTAGCTTTTATCTTAAATTGTTTGCTTTCTCACTGTTTTCATCTTCTTGTACTCCTTGAGACCTGCCTCCTTTCTGACAACACTGCTTTCCTGACCATCTTTTTCAGCACTAGTTACATTTTTACTCATGCCCTTATCATAGTGAAGGACTTGGAATATTTCTTGCTACCCTTTGCCACACTTAGGCTTTCCCTCTTCTGCCATTACCTCTCCTCCTTTGAGATTTATTCAATCCTTATTGATTACCCTATCAGGATTCTGGGAACTGTTGTCCTCAGACTTTCAGTGAGGTCTCTGCCTGGCTCACAGTCTTTTTCTACTCTCCAATTCTTGTACTCATAATAGGTTATTTCAATATAAATATCAATATCCCCTGAAACACCATTATCTTCTAATTATTCAGTTTACTCATTTCCCATAACCTATTCCTCCATCCCATTTCAACTACATTCTGATATGGTGTCAGTTTTCACCCCCACATTCATGAATTCTGAAATGCTTTTGTCACTGATTTGCATCCCCTAACCCTAAATTTGTGTTTCATCCTTCATGGCCTTCAGTTTCTTTCCTCCCTAGTTTTTTCCTGAGCCATGAGTCCTGCACCAAGTGTACTTTTTTCCCCTAGCTCTTGATTCCTTAGGGGACCACTTCCACTCTGCTCTGTCCTTTTCTTTGGAGTCTCTGGCCCCTTTATACTGATTCGAATCTTACTCTGCCAAGTGTCACCCTTGTATTACTCCAACCATCTGCTGCCTTCCCTCCTACTCACATGCTGCTTATTGAAGTTAGAGAAAAGAAGGAAAGTGTGCTGCCCGAGTCCCTACAAATTTGTGTTACATGATCTCAGCTGAACTCTAACTGTGCCAGGATGGTCCATTTACACCACCTTAATTGGTTCACCCCTCCTCCTTCTCAACTTTGGCTTTTCTAATCTTTTTCATCCCTCAAGTCTCCCATAGTTCTCCCTTCCTCCACCCTGTTAGCTGAGAATTTTGCCTCATATTTCACGGAAAAAAGTGAGGCCAATCGCAGGAATTCTCTCCTCCCGTTTTCTAATCTCATGTCACTCAAGTGCCTTCCTCCATTATCTTCTTTTTTTATTCCTGCCTTATGTGAAGAAGCCCTTAAAGAAAGATTATATTTCATCTTTTTCTTTAAAATGCATTTCCTGTGTCATCCCTATTCTCTCACTACTCTTTAATGTTTCTCTGTTTACTGGCTGCTGCTTTACTGCCTACAAATTGGCATCCTCAAAAAAGCACTCAATCTTTCTGTCTCCTCTAGTTATGGTTCCATATCTTCTATTTTATGGCTGAACTCATTGAGAAGGCCATCTGCAACTGGTATCTCTACTTCCTTTCTCTTCTTAACTCTCTGCTATTTGACTTCAGATTTTGTCATTTAGTAGTAACAATAATAATAAATATTTATATAGCAATTACCATGTGCCAGACACTATTATGTGCTTTATAATTATCTCATTTGATCCTCACAATAACCCTGGAAGGTAGGTGCTAGTATTATTTATATTTTATAGATGAGGAAACCGAGGCAAATAGGGTAGATGACTTGTCCAGGGTCACACAGCTAGAAAATTGTCAGATGGCAAATTTGAGCTCAGATCTTCCTGACTCCAGGCCCTACATTCTATCCACTGTACCTCCCAGCTGCCCAAACTGAAACAGATCTCACAGAAATTGAGTGACCCCTTAATTTCCAAATCTGATGAGTTTTTCTTAGTTCTCATTTTTCTTGACCTTCCTATAGCCTTTGACATGCTCACACATGCATATAAGACTTTGCCCTCTGGATTTTTTTTCATATGTAAAAAACAAAGTTATTGGACTAGACGACTTGTAATTATCCCTTCTAGCTCAAAAATTCCATGATTTTTAGAGCCCAGATTTTGGATAGTCTTGAGTAGTAGGCTCTCAAGTTTACGACTTTACTTGGTAGGCAGTGGGCAGTCATTGAAGATTTTAGATCAGAGAAGTGGCATGATAATCCATCACCCTCTTCTCTTTGATATTCTACATCAATATTCCTTCTCAATTCTCCTTTGCTGAATCTTCATGCTGATCACCCTCATCATGCCCAATAGCAATAATTGTTCCTCCAGACTGTCTAGACCGTCTTCTCTTCTTCCTCTGTTCTGTTTCATTGAATAAGCTTAGCAGTTCCCATGGATTCCAAGTATCATCTCTATGTAGAGCCTACCCTAACTTCTTGCCAGATCTCCATTCTTACCTCTCCAACTATCTCTTAGACATAATGAACTAGATGTCCCCATAAACATCTTAAATTCATCATGTCATAAATTGAATTCATTATCTTTTCCCCAAAACCCTTCCCTTTTCCTATCTTCCCTATTATTCTCGAGGGTACCACCATCCTCCCAAACACCCAGACCTACAATTTAGGTATTATCCTTAATCGCTCACTTTACCTTACCTATCCATGTCCAATTCAGTTGCCAGGTCCTGGCATTCCTATATTTGTAACATTCTTTCTTCTGACCTCCCAGTGGCCTAGTACATGCCTTCATCTCCACACCTGAACTGTTAAACTGTCTGGGTGGTCTCCCTGCCTAAGTTCTCTCCCATTCCAGTCCATCTTCCACCAAGCTGCCAAATTGATCTTCCTAAAGCCTTACCATGTCATCCCTTCTATTCAGTAAACAGTAGTGGCTCCTTATTGCCTCCAGAGTAAAATATAAACTTATCTCTTAGGTTTTTAAAGTCCTTTGTACCATTCCAGTCTCTGTGCACCTTGCTCTCCTCCCTGTATTCTTTGCTGTTGCTCCAGCCTCTTTACTGTTCCTTGCTTAAGAAGACAAAGGCATCTCAAGAGTGGACGTTTTCAGTGACTTTTACTCTCCTCCTCCCATCTCTGCCTCCTGGCTCCTCTGGATTCAAGTTTCCACTAAAGAACTACCAAGTTGTCTTGTATATATCTTATTTGTATATAGTGGTTTTCATGTTGTTGCCAACCTTAAACTTTGATCTCCTTGAGAGCTAGGATAGGTTTATTTATTTTTCTTTTGCCTTGCTCTGTATCTTCAATACTTAGCATACATAGTAGGTAGAACATAAATAGTGGAACATTTAATAAGTGCTGGTTAGCTGAAAGAAGTTAGGAATTTTAGGAAAGAAGTGAGGAAAGAGTGCACTTTGAGCTTGACAGTCTATTTACTGATGAAGGTAAGGATGAATGTACAAGGAACCAAAAGTACGCCAATTTGGCTAAAACATAGATGCCATGAAAGATAGGAATATGGAGTAAGTCTCTAGTTTAGGGTCTCATTATGGAGGAATTTAAAAATAAGCAATGGAGATTGTATTTTATCTTAGAGGCAATTGGGATTCATTGTAGTTCCTTGAGCAGAGGTGGGGGTAGCACCTGTATTTTGGGAATATCTATTTAAAAGTTAAGTGGAGAATATTTTGGGAAGGGCAGAGGCTTGAAGCTTGAGGGATGGAGATAGTCAGGTGGGAGATGATGAGGCTTCAAACCTGGACAATTTCATTTTAGTGGAGGAAAGATATGAGAGTTACTGTGGGCGATAGAATCAACAGGAAATATTGGGCAAATGATTGCCTGTGGGGAGGGAGGAGGAACAGGGAGAAGGAAGGGCAGTCAGATATGCTCTACTTTTCTGTCAGGGTTTGTTTTCTTGTTATGGGATTATGTTTATGTAATACCAGTTTACTAAATTTAGAAGAAAAGATTATTCATATTCTTCTAAAATTGACAAAGTTCAAATATGAATTCAAATGGCTTTGGCATCTTGTTTCTCCATGAAGACTATAAATAGATAAGATAATCTACAGGTGAGATTGAAAGTGACTGCTTTAAAGTAGAAACCTTTTTTTAAAAAATTTAAACTTTATCCCCTTTTATTTTTACATTAAGATCTGTTTTTAAGGTAGTTATGGGGAACAAAAAAATTATTGTTACAGTTTATGTGCTTCTCTGCATGTATGTATATATCAGTCAGATGACCAAGTCTTTGTGACCCCATTTGAAGTTTTCTTGGCAAAGATACTGGAGTGGTTTGTCATTTCCTTCTCCAACTCATTTCACAGATGAGGTAACTGAGGCAAATAGGGTTAAGTGACTTGTCCAGGGTCACACATTTAGTAAGTGTCTGTGCTTAGGTTTGAACCTGGATCTTCCTGATTCCAGGCCTGGCACTCTATTATCCACTGTGTCATCTAGTTGTGCTATGTATGTATATGCAATTAAATTAAACTTCAGGTACAGTTAGTACTTTCTAAGTAATGCTATTTAGGTTCATTTTTTTAAAATAAGAATTGATATTGATAAAATTGGAATAGTATCTTGCTTTGGAAAATGAAAATATCTTGAACTTATGTATTAGTGAATTTTGATCTAATTTTCTTGTGTTTAGGAATGTTAAAGAGCACCTTGAATTTGTCTTCTTGAGTTGCCACATTTTGCAGACACATTGGACCTGGAATATTCAGGACGTCCTGATGTGCAGCTGTGATCACTTGTAGATAAACATCTTCATCATCTTCATGGTCTTACAATTCCCAAGGGAAACGAATGCTGTTTTTGCCATTGCCTTTCTCCTCCCTTTCAGGAGGGCATTAGTCTTATCCCCCTCCCCTGTGACTTCTCCTTTTCCCATAACTTAAATACCAGTGCTTTCTCTGCACTAGTCTCTTTGCTATAAGGAGTTCCCACATATGTGTGCCTTTCTCTTACAATAAATGCAGTTGCAACGCATATCTCATGTACTTGTGATACAGTTTTTGGTTAACAGGAGAAATGAGTTAATTTGATTTTCTCCTAAATACTTTAGTTTTACTCTGTATTTGCTATTGTGAAACATAAAGTAAATGTAGTTCCAGTAATTTTTTAATATTTTATTATTACTGGTTGAATGATAAAAGCACATAGGAAAGATTGCAGATTTTTAGTTAATGTTGTAATAAGAGTATAAGAAAAATTCTTACTTTCCTTCTAGAACTCCAGCTGTTGAATTCTTTTGTTAAAAATTAGATTTTTTAGAAAACTTAATACTTTATATAAAGCTCTGTGAAATGTCAGTTTTTCTTATCTTGGATATCTGTGGACTACTGATCCCAATTCTTTGGTTTGTCCATCAGAGTTGGATTTTCAGGAGAAAAAAGCTTTGCTTAAGCTGTTCATTTTCAAACATCTACTTACATTCCTTGGTTATTTATTTAATCTTAATATATATGACAGTCAGATGATTCATTATTTAGAGAAATTATTTCTTGCTTGTTAATCTTAGCAGTTGACCAAATGTCTTGGGCTGTGGCATAGTCAGTCAGTCAATAAACATTTATTAAATGCCTGTTGTGATGCTGTGCTGGGTTTTGGAGATGCAAAGAGAGACAAGAGACTTTCTTGTCCTCAGGTAGTTTAGTTAAGATCTAATGAAGTTAAATTTCACCAATTTTTAGTGAATATCTATTGTATTACTCTGTTAGAAGCAAAGAAGTTCCTTATTTCAAGATATTTGTGGTGAGATTAGAAGTATGAATGAAAACATTTAGCTAAGTAATAATGGTTGTACGGAATAGCAGCAGTAGAATCATTTTGTATTAGAAATATAGAGGCAGCTTAGCATAGTGAATGTCATAGAACTGTCTTCAGAGCTAGAAGAACTGAGTTCATGTCCCACCTCTTACCCCTACCAGCTGTAACGGAACAAATCACTTAAACTCATAGTGCTCTATGAAACTTTCTAATACTTTAGGTTACAGAGAAGGTACCAGCTTGCTTTGAGACAGTTTCTTATATCACTGAAATCACACATTCAGATCCTATCTCTTCCCGAATCTTTGGTATTTGGAAGGAGGATTATCTTCAGTTGTTTGGTATACACCATCAGAGTTTGGCTTACATCTGTTGCTAAGATCAGTCTATTGCATTTTGAATAAGGCAAAATAAAACACCTAGAAGGGACAATTAGTAGAATTCATTAACTTGTTCTTTCTTACATTTGTTATTGAAAGTGTTTAGATAGAAGACTCTTCTCCTAATGATTGCTTTCATTATATCCTATACATTTTTAGTATATGATTTCATTTTTATCATTATTATAAATGAAATAATCTGTTGTTTCTGTGATTTATCTTTTGACCTGCTAGTTCTTTAGGATTAGGTTAGTCTCTAAATGATTTTTAGTCCTCTGTTCAGTGGCCCTGTATGAAATACAATTTTATTGCATTGTTGTCAGTAAAGTCTGCATTTAATAGTCCTGTTTTTCTTCATTTGTTTGTGAGGTTTTTATGGCCAAGTGTATTGTCAGTTTTTGTAACGGTACTAAGTGGTACTATAAAGATGGGGGTATGTGTACATAAACAATCAATCTCTCTCTGAGACACACACACACACACACACACCTTTGTGTTTCTTTTCCATAATTGCCAGAGATGCACCATATCTAAATTTTCTAAAATTCTGTTTACATCCTTGTGTAACTTCTTCCAAGGAAGGGACTGACTCAGTTTTGTATTAGTATTTCCAGTGCCTAGCATAGTGCTTGGTACATAGTAGGGCCTTAGTACATTTTTCTTTGTTATTATTATCTTCTTTTTTAATAGTAGCAACTAACATTTATATAGTGCTTTAATCTTTCTGAAGTACAACAACCTTGTAAGGTAGGTAGCACAGGTATTGTGGCCATTTTATAGATAAGGAAATTGAGAAACTGAGGTCCCTGCTTATAAGCTAAAAAAAAATGGCAGAACAAAGACTTTCAGCTTAAGTCAAATACTTTTCCACTGTAGTATTGCCTCTAAAACATGATTTGTCACAAAGTAGGGATATTCTTGTATAATAGATTAAGGAAATTGTTGAAGAGGAAAAATGTCCACTGGAAAAAGAAATTATAGTGTTAGGGAGGCAGCATAGTACTGTGGAAAGAACACTAGCTTTTTTTTTTTTTTTTTTAAGGGCTAAAGAGTTAGAGACTAGACTTGTATTATTGATACAGGGATTCCCAAGACAGCAAGCATTTATTGAGCTTCTCCCATCAGCCAGACACTGTGCTAAGTACTGAGGATGCAACAAAAACAATAACAGTGAAAAGCTCTGAAGGGGCTCACAGTTTAATGGGGAAAGAGCATGCAGATAGCTCTGTATGAACAAGATATAGACAAGTTAAGTGGGAGATAATCGTAGAGGCAAGTCCCTAGCATTAAGGAAGGGGATTTTAATGAGACCTGAAGGAAGGCAGGGAACCTCAGAGGAGACCATCTGGAGGAAGAGCATTTCAGCCATGAAGGTTAGCCAGGGAAAATCCATAGAGGTCCAGGTAAGGGAACTCATTCCACTAAAATAGGTCTGCCTGGGGTAAAGGAAGTGATTGTAGAACATTAAAATAAAAAATAATAAAATATGTAAAATAAAATAGGTCCGCCCCTTTCTTTAAAACTTAGTATCTTAGAGCATTGCCTTGCAGAATTCTGAGAGGTTAAGCAACTTCTCTGTTCTCACACCATCAGGATGTATGGGGGCAGTGCTTAAACTTTTAGATCTTCGTGGTTCAGAGGAGGAGTTCAGATTCTCTTTCTGATATGTACTGACAAACATTTCTGCAACATTAGCTCTCTGTGACACTAAAAGACCAAGTCATTTAGCATCCTTGGGCCTCAGTTTCCTCATGTGTAAAATGAGGCAGTTTGAATTAGATGATCTTTGAGGCCCCTTCCAGTTGTAGACCTGTGATATATGATCCAATGAAAAGCTTAGAAGCATTCCTTAAGATTGAATTTCATAGTGTGTACAGATAATGTAAATGATATTAAATATATCCTAATTGTTTAATAAGATGATACAGAACCAATAAAGGTCAGAATTTTTGGATGGTGTTAATCAAATAAATATTAGATAACATGTTTCTGAAGATCATTTTCCCATTAGTAGATAGAAATAGTTCTGCAGTGAGAACATGAAGAACTGCCAAAAGTGTTAGAGGATATTATTTATTTGGTCTTCTAGTACCATCTGTTGTCTCTGGTGTCCCTTTACAATTTTAGCAGTTTTGTCTGTTTTATTGCAAATTGTATAACTTTGAAATTTTTCTTTGAAGAGTTCCACACAATGCATACTTTGTGACCATTTTTAAAAGAAAAGAAAAAAACAGCATAAGAAAAAAAATTTTAAGTGTGGAAAATTGGAAGGGGAAAAGGAACAAATTCAGTATTATTATTATTTTGTTTAAATTTATATTATTATTTTGCCAGCCCAAAGTTTTGTAAATAGGTTAGCTTAAGAAAGAGGGTGTTGTTTGGGGACTAATATGATAGTCTGCTTCTTTGTATTTGAGGATATTACTAAAGTATAATAAAAGCATTTTTAAGAGAGAGTAATGTAATTACTTGAGCAAATCATCTAACCTGTCTCATTTGTAGTTTGGCAAATGAGGATGTTATTTCTAAACTCCCTTTAAGGCCTAAAATTCTACAATTCAAATTGCATTTTTGTTATGTCTTTATATATGGTTTATACATCTTTTCCCACATCTTGTTACTTTGTGAGCAGAATCCATGGTATAAAGCCTTTTTTTGTTATGGATTTGGTCATTCTCAAAGTCTAGTGTCTAGTGTTGTGTGTATATGTCTCCCATAGAACTTGGAAAGTCCATTTTAAAACATGATTTTTTTTGGGTGCTTTACATCTGCAGCATAGTGGTGTTTTCAATATGTTCTCTGTAGTTTGACAGTTGGAACAATGCTTATGCAAAATTTGAAAGTACAGTTTATAATGTTTTGACTCAAAAATAATCCTTACAGAAATGGATAGGTTTTACAGGTAATCATTACTATCCTCCCTTCCCAATTCCCACCAGAAGCAGGATGTCTGTCTACTGTCAGCTAGATGCTGACCCCTGAATCTCCAACTCTGTAGGAGTAAACTCCAAGTTGTTCTAATTTCAATGGGTAGTTGCTAAATACAAGTTGTTATTCCTTATCCAGAATAAATCAGTATAGACTTCTTTAGGTCATTAGACAATCTTCATTGTATAAACATTTTACATGAGTGAAACAAAGAAGTACTTTAAAAGGTGAGTTTATAAAGTCTGTTGTATATAGTAAAAACATTTATTTACAGAGAACATATCTAGGAAAAGAAATATAAAGTTCAGAACTAATTCCATCATCTCGTCTCATCAGCTAGAAACATCCTAGAGGTCATGTGAAGAGAGCTAATGTGGTAAATTGCTTAGTTCAGAATGCTTATATGCATACCAAATATTTTGAATTAAAAAATATAGTGCTAGTTCTATATCAATTACATGGAAACAAGTTATTTATGGTGACAAACATACAAGTACAGTTTGTCTGATTTTACACAAAGTCTTACAAGTCTCTTCAGATATTTTTAACAGCCTTATTGCTTTCTGCAGAAGACACTGGAATTGCACCAACATATTATTAATCAGTCAAGCAGCACAATCTTCATGCTTAGAAAAGAACTTTGCATTTTACTTAGAAAATAGAGGCAATTCACAATGAGTTCAGTCTTCTCCCCTGCTCTGTGCCTCTAATTGACATTGTCCTCCATACTCTTCTCTCTTTTCTAGTCTGTGATAAAAAGGTAATCCTTCTCTATGGGCTAGAGAAGCAGGCTTTCTTGTTCCTTCTATCTGACTTTCCATTTCTGACTGCCTTTTCTTAGTGTATTCCCCCATGGTTGAAACACATCTCCTCATTTCTGCCTCTTGAATTCCTGTTTCCTTTCAGGGCTCAGTTCAGTACCTCCTTCATCATAAAGCCTTTCTCAATTTCCCTAACTATTAGTGCCATCCTTCTGAAGTGTGTGTGTGTGTGTGTGTGTGTGTGCGTGCACGCACGTGTATGTGCATGAGTGCGTGTGTGTGTGATATGGAGGTTCTGAAACTTAGTGCAAGTTAAACTTTAAAGCTTGCAACTACATTAAGATATCTAAGCTACCTTATAATTTATCTGTGTCCATGTTACCATCCTTCAGTGAAGGAGCTTTCGTTTTTGTTTTTGTACTTTTGAATGTTTTAGGCATTTGATAAAATTTACCAATACCTATAACTACATTGGTGTTCATTACTCTTCTCATTATTTTCTTACGGGATCATTTTTTAAATCCTTATTAATCACTCATATCTTTACAGGAGTGTTTCTAGAAATTATAAAAAATGAGACATCTTAAACTCAACATGTCCAAAACTGAACTCATTATCTTAAACCTCTCTTCTCCTAACTTGCCTTTTACTGTTGAAGGTACCACCATCCTTCCAATCACCCAGGTTTTTAACCTAGGTGTTGTTTTTAACTTCTCACTCTCTCTGAGCCCCCCATATCCAGTCAGTTGCCAAATCCTGTTATTTCTACCTTTGAAAGGCCTTTCATGTATGCCCCTTTCTCTCCTCTGGCACTATCATCACACTGGTTCAGTCCCTATTACAACAGCCTGCTGGTTGGTCTCCCTGCCTCAAGTCTCTCTTCAGTCCAATCCATCCTCCACTCAACTGACAGTGGTCTTCCTGAAGCATAGGTCTAATCATTTCATTTTCCCTATTTGGGAAAATGTTTACTCCAGTGGCTCCTTACCTCAAGAATTAAATAGAACTCCTCAGTTTGACTTTTAAAGTCATTTGTAACCTGACTTCTTCATATATCTTCCATCTCCTTGTATCTTGCTCTCTGTGTGTTCCATTGACATTGGCCTCCTTACATTTCCTTGAATAAGACATCTCATCTCCCAATTGTAGACATTTTCACTTACTGTCCCCTATGCCTGGAATGTTCTCCCTCCTCATCTCTGCCTCCCAACTTTCCTGGCTTCCTTCTAGTCTACTAAAGTCGCACCTTCTTAAAAGAAGGCTTTATCAGTCTTTTTTAATCTTAGTGCCTTCCCTCTGAGGTTATATTTCGTTTATCCTAAAGGTGTGTGGGTATGGGTGTGTGTGTGTGTGTGTGTGTGTGTGTGTGTGTATACACATACATATCCTGTGCATATATATCTAATATATATGTATATGTTGTATATATGTATCTCCTTTCTATATGTGTATGTATACATCTTGTCTCTTTCTACATATATAGATATAAATATGTATCATGTTTGTACATAGTTGTTAACATGTTGTTTCCCATCTCCTTGAGAGCAGGCACTAGTTTTTACCTTTTTTGAATATCCGGTGCTTAACCTGGAACATAGTAGGTGCTTAATAAATGTTTGTTGACTTGTATATTTGTAAACAGTAAAATGGAATTTCTTGAAATACTCTATAATTCACTTAGATTTCAGTTGTTTTTTTCTTTTTGTTTCAGATTGATAATCAGCAAAAATTTATTGATTATCATCAGTAATCCTGTGCTTCGTTAAAGACTAACATTTATTTCCTGCCTCTTTTTAAAATTAAAAATTTTTTTTCTGAACTTAAGAAATAAAACAAGCATTTCCTGGAAATGGAATAGAAAAAAAGAGGATTGTGCCTGAAACTGCTGATCTATTATGTACAACTTGCTGTTTCTTTTTAAAAATACAACAAAGTTATCATGTAACTTCCCTCATTCCCTCAAACAGCATCTTCATAGGATTTTGGCAGTTAATTTGGGTATTTATAATAGAATGACTTGGTTGTTCAAATTTGTTCTTAATATTATTGTGACTTTATACAATGTTCTCTTGCTTCTGCTCATTTCTCTCTTTATTATTTTGTGCAAGTCTTTCCATGTTTTTCTAAAATCATCAAGCTCATCATTTCTTATAGCAGAGTAATCCATCACAAACATATACCATAATTTGTTTAGCCATACCCCAACTGACAGTTATCCCTGCAGTTTCCAGTTCTTTGCTACCACAAAGAGAGCTGCTATAAATATTTTAGAACATAGAGATTTTTTTCCTTTTTCTTTAATCACCTTGGGAAACAGATCTAATGGGATATTGCTTGGGCAGAGGGTATAGACAGTTTAATAACTTGTGTGGGCATAATTCCAGATTGCTCTCTGAAATATTTGGATTAGCTCATAGATCCATTGGCAAGGAATTAAGGTCCCAGTTTTCCACATTCCCTTCCACATTTGTTACTTTTCTATCATTTTCACCAATCTGATAAGTATAAAATGATATCTCAAGGTTGTTTTAATTTGCATTTCTCTAATCAGTAATGATTTAGAGCACTTTTTCATATGATTATAAATTATTTTGATTTTTTTCATCAGAAAACTGCCTGTTCGTATCCATTGACCATTTCTCAATTGGGGTAATGACTCATATTCTTATAGAGTTGACAAAGTTCTTTATGTATTTGAGATATAAGAACTTCATCTGAGGAACTGTCTATAAAATCTCCCCCCTCCCGGCTCCCCAATTTTTCTACTTTCCTCTGATCTTGGCTACATTTGTTTTATTTGTACAAGACCTTTTTAATTTAATGGAATCAAGATTTGCCATTTTACATCTCACAATACTCTTTCTTATTCAAAACTTATTCACCTTCCCATAATAGTATGATAGGTATAGGATGTTCCATGTTCTTCAAATTTTCATTTAATAGTTCCTTTTATATAAAGATCATGCATACATGTATATACATTTTGACCTTATCTTCATAAATGATCTAAGATTTCGTTCTATGCTTAATTTCTTCCATACTGCTTTCCAGCTTTCCCTATAATTTTTGCCAAATAATGAGTTCTTGTCTTGAAAACTTAAATCTTTACACTTGTCAAACAGTAGGTTACTATATTCATTAGCTGCTGTAGATCATATGTCTACTCTCTTACACTGATCTGCATTTCTGTTTCTTAGGTAGTAGCAGTTTGTTTTGATAATTATCACCTTATAAGATCTGGTACTGCTAAACCTCCTTCCTTTACATTTTTTTCTATTAGTTTTTTTTGTTATTCTTGACCTTTTGTTCTTCCAGATGAATTTTGTCATTTTTTTCTATCTTGGTAAAATAATTTTTGGTATTTTAATTGATTTCCTGTCTCTTCTACTTTATCTGACCTTGGGCAATTCACTCAGCCTCTTTGGGTCTCTGTTTCCTTTTCTGTGAGGTGAGTAGATTGAATTAGATGATCTCTAAGGTCCCAGGTGATCTCTAAGGGCAGCCAGGTGGCAGAATGGATAGAATGTCAGGCCTGGAGTTAGGAAGATTCGTCTTCCTGAGTTCAAGTCTGGCCTCAGACACTTACTGCCTATGTGATCCTGGACAAGTCACTTAATCTTGTTTGCCTCAGTTGCTCATTTGTGAAAAATGAGTTGGAGAAGGAACTGGCAAACCACTCCAGTATCTTTGCCAAGAATATCCCAAATGGGGTCACAGAATTGTACATGACTGAAACAACTGAACAACAATTGAAAGATAACTCTTTATCCCTGGTGTTATGAGCCGTCTCCTTTAGAGTCTTACAGTATTGTTGGCAAGACAATATCAAGTCAAGAGATACCTATGTATATATACATACATGGTAATATATTTGATATGTGCCAAAATAGTGGCATAGTTATGTGCCACAATATTATCTGAGGTTAGAGAAGAGAATGGTAATACTTCAAAAGAGTATTATATAGATTAATGCTATTAAAAATATTTTGATGATCATAGTTCTTTAAAATAATGGTATTATTAAACATTAAAAAGCAATTTATAGTCTAGGTTAGAGGTATCAAATAGGATTGCATGGTAGCACTTGACTGAATCAGATTAAAATGTAATAGAGAAATATTTTTAAAATTACAAGATACTTTAGAACATAGGTTATGTTAATACGTGGTTTTTCAAGTTAACATGCCTCTTGTAGGGATCTTTATGGTCTCTTGGTTTCTATTTAGTCTAAGTGACATCTATAAAACCAAAAGACTTTCTTTCTCCCCTCCGTACCCCCTCCCCTAATAAGAAGATACAGTTGAGTTTTCTGTTAGGTTACAATAGAGTCCCTATATTTAGGAAATATATTTGTTTTTATAAATTAGACAACAGAGCTACTGGAGACAGGTGACACAGTTAACTGTGAATGGAGTTAACAAAGATCTGAGGTCTTATTCAGCTTAGGCATTTAATAACTGTGACCTTGGGCAAGTCACTTTATGTAAGCCTGCCTCAGTTTCTTCAGCTGAAAAATGGGGATTATAATAGCACCTCCTTCAGGGTTGTTGTGAAGAACAAATGAGATAATATTTATAAAATGCTTAGCATAATGCCTTGACACATAGTAAGTGCCTAATAAATGATTGCTCCCTTATTTTCTATTTTCTTATTCAGTTATCATTTAGATTTTTACAAACTTGGAAAAATTCATTTTTTAGCAATTAAAATTGGATAATCCACATTTTAAAATAACTTAGCACCTCATTTAGTTTGGGTACTAAAGTGTTACCACATGTATTAAAATTGGTTTGATGTACTTTTACTTTATTAATGATTGACTGTGAAACAATCACATTTCAAAACAATGTGAATGTTCCCATTTAGCTGAAAAAAGACATTAAATTAAGCACATAACTTTAGCTTTACAAATGTACATGCAGTGCATATCATAAAATTACCTTCATATTATGAGTCAAATTGTTGCTAGTATTGCATGATATTTTTACTTCCTTTATATCTATAATTCCTGATGAGTCAAGATAATTATACTATAGTTTCCTTCATATAACTTGACAGTTTTCATCCATTTTGATATGTTGACTTTATATGCCATTAAAATAATAAATATAATTAAATTAGCAGTTAAAATAATTTGGAAACACTTTGAAAAAGGTAATTAGCCTGCATTTCTTAAACATTCTTTAGGAAAAGACAGTTCTTTTCCTGAAGAAGGTGCCAAAGTTGAGTGTTAACAGAATAATTAGATGAATTTATCTTTTTATTTACACATGGGAACAGAGTGCTTAGAAGAAATTCTATATTTAGACAATGTACCTTCTTCAAAGTAGGGGGGCATTCAAACAGAACAACAATATAGTGTCTCTTTGCGTCCAGAAATTTTTTCTCTTAAACTCTGCCAGTTTGTAGTATAGGGCACTTGACCAAATTATCTTGACTTAGAAATTGCGTAAGAGATGCTGAGGTGTTAAAATTCAAATTCTTTCTTACATTTTACTCCTATTTTCACTCATTTAGTGGGAAGGGCCCCAATTTTGGAGCCAGAGGCTCTAAGCCACTTTTCTCATTTGCAAAACGAGAGGATTAGCCTGCTGGATCTGAGGTCCCTTCCAGTCTTCAGTCTGTGGTACTGTGATTGTTTGCTGTGCCAAACATAGCTTACAAAGCCTTTGTCCTAAGCATTTTTCATAAACCACCAATTATTCTGGCTTTCTTATTAACACACTTTGTAACTGTATCTACAACTCTTTTATACAGTTATTTGGTTATATGGACCTGCTTCCTTTGTGTGTGTGTGCGCGTGCATGTGCCCATTTGTAATCTAAACTCATAAGTTTTCAGTCAACAAGGAAATATTTAGTAAACCCAAAAAGTGTTACTAAAACCAGATAATTGTTGGTTTATGAATAATCCCTATTCTAAATACAGTACTTTGGAAATTAGCTTTTGCTGCAGACTTCAAATTTTTTAATGAATTCATACTAAAATTACAAGGCAAAACAGTATTTATATGCAAAACTTGTACCACAGTGAAGTCACTTTGATGAAAACTCACATTGTTTGAGTAGCAAGTAATATCAAGCTGCTCTATGTATTTCTTTGCTCTTAGAAATTAAGAAAAAGATTGAAATTTCCATTTCCACACATTTATGCAAATAAAATTTCCACACTCACACAGCCACATTTTTTTGGATCTCAGTGCAAGTGCAAAAGAAATTACCATGTTTTAAAATTAATTTAACTGCAGTTGCGGCACTGCTACTTAAATCTTCAATTGGATGAAATACATGTACAGTGTAAGGATATGATGAAAGGCAGATACCAAAAGAAGAGTATAATGTAATTCTGTAAGTGTCGTTTAAGTTGCAAATATGTTGAATGAAGATCACATGTAAAGGCATTTTCAAATGCCAAATGAAATATATAAAATCTTATTACAGATAGGTGAATATTTATATCAGTTTCAATGATGAAAAATGCCAACTTTGAACCCTAATGAAACAAAATGATATCCTACCCCAAAATTCCATTTTTCTTATAGGTAGACTTGTATTACAAAAATATTGTGCTCAATTATTATTATTGTTTTGAATTTTGAGCCAAAAAATTTGTGGAAATGTTTTTCCTATAGTTATATAAGGACCAACATAACAGGCTTTTTTTTTGTCTTTTTACTCATGAAGCCCAAAATATTTACTTTCTGGTTCTTTACAGAATAAGTTTGCCCACTTCTGGAGTAGAGAGCTGGTCTTGAACCCAGGAACTTGTGTTCAGGCCCTGCCTTTGGCATTTGCTGCCTGATCGAGAGCAAGCCACTTAATATCTCAGTGCTCAGGCTACTAGTTGTAGAGAAGGTGCTGACTTGCCTTGGGAAGCTTCCTATGCCAGTGAAATGATAGGTCCAGGCCCTGTCCCTATTTCTGAATGTCTGTCTAAGCTGTTCTCTTGTACAAATTTTGTAGATGATAGGATTTGAGTTGAGACCTATGGAAAGTTTGGGAAGCCAGGAGCCAGAGATGAGAAAGAACATTTTAGCCTGGGAGCAGTCAGTGAAAATTCCCAGTTGTTTGGTTATTTCAGTCCTGTCTAAATCTTTTGACTCTGTTTGGGATTTTCTTGGCAAAGATATTGGAGTGGTTTGCCATTTCCCTTTCCAATTCATTTTATAGATGAGGAAAATGAGGCAAATGGGGTTCAGTGCTTGCCCAGAGTTATACAGCTTAACTGGAAAATATCCGAAGCCAGATTTGAACCCACAAAGATGAGTCTTGATGAATTCTGATGGAAATACACTGGTAAACAAACGTTGCCATATTTCTCTTGCCTTTACATAGGAAAAAATTTATATAGACTGGTGCTCAAAAGAATTCTTTTCTTCCTGTCTACTCCTATGTCTTCTGGGAAGCAATTTTTATTTTCTTGTCAAAATGGATTAGACCTAAATGGACAGAGATATTGTAAAGGGAATTCATATTTTAGGCAAAAGTTAGTTTGATGGTTTTTCAAATTCTTTTCATTTCTGGAATTTCATAATTATACTTGAAAATCAAAATTGAAATTAATTAGAGCCTAATTACATTTGGTTTTGTGAACACAATTATCAAAATGTTATACTATATATTGATATCAGTTTTATATTATAAATTTTTCCCATAATTTTATAAAAGACCTTGAAATATGTCCAAACTTGTTATAGTATCTCAGAAATAGTGTAGCCTAAGAAATAATATATTAAAAACTTGTTGCTAGATCAGGAGTTCTTAACCCAGAATTCGTGAACTTTTTGTAATTTTGATAGTTGTATTGCTTTGTAACCATGTTTATTTAATTTTATGCATCTAAAAACATTGTTCTGAAAGGGAGTCAGACTACCCTAGGAGTACCTGGGTGATTCCAAAAAAAAAAAAAAGTTTTAAAATCTATGTTCCAGGAGAGAGAAGACTTAATGGAGCAGTGGAAAGAGCCTTGGGATTGGAGTCAGGGCTTTGTTTTGAATCCTTTCTCTTGCCATGTCACTTACCATGTGACCTTGAGCACAGTTGTAGTGATACCTTGAGCAATGTGAAATTATGTTTTGAAAAACAAAAACCTGAGTTTTTTCCCCTCTTATATCCCTAAGTATTTGAGTATATCCCTAGATAAACACATAGGAGAAGGGAAGTAGGACTTTGGTTATGAGCATGTATTTTTTTTTTTTTTTTGCTGATAACTAGTATGTTGGGCTTCGTGAAGTCCTTTAATTTTAGCTCTGGATTTGTTTTTCAGGAAAAGTAAGAAGTAAGACTTTGAAATACCAGACAGGACTGTACTTGTCTCATTACTTTGATTTCACACTAGATATCACTGACAGTACATTTTTAATTTTAATTTGTTATATAACTTAAGCACTCTTTTAAAGAAAGTTTTTAAAATATTTGATGAATATATTTTAAAACTTTTGGTATATGAGCCTTATGTGGAATCCTCTCTGTTTATGTGCCTGGCAGGTATTTGCTCTTTGTTCATACCTAAGAACAGCAGGAAGTTGAACTTTTGACTCTACTTTTTGGTGTGGAAAAGTGTTGTGAAAGAAATATGACAAATGAAAGGAGACTTTAAAAAAGATTGAGACTGGGAATGGAAGAGCATTTGAAAATTGTAAATTAACAAACCATCTTTTGACTAAAATTTTACATTGCTCTTTCCCCCTTTCTTTCTTAGGCAGGAGTGCAAGTTGGGAGATGTTGCTTGCAAAAACTCTGAATCTGATCCAGAGGAGTTTTCAGATGAAACAAATAGTGAAAACCTTTATGGCACCTCTCCTCCCAGCACACCTCGACAGATGAAACGTATGTCAACAAAGCATCAGAGGAATAATGTAGGAAGACCTTCCAGCCGCTCCAATTTAAAAGGTGTGTCTTTTATTTGAAAGGATATATTCAAAAGGATGTACAGCGTACCAATACATAATCTTCAGAAAACATTAATATGTTGATTCTTTATACAGAACACATAATTCTGTTGTTTCCCTGACTTTTTCCATCTTCCATCTAGGGAAAGAAAGGGTTCCTATTCCCTTGGCCATTGCATCAAATTGTCATGATGGCAGGTGATGGGTTCTTTAAATCACTTTCTTTCCCTGGCATTAATCTTGTTTCTTTTGGGATAGAAGGGAGGCTTGTAGGATCTCTGATAAATGTGGCATGGTATTTTCATCTGCGCACCCACAAGAGAGTTCTAAAACCATCCTTTTGTACCATTTTCCTACCTAAATTCTGCCAGCTCAGGACCTGATAATGTAATTCAGCATACCTTCAGGATTTTAGAGCTCTCTTCTCTTAATTCTAAAGATTAAGCATTGTGTTCTAAAGTAGGCATCCAAATTCCTTGTTGTCCATTCATTATTAAATGCTTATTAAATGTCAGGCATTGTACAAGGTGTAGGAGATATAAAGATCAAAACTGAGATAATCCTTGCTCTTAAGAAACTTAGATTCTCTTAAAGTATATAAATGTATTCCTGCAGTATAAGTACACACAGAATAAATACAGCATAATTAAAAATATAGGATGAAGAACACAAGCAATTGAGAATATCAGAAAAGGTTTCACAAGGAAAATAGTACTTCACCTGAGCAAATCATTTAATAAAAAATTGTTTTGAAGGATAAAAAAACCCTCTAGGTTCTCCCCCCCCCCCCACTTTCCCTAAGTATTTCATTACAACCCTATATAAACGAAAAGGAGAAGGGGAGTAGGACACCGGTTATAAGAGTATATTCACTTCTTAGAGGAAGTAAAATATTCCCTGAGGTAGACATGAAGCAGGAATAATTCAGTCAGTAAACATGTTTTAAGCACCGATAGTGGATGGACCGTGAAAAGACATGAGGGTGGTAATGGAATGCCATATTTGGGGAACAAAGAGAAAGCTGATTTAGCTGGACAGTAGAGCTTGGAAAGGGTAATAGTTACAGTAATCAGATTAGAACTCTCTGCTGTTAACGTCATCATTTCCCACCAGAACTCCAGCCTCTTGAGGGAAGAGGAGAGAGAGGTAAGATGGGGCCTGCCACTGACAAGGTGCAGTACAGTAGCTTTGCTGTCTGTGTGCCTTCTGTCTCATGCTGTATGTGTTTCTGAGAAGAGGAGAGGTTTTCCATCGTGTGGCTCCCATCTCTTGCCTGATCTCTAGTCTCCAGTAGGGGTAGGATCCTCTAGAGGGAAGAGGAGAGGAGAAATGAGAGGTCTTTTCATCTCATGTTTCTCATGTTTCCTGCCTGATTTCCAGCCTTGGCTGGGAAGAGTAGAGACTTCTTTCACTTATTGATTAAGAAATTCACAACTGGTCATTTGCTAACATATTCTCTGTAAGTCATAATCTAAACCCTGTTCCATATCCCCCACTGCCTGATTTCTTATTCTCTTTCTCCTTAGCCCACTCGATCCAGAGTCCCCCCAAAATGCTCTCCATTTCTTCAGCTGTGCTCTCTGGAATGCCTGTTCCATAGGCAACAAACTTGTAATCATCTTAAATCTTTTCCTTTCCCACTCCTTCTGTCTTCCTGACTATTGCTTAGATTTGATTCTTCTGTGATGACATAGCCTCTCTGCCTATCCGTTCTAGCACTGGCTGCATATTCATTCATTCCTCTCAGCTTACAGGTTAAGGGGGTGTAGGGAGAATACTCCTTGCTCTCCATTGCCACTTCCAGGTTCTCCTTTTACCTCCTTCATTCTGTAACCTTCTCCTGTTTTGAGGTCCACATCTTCCACCTAGCCACAATCCTGGTAGCTTTTGTCGTGTAGACCTCCAGGATACTTCCTTCCTCAATTGTTTGAGCACCTGGCTCATAATCTTTCTGTACATCTCTTGCCCTCATACTGGTAGACATTAACATACCTATTGTTATTCTCCTAAACACCATAATCTCCTAGTTTATGAACCTACTCATTTTCCATGATTTACTTTTCCCCTCCTGCTTCAGCTATACACAGAGGTCATACCCTTGATCTTGCCATCACACACATACATTACCTCTCTGTTGAAGAACTCTGAAATTCTGTGATATAATCACAGTTCATTGGCTTTACATTTTCCTTTGTCTTCTCTTGCCAAACCCTATTCTTCATCCTTACTATGACTTCTGTCTCTCATTTTTCTCTTAGGTCATCACCCCTGCATTACCTTTATCTTCTTCTCCAATTGACCCCTTGGTGAACCAGTTCAACTCTACACTGCCCTTTTCTCTTGAATCCCTGGCTCTCTTATGATAATCTGGCTTCACCCTTGGCTCTCTTCCACCATCCACTGCCTTCATTCCTGCATATGTGCTATAGAGAAAATCATGCCGTGATTCTAACTGGATCCACTACAAGTTGATGTTATATAACCTTAACTGGGCCCTTTGCTGTTAGGCAATCCTTCTGTACCTCCCTCATCAGTTCAGTATCTCACTCTCCATAGTGACTCTTCCAGACCTTTTTATCCCTCCTCAAACACACATGTTTACTCTCTCAGCTGAGAACTTTGCCTCATATTTTTCTGAAAAAATTGGAGCCATTTGCCAAGAACTGTCTCTTCTCTCCTCCTCTTTAGGTCATATCACTTTCCTCTTTCACCCCTGTCTTACTCCAATAAGTGACTGCCCTGCTTCTTTCCAAGTCAGATCTTTATATGTGCACAAGTGATCTCATTGCATCCTCTCCTCCAGTAGACTGACTGTTCTGTCATTCCTGCTTGGTCAGTTATCCACAATCTCTCCCTCTCTTATGACTGTTCCCCTGTATTTCTCTCAAAACATGCCCACATCTATTCCATCCTCAAAAAAAGTATCCCTTGATCTTTCCATCTCGGATGATTGTTCTCTTCAACTCTTTGTGAGTAAAGTGGTCAGGAAGGTTTTCTACAGTGAGTGCCTCCGTTTCCTCTCCTCTCACTCTTTGTTGAGTGCTTTACAGTCTGGTTTCTGATGTCATTATTTCACCAAATCTACTCTCTTCATAGTTACTAGTGATCTCTTAATTGCCACAAATCTCATGACCTTTTGTTAATACTCATCCTTGCTGACTTCTTTGCAGCCTTTAACACTGGGTATGACCCTCTTCTCCTTGATATTCTCTTCACTAGGTTTTTGGGACACTATTGTCTCGTGGTTCTTCTCCTGCCTCTCATTTGCTGGATCTTCATTCAGGTCATGCCCATTAACTAACTATGGCTTTCATCCTGGACCCACTTCTCTTCTCCCTCTGTACTCCTTCCCTTAGTAATCTTGTCAGCTCCCATGGATTTAGTTAGCGTCTCTATACTCATGATTCTCAAGTCTACTTACCCAACCCTTATCTTTCTGCTGACTTCCACTCTTGAATGTTCAACTTTTCTTCTGACATCTCAGCCTGGATGTTCCATAAACATCTTAATTTCAGCACATCCAACACGCAGCTCATTGCCTTTGCCTCCCAACCCTTCCTCCCTCAGCACCTGCTTGTTACTGTTTAGAACATCTCAATCTCCTTAGTTCCTCAGACTCAACCACCTCAATGTTATCCTCTACCTGTCCTTTCCCCTCTCACCCCCCAGCCCCCCATATCCAGTCCATTGCTGAGGCCTGTCACTTTCACCTCCAACATCTCTGGAATATACGTTCTTCTTTCTGACAGGCTTACTGCTCTGCTGCAGACCCTCATCAGCTCACATTTGGGCTATTGCAAAAGCTGGCTGGTTGGTCTGTTTGCTACAAGTCTTTCTTCACTCTAGTCCATTTAGCCACCAAAGTGATTTTCCTAAAGTGTAAGAGCAGCCATGTCTACCACTACTCGTGGTTCCCTGTCATCTCCAGTATCAAACACAAAGTCCTTGGCGGGGTGTGGGGGAGGAGATTCAAGGTTCAAACCCACCTCTCTCCTTTCCAATTTTACACTTTACACTACCTTCCCCTTTCCCCCTCCCCCTCCATGCTTTTCTGTGCAGTGACACTGACCTCCTTGTGTTTCTTCAAACCACAGTCTTTTGGCTTCATTCATCTCTGGCTGTCCCCCATCCGTGTGGACTGCCTCCCATGCCTGGACTGCCTCTTCCTCCTCATCTCTGACTACTACCTTCCCTGGCTTTCATCAAGTCTCAGATAAAAATCTCATCTTCTCCAAGAAGCTTTTCCCCACCTCTCCTAATTCTTGGGCCTTCTTGCTTTTTAATTATTTCCTGTTTATCTTGTATATAACTTGTGACTTGTTTGTATATACTTGTTGTCTCCCCCATTAGATTATAAATTCCTTGAAGGTATGGATTGTCTTTTTGCCTTTCTTTGTATCCTCTGTGCGTAGTGTAGTACCTGACACATAGCAGGTGCTTTATAAAAACTTGCTGACTAACAACATTGTAAAAGACTGTAAAAGATGCACAGAAGGTTATCTTTTTTTCCTAGAAGCTATACAGTTATTTATTGAGTTAGGAGAATGATGTGGTCAGATCTGAACTTTAGAAAAATTGCTTTGGCAATGGAAGATGGATTGGAGTGGGGAGATAACTGAGGCAAGGTAACTCACCATTGTGATAGTGGAACAAGTAATGAAGACCTGAACTAAGGAAGGCGTGTCTGGTAAATGAGAAGGGAACATATATGAGAGTTGTTGTGGACATAGAAACGTCAAGATTTTGCAACTCATTGGGTATGTGGTATGAGGGAAAGTGAAATTAAGAAAGAGGTGTGTTTGGGGCAAAAGAGATTTTTATTTTGGACATGTTGAAGTTGAAATTTAAAATTTCTATTAGGTTTCTTTTAGGTTCTTGTGTCTCTGGAGTCTAAGTGACTATTTCCTGTTTTGTTTTTCTTTCCCAGTTGGGCCTACTTCTTTGTGATGTTGCTCTGGTACAAGCACCTCTTCCTAGAGTATATTTTACTATGATTCTGCCATATCACAAAGGAGGTATATTGATTCTGTGTAGCCCTCAGTAACTACTCCAGAGACAGACTGTTGCTTCAGTAGATAGGGAAAGTGTCTCCTTTTGTTTAATTTCATTTATTTGTTCTCTTCAAGGGAAGTCTGAGGCCAGTAGAAAGGCTGATTTAAACTCAGTATAAAGAAAGCCTTGATAACTAAGATACTTATTTTCTGCATCATCCCTGTCTCAAATGAAGAGATGACTCTTGTTCTTTCCAAAGCCAAACCCTTGCACAGGTGATCTCATTCTGTCTCCTTCTTCAGCTTATTGTCCCTTCTGTTATCCCTGCTCTCCACTTATCTGTCTGTCCTTGTGTATGGTTGACATGGTTGATCATCTTTTTCTCCTTCATTCTGTTTTCTCTCTAGGCTTTTGTGACACTGCTGTCTCTTGGTTATTCTTCTCAGTAGCCTTTGTGGGATCTTCAGCCTGCCCATGCCTGATAACTCTGGGTGCCCCCTGAAGCTGTTTCCTGGCCATTCTCTTTTCTTTCTCTGTGCTGTTTTACTTTATGATCTCATTGGCTCCCATGGATTCAACTGTCATCACTACACACTTGATTCTTAGATCTGTAAATGTTTATTGATTGATTTATCCATACCTACTCTCTCTCCTAACTTTCATTCTCTCTTCCCTAGCCTGGTGTACTTCTCAAAATGCTTGTCCCATAGACAACTGAAACTCAGCATGTTCAAAACTGAACTCATTTTCTCTCCCTATTTTAAATCTTTCTCTGTTCCTAACTTCCTTTTCACTGTGGAGAGTATGACCTTCACCAGCAGCTGGTGGTGCATTGGATAAAATGATGAGCTGAGCCTGATGTCAGGGAGACAGACCTGAGTTCAAATGTGACCGTAGATAATTACTAGCTCTGTGGCCCTGGGCAAGTCACTTAACCTGTTTGCTTTAGTTTTTTCAAATTTACAGTGGAGATCACTATAGCACTGACCTTAGAGGGTTGTTGTTGAGAATCAAATGAGATATTTGTTTAAAAATTCCATTTAACACAGTATCAGGCACAAGTAGGTGCTATATAAATGCTTATTCCCTTCCCCCATTCATCATCCTTATCACCTTGGTTAGAAATCTAGATGTCATCCATCACTTTTCACTTTTACCCCTGTATTGATGGGTGTTTTTTAAGTGCTTACTATGTGCCAAGGACTGTGCCACAAGAAACTTGTGTTGCCTAATCAGCTAGGCCCACACTTCTTCAAGGCAATCTTTTTATGATTGACACTTTAAAAAATTATTGTTGATATCTGTTGTCACCTAAATTTCCCAGCATACCCTTTCCCCTCTCAGAGAGACGTCCCTCATGAAGAATAATTTTTAAAGAGAAAATAGTTTGGTAACTTGTGGAGGAACTGTTGGAGAGAGGGTAGGCTTAAGGTGGTGATGCTAATTAGGGAGCGTTGTAGTAGTCTTGTCAAGAGAAGATTAGATCTTTAGTCAAGTAAGAGAGAAGGGGACATATGTGAAAAAAACAATTTAACAATTGTTTAGATGTGTTGGGAAAGACTGGAGTTGCAGTTATAAATTTGAGTGGTGAAAGAAATGGTGCCCTTGACAAAAATAGGGATATTAGGAAGAGTGACACAGTTAGGGAGGCGGTTTTAGCCATGTTTAATTGGAGATGCCTACTTGAATGTGCAGGTGTAAATGTCTAATAGGCAGCTAAATGGTGAGATAGTGCTAGAGCCCAGGAGAGAGGCGAGCCCTGGGCATGTAGATTCAGGAGGTAGTCATTGGCATGGAAATGATCATTGAGTTATGGCATATGATAGGATCACCAGCAAAGCCTAGCATGACTGGTGGCCCAGGTGGGTGGGTGGGGGATAGACAGAAAAATAACTGAGAGTGGCTATTTATAAACTTCTTTCAACTAAAAAGGACTCCCTTTCCTCTCTCCATGTCTCCCATTCTCTGTTGAAGTGGAGAGTCCTTTATCTGAGGCCCACCCAACCAAGGTTTTTCCTTTGCCACAAAGCATTTCCCTGCTCCCCTCTCCAGCCCCTAGAAGAAAATGATTGCTCCTTCTCTTTCTCACACTTCTTGAAATTTTTCAAACTCCCTCGAGTCAGAATTCTTTCTGTTTATTCTCCTTTTAAATTGTAAGCCACAGAGAACAGGTTCTAGGCAATCCTTTTGTTACTCTGGCATAGTGCCAGAGAATACTCTGGCATAGGTGCTTGAGAAGTGTTTGTTGAATTGATTGAAATGAAATTCTTTTTAAAATCCAAGAAACTTAGTAGCTTCTTTCTGGACAGCATTTCAGTTACTCGGTGAACAGTTTGTTTATTAAAGCCTTTCTAGATTCTAGAAACTGTGCTGGTTCTAGACACAAAAAAGTGGAAATTGTTCCTGTCCTCTGGGATCTTTAGATTCTAATGGATGTGATATGTTGTATATGTATAAGTGTATACAAGATACATACAAAGTAGATATAAGGAAACCTTAGAGGAAAAAGGCCAAAGCTGCTAGGGGAGGCTGACTATCAAATATGGGTTCGTTAATACATTTAGATATTAAGAATCTTGAAGGAGAAGAGATTGATGAATGATGGAGAAGTAGGAGGGTATAGAGGTATCAGTGGGGAGCAGGGAGTATATTCTGTCTCCACTGTTGGGACCCAACAGTCTTTAGGTATGAGAAAAGATAAAACTGGTATTGAGAAAGATGACCAGTGATGAAGTATTATTAGAAGTTCAGTTCTCTGTGAGTGCCAGAAGACGAAAAGTATAAGAGAGAAGAAAATATAAACCAAAAAGGAAGTTTAGTTATGGAGTGAGAGTTTCAGAGGGCACAGTTGGAAGGTGTGAGTATACGGACAATTGGTGAATTAGAGTAGAAGTAGATAAAATGAAAGCGTAGATAGCAGGAGTTTGTGAGGGGGTTTTGCTTATTGGCATTTGGGAGTACAGCTAGGGTTGGGAGAGTAAGAAGGACCTTTGTAATCACTGTGAATGAATTCCAATAGGAGTTTCAGTAAATGGTGAAAGCTCTGCTGGCAAAAGCAAATGATTAGAAGGTTTTTGTTCTATTGATGTCCCTGTTTGGAGATAGGCAAATTGGTATTGCTATCATTAAGGCTTGTGGAAGCTGGCTTGTTGGATCCTGCTGTTTGGAAGCCCAGCCTTAAAGCAGAAAATGTTGCTGCATTCCAGGGGACTCTGGAAGCAAGCGTAAGTGAGATTTGTGTTGGTGTTGGGCCTGGGGTTCCCAGAGGAAATCCCATCTAGAAGGTAGGCCAAATAAACTGGAATTTTGTCTTCACAGGGATGTCATACTGATGAAACGAAGAAAACATTTATCTGGTTCATATTCTGTTTTTGCTACTTAAAACCTGTTTATGTTTGGACCTAATCACTTCTTTGCATTTCATATTACTAATCTGTAGAATACAGGATTTGATTAGACTAAGTGAGCTCTAAGAACTCTTCCAACTCTAAATCCATGATCTGTAAATTTTAATTTTCCAGGATTTCTTATTTCATCAAATGTACATACTTCTTCCAATAATGAAGATTCTACAGCCTCCTTACTTTAATAGATCATTTCATGAGTTGTAGCCTTCCAAAATGTATCACCTTTTTTTCAGCTTCCTGGAGATGAACCTTTCCATACTTAGGAAATTAGGACAGTCTTTATGTTCTGTATTTAAAAATGTAAGTAGAACTTTAGTGGAGGAAAATATATATGATAGTTTGAGAACCCACATGGCCAAAATGAAATGATGAAAAGAGAAAGACCAAAAAACTCCAAATCCAATTTCCATATGTGGAGGCATCTTTCCTAATTGCGGCAAAACCTGCTTATCCCAGTTTAATCTCAGCCATTTAAAACTCGTAAGTCATGGAAAAATCCTTCTCATCTGTGAAGCATTACTCAGTCATCATTTGTAACCGAATAATCTGTTGGCAAGTCAGAACTCTCTGAAAATCTGTCCTTCCTTTGGTGCACAGTCAGAAGATCTGGCATGTTTTAAGACTATAGGAAATTCTTTTAGAGCTGACTGTTTTCATAGTTTTGAAATGGACATTATGAGAAGAATGAAATTTTCCCACTTGGGCTAAACCAGTATTTACAATGAACCAGCTATTTAATACTTCAAAAGCTTTATAAGGAAAACTCAGTTAAATGGAAAATCTTAATAAATATGTCCTTTATCATACCTATTCAATTCCCATGATTTCTGCCTTTGTTCTACACATAAGGATGATCATACCTTTGATACCATTATCCATTACTAATTGACTGCCATGATCCAGAACTTTGAAATTTGTCTTTCAGATCATAATATCCTTTCTTTCTCTCTCCCACTTCATCATATTTTCTAAACCTACTTCTTCTCTTTGTTGCTTCCAGTGACTCAGCATACCTTTCTGGTTTTCTAGTTTTTCATTGACTTTATTTTCCTCTTTTTGACCATTTCAGTTTCATACTCTCCTGTACTCTAAAGTCCCTTATTCACCTTGTTCTTTTGTCATCAGTGCTTGACCAAACCCTAATCCTGAGTGATCTCTAAAGTCTTCCCTTTTTGCTCCTATTGTAGTCCTTTTGCAGGAAATCAGCCAAGTGTGCTGAATTGTTCTACAGCATATTTATGCTATATAATCAACTGAGTCCGTACTGCTGTCTATGGCAGTCTTTGTCTGATTGACACTTAAAAGATATCTCATCACCTGAATTTCCTCTTAAATACTTTTCTCTCCCAATGAGCCATCTCTTATAAAGAATTTTTTAAAAGAGAAAAATAGGTAAAAGGGAAAAATTCCACAGCACTTAACAGTATGTTTTAAAAAATCTAACATTCTATTCAGCATTCCACACTTGTGAACCCTATCCCTACCCTTTTCCTCCTTCAAGAATCAGGGGAAGGCAACTGATAAATGGTCAAAGGATATGAACAGGGAGTTTTCAGAGGAAGAAATTAAAGCTATCTATAATCATATGAAAAAATGCTTTAAATCACTATTGATTAGAGAGATGCAAATTAAAACATCTCTGAGGTACCACATCACATCTATCAGATTGGCTAACGTGACAAAACAGGAAGATGATAAATGTTGGAGAAGATGTGGGAGAGTTGGAACACTAATTCATTGTTGGTGGAGCTGTGGACTGATCCAACCATTCTGGAGAGAAATTTGGAACTATGCCCAAAGGGCTAAAAAAATCTGCATTCCTTTTGACCCAGCAATATCGCTTCTGGAACTCTATCCCAAAGAGATCATAGAAATGGGAAAGGATCCCACATGTACAGAAATATTTATAGCAGCCCTCTTTGTGGTGGCCAAAAACTGGAAATCAAGGGGATGCCCATCAACTGGGGAATGGCTGAACAAGTTTTGGTATATGAATGTAATGGAATACTATTGTGCTATAAGAAATGATGAACAGGAAGACTTCAGAGAGGCCTGGAAGGACTTATGTGAACGGATGTTGAGTGAAAGGAGCAGAACCAGGAGAACTGTGTACACAGCAACAATCAAAGTGTGCGAGGAAATTTTCTGGTAGACTTAGTACTTCATTGCAAGGACCTAAAATATTTCGAAAGAACTCGTGATGCAAAATGCCTCCCACATCCAGAGAAAGAACTATGGAATTGGATCGCAGATAGAAGCAGACCATTTTCTTTTGTATTATGTTCTGTTTTGTTTTATGGTTTCTCCCATTCATTTTAATTCTTCTATGCAACATGTATTTGATAGGAATGTATGTGTAGAACCTATATAAGATTGCACACCATCTCATGGAAAGAGTAGGGAAGTAGGGGGCAATGAGGGGGAGAAGGGGAAAAAATCTAAGATATGGAAGTGATTGTTGTACACTGAAACAAATAATTTAATTTTAAAAAAAAGAAGAATCAGGGGAAGGTGTCTTTTCATATGTCTTTTTGGAGCTAAGTTTTTTCTTTATAATCAGTAGTTGCAGTCAGGATATCTGGCATACTTCAATGCAAAGTAGGAAGCATTAAGAAAGATGAAAAGGGAAATAATATCCGTAATCATGCTTAAAAGTTCATAGACAACAAAATGATAACAATATCTCATATATGTTAACTGAAATTGCCATAACAACTAAGGTTGAAGAAGATTTAATAGTGTTGAACTCAAATAGAAATGGAGACTACTGCTCCATACATGAGTATCCCTGCAGGCTCCATGTTGAGTCAGTTTTAAAATGTAATGTTACATATGATTCACTGTATTTTTACTTATTTTGTTAAATATTTTCCAATTATATTTTAATCTGATTAGGGCATTCAGTAGCATTGCTTGCAATATGTTTGACACCTCTGATTTAGACAGGGTAATCTTAATAATTTCAGTATTCTACTAATAAAATCTGACAAGTCAGAAAAATAGTAAAGAAAAAGTTGCAAATTAAAATAGAATGCTGAAAAAACTAAATTTGATAGATGTAGCTAAAACTGAATAGGAATAATATGTAATTGATGTCTCAACATTCGTGGCATTTGCATAAAAGTTGATCACTTTGTGACAAAGAATTTAAAAATAAGTACAGAGAAAGGTAGATATTCTCAATATTTTATGAATGATAATGCTATAAGAATATGATTAAGGTATTAGAAAATGTAGATTTAAATGGAGATTAAAAGTAATTTGTTAAATAAAATAATGCAAAGACTAAAATATACAAATAAATAACAAGTAAAATGACAGTAGTAATGTATGATATATGTTATGGGATATAGCTAAGTCAGTAAAATTGGCAGGCCTTGGCAACATTTTGGATATGGAGGTTGAGAGAGAAGGAAGAATTGAGGATAATACCTGTTGTGATACTAAATGACTGGGAGGATGGTAGTATCTTCAACAATAGTAGGAATCTTTGGAAGTGGGGAGGGTTTGGAAGGGAAGATAATGAATTTAGTTTTAGGTATGTTGAGTTTAAGATATTTATGGGACATCTAGTTGGAGATGTCTAGCTGATTGAGAGTGTGGAGGTCAGGCAAAATGTTAGACTGAGTCAGTAGATCTGAGAATTATCAGCATAGAGATGATAATTGAAATCATGGGAGCTCATGAGATCACTAAATGAAAGAGTGTAGAGGGAGAAGAGAAGAGGACGCAAGAGAGAGCCCTGGAGGACACACACCTTTAACAGTCCTATGAACACTTTAAGCGCAGCTAATAGCTTAGGTAAAGGCATGGAATTGGGAGATGCTAGTGCATTAGTTCGCCCAGAATGTATTATGTGTAAGGGGGATTGATGTATAATTGGCCTGAAATATTTATATCTGTATCTGCCATAGTGTCATGTTTATAGTAAGCATTCAAACATTTGTGGAATGAATACATGAATTAATAAATACAGGCTATAACAATTTTTGTTTTGTGAAGTTAGCTGGCTCCTGGAGGAGTCAGTTCTATTCCTGTGACTTTCCTAGCACAGTATCCTAATGTTCAGGTAGAGTCCCACTTCTGCTTTTTCCTCCAACATAGGAGGGTAGAAGGCAAACCGGACTTGGTTAGATATTCAGGTAAAATTCAATAATATCATGATGACATCATTGTCAATGAAACAGTCCCATAATGAGATGTTACATTTTCTCTGAGAATCAAAGTACTTATGTATTTTGTGTACTTACAGAGAAATTTTTATTTTTGAAGAATTTGGCTTCTCGAAAGAGTTTAATTATAAAATGTAGCTATTTGATTCGAATACTCTGTTCAACCATATACCATTGCAGAATTTGTTATGCTACCATGTAGGACCCCAAAAATTAAGAATCAAGAGCCTATTAAGTTACCTGCCTGCTAATTTGATTATGACAATTCTTTTTAAAAACAAAACTGCAAGGCAGAATGCTAGAGCTATCTTCTTTTCCTGTAAAAACATCCCCTCAAATTGCTTTATCTCTTTGGGAACTGCCCTTCCACCTCCCCTACTTACTATTTCCAAATGCCATGGATTGTCAGTCTCTGCTGTTTTTTTTTGCAATAGTGCCTGAGGCTATTTCCAGTAACCAAATAGAAATGAGACCTATGGTAGGGCAGGGTGAAGTAAGCTCCTTACCAATTTAGCTTGATTGTTTCATGATGTTAGAATACACTACCACAAAGATTCCTTGCTTATCTGGCAAGGTAGCAGATTTATCAGGCTACATGAGGCCAACTTGTTTCTGGTACAAAACTGAACAGGTATCTCATGTGCTTAGTTGAATTGTGGACTTCAGAATAGACTTCCAATAGTTCTCTCAGTGGATAGGTAAGTACCCTTGAGCATTAACTATTCTCTCTTCTCTCACTATTTTAATTCACATATAAGCTACTTTGTATTCAGCCTTATAAATGCTAAGAAAAAGTGAATGTTATATTTCTCCTAGATTGGTTTGGGTGGTATTCTGTGTTAGGTATTAGTTTTGAGACACTTCTTTGTTTAAAGATATCCTTCCAGTGCCTAAAAATTAAATGACAAAAACCATTTCTCAACAATTTTCTTGTTGCATGTTAAACTATGTATTAGCATTTATTTTCTTGAATTTATTGTTTAATAAGAAATCACTTAGATTGTTTAAAGTTTTAAAATCTTTATGTACTTCATTTTAACTATTCTTATGAGTTAAATGTTTAGTGATTTTGGATTAAAGTACTGGGATCATGTAGCATCATAGATCCAGAGGTGGAAGCGATCTCAGATGCTCAAGTCCTGTTCTCTTACTTTGTAGCTGAGGCACTGAAGCCCAAGGAGATTCAGTTATGGTCACTGCTTTGATCTCTTACAGTTGTTTTTGACAACTTTGTTAAGGGAGGAGGAGCACAGGCTGTGGCAGGTTTTACCACGCTTCAAGTCTTTGAGGATAGCCCTAGTGAGGAATTGGCCCTCTGTTGTCATGGAACTAGCCTGGCTAAGGTGAACAAGGTCAACAGTGGATAAATTTTTTCAATCACAATACTTCATATTTATGATTTACTAAGAGGTATACTGTATACCAGTTATGAGATATCTCATTGGACTCATACCAATATACATACATACAACGTCAAACTACTTGCTAAAAACCATATATATGGTTTTTAGCAAGTAGTTTGACGTTTACATAGTTTTTTCTTGAAGTTTCATATAAAGTTGCTCTTAATTTTTAACGGTGCATTTCTTTAAAAAATTATTTATTTTTAGTTTTAAACATTCATTTCCACAAGACTTTGAGTTCCAAATTTTCTCCCCATCTTTCCCTTCCCCCCACCCAAGACACAGTGCATTCCGATTACCCCTTCCCCCAATATTCCCTCTCCTCTCTCACACCCCTCCTTTCCCTTATCCCCATCTTCTCTTTTTTCTTTTAGAGCAAGATAGATTTCTATACCCCATTACCTGTATTTCTTATTTCCCAGTTGCATGCAAAGACGATTCTCAACATTCGTTCCTAAATCTTTGAGTTCCAACTTCTCTCCCTTCCTCCCTCCTCACACATCCCCACTATGAAGGCAAGCAATTCAATACAGGCTGTACATGTGTAGTTATGCAAAAGACTTCCATAATAGTCATGTTATGAAAGACTAATTATATTTCCCTCCATCCTATCCCATCCCCCATTTATTCTATTCTTTTTTCTGTCCTTGTCCCTCCCCAAAAGTGTTTACTTTAATTATACCCTCTTCCCATTTGCCCTCCTTTCTATCATCCCCCCTACATCCTACTTATCCTCTTCTCCCCTACTTTCCTGTAGTGTAAGATAGATTTTCATACCAAATTGAGTGTATTTGTTATTCCCTCTCCCCTCTCCCCTTTTCCCCTCCATTGAAAAAGCTTTTTCTTGCCTCTTTTATGAGAGATAATTTGCCCCATTCCATTTTTCCCTTTCTCCTCCCAATATATTCCTCTCACCCCTTAATTTTAGTTTTTTAGATATCATCCCTTCCTATTCAATTCACACTGTGCCCTCTATCTATTGTATATAATCCCTCCAACTACCCAAATACTGAGGAAAGTCTCAAGAGTCACCAATATGATCTTTCCATGTAGCAATGTAAATAGTTTAACTTTAGTAAGTCCCTTATGATTTCTCTTTTCTCTTTACCTTTTCATGCTTCTCTTGATTCTTGTGTTTGAAAATCATATTTTATACTCAGCTCTGATATTTTCATCAAGGATGCTTGAAATTTCTATTTCACTGAATGACTATTTTCCTCCTAAAATATTATATTCAGTTTTGCTGAGTAGGTGATTCTTGGTTTTAATCCTAGTTCCTTTAACTTCTGGAATATCATATTCCAAGACCTTGGATTTCTTAATGTAGAAGCTGCTAGATCTTGTGTTATCCTGAGTGTATTTTCATGATACTAGAATTGTTTCTTTCTGGCTGCTTGCAGTGTTTTCTCCTTGACCTAGGAACTCTAGAATCTGGCTACAATTCCAGGAGTTTTTACTATTCAAGTAAATACAAGGAGTTTTTCTTTTCAGATCTCTTTCAGGAAGTGATTGGTGGATTCTTTCAGTATTTATTTTGCCCTTTGGTTCTAGAATATCAGGGCAGTTTTCCTTGCTAATTTCATGAAAGATGACATCTAGGCTCTTTTTTTTTCATCATGACTTTCAGGTAGCCCTATGATTTTAAAATCTATTTTCCAGGTCAGTTGTTTTTCCAATGAGATATTTCACATTGTCTTTAATTTTTTCATTCTTTTGGTTTTGTTTTGTAATTTCTTGGTTTGTCATAAAGTCATTAGTTTCCATCTGCTCCATTCTAATTTTTAAAGAACTATTTTCTTTAGTGAGATTTTGAACCTCCTTTTCCATTTGGCTAATTCTGCCTTTTAAACCATTTTTCTCCTCATTGGCTTTTTGGACCTTTTTTGCCATTTAGGTTAGTCTTTTTTTTAAAGGTGTTATTTTCTTGAGCATTTTTTTGGTTCTCATTTAGCAAGCTGTTGACTTGCTTTTCATGATTTTCTTGCATTGCTCTCATTTCTCTTCCCAATTTTTCCTCCACCTCTCTTACTTGATTTTCAGAATCTTTTTTGAGCTCTTCCATGGCCTGAAACCATTGCAAATTTATTTTGGAGGTTTTGGATGCAGAAGCCTTGACTTTTAGGTCTTCATCTGATGGTATGCATTGTTCTTTCTCATCTGAAAGGATGGAGGAAAATACCTGTTCACCAAGAAAGTAACGTCCTATGTTCTTACTTTTTTCCCTTTTTTGGGGCATTTTCCCAGCCAATTACTTGACTTTCGAGTCCTTTCCCAAGTGGAGGGCATGCTCTAGGGACCTGTAAGTTTTCAGTTCCTCTGAGGTGGCACAGTCAAGGCCAGTGCTCTGCTCTGGAAGCAACCACAAGCTTTTCTGCCCAGGATATGTGAATAGAATTCTCTTTCCAGAGCCTCCACCAGCTCTACTAGCCAGTGTTCCTCCTCAGACCAGGACAGCCACTCAGGGCTGAGCATCAGATCAACTGCTTGATTCCCCCAAAGTCTTTAGACAGAGGGCTCCAAAAATGGATGCTGCAGCTGCCTGGGGCTGGGACTAGGGCAGGACCCTGATCCCTTCTCACCCAGGTGACAGAACTTTCTTACTGACCTTTGAAGCTGCCTTTGGTGTTTGTGGGTTGAGGAATCTGGGAATTACAGCTGCTACCTGGGATTCCATGGCCTGAAGCCTGCTCCAGTTCTATCCCTGCCACACTGTACCAACACTGGACTGTGCTCCACTCTGAGCCCAGTGTGATAGACCTTTCCTGTTGGCCTTGGGCTCACATCTCTTTCACTTTGTCATTTTGTGGCTTTTGCGGTTCTAGAATTTGTTTAGAGTCATTTTTACAAGTAATTTATGGGCTTTAGGGGAGAGCTTCTACAGGTCCATCCTTCTACTCTACCATCTTGGCTCCTCTCCAGCATTACATTTTTAAAAACAAGTTTTAGAGGACCTTGTTATTTAAACAAGTAGGACTTTTGAAAGTCATACTTTCTGTTTATTTTCAATTAAATTATGCCTTGTTTCAGGTTCATGATTTGCTATTGTTCTATGAGTAATAACGTACAAATAACTTAATTTTAAAATCATCTTAAAAAGACCATATTGTGGTCATTGGAAAGAGTTTTGGGAGTCTCAGGAGACTGAGTTTCTAGTAGGTACTAGTTTACTGACTGACACTCTTAGCTAGTCATTTAATGATTCGATATCTCAATTTCTTTCTTGAAAAATAGGAATAATAATAAGCTTGCCTCTGCAACTTATAGGAATATTATGTGGGGAGGAAATAAAAATTACACAAACACACACACACTTTGACATCTTTGTAACAAATTACTATATTAATACAGGACATTTTATTTTTTCTTTTCAGAATATTCTTTTGGAAATTTGGAAATTATAATCACCTGTAATTGAATAATACCGACTATGGAAGATTTTTAGAAAGATATGGTGTGAACTGATTCTAGCATGTCTCTGCTTCTTTTAGATACTTGCCCATCTATCTCCCTAGAATCACATAAGCATAGTTTCACTTGGAAGATAAGTAGTTATGAGGTATATTAGAAAGAGTTTATGGCTTGCCTAATTCTTTACTCCTTCCAAAGCAAAAAACCTCCATATATTTCTGGCCTGAAAAACAGAATTTGTTTAAAAAAGAAGCAAGAGTAAAATCAAAGCTATAAAGTAGCCCTTTCCATTATTTTACTTCTCTGTCAAATGAAGTGATAATTCTTTCCCCATATACCTTATTGAGTCATTATGAAAAGAACACAGAATTATAAGATATGGGAAAGCATTCTGAAACATTTTTAGAGTGTATGATCTTTGTTTTATTATGCTTTTTCCTTTTTCTCAAAGGTGCTTTAGTGATGTATCTTGTTGTTTATGCCCCCAGTCCCTTTCTGATAGTCTTTTCCCATAGTATTCTCCTCTGCTAAAAGCAACAAAACTATTAAGTAAAGTCTTGCAGTACATAGTCACCTAGCAGGTATATCTGTAGCTTATGATTTCTCTATGAAGTAGAAGGAAATTTATTCCATTGTTAGTCACTTAGACCCAATATTGACCATTTTGTTGATTTGATTGGTGGTGTTCTTTATTGCCACCTTACTTAAATTATTGTAGTCATTATATGCTGTTTTGGTTCTACTTTGTCCTTTTGCATTTTCATTCCTCTACCTCTGTTTGTCAGCAATCCTCATATTTGTTGTCCCTTACACACAAATCATTGTATTCCATTACATTCATATGTGAAATAATAGTTTCCTGCAAAATAGCTTCAGGATTCTAAATTACTTGAGACTTAACCAAAGATAGTTGGGAACTTAAATGCATGCATATGAAATAAAAAGACTCTTTACAGACATAAAGGGAGACATATAATTAGAGATTATCTTCGTTATTCATTTCAGAGTTGTATCTTCTCAACTCTTAAGCCTATTATTTATTCAATTATCACCAGTAGTCTTTTATCATCTCAAAATAGATATATGCAGTATCTGCTCTCTAAACAAATTCATCTTTCTCAATCACGTCAACATGTTACACAATATAACAAATTGTCCTACTTTAGTTTTCCCCCTTAAACTACCTGGGTTGTTTACCTAGGATTACAACTTTGAGGACACAAATCTGACTCTCCAGCTTTTTGTCTGAGATGACGAAGGAAATGATCTATTTTTTTTCTTTCCAGGTATAGATTGTGTATTGCCAAAGGAAATTAATCATAGTGAAGCAGGAATAAAAATTGCTTCTTGCTTTTAGATTTTTAGTGTTTTTTCCTTTGTTATGTGACTTGATTTTTAAAACCAGCTTGGGAGATTGTTAAGGGAGGCCCTGGTACAGGTTATCAGAGAGATTGTAGAATGTCCTTGTAAAAGTTAATATAAAAGTGTTTTAGATTAATGAAGGGCAGCTGACTAAGAGAAAGGTTTAAGGGGGAAGACAGCTGTTCTCTGATATCATGTAGTATACCACGGTGACAAAAAATGAGCCATTCAGCCAGTTGTTTCTTTGTAAACCCTGTAATATTTTTATTTGGAAATTTTCAAAAGGAAAACAATGTAGGCATAGATGATACTTTGAAGTTAGATCTAACAGAATGGATGGATCAATGAATGAAAAAGCATTTATTAAATGCATTCATTGTGTTTAGTGCTGGGAATACAAACAAGAAAAAAAAATTCTATGCTTTCAAGAAGCTAAGAATTAAATTGGTAGAGACAGTGCATAAGACTTGAACTATAATACGGTAGGTTGAAAGACCCAGAATTCTTAATAGCCCAGTAGCAATTCAGATATCAAGGCCTGGAAGTCTTAAGGGTATACCAGCAGGTAATGACAATACAGAGGAGTATGGAAAGTGTAGCAGGAGGGTAGATGGCAAGACCTGGAGGACCTTAGGATGCAGTGGAAAGATGGATGGTGAGTCCTGATGGTCCTCCATCTCATTGGAATGCTTGTAGTTGGTGACTTCCAGATCATCCAAATGGGGTGAAGACATTTTCGTGTCATGCATCCTATTGAGCCATCTCATGCGGTCTAGGGTAATCTGTGGACTGTTGAGATAGTGATGAATGTTAACAGATAGATTCCCTATTTCCTTCCATTCATCATTTGGATAGAATGTAAGCATAGTCTACAGTATTCTGCCAGTGCTAATTTCTGTATAAGAAATATCATAAAAATATCTTGAAGATGTATAAGCAGAAAACAACAGCTAGTTATGTAGCAGGAGCTAACAATAATGGATAGGCTCAGACTGTGTCCTGAGTATCACTGCATTGGTAACAATAGATGTTTTAGAAAACCTTTCATCATTTATGCATATATAGCACCAAGGGGGAAGAAGGGGAAATTTTAGTAGCCCTAATAACGGAATTATCAGAAAGAAAAAAAAAGAAAAAAGTAGAGAACAGAAGCCAGAAACTTAGTCTTTTCTGCCGTGCTTTAGAGGGCGCAAGTCTCAGATCTCAGTCTGGTTCATTTAGTAAGTCATACTAAATCTTTGTACTTCACGATAGATGTTCTGATGCAAGGTAGTGATAATGAGCTGGAAAAGCACCAGAAATATCAGGGCCACAGCACAGATGATGACACCTCCAGCATAGTCAACAGTCTTCATCATGTATCTGTAGTAAAGTGGCTAAAAGGTGATGAGTCTCTTGTGTGTAACCTGTCCCAGGATCTCAGTTGATACTGGTACTGCCACCCACTCCGTGTTTCCTGGTTTCTCTCCCAAAACCTTTCCTCCATGAGATCCTCATCAAGGGGATGATACCAAATCTTTGCTTCCCCCATAGAAGCATTTGCCTCCTTCCAGACGGCTTCATCAGGCTTTCAGAATTACCCCAGATTGGCATTTGACCCTTTTACCTCTGCTGTTCTTGTGGTGGCTCTGGTATGTTGATTTAATTCAGTGTAGAGCATGTGAGGTTTCTGATAGATTTGCTAACATGATCCTTAAACAACTTTATTCAGTGGGAAGCATTGGCAAAATTCTTCAGTAGTCCTAATCTCAAAGGAGAGAATCTGATTGTCTAATCCTTTTCACTCCAGGCTCCAAACCACTTGGCTAGCCATTGCATAGGAATCAGTGTAGATGAATCTTCTACCCTACCCGTTTAAACTTTCTCACATGCCAGCCATGCATTCTGCAAGTCAGCCCACTGTAAGCCCTTGCCAAAACCCCTGTTCCCTAAAGTATGTATCCCCTCTTGCTAGTTTAGTGGCTGCTGAAGCACATTTTCATATTCTTCTCTTATAGTGTGAAAGAAAAATCATGTTATAAGTAGGGTCCCATTGGACTAATGGAGGCAGCAGGGTTCCAGGACCTAGTCTGGAGGGCTCAGTTCTGGCAGAGGCACAGACTGTGGAGAGCACTAATGTTGGAGGATCCAGGCAAGCATGATTTTGAATGTACTGTTTCCATTTATTAGTACAGGTCTCCTGGGCCCTCAGTAATCTTTTCAGAGCAGTTACCTTGCATCACTTAATTCACAGGCAACTCTGAACAAAGGGTGATCTCTGTGCCATTTATTCAGTAGCAATTAGGACTTTAGTAACAGGTGAGCAGCTGGTTTTCCAAAGTACAATTGTGACTGACTGTTTTGGGGAACTTTGGCCTATTTAAATTGGTCTTTCTGAATAAAATCTCCCCAAAACACAGTCCTTGCAGGATCTTAACGCCTCAAGGAGAGCCACTAACAGAGCCTACATTTCATATTCCAGGGCTGTAGCATTTTCTTTACCCCATTTAAGAGCTGGACTTGGTAAACGTGGATCATCAAATACATGGATCCTTCCTGAATGGGATGTGGCTTACTGCAACCTGAAATATTCAATAAGTTTCTGGGTTTCCTTTTGGCTAATGGGAACGGGGATGTATCAGTATCTCATTTTGAACTGTGCCTGGAATTTTCTGGGTTTTCTCTACTAATAATATTCCCCAAAACTTGACCAAACAGGCTGATTCTTGTATTTTCTTAGATTTGATTTCCCCCATTTGTTCCTTATCTAATTTAGGTTTTGAGGCACCATTGCCTGATCTGGCCTTGTCAACATTATATCATTAATGTACTGTTGCACATAAGTGTCCCCGAAAAGGGAAGTCTTTCATAAGTAATCCTGAGGAAAGACTATAAAAGGCAACTGGACTTCTTCCCAGGTGGAAGCAAACTTCTCTTGACTAATCTCATCCACAGGAACAGAAATACAACAGTTATACCTTTTATATAATGCTTTAAGGTTTACAGAAAGCATTATACATAGTATCTCTTTTTTCCACACAAACCCCCCCAGGAGCATGAGCTATTATCCCCATTTTTATAGATGAAGAAAATGAGGCAGATGGGGCAAGTGACTTGTCCTGGTTCATATACAAATTGAATATGAATGCAAATTTGAACTCAGATCTTTCTGATGCCAGGTCTAGTGCTCTATTCACTGATCATCTACTAGTCTCACAAAAAAAGCATGAATAACCCCATATCATTCACCATGGTTGTCTCTACAACATTGACAAGTTTGGGAATGGCAATTAACGATTTTGTGCGGTTCCCTTGGTCCACTATCCTCTGCACCAGGTGCCATCTGTCTTCCTAATGGGCAACACAAGGTTGTTCTAAGGGCCTGACTGAGACTACTTTTGTTGATGTTCAGAACACAAGCTTCTATGAACCCTCACTCACCTGTACACTGAGTGTAACAGTGCTCATCAGAATTCAATTACTCACCTGTACACTGAGTGTAACAGTGCTCATCACAATTCAGTTAGCATACCATATTTGTGAATTTGATATTGCTTCATCTTTAGCAAGAATATTATGTCACAAGATTGTTATGGATTCCACTTCCTTTTAAACCAGTCAAACTTTAAAAGCACAGCATATTGGAAAGATCATTTGGCTATGAGTCAGAAGACCTGCATTCTAATCCTGGCTCTTAATATTTACTAGCCATATGACTTTGGATAAGTCAGATAACACCTGATGTTTAGTTTCTTCATTTCTCAAATTGTAGGTTGCATTCAGTGATGCACATACAAAGTCCTTTTACACTCTAATTGAATGATCTGTTGTTTGTGGCTTTTAACTTGTTTTTAGGCTGTATGAAGAACTTAATATTTCATTGACTTGTAGAAGAAAGGAGAATTTAGAGTGATATGGTTTTATATTGAAAGATGACTTGATAAAGCTCATGCATAATTTACTTTTTAGGGGAAATTAGAAATTTCAATTATCAAAAATTCTTAGCATGCATTAGAAAAAGTATTTATGGGGTGGGGCGGAGCCAAGATGGTGGAGTAGAAAGACACACATATGCTAGTTCTCCCCCCACAGCCCATAAAATACCTATAAAGAAAGACTCTCAACAAATTCTAGAGTAGCAGAAGTGGAGAACAACAGAGTGAAGGAGATTTCCAGCTCAGGATGACCTGAAAGGGTGACAGGAAATGACTGTCGCACCAGACACAGAGTGGTGCCCAGCCCAGCCTTGGCCACAAAATGTGGCTCTGGGAGGAGGACTGGGCAGGCCTGAGGGTGGAATCTCCAGTCACAGATTTCCCCAGTTGCAGTAGCAGCATTTCGGTTTGCAGATCCCTCAACCCACAGGCGCCAAAGGTCAGTGACAGGGTTCTCAATTGGTTGAGAAGGGAGAAGGGCCTTCCTCTAGCTCCAGGCTCAGGCAGCTGCCCACAGAGGCCACATCAGGCAGGCAGCAGCAGCCCCTACAACAGCTCGCATCCATTGTTGCATCGTAAAACCCCTGGGGCCCTGTGTAGAGGCCCTGCCCCCATCTAATTCCTGAGGGATTTGAGCAGCTGATCTTTTTCTCACACTGAATGGCGGCCCTGCTCCTGCAGCTTATCTGAATCTCAGACCCTGGGAGGAGCCAAGATGGTGGAGTAGAAAGACACACATGCTAGCTCCGAACCCACAGCCTATAAAATACCTGTAAAGAAGAACTCCCAACAAATTCTGGAGCAGCAGAAGCCACAGAACAACGGAGTGGAGGACATTTATGTTCCAGAGAGCCCTGAAAAACCGACCCCAAAGGTCCCTCGTGCACCAGACCTGGAGCAGAGCCCAGCCCTGCCTTGGCCGGAGGCACCGAAAGGAGTAGATCCGAGCAGGCTTCAGGGACAGAATCTTCAGCAGCCTCATAGTTCCCTCCACCCACAGGCGCAAAGGTCAGTGAGAGAGCCTGTTTGGCTGGCAGAGAGGGGAGCAGGATGGGATGCCTCCATAACTCAGGCCTCTTCGGGAGGCAGCAGCAGAGGCAGCAGTGGACAGGAGCTCAGATCCATTATTAAAGATCTCCGCATAAACCCCCTGAGGGAACTGAGCCCCTGGTGGTGGCCCTGCCCCTACCTGAGCACCTGAACTTAATCTCACTGCTGAATAGCAGCCCTGCCCCCGCTGAAAGCCCTCAGGCTGGGAAGCAGCATTTGAATCTCAGACCCCAAGCACTAGCTGGGTGGATCTGTAGGTGAGGTGGGTGTGGAGAGGAATCTCAGAAGTCAAGTAACTGGCTGGGAAAATGCCCAGAAAATGGAAAAAAAATAAGACCATAGAAGATTACTTTCTTGGTGAACAGATATTTCCTCCCTTCCTTTTGGGTGAGGAAGAACAATGCTTATCATCACAAAAAGACATAGAAGTCAAGGCTTCTGTATCCCAGACATCCAAAATAAATATTCAGTGGGCTCAGGCCATGGAAGAGCCCAAAAAGGATTTTGAAAATCAAGTAAGAGAGGTGGAGGAAAAATTGGGAAGAGAAATGAGAGATGCAAGAATATCATGAAAAGTGAGTCAACACCTTGCTAAAGGAGACCCCCAAAAATGCTGAAGAAAATAACACCTTGAAAAGTAGGGTAACTCAATTGGCAAAAGAGGTTCAAAAAGCCAATGAGGAGAAGAATGCTTTCAAAAGCAGAATTAGCCAAAGGGAAAAGGAGGTTCAAAAGCTCACTGAAGAAAATAGTTCTTTCAAAATTAGAATGGAACAGATGGAGGCTAATGACTTTCTAAGAAACCAAGAAATCACAAAACAAAACCAAAAGAATGAAAAAATGGAAGATAATGGGAAATATCTCCTTGGAAAAACAACTGACCTGGAAAATAGATCCAGGAGAGACAAATTAAAAATTATGGGACTACCTGAGCCTAGATATCATCTTTCATGAAGTTATCAAGGAAAACTGCCCTGATATTCTAGAACCACAGGGCAAAATAAGTGTTCAAGGAATCCACCGATCACCTCCTGAAAGAAATCCAAAAAGAGAAACTCCTAGGAACCTTGTGACCAAATTCCAGAGTTCCCAGATCAAGGAGAAAATATTGCAAGCAGCTAGAAAGAAACAATTCCAGTATTGTGGAAATACAATCAGGATAACACAAGATCTAGCAGCTTCTACATTAAGGGATGGAAGGGCATGGAATAGGATATTCCAGAAGTCAAAGGAACTAGGACTTAAACCAAGAATCACCTACCCAGCAAAACTGAGTATGATACCTCAGGGGGAAAAATGGTCTTTCAATGAAATAGAGGATTTTTAAGCATTCTTGATGAAAAGACCAGAGCTGAAAAGAAAATCTGGCTTTCAAACACAAGAATCAAGAGAAGCATGAAAAGGTAAACAGCAAAGAGAATCATAAGGGACTTACTAAAGTTGAACTGTTTACATTCCTGCATGGAAAGACAATATTTGTAACTCTTGAAACTTTTTTCCAGTATCTGGGTAGTTGGTGGGATTACACACACACACACACACACACACACACACACACACATACACACACACACACACACACACCATAGGATGAATTATTGAGTAGGATGAGATTGTATCTTAAAAAAATAAAATTAAGGGGTGGGAGAGAAATATATTGGGAAGAGGAAGGGAGAAATGGAATGGGGCAAATTATCTCTCATAAAAGAGGCAAGTGAAAGACTTTTCAGTGGAGGGAAAAAGGGGGAGATGAGAGAAAAAACATGAAGTTTACTCTCACCACATTTGACTAAAGGAAGGAATAAAATGCACACTCATTTTGGTATGAAAATATATCTTACAATACAGGAAAGTGGGGGAGAAGGGGATAAACAGGGTAGGGGGGATGATGGAAGAGAGGGCAATGGGAGGAGGGAGCAATTAGAAGTTAACACTTTTGGGGAGGGACAGGGTCAAAAGAGAGAAAAAATGATGGGCAGGATAGTATCAAGGGACATAAAGTTAGTCTTACACACCATAACTATTATGGAAGTCATTTGCAAAACTACACAGATATGGCCTATATTGAATTGCTTACCTTCCTAATGGGGATCAGTGGGGATGGACGGAGGAAGAGAAGTTGGAACTTACAGTTTTAGGAACAACTGTTGAGTATTGTTCTTGCATACAACTAGGAAATGAGAAATACAGGTAATGGGCTATAGAAACTTATCTTGCCCTACAGGACCAAAGAGAAGATGGGGATGAGGGAAGGGAGGGATGTTAGAAGGGAGGGCAGATTGGTGATAGGGCTAATTAGAATGCTTGGTGTTTTGGGGTAGGGGGAGGGGAGAAAAGAGGAGAAAATTTGAAACTCAAAATTTTGTGGAAATGAATGTTGAAAACTTAAATAAATTAAAACAAAAAAAGAAATAGTATTTACATTAAAATCGCTTGTCCTAAACTCTGTTGCCTAAATTATGCCTTTGTTCCATAAGTATTCTTCTAGTTCAAACCCTTGTGAATTTTTCTTAAAACAAATAAGAGATTCAGGATAATATAATTGAATTCACATATAACAGCATCTCCTTGATCGAGACAAGTAAGTTAAAATACATGATTAGAAACTTTTTAAAAAGTAGAAGGTAAAGAAATATAAATTCCTAGCTACAATCACTGCCTGCAGGGCTACTATAGTTCAATTGACTTATATGTTATATTAAATTGAATTTGTTTTATATCTTCAACTCGAGTAATTCTTGATGAGATTTAACCATTTTTTTTTTTTAAATCTCAGTGCTTTTTGCTATGTGGTGTAATAAGTTTCTAGGGGAAAAAAAATCAGAAATGTCACATTATTCCAAAACCATATTACATTAAATATGGGTTATACCTATGAAATTTATTTGAAAGGAAAAAATATACACAGCATATTGAAAATTCTAAGTAAGGGCTGTCAGGTTTTCTTGAAGATAAATTTTTTGTGGAAAAGAGTAGCCTAAGTTTGCCTCCAGAGATTCCAAAACTAGATTTACTGAAGGGAAACATCTTTTTTTAAAAAAAAAATATCAGTTTTGACTGCCATTAGTATTCCAGATTTAGATAGAATGGCTTGGTGTTCATGATTTGAACTTAGTGGAAAGTGACTCTGGCATTATTTGATTTAAAGATTTGGAACATAGTTTCTTAACAGAATAACTCTTTGTTGCATCACTAGCTGGTTTAATATTTTGATGAACATGCTGGTAGAGATCATCTTAATAGATTTAAATTACTGTAATACTACTTTTTGGTGGAGGGTACTTCTGAAAATTCCAGCTTAAAGATTAGAACTAAAGTGTTATCCCAATTTAAGAACTGTATGTATGGCTTACATGAGATAATTTTAATTTTTTTTTGTTCTTAAATGAATTCCTAATCTTATTTTTGTAAGATGTTAGGTGGCTTACTACCTATTTTGGGCTTTACAGTTTAAGGTCACGTTGCTATGGTATATGTTACATCATTTGAATAGAATATATTGCAACCAAATAATTTTGATTAAGGTGATTAAGCTCATTACATGTCTGAAATGTGATTTGATAGGTAGAAAAAGTTGTGTGTGATCTTAAACTATATTAAGAGAAATATGACATCCAGGAATAGGTAAGTGATAGTGTGATTACCTTGGTCAGACAGTATCCAAAATATTATCTTGTTCAGATCTGGGTCTAACAGTTAGGAAGGATGTTCGAGTTCAAGCAGAAGAGCATATTTGTTTAAAGAGTTCAGTGGCAGGGTGGATAGTAAGGCCCAGGAGCTTTTAGTTTACATCAGCAAGGCAGATGGTAGTGCTTGGGGGGGCTGGAGAGTAGAGTGGCAGGACAGAGCAGAGATGATAAAGCCTGGAGGACCTTAGGGTGAAGTGGTAGGGCATATGGCAAGATCTGGTAATGGTCTCAAAACAAGAATTATACTTGGTGACTCCCTACTAAACTAAGGGATGTGCCCTGTTACTTCTCCAATTTGGGTGGATTGGGAGTGGGGAAAGGAAGGGACTTAGAATTTTTCTCCTTGGCCCCAAAAGAAAAAATTAGGAATAACAGGTAGAAGTTGCAGAGACACAAATTAGTCTTGAAGTACGGAAAAACTTCTTAACAGTTAGAGCTATCCTAGAGTAGGATGGGCTGTGTAAGGAATGGAATCCAATGCTCTTGTTGGAAATCATAAAGCAAAATCTGGTTGATCACATCTGGTTATGTGGTTTTCTAAGTATTCTTTTCCTGATAGGGGTTGGTCCTCTCTGGGGTACCTTCCAACTCTAGGATTCTCTAATTCTTTATGACCCTACAAGGAGATAGGTAGACTAATTTGCACCTTAAGAATTTTTATTGGCTAACACCATATAGTCCAAATGAACCCTTGTTTCTCCTGTGATGTTATAAGAATTAAATAGTCTCACATTGACTGTGTCCTATAAGGAGAATTTATGGGGAAAACCTGGACAAGAGTCAGATAGGAAGAAAAGTCCTAGAGGAGTTGTGATCTGGTTGGAAGGGAATACTCACGTTGGTGAAATGCATCAAAATGGCCCATGGGAAAAAGAACACTAATGGGTGGGGAGCAGGGTGACTAAAGGAATTAAGTAATTTCAGATTTGTCTTAAATCAACTGTATTCTTTGTAACTAGCTACTTTGTTTCTTTGTATAGCTTTTTTACACATTTTTGACATTTACTAAGGGTATTTGGGAAAGTTAAAGTAACTATCTTTTATTTTTAACTGTAATAGAAAATCTTAGATAATTCATATTTATTAACATTTTGAGTGATCAGTTCTTTCTTAGTCATACTTAAGTTGTTATGAACTAGTTTTTGTGGTACAGTGATCAGAACTTGTCATGCAAGGCATTCTGTACATCTCAATTCTAAGACTTATTAATTTAGCTTATCTTCTTCAAAATTTATATTTGCCCTTAAAGAGCTTATGTTATAATGGGGGAAGACAACATATAAAAGGAAGTAGTAAAGAGGTTGAAAGGGGAGAAGGTGGCTAGAAGTTTGAGAAATCACAAAATAGTTCATCCAGGTGAAAAATAAGGAGCTCTCATGCACAAAATATGTACAACATGAATACAAGGTGGTTGGAAAGGGCTCTAGTACCTGGGAAGGTCAGGGTCATTCCCTTTCTTAATTATATGCCCTAATTATATCCCACTCACAAAAGTGGCTATTCCAAATGGAACTTTGCCTTATACTAGGAACACTCCTCTCTCCTGGTTCTCCTGCCACTTATCTGAACCACTCCCTCTCAGTCTCCTTTGCTGGATCCTCCTCCATATCTAATCATAGGTGTCCTTCAGGGTTTTGTCCCGGGTCCTCTTCTCCTTCTAAAGTAGTAACTTTACTTGGTGATCTCATCACTTTCCATGGATTAAATTATCATCTCTATGTTGATAATTCTTAAATTTACCTGTCCAGCCCCATCTTCTCTGCTCATTATCCAGTTTTGTATCACCAGTTGTTTTTCAGATATCTTGAACTAGATATCTAGTTGACACCTTTATCCTCAACATGTCTAAAATGTAATTCATAGTCTTTCTCTCTAAAACTTTCTCCTCCTTCCAATATTCTTCTTTGCTCAACACCTAGGAGTCACTCTCATCTACTCACTCTCCTACCCCCTATATCCAGTCTCTTGCCAAGACTTACTAGTTTCACCTTTGCAACACCTCTCAGTTACACCCCAATTCTCTCCTTACACTGGCACTACCCTGGTGCTGGCCATCACCTCACACATGAACTATTGCAATAGTCTGATGGTAGGTCTGCCTGCCTCAGATCTCTCCCTACTCCTATTCATTTTCTAGCCACCAAAAGTAATTTTCCTAAAACGCAGGTCCAATCATGTCACCCTTACACCATAAACTCCAGGGGCTCCCTGCTGCCTGCAGATGCAAATAAACAGCACTCTGTTTGGCATTTCATAACCTAGCCTCCTCTTGCCTTTCTAGTCTTCTTACACTTTAGTCCCCAAGATATGCTCTTTCATCCAGTGACATTGATTTTTCTGGCTGTTCATGAGCAAGACACTCCATCTCTCAGGCTCCAGGCATTTTCTCTGTCTGCCCTTCATGCCTGGAATGCTTGCCCTCTTTATCTCTGGCTTCTGTGGCTTCCTTCCAGCTAAAATCCCATCGTTTACAAGAGGCTTTTACTAATAGGTCTTAATTCTAATGCCTTCTTGCTTTTAAAGTGGACTGTGTTTTGTTTCTTTTTGTATCATAGGGCTTAACACAGTGCTTGGCACATAGTAGGTGCTTAATGAATATTTATTGGTTAATTAACTGATACTTCATCAAAAAAGTTGGGGCCATTTGCAGTAAACTTTCTATCTGACACCAAACATCTCTCCTTGCTATTTCCTCTTTTGCAAGAAAATGGCCATCCTGACCCAGGCCAGTTCCTCTACAAACAACTTTGAGCCCCTCCTCTCTCATATTCTTTTAGTACATAACCTCTGTCATCCCTGCTCTCTTATCTTCAGTCTTTTTGTGTTTAGTGGTTTCTCATTCTCCTTTGCTGGTTCTTCATGTATGTCACACTTATTTACCCTTGGTTTCCTTCAAGTCTGTCCTGGGCCTTCTTATCTTTTTAATTATGCTATATTATTTAAGAGCTCTTTAACTCTGCTGGATTCAGTTATCTCTATGCTAATGATTCTCACATGTCTGTTCTACCTCAGTCTGTTGCTATGATTTTGCTTTTTGTTCATCTTGAATTAGATGTCGTAAAGCCTTCTCAAACTCAAAATTTCCAAAACTAAACTCACTCCCCTTTCCTTCTCCCCCATCTTTTCAACTTTTCAGTTATTCTCTACATTGAGGAAGAAGATATATTTAATTATCTTTTTAAGTCATTCTTCTTCTCACTGGCTTTTTGGACCTTTTTTACCATTTGGGTTAGTCTTATTTTTAAAGATGTTATTTTCTTCAGCATTTTTTTTTTGAGTCTCCTTTAGAAAGCTGTTGACTTGCTTTTCATGATTTTCTTGTATCATTTTCATTTCTCTTCCCAGTTTTTCCTCCACCTCTCTTACTTGACTTTCAAAATCCTTTTTGAGCGCTTCCGTGACCTGAGACCATTGCATTTTTTTTTGGAGGCTTTGGATGTAGGAGCCTTGATCTTGCTGTTTTCCTCCAGTTGTATGCTTTGGCCTTCCTCTGGTTGTATGCTTTAATCTTCCTCATCTGAAAGGATGGAAGAAAATAATTTTTCACCAAGAAAATAACCTTCTGTAATCTAATTTTCTCCCCCTTTTGGGGCTTTTTCCCAGCTAATTACTTGACTTTGGAGTCCTTTGTTAAGTGGAGGGTATATTACCCCAGACTTCAGAGGTTTTGTGCAGTTGTTCTCTGAGATATCTCTAGGGACCTATAAGTTTTCAGTTCCTCTCAAGTGGCATAGTCAAGGGAGAGGTATTTACTCCTCTCCTGACCTGCACTCCAGTCTGTAAGCAACCACAAACACTCTTTACTGCCCTAGAACTGTGAGTAGGATTCCCTCTCCACAGGCACCACCAGCTCCTCCACACCAGCGCTCCTTCTCACTCAGGACTGAGACCCAGATCAGCAGCTCAATTTCCCCAGCGTCTGTAGGCTTAGAGCTCCAGAAGTGGCCTCTGCTGCCTGGGGCTGGGACTGGACCATGCTCTTCTCTCACTCAGGTAAAAAACCTTTCTCATTGACCTTTGAAGCTGTCTTTGGTGTTGATGGGTTAAGAAATCTGGAAACCGCAGCAGCTACCTGTGATTCAGCACCCTGAAACCTGCTCCACTCCCATCTGTACTGGGTAGCCTATGCTGGACTCTGCTCAGTTCCGAGCCCAGCGTGATAGACCCTTTCTGTTGTCCTTCCAGGTTATCTTGGGCTGAAAATCTGTTTCACTCTGTCATTTTGTGGCTTCTGCTGCTCTAGAATTTGTTTACTGTCATTTTTTGTAGATGTTTTAAGGACTTTGGAAAGAGGACTCAAGCAGGTCTGTGTTTCTACTCTGCCATCTTGGATCTGCCTCCAGCTGATTATCTAATTATCTTTTGTAGAATACTCATTGTTTTGTTTTTTCATTTACTCAGTTTGACTTTCTAGGCCTATATATTCAGTCCTGCTTTCTCTCCTTAGCTCTGGTCTTGACTGCCTGTTATTAGGCATTTGAAATTCAGCTTCCATATACAGAAGGCATTATCTCCCAGATCCTCTCCTCTTTTGTTCTTCACTGTTATGGTTGAAGGTACCACCATCCCCATCCAGTCAGCCAGGTTTTCAACCTTACTTTTATGTTCAACGCTTCACTCCCACTTCACCCTACAGCTCTAGCCTGTTGCCAAATCTTATTATTTTCTACCTTCTCAGCATCTCTCCTTCGTCTCCTTACTTGGTCACAATGCTAGGTCTGGTCCTCATTACCTCATGTCTGGAGTATTGCAGTAAAAGCCTTCCAACAGTTCTTACCTAAAGTCTCTCCGCTCCAATCTACCTTTCACTTAACTGCCAAGATGACGTTTCCAAAGTCTGTTTGACGTTGTAACTTCCCCTGCCCCCTGTATGGGAAATTAAAATATCTGTCTCCTTCCTTCCTTTCCCAGCTTTGATAAAATTTACTTCCCTGCAAAAACTGTACAATTCAGCTACATTGACCTTTATGTTGTTTTTAATGTATGGCATGCCCTCTGAGGTCTTCATTCTTTTGTACTGGCGGTTCTCCAGGTTTGGAGTGTTTTCCTTCCTCACCTCCACTTTTGCCTCCCTGGCTTCCTTCAAGATTTAGGTCAAGTGCCACACACTCCCCCATACTGTTTGTGAGATTATCTTCCATATATTGTTTATCTCCAGTCAATTAAAAAACATTTATTACATGCCTGCTATGTGCCTGGCACTATGCTAAGCACTAGGGGTACAAAAAAAAAAGCAATAGACAATCCTTGACCTTAAGGAGCTTATAGTCTAATGGACTCTAGGTATTTACAGGGTTTTCTCTCATATTAAAATCTATACTTTTTGACAAGAGGGGAATTTTTTTGTCTTTCTTTGTATCCATAGAACTAAGCATAGTGCTAGAAAGTACTTAATAAATGCTTGTTGACATTATTTGACTTCATAAAAAAATCAGTAATTCATTAAATATTTATTAAATCTTCATTAAGTCAAAAATACTAATCTGGTAAGTTTTTTCCCCTGACATTTCTGTTTCACTGGTTTAGGGAAATCCCTCAGGAAATATTCTCTGCTAATGCAGATCAGCACATGTTTAGTAGTTTATAATCTTAAGAGTTGCTTGAGGCAGTGAGAAGTTTAAGTGACATATAGTCAATTGGTTTGTATCTGAGGCTTTTCAACTTGTTTTGACTCTAATGCCAACTCTCTACTAATATCACTGTGGCAGTCTGATGATGCAGAAATAAAATATGCCATAGTCACTGAAACAATATAGTATAATGCATAGAATAATGTAATTGGAGTCAGGAGAAACCTAGGTTTAAATCTTGTCCCCTAGCATTAGTCATTTGACTATGGATCTGTGTCATACTCAGGTCAATTGAGCAATATAAACAAGAAATTAAGGATTATAACAGAAGGTTTTAAAAACTATATATTATAGGAATCTTAAGGAATATACTTTATTTTTTCAGCCTCATTTATATACTCTGTAAAAATTGTTCAATAATAAACATTTTTATAAATCTTAATAAAAAATTAATTATAAAATAAGTAAAATAAAAGAGTCTAAATAAAGATTAAATGATGTTATCTTAAGTAATGAATAGATTAAAGACCAGATCATGGAAATAATAAAAAAATTATTGAAGAAAATTTTAGTAGTGAAACAGAATTTATTCATTATGGCTAACACAGTCCTTGGGAAAATTTATATCTCTGGACACTTAGGTTAACGAAAGAAAGTCATGCAAGTTCTAATGAATTCAGTATGCAGCTTATAAAAACAAACTCCTACTCTTGTCTCGTTTTCTCCAGACTCCTTGCTTCTTGCCTGGCTTCCTCATGTGCCCTTAATCCCACCTTCTCTAATGGATGGCATTCTCAGTCATCCTTTTTGTTCCTGAATCTTCAGCGATCTTCCTTCAGCTGGTCACTTCTTTACTAACTTTAAACATGCCTGTTTCTCTCTCAGCAACAGCAGAAACCTTTACTAGACTGTAACATGTTCTCAAACATTCCTCCTATTGTTTTTCTTCCCTTTCTTAGCCAAACTTCTTGAAAAAGCTATCTACACTTACTACCTATACATTCTCTGCACTCCTCAGCTCTTTGCAGTATGGCTTGTGATCTCCTTAGTCAACTGAAACTGCTGTCTTCAGAGGTAGTGATTTCTTAGTTGCCAGGTTTGGTGGTCTTTTCTCATACTTCATCTTTCTTGACCTGTCCTACTGCATTTGACGCTGTTGACACCACGTTGTCTCCTAGATAATCTCCTCTGGGTTTTCACAGCAGTTTTTTCTCCTATGTGACCTCCTCCTTGTGTGGCTGCTCTTTCTTGGTCTTCTTTGCTGGCTTGTCATCTGTGTCATTCTGTCAAATTGGCTGTTCCCCACAGTTTGTCTTAGTCATTCTTACCCCTTCCCTTTGCATTCTTTTTTGGAAACCTTATTCTCTTCCGTGGATTTAAGTATTATTTCTGGGTAGATGGTATAGGTGTATGTACATATCCATCCCTGTTTTCTCTCTTGAACTTTCATATCACTAACTGCATATTTGAAATTTCAGATGGGAAGTTTGGAGATATCTTACATGTACTGTGTCTAAAACTTTATTCATTATCTTTCCTCCTAAAAAATCGTTCCCTCACATAAACTTCTCTTTCTCTTGAAAGTGTCACTATCTTTCCAAACACCTAGGTGCATAAACTTCAGATTATTTTTTAATCCTCATTCTTTCTCATTCTACAGTATCTAATCAGTTACTGAGTCTTCCTCTTTCTACCTTTTAAAACATTTTATACATTCAATCCCTTCTCTCCATCAGTATAGCTACTCCCTCAGTTCAGGCCATCATCAGTTCTTGTCTGGATTATTGCAGTGGCTTACAAATTGGTCTTCCTGTCTCAAGTTGTTTACCATATTAGTTCCTCAATGCAAAGTATTTTCTCTAAGGTTTGATCTGACCAGATGTCTGCTGTCAGCCAACTCTAGTTGCTTCCTGTTGCTTTTAGTACTGAATATAAACTCCTCTGTTTAGCTTTTAAAAACTCATTGGACAGTCCTACTTTTTGCCAAACTGACCTCTCTTAGGCAAAGAGTGCACAAGACATTATCTCCCACCTCTGTGTCTTTGCATTGACTTCTTACTTCCTGTCGAATGATCACATCTTTTATCTTTTGCATCTGATCCCTTTTCTTTCTATTCAGATAGTTACCATCTCAGTTACACTGGCTGTCCCAGATGCCTGGAATGTACTCTGTCTTTATCTCTAACTCATAAAGCCCATCTCTTCCCTTAAAATGCAACTCAGACACTGTCTTATATATGAAACCTTTCCTGATCTCACTCCTATTCCGCTTCTTCCATCCTTTAGTCACTTCCTTCCCAAACAACCTTGTTTTTAATTGTTCAGGTGTTCAGGAGCCTCCAAGTCCATAGCACTCTACCTTGAGATACCACAAAGGACCCTAAAGATCTAGTGCTCAGGACCTCAGAGATCTAAGGAAACCTACCCTGGGAGGTTGAGTTTAGTTCAAGAATTCAGGGAACTGAGCAGGGTCAACCAGCCAATGTAGAAATACAGCAGGTGTAACCTGGCCTTGCTCCTGGCACAAAGCCCCGATTCAGGAATTAAAGCTGGAGAAAGAAGAAATTTTTAAAAAAACACGCCTTTATTAAGTTAGATTAAAATTACTATAGATCTAGAGATTATCTGAAAGAAGGAGATTGTAGCCCAGTCTGGGGCTGGTGCTTGGGGCCCTGGGAACAGTCCTACCTAGTGGGGGTAGCTCTGGCTGATGTTCTGGGGGTTGGGGTCTGCATCATCATCCTGTCCTCTTTACCCAGGGAGGTCAGGAAGGGCCATATGACATCAAAGCACCTCCCCACTGGGGCCTATAGGAGTCAGTGACCTTCAAGGACATGACCATGAATTTCACTTGGGAGGAGCAGGGGCACCTGGGCTCTCACCAGAAGGAGCTGTACTGGAATGTGATGCTGGAGAACTATGGGAACCTGGTCTGCTTGGGTCTTGCTGTTCCTAGTCCAGACATCATCTGCCAGTTGGAGAGAGGAGAAGGACCAAGGACCTTGAATACCTGAGGGAGACATCCTAGGAAGCAGACGTACTGATTGGCAATGGCTCCTTGTTTTTCTGTGTGGGTTTCAAAAGCTGAGCCTTACTATTGAAGAATTATTTCAGGTAGGACTAACAGGGTATGATCCCTGTGGCTCCAGGATGGGAGAAATCTGTAAACTTGATACCATTTTAGAGAAACTGCAGGACAGGGAGGGGAAGGGTCTCCATAAATTGGATATACTTAAAAAGGGAAACTATAATGAACATTGGAAGCTCTCTGGTGATAAATTTGGCTTTACTGAGTATCATACATTTCATACAACAAAGAAATCATGTGAGTGTCATGAATGCAGGAAAGCCTTCTGAAGGCATTCACAGCTTGCTAAACATCAGCTAATTCATAAAGGGAAGAAACCTTATGAATGTAACGTATGTGGGAAGGCCTTCTGCCGAAATTCACAGCTTACTCAACATCAGACAGTTCATGCTGGAGGGAAACGTTATGGAGGGAAACCTTATGGATGCAATGAATGTAGGAAGTTGTTCTGCCTTAGCACACAGCTTATTCAACATCAGAGAATTCATACTGGAGAGAAACCTTATGATTGTAACAAATGTGGCAAGGCCTTCCGTCAGAGCACACAACTTTCTCAACATAAGAGAATTCATTCCCAAGAGAGAGCTTCTGAATATAATGACTGTGGGAAGTCCTTTTACCAAAAAACAGGACTCACTCAGCATCAGGGAATGCATAATGGAGAGAAACCATCTGAATGTAAGGAATGTGGGAAGACCTTTTGCCAAAGTTCTCAGCTTACTCAACATCAGAAAATTCATACTGGAGAGAGAGAGCTTATTAATGTAATGAATGTGGTAAGGCCTTTTGCCACAGAACAGGACTTACTCAGCATCAGTGAATTCATAGTGGAGGAAAACCTTATGAACATATCATCAGTGTGGGAAGACTTTCTGCCAGAGCTTACAACTTAACGTGACATGAGAAAATTCATACTGGAATGAAAACTTATGAATGCAGTGAATGTAGAAAGGCCTTCACTCAAAGGGCAGATCTAAAACAACATAACTAACTTCATAACAGAGAGAAACCTTTTGAATATACTGAATGTAGGAAAGTCTTCAGTCATAGGGCAGATCTTAAACAACACAACAGAATTCATACTGGAGAGAAACCTTTTGGTTGTAATGAATGTGGAAAGGCATTCACCTAATCACTGGTCTTGTAGTACATCAACGAATTCATACTGGAGAGAAACCATATGAATGTGGGAAGGCTTTCAGCCAGAGCCCACAACTTAATAGATATCAGAGAATTCATAGTGAAGAGAAGTAATATGAATGCAATGAATATTGGAAGACCTTTTGTCAGAGAGCTCACCTTACCTACCATCAGACAATTCATACTGGAGAGAAGCCTTTCAAATGTAATGAGTGTGGAAAAGCTTTTAAGAAAAGCAAGGACTTATTGGCCATCAGGGAATTAATTCATATAGGAAAGAGAAATCTTATGAATGCAATAAACGTGGAAAGACCTTCTACCTGATCCCAAGACTTACTGAACATCAGAGAATTCACACTGGAGAGAAACCATGTAAATGTGGGAAGGCCTTCACCAAGAGCACACAGCTTAACAGACTATAAAATTCACACTGTAAAGAAACCTTATAAATGCAGCAAATATGGGAAGGCTTTTAGCCAGAAAGCATACTTTACTCAACACCAGACTGTTTATACTGATAAAGAAGCATTGTGAATGTAATGAATGCAGAAAAAGTTTTAGCCAAAGAACAGGACTTAATGCACACCTGAGAATTCATGCTGAAGAGAAACTGCAGTGTGATTAAGTTGTGAAGGCCTTCAGGCTGAAAGACGAATTCACGTTGGAGAGAAGCTTAAAAAGGTGTGTGTTTGTCTTTCGTTGCCAAAGAAGACCATGCCATCAGAGAAATAATGACATGACTTGCACTTGACTTTGTTTTGAGGGAGGGCTCACTTCTTCTGCAGAGTTATCTGAATCCAGTGACCAGATATTCATCAGGATGACTGGAGATGACCTAGGATGAGGCAATTGGGGTTAAGTGATTTGCCCAAGGTCATACAGCTAGTGAGTGTCAAGTTTCTGAGGTGAGATTTGAACTCAGGTTCTCCTGATTCCTGCGCTGGTGCTCTATCCACAGCACCACCTAGCTACCCCTAGCTTAAAAAAAGGTAAAACCTTATTAAATATAATTAATATAAGAAAAAAAGAGGACATATTTATGTAAAAACTCTAAGCAAAGACTCAGAGGAAGAAATGTGTTTTCCACAAGGGCTGCATAGTTACCTTTAAAAAAATACCCCAAATATCTAAATAAATAACAAACCTAAAGGCAAGAGATTAACAAAGGTAACCATTCCAATTACATTTGGTAAATAAATATTTACTTAGCTTTTGGATAAATTACTTTTTTTTACTTTGTTCTTTCTACCCTACTTTTTGCAGTTGATCAGGTTTTAAACTTGATGTTATGCTTAACTCCTCACTCTTCTTCACTTTGTATATTGAAATCAATGATCACATCTCTTGTGTTGATCACTTCTTTGTTCTCATAGAGTTACCACTAGGCTCTCCCACTTTTCTCAGGATTATGTCAACCTCTTAAATGGTCTTCCTGACTCAAGTCTCTCATTTTAATGCATCCCTAACGTCTCTTTAATCTTTTGTTTTATTTTTTCAATTCTGAACTTAAGTTCTAAAAAGGAACATTTCCATATATGTAACAGAACACAGTTAGAGTATTGTATATGAAACTTTGGATCTCTTATTTTCCACTGCTTGTTTTTAAAAGTATATAATTCCATCTATTCCTTTCAAAACTGTGCCTGACCCCAATTAAAAACCAAGAAGATAGCAGGAAAATTTTTGAAAACTCTTGTAACATATAAGTGTAGTCAAGCATGGCCATATCAAAAAATGTATATGACTTTTTTCTATACTTTGAGTGCTCTGTCACAAAGAAGATAAATAATATACTTCATCAGGTCCAGTGATCATTGCCTTTGCAGAGGTTCTTTAGTCTTTCTAAGTTGTTTATAATACTGTTGGCCTTTAAGAATTGTTCTGGCTCTAATCACTCTCCATCAATTCATTTTACTCAGAATTCTTTGAAGTATTCTTTTTCATAGTTTCTTAGCATATAATAACATAGTATGTTTAGCCAATTGAATGATACCCTCTTACATTTTAGGTTTGTTTTCCCTCTTTTCTCCCTTTACTCTATCCTACAGGACATGGAAGTCTGTTTTCCTTGGGATTTTATCCTCCCTGATATTTTCCTCCCCCTTAATCCTCTACCATCATCCCTGGTTATTTCCTTACTGAATTTTATGTATTTTTACACTAAATTGTGTGTCTGTGTGTGTATGTGTTTAACCTTTCTTTGTCTATTTCACATGAGAATGATGTCTACATCCTCTATCCTCTTTTGTGTTTGTATATTCTTCTTGTGAAATACTCAGTTCCACCCCCTTTCTTACTTTCTAATTGTTTTACAACTCTCTTCTCTTTTTCTTAATTCAAACTCTCACAATGTAGTCTACCCCCTAGGGCCTCTGTTTTTCTTAGCCATTCAGCTTTTATTAAGTCCCTACTACTCTTTGTGCTAAGTGCTAGGGCTACAAAGAAAGGCAACAGACAAATCTTGCTCTCAGGGTGCTTATAATTTGATGATGGAAATGACATGTAAACAAATATGTACAGACAAGATAAATAAAAAAATAATCAACTGAGGGAAGACATTGGGATTAAAAGGGATTGGGAAAGGCTTCTTGTAGAAGGAGAGATTTTATCTGGGACTTGAGTGAAGCCAAGGAAGGCAGTAGGTAGAGTTGAGGAGCATGGGGGGACAGCCAGTGAAAATGCCTGGAGCCTAGAGACAGATTCTCTTGTTGAAAGAACCATGGGGTCATTTTCAGCACATTAGATTATGTGGGGGGTTAAAAGGTGAAGGAAGATTGGAAGCCCCTTTTTTAGGAGGGATTAAGTTATAAGGAGCTTTGGATCCAGACAGAAGATTTTGTGTTTACTTTTGGAGGTGATAGGCAGTTACTGGAGTTGTTGATTGGGGGTGGTAGTGATGACATGGTTGGGCTTGCAATTTAGGAAAATCACTTTGGTGGCTGAATGGAGAATGGAGTGAAATGGGGAGACTTTAGGCAGGCACACCCACCAAAAGACTTTTGCAGTGTCTAGACTTTGAGAGAATGAGGGCCTGTGCTAGAGTGCTGGCAGTGTCAAAGGAAAAAAGGGGCCATATTGGAGAGATGTTGCAAAGATGAAATTGACTGGCCTTGGGAACAGATCAGATTTGGAATGTGAGAGATAATTGGGAGTTGAGAATGATTGCTAGGTTTCAAAAAGGAGAGACTAGGACATTGGTGGTGCTATTTTTGATAATAAGAGAAAGTTTGGGGAGAAAAGATAAGGAGTTCAGTTTTGGACATGTTGAGTTTAAGATGGCTGTTGGATATCCAGTTTGAGATATCTAAAGGGCAGTTGGGAATGCAAGAGCAAGTTCACCAGAGAAGTTAGGGTGGGATAAGGAGATTTGAGAATCATCAAAATAGAGGTGATAATTTGAATCTATGGGAGGTAATGGGATCACTGAGTAGAGTAATGTAGAGGGAGTAGAGAATACAGCCCTATGAAACACCCATGGCTTGACCCAAGTGAAGATCCAGCAAAAGAGAGACAGAGGAAAGTAGCCCAGATAGGTAGGAAGAGAATCGGGATAGAGCTGTCTGTTAAACACTAGAAATAGGAAAGTATCCAGGAGAAGAGGATGGTCAGCAGTGTCAGTTAAAGACTGCCACTCCCTCAGTGCTCCCACCCCCAAAAGGCGTTAGGATTCCGAGGGGACACTTGTTTAGTCTCCATTTATTAAAATATTAACACTGCATTCTTTTTATTTCTTCAAATTTAATTTCTAGGTTTCTCATGATTCTTTTGTTTGTAGTTCAAAAGTCCTATTCAGCTATGATCTTTTCATAGAATTACTTTTAAAAAATCAGTTCTGCTTTATCTTATCACCTAAATGTTCATTTTATTTTCAGTTTTATTTAGTTGTCTTTTGAATTCCAAAATTCCTTTTTTAGGGCGTGCTAGGGGATTATTAATTTGTTGCTTTTAAAAATCAGCAAGTATTTATAAACCACCTCCTTTGTTCCAAGTATTGAGTTAAGTATTGGAGATACATGTGCAAAGAATGAAATCATTTCTGTTGGTAAGGAAATTATATTCTTAGGGAGAGACTATAAAAACATGTACAGAATAAATACAAACATATGTAAAAGATCCCCAGCTTTGCCGGTAAATTGTTCTTAGTTGTAAATCAGTGTCTTTTGCTGTTGAAAAAGAATCTCCTCTGATTTGAAGTTGCCAGTGATTCTGGCAGCAGTCCCTTGACATTCAGACTGCTTTCTGGATGCTTACAGTGGTTTTTTCTTTGTTGTGAGATCTCTCAATTTTTACTACAACATTCCTTGAACTTTTTTTCTTTTGTGGTTTCTTTCAGGAGGTGATAAGTAGATTCTTTTATCTTCAATTTCCTCTTTGTTTCCAATATAGATTTCTTGAAACATAATGTTCAAGGATTTTTTTAAGTCATAGTTTTTCAAGAAATTCAGTTCTCAAAATTATTTCTCTTTGACCTGCTTTCCAGGTCATTTGGTTTTGTTTTGTTTTTTAATATCAGGTATCTTAAATTTTTTTCAGTCTTTTGTTCTAATATTTCCTGTTGTCTCATGGAATAATTGATTTCTGTTTCATCTGTTCTAGTTTTCAGGGAGTCCATTACTTAGGTAAGGTTTACCACTTTCTCTTCTAAGCTATTTATTCTTCTTCCAATTATTTCCACCAGTGCTCTTATTTCATTGTGAACAGATCACTCAGCAGGGGCAGCAAGGTAAGCAGCATTGTATCAATTCAAGATCTTGCATCCTTTCAGCGTTGAACTATGTCTTTAAATACCCATAATATAGAAGTAGGATGCAGAGATGCTGCTTATGAATGCTTTACTATCTATTTAGGCAAGTTTCTAGCACCTGTCCACTAGTCAGTGATTTAAAAAGTGAGTAACCAAATTAAAATAAGTTAAACATTATCTTTCTTGTCACCTGGTTTTTTTTTGTTTTACAAAAAATTAGTGAAATGTTGGTGAATCTTATGTCTTTTTTTTTTTGCATGCCTATATTTTCTTACTTTAGTATATGGCACCTGTAATTTGAGATATAAAAAAGAAAAGTTAGTTTGAAATTACTTAGTTTATATGAGGAAAAAAGTATAAATGTATTATGCTTTATGAAAGATTAATCAAAGTCTGATAAAAGTTGACAGTGTGGAAATTTTTGATAACTCATTAATTTCCACCTAATTTTCATAATCTAGAAATTTGAAGTAATATATAAAAGGCCAGGAAATTGTAAAAGTATCAGTTAGGATTATTTAAAAATATTTGTTGGTCCAGAAATATTGATGACCAGTTATAACTTTAGGATTCCTATCTTGGATATAATATAATCATTTTATACAATAAATATAGCTAATAGAGGCACATATTACTTTAATGTTTGCAACACTATTTACATATTTAATCTCTTTTGATCCTTATAACAAGTTCTGTGAGGAAGGTACTGTAATCCCCATTTTACAGGGAGGGACACTCGGGTTGAGTGAGGTTAGCTTATTTGCCCTGGTCTATAGAGCTACTAAATATCTAAGGCAGACTTTGAACTTGAATTGTCCTGATTCCAACTCTAAGTTGTCACTTAGTTACCTCATTTATATTGGCATTTATACTTTTAGAGTTAATGTTGTTTTATTCTGTTTTTCTTTTTTTAATAGAAAAAATGAATACACCAAATCAGCTTCCTCACAAAGATATTGGCAAAACAGTAGAGAATGTGGAAGAACACAGCTATAAACAAGAGAAAAAGATCCGAGCCACTCTTAGAACAACAGAACGAGATCATAAAAAAAATGTACAGTGCTCATTCATGTTAGACTCAGTGAGTGGATCTTTGCCCAAAAAATCAATTCCAGATGTTGATCTCAATAAGCCTTACCTCAGCCTTGGCTGTAGCAATGCTAAGCTTCCGGTTCCTATGCCTATACCTTTAGCCAGAACTGCACGCCAAACTTCTAGGACTGATTGTCCTTTGGAACGCTTAAAATTCTTTGAAACTTTACGACTTCTACTAAAGCTTACCTCAGTCTCAAAGAAAAAAGAGAGAGAACAGAGAGGACAGGAAAACACATCTGCTTTCTGGTTTAACCGATCCAATGAACTCATTTGGCTTGAGTTACAAGCTTGGCATGCAGGACGGACCATTAATGACCAGGACCTTTTTTTATATACTGCCCGCCAAGCCATCCCAGATATTATCAATGAAATCCTCACATTCAAAGTCAATTACGGGAGTTTTACCAGTGTGAGAAATGGAACTAGTTTTAATGGTACTTCATTGGAGGGGCAGTGCAGATCACCCCATGGAGCCAATGCTATGGGTTATTCAAACTATCATGAACATCTCCAACGCCAGCGAGTCTCATTTGAGCAGGTAAAGCAGATAATGGAGCTGCTTGAAAACATAGAAGCACTTTATCCCTCTTTGCAGGCTCTTCAAAAGGACTATGAAAAGTATGCTGCAAAAGATTTCCAAGACAGGGTGCAGGCACTCTGTCTATGGCTAAATATCACAAAAGACTTAAATCAGAAACTAAGGATTATGGGAACTGTTTTGGGCATCAAGAATTTATCTGACATTGGCTGGCCAGTGTTTGAAATACCATCTCCTCGGCCATCCAAAGGCAATGAACCAGAGGAGGAGGGAAGTGACACAGAAAGAGAAGTGAAAGAATTGGAAACTACCACCGATGAAAGTGAAGAAGAACATATGCAGGATCCTAGTGCAAAGGACTTCAGACAGGCTATGGAGAGCAGTTTTGACTTCCATTCACAGGACCATTTTTCAAAGAAGTTGGACAGACTTGAATCTGAAGATGAATCAATTGGCTGGGGAGCATCTGAGTACACTGCTGAAGCAGGCTATAGTAGATGCTATCTGACCTCTATATATAGACCATTTGTAGACAAAGCACTCAAACAGATGGGTTTGAGGAAATTAATTTTAAGACTTCACAAGCTAATGGATGGTTCTTTACAAAGGGCCCGTATAGCACTGGTTAAGAGTGATCATCCTTTGGAGGTAGGTTTCTGATGCTAAAAAGGTCATAGTTTTCATGATTTCATGTTTCTTATCAGTTAAAATGTATATTTTATTAATTTAGTGTTTATTTCTTTATATGGTACATACTCACATTTTTTCCATAAATGCTAGTTATCTTACTTGTCAGTTTAAAATGCCTACATTTTAAGTGAGTAATTTAAATGAAATTTAAATACCCTATTTTTGTTCAGTAAAAATAAAATGGGGTAAAAATACTAAAACATTTTATAGGGTGAAAATAGTCTACATGATATATAATAGAATATAATAAAAATGATTTAAGATGACTGGTACAAATTGATTTACAAAGTACAAGGTATACTTAGGGGGAAAGTAATCTAACAGTTCAAAAGTAGCCTACAGGAGAACAGATAAAATGAGGACAAAATGAAAAAAGAGGACAAAAAGAGTGGAGGTCTCAGACATCATCAGTTTGAAGTACAAAATACTAGATCTGCTATAAACTTGTCTACTGTATTTTATTCCTATTTTGATGAAAAAAATTAAGCGATGAAATCAACAAGTTAAAGTAGGAATTATTTTGACTTGATGCCTTAACACCTAAGAACTAATTTAGTTAGGATGATAAAATTAGAATGAACTGACAAGAAATGCTGTTACATCACCACTCCTGGAAATCTTAAAAAGTATTGACAGCTGTCTGTCCTAATCATAGATGTTTCTGAGGCCCTTTCACTTCCATTATTATGTAAGTAGGGTTGTTTTCATTTTGTTTCTGTAGTATATGTCAGTTTGGTAATGAACCTCTAAGATGAATCTATGTAACACATAAGTTGATTTAAAATGAGTTTATATTTTTGTACACAGTACAGTTTTTTAAATGCGTATAGGTGCCTAAGGCCATGGTAGAGTGGTGTACATGGGTTTATCTTCTTTTAGTTGAAGTGAGGGATTAGACACAGTAGATCCAGTGTATTAATTACAGAGATCCCTGGTGTGCTGTGTATGCACAAAGAAGGAATGACATATTAATTTTCATTTGAAGCATAATTAGATAAAAAAAATTTGGGTAATATAGTATAATACTCTGTACTTTAATTATAATGAACATTTATTAGCATTAAAAGTTGGTAAAACACCTTATGTTTATGATCTCAGTTGACTCTCATGACAATTAGGTATTATAGGTTTAGTAGATGAAACTGAGGTTCAGAAGAGAGAAATGACTTACCTAAGGCCATCTGGCTATTAAGTGGAAGAGTGGGGCTTGGAACCCAGGTTTTCCTGACTACTGGCCTGAACTACACTGCACTGCTATCCGTAATGAATGACTACTGTGGCATCATTTTGTACAAAAAAATAAAAAAGATAATAACCTTGGTTCCAAATCCTGACTTCACTTTTACTAGCAGCAGATCTAGGACAAAAAGGAATGGGCACAGTTGAAAGAGGATTGGATTTGGAATCAGAAAACCTAGATTCAGATCTTTTCTTGACCACTTACTGCCTTTGTGACCTTGGACAAGATATTTAACTTCTTTGGACTTCCATGTAAAATGAAAGGTTTGGATAAGGAGACTTTCAAGGTCCCTTTCAAGTCTATATTGATGGTACCATGAATTTGAGTTACTACCTACCTCTCTGACTTATTGTGAGCAAAGTAAAATGTGCATACTGCCTTTATGAATGTGAGCTTCTGTCATCCTCTTCCTCATTAATACTTCATGTCTGTAAGGCTGTTTCCTCAGGAATAAAAAGTAAATAATATTACATACATTCTCTAATTTAAACAGTTAGTATTATGGCCAAATGAACCAGTGTATTCAACAGGCTTTATAAACTATAAAACACAATATAAATGTTAGTTCTTATTACAACATAAAAAGCATGAAGAAATGCTACTCTGACTCAGCCACTTTAAGTGCATTGATGAATTTGGGGAGAAGTTTTAAGAGTTCTTTGATTGGTAAGAAATTATTTTAATAGACAGCCTTTGAATGTATTTAAAATATGTCTTAACTTTTCTGTGGATGCAGTGTCCAAAATTTTTTTAATGAAGTTAATGTTAACAGGAAATATGCATTTTATGGTGCATGTGGTACGTGACTTTAAGGATATCTTTCTTATGTTGTGAAGAAATATGTACCAGATTTATCATACTATAATTTGATGATTAATATTGTTATCATTAATATTTGCAGATGCTTGTTTTTCCAAGAAAGTGTTTAAAGCCATTGTATTTCTTTTACATGTAGTATTTTTTAATAGAGAAAATTTAAGTCAGGATCAGAGTTCAAGTTCTCCTTACACTGAGAACTTGGTCAAATAACTTGATGGTTCTTCATCTGTAAAATGGGGGTGATAGTCCTCAGATTACCTCCTTCACAGAGTTGTTGTGAAGTCTAAAGAAAATGATGAACATAAAGTGCTTTTCAGTCCTTAAAAGTGCTGTATAAATGTCAGTTGTCATTGTTAGAATATAAGCTTAGGACAGAGGCATTTTTTTTTTTAACTTTTTTATCTTCTTGTTTCTGTCACTTCCCTGTATTTATTCAACAATTTGTTGAAAGCATTTATTGCATTTTTACTTCTCCTGGCCAAGATATATTGTCTCCTTGGAACTTGTTTCCAGTTTTGTGCCTAAAATATAATCCATCTCATCATCATAACAACCACCTATCCACAAAAATGTCCCAGAAATTTGAAGTAGTTATTTCTAAATTATTCTCCCTTTGAAACCTGGGAGCTAGATCTTCCTACTGCTAGGGACAAGGCTTTAGTGACTGGACTTCCAGCCACCAAGTCTCTATATTTCAGCTTCTAATGGGCAGAGCTTGTGATTTTTACTTATTCTGTATAGTGCCTTTTATTGAAGAAAAAAATGATGTCCTGTTTTATTTTAGTTTCATAGATCCTTAACCTTTCCATTCCTCATTTCAGGAAAAAACAACCCCAAACCTCTCTTTCATATTAAGTATTATTTCCCCTGTGAAATCACACCAGCAGTATAAATTTATCAATATATTTCAAGGGGTAATATTTTCTATTCATATTCTAACACAGTTTTTGTAATTTCTTATGGACAATCTTAATCTTATTTAATTTTACTTTTGTTACAGTTTTCTGAGTTCCCAGATCCCATGTTGTGTTCAGATTATATACAGTTGTCAAATACAACACCTTCATCAGAACAAAAGTGCAGCACCGTATCATGGGAAGAGCTGAAATCTATGGATTTGCCATCATTTGAACCTGCATTTTTGGTCCTTTGTCGAGTACTTCTTAATGTTATCCATGAGTGTCTCAAATTAAGATTGGAACAGAGACCTGCTGGGGAACCATCTCTCTTGAGTATTAAGCAGGTTTGATTTAAAATTAACCATTTTGAAAGTAATTAACTTGTCACTTTTTACAGTTACGAATTTTTTGTGAAGACAGATCTTTAATCCTTTTAATTGTTGAACTGGTTGGTAAGTATAAATCTGTGTTTTGGAACTATAGGGGTAATTGATATAAATAAATATTTATGCTTTATGGTGTTCAATCATATTTGAGTATAGTATGAACTAATCTTAATAAAATTTGATAGGTTTGTGAAAAATATGTTGGTTGTGTCTTTGTTTAGTATAAAGTGCTTTTCTTAAGGTCTGGAGAGTTTATACCTGTGGATTGAATGATAAGGTGGGGAAGAAAACTGGACAAAAAATAAAAATGTAGGTCTGCGTCAGATTTTCATTACTCATTACTCAGTGCTTGGTTTGCCCATATTTTCTTACTCCCTTTCCATTTTTAATCTGCTCATCACTAGGCTAAAACTCAGAGCCTCTTCATAAGGCTTATCTTTAGTATCTACTGGTTTTCATTTTTATTCCCCTGACTTTTGCTCCCTGTTTTATACAACCTATGAATTAGGTCTCAGACTGCTAAACCTTGGGGAAAGCTCTTTTTATTAGAAACCAAGGTACCATAGTCAATACAACCTACTGCCAAAGCATTCAAAATTTTGTTAGGTATAGTAGCATATACGTGAAGAAGCTTTGAAAATTAGAAAAAAAATACATTATAATTCCTTGTCTCCTTCTTAGCTAGGGAAGCAAACCCCTCTGAACCTGAATTCTTTGTCTGTAAAACAAGATGTTAAACTATATGACTCAATTTAATCTTATTTGAGTTCATTCTGGTACTAGAATAACATAGGTGAGATCTGCCTGCAGAAAATTTCCCAGGCTAGAATAGGTCTTCATACAGATGAAAGGATTTTCTTTTTAAGGATTGGTTAACGACACTGGAGTTGGTTATCCTTGGAGGCAGATGGGGTTCATAAGAATTGATTTCAAATGGAATAAGGGTTTACTTGTTTTCTTTGGCCCTGAGAGGGTGGAACAAGCAGTATTATGGAGAAATTACCGAGAGGCAGATGTAGGATTGATGTAAGGGTAGACATGGGTTCTTTTTCATCAGAAGCCTTAAGTCAAAGACTGGATAACTAGATTCTTTTTGAAGTATCACCTGTAGTAGGGAGCTATTGAGATTCACTTCCATTGCTGAAATTGTGTTATTTTGTGGATCACATCTGCCTGACTTCTAGCTCAGATTCATTAGCTTCTTTCTTTAGTTACCCCCTTTGTGATTTTCCTGATTCTCCTAGTTTTTGCTTCTCTCTCCCTCCTCAAATTTTATTTCCTTCTGTCCTCTGCAAGAATGTAAGCTCTTTGAGGCAGGGACGTGTGTATGTGTGTGTGTGTGTGTGTGTGTGTGTGTGTGCCCCCCGTGTCCCCAGAACCTAGCATATTGTCTTTCATAGGCCTAGCACAGACCTTTTATAAATACTTGTCAAACGAATGAATGAAAGGAAGTGATGGGCCATAGCCTGTGTTGTAGAAGAAGGAAATTAAAAACTCAAGGGGCTAAATCAGTAGCTTTATGACAGAGATGGGAAAGTGATGAAAGTGATTTACCAGCTATTGGCATGCTAGCAGGAAAATGGAAATTCTGCCAAAAAGAGTTGGAGAGAAGGATCAAAGTGAAGAAGTTAATGAATTCAGAGACCTTTGGAGTGGTTTATTCTCTTTGGCTTCTAGCTATACAAATAGCCATTTAGAGCTATTTTGTTTATTTTATTGCTTTGATTCCCTTCTCCACCCCCACCCTCCCATATATTTGATGATTGACCCCTCTGCTGATAGTTGACTGGTTTCTGCTCAGCAAAGTAGGAAGCAGTTTCTTCTGCTTAGATTCAGAGTGTTGGGGTGTCCCTAAGGGATTTATAATCATGGAAATCATCTGGAATGATTGTGTGTAATGTCATGTAGATTTGAGCTAAAAGGACTTGTAGCAGTGCGGGCCCAGTAGAGATTAAATGGTGTGAATTTGTATTAGACCAGATCTAGCACAGTTTCATGAGTGAATGATGGCAGTTAGTAAGGGTGATGGACTGAAGAAGGTAAACAACCTGTGTTGAAATGCCTGAGTATGGGGATGTTTGAAACTCAAAAGCAGCACCAAACTTCATAAATTAGGAAGGCATTGTGTTTGAACCTGCTACATTTTACACATAATCATGAGTTGACAGTTTGAATTTATATAAAGCTTTCCAAAGTCAAAGTTCCCTAATCACTTAATGGGAGCTAAATACAAAAAAAAAAAAAATAAGCTACATATAGTATATTATCTGTTGCCTCTGTCTTTCTTTGCACCTACTGTACTCATGCCATTAATGTTCCCTTTCCCCATCACCACTCTTAGAATACCTTGCTCTATTCAGGGCTCAACTGAGTGCCACCTCCAGCATGAGGTTTTTTGTGATCTCCCCATTTTTACCACTTCCACTACCCTAGAAGCTATTTTGTATTTACTTTGTATGTGTATATTGTTTTACCCCAGAAGAACTTAAGAGAATTCAGAACAAAGACTATTTTAAGTTTTGTTTTTGTATTCCTGGTATATGGTACATAGGGTCATGTTAAACACTTGTTGAGTTAATTGAACTGCTGAAGAATTCGGTGAGAAGATATTAAATGTTAGATTATAACTCCTAACATTTTCTTTTCTTATAGCTGGTAAGAGAATGTAAAGAGGTCTTGAAGGGTGGCCTGTTAATGAAGCAATATTACCAATTCATGCTTCATGAAGTATTAGATGATTTGGAAAAGATTGACTGCAATATAGATTCTTTTGAAGAAGACCTGCATAAAATGTTGATGGTAAGGATCTCTGGTGAGAAAAGTATTTATCATGGTTTGGTTTGGTTTTATTTGTTCTTATGATAAATCTATGACAATTAGTTTGGTTTTCTTATCTTATAGAAGAGGTATCAGACTTGTATTGTTTTCCCCTTGAGGGTAAAAATAAGTAGAATGAGTATAGGTTGAAATGAGGCCAATTTAGGCTTTATATAAGGAATATCTTCCTAACAGTTCAAGTTATACCCAGGAGGAGTTAGACTCTACTTTGTGATCTTCAAACAAAGGCTAAATGGTATTTGTTGGGTATGTTGTGGAGAGGATCCTTTTTTAGGTATGAGTGTTGTGGTGCATGCCCACTCCCCAATTTTATGTGACAGGAATTCATTTGGGGGCAGAGTATGATTAACCACCACTATCCTTCCATCCTTACCTCTGTAACCTTATTTCCCCACTGCTTCTCAAAAAGTTTTCCATTGCCATCATATTAATTGCCTTGCCCACTATATAGAGCTTCCTCATTCCTAACTTTGATCTTTGCTAGTGCTATAGTTTATGCTATTTGTGCCTTACTTAGAGATGATTCTTCTCTTTATTTACTCACCTAGCTAAATCTTAACTTGACTCCTTAGTTCATACCCTACTTCATCTAGAGGAAGCAAATCATGTCTAATTATGGCCCACAGTGCTTTCTCTCTTTTTAATTTAAATCGCTTATAGTTTTTAAGACTCAAGGTGTTCTGGAAATGGGCACATCACCTACACTGTAAAATATAGCTAATTCCAAATATGTAAAAAATCTTTGACTTTAGGAAGTTATAAAAATTAATATATTATTTAATAAGTTTGTTTTATCAAAGCTGATTAAACTAGTATTTAAAAAGAAACATTCTTACTCATCACTCATTGTCCTTCTAAAAGTTTTAATAATAATAATAGCTAGCATTTATGTATCACTTTATTATTTTTATCTCATTTGATCCTCATAACAGCCCTGAGAAGGAGATACTGTTAATTTCCCTATTTTACACATAATGGAACTGAGGCAGAAATAAAGTGATTTGCTTGGGGTCACAGAGCTTATAAGTATTTGAGATTGGATACGTCTCCAGGCCCAACTCTGTACCCACTGTGACACCTATATTCCTTTGTCTAAAGAATTTTTTTCTTTCACAAAATGTAAGGAATCCATCGATTCTTCAGATGTACAATTTTCTTCCAGCTTCTGTTCAATGTAGAATAATATAACTACAGTAAAAGAGTTTGTGAGGAGAAGGAGGGATTTTAGAGAGAGGCAGTTGAACATAGAGTAGGAAAACAGGTGAAAATCCTGACTCTGCCAGTTACCAGCTACATACGTGTAGATGGTTTGGTTTAAACTTTGTCAGTTGTGGGAATTACTGAAAAAAGTATGCTATGTAAACATAATTTACTTTATTGGGTAGTAAGTTAGGGTGAATATGAGGAATTCAGAGAACCATAGGAAGTTATATATGAAGGGATGCGTGGTAAGCAGCACCAAGAGAATAATGAAAACAATGATTACACTAGCTTGAATTTTTAAAATAACTCATGGAAATCCTCCAATCAGTCCACAGATTGGCACCGTGCCAAGTTCTTGGCGTACTAAGAAGGAAAAACAGCTTTAAGAAGTTTATATTCTAAGGGGGAAGCAACATATGAAGAAATAGTATGTAAAAAATATAGGGAGTAGATTGAAAGCAATCTTAGAGGGAGAGGCTTAAGCCTCTGGGGCTAGGAAGGGCCTTCTGCTGATGGCGGCGTTTGAGTCAAGTTTGGGAGGAAGACAAATTCTTGAGAACCAGAGGTGAAGAGGGAGAGCATTGCAGGTGTGGCGGAGTGCCAACACATCTGTATGGAATTGGGGTGTCATGTATGAGGAACAGCATGCAGGCCAGTGCCAGGAGGGGTGAAGAGCAGGGGGCAGTTAGAAAGTCCTTTAAATACTGACGGAGGAATCTCTGTGTGTGACTTGAAGTAACTGGAAGTTGTTGGAGGTTAAGGGGTCAGGATGAGATGGGGTAGTGGAGGGAAGCACGATCACACCTGTGCTGTAGGAAAATCACTGGCAGCTAAGTAGAAGATCATTTGGAGTGAGAAGACCATTGCAATAGCTGTGTGGTGATGAGTGTCTGAAGTAGTGCGATGCATGTGTGAGTAGAGATGAGATGTGAAGGGAGAGATGCAGGATATGGGGGACAAGTGAGGATCACAGTGATGTTGCAAACTTGGGTGACTAGGAGGATAGAGATTGTGGTGCCCTTGATAGTAACAGTGAGAAACAGAAGAGGAGAGGTTTAGGGGAAAAGATAATGAGAGTTCTATTTTGGACATGTTGAATTTGAGATTTCTAATAGATATAGGTTATTCCAGATAAGGAAGGAAACGAGGTTTGGGATGTCAAACTGAGTGATTAAAATACCATTCAGTGTCCCAGTAAGCAGACAATTAAACCCACCTCTTCAGTCATAACAGAGAAGTAAAGTAATATTATTGTGTTTTCAGATATATACAAAATTGTATGGTTTTGTTTAATTTTCTTTCTTTTTTTTTGCCATAAAAAGTTCAAGCTGAGGCTTTTTGTGAAATTACATCCAAAGGCATCAATAAATTTTATTTTAGAAGCAAAAGAAGGTGGATGCCTTTATAGTATTGTTTGCAAATGGTCTGAATTTTCACTTTTCAAATCTTCTTTAAATATACCCTGCATATAACTGTTGATAGTGTTATAAAATTTTTCAGAGATGGGAATATATGTATGTGTGTCTGTATTATAGTTATTGATATTTTACACTTAACCTTTTCTATATAATGATGATTTATATACTGTGACAGTGACTACTACTAGTACTATGGTTTTTTCCTCCCTGATTCTCAAATTTCTTGAGTTTTTCTCAATCTTAGTAATTTCCTTGTTTGGTTTCTGGCAGGGGTTGGTAGTAAGCAGGTTGTGATAAATGATGTCTTTTATTTCATTTTTTATGTTTATATCCCCAGTACCCAGCAAAGAGCCTGGCACATAGTAGATGTTTAATAAATATTTTTAAAATTTAGTTGATTTAAATTTTTTATGTTTATTGTTTTTATTTCTTTCTTTCAGATTCATTAGAGTATTATCCAAATGAATTTGATCAGTGATTAAAGATTTAACCTTTTAGTTTTGGCAACTAAAATTTTCCATCAAGTATGGTTAAAATTTATTCTAGTTACGGCACTGAAATATGTAGTGCACTTAGGGTTCCATCAGATCTAATATAAAGATTTTTCACAAGTTCTTTTAACCATATTTCATACGAAACTAACTTAAATGAATTTTGCACATCTGTGCCTTCTCATATAGGATGCTAAATTCAATTTAATTGTTTTAGAGGATTCATTGTAATCATAAATATCAGTTATTGCATTGTGCTAAATAAATAGTACAATGATACTTTCAGGACCTGTTGAAGAGTAGAAATTTATTTTTTTCTCTAGTGCTAAGTGGCTTGAGACTGGAGTTTTTGTTGTCGTTACTGTGTGTATTTTAATTTTTCTTTTTTTGATGTTCTCTCTCATTGTTAACTTATACTTGCTACTGACAGTGTCTCTGCCTGCTTTTAATTTGAAGTCTTTATAGTTACTAAGTTGAAAGCTTATGCATTTCTCTTTTATGTTTATATTTAAAGGTGTATTTTGATTACATGAGAAGTTGGATCAAAATGTTACAGCAGTTACCTCAAGCATCTCATAGTTTAAAAAATCTGTTAGAAGAAGAATGGAATTTCACCAAAGAGATAACTCATTACATAAGAGGAGGAGAAGCACAGGCTGGGAAACTGTTTTGGTAGGATTTACTGTTATTTTGCATGTAAACCTTCTTGCTAGCTTTCATAATCTTAGAATATCAGTTTGATTTTAAATGTGTTTGCTTTCTATAAAGTTTCAAATTTTAGTTCAGTTGAAATCATAATCATTGAGGCTGGTTCCCTAGACTGGAAGGCCCATGAAAACAAGAGAAATTGCCCTGTCCAGGTTTACAGAGAAGGGGAGTCGTTGGCCAAAATGTATATTTTAGGTCCCTCCCTTGCTCCTGCTTTATATGGGAAGTGGAGTCTTAAGATAATTTGTGCATTCCTAGATTTTCTCATGACAGTATATAACCTGTGCTGTCCGTACTCTGTTTCCAACATCTTAGGAAATAATTCTATATAGGTTTTCTGCTTAGAAATGACTATTTCTCATTGCACTGTATTGAATAAGGAGAGACTGGGAGAGAGTCTGAAGGTGGACTTTATTCCTTTTCTAGCAGAGAAACACTTGTTTCACAGGCAAAAGGGAGAACTGAGCATAATTCTTAGTAACCTTTATCCGTAAACTACACCAATACTGAACTCAATTTTTATGTGGAAGTTAATGTTTTCATAGGGATTGGCAAATAAGTAAAGGTAATTTTTCTCTTTTGTTTTATGTTTTATGTTCTTTCAGTGACATTGCAGGAATGCTGTTGAAATCTACTGGAGGATTTTTAGATTGTGGCCTGCAGGAAAGCTGTGCTGAGTTGTGGACTAGTGCTGATGATAGCACTGCTTCAGATGAAATCAGGTCAAACTGCTGTTTAACTGTCTTTTTTCAACTTAGTCCCTCGTTTGCATTTTGTCCCTCTTTCATGAGCATAAAACCTAGTAAGCACATACTAATTCAATTAGAATAATAACATGGGATAAATTACAATTATAAACTTTATATTTTCTAGCATTTTCTAATTTTCCATTCATGTAGAAACTATAAGTTACTACCACCTCATATCATATCTCTGTGACTTAATTTCCTTAGGCCTTAGTTTCGTAATCTGTAAAAGTGAGGGGATAGGGCTAGATGACCTCTGATGTCCCTTCCAGCTCTAGGTTCCTGGTCCTAGGATCCTCAAGGAGGTGTTATGTATTTTAAAAAAATAAACTTACTGAGTTTTGCCTTTCTCATGTTTTCTTGTTTATGGTTTTAGGAGATAGTTATAGGTGAACTGGGAGTATATTAACTGAAAGTAGGTACACTTAGATAAAGAAACACTTAGAAAAGAGTAGGATTGAAAGGTTCAAAGATAGATAGAACTAATTCTGTTGATATATTTTCCTAAGGGAAGAGAAAAAAATGCTGTTGCCATCTAAAATATAAAAAAAAGCTTTTGGTCTTTTGACTCTCAATATTTATAGGTTGACTAGGGTTAAATAAAGGCCCTAACAAAAGTATTTAAAAGGTAGTGGTTTCACTGATGTTTACAAACTTGTGTGAGAATAAAAGAAAACAATAAGCAAGTTTCTTAATGTATCTGATAATTTACTGCTTTCTATGAACAACCTAAATTTATTTTTATGGAAGTAGAATTTGTTTTTACATATATATTTCTTTTTAGTCCCTGGGGCATATATTAAATTATAGTAACAGGATTTCAATTAACTTTACAGGAGATCTGTTATAGAGACCAGCAGAGCCCTGAAGGAGCTCTTTCATGAAGCTAGAGAAAGGGCTTCCAAAGCACTTGGTTTTGCTAAAATGTTAAGAAAGGTAAGCAGATGATGGTAATCAAATTTGATTTCATTGCATATATCTTTGTGTATCTTCACAGAAAAATATTCAACTCAGTAAAAATACTCTTTTTTTTTTTTTAAACTATGACTCTAGGATCTGGAAATAGCAGCAGAATTCATAATATCAGCACCAGTGCAAGACCTTTTAGATATGCTGAGATCAAAACACTATGTTAAGGTAAGATTATTTAAAATAGCATCAGTAAAATGAAGTCATATCAAATTGTATTCTGAGAAGCGTCAAACTCAGGCGTCAGGCAAATGCAGCCTGCAAAACTCCTAAGTGCTTCAAAACAAATTAAAATATAATTGGAAATGTTTAGCAAAATAAACAAAAATTCAGTACAACATATGTAATGTTAACTTGTGATTTTCTAAATCAATATGCACCCACAGGGATCTATTCCTATTTGAATTTGGCACAGCCAGTCTCACAGATGATCATTTATATACAGACCTTGGTTTAAATATGTTACAATATATTCTCACTTCAGGAGCAAGAGAAGTTTTAGCAAATAAATCCAGACATGCCAGAGTGAAATAAAATGAAAGGACCAGATAACTCCAGAAGAAATGCAGATTGCTGAGTTTGGGGTGGGAAGGCCTGTCTTCAGATGATAGTTCTGACATTTACCATCTTTGTGATTTGGGGCAATTCACTTAAGCATGCTGGGTCTCAGGTATTTCATCTGTAGAATTAAAAGATTGAACTGGATGACCTATCTCTAGGTTGCCCTTACATCTTGAAATCTGTGATCTACCGTCATTTATATCAGGCACTTCTTTTGGAGGGAATACATAGAAAAATAATAGATAGACCTATGGATAGATTCTGTATGTACAGACATATACATACACACAGAGATACAAACAGAAACAGAGAGAGAAAAGAAAAATCCTGGCTCACTTGGCTTTGGGAAGATGATCACTTTTCAAATGTTTGTGAAGAAAGGGAATATATCTGATTCGTAGAGATATTATTAGCATAGTTCTCTAGTTGGTGTTTATTTCTGTGCCAGAAGCTTTCAGCAAATGTTTATGTATGAAATCTATCCTCCACCTTGGGAGGAAGGTTCAAGGTTTTACAGAACATCTCTCTGAGGCACCATATATATCAGGACAGCATCATGGACATACTCCTATCTGTGCTTATTTCTTTATCTTTATTAATTGTCAAAACACGGTTTAACTCAATGATAATATAATGCTAAACAATTAAATGGGAAAAAAACCCCAAACCCCCATTTTATTTTCTCTTGAGTGGTCTCTTGACATAAGATGTGATTATGAACTTTGTTTATAAACATAAGTTACACTCTTTTCAAAGGAACAGTTCTCCTTTAGTTCTTTAATTATCTTTTTATAAAGTGCTTAGTTAAGTGCTTGGCATATAATGGACAATGTAGAGATGTTTATTTCTTTTGTTTTTTGTATCATCTTGATTTCTGAATAACTCCTCCTATCTAGCCAACTCTTGGTAACAGATTTAAGAAGAAGGGAAAAAGCAGACAATCAAAACTAGTAAGCACATTAACCATGTGTGATGGTATATTTATTGACTGTTCCAAACTTCCATCCCTCCACCTCTACAGCAAAGGGAGGGAGATTCATTTTCTCAATTCTTGGAGAGGGATAGGGAAACAAACTTAGTTATTCTGAAAAGGTGTGTATACCTCCAAGCCTGTTTGAGGTTTGGAGACTGACTGAAACTACCCAGAAAGGAATGCTGATTGAACAAATTAAAGGGGCACAGAACTTGCCCCTTGGTGTTGTCTGTAACTGGAGGGTCTTAGACCTGGTTAAAGAGAAACCTGGGGCTGAGAATCTCAAGCGCTTTCAGTATCACACTGCCAGGCTGGGCCATACTTGCTTTCCTTCCTGAATGCTGAGGCTACTCCCACTCACGTGGTAGGAGAACACAAGCTATCTCTTCTCAGAAACAGTGTGGCTGAGTGTTAGGAGATCTCATTGTGCTCTGAAGGAACAAAACAGGAGCACCTGAGATAGGCTTTTTGTTGGTGTCCAAGGAATAGTATCTACCTGTCTTTAAGATCTGGAGAAGCCAGTGGACCTTAAAAAGCAAGCTAGTACCTGTTCTTTCCTTGACCAGAGAGTTCAAGGATTTTATGTGTAGTCAAATAGCATTTAAGCATGGGGAAAGAGAGGAGCCTGGGCTCGGCTAGGTCTGTGTGATGATATCATTAGGAGACATCACTCATCCTATAGCATCAAAGGCATGAGTTATCTTTCCATACACTGACTGCATGTATTCCCTAGGTGTCTTAATACCCATGTTCCCCTCCACACACACATATACACATTGGAGTGTATGGGTATCAGGGAGGACTAGCACCTCTGGTGTGACAACTGCTTCTGTGGCAGGTTTATGTGGGGATACAAATACCAGTTAGGACAACTAATTGTAGATTGAACTCCGCATCACTGGAGGGAGTTTACACAAGGCTGGTGTGACAGAGCCATGTCTTTGCTTGTCATCCTCAACTCCTGGGTTTTACCAGCCCTGGCAGATGTTCTTCAAAGACTATACCATACTTATCTACCATTTCCTGCCTTTCTCTATAGATCTTTTTAAAAATACAGCAAACTTTTACAATGAGAGACCTATCTTTCTTAAAGCTTTTTGCCACCATTTCCCGTTTTCATTTATTTTAATATACTGTTTTAAAATAATTTTTAAGAATTCACTGAAAAGAAGTTATTGCTGTTATGTGTAAAAGTGTTGTGCTAAATTAGATGCTGAAGATATGTAAATGTTTTACAAACCTTAAAGCTTCTATAAATGCTACCCATTATTATTAATTCTTCAATTGGTTGTATAAAATTTATTAGCACACTTTGATTTGAGGACTGTAAGCTCAGGGAGTTATGTAAAATTGTATTTAAAATGGAACAGTTATATTCATGATGGTAAAGCAGTTCCAGCATTGTAGTTTTATTTTCCCTTTTTGGTATTTTATGGTAACTGTGAAAATTATAATTAAATCCAGTTGGCTCTTGATTGACCTATAAGATGATTGTATGGCTTATGCAAACCCCACATTTTTCTCTTAGTCTGCCTTGTACTTTTAACTTTTGACTGTTCCACTCTGCAACAGTCTGTAGAAGAGAATCGTACATTGGTCAAATTCTCTATTGTATAGTTCTTGAGTGCCTTACACATTATACACATACACATACTATTTGCTGAATGAAGAATATATATCTTTTTTCAGGAAAGATTATTGGTTCAAATAAAGTTTAGAGATCTTTATAAATTTCACTTGGCTATACTTCATCAGTCTCTGATCAGAGTACATCACTGGAGATTTAGGAAAGTAAAAGTTGGTGCCAGCTTATGTTTCAAAAAGAAAATCATTCATCTGTGCATATGACACTCAGTTACTACTGAGCAGAGCCTGCATTTGTGCTTAGCCCAAAAGGTCAGATATACTAGTACTTTATTTCTTGCTGATAAGTGAGGATGGAATTAAGTATTGTCTGTGTCTTATATTTATAGGCAAAATTAGAAGAAATTATAGGCTATATACAAAATTAAATTCATGTAGTAACGTCTTGGCTATTCAGAACCCTTGGGTGTATTAGTTCTGTTTAGTCAAGTTTTCCCAAACTATTCTGGATTCTTTATCATCATCTTTGGCTGGCATCAGCCTGCCTGTTCTTTGGCCCTGCTGCTGTTAATCTTCCATATTGTGGTGCCTTTTCTTCACGCTTGTCTCTTATGTCTCCTTTCATTCTCCCCCTTCCTTGTGCTTCTTAGTTTCAGGGGGCAGAAGGTTAGCCTTTGTGTCGACCACTCCATTATTTAGGGAGTTTCCTTTCCTTCCACATATTGGAGCTAACTTGACATAACAGAACAACTCAGGGCTGCATCTCTTCTTGGCATATATATTTTTTGCGGGGTGTTCAGAAGCATCTTTCCCACCAGAGAGGTTCTGGAGTTATTGGTCTGATGACTTCTAAAGTCCAGAGTCATTCTATAAGTGTCAAATTTCTAAAAATGGTCCTTTCCAAAAGGCTAAGGTTTTCTTGTCCTTAAAACAGAAGAGCCATAGAGTCACATAAATGCTTACAGGACTGCTTACAGCACATTCAATTGGAAAACCAAGTGGTTATTCATAAAGAAGAGGAGGTAGGTAAGTAAAATGTAACTGTTAGGGAATGAAGGCAAATCAAAAGCACATGTGTGAATATGTATATGCGTGTATTTATTACATGTAATCATAATGCTTACCCAGGAGAAATATGTATAGTTAGAAAATGCTGTGTTACATAAAGTCTTGACATTTCAGTTCTAAAATTCACTAATTTAAGTTTGTGTCTAATTAAGTGGTACTTGCTCCTTTAAAAAACTGAGTCAGCAAAAAAGTTTTTGTTTTTGTACACACACACATATAACTTATGTGAGTTGATGAAATTTTTGTGGTACTTCTTTGATTTGTACTTAATAGTTTGCTCATTACCTTATTATCTTACCAGTAGTAACCTTAAATGTAGTGGTAGAGTCTCCCTTGTGTTGGTGAATGTTTAACAACTGACTCTTTTAAAGAAAAATGTAGGCAAGACACACTTTACATTTAGGGTGCATTATTAACATACTGTGCAACAGTTTTAATTCTAGACAGTCAACAGAACAACAAATCAAGACCTGATTTGTAACATTTGCCCATTTCTGAGATATAAATTATACTCATACTGTAAATTTAGCAGTAGTAACTGGCTGTTCTGTACTTGGGATGTGGTCATTTTCATTCTGACTGGCTACATTACATAGTTCATTAAGACAGTCTCTTGATGTAAATGCAAAAAAGAGTTTTGTTGCTGTTGCAAAAAGTAAAACTTGATGTTATAAAAAATTCTAAAAATATATACAGTTAAACATATGGATAAACAGATAATAATTAATTTAAATTACATTGACCACCTTCTTTTAGCCTTTTATGTACATAACAATTAGTAATGTGATTTAAATTTAAGTATACTTTGGTTTTGTAATGGCATTGTTTTTAATTTTGTCTTTTAATAACATTGTAATAATGTGACTTTTGTCGCTGGTAGTCAGGGGGTAGTAAGCAGTTATTATATGCAAAAGTTAAAGTCTTTAGTGAAGAATGATTTGAATTACTGTCCTTGGAATATGAATTATGTTCCAAATAGCTGCTCTTCAGAAAACAAGACAGCTCAGAAGCTATTGGGATTTATTCTCCTAAGAAATATTTTCCTTCGTAATTATCCTTAGGAGGACTCTTTGGAGACTTTTTTTTAAGCTAACCTATTTTCATTTGTAATATATGCTACTGTAAACTGAGCATTATCCTTATTAAAAATTCAAATTTATTTCCTTTCCAGGTACAAATTCCTGGGTTGGAAAATTTGCAAGTGTTTGTCCCACATACTCTTGCTGGGGAGAAATGTATTATTTTGCAACTACTAAATGCAGCTGCAGGAAAGGACTGTTCTAAAGATTCAGATGATATGCTAATTGATGCTTACTTACTCATGACCAAGCATGGTGATCGAGATCCTGACTTAGATGAGCACTGGAGCACGTGGGAAGGGCCACCGGTCAAAATAGTGCCTCAGGTGGAAACAGTTGACACACTTAGAAGTATGCAGGTATGACAATCTTCAGTGTATCATTTCTGAAAATAGATCTTGATTTTTGCTGTGCAAAATTGTAGTATATGTGACAGTGAGGAGCGTGAGACTAAGCACAAATATAAGTAAGTTAGAGTCAAATTTGGGGAGTGGCACTTGACTCTTAGGCTAATTGGTTCATATTTTATTTAATAGCCAGTAGGAAATCACTCATTACTTCTGAAAAAGAATTATGCCATCAGATAAATGCACTGGAATATAATTACTTTGGCAGGAGTATGAAAGACCAATTATTGAAGGATAAGATTAGAAGCAGGGAAAACAGTAAGATTTCTCTTGCTATCATTTAAGCAAGATGTAATAAAAGCTCGAAATAAGATGGTAGTAGTAGAAATAGAAAAAGAAGGGCTAGCAAGAGATTTTTTTTACATAGACTTGACAAACTTGTTGAACGTAGGAAAGGGGAAAGAGTCAAAGGTGACACCTGGAAATGAAAAGTTAGGAAAAGAGGCTAGTTTTGGAGTAAAATCAAGAGTTCCGTTTTGTGCTTCTTTATTTTGAAGATTTGGTTTAACGTAAAGACAAAAATGTGTAGCAGGCCGTTGGAGACAGGGAGCTCACTGAGTAGTATGCTGTGAAGTGGTTGAAGGTATAGAAAAAATATCTGCATAGAGAAATAATAAAGCTTGGGTACGAATTGCCAATAGGTGAGTACTGAGAGATAAGAGGACTGAGAACAGTTTAAGGGGGATGATCTGGTTTAGGAGTAGGAGAAAGAATAATAAATAGGAAATCCTGAGAAGGATAAGAAAGAAGAGGTCAGAATGAAGTGATGTAAAAGGCAAGGTGGTAGAGGGGTACATTCAGCTCTAACAAACATAGTAGAGAGATCAAGGGAAATAAAAAACCCAGAAGAGGGCAGTCATTGGAAGTTTAGAGATTTAAACTGATGGTGGACTATGGAAGGATATTGAGGAAAATAAAAGATGTTTAGGAAGTGGAGGTAATAAGAGTTTAAACTATTTTTAGAAGTTTGATAATTAAAGAAAAAAGGGAGGGGATAATATACTTGACAGAATTGCAAAGTCAAACAGGGTTTTTTTTTGTTTGTTTTGGTTTGTTTATTTTTTTTTTTGGAGGGAATGGGAGAATTTGGTTTTTAAGGATAAGGAAGATCTGAGTGTGTCTAATGATAAAAGGGAAGGAACTAATAGAGATTGAAGATGAAAGTGTGGCTGTCTTTAGTGTGTTGCTGCGATGGAGTGGAGGGGTAGGTCAAGGGAAATGAGTTGGTTGAGGTACTAAGTGGTTAATGTGTTTGATGGATGAAGAAACACCATGATATAGTGAAAAAAACACTTGACTTGATATCCAGAGACTGGGTTAGAATCCCTCCTCTGCTATTGACTGTCTTTTGGTCAATTCACTTTACTTAAATATCAGTTTCCTCATCTAGAAAATCATATTCCTATGGTAGGTATGAGTGGGTTTCAACTTATAACCAATAAGGAACTGTGAGGAAGAATACAAGTAAAGGATTGTCAAGGAATTGTAACATAGGAGGAGGAGATGGACGGTGAGAGTGGGGGATAACATCAGGAGAAAGTAAGGAAGCCCTCCAGCGGACTTGGTCATATGGGGAATAATACACAGATGGACAGGAATAGAGGGTGCAGTCTGTTTCCTTGGAGAGAATGTGAAAATCCATGAGGTCATAGATCCATTCACATGTTACCTACCTCACAGTGTTGTAAGGAGAATACTTTGTAAAACTGAAGAGCCATCATGATTCAGTTCATTAATTTATTCAGAGTCCGTGTTATTTTTTCCTCTGGTAGTAGCGGTTTGCACTAGAATTTGGAAGTGGGAAATCTGTCAGCGTCTTGTCATGTTCTAAAGTTGATTTTGTTTTCCCAGGTTGAAAATCTTCTCCTAGTAGTCATGCAGTCTGCCCATCTGGTGAGCCAGAGAAAAACTTTCCAGCAGGCCATCGAAGGACTCTTGACTTTGCACCAAGAACAAACCTCTAGCCAGCCAGTCATTGCCAAAGCTTTGCAGCAGCTAAAGGTACTTCTTCTTCTCTCTTATCTGACATCCTTAATTCTTGAAATGTTATGGAAGAGTTAGTATGGTTTAGGGCAGGGTGAGTAAAACTTTGTGGCCACATGTGGCTGCCGAGGTCCTCAAGGGTGGCCCTTTGACTGAATACAAACTTCACAGAACAGATCCCCTTAATAAAAGCGTTTGTTCGGTAAAACTTGGACTCAGTCAAAAGGCAGCACCGAGGGTCTAGAGGGCCACATGTGGCCTCGAGGCTGCAGATTCCCCACTCCTGGTTTAAAGGTTTGTAGTACTACTGAGTGAATGAATTCATGAATTAAAAAAAATTATCAAATATTAACCTTATGCCAAGCACTGGGAGACATAAGAGAGATAGATAGCATCCCCATGCCTGCTAGTTTCTTTTCTGGTGAAACCCAAGGGCTTATTGCTACCTATTTTTCCTTCCTTTAGAAATTAGTCTTCCTCTGGGAGTGACTTCCCATCAGCCTCTCCCTGTTCCCCCTGCACTTGTATCTTTACCAGTCTGGCTACATCACCACCACCACCACCCCTCCTTACTGAACTATCTGTGTCCTCCAGGGTCAGATGTAAAGTGTTGTCTCTCATTTTAAAGTCTCTCGCAGCCTTGTCCCTTAATATCAACTCAGTCTTCTCCTATGCTTTATTCCCCTCTATTTACTTTATTATCCAGCAGCACCTGCCTTCTTGCTGCTCCATCTTTCCACCCCTTGGCCTTTTTCACTGGCTGTTCCTCATGCCTGGTATCATCTCATTTCTCTCCTCTGCCTCCTGGCTCTCCTGACTTCCCTCCTGACTTGCCTCAAATGTGTATCTGTAACCCATGTTAGTTCTTTCCTTCCGAGATCACCTTGCATCTACTCTGATACATAAAAACAGTAACAGTTATAATAATGATAGCTAATACTTAATATGGTACCTAAAAGTTCATGAAGTACTTTATAAATATTCTCTTATTTTATCTTCATAACACCTGAGAGGTAGGTACTTTTACAGCTGAGGAAACTGAAGAGGATAGCTTTTTAGTAACTTATCTAGGAAGTGTCTGAGGCTATATGTGAACTCAAGTCTTTTGACTCCTGAGTCAGAATTCCATCCACTTTGTCTTCTCTCTGCCTAAATGTTTGTGTGTTGCCTTGAGGGTAGGGACTAGGTTTTTTTGCTTTTCTTTTTTCTTTTTATTATTAGCCCTTAGCACCTCGAATACTATTAATATATGCTCAGTTGACTGATCAAGATAGTTTTAGAGAAACTAGCTCCTCCTCAGAATTTAGATTCATAAATTTTCCCTATTAGAGATGGAAGAGACCTTAGAGGTATTCTTGTTTAGCCCACTTCTCTTATAGATTAAAAAAGCCAAAGCAACAATAAAAAAAGCTGAGGCTCAGAGCGCTGATTGGGACTCTCCAGTGTCACATCGGAGGCAGCTAGATGGCTCATTGGGTAAAGTGCTAGCCCAGCAGTGAGGGAGCTCTCAATTAGACCTGAGACAAAGTCACTCTGTGCTCCTAGGCAAGTCCCTTAACCAGTCTGCCTCAGTTTCCCCAACTGTAAAATGGGAATAATAGTAGTATCAGCCTTATAGAGTTGTTGCAAGGTTCAGATAAGATATTTGTAAAGTGCTTAGCACAGTGACCTCGCACCTCCCACGCTGCTAATCGAGGAACCCAGACTGGCACCTGGGGACCCAGACAAGTGCATCACTGTAAAAAACAAATCTCTTCTTATTTAAACTCACTAACTAAAGGTTTCCATACTTTAACATCAGGTGCTGTGGCTTAAGTTTAAAATTCTTCTATACATTTCTCTATTTACAAGGAATGTTTTTCAATGAGATAAGCTTAAAGAAAAAGTAAACACAGCATTTTGGTTTCTAAAACATTCATTTTCCATTCTAAAAGTTTAGTAGTAAAGCAGAGAAACTATACTTGCTCTGAAAATTGCACACTAATCATCACAGCATGTTCAAATATGGTCGTTGGAAGTTATGGGGTAGAAGCCTATCTATATTTAGCTTCCTCCACTCCATTTGTCATTTGCTCCAGAATTGCAGATAATAGAGGAAAGATATACCACAGGATATTGGATGTTAGCTATCTATAGTAGATACAGAGATTAAATGAATATTTTTGTAAATAAGTGTGTCCTATCTTGAGAAGGATATTAAATACGAGGTATTGCTGTGATTATTTCAGATTTATTTTAGAAAATACCTCCAGTGTCTTAACCAAGTGCCTTTTCCAGGCCTTGTGTCCCTTCCTCCTCCATGCATCAAGGGTATTTATCTCCTATTAACCTCAGCTTTTCATTCTACATCCTTGTTACTTGATAGAGCACTTCCTACTGTAAAGACTTTTCCATTGTAGAACAGCATATATTTCTCTTTCTTCCAGTCATATCAAGGGCTTCTTCTTTCTCAGAAGCCTTCCTATGTGACCTATTCCATTTTTAAGCCCTTTTTCAGCACACTAGACCTAAAAATATAGCATTTTTTTAAAAGACTTTTTATTGACTCTCTTCTGCCTAAGGAATAAAATCTAGGTAACTGTAAATCACCATAGTCCCCTACAATGTGGTTCATTTTTTAAAAAGCTGACTAGGAAAACCTAAAGTTTCAGCTAAGGATAATGAAAATGACCCAATTCGGACAAGTTTAAGTGTTATTACCTAGGGTAGATCTTATAGGTCCAATATGAATATAGATTTTTCTGTAGTTAAGAGATACTTCTTGTTACTTGATCGGCATTTTCAACAGGAAGAGAATAATCAAATTTTTCTAACATAATTTTCCCCGGTTACCACCTTATTTTGAATAATAACTCATGAGTGAGCATCTTCCTGAAAATGAAGGTAATTGTATCTTCAGGTTAAGTTAATATTACATGGGTCACCTCAACCTAGAATCATTCTTCATTTGGGTTTTTTTGTTGTAGGATGATGCATTGCAGCTCTGCAACAAAATAAGTGACGCCATTGACCAAGTGGACCACATATTCACATCAGAATTTGATACTGAAGTTGAAGAGTCAGAGTCTGCCACCTTGCAGCAGTACTATCGTGAAGCCATGATTCAGGGTTACAATTTTGGTTTTGAGGTACATGCAGCAAAATAAGACTTGCACTTGGGAAAGCCCATAACTGATTGTAGCTGAAATATTCTAAAATTTAATTCATGGTCAACCTGAAACTTGGTTTTAAGTTCTCATTTGCTTTGAGTAAATAACTGAAACCTTTGAGTCCTTGACTTTTTTTTCCTTCTCTTCATAAAGGGGCAGGGATTGGGAAGGAAGAGGGGAATAAGATTTCTTTGCCAAAAATATTTTATGTCTTGAGGAAGTATCTAAATTTTCAATGAAAGACCACTGAAAAAACTAGTGTAGACAGAATATTCTTTTAATTATATTGAATTAATTTGAACATTATAACTTACTCATAATTCATATAACTAAAATTGATACTGTTTCCTTTTTTTAGGTTATAGAATACTCTGGTAAATGTTAACATTATGTGGTAAAAACATCATTTTAGTAATAACTTTTACTTATAAATGATACAGATAATCTGTCCATGCAATTTTTGAGGTCATTATTCATCACAGAAAATATTCATGATATAATGGATAAGAAAGCTGGTCTTGGAGCCAAGAAAACCAGGGTTTAAACCTTCCCTCAGACATAAACTGTCTCTGTGACCCTGGGCATGAATACTTAGTGCTATGTAAGTCATACTCTAAGACTCTCGTTTGCAGATAAGATCCTATATGGGAAGAGGGAGTTTCCTAAATCAATGAAATAAGAGGTCTAATATAGTTATCATAATTCTCCCTAACCTCATTATGGATACCGTTTCCTAGAAATTTCTTTATTTCTTATTTTAAATAATACTTTTTTGTTTTATTATTTCATAAGGAAATAATTTGTGATTTGTTAGTTTCTCTCCAAAATATAGTACTCTTAAGACTGTCTTGTGTTTTAAAATATATAAATTAGTATGTGTGTGTGTGTATGAAAATGTAAATTATTGGAGAACATAGGTTTGTAGATTTAGAAGCTATAATCAAATGAGATAACATGTAAAAAGTGCTTTGTAAACTTGAAAGCACTAAATAAATTCTACCATCATCCCCTCATTTAATAGAGGAAGAAACTGATACCCAGGGAGGTTAGTTGAGGTCCCCACTTCACATGGCCAGTTCGTGGCCACACATGACCTTTGAGCCCAGAACCTCTGAATCTGGAAATAATGGGAAACTGATGGAACGTGCTGGACTTGGATTCAAAATATATTTTCCAATCCTGCCTGTTACAGTTCATAGTTGTGAGGCCATGGACAAGTCACTTAACTTCTCTGTACCCAGTGAAAGAACTAAGGAATTTTCTTACATCATTCATTTTTCACATACAAAGTATTAAAATGGAGTTAACATAGTTGGGAAATAGGATTACTCTTTTCATTTTCAGTAAAACCAGTGTTGTGTGAGGATGGCTCTGGATGACCTTTCACAAATAACCCAATCTCAATGAACTTCAGTTTCCATATCTGTAAAAGAAGGATATTTATTTTATACTACGGACTCCACACAGTTTTTTTGAGGAATGTTTTTTATAAACCCAAAAGCAATATAATATATATATCAGGTATGCATAGACACACATATGATTTAATGTGTATATGTTTAATTACTACTGTTCTAGTATTTCAGATACTGTACAGTGAGTATTATTACCATTCTTGCATTGAAAAAATTATCTTCAAGGGGATTGATAATATTTTAGAACATTCAGGTTATAAGCAATGTTATAATGTTGTCGAAATCCTATTGATTTTTAGTGTAATTTAACTTTCAGTATCATAAAGAAGTTGTTCGTCTGATGTCTGGAACATTTAGACAGAAGATTGGAGATAAATATATTAGCTTTGCCAGAAAGTGGATGAATTATGTGCTAACGAAATGTGAGAGTGGTCGAGGCACCAGGCCCAGGTAATGCCCATGTAGATTTCTTTTACTGGTGAATTAAATAAGCTTATTGCTCAGTTCTTAAATATTAAATAAAACCTCTCTACAGATGCTTTGGACATGAGTCTTTTGTCATGCTGGTATATAGATAACGAAAATAATTTTTGTTTCCTTAAAGATTTCATGTTGAAATTATTTAAAAATTTTTTTTTATTATTTAAAACTGGATTATAAATAAGGATTTTCATGTCTTCCCTTGGAAATATTTTCAGAATCTGACAAGATTATTTTTGTGGAGTTAATGTTCCTATAAATGAGTTAGAATTCCTTTGTATTTCCTTGCTGTTTATTTATAGTTATTGAATTCTTTTAACAGGTGGGCAACTCAAGGTTTTGATTTTCTGCAAGCCATTGAACCAGTCTTTATTTCAGGACTTCCCGAAGATGACTTCTTGGTATGGAACTACTCTTTACATAATTTTTAAAGTAGTGTAGAAGTTCAGTGTTCTTTGAATATGTCTCAGTGAGGGATTGGGGGGTGGGCACAGACTTTGTACCTGGTGATATCTTTCTATTTTTCTATGTAATTGAACATAATTGTTTGGTGTTTTATAACAATGAACTTTCTCATTTTAGGCCAGTTCTGTACCATTGATTAGATTAGGGTTATGGTATATGTATATCCCTTCTAAAATACCAGGTTGTCAATTTCTCTTATAATACTCCAAGTGTAGAGACACTTGGTATTTATTGGCTACTTTAATGAAGAAGATCAAATTTAGCTGGCTAAGTTTTATATCAGTGTTTTAATTTCTTGCTAGATATTACTCATTATTGTATTGTTCCTTTAAAATTAAAACAAAGCAAAGACATTAAAATACAAATACAGACATACATTTTGTTCAGAATTAGAATTCAAAATTAGATGAGATTGTTTTTTTGAACACCACTAACAGATTATTTTATGGCACTTAAGTAGAAAATAACACATTTTCTCTCTTCCTTGCTTTGATTTCTAGAGTTTACAAGCTTTGATGAATGAATGCATTGGTCATGTGATAGGAAAACCTCATAGTCCTGTTACAGGTTTGTACCTTGGTAAGATATAGCAGTTAGTGGCAGTTCTTTGGAGACAGTCTAACTTGAGTGAATTGATCAGATAGTTTATCTTCTCTGTTCTGTCATTCACAGAGTATATTCAGTTTCATCCTTCATGTATAAAAGTAGATTGGTCATTAAAAAATAAGTAGGAAGAATGTCAGTAATCACTGACCTAACTGCAAAGATAGTTTGAATAAATTTAAAGAATTTTTAGGCACTATCAGCTCAACCTTAAGTCCAAAAAATCTAATTTTAGACTGCATCATGCATTCGTTCATTACTACCAGCATGTGGTCAGAATAAGAGTACTAATGATCTTAGGGTGCTTAGTTCTTGGGACTTCTCTGTGCTGTAGTTTTCAGTTTTGGGTGCCCTGCACTCAGAGACATTGACAATCTAGAGGTCATCCAGGCAAGTGATGAGACTGGAAACTATTCTACGTGAGGCTCCATTGAAGGAACTGGAAATATTTAGTATGATAAGGGCTTATGTGGAATTAAATGATGCTGTCTTCAAATATCTGAAGGGCTTTCCCAGGTGAAAAGGAAGATACATATTTTGTTAAATCATGAAATTAGAACTAGAACCAGTGGCTGGAAGTTGAAAAGAGGTAGATTTTGGTCTTATATAAGGAAACACTTTCTAGCAATTAGAGGTGATAAGGCGTGAGAATTAGTTCCCCTGTGGAAGAATACAAATTGAGACTAGAAGAATCACTTCTGGAATGTGTTATAAAAGTACCTTAAATGTAGTATGACTTTAGACTGATGGTCTCCAAGGACTCTTCTTACTTTTGGATCATTTTATTAGAAATACTAACATAAATTGGATTCAGGGGGTTGTATCAATATAAAGTTCTCAATTCAGTACTTTTTCAGTCACATCTGACTCTTCATGACCCTATTTGGGCTTTTCTTGGCCGAGATACTGGAGTGGTTTGCCATTTCCTTCTCCAACTCATTTGACAGATGAGTAAACTGAGGCAAATGGAATTAAGTAATTTGACAAAGGTCACGCAAGTGAGGCCAGATTTGAAATCAGGAAGGCTTCAGGCCAGCTGCTCTATCCTCTATGCCATCTAGCTGTCCTATATGCAATATAATAAATAATAGCAACAGGTGACATTTATAGAGTGCTTGAAAGGCTGAGTTTTTTTAACATTAAGTTTTTAAAAAGCACTTTATTCCCATTACCTTATTTGTTTCTAACAACAACCCTTAGATATGAGTGGTGTGATCAATCACTTGGAGAAGCAAAAGAACCTTGGGCATAAAGTCAAGAAAGAGTTGGGTTGGAATCTTTCCTCACATCTTAGGTGTTTGGGACAAATCACCTAGTTTCTCAGAGGCTTAATTTCCTCATTTGTAAAATGATGATAAAGACACTTGTAGCACAGCATTGATGTGAAGAACCACAAGATAATGTGTGAACATTGTTTTGTAAACCTTAATGCAATATAGAAATGTAACCCATCATTATCCTCATCTTTCAGATGAAAAAACTGAAAATTACCTAAAATGAGACTGATACAAAGTTCTAGTAAATAGTAGAACTGGAACTTGAACCAAAGTCTCCTGATTCCAAAGCCAGGACTCTTTCAATTATACCACAACTCAGACCACATTTACTCAGCTCTAGAATGGGGCCAGGTATGATTCAGGTGCAAACATCAAACAGCCCCCCAGGAATTTCAGTTTTGTTGGGAGCATCCACATGTGCTCATACAAGTCTGTACAAAGTGACAAATGGATTGTTGAAGAGAGGCAGGAGCAACGGGGGGATCAGTAAAGGCCCTAGATGGGAAGTAGTCATTGAAAAAGTTGGGGGAGGGGAGGGTGCCTTTGTGGTACTTCCTCAAGCATAGAAACAAGGTGACATGTCGTCCGAGCCAGGATGGGGAAAGGCTGTCAGTGCCAATCAGGTGAATTTGTGTTTGATCCTGAGTTTGTGTGGTTTGGGAACCACAGGAGCTTACTAAGCCTGGGAGTAGCATGGTCAGACCTGTGCCAGCTTCCTACAGAGGACATAGGCCTTTGAACCCCTTTCTTTTCATCTGTTTCTCAGTATATGTCATGCCCATGAAAGGAGAGTTACAGAATGAACCTTCTCCTTGTCAGAGAGGGAACGTCTCTGCCCTTATGGCTGCGGCCACCCAGGATCCAACCAGACTACTTTTCTCTCCTGACTTTTGTTTACAAAGTGCTGTGTCTTTTCTCTCGGACTTCTTTCCCTATATTTAGTCCCTGTTGTATCAGTTCTCATTGGTCAGAACATTGTTATACAAAGTCAGATGTGTTATGCCAATGTGATCATTTGTTTGTCATTTTCATTTTGTAGCTTTACATACAAAATATGACCAAAAACCCCAACAAACAGCTAATTGTAAACCTTTATGACATTGGCTGTCTCTGTTCCTATACTCTAACTCATTAGTCACCCGATGTTCTCAATACTGATCTTTTCCCTCCCTCTTCCCCTGCCTCCCCTCCAAATGAGATGAGTATGCTGGGTGATGAGGTAAAGTGGAGTTTTTCTGGGATTAGATAACCGAAGCTAAGGCGCCCAGTTGGCTTTTGAAAGAGGATCTAAATAAACAAGTCAATCCATACATACATACAGAAAGGCGAAATAGTTGGTGCAGTGGATATAGCACTGCCTTGCAGTCAAAAGGATCTGAATTCAAATGTGACCTCAGACACTTAGTGACCCCTTAACCCCGAGTGACTTGCAAATAAATGAATGAATGAATAAGATGAATCAGGTGGCCTGAGGGCATGTTGATGGGCTGTAATAGTGACAGCTCTGGTGGTGATGAAGACAAGCCCCCTGACTGGCTTGAGCCAGCTTCCTGCCAGCTGCCTGGTTGATAACACATACCTCCTTGGATCCAGCCACATCCTACCCTTCAGTTTGAAAATTAAAGAGATAGGTTGCTGGTGTTTTCTTATTTAGTGAGCACTGCACTGTGTTATTTATAGTGGAGGGAACATTAGGTTGGGAATTAGGTTCTTGTGTTTGTATTTTGACTCTTCTACATACATAGTTTTGTGACATGGAAAAATTAAAAATTTGCTCCACCTTTATAGGCCTTGGCTTCCTTATTTAAAGAATAAGGAGGCCGAGTTAACTAATAGTCTAAAGTTACCTTTTACACCCCCTAAATAAGAGAGCTACTGACTTGCTCTCTGACCAAAAGAAACGTCTAGGCTTCTTTGTAAAAATCTGTAAATGTTGAACTAAAAAACAAAGTTCATTCCAGATCAAAAAATCTATGACGTATCACAAAAATCTAACATTTTAATGTATTAGAACTTTCCATTACAAAATGTAATGGAAATGTAATCCCCTCATTGGGGATTTAAATGAGCAAATGTTTTAGAACCTGCTGTGTATCTAGAAAAGACAGTGTGATGTACATAGAATGACATACTTGGAGTCAGGAAGCCTAAATTTCAAAACTCATTTCTGACCTTCACATCTCATCATCTATGTGACTGGCAAGTTACAGTCTCCCCTGGACCTGGTGTTTCCTTCTTTAAAATAAAGGGATTGAACCAGATGACTTCCTTTGTCTCTTCTAGCTCTAGAGTTATGTTCCAGGTCTGTATGCATATGTTTATATGTGTAGTTTAATTTTGTTGACTCTAATAAGAATTATTTTTAATTTACTAGGCTGACCTTTTACTGTTGAAAGCCTTCACAGTTTCCATTTGTGGTCTTTTTTCTCTCTAGCAGCTATACATAGGAACAGCCCCCGTCCTGTGAAGGTACCCCGATGTCACAGTGACCCTCCCAACCCACATCTCATTATCCCAACTCCTGACGGATTCAGGTATTTGGCGCTCCACCAGTCATTTGCATTATAAACTCTCCTTTACAGAACAGGTTAAAACCAATGAGGCTGTTGGATGCTTGCCTCAGAAACTTAAAGTATCTTTTCTTTGTTCTTTTTCATGTATTTTAGAAAGCTGTTATTTCCATTTTCTTGGTGGTATACTTGCAGTTCTGTAGCTATAACAAAAAGTGTTGAAATTTGAGCATAGGCAAGAGTTTTTCAAGGTAACATAACATTAGAATGCCTGTATGCAAATACTTAAAGAATCTGTGGTTATGTTGGTGTGGGCAACTTGAGTAGTGATTGTGAACCTTCTTTGACTTCATCATGCCCAGAAACGAAATGATTAGCTAATAAGTGTCCCAGGTGGGATTTGAATCCAGGTCTTTTGGACTCTGAGCCCAGCACTTCATCCTCTATGCAGGGTTGCTCTATCAGCTTGTATAGAAATGGCTCCTCCTGTGCATGTGCTTTCTAACCTTTCAGCAATCTTTCCTTTTTCTTTCTTTAAGAAAGCAAATCACTTTGTTTGATGTAGTGAACCTGTGAAAGTAAATTTGATTTAAAAATGGAAGAGTTGACCCTATTTGTCTCTTTTCTAGTTCTGATTTCCATGTGCTCCATGGCACACCTCTAGATCAACAAGTGTGAGGTTAGAAAATGCAGCACATGAAGGATATAACCCTAGAGTGTGGTGGCATTTCTGCGTCTTCTGAGTTGTGATCTTCACCTCCCAACAGACCAGCTCTCATTTGCCCATCTGGGGCCGCTTGTAGAGGCGCGATGGCTTTTTTTGGTCTAAACCCTTGTAATAAATTAACAAGCAATTTAAGAAATTTTTTTTAGTCAGCCAGTGCCTGAAGAAAGGAAATCGTATATATTTAAAAATTTTTAATTCTCTTTTTTATTTACTCACCTTATTTAATTCAAATTAAAAAAAAATTGACAATCCAGGCCTTTTTCCAATTGCATTTCCTGAAGTTTTCCTTCTTATCACAGCACTCGGAGCGTGCCTTCTGACGTGCGGAACCCCTGCAGTGCTGCTGCCAGTCGCCCCACCCCTGCCGGCAGCGACCCCGCTGCGCCCAAACCTGTCAGCAGTACAAATGATAACAGGTAGTTCCATCCTGCCAGTGTCATCTCTGTTGCCATCCCACATGCCGTCTGCTTCTAGTTGGCACAAGGTGTTTAAAAGCAGGACTTACCCCAGACCTGTCCTAGGATGTTTACAGGATAGTTAGGTAATATGGCCACTTTTATTTCTGGCAGGGTTTGATGTTAACCAAAATACACTAAGTTATCTGTTATTAGTGACAGCACTAAAGGGCAAAAAGTATTTTTCACAGTATAAAGTGCTTTGGAATATTCAGAGAGTTTCCTGCTGAGTAATATGGAGATTTCGGAGAAATTCTTTAGCCCATAACTTTAATATGTTACTTTTTAGAATCATTTTAGTGATATTATTAATTTCCCTTAAGCCTGAATTTAATTAATAATTGGTAAAGAATAGAATTTACTGGCCAGTACCTTTTTAGCAGTTATTTTGTCACATTTTTATCAAAGCTTCTCAATACAAATCTCACCACTAACGTTCACATGAACATAGACTAGAAAGGAGAGTCAGGCAGTTGATATAACCACATCCTCAGGTTTGGATGGGGGATCCTAGCACTGGAAGGAATCTGAAAGGCCATTTTGAACAACCCCCTTACATATATATTCTTGTTACAACCTCTCCCTAAGCAGTCACCTAATTTTGGCTAAAAAAATCTTCATTTTTGGAAAATGAGCTCACTGTCTTAGAAGCAACCCTTTCTTCTAACAAATACAGTGATATGTGGGTGCACTAGCAAAACTGCTTAGATTGGAAAAGAACTTTTGTGTCATCCTCCGCTTCTAGACACAATATTTTGATATTTTTAAGGCATTGTGGATGACCTCGGAATTTAAAATGGACACATGCTTTATGAAATTCACATCCAGTTTTGCCACAACTATTTGTAGCTTTTGATTCAAGTTAAATATCACTAAAATTTCAACAGCATTAATTTTCTGAAGCTAAATAATAAAAAATTGGTACATATTGTAAATTGTGTACTAAAAAAAATATCTGAAATTGAGGTTTTTCCCATTTATTTTGTTATTCAAGGCATCTCACAGAAACTATTTCCTTATTTGTTCTCATAATATCTCTACAGTATATAGAAGAAAATAAAATAGCTAATTTATAAATGATGGAACAAAAAAAGAGATGGCAAAAATTATTTCCCCAAAATGCAGTCCTAAAACTTTGTGTATACTTTTTTCCTAGTCTTGTTATTTCTATCAAATTAGATGATAGCTCTTTTGAAGTAGAAAATCAGAGTTAACTCTTTATGTGTTGAAAAGGCTCATGATTTTTGGTAAACATAAAACCCCCGCAAAAGATAGCTTGACACAGTTATGCATGCAATTTAACATTTTGCATATATATTTTTTCTATATTTGTATAACGTTGGTGACAGTGACTGAATCCCTTCTCCAATTTTGGACATAGTAGTTTTAAGATAAAATCTCCATGCAGTGAAATTCTAAGTCATAAAGAGATTTATTTTATCTTTGTGGATTTAGCACTTTAAAACATCATTAGGCTTATTCTTCTAAACATTATTTCAAGCATTATGTGATCATGATATTAAACTTTCGCATTTTTAAATATATCACTGACCATAGATACTTCCTATTATAGTGAAAACATATGTTTGGTAGGTAGGCATTGAATTAAATAAAGCTTTTATATGATAATATTTTTATGTGACAATTTATATAACATGTAGCATTTTTATATGTTTTCATTTATTTGACCCTTTGGCATCCTTGTGTATGGAGATTGCATAAAGAGATCATGTGAAACAGATGCTGAGGGATTTTCTTATGGTCATTTAGTTGCATTGCTTAGAACTAGACCTCATGTTGGTCTATTTACTCTAGCATTTTTTCCTTTATAGTAGTGGTTTCAACCTGGGTTCATGGACTAATAATGACAGTAATACTATGTGGCATTTACAGTTTTGCAAATTTCTTTCCAAATATACTGTAAAGTAGGTTACGTAGAGTTACTCCCATTTTCACAAAACTGCTATAGCAATCTTTTAAAAAAATTCTTGTGAATTTGAAAATGTTTGATTTATGTCTGCTCACAAGTCTGCATCAGACATTTGTTCTTTCTGTTGGGATTCTGAGAAATGAAAAATAATGAGAAGGATTCTGAGGCATTTGAATTTTTGAAAATCACTGATAGAAATGACATTCCCTTAAATCTGCCTGCCTGCCCTCTGAAATAAGAGCACAAATGCTACCATACTTCATTAAGTCCCTGTCAGCATAACACAACCACCACACTCTCAATAGCTTCCCTATACAACAGTTCTGATGTAGGCTGTCTTGTTTTGTTCATTTTGATTTAAATTCTTATATTAAGGTTTATCTTCACGAATATTGATTTCACTTGCGCTTTGTGCACTTGAAGAGTAGTTGATTTCGTTCTAAACAATAATAGCTTAGATTGCCCTCTTGCACTTCTGCTTTGCTGCAGTCTTTGGTATTTTTCATATGTATGCTTTCCTTGTTCTGGATTCATCTGTTAGGTCTTCCTGTGACTGACTGACCATCTAAATAAAATTAACAAAAATGACATGGGGGGCATGTTTAAGTGTTTAACATACCTGGGATCAAGGCAGTTGTATGCATTCTCTTTCAAAAGAGTTCAGACTCTGAAGCGTTTCTAAAGTTAGTCAGTGACAGTTATTTTATACACATACACACACACATGCATTTGTGTATAAATATAAACAAGCATGCATATACACACATCATACATAGGACTCCATCAGGAATTGTTAGATGATAAAAGAAATGGACAGTTTCAGATGAGGTTATTTGGTTCCTTTCACTTTAGAATTAACATTTTCATGAAAGTTTCTCAGAACTTATTCAAGTGTAATGTAAGTGCAACTTAACCGATCCAGCTTAACGTTAAAAATGTTGAAACAGGGGGTCCAGTGTTCCAGAAAATGATCGTTTGGCTTCCATAGCTGCTGAACTGCAATTCAGATCATTGAGTCGACATTCAAGCCCCACTGAGGAGCGAGAAGGTGAGTGTTCACGTGTTTGTTACCATTTGCAGTCAGATGATTACAGTAGTCCATTTCAGCGTTCCATTTCTTGTTACCTCCTAATAAAAGGTGCTTGAGGAGGGTAGTTGTCAGTAAGGGGGAAATTGAGAAGATAAAGCAATATGAAATGCTATTTTTCCAAGAATAAAAGTGCATAAGATTGTTTTTACTGATTATATGCATATCTTATAAGCATACTTTCTTTAGTCTGTTTTTTTCAAATACTGAGTTTTCCTTACAGTTTTAAAAAGTTAAAGTGACATTATCTAGATCTTTGGGTAATATATTAAAACTCTGCTATAAAGTTATCCAAGGAAAGGTTAAAAAGTTCAGGTTATGTGAAATAGCAGTATAGCATTACTGGGATTTATGGAAGAAACCATTCTTGGTCAGGGGCCAAAAGTGGATTTAATTTTGAGCTCTTGTGCTTTATGGTTTGTGTCATAATGCTGACTATAGTTTTGTATTCATTGTATTCTAATTCTATAACCTACTGACATTTCTCTAGAAAGTTTGGTAACTTTCTAGTATTGGTTTCAGAGAAGATTTTATCCTTCTTCTGTCAAACTTACTCAAAGCTAAGAACCAGTTTGGACAAGCAATAGCCATTAACCAATGTCATTCAAGATTTCAAAATTACTATCATGGTAATGCTGCTATATTTTGATAATTACTCATACATTAGAATTTAAGTCAAAAATATTTCTTTCAGAACCTTCATATCCAAAAGGAGATTCAAGTGGGCCAACACGGAGAAGTTGGGAGCTTCGGACTCTGATAAGCCAAAATAAAGGTAATGAGGAATACTGCATTCCAGATTCTCTTATAATAATCTTTAAAGTGTGAGAAAAAGTGACTGAACTAACATGTACTGTGGCTTCTGAACTTTTTATAGCTATAATTCATCTTTTTTAGGCATAATAAAATTTTTTACATGATGATTTTTTTTTTAAAAAGCACTAATTTTTGGGATGCAATCTGGTGGTTTTGATTATTATATCATCTTAGACCTTTCCCCTAAGTAAAATGACTTCAGAAGTCAATACAAAGGATAGGAAGAAGGATTTTTGCTCATTTCTTTCATTAATTATAAAAAGTGACCAACAAATTTTTAGAATGCCTGGTAGACTCAGTATATTGTATATATTATTGCTCTAAGGGATAAGAAGAAATATAAACTATTTTTCATTCCCACTCTCAAGCATCCAGTGTAGGTGATGACACAAGACACATATTACCTGTCTCATTATGTTTTCATACATGATCTAGATGATACTTTAAAAGGCAGTAAGGAGTTCAAGAAATGGCATGATTGTCAAAAGATACAGTGTTTGGGGATGATTTCAGTGGAATCATTGGGCCTTGAAAAAATAGATAAGACTTAGATGAGTGGAAATGCAATTAAAATATTAAACAAATTTACTAAACATTTAACAGCCTACTATATAAATTACTATATTAGGTATTAAGAAGACAAAGATGAAAAATGATAATCCCTATCCTCATGTCACTTAGAGTGTGGGGTACAGGGATAAGAAAAATGTATACTGTGACGGGGCAAAGGAGAGATATAGACTAGTTCTAAGAAAATTTGAAGCAACAGAGATCACTGTTAACTAGAGTTTCAGGAAATAAACTGAAGCGGTTGCTGTAGAATGAGAAGAGAACAGCTTCAGCTGGTGTGATGGTCATGTTTGAAGATCGAGGAAGTAAGGTGAGAGATGTAGAGATAGAATTAAGTGAGGAAAAAGAGGAGTTGGGTGACACTGAGGTTGGGAATCTGGATGGCCAAGAGGATGGTGGTACCTATAAAAAATAAGAAGTTTTGGAGATGGTTTGTGGGGGAAGATACAGAGTTCTGCCCCTGGGCATGTTGAGAAACTAATGGAACATCCAGTGGGGCTATCCCTCCAGCGTTTTGTAATTACAAAATAATTTCCAAAGTATCAGAAAGCCTCTAAATAGAAGATAAAGGACCGTCAGGCCTTCTCAGTAAAGGAATAGCATAAACAAAGCACAAAAATAAAAATATACCGTGCCATATGTTTGGGAAAAAATAACTAGATCTGTTGAGATGCAATTGTCGATTTATGTAGCATAATATGGTTGGAGAATTCCCCATCGACCCTCAGCCCAGTAGTTAGCCATTGCAGCTCTCTGCCCACCCTCAGCTCTTGAATCATTTGTCCTTTGTCATGTCACTCTTCTTTTGTTCCACCTCAGCCTTGGATAACTCTCATTCATTTACTTTTACAAGCAGCTAAGTGAAACTAGAAGTCATTCAGTACTGCTGACTCGAGGGCATGACACATTCATGTTATCCAACACCAGCTTGGTCCCCAGTGCAGCAAGGCAGTCTTTTTATATTTCCCTAATTGATGCCTTGTCTCACCCCTGCCCACCCTGAAAGTATTTGAAACCTTTCCTTCCTTAAGAATCCCCATGTTTCCCTTCCTCCCTTGTTTATTGAAATACCCTTAACCTTAATCTTGTTTATTGAACCTTACATCTTGTTTATTGAAAAAAATTAATGTCATATGAATGAATGAAACATTTATTAACTGCTTACTGTATGCAAAACACTGTGCCAAGCTCTTAGGCATACCATATTAAAGTAAGACAGTCCCTGCTGTCAGGATGCTGACATTCCAATGGAGGAGACAATGCTATAAAAGGTTTTATCTCAGAGTTAAATGGAACAGTCCCATGGTCCTTCTGGCATGATGGCAAAAATAGATAAAATCATGTGTTTTTTGGATGTTGAACATTTCAACGAGGAATTTTGGTGGCAAGAACTTTCTTTTGGGGGTCTTTGGTAGCGATGGCTGTAACCCCACAGGAGCAGTTCTAGGTTTCATCTCCACAAGTGTTCTTTCCGAAGATTCTTTCCATCAGGTTCTGAAGGAAGATGGTGGTCATTGTGGTGGTGGTTTAACTTGCTTTGGTCCATGCTGCCTCATATCTTTCCATCAGGGATCCCTTGCTGCTTCAGCTAGATTGGCTTCTCTGTTAGCAATTGTTCCCAGCAGTTACTTCCCCAAGTGAGGGTTGAATTAGAGGCAGGACTGTTGGTCTGAGGGGGGTTACTGTTACTTCAGGGCTCCTGCATCTGTCTGTCTGTTGGTTGCAATTAGTTAGCAGTTGATTCTGCTAATGATGAAAAAAGTAGACCTCTTGTCCACAGTGATTTTTCCCCTCAGGGATAGTTTGTGGATATCGGGCTAGAAGCCATTCAGCGATGGTTTGTGGATATTGGGCTGGAAGCCATTTCAAAACTCTTTGACATCACTTACTATTTTCTCCTTTTCCCAGGTCACTGACAAAAAGGTGGCTCTTCTTGCTAAAGCCAGTTTCTCTACATGTACTGTAGATCCCATCCATTTTCCTTCAGAAGATTGCACTCTCTGTCATCATCCCCACTCTCTGGATTCTTTAACATCTTTCCATCAAATGGTTCCCTCTCTTTTGCCTTCAAACATTCTCAAGTATCCTCTCTTCTGGAGTGTATCATCCCTTCAGATTAATGTTCTTTGTTGCTCCTTCCTTTCCCAGCCACTTCAAAAAAGTTGTCTAAATTTCCTACCCATGCTTTCCCTCATTCATACTGCAACCCTTCTCCTAGCATCATTATTCAGTTGAAACTACTTTCTGCAAAGTTACCAGTGATTTCTTCATTGCCAGGTATAGTGGTCTTGTCTTAATCTTTATCATTTTCTCTCTGACTATTGCATTTGATAATACTGACTATGTTGATCTGCTAAGTATACTTCTCTGAGTTTTCATGACACTGTTCTTTCTTGGTTCTCTGCTTGCTTGCCTATCCAATTTTCCTCCATCTCTTTTTTGGTGGCTCATTACCCATATCACCCTTAACTGTAGATGTTCCCCCTAGGTTTTGAAGTAGACTCTTTGTAATCTCAGTTTTCATGGGTTTAACTGTCATGTCTAAACAGATGCTGCCATACATATATCTATCCATGTACACATGTATCTATGTGTTTGTATGTACATACATGCACACATATGACCTAAGATGTCTCCTTATAAAGATGGCTGTCATATGAAGGTGGCTGTTATTATGGAAAACTAATTTTCCCTACAGATTTTTCTTTTATATTTCCTAATATGTACATGATAATTCCCAATGGAAGATTTAAACGTAGTACAAGGTTTTGTCTTCCAGTCACTTATTTCCACTCAGATACGTGGAATCTTGTTTGGTCTTAGGGCTCTGTTCAGCTTTATGGTGGAAAGAGTCCCACACTGGACAGCGTAGAAATCTCAGACTACACAGTAAGACAACTTGCCACACAGAGTTTGGTATTTAACTCAATAAAGCAGTTTGTGAATGTATGTTGTTTGACTGCAGTTACATGCGTGTTGTTTCCTTCCTTAGACTCTGAGCTCCTTTCTGCTCCAAGCTAATTGCCCATGGTATCCTTTACAGTGCTGGCATGTCAAAGTAATTTTCCTTAAGCACTGGTCTGACCATGTGATTCCCTTGAATGAACCAACTTCATTGGTTTCTATTGCCTCTAGGGTCATGTGTGAACTTGCCTGCTTAGTTTTCAAAACCCTTCCCAGCATGGCCCTCTTTGACCTCATTCTCTTCTCTCAGCTCTCTAGTCAAACTGTCCTTTTCTCTGTTCCTCTCATAGTACACTGTCTCCTGTCTCTGTACCTTGGCGTGGCCTTACATGCCTATAATGTGCCTCCTATCCTTTGGCTCTGAGAATCTACACTTTCCTTTAAGGTTTGCCTCAAGTACCATCTTCTGCTTCAAGTTTTTCTTTATCAGCACATTCAAGTGGCCTCCTTCCCAAACTACCTTGTATTGAACTGCTTTGTATAAATTTGTATTTATCCCATTTATGTTATGCTGTATGTTTAATATGTACTTGTCTCCCCCATTAGAATATAAAGCTTTATCCTCATAAGTAAGGATTTTATTATTTTGTGTACTTGTATCCACACTGCCAGGCACAATGCAAGATACACACTTAGCCCCTGATAAATTCTTGTTAAATGTTTGACAGTTGCAGTAAAATATGAGATAAAGATCTTAGCTAAAGATTGGGGTGGGGGGGGAAGAGTATATAGTGGCAGGCTTGAGGAGAGACAAGGGCCTTTGAGCTAGCCACTGTGAGGTATCTTAGAATCACCTTGCTGCAGTGAATACCTCATTTCTAATATACCCAGTGAGCATGATTACATACCTTCTGGATTGTTGTGAGCAATAGTGGGAGCAGTGGGTAAAGACAGTATAGTGTTGAACTGGTTAAACCATCCTTTTAGGCTAATTACAATGCCTTTGTGTCTTCAGTCTGAACTTGCATTTCAAGTATTGTTATAGCAGCTTATATAGAATCCTATATATAAAACTCCTTTAAAATGTTTTTGTTAGAAATTGACTTGCAGTGTTATACCAGTATGTCTATGTACAGATTAGGAGTTTGGAAGTAATGGACTTGAGGTTTTCTCCCCAGATACAGCTTCTAAACAAGGACCCATAGAAGCTGTTCAGAAGTCAGTTCGGTTGTTTGAAGAAAAGCGTTATCGAGAAATGAGGAGGAAGAATATCATTGGTCAAGTTTGTGACACCCCCAAATCCTATGATAATGTCATGCATGTTGGATTACGGAAGGTGACCTTCAAATGGCAAAGAGGAAACAAAATTGGTAAGGGGGGGAAAGAAGCAAATAATGTTTTGCATATTTACTTTCTAAATGTCATAACTTGGTGTTTATATTTGATCCATCTTGGTTTAACTGTGCTGGTAGATGTGCCAGGTATTTTCTTTTTTAGATCCATTCCCCACTGTAATTACTAGAATAAAAGATACATTCCCTTATCTGTGCAAATCCACCACCCTCTATAGCCATATAGTTGAGATAGTTTCTCCCATTCATCTTTGGAAAATAAAGATTGAGCATTGTAAAATATTCTTTGAAAATAATGAAAAGTAAAGCTTAGAAACAAATATTTAATATAGATAATGAATTGACTAGTTTTAATTAAATATTCTTCTCCTTTATGGTATCTCAGGAGGGAGTAAATGCTGTATTTACCAAGAGATTAGTACTGTGTACCATGTATGTATTTCAATGAGAATGGATAAAAGACTAGATATAATTGAGGAATGAGGTAAAATCCTCCTAATTGCTGTAATTAAATTATTTTCCTGTGATTTATACAGGTATTTGAACTTGTAATTCCACAGTTGTTATATAGGGAGCTTGCATTTTTTAAAAAATTTTCTTGGAAAATAGAAACAATTTTATTTTAGATTTTTAATTTCACAAAAATTAGATTAGTGTTTTGCAGAGCTTTCCAAATGTTCCTAGTTATGTCTAAATGAAAGGAAAGCCTTCATGTGCATGAGGGGCTGGGGGGGAGCAGGAGACCGAAGAAGCAACTAGTGGTTCTTTGTTTTTTCCTAGAGTTGTTATTGTCATAACAAGAAATATTAATAATTCCACATAATGTATAGTTACTGATTCCATATTGTGGGAGTTAGTGGCATGGTATCCCTGCTATCTGAAAAATCCACATAAAATATTTTGGCCCTCCTTTCATAGTAGAGGAGAAGTCTGAATTTTTTCTTTTATGGGGTGTTTACAGAACTTTATTGTAAAATTTAGGTTAAGTGTTTGGTCATAGACTGTATATAGGTCAAGGTTAAGTGAAATACAAAATATATATTCTGCATTTCTCAACTATTTCTGTGTAATCTGCTAGCCTTCATGTGTCTTCTGCAGCTGGCTTCTGCAAAACTCCCAGAAAGTTTCCATTTAATTTTTTATGTCAACTGCAATATATCAAAACTGCGATGGGGAAGGGCTAATATCCCCCTACATACCTGGTTGTTCCTCATATTTAAATTATTCCCTTTCCTATTTAAATTATTCCCTTCCCTGATCTTCCAGGGTTTCCCTGAAACCATATCATTTCATTTCTTATGTATAAAACAATAAATATAATTATTAAATAATAATTGCCATTAATAACAATTTAATTAATTAATATTAATATTGTTGTTTGTATATTATTATAATAATTTATAATATTAATAATAATATTCAATAATAATAAAATAGCCTTTCCTCAACTGACCACCTCCTTTAAGTTTCCCATTCTTTACTACAATAGGGCACCCTTTGCTGCTATGAATACTTTTACATAATGAGTCTTTTTAGATTCTCAGGTCTCCTTTAGATTCTCAGGCCTAGTATGCAATTATGCAATTAAATGAGTTTGGGAGGATAGTCCCAAGTCACTTTCCAGAATAACTGGACCAGTTCACAGCTCCACCTTTAATGCATTGCCTTGCTTTTCTCAAGGTTCTCCAGAATTTCTCATTTTCCTTTTTTGTCTTCCTTGCCAATAGAATGGATATAAGATAGAACCTAATAGTTTTAATTTGCATTTCCTTTTATTGCTTGTAGTTTGGAGAATTCTTCATATGGTTGTTGGTGGCTTGCTTTGACAACTGGTTGTTTATATTCTTTAAACTCTTAGGAAATGACCCTTGTTTTTCAGAGAAATTTGTGGCAGAGTTTTTTCTTTCAAGTTAAATTGTATTCCTCCTATTTTAATTGCACTGACTTTATTTACCCAAAAACTTTTCAGTTTTATGTAATGAAAACTGTCTGAATTTCTGTATCCCTTGTGTAGGCAAGAAGTTTTCATTTACCTGTCGTTGTCAGAGTTTTTCTTCTAATTTGTCCCTAAGACATTGAAATCTAAGCATGGGAGTTTGAATTATGAGACTATAAAGCTGACCTAAATTTAGGAATCTATCTAATTTTAAGTCCTCTATGAAGTCCTATTTAAACATTTTTCTTCTAAAACATTTGCAAGTAACAGCTGGCTTATGTTAAAGAATAATTCAAACAGTGTCAGCATTTTATCACACTGTATGCTTAAGTTCAAAAGTTCTGTCAAAGAATTTTGACTGTGACATATTCTTTTTCATTCATGGGGTTATATAAAGGAAGTTATCCAAAATGTTTCTAAGTAGGTAACATCATGAAAGAAATTTCAGTGACAAATAATTATTTAAAGTTGCAGAGCTATAACTGTGCAATTATAAATGTTAAAGCATCATTGTAAGTTTAAATATATCAGCATGAAAATTCTGTAGAGAACGCTGTTGGGCCTTTGAGCTAGTCATCAGGTTGTTTTGAAAATGAAAATATGTTTCATCTCAGATGGAAGTGGTGATGACTGTGGACTGATACTGGTTTATAGGTGAATTCTGTCTTCATCTTTATCCCTAATAATATTATATAGTAAAAACAGCACTTATACTTAGGAGTCAGGCGTGGCTCCTAATTCTTGACTCTACCACTGACAAACTTTGTAAAATTGGGATCATTTCACATTTTTGAGTTTTACTATCCCCGTCTCTAAAAGGAAAGGGTTGGCCTTCCAGCTCACACTGTGTAAAGTTTAAGAAATTTCTTTTTTGTTATTGGTTTTTTCATTTGTTTATAGGAGAAGGCCAGTATGGAAAAGTCTATACTTGTATCAGCGTTGATACTGGTGAATTGATGGCAATGAAGGAAGTGAGTATCTACCTTACCTGTCAGGGTTTGCACATTGAGGGTGGGATTAATGCCTTAAGTTTTTTTGTTTGGAAATTTTATAAAGAACCACTTCTAATGTTTTTCTGAGATGCTCTAAGAAAATTGCATAGACTTGTTCTTCTTTATGCCAATTTAAAATCAAAGATTTAAAAAAAGATGGAACACTGATATAGTAATGCACATTTCCATCCCTTTTGTGGGCTTCAATTTCCTCATCTGTGCTGTGAAGGGAGGTTGGCACTGGGGCTTCACTGTGGTCTTTTATACTTTTAATTTCAGTGATCCTCTGTAAAAAAATTTAAGAGTACTTTTAATGTAATAAGTCATGTACAACTTCGTGGCTGTTTGCTGACATAAATACATATGTCTATGTAAAAAAATACATTAAAGGCAATTCTCACATTATCTTTTACTCTTTATTGTTGAAATAAGGAATTTATATACTTAAGAGTTACAAAAATGCAATTTTAGAATAAAAAGCAAATGTAAAAAACTATTCCGAAAAATTTAGATGAAAAATCTATTAAAAGGAGAAAGGGGGAGCTATGCTTATGTTGACATTTTAAAATTTAGGAAACCAGGGATAATATGTTTCAAGAGAAGAACTGAATTTCTACTTTTTGCTGTAAATTTTTTCTTACTGCCAAGTTACTGTCAGTGTTTGATAGAATCATTAACAAGACTTACTGTCCCATTAACATTAACAAGACTTACTGTCCCATTAACATTTCCTGGATTTTGAACTTTTTCTTTTATCTCTAGTCTAGGCTATCATCCCATCAATTTGACAACAGTGTCCTAGTGGTCTCCTTTTTAATTATTCCTCACCTCCTGCCAATTCTATATACTACTCCTGACTAAATCTTCCCCACATTTCCCTTTGTTCATAGGAGACTTTTAGTGATTCTGAGCTGCCTTCAGAATAAAGCCTAGACTCCTTAGCCAGATGCTAACCTATTGCTCCAAGCTTTTTTCCTTCTCTTCTACTGTATAAATTCTACTCTAGCTACCTCATGGAGGATCCCATATATTATACACATTTCTGCTTTGATACCATTCCTTCTCTTTCCTACTCATCTCAGTCCTGTCTGCATTGGAAACTCTTGCTTATGTTCAGATTCAGCTGATCTCTCCCCCATAAATCCTTCTGTCATATCTCAATCTATAGTAAATAATTTTCTCTTTCTAGTTCCTGGGATCTTTATTTGTGTGACTTATCTCAAACTTAGCATCATGTGCTAGCCAGTATTGTTTATCTTTTTATAAGTACATCCTGTCTTCTCAATTACATTATAAGCACCTTAAGGGCAAAAAGCATGTCCTAAAGATGTACCCTCTGATACTGTGTGTGCTTACTGAATATTAATGGTTGATTAAAAACCATTTGCAATTATGAAAATTAGCCTACCAGAAAATTTGGTACTGAGTACTAAAAAGTAGGTGTTAATATGCCTAATAAAAATATTTGTATTTGGAATTCACTTGTGACTTTAAAAAATCCACAATTGCTGATGCAAATAACCAGTCCTACTACTTTTTTTTTCTTTTCAGCGATACCAGAATATGCCAACAGATGGCTTTGCAGACCTATTACTTCACATTACAGCTTTCTAGTTTGTGATGATAGCAACAGTAATTGACATTTTCAATTTTGCAGATTCGATTTCAGCCAAATGACCACAAAACTATCAAAGAGACTGCAGATGAACTGAAAATATTTGAAGGCATTAAGCATCCCAATCTGGTTCGGTATTTTGGTGTGGAGCTTCATAGAGTAAGCCAACATTAATCACACACACAATTCTGAGTGAGGAATCAGTAAGGGTACAAATGGAGTCCTGTTCTACATCACAGGTCTTCTCATTTCAGAGCACAGTAACTTTGCCTAATTATAAGGAAATCTCCATGAGTTACATCATTTCTGCCTTCTCTCTGAAACTAGAGGAATTCTTCCTAAAATGTAAGTTGTAGATTGTAGTCATTAACCCGACATTATAAAGCACTGAAACCCATCCTGCCCATCAGAAGATTCATCTAGGTATCCTTTTTCCTAAGAATTTACTTTGGGTTTTTTCCCCTGAACCAGTGACTCTTAAGTGTCTTTGACTTGGTTAAACTTTTCTTCTACTTAAAATTAAATGTTTGTGAAGTGAAAGAAGATGTAAAATATACTTTTAAAACCATCAAAGAAACTTCTTCCCCTTGAGAGTAGATGCAAAGACATTGAGGAAAAGAGGCCGACTGCTAGTGCTAGGTCACCTCATTTCAGCATGAATTTTGGGAGATGTTGGATTCAGTTCCTTTTTATATTTTCCTAAATAATTTTCAAATTGAAAAAGGATGTGTTTCAGTACTTAATAATATATCCTCTGGGAAGTCTTGCAGGTCCCTGTCTGAGATTATAAAGCAGCCTGAACTTGGGAGGATTGCAGAAGCTCACTATATGCCTCTTGTAGGAGGTGGCATTCCCCAAATCGCTATATAATTCCAGACAGAGACAGGCAGGCGAAGTCCATATAGAAGAGTTAGAAGCAAGCATTCTAAAAATGTGCAGAAAAAAAGACTAGTGTGACACCATTAGAAAGGAGGTTGGTTTAGGACTTGTTTTTAAGTTGTCCATATTGAACATTTGTACTTACTTTGCATTTGAAGAAGATAATTGTGTTGAACTTGGTTTCCTCCTCAGGAAGAAATGTATATTTTCATGGAATACTGTGATGAGGGCACCCTGGAAGAAGTGTCACGACTGGGCCTTCAAGAACATGTTATCCGGCTGTACTCAAAACAGATCACTGTCGCTATCAACGTGCTGCACGAGCATGGCATAGTTCACCGAGACATCAAAGGTAAGCTCTTTAGAGGGAGAGGAGGAAGAGGAAGATTTATACTTTGTCATAAGGACATGACCTCCAAATTCAGCATGGGTGAGGCCACAGTCTCACAATGCAGAGGTCTTGGAAGTAAGGACTTGTATCTTTGTCTGTTTCATTGGGATCTAGAAGCCATAAGGTAGGTCAGGTATTTGTTCCAGTATTTTAGAGAAAGCCAAGCTTCAGTCTAGCCTTCTTGCCACACTCCTGGGGGCTGTTCTGCACTATACGGAATTTCTTTGTTACAAACCTTCAGGTTAGGATTGGCCACCAAGAAGGTGCCAGGTTTTTAAAAGTTCAGGGATGGGTCATTCATCTTCTGCAAAGCCATCACATTGCCTAATTCCATAACTGTCAGTTATATAAATAAATGAGAGTACTGTGCCTTCCAAAGGTACCACATCAATTCCAAGACTGGCTTAACCAGTTAGACCTATGTGTCAACCTAAGTGGTGTATGTCAGGTGACTTTAAAGGCATTGAGTAGTGTTGGAACACTGGTGCTAAAGCTGTTCATTACTATTCAATTTGGTTGTCCTGAGCATGTGTAGGTAGGTATATTTGCAGGTACAATTCTATATGTATACCTCTCCAAAACCTCTTTATCTAGCTCTGCAAATATCAATTTACATAGTCACAGTTAAGGGGGTCTCACGGAGGATCTTGTCCAACCTCAGTCTGAGCAGGAATCTCCAAGGGAGCATCCACCCTCCCAAAGCTCCTTGCTTAAAATTTTGCTTTAGAACAATTGTATTGGTGAAGGCTTTCCTGACATTTAGTTGAAATCTGCCTCTTTACCCATTGCTTTTAGTTTTGTCCTTAGGAGCCAGGAAGAACAAATTTGATCCTTCTTCTACATAATAGCCCTTGAAAAACTTGGAAAAGAGCACGGTGTTCCTACTGATTCTTCAGCTTTCCATACTAAATCGACATCCTCAGTTACCTTCACCATTCCTTATATAGCGAAGTCTCAAATCATCTTACAGTGACCTGGTAGTGAACTGCCTTTGTACACCACAGCTAGTTAGTAGTCTTTCTGAAATTTGTTATCCCAAACTGGAAATGTTATCACAGATATCTGACCAGGGACTTCATTGTGGACACCACCTCTCTCATTGTAATCTAAAACTACATCAGTCTTTTTGGCTGCCATATTAGAAGTTTTTAGTTTACTAATTTTTTCACACACTTTAGTCTGGGCAAGAAGTAGACATGTAGTTGATTTCATGTTATTCGAGGTTTTTTTGTTTAATCTGTCATGTAAAGATATCCCTCCTGCAAATTTTATAAACATTACTCTTCATCTTCACATAAGTCACTGGTGATAATGTTGACTAGCGCAGAGTCAAAGACAAATGCCGAGGACATTTGTACCATTCAAGGCATCATCAGTCGTTGCATCTTAGGTTATGTCATTCAGCCATTTCTAAATCCACAACTCTTGTGGTTCACATCTCTGCTTCTTGTTCACAAGATAGAACAACAACAGACTTTGTAAAAAGCCTTGCTGCTGGAATCCAGGTAGTTTGCACCTTCAGTATTCCCCTGATCTGTCTCACTGTACAATCATCTGAATTGTTCTTGACGAGCCCAGTGCTGGCTTTTTATGATCACCACTTTTTTTGGAAAATACTCAAAAAACATTCTTTTAGTAATGATAATTTTGTAAGGAATTCTAGTCAGTTTCATCATCCAAAAATTGGAAGACTATGGATAGCATTTTTGGTTTTGAAAATCTTGATGATATGAGCTCCCCTCCCATTCTCCTGGGTTTTTTGTTCAGGGATCACTGACCCTGGCAAAGGGTTCAGACATTATCTCTTTCACTACCCCCGGGAGGTTTATCCCTCTTGTCTTGATCTTATTTCAGGACAAAGCTTCTCTTATCTCTTGTATTTGGGGTTTAAATTCTCTTTATTTTCCTTTGTAGCAAAAATAGAATATAAGAATCTTAAGAAAATACTTCCTCTCCATCCATTAGCCTCAACTGGACACAGCTCTTCCGTGATCTTCCTCACACTTCTGATAGAAAGTAATTGTAGAGCTGTGTCACTCCAGTATTCATCTTCGCTTACATAAACTTCTATTGGCTATACATTTTTAATTTTTTTATTCTGTCCTTACTAATGCCACACAGAAATGAACACTTCCATCTATAAATTGGAGAAAAGAAAATTATATGTGTATCTCCTACCTTCTGTTCATTTTTTAAAATGCCTCAGTAACTCCTTTTGTGGTGGACAACACTGTTAGAGTTCATCTCTCTCCCTCAGAGCTTCCATTTAAAATGAAAAACCAAACCACAATTCATGTAACAAACACTCATCATTAAGCAGAAACAAATCTGCCTGTTTGCCATGTCCAAACATGGATGTATCATTTTGGATCTTTAGACTCTCACCTTTCTATCAAGAGATGAGTACCATGCTTCATCATGAAGCCTCTAACATTAAGGTCAGTCATTGAAAAACTTAATAAAAACTCTGGTCAATGCAAAATAGCTTTTTTTTCCTGTACAGTGTTGTTGTTACTATTAAGTATTCCACTGTTGATGGGTGTGCTCTTTTTTAGTTCTTTGCTACAACAAAAAGCACTACCATAAATATTTTTTATGTGTGGGTTCTTTGTCTTTGATCTCTGACAGTATAAGGCATAGTACTGTTACCATTAAAGAGAATGCACATTTTAGTAAATTTGGGGGTGATATTCCAAACTTTTCCAGATTTGGTTAATTAACATTTCCATGAACTGTACATTAATATACTTATTCTCCCATGCTACAGCAATTATTTTCCTTTTCTGAAATCTTTGCCATCTGATAGGTATGAGGTGGAATCTCAGGGTTGTTTTAATTTGTATTTTACTAATTTTAGTGATCTGGAGTGTTTTTTTCATGTATGGCTATTGATAGCTTAATTTCTTGCTTTTAGAACTTTCTATCTTTTGAATAGCTATCATTCTTTTTTGATTTGAATCCTTCTATATTTTGATAATCAGACTTTCAATCTAGATTGATTAATGATTTCCTGGTGTATTCATAAACACCAGGAAACTAACTCCTTAGACAGTTGGCCCTATCCTTTTCTTCCTTATCAGTGTTCTGGTTAAAACCTGTCCACTAACACTCTTGACATCTCTTTTTATTTGCTAATGGATTTTTTTTATAGATGTCCTGTTGTCACTTCAGATTTAACGTGTAAAACCAAACTCACCATCTCATTCCCCAAATCTGTTCTTCTGTCTATCATCTTTATTGAAGATACCATAATTCTCCCAGGAATCTAGGCTTGAAATCTCAGAGTATCTTTTTACTTTTCATTTACCTACCACATTTGGTCACTTACCGAGTCTTGGTGATGATATCTTTGATTATCCAAAAGCATACAAACTCCTTATCTTAGTTTTCAGGGTACATTCACAGTCTGCTTCTAGTCTACATTTCAAGCCTAATAATGCTTCATTATAAGCAAGCTGTACAACTTGTTTGTATATGTAGTCCTACCCTCTGCATCCACATATATTTGCCTTCCATCCATTCCATCTCTAGAATTTGTCGTTGTTCAGTCATTTCAGTTGTGCCCAATGTTTCTTGACCCCATTTTGGAGTTTTCATGGCAAAAATACTGGAGTCATTTGTCTTCCTTTTCCAGCTCATTTTACTGATGAAGAACTGAGGCAAACTGGGTTGAGGGACTTGCCCAGGGTCACATAGTTAGGAAATGTCTGAGGCCAGATTTGTACTCAGGAAGAGGAGTCTTCCTGACTCCAGACCTGGCACTTTATTCCCTGCCCATTATCTAGAATTGCATTCCCTATATCTCTCTGCCTTTTAAGACCATTACTTTTTCTCAAGGCTCTGTCCTAGCACCAGGTTTGCTATGAGGCCGTACCTAGTTATTTGTGAGATTAACATCTCAACCACTTTGCTTGGATATCAGCTATTTTTTTTATCTTATATACTTATGATATTATAAATTGTATCATAATCGTTTGTGGGAATTGAGTGAACCACACTGACTCCATCTGGTGTCTCACTAGTCCAATTTCTTTCTTATGAGAAAAATTTTTTGCATCATTTGAATGTAGTCCTGAATGGCTGAAAAGCTATACCACCTCTACCTGTTGCTTAGAGACCCTTAACTTAGGACCTAGATAATGGTGACCAGAAGTTCGGTCAGATCTAAAAATTGATGTAAGGAGTTTTCTCATGCAACCCAAATGTTGCACCTATTCAATCTCCCCCTCCCAAATTGGCAATTCTCTAATCTTTCCTCCTGTTAGAAATCAGATTACTTAATCTGGTATTCTGGTAAACCAGGATCCTGTTATTTTCTTTTAATGCTTAAAAATCTCTCCCCCTCTGTATTTAGAGTCCAGTGCTAATCTGAACAGGCCTAGTCCCAATTTCCTATGCAAGTGGCATGCATTGATAAATAGACTGATATGATCAAAAGCTTGTACCTTTTCCTCGGTTATTTCAGATTTCAGTTGTCACAAATACCTCTTATTTGACTGTAAACTCCTTGAGGACAGGGGCTATCTTTTGCTTTTCTTTATGTCCCCATTGTTTAGCAAAGTTTCTGAAACATAATAAGCACTTAGTGTTTGCTGACTGACTGAAGCATAAATTTAATCATGTTGTACAGCTTTAGTGTTTAGAAAGTGAATAATAGGATTTAACATGCTGGAATAGTAATATTCAAAGCTGGTACATCTCGTTCTGAGAAAAACATTTTGTTAACTTGTAATAAGATAAATAAGACCTTCAGTTGTTTCAGTCAGTCGTTGACTCCATGTTCTGTGTCAAAAACAGAATGTCAGTCAATCAGCATGTATCAAGTACATATTATGTGTCATACTGGGGATACAAAGCACAAGCAGAAAAAGTCCCTGCTTTCAAAGGGCTTACATTTTAATGGGTACGTAAAAGATACACATGGAGTGGAGGAAAGGTGTGTATTACATATTTATTACTTGTAGAAGAATCAGAATTTTCATCATGCTCTTTTTTCAGTAATCTTCTAAAGTCAAGTCCATCAGCTGACTCCTCTGCAGTTCTGACAACTACCACCATATATGTAGACTCTAAATTTTGTAGCAGTTTCATTGGCACAAATGGCCTTTAGGTAAGGTCAGAACATTTGAATCTCTATAGTGAGGGTCTCATTTTCTCTAAGATTATGAAAGGCTACTGAAGGAGTCTCTAGAATATTTTGATAATCATGACATGACACATCTTTAATAATGATGTGGTATTTTACATATTGATTATAATTTGTATGGTAGACTATCTCTACTGCTTCACAGATACATATATATATACATATATATATGTATGTGTATATGTATGTATGTGTGTAAGTGAACTCCTTGGCTGCTATGGTAAGTGGTGGTTGCTTGTGAAATCTTGAACTGGCCAGTAAGTCTACATGGTGTATATAAGCAATCTAAATTACTAAGAATAATAAGATAAGTACTATTGGTTCTTTTTTCAGGAGCCAATATCTTCCTTACCTCATCTGGACTAATTAAACTGGGGGATTTTGGATGCTCAGTCAAGTTAAAAAACAATGCACAAACCATGCCCGGAGAAGTGAACAGTACCCTAGGGACTGCAGGTAAGGAAACGCTAAACATGATCATCAAGCCACATACTTTTAGCGGGACCTTAGTGGTCATCTCATCTAGTTTCTCCCTGAAACAAGTATTCCCTCTGTAACATCCCTAACAAGTGGAAACACCCTAGTGACAGGAAATCCTCCCTCTTCTAAAGCTGCCTGTTGTATTTCTGAACAGCTCTCTTTGTCTGGACATTCTTCTTTATATTGAACAAAATTCTGCCTCCTAGTTCTGATTGTAGCTTGTATGAACCAACAGAAGGAATTACTCCTCTTCCACAGAATAACCCTTTTTATTTGAAAATCTCAGTGGTTCCTCTCCTCAGTGTTCTCTTTCTTCAGTCTAAAAAAATACCATTTCTCTTAATTTACACTTCCATGGCATGGTTTCCATTCTTTCTACACTATTTTTTATCGTCTGCCATTAGATACGCTCCAGACCTCCTAAAATCTGGTAATTGAAACTCATCATAATGCTCCATGTTTGGCCTGACCAGGAGAGTTCAGTGGGGAACATTCCCTTCTATATTCTCATCTCAGTACCATATGTATTAATTCAGCATATGCCCTCCCTAGCTTCCCTGGTTACTCTTGTCAAACCATTGGCTCATGGAGAACCTCAGTTCCCTACTGAAGTCTCTGGATCTTTCACAAACCGCCACCTCTCAGGGACTCTGGAGTTGTTACTTTGTAGGATTTTATGTTTACCCTATTCAGTTTCATTTTATTGGATTCAACCCATCATTCTAACTTGTCCAGAGCTTTGGAAATCCTGATTCTGTTCTCTTCTGTGATATTTTCTTCTGTTTCATGTCAGCAGCAGATTTTGTGTTCAGGTCTTTGATTTAAAAAAAAAAAATACAGGCACCTGAGGCAGAGCCCTTTAAAAAACCACTGAACCTCCTTGATGGTTAATAAAAATTTTCAGCAATCTTTGAATCTGGACATTGAGACAGTTCCAAACACACCTAAATGTTAATGAGTCTTCATTTTTCCATCCAGGAGGTTGAGTAGCTTTTGGTATCACAGAGAGAATTTTGCCAAATATCTTGTTAAAATCCAAGTACAGTGTCTGTAGTAACATTTCCTTGATTTGCTATTCCAGGAAGCCTGTTGGTTGGAATTAATGACCTGATGTGACTTGGCCTTAATGAATCTGTCACCTCTTTTTAATGATCACTGCTTTCCTTCCTCATTGCTCACTGATTATCCCTTCTAAAATTCATCTTGGGAATATACACATTATACTTTATGTAAATCTACCTTTTTACCTGTTTTTTGGAAACAGATGATGTTTGTATTTCTTGTAGCATCTCTTCTGTTCTCCATGAGTCTTCAGAAATAATAACAGTCCACTAAGCTCTGGACCCTTGGAAATAATTCATCTGAGCCATGTGATTTTTATCATAGGAAAGGAGGCTTAGCCCCCTCACTTATCTGGGTTTTCAGTTCATTCTTAACCATTTCTATGCCTCACCTTCCAAGCTGTAGGCTCATTCTCCTTCAAAGAGAAAAGAAAAGCAAAATAAAAATGAAATACTGAACATAGCTTTGCATAGTACCATTTCTGCCAAGCATTCTTTCTTTAAGAGGCCATTTTTGTTGGCATCATTTTTATAAGTCTCATTTCATTTCAGGCTTTTAGCCTTCCTCAAACTTTACATGACCATGCCATTCTTTTTTGCATTTGTCCTCAGTTGATCCTGTCTTTTACATATTTTTAAATTGTTTTCCTGCATCTCTGTCACACTCTTGTCCCTTTAAAATCTAAACTCCTTGTTACTTTCTTCGTGTTCCTTCCTTTTGCTTCATCATTATAATTGTAGTGTCAGAATTTCTTGAAAACATCCAGTCTCTTTTTGATCTGCTTCCATGAGATTAGTCTGTTAGACCTACCTTTTTTCTTAGCTTAGCTCTCTTTTAAGTTTTAGGGTATATACCTAAATGAAGCATGCTCTGCTTTCTCTGTCATGAATTATAAGTGGTTATGATCATTTTATTCCAAGATTCCTATTACTTCCACTTTACCACCCAGCTTTTTCTGTCCCATCTCACCCTTAGAATAGCAGCTAGTTCTGCTGCCTCTTCCCTATACTAAGCTGAGACTTGGGCACAAGCAAGTGGAAGCAAAAACAACAAAACCTAACTACTTAACAATATTTATACTTTAATAGAAACAATTCCTCTTAAATATTCCATTCAAAAAATTTTTCATGCTTAAATTCTGATTTAATTTTTGAAAAATGAAAACTGTAATTATAAATGTATATTTTAATCATTTGCAGAAATAGCATAGCATAGTGCATAGTGACCAGGAAGACTTGGTTCCAAGTCCTGCGCCTGACACACTGAAATGTGTGATCTCAGCCAAGTTGTTAGCTTCTCAGTGTTCCCAGTAACTCTCTAAGACTGTGTGTTTCAGATACTCCCTATCTTCTTTTGTCACTTACAACATCCTGTCTTCCATAAGGGTAGTCAAAATAATGATTTAGTCCTACTGTGTGCCAAGCACAGAGACAAAAACAATCCCTACTAACAGATGGTTTTATATTTTAAAGTGCATATCTTAACTTTCACATTTTGCCATAGCCCTAACCTCCATTCCTTTTTCATACTTTAATTATTATGCAGATATCTAAGAGTATTTTTTAAGATCTGTGAATAACTTAGATCTAAGCGTAAAGCTGTGTACTTGAAAGAGAGGCATTTCAGCCTGGTGGAGAGGAGAATGGCCTGAGAATCATGAAGGACCCCCCCCAGACTCTCACCCTGAGCACAAGAAAAGCAAATATGCTGTCTCTCCAATTATGGCTAAACTGTGATCTCCTTTGAGCTTTCTATACATTTAGATCATGTGTATATTGTTTTAAAGCATACATGGCACCTGAAGTCATTACTCGAGCGAAAGGAGAAGGACATGGGCGTGCAGCAGACATCTGGAGTTTGGGCTGTGTTGTGATAGAAATGGTTACTGGGAAGGTAAGCACTGTGTATAGATTTACTCATTAAGTAAAAAAATTTCAGTGACCAATTTAGTTGTCATATTTGTTACTCATTAAGCCCCATTTCCTGTTAGATGTAAATATGATTATGCCTCCTTAATAGATATCAGTCTTGTCTTAAGTAAAATAGAGAAGATTGTGTATCCATACTTTAAATACAAAAAATGTTTGCTCTAATTTAATCTCCCACACACCTAAAACTGATATAAATAAATTTGATGGCTCATTTTTAATAGCTTACATATATAATACCACGTTTCCTTTGGAGAAAGGGAAGTTGATTTTACCTTTTGTCACTTTCTTGTTTGGGTTCTAGTTTTGTCAGGCATCACACTATGTGCCAGGAACCTACTGGGGCAAAGATAAAACTAGTCCTTGCTGCTCAACTGAGTTGGAGTGGTAGCTTTGTGAGTAGATTATAGAAGGGACAAGATCTGACACTTGATTGGATTTGTGAGTTGAGGGACAGTAATAATGAGACTACAAATCTGGTGACTGGAACAGTGGTGGAGAAAATGAGAAGTAGTTTGGGAAGCTTAGAGAAAAGAGCTTTGGAATAGCTACCATGGGGGAAAGTATTGCTTGTGGCAGTGAGAGGGCCCAGTTGAATTTAGATAACAAAATTTATATTGAACTCAAATTCTGGGGCAAAACTAACTCAGGCAGATCCAGTGGTCACTTTTGGAGTAAATTGAGACAGTTATAGGCCATAAAATACTCAGTAATCATATGGAAGATAGCATAAGTGTACAATGTTAATTCAGGTAATATGAAGTTCCCCTCCACTTCGATATCTGTCATGATGGCAGCCTCCAGAGAGGTGTGTTGACTCTCACTACAGTGTGAATTCCATCAAGGCCATGCAGCACCATAGGAAGTTTAAGTCCCAGTGCCCCAGACCAATCAAGTACTAAAAATAGCCTCCTTGCCCCCTTTACAAAGAAAATAACTCTGGCTACTTTTAAATCAGATGCTCCTCATTCCACAACCCATTAGATACTTAATCTATCTAGAGTCAAAAGACTCCAAGTCAAGCTCTGTTCTCATTTCCATGGGCAAGTCACTTAACTTTTCTGTGCCTCCCTTGTCTGTGAAATAAAAATGTCTATACTACCCACTTCAAAGGGTGGGTATGAGGATTATAAGAATTGCAATGTTAGTAACAAGCACTCACTTCTTTTCTGCTTGTTAATTTTTGGGTATTAGCTCAAACACCAAACTGTATCACATATCTCATAGCTGCATATGTGATCATATCATGGTACCTGGGATGCTATTGGAAATAAGTCCTACTTATTGTGTGATAGAAATTTTAACATAGAACATCCTTCACTGATACCCCCCCTTCTCTCCTGTGATGCTGTCCACACCCTAGCGTAATCTTTGTGACCTTGAGGCAAGTTACTTAACCTCTGTCTGCCTTAGCTTCCTCATCTGTAAAATGGGGATAATAACTGCCCTTCCAGAGCTGTTGTGAGGATCACGTGAGAGTACAACACAGTGCCTATCACAGAGGAACCCCTATAAAATGCTATTATAATTATTACTGAAGAATTGCGTATTATTGCATATTATTGTTAAAATTAGTGCTAAATTTAGTTTTCCAGGAGCTAAATGTGTTAGAATTTGATGGAAAAACTGTCATCTTTCACCTTACTGTCTGCATTTCACTGCAGTTGGAAACAGTTACTTACCATACTAACTTGTATTTCTTCTGGTTGCCAAATGATCTTTTATAATTATGATAAAGAATATGCTTTCAATGGCCAGTATCATAAATAATAAGATTTACGTTAATAGTATTTGGGGGTGATTTGCTTAAAAAATTCAAGTGGCAGGATAAGCAGTCTAAGAGAACAGTGTGATTTTAAATATTACTAATTATTTTTCCATGTCTGCAGTGCAGTCCTAGATAGTTATTCATACATTGTTGCCTAAAAATGTGATTTCAGTAGAATAATAGGAAATCTTATAGTTAAAAACCACTGACATGATGAATACAGAAACTATGGCATAACTGATCAAAGAAATGAAATAGAAATGCAATAGAAAATGCACCTGAGTATTGTGTGTGTAATAGTGGCCTAAAAGTGGAATTTTATCTTTTTATAGAGGCCTTGGCATGAATATGAGCACAACTTTCAGATCATGTATAAGGTTGGAATGGGACATAAGCCACCCATTCCTGAAAGGATAAGCCCTGAAGGAAAAGATTTCCTTTCACATTGCCTTGAAAGTGATCCAAAGATGAGATGGACGGCTAGCCAGCTCCTCGACCATTCGTTTGTCAAGGTTTGACTGATTGTGGTGGTGATTTGTGAGAGGGACGGGAATGAACACTACAGATATTCAGGCACTGAGCATACCTCAGCTTTATTATATAAGCAGTAATAGTATTTACTGCCGTTAATCCAAAACATTTAAAAGTGAGTTCCAAATTCATTTTCAGTCCAGAATAGTTTCATGTACTTAAGTGATCTTGTTCAGATTTGAAATTCTTTTGGCAGCAGGGATATAAAAATCAAGACTTACGTTCAAAGTTTTTATTTTCTTTTGCTAGAAAATAAGTCATTTCTAGTGACCTGGGATTATAAAAACCCAGAATTACTGTTGCCAGTAATGCTTTGTGAGTGATATTCTCCAGCTCCCCTGTCTTCAGTCCTTCTTTCTCCCTCCCTCTTCAGGTTTGCACAGATGAAGAATGAAGCTATTTCCGTATGTGACCTGGTAGTGTGTGTACTCGGACAGATTCTCTTAATCACTACTGTATGTAATATTTACATGAAGACTGTGTTGAAAAACATTACAACGTTTTTAACCTACCGCAACTGAAGACTGCACAGGTGACGAGGGTCACTTCTCCTGCTGCTCCCGTCTGTTTTACGTGGCACATGATTTTTGTGTGCGACCATGTCTGCAGAGTGTGAAAGTCAGAGTGCCGTGACTACTGTACATGGACCATTTCCTTCTTTGTCTGTTCCGTCCTTCACATGATGGAGGACTATCATATTAATACGTAGTATTTTTGACCTTCCTGAGCTCAAAAAAAGTTGTCGTTATCAGGCGTGCTGGACCTTGTTTTTTTAATATCCTGTTTGAGTGCACTGACTGTGAACCTTTATCCTATTTCAGGGGGTTGGGGGGGTTGGCTTCAGATTTGTTATGCAAGAGCTAATTAATGAAAATTAAGGAAAAATTTTTTTTTTGTTTTTTTTTTCCTCAATAAATAGTTTATTTTAGGAAGTTTTGCTTGGGCTGTTCTTTTCTATTTTTTTATACCAGTATTTTTTACCCAAGTATTCATCAAGTAAGGGGATATACTTGAAGAGCAAAGAAGGAGCTAAAGGATCATTAAAGTAAACTTTGGGGGCCATGGGGTCATTATTGATGTAGTTATTTGAATAAAAATTGAAAGCAAAAATGAAGATATTAGGTGACTGATTTGCATATAATTTAGCAAATTTTCCAGAAAGCAAGAGACACCCACCTAACCAGTGCCACTGAACCAACCTCTCCAGGTTTCCCTGGAACCATCACTAGGAAGGAGTGGAATGACCACAGGATCTCATGTTGGAAGGCACTGAAGATGCCATCTAGTCCCACACATCCTTAAGTCTCTTCTATTCCAGCCTCTGCTTGACGACCTCTCCAAGAAGCCCATTATTACACTTATGGACAGCTTTAATGGTTAGAAAGTTTTTCCTGATATCAAGCCTAAATTACCTTGTTATTCCTAAGTCTGCCCTTTTGGCCAAGATGAACAAGTCTTCTTGTCTTTCCATAAGACGTCTTTTCAAAGTGACTGATCAGCACAACCAAAGGATCAACCTGGGGCTGGAAGGGACCTCAGAGGTCAAAATCCCAGGAATGGGATTGACCCATGTCCTCCAAAGGCTTATTTCACTTTACCATGATGCCTCACTCTGGTAATGCAGTAACCAAGGGCCATTTAAGAAATCATGCTAAGATTTGTCTGTTAAGAATTTGCTGTTGAAGCTAATCACATTATCCAGGTATTTCCATAAAATAACCTCTTTTTTAAGATACAGAGATACTAGGTTACCTTCAACCATGCTGTGAAATTTCTTGATTTATGGCATTTTTTTGGTTCACATAAAAGTAATGATACTGTTATATATACTTCTGTTGAAGGAAGCATTTTATTGCTCATAGCCATTTAAGTGGTAATAACTCATTTATAAAGGACAGTAAGGGTTGCAAAAGGCACTAAATACATGAATTGGCATTGGACTGTTATAATCTATACCTCTTCCCCCACCAGGGATTTGTGTGGCATAATGAAAAGGTCTCGAATGAAGACCTTGGCATGGAGGTAACCCAGCAGAACACACAAGCTCTTGTCAGGTCCTTACTACACAGGTTTCCATAGAGAATTCTAAAATCATGCCTTTGGAACCCTTGGTCACTCGCTTGCTTCCATGTTTGCCCACAATTATCTCATCACCTTTTTCTGGGGTCTTTTTCAAAATAGGTATTTTTAGCATTCACCCACTTCTCCAATTCCCTGAAGGTTATCTCCATGACCCTTTTCAGGGGAAAAAAAATAAAGAATAGCTGACCTCGGGGCATAGATTGACCTAAGAAACCCCTTTCAAATTATACAAATAATGATTTTATCATTTTCAGAAACACTCCACTGTGATACCCTCAGGTCACCCAGGGGTGTTTCAGGGATCTCCACTGCAATTTGGAGGTATCTTTGTGCCTGGTAGGATGATTGCTGTCTGAAGTGATGAAACCAGCCTTTGGTCATTCTGCCACCTCATTGCCTAACACCCTTGTGAGAACCTAATGCAGACTGAATCCTTGGTCATTCAGTGATCTTAATCATCCCTTTAGGATTCTCAGGCAAGTTAGACCCCTGATCCATCACCCGTCTTCCCCCACCCCTCTCTGCTTCCAGATCACCTCAAAAAAACCCATGAATATAAATTAAGCTCTGGGTCACTTCCTTATTCCTAGCAGGAAATACCATCCTACATAGTCACTTGGTAACCTACATTACTGCCTGCAGTAATCCAGTCACTCCTTCAGAAACCTCATGCAAATAGAGCCCTTAGTCACTTTGTGCCAATTAAGTTCCTGGTCACCCAGATATTGCTCCTACTTGTAGGGTTATTTCATTAATCTTTTGGGATTGCTTTTGGAAGAAGTTCTGTTACTAATATCCATTTCTAAAAATCACCATGCTATGCAAAATTTCTAAAAACTAAAGGGTTTATGGGGAAAATAGAGACAGGGATAATACTTGAAAATATTATCTGTGACATTTGAAAAAAGAAACCTAGTAAAAAAAGTTGTACAATTTTTGTACGTTTAATTAAGGAATACGTATATATCACAATAAACAATGGCAGAGTCCTCAGCTTTGGACTGCTGTTCAGCCTGCTGTCAGGTTCCCATAGGGCCGGGCTGGCAAAGTGGATGGCTATATGCAAACTCCAGTGAGCCAAAACTCTGGGATCCTAAGCATGAAAGGAAGTGGGAGTTGGTATGGAATGGAGTGCATTGGTGCTGGCCAGCCCTTCTCTACCCACAGTTCCCACTGCACAAGAAAATATATAATAAATATGGTGCTTTACTTTGCAAAAGACCAGAAGTTTGCTTGTGGAAGTAGACCTTATAAGGGCTATATTTTGGGAGTTATTAGGAAGAGGTGGAAGGAGAGTTATCTGCACTCAGATGAAAAAGTGTAACTCCAGAAGTGTATGACTGGTTCATTTGTCCTTTCATCTTTCTATGGTTTGTGCAACTTGTTTCAGATATTCTCATTCCTTATGGATGAAATTATACACAAGCAAATGCATCTATGTCTTGCTCAGATTGTATCCTAATATACAATTGTATTTAACCATTTGTTTAATTTTTTTTAAACTGATTATATGCTTTTAGGCTTTATATGCCATCTTTGCTAAGTCTTTGAAATAACCTTAACTCAGTAGTGATTGTCATACCTTACTCAAAGTTTTGCTGAGTAGTGAATCTATTTAAGTCGTTTTCTAAGAGGTCATCTTTCATTTATTAAATGGATGATTTGTATAGATCATGGGCAATTTCTTGTTAAGTCAGACTCTCCATCTAAATGGAGGTGGAGGTGAGACGAGTAGAAGGAGAAGGTAAGGGCTTTGCCTAGAATCACTCAAATAGTCAAAGGAAAAGTACCTGTCTTTGGGTTCCCAGGCTACCTCACTAATTGAGCAGGTCAACTAGAGGTCATTTTTTTCTTAATACAGGCAGTCAGTTATGCCAGCTGTGTTCCAGGTACTGTGCTAAGTGCCTGAGAACATGGTCAGTACCCTGAAGGAGCTCACAATCTGAGATAGTCACATTTTAAGAATTTTAAAAGTTAAATCCAAGTAACTAACATTTTGCCTAGCATGAAACAAAGATCATAAAGTCTACAATCCCGAATTTCCACATGTTTTTTTTAAATTTTGAGTTCCAAATTTTCTCCCTCTTGCTCCCAAGAAGGCAAGGAATATCAATTATACATGTGTACTCATGCAAAACATTTCCATACACAATCCCAAATTACAGGTGTTCCATTCTCTTCCAAGTCTGAATATTATGTCTGTGTAAGTATTAATAGAAGTTCTTTTAAAATACAAATGAGATAGCTCAATTGTTAATTGAAAGCTGTACTGCTGGGAATCAAAGTCAAATTATTTATTTATTTGAAGCAATTATATTTTTTCACTCAAGTAAATTTACATCAAGTAAATCAAGTGCTTTTGAACTCTGTTCAGACCTGAGCATTTACAGAAATAAAGGCTGTTTTTTTTTTTAAAGGCCATTAATAGAGCACTGACTGCTGTCCATCTTCAGAAGCATCTCTTTTACCCACCTACATGCGTCAAGGCTATGAGACTGAAGGACAGGACGCTGAGACAATGCCAACGACAATAAACTCATTGTACTTCAGCTGTTTTTATTTTCTCCCGTGTAAACAAAATTAAGACTACTTTTGTTAAGGCAATTGTAAAACACAGTCACTTATGGAGGATAAACACTGATGCCTAACAAGACAACACTATGTGCGGCTTTTAATACAGTAAACCAAAATAGTTTTATTACATTTTGGCAAGTACCTTTTCCAGGCAGGATTACACACACTTCATCCAAAAGCTTTAGGAGAAGAAAGACTGGATAATGATATAAAGTTAACTCTGATTATGGGTAGATCTTGCTTTCAAATTCACTTTTACATAACCAAAAAGTAGGAGATAAAGTCCTTTAATGATCCTATTCACTAACTCATGTTGACTTTTGACTTTTTTTCTTTCCTATCTAGGCTGATAGCCCAACAAGTCCTTAACTCTCTGTCCCAACCTGGGGAATGTGTGATGTATCAATCAGACTGATTACTACTTCTTTTATCTGAGATAAATCTTTAGCAGAGAATGGGGAGAGTAAAAAGACTGAGGAGAACTTTCCAGCTCTTTCTCGGTCTCACTTCCCTCATCTGTAAAACAAAGGGACTGGATTAGATAGCGTCCAAGGTCTGGTCCAGCTTCAAAATCCATGATCCTGTGATCCTGAGGCAGATTCTTCACAGTGTGGCTTCATTATTTTGCTGCAGTGTTATGAATACCCAAAACATCAGCATGTTCAAATTGAATAAAAAAGCATATCCTGTAGTCAAATATGTGTCTTTGTTGGACTCTCCATTGTCCATTAGAGGAAGTATATATAAGTCTTTACTGTGAGCTCCATCATAAGGGGTCAAACTTGTCATCAATTTCTAAACAGTGGCAGGACTCTAAATCTTGGACATACTTTTATATTTACTGTTTAAACTGCCTTTCTTCAGAGCTACTTAACTTTACATTTATTGATGTGGACATGGCTACTGCAGGCATTTAAAGAGGTGCCAGTGACTATAAGAGATAAACCAGTGTTGAGAAATGAAAGCAGGCTATACTGAACAGCCGCCCAAGTAAAGTTGTTTTTTGCCCAGTTTCATCTTTTAAAGGATATGGAACACCCACAAAACAAGTCACCTTCAGAAATTTTAGTATAAACTTTCCTTCCAAGTTTATACAATAAGTGCCCTGATTGGCCATAAGGACAGATTGGTAATCATCTCTTAACTAGTAGATCTTAGTGATACAGTGCCTGCCTAGTTATACATTTTAATTACATAGATGGAAGTTTTAAATTCCTGGTCCCATATTTCAACTATAAAATAACCCAGATATTACAACTAATAGAGATTAACTAGGTTTTAACAAATACATTTTTCCCCCCTCATGATCACTGGCTTTGTGAGCAAGCTCTGGGCAGGGTTTACCCAAGATGAGGATGTTAAACAGACAGATACTAAGAAGTGAGGGTGAGAGTCTTAATCTATAATTCCTTAGCTCAGAAAAGAAACAACTTAAACAGGCCCCTTGTGTTTTTCATTCTTGGCCAAGTAACTTTCCTGGGGTCTTTTACACCATTATGTTGAATGGGTTAAACTCAGAACAAAGTGGGAGAGGTAAGAAGTGAGAGAATTCTGCCAAATTGGAATGATAAAAGATAATTTCCAATCCAGCGAATCTCTTCAAAGAAAACAAAAATTACTACAGATGGGGGCAATATTTTGTTCTCTAGAGTTAGTAAGGAACGACGGATGGATGAGAAAAGAAAGTAGAAGATCCAGATCACATCCAGTATTAGAAATGACTACCACTGATAAATTCCAGCACCTTCTCCCTTTATACTTTGTCTTGTTTACATTCAAAGGCAGGTTTAAAAAACAGCTCATGATTCACCTCATGACACTGTAACCCAGTCATCTGAAAATGATGAGGAAGAAGCATCTTGTTTACTTCTTCCGTCATTCTGTCCTTACTGTACATGTATATAGACACAAAGGGATCACATAAAAAAAATGAAAATGACTGTGCGAACCTCATGGAAGATTGGCCTCGTTGACAATCACAACTCCAAAGTATAATTGGTCCTGTTTCTTGCTTGCATTTATTTATAGTTTGTTCTTCCCCAGAGATCAAAAGCTCTATAAATGGAAAGGTCTCTGCTTTCTGTACCGCAGAACATGGTCACATTCAATAAATATTAATGAACTGAATAAGAAACAGGTTGTCTGAAAGTAGAGCTCTCTGAACAGAATGAGCATTTAAACTCATATTTGTCTAAGAATCAATACCTGCATTAGTGTGTGATATTGGCTTTGTGTCCACAAAAAGAAATCCCCAGACAACTAACCAAAAATGGCCAAAGCCATCCATATCTGTTACTTAAAAACCAAACTGAATATATAGCATTGGTGTCACTACCTGAAGTACAACTGTCCCTAAAGGAACCTATCTTGTATAAAACAGTTCTCTTTTGGGTAAATTATTGCTTTTTCTAGCAGTTGGCTAGTTAGCACATGTTAGCATGGGTTCCTTCATACTGGACTTCTCTCCCAAAGAGACATTCTGCCCCAAAGTCTCATGGACAGAATCTTTTGGTAGAATATATTGGGAGTTATGTAAGAGAGACCACTGCCCTGATCAAAAGCAGAACCTTCATAACTCAATGAGAGCTACCAATGATGTTAAAAAAAAAATTGAGAAAAGGCTAAACAGCATTTTAATCAAGTGAAAGTCCATGACTGGATGAGATTTCTGGACTGTGCCAATGAACTCACGCTTGTATTTAACTTTGCGTTTCAGTTAGCTAATGTCATGGACAAGGGAACACCCACAAAAGGCAGTCATCTGCCTGGTATTATATTTGATCTTGAGGGTGAGAAGGGCACAGGCATGCTGGTACTGACTTGGAGACAAACAAGACAGATGCTGGAGAAATCACAGCCACAAAAACACGGGTATGTAACCCAGGAATCAAATAGGAGAAAAGAAAGGCTTTTTTTTTTTGTGTGGCCATTTTGTGGCAGTTTTACCAAATCCGCTATTTCATTTTCCTTCCAGATATATACAGATTCTTATTGGGTGCGGATGTCATTAGTCCAGACTCAGACTATCATCCTTTTATCTAGGAAGTTGACATATATGGTCCACTTATCTCATTTAGAAGGCTTCATGGTCTTCAGGCATGACAGCTCTCTCTGCCTCAGCAGTATCCAAATCACCTTGTAATAAAAAGCGCAAAGACGCCATGCCAGGAAGAGGAAAGAGGAGAAGGAGAGAGAGTGAAGGAGGCCTGTGTAAACATATACCACAGATGTGCCAGACATACAGGTCAACTTTTTTTTTGGAGGCATAATTTAATCTTCTTGGTAAAAGCACTCTCTACTCCATCCCTGGTAACCTTTTAGAGGGGTTACAGAAAACTCAGCACCAAAGGATGAAAGGGATTCCCTACCCCACCCCCAAAGGATGTCTTGGATTATTATAAAACATAGGCCTTCTGCATATATGGATGCGCACACTCACATACATACATACATACATACACACACACACACACACACGAAAAGAAAACCCGCTTAAAAATGTTAGGAGAGGGGATTTAAGAATACATCTTCTTCCCCATCTGGCTTTGAGACCAAGCCCCCCCCAAAAAAGGGAGAGTGACTTTAGATATATCCCCGGTAGTCTCTCATCCAACCTTCATCACTCTGTCCCATTGAGGAGAATCGAGTTTTCCGAAGTTCCCTTTGGATGAAAAGCAGTCCCTGAACCAATCACTTTTGCTTCTGCTTGCTGTCATTATTTCCATAGGTAGAACCTTTGTTAATTTCTGTCACGCCGATCATACGCCGAACACCAACAGATGCTGCAAAGAGAGAAAGGTCAAGAATCAGGAGGCACAGAGCCCATGGGAGATCAAGGCTACCTGCGATTTTAATTCAATTCTACTGAGAATTCAGAGATTTTATTATTTGGGAGGAGGGTACCAATTCACAAGATCTGTTAATATCCTTAAAAATCACAGAACCTCACAGTCTTAGGGGATATGAGAGGCCATCCAGCGCAGCCCACACTGATTAAGAATCCCTTCTACAATATTGCCACCATGTGGTCATAAAGCCTTCCCTTGAAGATCTCTGAGTCAAGGACAATGTTATCTCCATTTCTTACACTAAGTCTAAATCTGCCTCATTGGTTTCTTTGCATTTATTTGTACTCATTTCTCCTAGTTCTATTCTCTGAGTCTAAAGAGAACAAGTTTAATAACCTCTTGCACAGGACAGCTTTTCAAATATTTACACGAAAGCTATCATGTTCTTTGCTGGCCCTGCTCCCATCACTATTCTCAGGGATTAAGAGCCTTCATTCCTTCAGTAGGAGCATCGTGAGACCCTTCACCAGCTTATTCACCCCCTTCTGGATTCTCTCCAACTTGTCCTTCCTAAAATGTGGCACATGGACAGAACATAATATTCCAACTATAGTCCAACCAGGGCATAGTTGAGTGTGTAATTATAATCTGTATTCAACACTGCGTCTCAATGAAGCCCCAAATCAGTTAGCATTTTTTTCTCCCATAGAACTTTGCAGTCCACCAAAATACATAGGTCTTTTTCAGATGATTCACTATCTAGACTCACCACTTTCAGCAATTTTGTATTTATAAAGTTATTTTGTTTTGTATTTAAACTAAATGTATAGCACTTTGAATTTGTCCCTACAAATTTCCATTTTAGAAGACCTGCCTTCAGAATCTAGTCCACCAATGTATTTTTGGATCCTTGCCCTGTCTGTCATATTAGCTATTCCTCCAAGCTTTATGTCATCAGTAAATTGGAGCAGCCATGTACCCTGCTTTCATTTAGGTCACTGAAAAAATACCCAAGAGCACAAGGCCAAAGAAAGTTCTCTTGGGTTAGGATTCTGGGATGAAGACATGAAGTTGCTATGAATTTAATTCAAATCAATGTGCCAAGTAGTTGTGAACTGCCTACTGTAGGTAAGCACTGTTCTGGGTACCTGGGGAAACAATAACACAAAGAAAACATATCGAGATTTTAAGGAGATGAATCACAGGATTTTAGCAGCCACTGGAACAGCTGTACTCTGCAGTTTTAAAATAGAGAAAACTACTCTCTTTTTTTCCAATTCATTTCTAATTATAAGGAAAATCATTGTTAAGATTACAAAACAATGTTGGGTGATGTCATGCATCAGACTTGTACAAAATGTTATGATGTACTTTTGGTGCTGTTGTTGAGTCCATTTTTTTATTCATGACCCCTTTTGGGGTTTTCTTGTCAAAGATAGTGGAGTGATTTGCCATTTCCTTCTCCAGCAAACAAGGATAAGTGACTTGCCCAGGGTCACACAGCTAATTAGTGTCTGAGGCCAGATTTGAATTCATAAAGAGGAGTCTTTCTGACTCCAGGTCCAGCACTCTATCTCAAAGGAAAGAAAGCTACTCTTTGACTAAAAGCCAAGTTCACATGTGGATTCCCTATTAGGGTAAATAAACAAACCACATTTGGAGGCCTGGAGGAAGGAGGTTATTTAGAACTGCACTAATGTAGACAGTTTGGGGAATATGTTATGGAGCAGAATTTGAGCCACTAAAAGGTCTAAAACTACATCTTCTGTATCTCTCACATCTATTTTCTCTTTTCACCTTACAGCCTCTGTCTTGGTTTCTACCTTTATCACTTCTTTCTGCTACAGTTGCAATAACCTTTAATCTCTCTCTAATGCATCCTCCACATAAGTACCATGATGTTAACTTTAAAACAAAGATTTGACCAAAAAATTCCACAAAAGAAAATTTTTTACTGGCACCCTTTTGGATCAAAATCATGATGTTGTCATGTAAGTTCTCTCATGATATGACTCCCATTTACCTTTCCAGGCTGATATTCTATTTTTCCTCTTAGTACATCCAAATGGCTAGCTAGCTATTACCCACACATGACATTCCATCTTCTTCCTCTGTGACTCTTGTCTAGAATACAGGCACGTCTCACTCCCAGAAACCTCTTAAAATTGTAGTTTTCTTCCAGCAGATCCCCCTAGACAAGGCCTTTCCTGACTACCATCCTACTCTGTGCTTCCTCCTTCTAGAAACAAGTTTTTACCACTTAGTATAGAGTGATTCCTTTACACTCTATTTCTCTGTACATCCCGCCTTCCCACCTCACCCAAGAATGTTCCATGAGGGCAAAGGTCTTTGCATCCTCTGCACCTGATACCGTAACAAATGTTATTTGAATAACAACAGCCACCGGTACCATTACTACTGCTCTCACCACCATCACCACTACTATATTTCTAGCTGTTCAGTCATCGCAGTCGCATCCAACACTTCATGATCCCATTTGGGCTTTTCTTGGGAGAGATAATGGAGCAATTTGCCATTTTCTTCTCCAGCTCATTTGACTGATGAGGAAACTGAGGCAAACAGGATTAAGTGACTTTTCCAGTCAAACAGGAGTAGGTGTCTGAGGCTGGATTTGAACACAGGAAGAAGAGTCTTTCTGATTGCAGACCCAGTGCTCTATCCCAGTGCCACCTAGCTGCCCTGAATTCCTAGTAATACCTTCTTAAAACAGAAGAAGAGCCTAAAAGGCACACAACCAACTGGAAATAATGAGTCAGGAGGGGGCTAAAAACCAGAAGCTAAAATTCTGATTACGAGCTAAGCAGGGTGCCTAATTCAGGCAGCTAATTCTGGAAATTCAAATCTCACTTTTAAGAACCATCTTAGTCAGCTGTTCACTTCCCAAATCATTTCCCCCCTTTCTGTGCCCATGGTAGTGGTGAGAAAAAAAGAACCAGTATCATTATTATCAATAGTTTTTTACCCCAAACTGTACAATGTTAAGAAATATTTTCTAGGTTCCCTCTGGCAGAATAACTGGTGATCATTCGAGTCACCACAAATTGGGAGTAGACTCAGTATACAGGAATGCCATGTAACTAAACAACTTAAATAAAGTCCCTTGGGCCCCCGGGGCTCCAGTTTTCTTGTCTGTGATAAGAACAAACTGACTGCTACTTCAGTCTTTTGAAGAGCTAGAAACTCTCACGTCAGTCAAAACTTTGGTGAACCCTGTCTTTATAAGAAAAACTGGGCTTTTTTCTGAGCTGTGCCTGATTTATTTTATTCTAAACTTTCAAAAATGACTTTTAAAAAATTAAAGAAAATAGACCCTCTTAAATAGTCAAGATCTTTTAACAAAAATGAATGAGCTCAAGAGTGAACTCTCGGTCCTTCCAAACCTGCCATCAAACAATGCATAGAAAGGACACTCTCTAAAAATCATGATTAATTCCTTCTCCTATTACCTTCTCCCATCAGCTCTGTGAAATGAGTATTAATAAACAATTGACAGTCATTAATAAATAACAATAGCTGTTAATTATGGAGCACTTTTGAGATTTGCAAAACACTTTAGAAATATTATCTCAAGTACCATCATAAGAAACCTTTTATCATCCTTCATCTTTACAGATGAGGAAACTGAGGCAGATCACATTTAAGTGACCTGTCCAGATTCACATGGCTGGTAAGTGTCGGAGGCTGGATTTGAACTTAGATCTTTCTAAATTCACATTTAGCACCCTATAAATGAATGGGAGCGAAGGATGGGAATATATACCTAGGTGTGTCAATTCATGCCAAGACAGCATGGAACTGAAGAAGGAAAGAGAGAGGTCCTATTCCCAGGAGGGTCCAAGGCAGGACACAGCACCCACGCAAGAAGCCTCCCAAGGGAACTTATCTAACATGTAGCAGGAAAGTGGCAGTGAAGAACCAGGAGGTGAAATAAGCCAGGAAGATAGAGAGAGGCATGCAGAAAGCCTCCCCCAATCCCTTAATTCCAGGGCCTTCCCACTGCTAATCCTTTCCTCTTTATCCTGTGTGTAGCTTGCTTTGTATATATGTTTCTTGCATGTCATCTTTCATTGGGTTGTAAGCCTCTTGAGGACAAGGACTATCTTTTGATTCTTTTTGTAACCCCAGCACTTAGCGCCTGGCACACAGTAGGCACTTAATAAATGTTTGTGTTTGACTAACCAGTTAGGGTTAGGGAAACCAAAGGAAAGAAAGAATAAAGAGGAATCTGAATTTGGAAAGTCTCCAAGGAAAAAGAGAGTAGGGGGAACCCAATCAGGGCAACAGGAGAAAACTGGGATTTGCCACAAATGGCAGGAAAGCTGCTCCCAAACATACGAGGTCCTGACAGCAGGGCTGCATTCAAGTGAAGGGCTTCTGGCTCTTCCCTTTTCTTCCCCTCCATGAGCTCTGCATTAGCAAAAGTTTCAGGTCATTTCTGGCACTCAGGAGCAGGGGCTGAAGAGGGTTGGCCAGGCTGCTCCGGCTGACACCCTAGACCTTGCAGTCCTCTGGCCAGTCTATCCTGCAGGGCTCAGCCCCCTTCAGGCCCCTGGCTACTTCCCTCAGCAGCGGCTCTGACCCAAGCAGATGTGGAAGACATGAGGCCATGACTCCTCAAGCCGGAGCCAGGGCTCTGGCCACGGCAGCAGATGGCTAGAGGGGACCAACACAGGGAACAACGTGGAGAGACTTTTGAGGGCTTCTCTTCTATTACAACTCCTCGGAAAGCCTTCAGTGCTTCAGCAAAATGTAGTTTGGGAAATACTGAACTAGGGGACCACCAAGGTCCTCAGCAATTCTAACATTCTCAGCCCAATCTGGGTTCCATTTTTCAGAAGTTCTGAGTTGGAAAAGTCTCAAACAAAGTGCTGGAGCATGTTAGCTGAGCCTGCTCACTCACTCCCACCCCCCACCCTCATGGCCCAGGCATCAGCCACCTCACTTACCCACAAAGATGACAAGGGCGAAGCTGGCCAGTGTCAGTGATGAACCACTGCTGATCATGTTAGCCACCAGCTGGAACAAGGGGTAGAGAAGCAGCAAAGCCCAGAAAAGGCAACTCAAGAGAGTCCAGGGTCGCCGAGGGGGCACAATGGGGGTACCAGGGTATGTTCCTGTCCTGTAGTATCCCTCCTGAAAGGCATCCTGGGAAGACAAAGGGGTACAACTATCAACTCACACAGGGGTGAGGGTGAGAGGGAGGGAGGGTGCCAACAGCTTAGCTCACTGGACTAGAGGCAGTCCTGAACAGAAATGCCTCCCTAGGGCAGGTGGGAACAGGGTGGGGGGTGGACTTCAACTTCTGGCCCTCTTAGGAGCCTGGTGAAGCCTGTAGACTCCCTCTCCGAATAACATCCTTAAGTGCATAAAATACATAGATTACAAAGAAAACCAAATACAGTGAATTATAGTTACTGCTGTTTAGTTGTGTCTGGCTATAACTGCACTGACCATGATGTCCATGGGATTTTCTTGGCAAAGATGCTGGAGTGGTTTGCTATTTCCTTCTTCGGTGGATTAAGACAAACACAGGTTAAGTGACTAGTAAGTGTCTGAAGCTGGATCTGAACCCAGGTTTTCCTGCCTCCAGGCGTAGTGCTCTATCTCTTGAGTTGCCTCCTCAGCAAACAGGCTAAGTGACTTGCCCAAGGTCACACAACTAGTAAGTGTCTGAGGCTGGATTTGAACTAAAGTCTTCCTGATTCCCAAGAGCAGATAAATGGTACAGTGGAAAGAGCACCGGGCTTGGAACCAGGAAGACTCATCTTGGTATTTCAAATCTGGCCTCAAGTCTGACCTTGGACAAGTTAATTAACTCCTATCTGCCTCAGTTTCCTCAACTGTCAAATGAGGACAAAAGTAGCACCTACCTCCAGGATTTTTGTAAGAACCGAAGGAGATAATATTTTAAAAACACTTAACAAAGTACCTGGGACATAGTAGGCATTAAGCAAATGCTAGCTATTATTATTGAAACTGTACATCAGGAGTTCTCTACTATGTAAACTGTTCATAGAAGACAAATTCCCATATTACAAATATAACCACCAAAATATCCTTTGATATTCATCAAATAAACTTTCCTGGAATTAAAACATCATTACAGACAGAATTGCTGCCCACAAGTACCCATATGTGACGTTTATGATAACAATTTAATGCAGTCTTTAATTGAGGGTGCCATATTGAATATGCATAGTTTCCAGGGAATGAAAAACCAGGAAAACATAGAGATCCAGGTGAAGAAATAAAAGCTACATGAAAAGAGAACTGAAAAATATGTCACTGATGATGTTACTAAACTTAGCATCTGAATATTCTTATTCAATTACAAAATGCAATCATTTCATCCATCTGTACAACAGCTAGGAGGACATTAAATATAAAAAACTATAGGGAAATTAATAAACATTTATATACAACCTATAAAGCACATTTTCATAAATGTCAGGCACTGAACAAAGAGCTTCACAACACCTCAGTTGGTCCTCACAACCCTGCAATGTGGGTGGTTTTATTATCCCCATTTTACTGATCAGAAACCTGAGGCAGACAAAAAGTTAAATGACTTACCCAGAGTCACACAGCTGGTAAGTGTCTGAGGCAGAATTTGACATCAAGTGTCCCTGACTCCAGGCCCAGAGATCTACCCACTAACTACAGGATAATAGCAAGACTCTTAAGAACTTGTCATCAGACCATTTCCATCTGAACGCCATCGTATGGTAAGAATGAAAAAGCAGTAATTAACCCTTGCAAAGCATTTTAGATACACTCTTCCTTTAAACCTCACAACCACCCTATTATTAACGGCATTACAATCTCTTTACAAATGATATTTGGGCACAGAGAGATTAAGTCACACATCTATCACATCTCAGAAATGGGCTTCAAACTCACCACAAAAAGCAAGTATGGCTCATGGCCTAGCATCCATTCAAATCAATTGGATATGCAACACACTTTCTCTTCTCTCTTAGATCACTTTCTCCCTCCCTCTCCCCTGCCATGTGCACACTACTTTGATTGTGTGTGGTTACAGATGGAGGCCATAGGAGGAAAACTGGATGGCTAGGGAGGATATAATTGCTCTGAGTAAGTGGATAAATACTGAAGATAACTGACAGTCAGAACTCCAAAGAGCAATCTAACAGCTAGCATTTATGTAGCACTTTAAGGTATGCAAAAATGCTTGGCAAATATGATCTCATGTTTCTCTTCACAATAACCCTAGGAGGTAGGGGCTGTTATCATTCCCATTTTAGAGATGATAAAAGAGAGGCAAATAGAATTTAACTAAGTTGCCCAGGGTCACACAAACTACCATTATCCCTTCCACACTGCAGGAGTTTGGAGCAAGGTGCCCCTGCAATCTCGAAAAATTCGTGTAAAATTTTTTGGCCCTCCCTATGTACTAGAGAAAAAGCCTGAATTATTGTGGTACTAAAAGATAAACTATGTTAATGCTATATACTATATATATATATACTATATGTGTGTGTGTGTGTGTGTGTGTGTGTACCTTATGCATTTCTGAGTTGCTAAACTTTTTCTGTGTCATCTACTTGCCTTCATTTGTGGCTTCCACAAAACTCCCCCCAAAATTCCCATTTAATTTCTTATGCTGACCTGTAATATATTGAAAGTGTGATGGGGAAAGTCACAAAGTGGAAGGCATAATTGTAGTAAGTGTCTGGGGACAGATATGAGCTCAGGCACCCTTAACTCCAAGTACAATGCTCTTTCTATCTCACCACCTATCTGCCTTAGAGGTCTAATTTACCCTTGGCATTTTACAGATGACAATAGTAGCTCACATTCAAATAACCTTTTTAAGGTATGCAATGCACTCTTCATATATCAATTTATTTGATCCTCAAAAGTGATAGTAATCTTATATTATAGTTTTATACATCATTTGTTATCCTCATTTTATAAATGAGGAAATTCAGGCTAAGGGAAACTAAGTGACTTGTTGGGGTCACACAGCTGATGAAGTGTCTGAGGCAGGATTTGAACTCAGACTTTAAGTCTAATGCTCTGTCTACTGTATCACCTAGCTACCTCCCCAAACTTCCAACTCATGCTCCTATGGAATAATCAAAAAACCCTCTACCATGCTGATAACCCTTCTCTGGACATACCAATATCTCTTCCTGAATTGGGTTGCCCAGAAAAGAACCCAGGTCTTCAGAGGTGGTCTGAATGGGACAGAGTCCCCAAATAAACCTCTTAAACTCTTGTGTGGGGATCATGTGCTCCTCTGACAGTCTGGTGCCCCTCTGGTGCCCTCCCTTGCATGTGTTTTTAAATGCCCAAATAAAAAAGAAACCAATTATACTGAAATTAGTTACCAAAAGTTATTAGTAATTTTATTTTCAAAAGGAATTGCTAATTATTATTATTAAATATTCCAAATGAAACTGATTATAATAAAGTATAGTTATAAAAATATTTTTAAAAATAGTTTTACAAACCCCCAAGTTCAGAACCTCTTTCTATTAAAGTTTCAGACCTGGATATCACTCCATCTATAACTTGGAGGCATAGTGGGTAGAGTATAGTTGTTCAGATGTTTCAGTCATATTCAACTCTTCGTGACTCCATTTGGAGTTTTCTTTGCAAAGATACTGGAGTGCTTTTCCATTCCCTTCTCCAGCTCATTTGACAGATGGGGAAACTGAGGTAAACAGGGTTAAGTGACTTGCCCAGAGTCACATAGCTAGTAAGTATCTGAAGACGGATTGGAACTCAGGAAGATGAGTCTTCCTGACTCTAGGCACAGAGCTCTGTCCACTGTGCCAACTAGCTGCCCCAGAATGGGTAGAATACTGGACATGGAACCAGGAAGACCCGAGTTTGAATACAGCCTTGGGCACGTACTAGCTCTATGACCCTGGGCAAGTCTCTTAATCTTTCTGTGTCTCAATTTTCTCACCTGTGAAATGAGAGGGCTCAACTCTATAGCCTTTAAGGTCCCTTTAGCTCTAAATCTAAAATCTATTTTTGCTCCTTTTTCTCTAGTCTAGTTCATGAACAACAACAAATCCTCAAGCGTTCCTGTTGCCCTTCGTCTGTCAGCCTCTGCTTATCCTGGGCTTTACTAGTCCTAACTCAAGTCTTACAGGATCATGCCAGCCTTTCGTATTCATTCCTCATTACCCGCCCTTGCTGACAGTTTCCTCATCCATCCATTTTATCCAGTTTTCCTTATGTATCAGAGCAACAGGTATCCCTCTTCCTTTTCTAAGACTGACTATCGAAAACCTTTAATGTTGAGCAAGCATTCTCCAGCCAAACATCACTTGGCTGCATTCAGTGGCAGTTCTAGGAGAAATAAATCAATGAGTAAACACTTATTTAGTGCCTGCTGTGTGCTATGTAATTACTAAGGTGTAATATTCACAAATAGATGCTCATCCAATGATGTCATACTGAGGCTTCATTACTTCCTGAAAGAGTCTGCTCATAATGTAATGATGACATTATTGCAAAGGCAATTTTAGAGGGGATATGCCGGTAGAATCCAACATTTTCACAAGGCCTGAAGAGTCTTCACTTCTTGTCCCAAGTCTCCTTTGCCAGGCCCATATTCTTCTATTCCTTAAAGTACAACCTGCTTGTTAGCTGTTGTTACAATGTGCATGACCTGAAGGAGACTCCTTGCTGGCAATCAAACATGTTTGTGTTTTCCCACCTTTGTGCCTTTGCTTGTGCTGTGCCCCTTGCCTAGAATGCCCTTCTTGCATCAGTATCTGCCTGCCAAACTTTTCCTGATACTTTAGGATCCTGCTGACATGCAACTGTTTCCCATGAAGCCTTCCAGATCTCGCTAAGCATAGACAATTCCTGCTTCCGCATCATCTCCTCCCAAGACTGAAAACTTCTTGAGTCCATGGACTATTCATCTTTATATGCCCCTCAGGGTTTCGATCAGTGCTTTGCTCATAACAACTACTAATAACTAGCATTTATAAATTGCCTTCAGTAATTATAAACGTCTTTGCAAATATTTATCTCATTTAAGTCAAAAAACAAGACTGGGAGGTGGATGCTACCGCAATTTCCATTTCACAGATGAGGAAACTGAGGCAAGTAGTGATTTAATGACTTGCCAAGGTTCACACAGACTGCAGTGACTGCTGCCAAGTGTGAACTCAGGTCTTCTTGACTCCAAGTCCAGTGCTTGTGAGGGTTCATGACTCATCTCGACTTAGTTGCTACTAAATAAACATGTACTGAATAAATAAATAAAGGCACCAACCATGCTTTCTTTTCTTTTCCAATCAGACCTTTAAGCACCAAGTATTTCCACAATGTACAAATGGTGTCCATATAGCTGATGATAAAAGAGACTGTGATGGGAGAAATTAGCTTCCAAATTAGTTGCCCAAATAATGATGGTCAATCTTGGTTTATCCCTGGTGGTTGAAGTCTTGGAAAGTATAAATACATATGTCTTATAGATGCTTCTCAAACTTACAGCTTAGCGATTTCACACGTAGTAAAATAGCATTGCTTGGGAGAGGTGTTGGGAGAAGAAGATTCTTTCAATTCAGAACTCAAATTTTTAAATGAATGTTCAAAATAATAAATTTGCGTGTGGTTTAAACAACATAAAAAATAAATAAATGCTTGTTGGCTAATCAAAAAAATAAAAACTTAGAGCTGCTCTGTTATTTTCAATGTCTGGACCAAATTTTCCATTAGCCACTGATGTTATCAAGAATTAACTCTGACTGATTTGCATTTGCCCTCCCCATCCTTTGATGGAAGGACTAATGAATTTTCACAGAAAGATAGTGGAAAAATTAGGCCACAGGAGAAAAGGAAAGCAGAATCAAGAGGTAAAGCAGGCTACAAATTGACTGATTAGCCCTAGAATAATGGAGAGTGGACCATCTAAGAGAACGTGCCAAGGGGAAAAGCAACATTTCAGTCACTTGATACTAGCAGCCCATCTGGAGCTGGCTCCTGCTGCAGGGGGAAATTAATTATTTAAATGATTTCTAAACCACATTTCTAAACCACTACGAGAGCTCAGGCTGCTTTCAAAACAGACTACTGACCTTCTCTTGATAGAGCTTATGGAGCCATCTGGAACACTGCTCTTCATCTTCTGGGACTTCTTCTAATGGAATCCTTCTGCAGAAGCAAAGAAAGGGGAGATAAGGACAGTCTAAACTACTCAACTACTTAGAAGGAGCCAGCTCCTCACGATAACAGCCACCATTTCTACGAGGTCTATCGAAGAGGCCCCATATCTGAATTTCAAATTCCAACCCCATTCTTTTAATTGAAAAACTGAAAGCCAAAGCCAAAATCCTGTAGGCCTATTTGATGAAAACATGATTGATGGGAAACTATGGAGTAGATGACTTCTTACAGCCCTCTTGGGCAATGAAAGAACTATAAGATTTCTAAATAAAAGCTAAAGCCAGGTTAGAGCATGGAAGTTTTGATTCTAAGTCTGCCCAGGGATTTTTGTCAATGGATTAAGTGCTCCAGTCCAACCTGATCTGCCTCCCAAAACAATATCCCATCGGATTAATGGTTCAGAGACAAAAGTGCTTGCAGCTTTTAAGTAGTTCAAATGAAGCCATTTCTGAAAACAAAATGGGAAATTAAATTAATAGGAATTGGCAAATTCAGTACATGTATTTTGGGAGCACGGGACCAACACACAAGCGTGGGATTTTAAAGCATGCCTAAACTGCTTGATTCAACGACACAGATTCAAATCTTTTCCCAAAGTGGGGCAAACTGTATCTCTAACTCTGCCTACCATCCCTTGCCTTGACCATCAAGTGACAAGAACCCCAAATAACTGTTTCCTTTTACAATTGATGCTTTAGCTCCTCAAATACGGATCATTTCTGAGGCAGTATTCTGCATATCTAAGTTCCTTTGAAAGTCCAACTCATATTTTTAGAGCTATCCCAAGGCAGCCAAAGGATAGAGTGCTGGGCCTAGAATCAGAAGGACCTGGAATGAGGAAGACTCATCTTCCTGAGTTCAAATCCAGTCTCAGGCACTTATTATCTGGGTGAACCTAAGCGAGTCACTTAACCCTGTTTACCTCAGTTTCCTCATCTGTCAAATGAGCTAGAGGAGGAAATGGCAAACTACTCTAATACCCCTAAATGGGGTCACAGATAGTCGAACATGACTCACCAACAAGATTAATGATGATCTCAGCCCCACCCTTCCTCAATCTTTCACCATTCCTGATGTCCTTTAATGTTTTTTATTGTATAATAAATTCTAGTATGTACTCATCTTATCCACTTATTAAAATGTATATAAGATGGAGACTACATCTTATTGTAAACTTTGTATTTCATGTAGCAAGTGGCATAGTGCTACACATTGTAGATACTTCATAAATGTCTGCTGAATGAATAGGTTTCTGGATGCATTTGTATACAGCCTGAAAGTGGCTACAAGGAACAGATAGAGTAGGAGGCTGAGATGCTTCTCTGTTGTAGTATAAGCAGCCCAGTGGCCCTGGACAGCGGGCTCTCGAGGACTGCTAATCTGCAGCAATGATGTGGGGTTGAACTGTGATTCAGGGAAGCAGCTGGTAGGGAATAATAAAGTGGCTAAGCCTACGGGTACTTTAAAATTAAATTTTTAATAGAAGACCTGAAGCAATGATACATACAATTAGCTTGTAAATCTGCCTTATCCTAACCAAGGCCATGCCTCTGGGACTGTCTCTGTCAAGATTCCACACATATCCCTCCAATTACTGGACTTCTGGGATTTATATCCTCTTCTAGTCTACCCTTGATGCTCATTTCAACCTGATCACAGACTCATAAACACATATGGGAGCTCAGAGAGTCCATTACACAGTAGTACAATTTGCTACACTCCTTGTACCCTTTAAAGGAATGGCTCTGGTAAGAAGCTCATCATCGCAGTCAATCAGTCTCCCTAGTTTTCAAATTTCTTACTAATCTATCAATGATTGTACAAATGACAACCTTATTTATTTAGCATTGTTGGGAATAAGGCAGTCCAGATAAAATGAGCTTCCCAAATAAATGAAAGAACCAAAATTGTGGGTCATTTTTCCACTCCTCTAGTATTTCAAATGGATCACAGAATCAGAGCTCCAGAGTCAGAAGAGGTTGGCTGGTTCAGTTCCTGCATTTGACATATCAGAAGACTGAGGGCCAAGGAGAGATGGCATGAAATGCCCAAGGTCACAGAGATAATAACATTTTTAGTTTCAGAATATATAACATAAATCAGTGTTTGATATACTTTATTGACTTCTTAAAGTATAGGGAATGTAAGTTAACCTTTTGAGGGTCATCACTGATAACCCCCAAGTAAAACCTATATAACTAATGGTTATACTGGGCCACAAAAGGGACCACTGCAGTGTAACAAGGCTTTGTCATACACTGAATGACCTGAAACTGGGGTGGGGAACTTGCACCTTGAGGCCATATATGGCCCTGTAGGTCTTCAAGTTTGGCCTTTTGACTGAATCCAGGTTTTACAGAATGAATCCTTTTATTACAGGGCTTTGCTCTGTGAAGTTTGGATTCAGTCAAAGGGCCCCACTTGAGGACCTAGAAGCCACAGGTTCCCCACCCCTGCCATAAACTGTTCTTTTGTTATGGCTGGGATATTTGCGATCTGTGTCTTCTTCCTAAGAGCTATCTCATCCAATTGCTGTCATTGTGTCTGGTGTTAACAGTTTGCTCATATGCACGGACATAAACACACACGTACACACATCAGATTTGTTGTTTCTGATTTTCTTTGGGCTGGAAGTCAAGCAAACAAGCTTCCTGAAACAGTATCTTGCTAAAATATGATTAAATAGCCTCTGAAGGCTGAGAGACTTTCCTGTGAGTAAAACACATGGGCTTTAGTGGACTTACTCCATGACACCTTCCTGGGCTATTTTTTCCTTTGGCTTAGTTTTTGATTCTCAGCCATATTACAGAGAGTTAAGGTTTGTGGATGTGGCTTCTGGACTGCGTACTGTTGCCGTTCAGTTGTCTCTAATTCTCCATGGCCCTATTTTGGGGTTTTCTTTGCAGAGATAATGGGGTGGTTTTCCATTTCCTTCTCCAACTCATTTGCCAGATGAGGAAATTGAGGCAAATGTGGTAAAGTGACTCTCTCAGGGTACCACAGCTAGTAAGTGTCAGAGGCTGGATTTGAACTCAGGAAGATGAGTCTTCCTGACTCTTGGCCCAGGGTTCTACCCACTGCACCATCTAGCTTCCCCCTTATGAACTTGATGTATAATTGCATAATGATCATGACATTTGACATACAGCACTTTAAGGCTCATGAAGCATTTTACATAATACATTTATTTAATACTCAAAACAACCCTAAGAGATGGGAATTTGCAATCATTTTATAAGTGAGGAACCTGCTCTACTTTTCTGACTTGAGCTGGTTTGCCCCTCTTTAAGCCACCAAGGATGCTCCTCTTCTGGGGGCTCTCCACATGTACCAGGCTTAGTGCAGATTCCTGATTGGCTTAGCTCCTTGAAGCTCAGAACTCTAGAGCTCAAGTGGTCCAACCAGCCTCAGTATGCTCAATACCAAGGACTACAAATGTGCACCACTACACTCAGCCTATAGGAAGAACTGACCTCAGGTCCACAAGACCTCCAAGTGTAGCTTTCTATCCACTACATAGGATGTATACAATGATATACATATTACACAGGTATAGATGGGGATCCCCCAAGTAAAACCAATATTGATGGTAAAAGGAAAATGGTGCTTCATCTCCCCACTCTATTTGGGAATCCATTGCCCGGGCTAGAATTAAGCTAAATATCTGTTTCATTTGACTACACACAGAGAAACTCTCACTTCAAAATAACTCGATCATATTTTTTCCCTTTACTAGATTATATGCTGCACTATCTATATGAATATATATATAATATATACATACACACATGTGCATGTGTATATATGCATGTATGTATATATGTATGTACATGCACATGCAACTATATTCCCTTTACTAGACTCTAAAATGAATAATCTATTACCTTAGCAAAGATATAAATATGTCTTTATTAGATTTAAAAGGAAATCCTAGAAGATGGGCAAAGGAAAAGTACACTTATACAATGAATATACTTGGAAATCAGTCAGGATCCCTTGAGGACAATACAGGTTGAAAGTCACTAGGTTTTCTCTGGGGATTTTCCATCTGAATTTCTTTCTCAAACAACTCACATTTAGAAGAAACTCAATTTGTTTGAATATAGTTTTGTTCATATTTACAAAGAACTGAACTGTGCTCTGTTGTGTTTTAGCAACTTTTTTAAAAAATTAATTTATTTTTAATTCTCAGCATCCATTTCCATAAGATTTGAGTTTCAAATTTTTTCCTTCCCCCTACGCAAATATTTTTAATTTCTATTCATTTTCCAATATTACATGTGACTGAAGGATATCAGTCATTCTAGCTATACTGTCTCAAGTCACAATGCTATATAATGTTATAAATTTCTACACACACTTGTACATATCTCATCAACAGTCATTTACAACTATTTCACTGAAATACTTTCTGGTGAACTAGTGTTAATAAACCATGAAATCAAAGCACTGTTTACACTTTGATGAGACACTGGTTTTGTAACTATTATGACCTCAACTTCCATTATCTTCTAATTCTCATTTCATAAACCTATCCACAAGTGACCTCTGCTACAGAAAGCTTGGGTCATCTCCTCTGCATGAATTTTACTGCCTAAATGTGAGAGAGGTAAGCATTTACCAGGGTAACACAAACAAAATAAAAATCTGTCACCCAAGAAATTTCACTTAGAAGACCATGATTCAGTATGAAACTTCACTTGAAACACCAATGCATTGTGTCTCAATGGCACGAATCAGTAAATATTGACAAACTATTCTTAAACTGGGCAATACCAGAGGAGAATCAATGAACACTTCACCAACTGGGAGCAAAAAGGAGATACTTTAATTACCAGTAATTCCACTGTAAGCCAATATATGTATATTTTTAGAGTAATGAAGATAACTTGCCTGACGTATAAATCTGCATGATATTTCTTTCCACTTAAGACACCCAGGAGTGTTGGGTTTTCATTGTTTCTGAAATTGAGTGTAGAGTCATACACAGCAGCAACTGTGGGGAAAAAAGCAGAGTTATTAATGCCATAGTCTCAAATAAGCTTCAGTGCATTTATTTCAACAGTGCACTGTCCTCAAACAGCACACCAACAATTTTTATTTCCAACTTTTTTGGTCAAGAGATATATAATAGAAACTGATACTAAAAAAAAATACCAAAACATCATGAATTCAAAACACATTCTCAGTTATTGCAATGGAAATCATCTTTAGCACATTTCCTCAAAGTCATAGGTGGAACTGAGACAAAATACTGGCTAGAAATACCCAAAGCAACAGAGCTGCAACAAATAGAAAGTAAAATTTAATCATCATTTTGTCATGAATAAACTATACTAGAATGAAGGGAAACAATGAGGTAAAATCCTGGCTCGCAACTGCTAGATGATAAAAGGTGTCAAGAAACAAAAATAGTAAGAGGGATCACAGCGAGAGGGACAGATATGTTTTGTACATATAAACAAAAATGGTAACAGAAAAAGATAATACACTCTAACTATGCAACCATTTAAGAGATAAGGTGAATGAATGGTAGCAAATGGACCAAGAGTCTTGATGGAAACCTAAAGGGAGTGACTGAAAAGCTGTGACACTGTATGCATTGAAATTCATTTAAACATAAATAATTGAAAGAAAGGTAGCATGGAGTAGTGGACAGAATGCTGGCCTTGGAGTCAGGTAAAACAAGGTTCAAATCCCCCCTCTGACCCTTATTAGGTAAGTGAGTTTTAACTCTCCACAGACAAAAATCAATATCACACATCTTTATCATAATGAAATAATTAGTAAAAAGGCAAATTTAATTTGTCACATCATTGCATAAGAATAAAAGAAATTATATTTAAAAGAAATATTCTTTTAAGAGAAAGGGAGGAAATTACAGCATTGCATTTTTCTTATATATTCTATATCTTGGAAAATTCTGTAGTAAGGACCAGTAGACACTCTAGTGCTTTTAAACTCTATTGAGATCCCCACTGTTTGGTCTATTGTACAGCCCTAGGAGATATCAGAAGAGGGAATAAAATTACTTTTACTTTCATCCCCACCACCCCTCCAGCACTGCCCAGGGGGTGACTGACCGCTATCCTGAAGGCATGAGCTACTCCAGGCAAAGAGAATTGGGAGAATGGCCTCGATGTTGACATTCTTGTTTGGTATTATGACATTAGGAGGAAAAGTCATGCTCAATAACTCAATAAGGGCACAACTTCACCATAGTATAGAACTTAGAACCGTAGAACACAGCAAATCCTGAGAAATTATCTAACCCAAGGCTCCATTTCAAAGATGAGGAAAAAATGAGTCAAAAAGTGAACTGATTTTTGCATCAGGGGGACAGTGACCTAAGTAGGAATGGAATCCAGTTCTCTAGTCTAATAGCTGAATGCTCCTTCTACAGAAAGGAGGGAGAGGGGTGTCAACTGAGTCAACCAATCACCCCACTCCATTCAAATTAACTAGTATACCCTAGGGGAACTTGATGAATGACCCCGAAAATAGAAAAAAGGGCTTCTAGGAGCCCTTAGTCACTTACGCTCCAAAAGCCCACTTTTCTCTGGACTGAAGAACAGGGTCATCTTGACTCTATCTACCACGCCATCCATTACTAGTTTCCAAGACAAGACATTGAGGCAGGTCATATCTGAATCTGTCATGACACGTATTAAATATATGCATATGTATACATATATATATATATATACATATAAATTAGGCAACACCTAATTTATGAATAAGTTGGGTTCTTGAAAGCTTTTTTTATAAGTTGCTTGTTTGGAAATTAGGCACATATTTTCTAACAGAAACAACTTCTGTAATAGCTGAGTTTCTAGCCTAAGCTGCAAAAATCTATTTCATTCAGAAGATATTGGATTATTCCCAGGGTCCATAATTTTTTCAGCACAGATATGTCCCTCCACTCATACATCATAACCTCTCTACATCTGAGTTTTCATATTCATCATGGCCAAAAAAAATCCCTAATTATCTAGTGGTCAACCCGGTAATGAACCTCTCTGTTCAAATATAATTAGGCTGCTCCTTGGCAATAGATGCTGGGCCCATTCTTGAACACTTTCTATCAAAGTAAGGCCTGTCTGAGTTTCTGCTGCATGGACACAGCCTTTGAAAACCTAGGGTCCTTACCCTACCCTCCAGTCCCAACGAGGAATGAACCTATAGTAGTAGTTAGCCCTTAAAGGTTTGTAAAACCCTGTACACATAAGGCTTATTTGATCCTCACAACACTATTCCCACTTGATAGATGAGGAAACAGAGGCAGACAGAGATTAAGTAATTTGCCAAGGATCACAAATCTAGTATGTAATTGAGGCAGGATTTGAACTTGATTTTTCCTAGTTCTAAAATTCAGCAGTCTTATCCACAGTTGTCACTTAACTTCCTACAGTACTTTATTAATGCTATCTATCTAATCACTCACAAAACATTATATCTATGAGAAACTGAACTCAAGGTTAGAAGTTGCCAAGAACACATCTCAGTAGACTGGGATTTCCTTTTTCTCCCACCTTCCAAGTAGTAAATCTGTCACCTACAATTTTTTGGTTCTAACCTGTGACCTGAGTCAGGGGTAAGAGAAGGGTCCAAGAACCCTGGAGTCCAGGGGATCTCTGGTCTCAGGGTAGTCACTGACTTAGAGAAAAGTCTCTAGGTATGTGTGACCCCATGCTTTGGCTTTGGTCCTGCCCTATTGTGGTCAATATCTCTATGAATGATTTGTGTAAGGGCATCCTTATCTAGTTTTGAGATGTCACAAAGCCCGAAGTCATAGTTAAAACACTGGATGATAGAATTTGATCTCTCTCTCTCCATGTGCATGTATATACATGTATATGTACACATACATGTACACATATGTGTATATGATGTCCATGTGTGTCTGTGTGTGTGTGAGAGAGAAAGAGACAGAGACACAAACAGGCCAGAATGATGTCCTCAATGGAATGAGTTGCAGTTTAACTTAAAAGGAATAAATGGTTGATCCAATAAATATAGAATAAAGGAAGAATGGTTAGTCAACTTATTCATTAGAAAAAAGCTGCCTTTAAACTAGACACCTTGCAAGATTATTACATGGAAGTCAAAAAAGCTAGTGGCATCTCAGAGTGAATGTAGAGAATCCTAGGATTTAGCCTGACAGAGGAGTATGTTCCATTGCATTCCAGTAGCACACATGTGGAACATGATGTTTAGTTTTAAGTGCCACATTTTAGGAAGGAAATTGACAGAACAAAATGGGTTCAAAGGTGCATAAATGACATGGTCTAGAAACCAGGCCACTCAAAGTTAAGTTAAATGAGCCAGGAACGTTCAGCCTAGGTAATGGAATATGACAGTTGTCTTCAAATATAAGAAAAAGGGCTGTCATGTGGAAGAAGGATGACATTTTTTTCTGTTTCCATCCATGGAACAGAATGCCACAGAACTGATGGAGTTCCAAAGTTATAAAGAGGCAGCTTTTTGCCTGGAGAAGAGAAAAATCTTCTTAATAATTGTCCAAAAATATATCGTGCTGCCTTGAGAAGTAGTAAGTTCCCCATATCATTTAGTTCTTCGGGTCAAGGCTTTTGGAGATGCTGTAGAGGAGGCACATGGTTCAAGAATTAGATAAGATGACCTTAAAGGCCTCTTTCCACTCTAGGATTCTATAATTTTTTAACTCCTCTCTTGCTTTCCAATCAGTTAGCAGATACTCACAAACCTTCCTCCAAAAGAGTTCTTACTTCCATTCCTCACTGCCATCACTAGTTTAGCCTACATTCTACCAATGCTGCGATGTAGGTAGCTCAGCATGACGTCTTAGTCACAGATTAGAGACTTGAGGGCTCTGAGAAGATGTGGATCTCACACTTGAAAAATGGCAACAGCTTCCTGTCTGGTTTCCCCACCTCCAGTCCCCCAGCATTCAGGAATCTCTACAGTCTTGTTCTAACCCACTCCTCTAACCTTACCCAAACTATTTCCCCTTCATGTACTCTACACTCCAAAACAGATGACTGGTTTCATATATACAACTCTGATGCCTAATTTCACTGGTCATCCACTTTACCTGGAATGCAATGTTCTATTTCCCTGCCTAAAGTCTCTCCCCACTCCTGTTTATCCTCCATTACACTATCCAAGTGATCCTCACTATACTCCATATTCAACAAATTCCAGTGGTTCCCCTTTTACCTCGAGGATCAAATATCTGTTTGGCTTTTAAAGCCCTTAACAACCCTTATTGCCCGATGTACTCTGGGACTCAGTGACTCTCCCCTTCTTGCTGTCCTGAAACTGACTTTCTGCAATGCCTGGGATTTTCTCCCTCCTCATTCTTGCCTCCTTCCTTTCTTCAAATCTCAACTAAAATTCCACCTTCTGCAAAAGGACTTTCCCTAAATTTCTTAATGCTAGTACCTTATTTCTAAGATAATGTTCAATATCCTGCCTGTATCTTATTTCAAAGTGGTTTGTGTGTTGTCTATTCCATCAGACTATGATACAAGGAATGTTTTTGCCCTTCTATTTTCTGGCTTCTGCCCTTAGCATGACGTCTGGCACACAGTACTTATTGACTTGAAGTGCCTCGAAAGGGGTGGATGGCAAAGAAGAAAATAGGAAATGTTAACAATCTTTAATTATAAAACCATATCCACTTTAGCTGAGATTTGCTCTTTAGTCTACTGAACAGACTAAATGGAGGACAGGAGAAATGAAGAGAGATAAAATGTGGGAAGGGAGAATAGTAGAGGAAATCTTTCATATGTTCACTTATTTCTTTCCCACCCCAAGGGTTCTGGCTCACTGACAGAGGCACACCAGCCAGTTCCTGGGATAAATTCTTGGGAGGCAGATCCTGCCAAAAGGTGTCAGCAGGCAGAAAAGCATGGTCAAAACTTCCACAGGAATTAGGCCTATAGGAGGCTCAGACAACCATAGCAGGGGCAGCAGGAGAAAGAAAAATGGAGGGTCTTGCTGTCACCTACAATGCCATAGTATCTGTGCTGAGCAGCAGAGGGTGTAGTGACTATTCTATGTAATGACCTGAGCTGAGATGTAGCCAGTTAGTTTCCACTTACAGCATTGTTTAATGGTTTCTACTACTGTGTGACCTTAACCTCTCCGGAGTTCAGACGTCTCTTTTGTAAAATGAAATGGTGATCGTGGCTTTAGGGGTGGTTGCTGTTCAGTCATTTCAGACATGTCCAATTCTTTATGACCTTGGGGTTTTCTTGGTGAAGATATCAGAGTGGTTTGCCATTTCCTCCTCCAGCTCATTTTACACAGGAGGAAACTGAGGCAAACAGAGCAAACACAGCTAGTAAGTATCTGAGGGTGGATTTGAACTGAGGTCTTCCTGACTGCAGGTATGGTGCTCTATCCACTGAGCCACCTTGCTGCCCATTTAGTGGTACTAACCACATCAAAAAACCCAACAATTTCTATAGTTCTTTAAAATTTACATAGCATTTCACATATGTTATCTCATTTGAGATTCCTGACCACTCTGGCAGGCAGCCCCTCTAGGTATGATGATGCCGATTTTGTAGATGAGGAAAGAAAAGTCAAGTATCTTGACCAGGGTCACACAGCAAATAGCCAGCTCTTTCTGACTGGCTCTAACTCCAGCACTGTGTTTAAAGATCATTCATTGGCTCTAGAGTCTGAACACTCGAGTTCAAACTGGATATCTGACATCTCCTCTGTGGTGACCCTGGGCCAATCACTTCCCTTTGGGCTTTAATTTCCTCCTTGGGAAAATAAGGGCCCTTCCAGTTGGATGCTAATAAATCCTATGAACATTACAGCAGGCTAGCAATACCTACCTCATACAGCTACCCTGTTTTATTAACATTAAATTACTACAGAAATTTGTACTATTAACATCACTGATGTGTCCTAACAAAGTAAAACTCTCCTCCTCTCTATTTCTAATTAGCCCAAAGGTCCTAATTCAGCAGTCTCTTGTGCAGTCAGCTGAGAGACTTCATGTAAATCTGGTGATGAAGGAAGAAAGCTTTACATGTTGCGGGGGGATGGACTGGTACTCTATTTTGTTCTTATTGAAAGGGAAGAAAAAAATTTGCACCAAGTGACTTTCCTTACCTACATTTCTTAAACACTTCACAGTGACAGCAAATCCCTTTGTGCGCGGGAGCAGGTGATATTTGAGTTTCGGCAGGCCTTTAGATTCTGCTACCTGCATACTGATCTGGTGCTTCTGCTGGGTGAATCTGGTGCCTTCGCAATGAATCAGAAACTGGAAACAACAGAGGAGAGAAATTAGAAACCACTTCGTGGAAAACATCTGTGGGCAGAAGCAAGAGACTGGGTGGAAGCCTCACATTTTCCTAGACTTCTTATGACTTTCAGGAAGTGGCCTGTCTCATGGGGCTGAGGTAGCAGAATTCCTGAATAACATTCTCTGATTACATCACTTAGACGTGAGTCCAGCTAACACATTCTTATGAGGAAGGAAATCATCAGCTTATCTGGCCTCAGCTTTCCCACTGGAGGGAAAACGGAACTGGTAAGAAAAGAGATGATGAGGTAGGCTTAAGGACTTGCTTACTGTTTTCAAAATGCTTCCAGATCCTTTGATCTTTAGTTGTACCACGTATTAGCACTGGGTCTATTTAGGCAGGGCAGCAGGTTGGTCAGGAAGATAGAGTGCCAGGCCCGGACTCAGGAAGACTCATCTTCCTGAGTTCAATCTGGCCTTCACACATTTATTACCTGTGTGACCCTGGGCAAGTTATTTAACCCTGTTTGCCACAATTTCCACATCTGTCAAATAAGCTGGAGAAGAAAATGGCAAACTACTTTAGCATCTTTGCCAAGAAAATCCCAAATGGGGTCATGAAGAGTTGGACATGACTGAGATAAGTAAACAACAATGTTGAGGAAATAGTAGGAATGAGAGAAATGAAAATGACCAGCACCCTCCAGCCACGACTATGAAAATAAAAAATTATACCGACAGAGCAAAGCATGAGAAACTGTAAGTCCTCAAGGTCTGGCCAGTTTTGAAAGTCTGGTGACGTTTTAGGATACTCCTCATGAGTGAGCAGAACTGGGGGCTGTCAGGATAGACGTGGTTTATAGCTGTCTCTGTTTCAAAGCTGTTACTTACCCAGAAGTTTTCAGGATAGTCCCGGAGATTGAGCAAACCCCTGATGACTGTCTCACGATCTTCCTCCCACTTGCGGGAACAAAATACTATTTCCAAGAAATACCACATCCATCCAATTACAGGGACATAGGAAAGTTCTTTCTTAGCCAGAACTTTGGAACTCTGAAAAACAGAGGAGGAAGGAGAGGAAGACCATAAGAGTGGTGAGAAGGGGGTTTTCTACATGATATTGCCCAAGCTATGAATCAACAACCATTTATGTGCCAAGCACTGGGCATATAAAGGCAAAAAATCAAAGTTCCTACCTTTACATTTTCATGAGGGAATCAACATGTATATGTGTAATACTATACAAAAATCAATATGCATATGTGTAATATATGTATTACTGCACATAATAACATACAAAACAGACTCAAGATAATGTTGAATGGAAGATCACTAGAAGATGAGAACAACAAGAAGTACTATCCTCAGAAGGTGGCATTTTGAGGTGGGTATGGAAGAGAGCCAGAGAATCTATGAGGCGGAAGTGAGAAGAGAAGGCATTCAAGAGACAGGGGGCAGCCTATCCACAAAGATATGGAGATAGGAGATGGAAGGTCACATACATCTACATTTGATTTACAGGAGCAGAGACAATTACTTCTTATGCGGGTAATCATGCCAGAACAAAATGTGGATAAGTAGTTCACTCTGAGACCACTCCTGGGGCCAACTTCATCAACAGATGTGGAGTGAGAAGCACTGGTTTGGCACGAAAAATTAGTTATGGATTCTAACACTGAGTCATTGACACCTTGGACTTTGGGTCATATGGTAAGAACATTCTAGGCACAAACAAGGGTTAGCCACCATGTTAGCATGGCTACTCAGAAAGCTTCCATGGTGTGTTTAATAATCAATGAATTACCCAGCATTTATTAAGTACCTACTATGTGCCAAGCACTGTGCCTAGGCACTAGGGTTACAAAGAATGAAACAATTCTTCTTCTTTTTTTTTTTTAAAAAAAGCTTATACTCAAATGGAAAAGACAACAACAAATACATACATATATACTGCTTGTGTGTATACCACATGAAATTATATGTAAAATAAATATAAATGAAATATAAATAAAGTAGCTGAAAACAAGGTAGTTTGAGAGGGAGGAGGCTAGTTGGGGGTGGGATGGGATCAGGAAAGCCTTCACAAAGAAGACCCTGTTTGAGCTATGCCTTAAAGGAAGAAAAAGACTCCCTGAGGCAGAGGTCCAGGGGGAGTGCATTTCAGGCATTGGGATCACAGAGAGTGGAATTGGAGGCCTGGGTGAAATAAGAGAGAGCAAGAGTGGGATTAATGGCCAATGAGGCTGGAAAGATAGGTTAGGAAGCTTTAAGAACTTTTAAAAAAGAATTTATATTGTCTCCAAAAAGCACTAGGGAACCAGTAGAACTGACTAAATAGGGAAGTTAAATGGTCAGAGCTTCATGCAAGGAAAATCACTTTGGGAGAAGTTTTTAGGCTGAACTAGAGAAACCTGAAAGCTTGACCAGGAGGCTACTGCAATAATCCAGGAGAGGGCCTGAATTTAAGTAACTTACTATGGAGAAGAGAGAAAGGGAATGGATGCAAGAGTTGTAGAGGTAAAAATGGCAAGATTTGGCAAATAACTGGACATGTGAGGAGGAAGAAAGAGAGAGGAGTCAAAGATAACATCAGGGTTATGAACTTGAGAGTCTGGAAAAATAGTGATGCCTTCAAAAGAGATAAGAACATTGGAAGAGACAAGGATTTGAGGCAAAAGAAACTCAGTGTTATACATGTTGAGTTTGATTACATATACATACATACTCTAGTAAGCAATTAGTGACTGAGGGACGGATGCTCAGGAAAAAGGCTGGACATACAGATTTATGTCATGTGCACAGTGATGAGAGTTAAATTGCATGTGAACTGATGAGATTACCAAGAGTGAGAATTTACAAGAAATGTACAGCACAGAACCTCGGGGGAGCAACCACAATATGTGGTATGATATGGACTATGAGCCAACAAAAGAGGCTGAGGAAGAATGATCAGACTGGTAGGAGAATAAGGAAAGAGTAGTGTGACTATCCCAGAGAGAAGAGAGTCTCCAGGAATAGAAGGGATGATTGAGTTTGCAATCTGCTGGAGGAAATGCAAGGGGGTGAGGGTGGATGGGATAAATCACCCATGCAGGTAAGTGGTTTGGCCTTGGCAAGGAAAAGGGTCACTTCTTTGTTAGAGATTGGTGATAAGTAGGAGAGAACAAGGTATGATATCAAGAGGTTTTAAGATGAAGAGAAAGGAATGAGGGATTTCATGTCAAATGGCCTCAATTTTTTCAGTACAGAGACAAAGTTCTTAGGTAAAAGGGAGGAGAAAGGCCTGAGGATGGAAAAGAGGAAAAGTTTTTGTGGGAAGTGAGACAGGTAATCAATTAGAGACAGTTAAAAAGGCTTCCTTGCAAAAGTAAAAGTTCAGTTGAGGTTAGATAATATGAATTTATAATATACTCAGTACCTTTGAGACTTCCAACAATTCTGTATTGCAATAGTGAGTACAAATGAGAGGAGGTAGCTAGTGGAAGTACTTTAGGGCTGAGGATTGGCAAGAAATGACCACAGATCCAAGTAGGGACAAAAAAATAGAGAGCAAAGGACACTGTATAGTTCAAATGGCTAATTACAGGGTTAAGACTGGAAGGGGAGGAAAGTGAAATCATACCAGGGTAATGGCCTGGGGCAAAGGGAGGCAAGAACGGCAAATCATAGGTTTAGCAGACTTAGACAAAGGGAGAGTGGGACTAATGAAAATTACAATTATTGAGAGGAATGTCAGTATTTTTTTATTAAGATGGGGAATACTTGTGGGTAATAATGAGATCCAACATATAATCACCCCTGTGTGTGACTGAGATGTAAGGAAACAATCAGTCATGGGTTAAGGAGGCTGAGGAATTGAGCCATCAGGGAGCTAGAGAAAGTACTGATCCGGATATTAAAGACCCCTAATACAGGGAAGAAAGAAAATGATTCATGTGCTGAATTCCTTTGGAAAGATGGAGATGGAAGTAGGAAATAGTATTCAACAATTGAGTCTGGATGAAATATTTTGATTGAGTGGACTTCAAAGGAAATGATGGTAAGTCATGGAAATAAAGGGAGAGTTTGGAAGTGGTAGTGGGGACCAAGCAGAACTTCAGCTCCTCCTTCATGACTCTATCAGGAGTGTGAGAAAAAGTACAAGTCATATTGGAAAGAAGAGCCTTTGATGCAATGTCATTGAGGGGGAGTCCAGTCTCAATGAGAGTTACTAGAAATGTGAGAAAAAGAGACACAGGATGAGGTGAAGTTCGTTATGGAATGAGAATTCCAGAGTGGGAGAGGAAGGATCTCCAATGAAGTCTCCTTTGGGAGTCACCATTCCTAGAACTTAAACCAGTACAGCTTCCACAGACCTGGAGGTGAGGTGCTGAGGAACAGTTATTCACCCCAAGAAATATTTTTTATTAGTGAATTACCCCCAAAATGATACTTAATATTTAGTAAAGGCAAAGAAGCAATATCTTCTACTACCTGTTTTCCTGCAAACCTTTTGGGACTTAACCAAGAAATCCTCAAACATTTTTTTCTCACCATAACATCAAAAAGAATCAATACTTCAGGCAAATAAAATCAACATTATCATCATCTTCTCTCTTCTTCTTCTCCCCTCTCTTTCCTCTCCATTCTAACATTCATTCACCCCTCCATTCATTCAAAAAAGCATTATTAATCAATTATTAATGTTCTAGGTACTGGGAATCCAAAGACACAATCATAGGAGGACCAGAAGAGCTCCTCTGTCGTCACTCAATCCTGTCCTTGTAGGTCTCAGTATGAAGCTTAGAAAATATATGGCTCCTCAAAACTTTCCCCTAAAACTCGTAAAATACTTGTAAATGCCTTTTAACTCTGTTTTATCATTTCCATTTTTTTTCCTTTTGAATGCAACATAGGAATTCCCTTTTAGATCCCTGATCAATGAGGAGTAAATATACATCTGCAGAAATACATGCTCCAAAGGAAGGTCTTTACACAAGACAAAAACTTGTACATGCATGCACATTGTAATCTGGTCTCGGAAAAAGTTTAAATGACTTGACTTTCACAGAAATTTTCTTGATCTGTCAAATTTTTGCCAAGTTTTCCAGTACTAATCTTGACTGGCATTAGTAAGACTGTTTTTTAAACTTTTCATTTTTATTGTGAATTCAATAATCAACAAATACAAATATTTCCACATACAAAAAAAACAAAGTAGGTGACGTATGCATTTAATTTAACAAGGTAGTAACAAAATTGCCCTTTGTTCTTCCCTTTGGACTTGTATTCTTCTCTTCATTCACCATGACAGATGACAAATACAATAGATTCAGAGAAGCACAGGAAGATTTATATCAACTAAAACAGAACGAGGAGAACAAGTTATACTGTGATCACAATAAAAATGTGAAGAAAAACAACCTGGAAACAGAACTCTGATCCAAACAAGCAATCAGGGCTTTGAGAAATGAATAATGAGACCTATCTCCCACGTCTTGGAAATGAAGTGGAGTATGAGAGGTGCAGAATGGGCCGTGTCTTCTTAGATATGACCAAGATCCTTATAATAACAATAAACATCAAAAATCTTATGTTGAGTGCCAAGCCCATGATTTATGCTTTCAAAATTTTACTAAGATTCTTAGATACCTACTGTATCTTTGTTTCTTTTCAGTCTTGGCACCACCAAATGAACTATGGGCTAAATTTCATGGTTATTGTAATTAGTCTATTTTTGAATGCTCTAAATGAGAAGGAAATGCCTGTTAGTCAAAAGCTTAAACTCAGAATAAGTTTATGGCTGGCAGAATAAAAGTATATAAGAAACGTTATTTTCAGATTTTATGGAATGGCATTGGTAATGCAAGTTTCAGGGCTTCAAAATAGTACGCTACCAAAGGCATTCCACAATGTCCTCTCAACCCTGGCTCCTCCTTACCATGCCCTCAGTACACGTTTACCTTGCCTTGCCTTTCTTTTGGCCTTGATGGTCACATACTTTAAAGTAATATTTTTTCTTAATCTTCCATGGTGAATTAGATTATTTCAGTGACAGGTGTTGGAGGAAATCTTTAAGTATTAAATCATGTAATGTAGACACCCATTTCTAACCTAAAAATGGCTTGGATATTAGATCAATGTTAAAGTAAATAAAAATTATTTCAAGAAGACTCAAGACTAAAACATCGAATATGATATTAATACTTTTTTTTCCAAGAGTTAAATTCTCAAACTCAATTTTACAAGTAATGTCATTCTTGAATTTGAAGAAAAAAGTAGTTACAACCATAGAGGAACTTTGAAAACTGATCAAGTTAAAATATGGATTCAAATTAAATTTGACAAAGTAACTGGAGACAATTATCATTTGTGGTATGGCTGAGCTGTGTTCCAAATGTTAACTGTTGGTGCTACACCTTTGTAACTAAAAGAACAAAAAGTGATAACTGCTTCATGTTAGTTTCTATATGCGATCAGGATAGAATGACAGAATGAATAGATAAATGGAATGTTTTCTATGTGTAGTTGATTTGAAGATGCATTCAAATATATTCATGTTCCTAGACCGGCAATAAGTTTGTATTTCATGTTTTAAATCTATGAGTATCTTTTATGTTAGCATTATGTTTGTAAGTTTCTTGCATTACAATTTTTGAAAATATTATATTAAAATGCTGCTGATTTTTGGAATGATATTGAGTTCTCCTGACTTATTAGTCAAAACTATCAAAATGTTTTACTAGTCAAATAGTTTTATTTATTTATAATAATAGTTTTATTAGTCAAAAATACCAAATAGCTTGGAAAACAACGTACTCTACTGGGATAACCTAACTATTTGAACATGTATACTCTGCTTTATTTGAATTTGGTAAACAGTACAAAAGACTTTAAGATATTGGAAATGTTGTTTGAAAGCCAAATCTGAATAGCCAAGGACTAGGAATATTTGGAAGAAATTTAAATGTGAAAGACATTGTTTATACTGTTTTTAAATGATAAAATTTGGTGATAATCAGTAGAGATCCAAGTCTAGTTTTATCCCAGTCACATGACCTTCATCTTTGAGACTGTAAAACTTGTATCAATGAGGTAACTAGTGATTGGATAATTTTGAACACCAGATATTGCTTCAACGTTTTCTTCGGAAAATGAATCAGGAGAGTAAAAATAAAAATTAAATGGGAAAGACCAGTGATTAGCAAACTTTGGTATCTGCTTTTGTAGACTGCATAAAGTCTGTGTATAGCACTTTTTCAGAAGTATAATTCAAAGCAATCTCAATAATGACCAAGAAATTTAAAAAATGGGAAACTAAGCTGACTGCATAGCCAAGATCTGTAGCCTTTTTACTCCCACTACCAGGAGAACAATTGTGACTTTCTATAAAAATTGTCTTCCACTGAAATGATCCTTATTTGGCTCCAGTACTTGGCATAATATAATAACTTCTACTTTTGCTGAGGTATAAAATTTCTTTTTTTTTCCTCTAGTAACTTACCAATCTTTTTTTCTACTTTTTCTGCTTTATCCACAAGGAGCAAAATATTGGGAAAGCAGATCAAGTTGAGGGGGCACCTAAAACAGAGTTTTGGACTTGAAAAAAGGAAATAACAACCTTTTGATGTGGCTTCAGAAAATAACTACACCTACTTCACAAGGTTCTTGTGAGGCTCAAACATCATAATCTATACATATATGTGCACACACATACATGTACATGCAAATAGAAATACATATATATCTGTGTAAACATGCATGTAAATGTATGAAAACACACATGACTGCATGTGTGTACAAATCTACACATATGAAGAATTCTATCTACATAATGCTTAAAGCTCTGTATAAATGTTATCTTTTAAGACAAAAAGGGGCATGTATAATATCTTTTTTCCTTTTATCATATAAATTAACATTAAATGACTAAAGGCTATAATAATGAATATGGTTTTCTATGTGTGTGTATAAGGTTACGAATCGTTGTTCAGTCATTTAAGTTGTGTCTGATTGTGGCAAAGGTAGTGGAGTGGTTTGCTATTTCCTTTTCCGGTTCATTTGACAGATGAGGAAACTGAGGTAAATAGGGTTCAATGACTTGCCCAGGGTCACATAGTAATAGTCTGAGATCCGATCTGAACTCAGGAAGACAAGTCTTCCTGAATCCAGGTCTGGCACTCTATCCACTGTAGTAGGTTAAAAAAGATGTCTTAGCAAATCTTAAGGAATTAAGTGATACAGGCTCTTTCACTGTTAAAGGAACAGCTACAATGTAAATGTCTAAACATAAAATGTTACCTAAGGAAACCACCTACCCCTACCTCCCTCCTGCAAGGAAGATGAATTTCTACATCATTCATAAAGAGATAGTCTATACTCATACAACACTCTCATCTGTGTACTTCCGTTGGAAAACTCATGTCGGTATTTGATGTTCTTTACACCCTGGCTCCAACCTATCTTTCCATACTTTTTATACATTATTTTTCTCCTTCACATGCTATTCAGCCCTGACAAACTAGAATACTTGCTTACCTCACACATGAGAATCCATCTCCCATCTCCATGTCTTTGTGTAGGCTGTGTCCCATCTCTGAATTGCTCGCCCTTTTTCTCTTCTATTTCTTAGAATTCTTAGTTTTCTTCAAAATTTATTCCAATGCCACCTCCTCCACGAAGTCTTTCCTGATCTCTCCTCTGCTAATGCCTCCCTATCCAGTTACCTTCCCTATCCAGTTACCATTCTGTATAAATGTATATGCATACAAGTTGTTTCCTCTAGTAAAACAAAGTAATCTGAGGGCAAAGACGGCTTCATTCATGTCCTAGCATCTCACTCTCCTTACACAATGCCTGGAACATATGTCAGGACTTAATCAATATTTGCGAGTTGCTTAAGTGATTCTGGAACTAGTTTGACTTTAGATCACAAAACAGTCCTTCAGGAACGATCTTTCAAAAACAGAGAACAATTGTTAGGGATTTTCACACCTGCAATGAACCTTAAAAAACAAAAACACTGCAGCAACAACCACAACAGTCTCTCTCCACTAGTTCTGAGAATGATGTAGTAAGCATGTTTCATTGCTGAGACAAATCCCATAACAGTCTAAGGCTGCTGGGAGGCTTTGCTGTTTCAGAACTGAAGTTTTATTGGACCCAATTCACATCCCCAAAGGAGTAAAGCAGGACTGTTACTTTATCTATTCTAGACAAATAAAATCAGGTGTAGGACAAAGGATCTAGAACCTGCCACTGATGGGTCCTTTCCATTCTGCGGAAAACTAAATTCTACAACCTATAAATCTCACCAAGTCTGCAACGTTTCCATGTAGCAGTTGTAAAACATGTCCTGTGACTGATCTAAAAGGGAAAGACAATATGAAAAAAGAAATGATGGAATTCTTTACAAAGTCAGCATAAGGTTGTGAGCTGGTTTGTCTAAATGCAATTAATACCACAGAACAACTTGTTCTGCGATTTCAAGAGTAAAGGAGTGTTCCTAGCAGCCACAAAGCTAGGCTGCAATCAACCCTGACTGAAAAAGACAGAAAATGAGATTCCAGGATGCTCTCCAGGCAGCCGGCAGACAGTATGTGACACCAATATCATATCTTATTCCAGACTCAATTAAAGGATGAAAGAACATGGCTATGTGACTTGGATGCCCCATCCCCCACCTTCCTCCCAATATGTCACATCTGGCTTCACAAGCAGCTCACATTAAATAGTAAGTTGGACCACTGACACTGAGGTCTTGGGATACAGCCAGTCTACTAGCCCTGGAGCAACACAACAGAGAATACACAGCAACACAATACCTAGGTAGAATAAAGACTTAAATTGGGCTCACAATGGAAGAAAACCCATATCATCTTGGCTCAGAAAGAAAAAATGAGATAGTGGCGAGTCTCAAAGCCTCAGCTTTGTCACATATTATCTGTATAATTCCAATCCATTCAAAACCAAACCAAATCAACATTTATTAAGCACCTAATGTATGCAATGCACCATGGTAGGCAGTGGAGATACAAGAACAAAATTTAAAAACAGTTTCTGATCTTAAAGAATATACTTGTGGACAAAATCACTAACTACTCAGTCTCAACTTCCTCATCTGGAAAAGGGGACAATAATACCTACAGTATTTGCTTCATGGGGTTAGCATGAGGATCCAACGAAAGAATCTAAGTTTTATATCCCAGAAGCTCAAGTCTAACCATGTAACTGCTCTGCTCAAAAAAGTGTTAGTGGTTCCCTATTAGGATAAAAGACAAATGATTCTGTTGGGCATTTAAAGCACTTCACAGTCAGGTTCCAGACTATCTTTCTAGCTTGATTACACATGCTATATTCCAGACACAAGTGATGCTTCCTATAGATAAAAGTCGATCATGCCTTTGCAGACACTGTCCTACATGCCCAAAATGTTTTCCCTCTTCATCCCTGTCTCTTGGGACCTTTCAGATCAAAAAAAAAAATTTGTAGTTACTTATCTGGGACCATGTTACTTTCCTACAGTAAATGGTAAACTAGTGGAGGATCCAAATTGTTTTCCTTGCTTTATATTTCCCATTCCCTAGCACAAGTCACTAATACAACATTGGCACTTCCTAAACACATGCTGAACTGTTGAAAGTGCTTTATAAAACCTTAAAAATAACACATCTCTCTTGTTATTTATAATGATATTTTTGGATGTGTACGCTTTCAACTACCTTATCTTTTAAGAAGCAGAGCCACACAAAGACTCAGCCTACACATGAATCCTTATTTGTCTCCACACAGGGATTCTAACTCCATCCATATTCCGTACCCTCTAGCATCCATTGGCAACTAGGTGGCACACAGTGGATACAGCATAAATCCTGGAGTCTGTAAGACCTGAGTTCAAATCCAGTCTTGGATATTTACCAGCTTTGTGACTCTGGATAAGTTATTTAATCTCTGTTTGCCTCTGTTGACTCCTGTGTAAAATGGGAGATAATAAGACGCACCTCCCAGAGTGGTAATGAGGATCATATGGAATAATATTTACAAAATACTTAGCACATAAATACTTGTTTCCTTCCTCCTTCTATTATCTACAGTTTCAATCTATCTAGTTGCCCTACTCATTAAACTGTCTTCAGTTACAGTTTATCAATAGTCAGACGACCTAGCTCATGGTTAAAAGACATCTTTCTACCCCAACATGAAGAAGGTTCTCAATATCTCTGCATTAAGTAGAATACTAGAGAGCCAATAATTGCACTGTCCTCTGCCCTTGTCAGACATTTGGAGTTCAGGATTGGACAATGGATTCTAAGAAGGGCATTGTCAAACCAGAATATGTCCATTGGAGTCTTAAAACAATGTTATTAAAAGATTAATTGATAAACCCAAAGATTCAAATTTCTGGAACAAAAACTCATTATTTGACAAAAACCTGTTGGGAAAACTGGAAAATGGTATGGTTAAAACTAGGTATAGACCAGGATGGGGAACCTCCAGCCTCAAGGCCATATGTGGCCCTCTGGATCCTCCAGTGGGCCCTTTGATTGAATCCAAACTTCACAGGACAAATCTCCTTAATAAAATGATTTGTTCTGTAAAACTTGGATTCAGGACCTAGAAGGTCATGTGGCCTTAGGACCACAGGTTCCCCATTCCTAGTATGTATACCAATAATATAAGATCAAAATGGGTACATGATATACATATAAAGGGTGATACCATAAGCAAATTAATAGAGTGTGGAATAGTTTTATCTGTCAGATTTATGGATAAAGGAAGAATTTAGGACCAAAGCAAATGTAGAGAGCATTATAAAATATAAAACAGAAAATTTTGATGATATAAAATTAAAAACTTTTTGCACAAACAAAACCAATGCAACTAAAATTATAAGGAAAGTAGAGAACTGGGGGAAATTTTTGTAGCAAGTATTTCTGATAAAGGCCTCATTTCTCAAATATATAGAGAACTGAGTCAAATTTATAAAAATACCAGTCATTCCTCAATTGACAAAGGGTATGAACAGGGAATTTTTACAGAAAGAAATCAAAGCTATTTATGGTCATATAAAAATGCTCTAAATCACTATTGATCAGAGAAATGCAAATTAAAACAACTCTAAGGTACCATATCATACCTATCAGATTGGCCAATATGACAAAAAGCGAAAATGTTGTATGTTGTAGGGGATGTCAGAAAACTGGGACACTGATGTAGTATTGATGGAATTGTGAACCAATCCAACCATTTCGGGCAGCAACTTGTAGTTATGCCCAAAAGGCTATAAAACTATGCATATCCTTTGATGCAGCAATACAGCTGCTAGGTCTATATCCCAAAGACATCAAAAAAAAAGGGGGAAAAAGGATCTATTTGTATAAAAATATTTATAGTAGCAATTTCTGTGGTGGCTAAGAATTGGTAATCAAAGGGATACCCATCAAAGAGGCAATGGCTAAACAAATTGTGGTATATGATTGTAATATAATATTACTGAGGTATAAGAAAAAATGACAAGCAGGATGATTTCAGAAAAACCTGCAAAGACTTCCATGAACTGATGCATAGTGAAGTGAACAGAAGCAGGAGAACATTGTACACAGCAATAGCAATATTGTTTGATGAAGAACTGTGAATGACTTAGATATTCTCAGCAATACAGTGATCCAAGACAATCCCAAAGGACTAAAGATGAAGCACACCATCCACCTCTAGAGAAAGAACTGATATTATTTGAATACAGAGGAAGCATGATATTTTTCTTTCTTTTTCTTTCATTTTTTCCTTTTATTTGAGTCTTCTTATATAAAATGACATATATTATATATATATATATATATATATATATATATATATATATATATATATAAAGTTTTCTTTTTTTTAAAAGATCAGTTGATGCTATAGGGATATTTAATCTGAACAGAAGTTCAGGGGAAGTGTAGTGCCATGAGTGTGGACTTCAAATTCTTCAACAATATGAAAGACAAAACTTATTCTTCTTCACCAAGCATGTAGAAGTTACAAGAAGATACAGTTTAATTCAACACAAGAAAGACCTTCCTGGCAACTAGAGCTTGTCATAAATGAACCAGACTTCCTCAATAGGCAGTGAGTTTCCTATCACTGGAGTTCTTCAAGGAGCAACTTTAAATCTGCTGTTATTAAAATGTAAATATATCCATGTGTTCCACAATGGTTAAGGACAAGGCAGTATTTTCATGGCTCTTGGACCATTACAAAGACTCTTACTACCACTTATTAGCAATGTTGTCAATGTAATTCATGCTTCAGGATCTCAGAGCTTCCTTATAACTCTGAGATTATGTGATTTTACTGGGAGCAAATGCAGAAAACCATAAAGATTAATAAAATGGATGTGAACCTTGGAAGCCTTATAAGAACCGATGAAAAGTGAAGTGAGTAGAAACAGAAGAACATTGTACACAGTAACAATAACATTGCATGATGACTTAATGTGAAAGACTTAGCTACTATGATCAGTACAATTCAAGACAACTCCAAAGGGCTTACAATGACAGATGCTATTTACCTCCGGAGAGAAAACTGATGAACTCCGAGTGCAAAATGAAGCATATTTTTTCATATGGCTTTTTTTTTTAGTAATATGATTAATATGGAAATATGTTTTACATGACTCCACACATGAAATGAGCTTCATGCTATTTGCTTTCTCAATGGGTAGGGAAAGCCCCAGAGAGAGGGAGAGCATTGGGAACCCAAAATAAAATAAAAGAAATCAGCCAATTGGGGAAAAAAAGAAAAAGAAAACACTGGGTTAGGAAGTAGAAGCATCTTAAGTCTTAGGGAAACTGATTTGGATGGAAACACCGGCCATGTTTAACAATAATAAAACAGAAAATCTACACATGGATAATTGAGTAGGCTAGATGAGAACAACACATATTTATTAAAAGCCTCCTATGTCCAGCTTAATCTATATTGGGTCTAGTGCTCAGGTTGTTATCCTGGAGGGGTTATTATATAACAGGACAGAAAATGGCTATTATTAAAAGGGTAAACTTCTAAATTTCAAAGGCTGAAGCATGAAAGCAAGTTAGGCAGAAAAGAATGTAATAGAACTTCAGAGATGGGCTTTGAGGCATTTCTATTCAGAGGTCCCCAAAGGGAATTTTCATTAAGACAAGAACTTTGTAATGATCAACACTGTCATCCTCAAATCATAGCATTAAGGGAGAAAGGCCCTTGGAGGTCCCCTAATCCAACCCTCTCATAGAGGATAACAATTTGACCAAGGTTGTATAAATAGTAAAGCATCAGAAGCAGGATCTGAATCCTGTTGATTGCAGAACTAAGGTTATCTCCAATGTACCACACTGCCCCCCAAAGTCACCAAGAACAAAAACCCAGTTTATTTCTTCCTAATGCAATCTTAATTATACACAGAAAAGGATCCCATTCTTCTACACTATTTTGCTGTTCAGTGGTTTTTCAGTTGTGTCTGACTCTGTGTAACTCCATGTGGGGTTTTCTTGGCACAGATACTGGAGTGGTTTGCCATTTCCTTCTCGTGCTCATTTTACACATGAGGAAGCTGAGGTAAACAGGATTAATGATTTGTCCAGGGTCATACAGATAGTAAAATGTCTGAGCTCAGATTTGAACTTATGCAGATGAGTCTTCCTGATTCCAGGTCTGGCAAGAGCCTTTACTAACCATGAGAGCCTGAGATATAGCTACTCTGCTGCAAGACGAACCCTGCACAACAGAATCGATCCCATGTCCTTGTTCTTTTAGAAGTCCATGTTTATAGTGAAGACAGTGTGTCATGGTATTCCTGCAATGATACTTAAATGTAACATAAAGCAGTACTGAAATGTAAGTTTTTTCAAAGTAAAAACCCTTTTCAGTACTTGTACAAAGTTGGGAGATTAATAACATAATGATGACAATGATAATACCTGTATAGAGTGCTTTACTCTTTTGTATTCATAGACACATACATTTACATATATACATGCATATGCATATGTATAGACACACATATGCAATATGATTATGTGTACGATTGATGCACATGTCTGTACACAGGCATATACGTATAGATACACATGCATATATTATATATAAAAATCTAATCCTGGTAAATCCTATAAGTATTACAATCCTTTTTTCTTCGAGAGATGAAGAAACTGAAACTCATCAAGATAAAATGATAAGCTGTAAGTCACACAAGCCTGAAAGGAGCAAATAATTCTAGGTCTTCTACTCACAAAGCCAAGTGTGTTGCTTTCTAAATCACCACCATAATTCTCTAAGATGAGGCTGGTATGTGAATTAACAGCAACAAATCAAAGGCCACTTCATTTGTATTAACTAGGATGATACACATTTGAGCTAATTCAATTGTTTTTGTCATGGAGCCCCTATCTTCTATCTTATCCCAGCTCTGCTGCCAGAAAGAAAATACCATAAATCATTAAGCTCCTGGAACATTCTCAAGGGATTACCAAGCAAAATGAACACCATTCCACAATTAGTCATTTCCACAAGGGACATGATCAAAACAAACAGCATGAAATACAGCTCTCTAAGAACTCCCTGTTTCCAGACTCCCATACTAAGGCATAGGTCAAACCACACCATCTGCCAAAGTCAAGCACAGATCTCTGTCCTCATGACCCTCACTCAGAAATACTCCAACATCATTTAATAATAAGTGCCTTCCTCTTCCCTCTGACTCTGCCCATTTGACTTGTGTGTGAACCCAGGACTGGGAGGATGGGGGTGAAAAGGACTGAGGCTGTCATGCCCAAAAGAGTATTCATCCAGGAAGTGCTAAACAAGGCAGACCACCCAAGGAGGCTGGAACAGAGGACACCATCTTCAGCTTGACATCCTGCTGTTCACCCTTTGGACTAGCCTCTTGGGTGACTTATTTTAGCAAAACACCTCTTCAGCTCCCTCTCTGTCATCTTAGGATACACTTACCTCTAACCAACATTAGCTTCGAACTCAAAAAAATTCAGGAAGCCATTCTAACCCTCTACAATTTCCCCAATTTAGCCTGTAGCTATCAGAAATTCCATCTTTTAGTACTTGTCTTCTGGGCAAAGAACAAAAACCTGGGGTATAAACATCCAAATAAAGCAGTGTGTACATATGTATGTATGTGTGTGTATTTGTATGTATATATATATATATATGTGTGTGTGTATACACATATATATCCCTTTGAGGAAGAGGGGAGTGATGACTTGTGATTTAATTAGTATAGCTATCTACACTAGAAATGTCTTCTACCAATGCAGATCAGTACTGGCTGTAAAACATACAGTTTTAGAAAGTTGTTTGGGCATTAAGAGTTTAAATCAATTGACTGAAAACTGATAAATATTTATTTAATGCCAATATGTGCCAGGCACTGTGTTAAGTGCTGAGAATATAGTTTTATTGTTGATGTCTCATTGAGTCATTTGTTCCCACTTGCCCAATTCTAATTTTTAAAGGAATTATTTTCTTCAGTGAACTGTTGTACCTCTTTTTCCATTTGTTCAATTCTTATTTCTAAAAAGTTCTTTTCTTCAGAGAACTTTTCTCCCTCTTTTCCCATTAGGCCAATTATTTTTTTAGGGTATCAATTTTTTCAGAATTTTTTGTTCCTCTTTTACCAAGCTATTAATTCTCATCTTATAACTTTTTTGTATCACCCTCATTTCTTTTCCTAATCTTTACTCTCCTACTCTTATCTCTTTCTTTAATTCTTACAAGAAGGCTTGATGGTTTGGGATCCAATCAGCACTTTTCTTTGAGGTTTTGCTTGTAGCTGTTTTCACAAAGTTGAAATCTTCAGAGTTTGTGTCTTGGTTGTCACCATAGTAACTTTGTAAAATCAAGTTCTTTTTCTTCTTGTTGTTGTTTGCTCATTTTCCCAACCTATTTCTTAACTTTGAACTTTATGTTAAAGTTTGGCTCTATTCACCTGGTGATGTGGGGAGACACTATATGAAGCTTCAGGATTTTTCATGCTAATGTTTTTAGAGATACTTTTTGAGGTTTTCCAAGTTTTTGGTGCTTCCAATATGATCTGGGAAGAGGGGTGGTCACTGCTCTCCTGGTGTGATTTGATCTTTACCCAGGAAGGATCTCTGCTACCATGCAGCCACAAGTGCTAGCACTCTTCTTTGCTGTAGAATTGTGACTAATACCCTTGCTCTGTGACTAGGTTCTTTGTTCCCATTGACTGACCACATGTATTCCATTCTGTCCCAGAACTGCAATGCAGAACATCTCTTATTTGAGACCTCTCAAAATGCTGCTTCTGCTGCTGCTATCACAGTCACCTCTAGGACCTACGATTGGTGATACTGCCATGCATGATCCACACCCCTCCCCTATAGTGTCACAGATCTCTCCTACTTACTTCCTAAGTTGTTTTAGGCTGGAACAATGACTTGCTCTGACCTTTGATTGACTCTGCTGCTCCAAAATTTGATTTGAGGAATTTATTTTAAAGTTCTTTGGAGAGGGAACGTTGAGAGTTTAGCTGGGTTCCAGACTAGACTGCCATATTTTCTCCACATCTGAGGCAGAATTTTGAACTCAGGTCTTCTTGACTAAGTCCAGCACTCTTTGTCACTATGCAGTAACATACCCTATGAATACTTTAGTTGAAATTTGGCAACAAGTATTTACAGTACTTTTAAGGCTTAAGTATTTTTTTTTAACTGTCTGAAAGGTTATGTTGCATGTTCTTCTGATGAAAATTTCCAGTAAAAAACTAATGCAGACCATGAACAATTTGAGCCGAGCACCTACTTCAACATCTGAGCAAATTTCCAAGGCCTAGTGTTTTTATAACCTTATGGATGCCTTTTTAATGGAATTTGAGTCAAATAAACTTTAAGAGTAGTTATTTTGATTCAGCTCAGCAATCCAAAAATCACAGAGGTAAGACTTTTAAAATTAAAGACTAAGCATTTATCAGACCCCAATAAAATATTACATTCCGTAAGATAATTTGGTCAAATAAAACACATGCTTTTCAACTATCCCAGTCAAGACTATGTCTCTTACTTAATCTAACAATGAAGTCCCTTTACAATCTGGCTCTAATAATCTATCTTTCCAGATTTATCTGCCATAACATCCCTCCATATATATTCTACTCCAACACAAATAGCCTTTTACTTATGGCTTAAAAACAATTTGGCCATTTACTTAACCTTTCACACCACCAAAAATAGCTTCTACTCCTCCTCCCACCCCATTTCTGCCTAAAGAGACACCATTCTTCAAGATATGCCTCAGATGCCACTTTCATAAAGATTTATCACAGAATGCCTGTTATATAAACCTATTTATACATACAATCTCTTTTCCTAGATTGTAAGTTCCTTGGTGAAGAATTCTTTGTAGCATAATACTTTGCACATTCTAAGTATTATTACCTTTCAAGTAAATGAATAGATGGATGCTTCTAAGTAATCCTTCATATACTTTCTATTACAATTCTTAAAAATAAGCTTTGTTTTCAGATCAGGACAACATGGAGTTTTTCTTCATGCACACTGAAAAACATATTTTTGTTGAAAATGTCATAAAATGTAGTTCCCTCCATGGAAAAATGAAAATGGTTTTCCTGCCAAGAATGTCACCAAAAAAACATCATTTAAGTGACGGGTGTATTTATGGACTATGTGTCACTGAATTAATTCAATATTTTATCAAATAGAAAAAAAGAACTATCTATGACTTAGTGATGTCAACTTGTATCTTTAAAATCACATAGAAAAGGTCCTCAATCAACCAAGGTATTTGTCAGTCAAATTACAAACCCTTCTGTGAGTGAGATGGCTAGATAGCATCTAATTATCTAGATTTATTTTACTCTCTAGGTGATAGAAAATTTTTTATTTTACTTTTAAATTTTTTTATTTACTATTTTTATTTTACTATCTATATCTATTTTACTAAGGAAAACAACCCTAAAATTTCAAGAAGTCAGAACTCAGTGCCCAACACTCAAATGTACCCATAAAACATATTTTTGAGAGACAGAGAGAGAAGTGGAGGGAGTGAGGGAATGAAAGGAAGGGAGAAGAAATGAGAGAGAGGGAGACCAGGGAAAAGAAGAAAAGGAGAGAGAGAGGGGTAAGGGGAGAGAAAGAAAGACAGGAATTGGGGGGAGAAGTAGTGAAAAGAGCACTGAATATGGAGTCAATAGACTTTGGTTTAAGTTATAGCTTTGAGTGTGACTTTAGGTACATCAACTAACCAAATTAGGTATTCATTTCCCAAATGATAAAACCGGAAAGATTAAATAACATGTGAGATCTCTTCCTGTGCTAAAATGCTGATGAGCACATAATACCAAACCTGTGTATTTTATTTTCCAGAGACCCAAATTAAATAAATATATTAGATACCATAAATAACACCTATTATTCAGTGAGACATATTATATATTGTGCAATGAATTTTCATCTAAGGAGGAAGTTAGAGAAAATCCAAGAAGAAAATTAATTTTATAGCATCACAAAAATGGGGAAGGTAATTTGGAACAGTCTTAATTTTTTGTAATCAAAGGCATATTCTGCATTTATTAAGAGTCCATTACAGGCCAGACATGGTTTTAACTGTTAGGGGTACAAAGAAAAACAAAACAATCTCTCTTGCTCACACTCACAGTCCAATGGGAGAGAAAAGAGACAAAGAACTATGTGCAAAAAGCACAAGCAGGATAAAAAGGAGGGGTAATCAGCAGAGGGAAGGAACTAGCATTAAGGAAAATCAGAAAAATCTTTCCTGTTGAAAGTGGGATTTTAGCTAGGATTTGAAAGTCAGGAGGAGCAGATAGAGGAGGGGATTGCAGGCATAGAATTCTACTGCAGGAGGCAGTGGGGGACAGTAGAAAGGGCACTGGCTCTGAAATTACAGGATCTGTGTTCAAATTCTGCCATTCTGATGCTTACCACTTGTGTGACTTTGTGCAAATTAATTTAACCTTTCTGGGTCTCAGTTTCTTCCTCTATAAAATGAGGAGGTTGACCTAGATTGCTTCTAAAGTACTTTCCGGTTCTGAATCTATGACTCTATGATCTACCCAATGCAGTAGAAGTCTTCTTTTAGTTTTTAAAATAGTTTTTGGACACCAATACCATGTCCAGGCTGTCCATATCTTATTCCCCTTGTTGTAGGACCAGGTCACCTCCTTTTCCAATCACATATGTCCTTGATGAATTTTTTTTTGCTTACACAAGTTATCTACTGAATGATGAATATGCAATGATGTTGTTTTCTACTACTTTTCAGGGTCACAAAAATAAACCCACAACTTTGGAATACTGCCAGATAAATTATCTGATATTTGATACTGTAATCGAAACACAATTCTTCTTTGCATCAAACAATTACTGGGCAAAAATGCTTCCTCCTATATCTAGAAGTTCCCTTGGGAGAAAAAAAAAGCCTAGTGGTTTCCATCTTGACTGGTCCATTTTCCAATAAAGTCTTCAACTGTTCTCCCTTTAATTTTTTTCAGGTCTGTATGATGTTTCAGATTGAGGCTTGCTCCATACAAGCCAGTCACTTAATTATAACTGGCAAAGTATCAGCCAGGGCAACTGGGTGGTACAGTGAATAGAAAGCCAGATCTAGAGTCAGGAAGACCCTTCTTCCTGAATTCAAATCTGTCCTCAGACATTTACTAGTTGTGTGATCCTGGGGAAGTCATTTAATACCTCAACTCCTCAACTGTAAAATGAACTAGAGATGGAATGGCAATACCACTCCAGTATCTTCACCAAGAAAATTCCAAATAGGGTCGGGAACAGATATGCATGACTGAAAAACAACTGAACAACAACAAAAATATCAGATATTTGAATATTCTTCCTTTGCTGCAGAAGGAGGAGAACAATTCACCCAGTTGCCAAAGGCTATTTGAAAAAGACAGCTGTGACTTAGGGAACTTTTGAAAAAAATTAAACCAGGAAATAACACTTCAGCAAGAAATCTCAAAGTATGTGAGAATACTATTGAGCAGTGGTTCCCACACTTCCATGGCACTTTCAAAGACTGAAGCTCCTGAGCAATGCGATGATTAACTATGACTCCAGAGCACCAACAGAAAAGCATCCTACCATCCTCCTCAAAAAGAAGAGATGGGCTACAGAGGCAGATGACACATATTTTTTGGATGAAAAATATAGGCATTTCTTTTGTTCCATTTGTTTTGATACAGGTTTGTTACATGGATTTTATTTGTTTTTTTTTTCCAATGGGAGGAGGCTTGTTTGGAGGGGAAATAGTAATGCTTGGTAATTGGGGAAAAGATAAAATATAAATTAAGAAAAAAGAATAATATTGACTAGTAGTTCCCAAACTTTTGTCATGTGGGTATGACAAGAAATCACCCAAAAAGACTATATTCAACTTATTAAGAAAAAATTCTCAGCAGAATTGATAGGATCAGTGCTACTTTTCATGAAACATCAATTCAATATAACTCAATAGATATTTATTAAAAGTCTTATTGTGTATTAGGAACAGGTAGAGATACAAAATTTATGTTGCCTTGGACCTGACTTTAAGAAAAGTCATTCTGTGATTTAATCAATGTAGCTATATACTCTGCCATCACAGATTAGTAGACAGCCTTTTTGAATTGTTATAACAACAACAAAAAATCACCACCTGATGGCAAACTTTCTGATAATAAGCATCTTTGAACTGAATAAGGCTGTACTTGGATGACAGGCCCACAGTCTGTCACTAGGTCTGTTCTCTAAGCCTTTCTAGTGTGACAGGACCTGACAAAGGTTCACAGAAATGCATCATCCAAGTTAGACAGACTTTGGACCATACATAGTGCTATAATAATACCAATAAGTTATTATCTAGCCTAGGAGTAGGGAACCTGCAGCCTCAAGGTCACAGGTGGCCCTCTAGGTCCTCAAGTGTGGCTCTTTAACTGAATCCAAACTTCCCTTTAATAAAAGAATTTGTTCTGTAAAACTTGGACTCAGTTAAAAAGTCCCACCCAATGACCTAGAAGGCCACATATGGCCTCAAGGCTGCACCCCTGACCTAGGTTTGCTTGAAGACCTCCAATGTTGAGTAGCCCACTTGCCTTCTGGGGCAGCCTATAACATTTTAGGAAAGCTCTAATTGTTTTGAAATATTTCTTTATATTTTAACATAAATCTGCCTCACTACAACTTTTACCCATTGATCCTTAGGAGACAAGAACAAGTTTAAATCTTACTCCATACAGTAAGTCTTTAAGTACTTAAAGACCTATTATATCCTCAAGTCTCCTCTTCCCTAAGCTCAAAAGCCCTGGCCCATCTAACTAATCCTTCATAAAATTGCTATTTTACTCATCATTACAGTCACTTTTCTCTGGAATCTATAAGGTGCTCTTATGTGTGTTCGTGGTGGGGGGGCTGTGAATTTTTTCTGATTACGTTCATGGTAGACCCAAGATGGCAGATTAGGGGCAGTCAAACAAGCTCTCCCAACCTTCCCCTCCAAAAAACTTTAAAATAATGACTCAAATAAAATTTTGGAGCAGCAGAGACAATAAAAAGTTGTAGTGAAGAATTTTTCCAAGCTAAGAAAACTTAAGAGGTCAGCAGAAGACATCTATAACACCAGGGTGAAGGTCTGTTCAGAGCCCACACATTGCTACAGAAACAGTGAATGAAGCAGCAGCAGCAGCAGCAGCTTAAGGAGCTCTTGGCCTAGAGATGGGGGCGGGGGAAGTGGGGGAGGTGGGATGTGAGATAATTGGTCACAAAGAGATTATAGGAGACTCTGCACTGAGTACAGTTGGCACTGAGTGGATACTGCTGATGTGCAGTTCTGGGTCACAGTTCTAGGGTGGAGAGGAGTTTTGAGGGTCAGTTACAAGGGGGTAAGAGCCATGGTCACAGTTCCAAGCAAAGACTCATGAAGGCTAGCTACTCTGTGCAGCTGCAGGAGACCAAGGTTCCTTCCTGGGTACCACAATACACACCAGGAGAACTATGACCACACCTCTCCCAGAATCATATCATGTCAGAAGCACCAAAAACTTGCAGATCCCAAAAATTAGCTCCAAAAACAACTTTATGAAAAAGACTGCAGCTTACCACATTGACTCCCTGCCTTAAGGTGAGCAGAGCCCAAATTGAACAGAAAGTTCAAAGTCAAGAAATATGTTAGCAACCAACAACAACATCAAAAAGAACTTGACCAAAAAAGGCTACTATGCTGGCAGGGAAGACCAAGACACAAACTCCGAAGAATTTAGTGATGTCAAAACTAGCTATGAGCAAAGCCTCAAAGAAAAATGTTCTTTGGACCTAAAGCCAGCAATAATTCCTGAAGGAGTTAAAGAAAGAGATGAGAGTGGGAGAGGGAAAAGAAATGAGAGTGATACAAGAAAATTATGAGATGAAAATTAACACCATGGTAAAAGAAGCAAAAAAAATTCTGAAGGAAATAATACCTTAAAAACTAGAACTGGCCTAATGATAAAAAAGGCACAAAATTCACTGATAAAAAGAATGCCTTAGAAATAACAATTGGCCAAATAGAAAAGGAGATATAAAAACTTACTGAAGAAAGGAACTCCTCAAAAACAAGAATTGGATAAACATAAAAAAAAGAGGTAGAAAAACTCATTAAAGAAAATAATCCTTAATAATTAGAATTGGGCAAGTGGAAACTAATGACTCCATGAGACCTCAACAATAAAACTAAAGGAAAAAAATGAAAAAATAGAAGAAAATGTGAAATGTCTCCTGGAAAAGCAACTGACTTGAAAAATAGATCAAGGAGAGATAATTTAAGTATTACTGAATTAAGAATTACCTGAAAGCCATGATCAAAAACAGCCTGGACATTACATTTCAAGAAATTATCAAGAAAAACTGTCCCAATATCTTAGATCCAGAGAGTAAAATAGAAATTGAAAGAATTTCTGATTACCTGCTAAAAAAAGACCCCAAAGTGAAAACCACCAAGAATTATGATAGTCAAATTTTGAGTTCCCAGGCCAAGGAAAAAAAAATTCAAGCAGCTAGAAACAATTAAAATATCATGGAGCCACATCCAGGATCACACAAGAGTTAGGTGCTTCCACCTTAAAGCAGTAGAGGGTTTGGAATATGATATTTCAGAACACAAAGGAGCTGAGATCATGACCAAGAATCACCTACCCAACAAAACTGAGTGTAATCCTTCAGGGGATGAGATGGATATGTAATGAAATAGAGGACTTTTAAGCATTCTTGATGAAAAGACCAGAGTTGAATAGAAAATGTAACATTTAAACAGAAGAATCAAAAGAAGCATACAAAGGTAAACACGAAAGAGTAATCATAAGAGATTCAATAAAATTAAACAGTTTACATTCCTATAAGGGAAGATGGCACATGAAACTAAAACAATAATTTTTAGTGAAGTTAGAAGGAGCTTACATAAACAAAGGGCATGAGTATAAGATGATTATGTTAGAATAGTCTCTAAAATAGAATGAAGGGGGAAGGAGGAGGTATGTACTGGGAGAAGGAGTTAAAGAGAAGCAGAATAGGGAAAATTTTCTTTCATAAAAGAGGCATACAAAGATGAGCTTTTGTATTGGAGGGGAAAATGGAGGGGAGGAAGGGACAGGCCATGCCTGAACCTCACTCCCATTAGAATTGGTTAAAAAGAAGGAGATATAGATAGATAAATGGGTGGATGGATGTACATATATGTGTGATATATGTACATATGTACATACACAGAGTTGTGTATAGAAATATAACTTATCCACAGAGAAGGAGAAGGGGATAAGAGAAAGGTGCACATGGTAAAGAAAAGGGCAGATAAAAACAGGCAATGGCAAAAAACAAAGCTAAACTTTTAAGGCAGGACAGTATAAAAAGAGAGATAGGAAGAAACCAAAGAAAATGGGATACACTGTTAATAATAATAATTGTGAATGCGAATATAATGAATTCATTCATAAAATGGAAGCAGATAGCAGAATGGATTAGAAACCAACAATATATTGTTTACAAGAGACACACTTGAAACAGAAAGATATACACAGAGTTAAAAGAAAGGACTGCCATAGAATCTATTATGCTCCAGGAATCATGATCTCAGACATAGCAAAAGCAAAATGAGACTTAATTAAAAGAGATAATCAAGGAAACTAAATTTTGCTAAAAGTTACCACAGAAAATGAACAGTAAAAGCAAAGAACTTTTATAGCAATTTTCTCTGATAGGAACCTTATTTATCAAATATATAATGGATGTAGTATTGAGTCAAATTTATAAATAAAACTAGGAGCAATCCCCAAATCAATAAATGACCAAAGGATATGAACAATCATTTTTTAGAAGAAGAAATCATAGCTACCTATTATCATTTGAAAAATTGCTCTAAATCACTATAGATTAGAGAAAGGCAAATTAAAACATCTCTGAGGTAACACTTCACAGGTATCAGAAAAGACAAATTCTGGAGGGATGAGAGAAAAACTGGTACATTAATGAACTTTTGGTACAGTTGTAAACTGGTCCAACCATTTTGGAAAACAATTTGGAACTATGCCCAAAGGGCTATAAAACTCTGCATACCCTTTAATCCAGCAATACAACTACTAGGTCTGTACCCAGAAAAGAACAAAGAGAAAAGGAAAAGGATCTTTATGTACAAAAATGTTCATAATAGCTCTTTTGTGGAGGCAAATAATTGGAAGTGAAAGAGATGCTTATCAACTGGGGAATGGCTGATCAAGTTGTGGCATATGATTCTGATGGAGTATTATAATGCTGTGGGAAATGACAAAGGATGTGGTTCCAGAAAAATATGACAAGATCTGTAGGAATGGATGCAAAGTAAAATGAGAAGAATCAGGAGATCACTGTGCACAGTGACAGCAGTACTATAATGATGATCAATTATGAAAGATTTGGCTGCTCTGATCAACACAATAATTCAAGACAATTTCAGGGGACTCATGATGAAAAAATGCTATCCATCTCCAAAGAGGGAACTGACAAACTCTCAGTACAACCTGAAATATGGTTTTCTTGTTTCCTTTATATTTTTTTGCTTTATTTTTTGAAATATTGCTAACGTGGAGATGATTTCACATGTATAGTTGACATCAGATTGCGTGCTTTCTCAGTGGGTTGGGAGAGGGATATGGAACAAAAGGACAAGATTTGGAACTCAAAATTTAAAAAGAAAATTTTAAATTTAAAAAGAAGAGAATGTTAAAAATAATAATTTTTTTAAAAAGTCTTGATAACTATACATCAATATAATTGGCTTCCTTTGTAATCCTATATATTCTATTTAATTTATTTAAAACCATCATTCAGAGAGGGGGCCTACAGGCTTCACTAAGGGTCCTTGACACAAAGAATGTGAAGAACGAGCACAGTCCAGATATACTCCAGTTTCTCATTATTCTTTCTGAAACATAACGGTTCGAGCCAAAAACCAACACCAGAAGTCCGACCAAGCCAGAGTACAGTGGGACAAGACTGTCACAACCCTCATTCTGGAGACTGTGCCTCTATTTCTGTAGCCAAAGATTATTCTAGTTTTTCTGGACACCCTTCACCCTGGTGACTCATGTTAATGTTTTGCAGCCCACCAAAACCTCAAGTCTTTTTTCTCAGAAATCGTTGTCTAACTCATGACAGTATTTCTCATTATAGCATTCTACCTGGATAGCCTTTGAAAAGCTAGAGGTCCCTTCATGCACCAGCAAGGCATTGGAGTGAGACTTAATTCATTAAATACCCCTAGTTACTTAAATAAGACACTAAGATATTCATGGGCAGCTCGTTCACCACAAGTCAGCTACTGCTGTTAGGCACAATTTCACCTAGCTACATGGCAATTACTGAGAAAGAATTTCCCCATGTGTGTCTATATTTGAAGAAAAGAAAACAGGAAGATCGCTTTGAAAGCCATTAACAGAAATATTTTATGCATCACAGAATGAAGTTGTTATTTCTTATAATTTTCTGTGTTAGTTGATCTCTGCCTTTTTGGGGTATTTTTGGGTCCCTTTTTGTCTGCATTTAACTCAGTTTTTATATCAATATTTCCCTATGTTTCTCTTTAGACTCTGTTACCTTCCTTATGACTTGCCCCTCTCTTATACACCTCCCCCTCCCAACTCCCCAGTTCTATTCCTTCCTTTCTCAGTTAAGAAGCTGGAATATAGAACTGGAAATAATGTTTATGTTTGCCACGCTAAAAATACAAACAAAACCAAAGAATACAAAACCTTTAATAAATAGTACTGGCATGGAAATTTCCTTAATTAATATAGATCATGACCAGTCTATAACCAATCTAACAAGTTACTTGAGGCCTTGAAGGAAAGTAACTTGCCAGTAATCACTCATGATAAAAGGTGAGATTTGAACTCAGAATGACAAGTTCTGACTTCTGTCTACTATGTCACACAGTTTCAGAGAAGCAACTAAATATTTTTAGAGATGCGATCATCAATTGATGTTTTTTCTTTGAACCACTGATAGGAAAAATGATCCAGTTATTATCATATTATAAACCACCTGAGCTCCTTGAAAGCAGGGATGGCTTTACTTTTCTATTTGTATCTCCCAGCACTTAGAATAGGGCCTTGTACATAGGAAGCATATAAGAAATATTTTTTTCATTCATTCATTCATTCATTCATTCATTCATTCATTCATTCATTCATTCATTCACTCACTCAGAGTAAAGAGCAAACCAAGTGCATGGCCCTTAGAAAGCACACTGAAGACCCAGTGCTCAAGCAAGCCCAAGTTACATCTAAGTAGACTGAATGCTATAAGTTTTATTGAATTGGTCGATGTGGTCATTTCAATGTGAAGGGAAACTTACATGATATGAAAATAATTTCACCTCATGCTCAAAAGAGAAATAAACTCAAGGTTAGGAAGTTTTGGAAGTTCTGATTCACTTTGGACTGAATGGGGGAGGCAGGAATGAATCACACCTTTCAGTTTCATTTTGAGATTGTCTTGTAGAGACATTACTTGACCCAATGACTGATCATCCAAATGAGAAAGGAAACAAAGGAGGCAGAGATACCATTTCACAGAAACTCAAACTATTACAAAAATAATTAAAACTTTTTTTTCTTCAAGACAAACGTGGGACATTACATTTTCTTGGCTGCAGAGGTTTTACATTTTATTGCAAGTTAGGTAGTTAATATTTCCTTCTCTCACTTAGGGACTCATTCAGGTATTTTTCATAAGAATTTAAAAAGAATATTACCATGTAGATAGTGATAGGTTCAATTTGCCCCTCCTATTTGATCCACTACAAGTGACCTAACCTCCCTCCTACTTCTTTTATACAAATGCTTTTCTCCAAGTGCCCAAGTACCAGTGGGGGTTACTATATAAGCTTGTTAAGAATATTTCATCAGGTAGATCCATTATAGTCACTTTCAGAAATTCTCAACAAATTGGAAAGAAAAATCAAGCTACATTAACGAACAAGAGCAAATTATCTCATTTACCCTAGGATAAAGTGTGACTCACCCCTAAGACCCCAAATCGCTCACAAAAGTTCCAACCACAGAGAAAGTCGATTTCAAAGTTGTGGTTAAGGATTACGATGGCATTTTCCTTCCCGTACTTGCCATAATCCTTGGGTTCGGTGTACAGCGTGCACTGAGTACCTGACCACCATTAGCAGCATCACCAACTCTGGAACAAACCACAACAAATAAAGACATTTAGTGAATCTCTGGTAACTAAAAGTCATTTACACTTTGGGGTAGAATTGGAAGCTTGCTTTGCAATTTCACTTTAAGGGAAAACTATCCACTTTGGCTCAAGTAGGTCCAAGTTGTATTTTGAAACATTCAAGTACAAGGGTCAGCCATAAAATGATTTCATAGAAGCAGAAAGAGAAGAGAACATATGCAATAATCTCCAGGGAGGGTAGGTGGGGAGCCTTTGAGACATCACCTTTAATTCTCTAAGCACCTGGGGGAGAGGCAATAAATCCAAACTCTTGACTCCATCAATAGTATGTGGCTTCTTGTTTATTGTGCTCTAAAAGAACAAGGTGAGATGATGCATGATACTTTTTATATCCTGGGAAATGACTAATTGGGATGCTTGCAAACTCCATCAAACACTACTAAATACTTTATTTTTCTTTGCCATTTAGAACACTTGAGAGTGCCAGGACTATCACAATGGAAGTAGAGTCAGGAGGCATAAACATTTTTATGAGATTCAAAGGAGAAACATAAAGAGAGAGCAAAGGTGTGGGTAAGATGACTTAGAAACAGAATACAGGACTTCCTTCCCTAAAGTATTACTCGGATGTCTTCTTATGCTGAGGAAGAGATATTGTATTCTCACAGACTATGACAGGAGACTGCTAGATGGATAAATGAATGCCACCCTAAATCTGAAGTTCCTTATTCCATGACTGATAAGCAAGTTTTAATAGCTGAGGATCACTAGAAACTCATAAAGACCTTCTGTTAAGGCCTATGACATACACTGGCATCAAGGCAACCCATACCAGGGAAATCACAAAACTTCAGCAGGCAGCAGGACAATAGGAAGTGATGTATTTATCACAATGTACCTGTCTAAGTAGAAGAGTAATTAGTTAGAATTTTGTTGTGCTAACAATGATCCAGAGGCCCTTGCAGAGTTTCAAAAACAGTCATGAACTTCTGGCTACATCTTTAAAAGAAACCCTCAGGTTAATTGCTGCTTTCTACATGGAGCTTTTCTCGATCGATCTGATGTACGGCTGCTTATGGGATTCTACATTTCAAGACAGGAGGACATTAGAGAGCATCTATTCAACACCCTCATTTATACATGAGGAAACTGAAGGCCAAAGAGGTATAATAAATTTACACGTGCACACAAGTAATAAGTGTCAGAAGAATGCCTCAAAACTACTGTTCTGTCCCCTGATAGAGTGTAAGTTCCTTGAGGGCAAGGATTGTTTCATTTTTCTTTATATACCCTACAACTAGCTAGTATAATGGCCAATAGGGGGTTATGACTGTGAATCAGTCCACCAAAATTTTTGACCACCTATTCAATGCCTGATAAATATTTATTGATTGAAATCTATTCTAAGTCAGAAACCTACAGAGGAGATTTACTTATAAGTGGATAATTCAATAATGATGACTTTAAAAATTCTACACCATCTATGAAGATTATTTCATTATTAAAAGGCAGAAAGGAATATAGAATCCATACCTCCATTGCTTTCAAAGAGAAGTGTTCATGATCCCTAGTTTATGAAGCACAGTTGTATAGGGAGACAGAGTCAAGAAATTTGTAGAAGACATTGCCAACACTTCTAACTGCTTCTCACATTTCAATAATTCAAGAAGCTGCTCCATGACAAAATTTCTTTAGGTGCTTGGTGCTTTGTTCAGAATGATATATTAGATCAGTAGAAATATAGATTGACAGATATGGATAGATCAGTAAATAGATAGTAGATAACTGACAAATGTCAGATGATAGATGGATAGAGTTAGATAGATGGGCAGCTAGGCCGTACAGTGTACAGGCCTGGAGTCAAGAGGACCTGAGTTCAACTCTGACCTCAGATATTTTCTAGTTATGAGACGTTGTGCACATAAGCTTGTTTGCCTCAGTTTCTTCATCTATAAAATGAGCTGAAGAAGGAAATGGCAAATCAGTCCAGTGTCTGTGTAAAGAAAACCCTAAATGGAGTCACAAAGAGTCAGACATGAATAAAAAACACCTGAACAACAACAAAAAAGGTAGGTATGTAGATAACTGATAAATATCAATGATAAAGGGACAGAGACAGATAACTGATAGATGTCAGATGATACATTATTAGATTGGCATGGAACAGTAGATAGATAAATATCAAATGACATGGATTCATGATAGATGTTAGACACTGGATGGATCCATAGATAAATAATTGATAGATTTCAAACGCATAAAGCTCAATAAATAGGTAAATGTCAGATAATGGATGAATTCATGATAAATGTCGGGATAGATGGATAAACAGAAGGACAGACAGATAGATACTACAGAACCTGAAGGATACAGCATTGACAGCTGTTGAAAAGATTCCGTCACAAACACTGTCAGAAAAGAGGATGATTAAGAAGTGACGACAGACACTAAATTACTATCCAGTGTTCCTGGATTTAATACATGATTACTGTCACTATCTCCAAAGGAGTTACACACCCTAAAGTAAAGACTATGAGTTAATTATACACGTTTGGCATGCAGCAGGAATGAAGGTAGCACAGACAAAAATGACATTATTTGGGCGCAGTTAGTTCCTATTACGTTCCCAACCTAAAGAAAAAAGGCACACTGCACTTCCCATTAACAAGCACTTTCTAAGCACCTAGTTTAGGCCAAGTAACAAGATACAAAGATACTAGAGATACAAAGTAAAAACCACAATATTCTGGTATTCAAGGAGGAGGGTCGGTTAAATAAAGAAAAGTATATAAAACGGATATAATGTAACTGGGGGGAAGGCACTAACAAAAGTATAATGCAGATGGTAGCTCTTGGGTTGAGTCTTGAAGAAAATCAGATTTCAGGTGGCAACAAAGAATTCAAAAGGGTTTTTCTAGAAGGTATTTGTTTTGTGACTAGAAGAGACAGAATGGATCTGGACTGTGGCTATCCATTGACTGCCCAAGTATCCCAGATGAGAGCTAAAACATGGGACAATCTTTGATAATCAGCTGCTGGAAGAACAGAGGATCTGCAATTTGGTGTCTAATTAAAGTTTTCCTCACTCTTATCACCAGAAGGAAGAAGAGATGCTCGGGATGAATGTAGTATCTGAATACTGTAGCTACATATATGCAAGGTAATTCAGAACATCAAGAGTCCCTAGCTCTTCTCAGCAGTACAATGATCTAAGACAATTTCACAAAAGATTCATGATGGAAAATGCTATCCACATCCAGAGAAAGAACTTTGGAATCTGAATGAAGATCGAAGTACACTATTTTCTCCTTTTTGTTGTTTTTTCTTTCTCCTGGTTTTTCCCTTTTATTTTGGTTTTTCTTTCACAATATGAATAATGTGGAAATATGTTTAATATGACTGCACATGTATAGCCTAAATAAGATTGCATGCCATCTTAGGGAGGAAGGGGGAAATTTTGGAACTCAAAATCTTATAAATGTGGATGTTGAAAATTAAAAAAGAACATCAAGTCTGTAGAATATAGATATAATGCAGTAGAATATAGATCAATTTTCTTCCTAGAGAGCAAAGACTATTTATTCTAAAGTTTGGGAATCCACTAGCAAATTACATACACAGGGATCCCTTGCCTACCCCAACTATTTAATATTTGTCAATGGTGATGAATTCTAAGTTCATGAGAATCTTAACCTCAATGCATCCATTAAGTTTCAATACTTTTTCAAAAAATACCATGGCAAATTTCCATACAAACAAAAAAATCAAAGCTCTTGACCCTTCTATTGAAAACAATGCCCAGGACAGCAAGTTCTAGGGACTCCAAAGAATATGGTGAGTCATTTCAGGTTTATTGTACCTTATTAATAACAACATGATTTTGCTCAAGCAGGAGAGCTTTGAAAGTAACACACTGAATTTATTATACTTTTAAAAAAAGAAATCTGTATGGAAGAACACAGTTTCCTAAACATTCCTTTTTTTATGTTCTGTTTTGTATATATGAAAATGCTGGTGCTTCTTTTGATGTTTGTGAAGGTAAGAATAAAACAATTAAATTAATAAAATTAAAATATAATAAATACTTCTATGGAATTATGATTATTATGATATATTTCCCTCCATTAGTACAGATGGTAGTAACCATGCTATGCTTTAGCAGATTAGTTTTAACAAGTGGCTACAGTTGAAAAAAATTCATCACCCTTCCCTGAACTCAACTAAGTTAGTCCTAAGAAGATATATAGAATGAGCCAATGAGCCAATACTCAAAGCCTCTATCAACTGACAAGCTTTACAGAGAGTCCTAGGACAGATTTCTAGAACTTACTATTACCTCCACAAGGTGGCAACGAATCAGTCCAAGATTTAAAAGTCAAGCAACTGTTTACAAAAAAGCCATAAACTAAAACCAGAACATATATTTGCTTTATTACCTTCATCATTTATCTTAAAGAACCAGTGCACACAAATGTATATTTATGTGCCTCTCTGTGCATGTCCTTCAGTTTAGGTATACATGTTTATGCTCTTACCACCAGACCCACTCCAGGTCATCCTTGAGGAAAGTAAGGCCCTAATGAAAGTAAATGATGGGAAGATATCCATAGCAGGAATGGACTAAGATTTGTTTTGTTTTGAATTTCTAACACATTTTGATCTTTCAACAACAACTGATATCATCCTACTTAAGAGTTTTCAGTGACCCTCTCAACTTAGCATTATTTCCTCTTCTCTGCCAACTCACTTCTCTCCCAAAACTACTCTATTTTTTTCTGACCTATCTTTATTTTTAAGTCCAATGTGTATTACTTCCCAGTCTTAAGTATAATCTTGATTTATTCCAGCTATGAGGTTCCTTACACAGAGGCTATGTCTACACGCATATCCCCAAGGTACCTTGGAGAATGTCACATACCCCACAGACTTACTGGCTGACGTTATTGATGAATATGCTAAGATATGTGTGATCTCATCTGTGAAGCATTTTTTATCAGAGGAGATCCTTGTGGAGAAATATTGATACACTGCTTTGTAAACAGCTGCATATACTTGCTCACAAATAATAATAATGATTTATTGTGGCATTGTCCCTTTGGCCTAATTTTCTGAACCGTTATAATGAAGTGTCTAAAACTGAGCTTTCTTTTATCAGTTGATTTCAAGTAGGAATTCTGGCAAAAGGCCTTGTGTTTTGTATTTAGAGCATCTGGCTATTGTGAAGGCTATTTGGAAGGGGGAAACCTGTCATTTGGATTAGATTCCATTCCATATTACCTAGCTTAGGTCCTGTGCATTTAATTACATGGCTCAACAAATGCTCACAGTGTGCAAACTGTCCCTTTTCTCAGGCAAAGGGCTGGTACTCAATGTGCACTGGAGACACCTAGAAGTTAATTGAGGTGCATAAATGTTTCCACCAAAATTAATACAGATTTCAACACCTCCTCTACCCACTCACACGAGCTGCAGAATGTGTGATGAAAAGCCGCTTGCTGAATTCTGAATAGCCTTGCTATTTTCCTGGCCTGTGCCTCCCTAAGAATCTCTGGTCCACCCTGAAACAATAATCCCAGGAAGGGGGGCTGGTGCAAGAGAGACAAGTACAAGGGACTCAGGTTTTTTTGTTTGTTTTTTGTCTTTTTTTTTTGTACAAATTTCATTTCACTTCCATCATACAGTGGTTACCCAGCTGAACCAGAGTAACTGGTTCCCTGAGGAGTGATACTGGAAGCTACAGGCAGTTGCCAGGGGCAACTAGGGACTTCTGAGAAGCAGGGGCCTCTACTAGCACTCAAAACAACCGCCATATTTCAGCAGCTTTTGATTGCAAATCAATCCAGTGACAATCATTTATCGAGCACCTACACAAATAGTGTGTTGTGCTTCCTACGCTAGGAAATCAGGGCTGGGAGACAAAAAGAGAAGATGATGTAGGGTCTCCTCTCTCTAAGGGGGAAGGGAGTGAGGCTAACATGACAAATACAGGTGAAGAGGTTACAAAAAAATAAAACACAGGAAAGCAACCCTCAGAATTTTCAGATTTCAAAACATTATACAAATTCAAAACAAAGTGCTTGTAATTAAAAACAATTCATTCAAAAACAAAGAACAGCTACATTCAAAACAAATAATAGCCATCATTTGAAAAGCACTTTAAGGTCTACAAAGCATTTAAAGTATATTATTTCATTTTATCCTCACGACAACCCTGTGAGGTTGGAACTATAATTATCCCCATTTTACAGATAAGAAAACTAAGACTAAAAAAAATTAAATTCAGAGCTAAAATTCAATCTTCTAAGAAGCTTTCCCCAATGCCTCTTGATGCTAGGCTTTTTGCTCTGCTGATTAACTTCAATTTAGCCTATATACATACATACATACATACATGTATGTGTGTGTATGTATGTATACATATATTGTTTGTACATAGTGGTCTACATTTGTCTCCCCAGTTAAAGCATTAGCTTCTTGAGAGAAAAGACTCTTACCTTACTCTCTCTTACCTTTCTTTGTTCTCCCAGTTCCTGGCACAATATCTGGCATATTGTCATTGCTCAGTCATTTCAGTTGTGTCCTATTCTTTGTGACCTTTTTTGGGCTTGCCATCTCCCTCCTAGTGCACTCCCCTCCTCAGATTTTGTGATTGCTGTTATGTTCTGTCTGACTCTTCATGACCCCATTTGGGGTTTTGTTGGCAAAAAACAATGAAGTGGTTTGCCATTTCCTTCTCCAACTTATTTTGAAAATAAGGAAATTGAGGTAAACAAGGTTAAGTGACTTGCCCATGGTCAAACAGCTAGTATCTGAGGCCACATTAGAACTCAGGTCTTTCTAACAGACCTTCCATGCACTGCACAACCTAGCTACCTGCCTGGTGCAGAGTAGTCATTTAATAAATACTTGCTGAGGACTTTCTAGAGTGCTCCTCCCAGGTCCAGCCAAATACCTGTTTAAAAAAATGGCTCTAAACAAATTCTGGAGCTGCAGAATACACAGAACAACAGAGTGAAGTCAGCCTCCAGCCCAAGACCTCCTGGAAGGTGATTGGGAAGTGTCTATTGAACCACACTGGGGGAAGGGCACAGTCCAGTGTGGGTCACACGGGCACAGAGAGGACCTAAGCAGGCTGTGGGGAGACTGAATCTCTTGCACATGTGGTGGTTTCCAGACTTCATAATTCCAAAATGCCAAGGATGAATTGGAAGATCAGTGGAAAAAACCTGTGGGACCAGAGTAGGAGAGTGGAGTGGTCCAGTCCCAGGCAGCAAAGGGGGAAGGGGGCAGAGGAACCCAAGGCAGTCACAGCAGCAGCAGGGGCAAGCTTCAGAAACTTTTTCTGGAGCTCTATGCCCATGGATTGTGGGGGGATTGAGCAGTTGATAGTATACACACACCCCCATCCCCACAGGAAGCAGAGAACTACCTTGACCAAGAGCTCAAAAGTCAAGTAAATGGCTGGGGAAATGAGCAAAACCCAGCAAAACATCAGACTATAGAATCTTTCTTTCATGACAAGGAAGAACAAAACATGCAAACAGAAGAAAACAAAGTCAAAGCTCCTCCATCCAAAACCTCCAAGAAAAATATGAATTGGTCTCAGGCCATGGAAAAGTTCAAAAAGGATTTTGAAAATCAAGTAAGAGAAGTACAGCAAAAATTGAGAAGAGAAATGAAAGTGATGCAAGAAAATCATGAAAAATGAGCCAACAGATTGCTAAAGAAGAGCCAAAAAAATGCTGAAGAAAATAACACTTTAAAAAACAGACTAACCCAAATGGCAAAAGAGATCCAAAAAGCCAATGAGGAGAAGAATGCTCTAAAAAACAGAACTGGCCAGATGGAAAAGGAGATCCAAAAGCTCACTGAAGAAAATAATTCCTTAAAGATTAGAATGGAGCAGAGAGAAGCTAATGGCTTTATGACAAATCCAGAAATTATAAAACAAAACTGAAGGAACAAAATAATAGCAGACAATATGAAATATCTCATTGGAAAAACAACTGACCTGGAAAATAGATCCAAGAGAGACACTTTAAAAATTACAGGAAAGCTATTATCAAAAAAGGAGGCCAGACATCATCTGTCATGAAATTATCAAGGAAAACTGCCCTGATATTCTATAACCAAAGGTTAAATAAATATTGAAAGAATCTACCAACCACTTCCTAAAAGAGATCCCTAAAGTAAAATTCCTAGGAATATTGTAGTCAAATTCCAGAGTTCCCAGGTCAAAGAGAAAACACTGCAAGCAGCCAGAATGAAACAATTTGAATATCATGGAAATACAATTAGGAGAACACAAGACCTAGCAGTTTCTACATTAAGGAATCCAAGGGCTTGGAATATGATATTCCAGAAGTCAAAGGAACTAGGATTAAAACCAAGAATCACCTACCCAACAAAACTGAGTATAATACTTCAGGGGGAAAAATAGCCATTCAATGAAATAGAGGACTTTCAAGTATTCTTGATGAAAAGATCAGAGCTGAATAGAAAATTTGACTTTCAAACACAAGAATCAAGAGAAGCATAAACGGGAAAGAGAAATCATAAGGGACTCACTAAAGTTGAACTGTTTACATTCCTACATGGAAAGATCATATTTGTAACTCTTGAGATGTTCCTCAGTATTTGGGTATTTGGAGGGATTATATACATACAGAGGGCACAGGGTGATTTGAATAGGTAGGGATGATATCTAAAAAAATAAAATTAAGGGGTGAGAGAGGAATATGTTGAGAGGAGAAATGGAGAAATGGAAAATGGCAAATTATCTCTCATAAAAGAGGCAAGAAAAAGCTTTTTCAATGGAGGGGAAAAGGCGGGAGATGAGAGGGAAATAGTGAAGGTTACTCTCATCACATTTGGCTTAAGGAGGGAAAAACATGCACACTTAATTTGGTATGAAAATCTATCTTACACTATAGAAAAGCAGGGGAGAAGGAGATAATAGGGTATGGGGGGATTGATAGAAGGGAGGGCAAATGGGAGGAGGGGGTAATTAGAAGTAAACACTTTTAGGGAGAGACAAGGTCAAAAGAGAGAACAGAATAAATGGGGAATGGGATAGGATGGAGGGAAATACAGTTAGTCTTTCACAACATGACTTTTATGGAAGTCTTTTGCATAACTACATATATATAACCTATATTGAATTGCTTGCCTTCTCAGTGGGGATGGGCAGGGAGGAAGGGAGAGAAGTTGTAACTCAAAGTTTAAAAAGTGAATGCCAAAAATTGTTTTTACGTGCAACTGGGAAATAAAAAATACAGGTAATGGGGTATAGAAATTTATCTTGCCCTTCAAGAAAATAGAGGAGATGGGGATAAGGGAAGGGAGGGGTGTGATAGAAGAGAGGGCAGAATGGGGGAAGGGGTAATCAGAATGCATAGTGTCTTGGGGTGGGGGGAGGGAAGAGATGGAGAGAAAATTTGGAACTTAAAATCTTGTGAAAATCGGTGTTGAAAGCCAAAATAAATAAACTTAAGTGAAAAATAATAAATGCTTGTTAACTTGAGAAGTCACATGATTTTCCTAGTTTTACATAGCTAATAATTTGTCTGAGGCAGCATTTGAACTCAGACCTTCCTAACTTCAAGCCCCAAACTAGCCTGTTGCCTCTAAAACTATCCTGTTTTTAACAAAACAAAATAAAAAACCCACTCTGTCCATGAAGTTTCCCTGCCTATCTTAATTCAGCTTCCCAAGTCTTATACATTTCAGTCTTCATGGAAAATTCCCAAATTATTATTAGACTAGACTGCCATTCTAGATAACTGTGGAAATTTTTCTCTGTCATCTAAAAGCCTTGCATGTTTTATTTTAAAAGTCATTTTATTCAAGTTTAGATTTAAGTGCCAAGAGCTGCTCAAATATGGGGTGGGGGGACCTCAAATGGATTTCAGTTGAGCACAGCACCTAGGAGAGAATGGGGAAATCTGCCTACAAACACCCACGCATACATATTTTCTGCAATGAAATTCATTAACCTCAACAGTGAAGGAAAAAAAATCCCCAGCCCTGCTGAGCTTGATGCTCTATAATCATGCTGGTTTCATCTCCGTACTATGTTTCTCATCATTATTATACTGCACTTTCCCCTCACCCCCCAACACACTGATTTGAAATGATGAATAAGCTAGCAGACTTACATCACCATGGTTTCTCTTTTCCAACCAGTATTTTAATTACAGGATAGGCTACAGAATCAATCCTTTTATGGAGAGAAGGTACATTCTTCCCCCAGACTGACTGACTTGCATACTGATCTCCCCTCTCCCCTACTTATCCCATTATGTATTCTGCTACTGCCCAAAATCCCATGTCATACACATCATACATTAAATCCACCACTATGGATTACTTTTGTAAAACACTCTCTGATGTTATTAATGTCTCTAGCTTCACTTTGTTCCATGCATGTCTGGCTTGCAATATCTATCTCAATAAACTCCTGAATAACTCGAGTCAATTACAGATGTAGGTCTGAGTCTCCAAAATCTCTCATGGTCAGAATTCTTGGGAGAAAGGAAATAATAGCAAGTTACAAATCTCAGAATCTTACAATTCTAGAATCTTCGAATTGGGGGGCCTATAAAAGCCACCTATTTGTATCCCTCATTTAAACCAACTCTTTCTTTCCTCCTATTCTAGGGCACAGAAAGGGAGGCTTCTTTTTTCTTCGCTAACTTCTTTGACTGTGCCAAGGACCTCCTAATCACCAAATCCAGTGTTTATTTGTCTCTGGTTGTTTCTTTGTGGAGACTGCATTTCACTAGCTGAACTCCCCTCAGGCAGCCTGGTGGCCACTGCTGCTGGGGGATTCACCATCTTGGTGCTAGACTCGGTGCAAAATCTAATTTGTTTAGCTCACTGTAGCTTAAAACTCCTAACTAAAGATATTTGCTACCTTTAGCCTTTCAGGTAAGAGGGATTACAGTATGTGCCACCATATCTAGCTAATGATAATTTTTCAATTTTCATCATTCTTGGTTTCTATGCAGCATTTGCTGTTGACTACTGCCCTCATTTCACAGTTTCTTCTTCCATTTCTCAGATCTTTCCTCTCTCTACATTCTCTCCTTCTATCTAATTCCATCAGTGTTATTCAAACCTTCAATTATCTCCCTTTTTTTCTAATTTTTTACCTCCATTACATCTAAAATTTTTTTTCACATTCTTTTTTTAAATTGAGTTCCAAATTCTCTCCCTCTCCTCTCTCTGACAAGGCAAGCAATTTGATATAGATTACATGTACGCTCATGCAAAATCTATTTCCGTATTAGCCATGCTACAAAAAAAACAGAGACAAAAAAGATAAGAAACATAGGAAGTATGCTTCAATCTGCATTCAGACTCCATCAGCTCTTTCTCTGGAGGTAAATAATGTCTTTCATCATGAATCTTTTGGAATTGTCTTAGATCACTGTATTGCTGTGAATAGCTAAGTATTCACAGTTGATGAATTCACAATATTGCTGTTACTGTGTAGAGTGTTCTCCTGGTTCTGCTCATTTCATCTTGCATCAGTTCATATAAGTCTTCCCAGATTTTTCTGAAACATGCTGTTCAATTCTACTATCCCTTCTTTACCAAAGACTCCCAATACTACCTCTTCAGGCCTAGCCTCTCTTCTCAACTTAAATCTTTATCTTTAAATGCATATGGAACCTCTGTACCTGGATGCTCCACCAATGCTTATCTCCACAGATCCAAAACTGAACTCACTACTTAGCCCTAAACTTGATACTCCTCCAGTACTTGTCAGCAGCAGAACCAATTTATATGGTCTTCCATTTTCGAGACCCTGTGTTATCTGCAACTCTTCCTTATTTCCAATAGCCAGTCTATACACCAAGTCAAGTCCATCCAGATCCCTTCATGGAGTCTCACATCTGTTCTCCTCTCCTCTGTTCTCACTTCCATCAAACCTTCAGTAATGCTAACATAGATTATTGCAATAGCCTCTAACAGGATTTCATGACCACTTCTCTCCCTCTCCTCTTCATTTCCCCCATTCAATACTCATTGCCCAACTAATTTTCAATTTAAAGTTGATGATGCTACTCATCTGTTAAAAACAATTTGCAGCTGCTACTGCTTACTAAGCCAAGGTCAAGCTCCTTAACCTAGGACCCAAAGTGCTCCACAATCTGATACCATCACACTGTTCAGGTTCTTACCTGACTACATATTCTAGCCAAAATGGATTTCTCACCATTCATTGTTCAGTCATTTTCAGTCATGTCCAAGTCTGTATGATCCCATCTGGGGTTTTCTTGACAAAAACACTGGAGCGGCTTGCCATTTGCTTCTCCGCATCATTTTACAGATAATGAAACTGAGACAAATATAGTTAAGTGACTTGCCCAGAGTCATACAACTAGTAAGTATCCGAGGCCAGAGTTCAACTCGGGTTTTCCTGACTTCAGACCAAGATCTCTATCACTGCACCACCTAGCTGCTCACTATTAGCTCTACAGATTTTAAGGTTAGCCACCTCTACCTTTGTTCATGCTCCCTGTGCCTGGAAAGAGACATCCCATACTACTCCAACTCACTCAAAAGGCACTTACACAATGCTCCCACTAGTCTGTAATGACCTTCACTCATCTCACTGATTTCACAACACAATACACTTGTGTAGTTCCCATATTCTTTTTCTTGTCAAGTAGATGCTATGGGTTTACTAGACTTAGTTTCCTAAGGACAATGGCTGTCTCATATAAATTTTATAACTTTTCCTCCATACAGTGTTCTACATTTAAGAAATATTTGGTGACCCTACTTGAAGTATGAATCCATTCTATCACATCCTTTTGCTACCCTTCACTTGCTGATAGTTCACCTAGACTGCTCTCATCCCAGAGAGATATCCAGGAGACTACGAAAAATAAAGATACAATGTGAAGCAGTCAATATTTCCCCCATAACATTCTCATGCCTTAAACAAAATATGAAAAGAATCTCTTTCTCCCTTGGGACATCATAATGGAGGGGAAGGGGGGAGGGAAAAATGGAATACTATTGCTATGCATTTTTACCATGCTTTTCATCTGAGGATTATTAATCAAATTACATGCTGCCCATCAGACACTGTCTGGGTCCAGCACAAAACCTGAAATGAAAACATGAAATTAAATAATTAGGCATAGCTTAGTAAACATAAAGTTGTCATCTCAGCTCATCCTCACAGCAGCTGACACTGCAGGTAATCAACTGCACAAATAACAGAGAAGCTTAGTCCCCTGGTGAGCACACAGGGGTGCTCTCAAAGACATGAGGAGGAAAGAATCACAAGGCAGGAATGTTATCTCGGGGCTCATCAAGCACTTGATCAAAAATTCCAGGGTTTCTGAATTAGGAGCATTTGCTTCTCTCTCCCTAGTTGCTCTCCCAGTTTTATTCAACAATAATAAAAATAATAGTATTATTAATAATAAAAATAATAGTATTATTAATAATAAAAATAATAGTATTGTTAATAATAAAAACAATAGTATTATTAATAATTAAAATAATAGTATTATTAATAATAAAGATAAGAACTAGCATCTGTATAGCATTTTACGACTTTCAAAGCATGTTACATATATTATTTCATTTGATTCTTTCAACAACTTTGTGAGGTAGAGATTACTGCTAATCCCATTTTACAGATGAGGAAACTGAGGCTAAAAAGGCTAAATGATGAAAAGGATCATACAATTAGGCAAGTGGAAAAGATGGAACTTGAAGCCAAGTCTTCCCAACTCTCAGTCCAGCAGGGAAACTACACTACCACCTATCTGCCTCTACTGGGGTCTAGGCAAACAATTTTTTTTTCTTCTTGGCACTCAAGGTTCCACGTAATCTGGCTCCACTTTATTCATGATAACTCTCACCAGATCTTAGTTTTCATTGTATCCCCAACATTCAGATATGCTAGCCTCTTCATAGTCTCTGAACACATCATGCTCACTCTCATACCTTCTTCCAGCATTCTCCTCCCTCTGGAACATCTGCAAATCCTATCTGTCCTTTTAGGATTCAGTTAAATTCCTACCTCTTCTATCATCTGTGACATATCACTTCCCTAGAAATTCCAGCCCATGCTGGCCTCCCACAGCATAATGATCTGTTCTGTTTGTCAACAAAGCACTTTGTATTGCTTTCTTATTATTTCATAATTTGCAGATTTGTTTTACCAAATAGACAATTAAACTCCTTTAAGACAAGAATGTTTTTTAAACTTCCAATACCAAGTACATCACCGGATGTGAAACAGGTGCTTCATGGGTAGGATTTGATATCAATGTGCTTTGCCAATCCCCAGCCCTGGATCAACAAGTCTTCTTTCTCCATATTGTTTCCCTTGAAGATAATGACCATTTTGTTTTTGCATCTGTATCCTGAACTCTTAGCAAAAGGTCTGGCCCAAGGAATGAACTAAATGACTAATGAATGACTGAAGTATAATCATTTATCTCTTCAAACTAAAGGTTTGAAAATCAAGTTGTTTCATGTAGGACACCTTGCTACCTTTGAAAGGCTCTTATTACTTTAGGAACTCCTACATTCTCTTCAGTGAATTCCTCTAGAAAATTATAGTTTCTCAAAAACAAAAGTAATAGGTCACTCTCCTACAAAGAGGTCCAACTCCCAGCAGCAACTGCTAACCAAAAGAGTTAAACACAACATCCAGTGGCTCCGAGATCTTTTGTTTTATAAATCTGTCCTATCCATTTCCCACCATTGGACTCCCATTCTTCTGTTGATCGGTAACATTGTAAGGCTAATTTAAAATTTAAAATGAGCATATAAACTTTCCTCCATTTCTGGTAGGTTTGAATCCCCTTTACCTAATTTTCCCCTCTACTTTACATAATAACATAAGCACTTAATGAATGCATTGTCAATCACTCAGTCTTTCCATTAACTTTGTTCATTCTCCTTGCTTTTCAGATGAGGATATAGAGAAAAATGAAATGACTTAGCAAGTTCCTAATAATAGCAATGACACATTAAACTTACATGCCAGCTTCCTCACAACTACCCAAGAGGCAGACAGTGTCTTTATTATTATTCTTTATAGATCAAGTCAATAAGTATTTAATAAACACTTAGTAAGCACAAGGCACTTTGCCAAGGGCTGGGAATGCAAATATAAGCAGAGAGACAATCCCTGTCCTCAAGGATCTTATATTAGATAGAACATACAAATATAACTGAAAATCTGGGAAGCAAAATGTAAGAGGGGGTGGTGTTGTAGAGAAATTCCTGAACATCAAGACTACAACCTAGATAGGAATGAAGACATGGTTGGCCTGAGCATCTTCCTTGAAATGAAGGATACCTGGAGGAACCAGCCAATCAGATGGAGAGATCACAGGGGAGGAGGGTACTTCTAGTATGTGAAGTCTAGGGGATGAAGAGTTTCCTGGGGTGTTGAAGAAGTGTGGAAGACTCAGAAATGCAGCCTCATGAGGAATGAAGAATTTCCCCTCATTTCACAAAAGAATAAATTGACGTTTAGAAATGTTCTTATCATTAGACTCTGAAATCCTTAAGATCAGAGTTTTTTGCCCTTCTTGATATCCATACTGGTTAGCATAGTGTCTAGCACATGGGAGGCACTTCATAAATGTTTACTAACTCTTATTGTCATAAGTTCCTTTAAATATCAGCCAAAATCCCACTTTCTGCAAAAAGGTCTTTCCCAATCCTCCATAGTGCTAGATCTGAGGTTTCCAATTTATGCCCTATATCTTGTTTACACATGGTCTTCACCATCAGAATGTAAGCTCCCTTGAGGGCAGAGACCGCAGATGTCTTTCCTTGGATACTCGGATGTTGGCTTTCTATTTGAATTTGACATCGCTACTATAAAAGACATCAACAAAAACTGTGTAAAAAATAGTTGGATGAGGCACACAGCAATAGGGAAGGAAAGCAAATAGACAACCCAAGAACTGCATGGAAACACATAAGCTGACAAAGGAACCACAGAAAGGTCTTTCTGTGTTAAGCTGATTTTCTCTGGAAGCCTTAGGGGAAGGTAAGAGTCATACAGACTAAGAAAGGACGGATAGATTGGAATTTTCACTGATAGTGGAGGTGTCCATATCAATGAAATCATAGATTCATTAAATTTACAGAAGTATGATAACTGAGTTTCTGTGAAAAAATTTCTTTGCTCTACAGCTCTATCTTCAGCCAAAATGCCATGTCTACATGCTTCTGAAAATAGCTTAGACTAATGAACACTTGCTGATTTCAAGGAAACTCTGGGGCTCTGTCCATTTCCCATACAAAAAGCTCAATTTCAGAGTTGATATTGTTATATATACTTTACAAATAATTTATATACTTTTATAATTTATAAACAAACTAAAAAACAAAATAAAATATCAGTTTTTCAATCAGATATTAGTAGAGACAACGTTCATTTAAAGTTAGCCACAAGGAGAAGGGGAAGAGATTCCCCTCCAGACGGAACCCTAAAATCAACAACAATAACAACTTATAAGAAGCATGTGGTAGGGGTAGACACACGCTTAGGCCAGATGAACCTGAGAATGGAATCCTTAGGACTCAAAGCCATGGCTGACTTTTTCTGCCTGTTTCTTTATTTGTCTGAGTCAGTGGCTATTGATCCTGAAAAATGGATTCAGCCTTGGTTACTTCATGGGTAATCCTCAATTTTAGAGTTCCTTGGACAGGTGCTAGACACCCAAATAAAGATTTCCTTAATTGAATGCTTCTCAGAGAAAAAGAAGACCATCTACAGTGAAGAACTGGAAGGCTAAAGTCATACTGATGAGTGGGCAAGAGATCTAGACCTTGACAACAGCTCTCCATGTAGTCTACTTCAGTGTTTCACATTTTCTTTATTTGTCCCTGGGAATCTGTAAGTTTTCTGTATTCCTGTTTCTATGATGGAAGAAATAAAAAACTGTTCCATGTTAGATTAAGGAATAAATAAAGAGTCCATCACAAAAACCTGGTAGAATTTTGAATATATTGACCATAAAATGTCTCACTCATTTCTGTCCAAGGAAAAAATGCATGAACACTCAGGATATATGCAACTTTAAAAATCTCTGAAAATCCTAAGAACAGGTACTGTAATCCATTTTTCTAGTAGACAGAAGCCAGTCAAATCACTGCAATTATTGTTAGCACTCAGGATAACAAAGGAAAAATTTAAAGAATATTTCTAAAGTCTAATCTGTTGAGACTCCAAGAAACTGAAATAAAGCTTCATTCTCATTGGGCAGTATTTAAAGACAATGAGAGAAGGTATTTTAGTATAGTGGATAGAATATGAGATTAGAAGTCAGGAGACTTGGGTGGAATTCCATCTCATACTTACTAGCTAAGTGACCCAAGGCAAGTCATTTCCCTTCCCTGGTATGATATGATAATATAGGGCTTTGTAAACTTTAAAGTTCCCTGAGCATAGTCGGGCAGTGGTGTCCAACTCTTCACAACCTCATTTGGAACTTTCCTTGCAAAGATACTGGAGTGGTTTACTATTTCCTTCTCTAGATCATTTTACAGATGAGGAAATGGAGGCAAACAGGGTTAAGCGACTTGCCCAGGTCACACATCTAGTAAGCGTCTGAGTCCAATTTTGAAGATTATTATGAAGATTAATTGGTCTTCCTAATTGCTGGGCCAGCACTCTGTGCCATCTAGCTGCCAAGCAGCCACTGAGGATAGAGGCTATTTCAACACTGTCTTTGAATGCATAGTAGTAGTGCCTGTCACATACTAGGGACTTAACAAATGCTTACTTAATTATTCAAGGTATTAAACATCAGTTGTTATTCATTCAATAAGCATGTGTGCTGGGCACTGTGCTAGGGGCCAAACAAAAATGAAAGTCTGTGGGGAGTTTATGTTCAACTGGATCTACCATACAATGTTGGATTCTATCAGCCACAAACACCAAGGCTTGAGTTTTTACAGCCTGTGTATTTGGCAGAAGGAAGGACACAATTTGGAAAAAAGTATCTGGGATCTATTCAACTAGTTTCAGATGGGCTGTTAAATTGTACTCAGTCAAATGCTTCTGGGCATCCCCCTGCCCACTGCCAGATTGAGAGTGGCCTCAATGGCTTTGGAGAATTTCTTTGTTCTAATAAATCACTCATTTAAATTCATGGATGGCTTGGCAGTTAGTGACATGCCAATGCCTAGTAGGGACATGTGAATGTCCCACATAATTCATTATATCATTCTTTACCAACTTACTGGAGACAATAGAGACAACAGGAACAAATATAAGGCATAAAATAAGGCATAAAAAGGAATACAGGGTAATTTGATGAATTGTACAAGATGAGAAGACATGGACAGTTGGCTATGATCTACATGATGAGAACTGATACATGTAATATGCACGTTGATATTTAAAATGTTGGAGCATGAAATAGCCTATTTGAAGTCAGCCATCCAGAGTTATCCCCACTGGGTTTTATTACTACTCTTCTCTAACATAATTTCAATTGTAGAAATAGAAGCAAACAGTCTAGTGATAAAGACACCAGAAGTAAAAAAGTGAATTCTAGACCTAGCTCTGCTATTTCCCTCCTCTGGGCCTCAGTTTCCACACTAATACAATTATGGAGTCCAGTGAGATAATTTCTAAGATCCTTCTAGTTCTTACATTTTTGAGTCTAAAAGGGGACAGATTTGAAAATCAGAGTCCAGAGACTATGAATTCTACAGTACTTCAATACCTAAAGATCTGTGTTTTGATTACTGAGGGTAGTGCCTCCATTGACTCAGAACCAAATTTCTCTGTACATGGCCTTCCAGGGTTGCTAAGGGGCAGCAAGGTGGTACAGTGGATAAAGTACTGGCCCTAGAATCAGGAAGATTCATCTTCCTCAGTTCAAATCTGGCCTCAGATATTTACTTGCTGTGTGACCCTGGGCAAGTTATTTAATGCTGTCTGCCTCAGTTTCCTCATCTGTCAAATGAGCTGGAGAAGGAAATGGCAAAGCACTCCAGTCTCTTTGCTAAGAAAATCTCAAACAGGGTCATGAAGAGTTGGGCATTAGTGAAATGACTAAACAGCAACAAATCACCTCTTCTACTATTGGAGTACATCATTTAAACCTGGTATTATTTAACTTACTAAATAATGATGTTAGCTCCCCAGCTAAGCAGAGATTCAGCAAGGGTCAGCTTGCAACATAATACACAGGGTCAGATCCCTAACTAGACAACTTCCTAGAAGGCAATGTCCACCCTATTTAAATCTCTTATTGTAGGGAACACGTCTTGGACATAATAGTTACTCAAACAACTAACTATTATTGAATTCTGTAATACTATGGAAAGAATGCTGGGTTTGGGATTAAGACGATGTGGATTTCAAATCTTAGCTCTGCTACTTATTATCTGCCTGTATAACCTCAAGCAAGTCAAAAAAGCTCTGAGCCTCCAAGTCTTAATTTGAAAAATTAGGGCATTCAATGAGATGACCTCCAAGACTGTTCTTATGGTTTCCAAAGATTCACATGCATAGTACCCACTCCATTAAAATAAGACTGGGTCAATTTGCATAATTGTAATCCATTATTTACATAGAAAAAAGCTGTGCATTAATATTTTACAAAGAATAATAGATTTTTAAAAGCCTTAGGATTATAAAATATACAAAACTTTGGATAGTCCAACAAAATAATAGAGGAATAACATAAAGGACTAAAAGGTCCTTAGATCTTTTGCGTCTCCAAATAGTTTTTCACGTCCTAGCTCAGAAGAACCCAAGAAAATTTTAATGAATAAGTACTGATCCAGTTGGCAGAGTTGTCTTTTGATTATCAAGGAATCAAGAGACAAATAAATAATGTTATCAGAGATAAGACTAATTTTCTTTTAATTACTAGCTTCAACCTCTGCTCCCAGTTTTTTAGCAGGGCTAAAGAGCAAACAAACAGTATGAATTCAGCTTGGGATGTTAAATTTGAGGTGCCTGGGTGTAATTCTAATGAGAATTAAAAATTTTCCCCACCCACTAATGGGCCTGCCCATTAAGGGAAGTTTACCTAGGGGAGATTTATTTTGTAGAAAGACCCACACCTTTTCTAATGAGGCAATGGTTCTCAAGATTTGTGATGCCTTCTGGCTTGAAGTGTATATATACTCTGAGGTGAGATTTTGGGGTTTACTCATTGGAAGTGTTCATTTGACCAGACAAGACTCTGGGCAGCTGCTAAGGAACCCCCGGGCTTTGAAAACCCAGATGTTGGTGCTCCTCTCTCTGGTAACTATGTATGTACTGCTCACAGTCTGACAGTTGGAAGCCCTGTCTGTAGATCTTTGTTTCTCTGTTTGTATTTTTTCTGAAGTTCATGGTGCTGACTTTTCCCCCCGAACTAAGTGAATAATATATATGCTTGATTAAAGTGATTATTGACCCGTCAAGAGTTGCTTTCCTTTTAGAAAAGCAGATCTAAGAACCTGTACAGCAGGCCCTCCTGTGTATATTGGGGTCCTTGCTATTATGCTGGTGGACATTCAGGTAGAAGTTTTCATCTGACAGTTGGAGATAAGAAAGATTGGGGCTGGATTAATAGGTGTAGGAGCCATCTGCAGAGGTTATATAGAAACTTAGAGAAAGTTCATTAAATACTCAGTGTGTCCTTTGATTATAACTAACCTTTAAAAGTTCTCCCAAGAAACACTTTACAAGTTTAATTTATTCAAGCTGTGAAACTAGTATGTGGGCGCACTGACTATTACTCTTGGCAACCATGAATTAAGAGGCTTTTCCATCTGTAAAACATGATGGGTAATGCCAGTTAGTTCTAGCTAGAAAGGTGGGGGGAAGAGGGACCTGATTAATGTTTGCAAAGCACAAGAGTGATGATATTGTGATAGCAATGAATCTCTTTTACTATAGAAAGTGGGTTGATGAGCTACTATTATCTACAACTAAGAATGAGGCATCAAGGTATAGAGGAAAGAACAAAGTCCTTCCATTGACTGATTTTGTGTGGCCTTGGGAAAGTCTGTTTCTTCATTTATAAAATGACAATATCTATTTATTACTTTACAATTTTCAAAATACTTAAATGTCTACTGATTCCTTTGCTCCTACAACAACTCAGTGAGATAAACAGGGCAGATACAAACATCCTCATTTTATAGATGAATAAAGATTCACTGAGGTAAAGAGACTTGCCCAAGGTCATACAGCTAGTTAGGGGTGCAGTGGATAGAGCACCAGTGCAGGAGTCAGGAGGACCTGAGTTCAAATCTCACCTCAGACACTTAACACTCACTAGCTGTGTGACCTTGGGCAAGTCACCTAACCCCAATTGCCTCATCCTGGGTCATCTCCAGTCATCTTCATGAATATCTGGTCACTGGATTCAAATGCTCTGGAGGAGAAATGAGGCTAGTGACCTGCACAGCCCTCCCTCACTCAAAAAACCAAGTCAAGTGCAAGTCAGTTAGGGGCTAAGTCAGGACAAATACCCAACTGTGTTGTTTCCTCCTCTACCAGTCCATTTCCCACTGTATCTGGTGATTACTAGAGTCTCTTCTAGCTTGAACATTCTGGGTATAGACATATTCTACGTAACCCAACTCATTTAAAAAAAAAATAACAAATGGATACTTTATAAACATAAAGCTGGAGGGGAAATCTCTGCTCTTTGGCCAACCTCCCATTTGTAACATTTTAAATGCTGTTCTTATGGAATTACCCCGTTAACATCATTTTGCCGAATACCATTGTTTCCAAGAACGTTGAACATCACTCAATCAATGAACATTTACTAAGCACCTCACACTGGGCTAAGCACTAGGGATACAAAAAGAGGCAAATGACAATCCCTGCTCTCAAGGAACTTACAACCTTATTAAGCAGGTACTTGTTACAGGTAGATGGTGCACTGGATGTAGTGGAGGGCACAGAGTCAGAAAGACTAGCAGTTGGATCTAGCCTCCAACATGTACTAGCTTGGGCAAGTTACTTAACCTTTGTTTACCTCAGTTGCCTCACCTGTAAAATGGGGGTTGCTGTGAGGACCAAATAAACCCAACAGATGTAAAGTGCTTAACACAGTACTTAGCATGTAATAGATGACATACAAATGCTCCTTTCCTTCCCCTTCTTTCCTTCTCTACCAAACTAGAGAGAAAGAAGCAGGGTATTATATTACATGCATATTATGATGGATAAAGAATGGGGAACCCAAGAGGTCAGTTCTGCCATGATTTCACCTGACCCTAAAAAATTCTGAATCAACTTTCAAAGCTGCATTCCATAGAATCACTTTTCCCAAGTGCAATGCTCTGTTTATTCCCCATGGTTTAGGGATTAGGATAGTTAAGGATCTTGGTACAATGGTCAATATCACAAAAAACAGTAGTAAATGAGAATACTCTGAAGCCCAGAATTCCAGAAATTTTCTCAGTAGCTTTCTATCATCCTTTGGCTTTCAATTCCCCTCACCCTCTTTCTATCCCTTGTTTTTCCTGTCTTATTTTCTGCTTCCTCTCTTTTCTGGCCATCACACCCATGAACTGGACAAAATATGAAAATGAAGTAATTTTAATATACATCATGCTTTTTAAATTAGGTTTTGTGTTTGAGTGAACTTTTACAATCTTAAATACAGCAAAATTGTAACTTTTGAATTTCCAAAAGAAAAATCCCTAAATTTTAATGCTTTTTAACATTGAATCATTAAACAGCCAAACCTCAAAAATGGAGACTCTGCTACAAATCACAAAATGACAAGATACAGTCTTGAGAGTGAACTTCAATCACCAGAAAGATACCTGCTGGGAGTCGCATTTCCTTAAAAGTCTCTGTCAAAATTCTTGACTCTCTCAAGGTAGGGGAAGTGACAAGGGGTACTGTAATCCCGACCTTAATTCTGTCCAACAAGGAAAATGTGTAGTAAGGTGAAAGTGACAGGAACCTGAGAAAAGTGACTAAAGAATCTCAAAGTTCATCACAGGCATAGTCATAGCTAGGCAGAGTCAGAGTCCAGTCCCTTAGAACTGGATCTTGGAATTTAAAACTTAAAGGGTCCCAAGAGGCTATATATATTTATCCTTCATCCAATGTGAAAACTAAGGGGCAGCTAGGTGGTGCAGTGGATAGAGCACCAGTGCAGGAGTCAGGAGGATTCGAGTTCAAATCTCACCTCAGACACTTGATACTCACTAGCTGTGTCACCTTGGGCAAGTCACTTAACCCCAATTGCCCCCTCCTGGGTCATCTCCAGTCATCCTGATGAATATCTGGTCACTGGATTCTGATGGTTCTGGAGGAGAAAGTAAGACTGGTGACCTGCACAGCTCTCCCTCACTCAAAACAAAGTCAAGTGCAAGTCATATCAATATTTCTCTGATGACATGGTCTCTTCAGCAGTGGAGGAACATACATAATGTGAAAACTGAAGCCCAGAATTTTTAAATGGCCTAACTATGTAGGTAAGAGAGATTTCAGAGAAGATCCCAGAATGAGCCCGACTCCACATAATTTCAAATTACCTGCATGAGGAAGAAAAGAGGAAGGTATCTAAAAGATAAATATATGAGTTAGTCAATTAATCAACCTATCAACAAAGATTCATTAAGTGCCCAATATATTCTAGGCTCTGTCCTCAAGAAACTTAGGGTTATAGTTCCAATGCAAAGAGAACATTTACAAAATCAAAGAGTGAAGTTACAGGAATAATTTAAAGTACTTTTACAGTCATGATCTCAAAATTTTGGAGCTATAAGGGACCTTAATGAAAGTCTAGACCAACTTCCTCATTTCACCCAAGTGAGGAGGAAGCAACTTGGTCATTGTCAAGTGAGAGTCTGCAGAGACCCCAAAAACACATACTTGGATTTCTCATTTAAGAGAATATTGCCACTTATTGTGGATCCCCCAAGATCTATTTAAATCACAGAATTATGAATCTAGATGTGGAAGAGCATCGAGTCCTCTACCCCTCATTTTAGAGATGGGGAAACTGAGGCTCAGAGGGATAAGTGACTTGGTACAAATCAGAGGTAGGATTTGAACACAGGTTCATTTATGTCTCAGCCAGGGTTCTTTCCATTATATCATGATGGTGGAAGACTTTCCACTTGACTAATAACCAAGTTGAGTAATATTTATTGAGTTTTCAGGTTAATAGTTATTACTCAACTTGGTTATTAGTCAACTGGGAGGTCTTCTAATAAAAACTGAGTTTTCAGGTTAAGGGGCACCTAGGTGGCCTGGGGCTTGGAGCACGGAAGAGTTCTCTTCCTTAATTAAAATCCATTATCAGACATTTATTAGCTGTGTGACCCTAGGCAAATCATTTAACCCTATTTGCCTCAGTTTCCTTATCTGTAAAATGAACTGAAGAAGGAAACGGCAAACCACTCCAGTATCTTTGCCAAGAAAACCCTAAATGGAAATAAAATTAACCAATATTAACTGTGAAAAAAAAAAAACTTTTTTTGAAGCAAATTCCTCTGATAAAGGCCTCATTTCTCAAACATATAGAGGACTGAGTCAAATTGGTAAAAATAAGAGCCATTCCCCAACTGATAAACGATCAAAAGATAGGAACAGTTTTCAGATGAAGTAACCAAAGCTGTCTGTAACCATACGAAAAAATGCTTTCACTATTGATTGAAGAAATGCAAATTAAGACAACTCTGAGGTACTACTTCATACCTATTACATTGGATGATAGGACAGAAAAGGAAAATGATGAGCAGTAGAAGGGATGTGGGGAAAAACGGGGCATTAATACACTGTTGGTGGAGCTTCAAACCTATTCAACCATTCTGTAGAGCAATTTGGAATTATGCCCAAAGGACTATAAAACCATGCATACCATTTGACCTAGCAATACCACTACCATGTGTATATCCCAAAAGACATAAAAAAAAAGGAAAAGGACCTATCTGTGTAAAAATATTTATAGCAGCTCTTTTCTGATGGCAAAGAATTGGAAATTGAAGGGATACACATCAAATGGGGAATTGCTGAACAAGTTATGGTATATAATTGTCACATATGAACAAGATATGGTATATGAATACTATTGTGCTACAGGAAATGATGAAGAACACGCTCTCAGGAAAACATGGAAAGACTTACATGAGCTGATGCAAAGTGAAATGTACTGTGTATTGTGAGATAATCAGCTGTGAATGACTTAGCTTTTCTCGCAATACAAGAATCCAAGACAATTCTAAAGGATTTGTGAAGAAAAATGCTATCCATCCCCAGAGAAAACTGGTGGTGTCTGAATACAGATTAAAGCATACTTTTTTTAAACTGAGGCTTTTTTTGTTTATGTTTTCTTTCACAACATGACTACTATGGATATGTTTTGCATCACTACACATGTATAATCTTTATTCAATTGCTTGCCTTCTAATTAATGGGTGGGGTTGGGGAGGGAGAGGATTTGGAACTCAAAGTTTTAAAGAGGAATGTTAAAAATGGTTCTGACCTGTAGCTGTAGAAAAATAAAATACCAGATACAAATTTAAAATAATAAATCCGAATGAGGTCATGATGGGTCAGACACAACTGAAATGACTGAAAAACAACAGTTTTAGGTTAAGTTCAACTTGCTGCCCTCCCTTCCTCCCTCCTTTTTTTTTACAGCATAACTTCCACAAGGAAAATAAAATCAACAACTTGGAGTAGGTCTGAGAGGACAATTACTCCAAACATTTGGAGGAGGGTAGCAATCACTTAGGCACTGCAAATGGATTTTAATTCCTGTCCAGTTCAATATAAAGTATAGGGTATAGTGAATATATAGACTAACATGTTCTTTGTAGCCACTTTGAATGACAGAGATTACACTGTAATGAGACTTAGCATTATGCACGACAGCTAGTCAACTCTGAAAGCCCAAAATAGCTTTCCTGGAGTGCACTTAATGTAATATAGTTCAATCAGCATATTCAGGAAGCACCCCTCACTGTGTAAAAAATGTGCCAAGCAAAAAAGAACGTTTCATAGAGTCACATTAAGAAGGCTCTTATGAATCCAAGGGACTGTGAGATATTGTGAAGCCATCAGGCAACCTTTCATTTAAACTGCCCAAGCTAGGGTATTCAATTCTCATACATGGATATGCCCTATTCTTTCCCAGATCCAAGGCTTTGCTGATTGCCTGTACCTAAATTGTCTCTTACCTTGAGCATTGTCCATTCTATCCTATTCATTCCAGCTTAAACGTTATGTTCTCTTTTAAGGCTTTCATGATTCAGTTAAGAATAATCTTTCCTTCCTCATCTTCTATGATATTGCTTACATACTCGTCACTTACAAATTCCATGTTATGATTTTTGCATATAGACCATATACCCCCTATACCCTTCCTTTCTTTTGTGGCCATCAGCTATCAAAGGCTCCACATTTTTTCTCTCGGTATTCAGGACACTACTTCTCCTGGTTCTCCTACCTCTGTGACCACATCTTCTCAGTCTCCTTTGCTGGATCTTCATCCAAGTCATGCTTGCTAACCATGGGTGTCCTTTACTTTTCTCCCTCAATACTATTTCACTTGATGATCTAATCAGCTCCCATAGGTTCAATTGTCATCTCTATGCTGATGAATCTCACGTTTACTTCTCCACCTTTAATCTCTCTGCCAACCTCCAGTCTCACAGCTCTATCACCCTTTCGGATGCATGGAACTGGTTGTCCTACAGATATCCTAAACGCAAGATGCACAAAACTGAACTTACCATTCTTCCCCCCAAATCTTCTCCCCTTTCAAACCTTCCTATTACTGTCAAAGGTAGCACCAATCCCTCAGTCCCCTAAGCTTGAAACCCAGGTATCATTCTTGGCTCCTCACTCTCTCACACACCCCCCATCCAAAGTGTTGCCAAGACCTGTTGATACTTAAGACTGAGCTCCATGCAGATAGATATCTTAGCTTGTCTATAGATAGGTAGATAGATAGATAGACAGATAGATAGATAGATAGATATAGTCTGTCTTAATCTCTTAAACTCCTCACCACCCAGTACTGTGTTTAGCATATAGTTCAATTGATTCACAAGATAATCAATTTTACAGCAAGAATGGAATGCAAAGACCATCAAGTTCAACATACTCATATTGTAGATGAGGAACCAAGGCCGGGAGGCCAAGTAACTTACCTAAAGTTACAGAAGTAGTAAGTAGAAGAACCCAGGTCCTCTGACACACAAAATCCAGGATCCATATTTATTAAGTGACTACTACTGAACATAAAGCACTGTGGTAAGTTTATGGGAATAACAAGACAACAGCCAGCCCTAAAGCAGGAAAGTGGGGAGGGGTAGGGGGCAAGTGGATGACCATGTATATCCTACACATAATTATACACACAAAGTATGTTCAAAGCAATTTCAAGAAAGAAGAGAACAGGGATCAGGAAAAGTCACACATGGAAGATGGCACCTGAACTAGGAAGCTAGGAATTTTAGAGGGGTAGCTGGGTGCCGCAATGGAGAGAATGTCAGGCCAAAGTCAGGAAAACTTATCTTCCTCAGTTCAAATATGGCCTCAGACACTTATTAGCTGTGTGACCCTGGTTAAGTCACTTAGTCCCACTTGCCTCAGTTTCCTCATCTGTCAAATGGGCAGGAGAAGGAAATGGCAAATTACTTCAGTATCTGCACCAAGAAAACCCCAAATGGGGTCATGAAGAGTCAAATGCAACTGAAAAGTACTGAACAACAAACAACAGGAATTCTAGAAAAAGAAGTCAAGGAAGGAGCATATTCCACCTGGGAGGGGGATTCATATAAAGGCAGGAGGCTGAAGACAGATATTGAAGATCCTACATAGGGAGAAGCTAGCAGGTCAGTCTGGCTTGGAAGGAAATGTGTCATTAAATAAGAGTGCAAAGGTAGGTAGAAGACAGATACCCTAAATAAATATTTCTTTAATTGGATTCCAAACTGATAGGTATCTGTTGTACTACTGCTTTAAGTACGGATGGAAGGTTTCTTTGACATTTTCAAAGGCTTTACAGGAACACAACATGCAGCCATGGAAAGACCAATGGGTTAGTCATAGGCTATGAGTTAGAAACATACCTCTGTTGCTGTGTATCCTTAGGCAAGTTATTGAACACAGGCCTCACACAAAATTCCCTCATATTATGTAATGAGGAAGTTGGATAAAAAAATTCCCCTAAGGCTCAATCCAGCTCTGAATCCCATGGATTTCACTATACTACACCTCAATATGCCTCTCTTTTTTGGTAATCTAGGTGTTGACTAGCTTAACCTCTGACATATATGACCACTCTCTGTGGTTTAGAATTTTAAAAGAGTAAGGGACATGGGAAAATGATTAGATCTTGCCTTGTACAGAGGAGGAAATGAAGGCCCAGGGAAGGTATACAACTTGACCAAGATTATAATGGAAGTCAGACACCCTGACTTCTGATCTAGTATCCTATGCCCTTTTCCTATACAAACTTGCATAAAGCACTCATAATCAGCCACCACAATCTTTTGCTCAGGATATTCAAGAGCCTACAGGTAAATTATAAGTTGTATAAGTTACCTAAAATTACTGGATTAAGCAAAAAAGGAAATTTCATAAAGAGGAAAAAAATTCCGCTCACTTTTTAAAAAGGGATTTTGGCAGTAGCAGCTGGACAGCTTAGCTTGGAGGTTCGGAAATACAGCAGATGGTCACATAGCAAATGACACTGAGCTCTGGTTATTATATTTTCACAAAACATCAAAAGCCAACACTTAAATGGCCTAGCAATTGAGTAATATATCTTAGCTGAAAAGAGATGTGAACAAAATACAGGATGTTATTTAACCTACTTATCTGAGAAGACCTGGGAACATGAAATAGCTAAAATCTAGCGCTCCTCTAATATGAGCTACCTTCCTCACAGTAAGTACACAGCACATAGTAGGTGTGCAACAAATTTTTAAAAGCTAATTTTTAGCTTTTAACATTCATTTCCATAAGATTTTGAGTTCTAAATATTCTCCCCTTTCCTCTCGTTCCCCCTCCCCAAGATGGCATTCAATCTGATATAGGTTCTACATATACATTCATATTAAACATATTTTCATATGAGTCATGTGCAACAAATATTTTAAAAAATGTTGGCTGATCCAGGGAAAGTAATATAGTGAGATAAAAACTAGATGATATGAGGCAACTCAATCAGAGAATTAAACCTTCTATATCAAATGGGATGTTACATCACTACCTGAAAGCATATGCAAAGTAAAACCTTACAAAACCTGAACTTAAGATGAAATAATACATAAAGAGCTCTGGCCTCTAATTTCATCTGAACCATAATTAACAAAAAAATATGCTGTATATAATATGTAACATAAAAAATATACACTCATTTGCAAAAGTTCCCAAGGAACTTCAAACCAATTCAACATTTATTAAGCACCTACTACATTCAGAGTAGTAGGCATAAAAACAACAAAGAAGGCACAGCTCCTACCTCCAATAAATTCAGATTTTAAAAGGGGGTGTAGGTCAAACATCTCTCCCAGAGTCAGGGAAGTCAAAATGGAGATTATAACAACAGTTCAACTGAAAAATCGACGCATGAATAAGCTGAGTCTGGGTAATTCCTATTTATAGTCAGTGCCTAGAGGGCCACTGGCCTCAAATTTTATGCGATTTAGAGGCAAGGTTGGAAAATATCATTCTCTGAAACCGAAGCCAAAAATTATGAATATGGATATTAGATATCAGCAAAAATAAGCCTCATCAAGAAGAATATAATATTGTGAAGAAAATAGATACTTGGAGCTAATGTTCCATGTAAGAGAAGAGGTGTCTCAGTGTGCATCCTTAGTCTCAATATCCTCCCCTACTGGATTACACCCCAGGAAACGGGTTCTATTACAAAAAAAAAAAAAAAAAAAAAAGAGGAAAGTATCTTAATGAAGACGTAAGTTCAAAACCCTATGAAGTAACATTCTCATTTTAGGAGATGTGGAGAATAAGGCTTGAAAAATGTATGTATCTGATTGACTTGTATAGTTCTGAGGCATCACAGTAGTCTCCATGTGGGAGAAGAATGTGTTCAGAATGAAACCAACGGATGAGGAATTTCAAAAGGGAAGTAATAGAAGAAAAATTGCTCATAAGGGGGCCACATAATACTCATAATGACAGGAAATTTTGCAACTGATTGCTATCTCTTGTATAATTTTTTCTTACAATCCATAGCATCGTCTATTGTCAGAATAGGCCAACTTTTCACAGAGCTCACTGAGCTCTTTTTATATACATTTAAAATTTGCTAAATTGCTTTTGAAAATAGCAGACATGAAACAGTGCAAGAGTATCACAAGCTTTTCTCTAGTTTTCTTGGTCAGAGTAATAAGGAAGTGAGAAAAACATTAGCCTCCGAGTTCTCTTTGTGCAAACACTGTTCTATGAAACCATCCCTGAGCTTTGCAGAAAAAAGCAAAAAGAAAAATATTATCTAGAACCACAAATATTTTCAGGACTAGTCATTTCTTTTTCACTAGCTTATGTCCTACCACTTCATTTACCTTCTGTAAATGTCTTCCCTTCCTACTATTGTCTTAGTTGCTTAGATGACAAGCTAATGAAGTCAATGCCATAGGTTCAAAAACTGTAGTAGCCAAGGACTATTTCTCCACTGATGGCTACAAGATACACACCAAGCTCTAGTCAAGCATCTGGGAGACTAAATGTCTTTGTTGATGACTGAGCAATGATATTAGATTAGGATGAGTATATTCAGTTGCGCTGCCCCAGTGTAAGAAGAATGTTGCTAAGGTGGAGAGGACATGGAGGAGGGCAAGTAGGATTACAGAGAGCCACAAAAAGACATGTGAGGATCCATGGATGGAACAAGAGATGTTTGGGCAGGAAAAGAAAAAACTTAGGAAGGGCATCATGGCCATCTTCAAATACACCAAGAACAGCGGATTCGATGTGTTCCGCTTGGACCCAGAAGAGAACTAAAAAGAAGAAGGAGAAGGTAACGTAAGGCAAACGTCACAGAAAGGGAAGGAAAAACCTTCCTAACCAGAAGAACAATCCAACAGTGGAGTGTTGTACCACGTTTTAGCACAGGAAGCAGTAGGACTGATCATATGTGAAATGTTCCAAAAAGACTAGAATCACCTTTCCACTGAGGGATTCTTTTTGGGTATGGCTTGGACCAGGGGAGGGGGAGAGAGAGAGAAGAGAGAGAGAGAGAGAGAGAGAGAGAGAGAGGGGGAGAGAGAGAGAGAGAGAGAGAGAGAGAGAGAGAGAGAGAGAGAGAGAGAGAGAGAGAGAGAGAGAGAACACACCTCAGAGGTCACTCAGGCCAAACTCTCATTTTACAGATAAGGAAACTGAGGCCCAGAGAGTAAGGTGATTGTTCAAAGAACATCACACCTGAGATTTGAATCCAGGTGCTTCGACTCCAGTGTTAGTGATCTTTTCCCTATACCAATTCATTTATCTTCATCTATAAAATGGGGATCAAATCTCTGTAGGCCTTTCCAGAACTACTGTGAGGCTCAAATAAGAGAAAGCATGAAAAGTGTTCCTGCAAACCTCAAACATCAGTTATTATTTTCATTACTGTCTCTCAAGAGTTTCCCCTCCCCCAACATAGATCCCTGTGAAAACCCAACAAAAGTCAGTCATACAAAGGTAGCAAAGCTGAAGAGACAAAAACACAGTGAGTCTCAAAGCAACAACTTTAAATGGAAGGACTCAAAGAAAGGGTTAGAGAAAGAGAGCAAGAACAGACTGGGGATTTAAAAAGGAAGAAGCCACAGAAAGGAGAAAAAAAGAACTGGATTTGGTGCCACCCAGGAGGCAGCTTCTGATATCATCTGTGTGTCCACAGGCAAGCCACGGAATGTGTCTGAGCCTCAGTTTGCTTAACTAGCAATTAATAACATAATAACCAATTGCTACAATAACAATACTAACATATGTAGCATTTTAACCCTTACAAAGCACTTTGCAAATCTTATCCCCATTTTATAGATATGAAAATTAAGGCAGAGAGCAATTAGGTAATTTGCCCAGGAATTGTTTATTATTTGTCCTTCATTTTTGAAGAAAACCAACGACAGCATAGAGTGATGTCAACTTCTGCATGAATTGGAGAATTTAAGTGGAGCAGAGCTGCACCAAGTTGTCAGCCTCAATCTGTGCTCTAGAGTGGAAGACAAAAGTCAGGACAACTGGTCCAGGACACTGCCCAGGATGCAGTCAATGACCTTGGTGTCTTCGATGTCTGACCAAGCTCTAAGAATAAATTTTTCTTTAGACATGTTGAGACTGAGATGGCAGTTCAAAATATACGAAGCACTCTGGCACAAAGAATTAGCGCTCTGGAGAGATACCAGGGCTGGATATAAGAATTTGGAAGCTATGTTTGTAGAGTTGATCACTGAACCAATGGGAGATGATGAAATCATCAAATGAGACTATGTAGGGAAAAAAGACTCAAGGTCAGTGGCATTCCCACAGTTAGTGAATAGAGAATGATGATGCAGCAAAGAGTAAATATGAACAGGCAGACAGATAGGAGCAGGACAGGGAGGGAGCAGTGTCATGAGAAACCAGGGAAAAGGGTAAAGGGGCAAGGGAGATGGGGGAGAGGGAGGAAGAGGGACAGAGGGAGGGAGGGACAGAGGGAAGGGGAGGTGGGGAGGGGCATAGATAGAGAGAGAGAGAGAGAGAGAGAGAGAAAGAGAGAGAGATGGAAGGGGATTATGGGATTGGCACGAATTCCAAGAGGGGAAGGAAATGTATCCTGTTCATAATAACAAGGTTGAAAAACTGTTCAATAAAAATGACAATTCTGCTTAGTCCTGAGTTTAAAAAAAACAAAACAAAGAAAAACCAACACCAACACAGGAACACGTAGCCAAGGAAGAAATCAAAGTGCCATCATTTAAATTACAGCTGATGAGTGCTTTCAAAAATGGTTTTATTTTCACTCAAAGGGCTATTTAGGTTAAAAGGAGATGTGAAGAAAAATGCTTTATAAAAGAGAAGCATGGAAAATAGGAAAGATGACTGTGTTTGTCTTATATAGGCTTTGTCCAATTTTCAGGCTGTCACCCAAACACATCTTTATACTCTAAAAAGCTAAATTCACTCTGCTATATACCTTGGTGACAAATACAGATTACATGAATTTCACATTGAGAGACTCCATTTTTTTAATGGCTGGTTTTACCTCAGCCCACTTTCCACCTTCATGCCCTCCCATTTCTCCTATTTCAATTTCACTTGGCAGACTTCATGTAGACAATGTAGGAGGAAACAGCTGCTTGGCAAGGCATTTCTGGGTAGGTGGGAAGCTTCACTCAATTCTCTTTAGACAAGAAAGTCTCCATCACCAAACAAGATTTCAGGAGGGCTTTTTAAAGGATAAAACAAAAAGGGGCAAGTCAGGAGGGGAAAATACAAGCAGTCAAGTATCAATACTGCAAACATCTCAGAGCCCAGGTATTACCAGGTGAGACCAACCAAAAGGAATGCTCCCACATTCTTCACCTTTCCAACCCCACAGCTTTCTCTGTCCCTGTCAATTCCAAGAAACTTTTCTTATAAACAAGACAATTTTAATCCCAACTGAAAGTTGTTTAAAAAGAAAAAAGTCATAGAAAACCATTACAGTAAAACAATATTCTATATCTATAGCAACTATTAGCATTAGAATACTGATTCAGATGGTTAACCAAAAATTTTTTTTATTGTAATTAATTTTAAAGTTAATTTTTAATTTAATTAAATTACTTAATTAGAATCTCATAATATGTAATACCTATTGTCCAATCAATCAATAAGCGTTTATTAAGCGCTTACTATGTGCCAAACATAAACACTGGAGATAAAAAATGAAAGTTAAGTGAATCCTTCCCTCAAAGAACTTCCACCAAACTGACCCATACACATACACATACACATACACACACACACACACACATATATATATACACTCAAGAGCCACTGGCATAGAGGGAATAAATAAACACTAACCAATAGAGAGAAAGAGGAGAGAAGAGGAGAGGAAAGAAGAGTGCGTAGGACAGAATTTTGAGTGACATCCATGTTTAGGAGACAGATGAATAATGAACCGTTAAATGAGACCAAGAGGGTTTGCATTTTACATGTATTATCTTATCTCTATTATACAGTACACATATTATATAGAATATATTTTATACAATTAATTATATATTTGGTATGTAATATATAAATTATATATATCATACATACAAGCTTTTACATACATTATCTTATATAACCCAGACAACAAATCTATGAGAATCTATTCAGAGGAAATTAAAGAGGGATAAATGTAAAATACTATACTTGGACTCACTAAGAGTCATCTTCATGAATGCAGGATGGGATAGCAGTAGCAAGTAGAGGACCCTCAGAACGCAGAATCTGTGGATCTGAGAAGGTATCATTAGACCTTGTCATCATCATAATCATTCCTATTTCACAAATGAGTAAACTGAGGTTTAGAGAAATTAAAAGGAATTGTTCGTGGTCACACTAAGTATAAGATGCTGGATTTGAACCCAATAAAGTCTCTACTGCTCCAAATCCTGTTTATTCCACTGTATATATCCTATATTGTCCCTAATGGCAAGCTTCTCTGCACTTAATGAGTGAGAAACTCAGAGGATAGACATACATTCTGTCGTTGGATCCATATTTGAAATTTTTTAAATTTGGAAGGAATCTATAAAAGTTTATAGTCCTTAGCATGGTCTTCAGCAGCCCTAGGATGAGCTATCCAGGGAATGACTGAAGTGGAAGAATCAAATAACGGGAATAAAAATTACCAAAATGGTCAATATCTCATGCCATTAATTATTTTTCTTTATTGTTAACACCAAGACATAAAATAAAATTCGGGAAACAATTTCAGAAATTTGAATCAATTTCCTCTTGCTCATTCAATTCCAACAATGTAGCCAGCAAGATGAGTTAATAATTAAAATTTCCCTTGAATGCATTCACAGGAATTGAAAGCATCCGATCTTTACATTAAAGCAAATGCACAGGAGTTAATCTTTTTTTATAAATTCATAATGTGTTTTAGAATGGCTGAAACTCCATTCTTTAAGCCTGCACAAATGTAGCTTTCAATTAATACATAAACCCCAAATCCAATTCAGCATATGGACACTGGTCTGTCAAAATTGTACTAGGTACCTGTGAGGATACAAAAATACATTGAGATACTTTCCCTACCCTCAAAGAACTTACCAGTATAAGAGGTGGTAGGGCCAGAGGGCAGCTATGAAATAAGGTTAGCACTCAAATAGACATAAGACAGATTATGAAAGTAAAGTTCTTAGAAGGCAGGGATTATTACTTCTGGCTGGGAGAATCAAAGTAGCTGCATGGAGGTAGTTATAACTGAGTTGGGCAGAATTTCAACTGGGGGAAGTAGAAGGTATACCAGGTATAAATGCTAGTGTAAGCAAACACAAGGAGGAAGAGAGGCACAGGATGTATTCTAAAATGACAGAATATGCCAGTATGGATGGAATGGAGATGTGTGTGAGAAACAGTATGAGATGAAGGTTTTAAAAAAAAAGGTTACAGACAAATTTTTTAGAGGTCTGACTCTTAGGAATTATGGATAAGCAATGTGGAGTCGATTACCTGCACTGAGATCAAGAGGAACTCGTGTTTCCCAGTTGAGTTATTACATTTTTTAAGTTATCTTATTAAATAAATCATACCATTCCATTTTTTTTAATTTTTAATTTTTTGGTTTAACAATGAAACCAAAGCAATTTAATATCTTTGGATAAATGTATTCAGTTTTGAAGACTAAGGATAGGGGAAAAATAAAAGAATCTGTCCTTTCATTACAAAATCCTAGGTGAGCAAATTCCCTTTACCAATGCAAGATGGCATCTAGTCTGCAATGTAGAGTCTTAGAAAGCTACCTGGGACATTGACAGGTTAAGTAACTTGCTGTGGGTCACACAGCCATTGGGATCCCCATTTTATTAGCTGCTGGTGTATTTGTTAGAGGCAGGTTTTGAACCCAGTGCTTCCGAGCTTTGAGGTCAGCTCTCAATCTACTACGATACCCTGGTTCTATATGAAGACTAAAACCTAGTACCTGCTTTCTTCTCTACAAAGCCTCTCTACTCCTATCCATTTATCTTGCCTCAAAGGGGCAATTATTGAGTAGCATCTGAACTCTAATGATCTTATATCTTGATTAAATTTAACTCTCTCTTACATTTCCCATCCTTCCACTTCTGTAAATGTCTATGAGGATGTCTGAAAAAAATAAAACAAGAGGGAAGGGGAAGAGAGACAGTATACTTGAAAACAATTTTCACTATATAAGATGTGAGGTTTAAGCTCTGTAAACTTTTCTAGAACAAAGACTATTTTTTTGCCTTTCTTTGTACAGTGCCTGGCACATAGTAGGTACTTAATAGCTTACCTGTTGACCTGAATTCTCAGTGCCCCCAGGCAATTCTGTAAACCTATAAATGACAGGGGAGTTGAAGATGTGCTTTGATGGAGTTTCTTTGCCAAGAACTGTCTCTCTACATTGATGAAATCACAGAGCTAGAACCTCCCTCCCTTCCTATGAGATAACGGTACACCGCTGTGTGAACTACTGATATAATAATACCTGTATTCATTAAACCTCCCCAGCTACTGTAGCTGTAGACTCAGATTGCCTAACAACCATAAGAGGAAGCAAAAGAAAACATATAACCCCTTTTCTCCTCTACATCTTTTGAATGCTAATGCTGAAGAGCTCTCTCTCAGTGCCAATGTATTGGCAGAAATCCAAGCTATACCAAGAATGACTAAGAACGCTCTGAGGTTATCTATCACTCGGAAAGCCAAATACTGCTTTGAGGGCAGGGTGGGGTACAATCTGTAAGCAGTGGCACCAAGAGACAAAAAATGCACTATTTTTCTTCATAAATGTCAATCTAGCCCCACTCCCAACAAGGGAACCCTGGACATTAGAATGCTCTTGTGGGTGACATTATCTAGGATCAAGAGTTCTTAACCTGGCCCACTAACTTGGTTTTTTTTAAATTTATTTTATTCTGAATTTAAAAAAAAAACCCAAACATTTCCATAACATAGCAGAATAGAAAAAAATGGTTGCACATGAAACTGCAAGTCTATAATATAAAACTTGCTATTTTAAAATATATAATAAAGTTATCATGATACTTTTTTTCCTTTTTTTCTTCCCTCCCTTGCCCTAGCAATAGCTATATTTGATATATTTATATTTGATCAAATATAAATATGTAGGTAAAACCATCGGTCACATACTTTTATTTATCAATTCTTTGCCTGGATGCAAATAGCACTGTCTTTCATATGTCCTTCATAATTAATTTGGCTATATTCATCAGAATAACTTAGTGAAACTGTTTTGCAAATTATTTTCATTACTATATTTCAATATAATTGGTTACTTTCACCACTCTGCCAAAAGCAATTACCCTGCTCTAGAATAACTCATTTCGATACTGATTGATAAGGAACCAACCAATCATCCTACCGGTCCACTATGTGTCAGGTCTTGGGCAATATGCTAGGGATATGCAGATAAGAAGAAACAATATGTACATACAGAGTAGAAAGAGGTGGGGGAGATCTGCAAGAAGACAGAACAGAGGAGGCCTCTCAAAGGAAATGGCATCTGAACTGACCTTAAAATTCACCAGGAATTAAGAGAAAAAAAATAGCATTTTCAGAACAAAACCAGCATACAAGTCTTTACTGACAGATTCTGAAGAACTAAACATCAACTTAAAGATAAAATCAATTTGGTAAATAGGGAAGAAAACTGTGTGTGCTTTGAAATGTCAAATAAAACAAAACTCTGTTCTTTCATATACCTCTTTAAAGAATTGTTGGGCGGTATTATATCAGGGAGAAGAGTTCAGTTGAGAACTATTGAAAATAGTCCCTTGAGGTTCTGAATAGCATCCTGGATAGGACACAAGACTGGAGTGAGGTTGACTTGAATTCAATAGCATCCCTCACATACTAACTCCGTGACTTTGGACAAGCCTCTTAACCTTTCTGTGCTTCTTCTGTAAAATGATGGAGTTTGACTTGATGGTCTATAAAGTGCTTTCCAGATGGCTCTCAAGGCTATGATTGTTCAATAAAATTTCTAATTTTCCTAGAATGTTTAAAAGTTATCATTGCTCAGCTACTATGACGGGTAATACAAAAATGGACCTAATGTGTTCCTGCTCCTTGAAAAAACCTTTATAGACGGAGTTAATGTTTCTCTTGGAAAGAAAAATAGATAATCAATTAAGAATTCTCCAGTGATATAACTACTGGAACGGCTTTTACTGTAACAGAATCAGTTTCCAAATAGTCCAGAAAATTTCTTGTTCCTAGAACATCCCATCCCCATAGCTATCCCTTCCTCAGAAAAAATAGTATTAGTGTTGGCCTTTTGAAGCTCAGAACCAGAGGTTGGCTGACACCATCTATGCCTCAGGGTCTCTCCATCAGGGATGCAGTCAAAGAGCAGCGAAAAAAATACAGCTATCCCAGAGCCTATAGGCTTAAGAGGATGGGTTGCAGAGCTGAACCCCATTACTACAAACCTCATTACTAATTCAGGCCCAAGGGCCACCTGATTTTGTCCCACAAGGACACACCCATTTCTAACCTGTCTCTTGCCCTTCAGATGAAACTTGGACAAGCTAGGTGGATAAGACAATTTAGAGGAGGAAAGAATCACCTGGTCCAGATCCCTCATTTTACAGATAAAGAAAATGAGATTGAGAGAGAGGAAATTCTCCACAAAAGGTAATAGAGAAAAAAAGTGGTTAAGTCTTGGATTCAAACCCAGTTAACAGCAAAGCTGGGATATGAACTCATCCTTTGTCTCCAAATTCAATGTTCTATTTATTAAGTTAATTAAATTAACTCATCAAATTAATCATAGCCATAGACTCCTACTCTCCCCAATAAGCAGCATTCCTACTCTTTCCGGGCTTCTAAAAGTTACCAAAGAAATGAGGAGTTCCTGTCTATTCCTTCCCACCACTGAATTAAATTTAATTTTCCTTGCAGTCCTGGTTTGGGTGAATGTTAGCGAAACATGTGAATGCTTTATGTCTTTCAAAATTCATCTCAAACACTACCTTCTGCAGGAAGCCTTTCCTGATTGCCTCCTCCCCCCAGGGGAAGACTAAGGTCCTTTCTCCTTTCTCTCAAAATTATCTGATATTTTGTATTTTGTATTTTCTCTGTATGTACATTGTTGCTGTTTTGTTACTTAGTCATTTCAGTTATGTCTGACTCTTCATGACCCCATTAGGAGTTTTCTTGGCAAAGATACTGGAGTGGTCTGCCACTTCCTTTTCCAGTTCATTATACAGATGAGAAAATTGAGGCCAACAGGGTTAAGTGATTTGCCCAGCCAGGGTCACACAGCTAGTTAAGTGTCTAAGGCCAGATTTGAAGTCTTCCTAACACTAAGGCCAATGCTCTATCCACTGTGTCACCTAGATGCTCTGTGTATGGATATGCATACATATGTAAATTTTATTATCTTTGCCTCCTTAGCATGCAGTATAGTGCCTAGCACATAGCAGACCCGATAAGTGATTGTTGATGGACTCCTAATTTTAAGCATGTACCCTGAGTACTCAAGCTTGTCATCCTTTCCCCACTAATGAGTAGGAACAAAGTCTAGGCTTATATGCTGAGAGTGAAATAGGGAGCTATGAGTCTAATTTCAACATTTCTACATTCCCACTTCCCCAGAAAGCCATCAAAGCAAAAACTCTCCACGGCTAATGAGACCAATTCATTCAACAACAAATACTAATTCAAGAAAGCATTTCACTGTGTCAGGTACTGTGCAAAGCAACGGGGATTCAAAAAAAGGCAAAAATAGACCCTGCCCTCAAGGAGCTTACATTTAAGATGTATATAAATTTCCTCCTCTAAATTGTCTTATCCACCTAGCTTGTCCAAGTTTCATCCGAAGGGCAAGAGACAGGTTAGAAATGGGTGTGTCCTTGTGGGACAAAATCGGGTGGCACTTGGGCCTGAATTAGTAATGAGGTTTGTAGTAATGGGGTATTAAATGTAGTATATGCCTACAAATAGGCATATACAAGATACATTCAAAATGGATGAAAGATAACATTTATTATATATAAGGGAAAGGTACAGGCCCCCCACCCCTGGTGTAGTGAATAGTCCAAAACCTTCACTTTTTAAAAATTAATTTTTATTTTAATTCTGAACTCAAACATGAAATAGAATGGGCATTTGTACACAATAAAACAGAAAAATGAGGACTGTACATGAAACTACTCATCTCTATCACATATACATTACTTTTCTGTTAAGTACATAATAAGGCCGATCTGTTTAAAAGCTACACTGCTTACTGGGCTACCTTTTTGGATTTCCTCCTATTCTTTTTTTCTCCATTAAAAAAATCTTAATCACCTTTTCTTGCTTATTTTTTTAACTATCTCCCAGACATTTAATTGTCTTCCCAGATATTTCCTCACTGAACAAAAAGGAAAAAAGTCCTTGTGACAGTCAAGCAAAACAAAATCCCACATTGACTGTCTGAAAATGTACAGTTTATTTTCCCTCTTGAATTCATCACTTCTCTATTAAGAAATAACATCTTAATTTTATAGGTGAGGAAATGGAGACCCAGAGAGAATCAGGAACTTTACCTACTTCCCATTAGGGGTAACAAAACCAGAGATTCAAAATCAGATTTTTCTATACCAAATGTTAAGATAAATTTGGATTTTTTTAAAACTTGTAATTAAATTGGCCTCAAGATTAAGTTTACTTTAATCCCTCTGAGATGAAAAACAATTTAAGCAGATGAAAAGTATAATCAGAACCTGCTTTGGGGGAATACATTTCAAGTGAACAATTCTTTACTGTTGCTCTTTCAAAAGATAACTATGACTTCATGTGTCAATTCTTGGGATAACTCTCTTTGAATCAAAAAAAGAAGGTTGCCTCAATCAGGGAATCAAAAGTATGAACTAAATGGAAAAAGCGAGGTTACTCATAAATCATCGTGAAGTCTAGAGATGTGAGATTAGATACCAATTTGGCGTTGAAATGAGACACATTCCTCATCAAAATGGAAATCTAGTATGGGAGGAATGTTAATCTATTCATGATGCCCTAATGCAATAAAAGTACAAATACTGTATTGAGAAATACTTTTTCTGCATCTATGGATATAATCATGATTTTTTTTACTTTTATTACTGATATAATCAATTATGTTAATAGTTTTCCTTATGTTAAACCACCCTTGCATTCCTGGTATAAATCCCACTTGAAGATAATGTATTATCTTTGCAATATATGGATATATAAAGGAAAACACTATCTCCATCCAGGGAAGGACTGATAAACAGAAGTGTGTTTAAAATGATCTTACATATATATACATATTTGTGTCTAATGGTAGTCAAAGGGAGGGAGAAGGAAAAAAGGTGGGAAAAAAGAAAAAGATATTTTCATCATAACTATTATATATTTAAATGGAATAGCAAGTTGTACATAATAGATGTGCTGTTTCATGGGTAATCCTTTTTTTTTTATTATACCACATTACAGAAATGCTTGTTTTATTCCAGAAATTAAAAATAAAATAATTTTTTTTTTAAAAAAAGCACATATTGCTAAGATTTTCTGTCTATGGTTTATCTATAGTGGGTTCACAGAATGACAGAATTTGAAAGTTGATAGGGACTCTGGTAACCATCTAGTCAGCCTCTAATGGGAGATAAAGTGTCACAATGAAACTTTTTTTGGGGGGAGGGGGTCTCTACCTACTATTTCATTCCAGGGGGAATTCCTAAGGTGAAGACTATCCTCTGCTACAGCCCCTCTCTAAGTGTTAAATATTTGCTTATGACATTGAGAGATTCCCCCAATAGATTCCAAACTCCTTTGAGGCAGGGGCAGTCGTTTGCCTCTTTCTGTATCCCCCACGACTTAGCACCAGGCCTGGTATACAGTAAGTGATTAATAAATGTTTATTGACTGATAGGTAGCTAGTAAGTATCAGAGACAGGACTTAAATTTAGTACAAACCTTCATGATAATTCAAATCCAAAGAATTTTGTAGCTAGAGAAGACCTAGCATACCATTTGCTCTGAAGTCCTCATTTTACAGATGAGAAAACTGAAAAAAAATTGATTTTCACTAGTTTAGACTTATTTCAAGTCTACCAAAGGAGAAAACTGGTCTGCTTTTTACTAAACTCATAAAGCAAAAGTATTAAATAAACCGAAACCCCATCAACATGCATTTACTTGTATACCAACTCTCTTCTAGCCACCATGCTAGGGGCCAAGGATGTAAGGACAAAAATGAGCTGCCTCGACAAAATGTACACAAACATATACAAGATATATGACACAACATCGACAGTGGGAAAGAAAAGAAGTGTGGTTCATAGCGGCTGCTGACATCAGAAAAACCCCTTATAGGAGGTGACACCTGAACTAAGTCGAGAAGCAAATTAAATCACAACAGCATGTACTACCTCATAGAATTGTTATAAGGATCAAATGAGATAATATACAAAATATATAAAATCCTTTTGTAAACCTTAAAGCACTATCTATATACATGTTAGCTGGTCTATATACACACAACAGGTCAGACATCAGGTAAATAATACACAGGATAATATACTAGAGAGTTAAGCAATATGGATAATAAAATTCCAAAGCAATAGTCAGGAAGTGGGAGATCTAAAGAAGTTACAATATAAATAAAAGAGAGATGGAAAAGATCAACCTCAATGAAAACTTTTGACTTAAAATTTCAAAGAAACAGCTATCATTTTTACCCTTCCAGATACAGTAACATCTTCCTTAGAGTGATTGGTAATCAAATATTCTCCAAATATGCTACTAGCCCTGTTCTATATTCTAGTAATCAAATATGTATAGAGTATTTAGTGCAGATACCATTATACTCATAATCATGATTGTAATAATTGAGTAATAATTCAATGCTCGTCATTTTTAGGTAATATTGAGTATCAGCAAATTGTCATGATCCATGGCCTCAGGAGGAAATGAGTTTCCCCAAAAATGAAGGTCTTGCAGAAAAGGTTAGACAACCACCTCCTAGGAATAGTATAGAGAAGATTATTGTCTGGATATGGGTTGGCCTCTGGTCCCAACAAAATCTGAGGCTATGAGAAGTGAATAAAACTATAAGAGGGTTCAACTGGGAGTCTTGTACTTATTTCTAGGTGTCACTTAAGCTTGCGCAGTTATTTTTTTAAAAAAAGTATTGCATGTCTCTAAACAAATTGTGGCACATAAATGTAATGAAATCTTACTGTGTTGTAAGAGATAATTAATGAGATGAGAAGTGTGGGAAGAATGGAATTATTAATGGAAATAACAACAACAAAAGAACTGAAACTGACTGTTGCAAAATTATTATGACTAAGCTTTTGTCCAGAGAAGAAATAAGAACTTCCTCTTTCAAAACATTGTAACAAAATTGAGGGACCATGAATGGGAAGGACTAGACATAATGACATTTTCCATATGTTAGGTTTGCTCAACTTTTTAAAAAAAAATTCTTTGTTGGGGCGGAGTCAAGATGGTGGAGTAGAAGGACAACCTGCTCTAGCTCTCCCCCCACAGCCCATAAAATACCTGGAAAAATGACTAAACAAATTTTAGGGCAGCAGAAGCCACAAAACGGCACAGTGAAAGAGATTTCCAGCCTAAGACAGACTAGAAGGCTGACAGGAAAGATTTATTGCACCTGGTGCAGAGCAGAGAACAGCCCAGTGTGGGCCATGGTGCAATAGGGACAGGACCCAGAACAGGCTTCAGGGCCCCACCGTCAGCAGCAGTTTCCAGATTTTGCAACCCACACACAAATGCCAAAGACAGCTTCAAAGGCCAGTGAGAAAGCTCTTTCACCTGGGTGAGTTCCAGCCCCAGGGTGGCAGCAGCCATTGCCCCAGCAATGTTCACTTTTGGAGCCCTTACCCTAAAGACTTTGGAGGAATCGAGCCTAAAGACCTTGGTAGAATCGAGCAGCTGATCTGGGTCTCAGTTCTGAATGGTCGTCAACGGTAAGGAGGAATGTTGGCTGGTGTGGGGGCTGGTGGTGACTGTGGAGAGGGAATCCTACTTGCAGATCCTGGGCAGAAAAATTGCTCATGGTCACTCCCAGGCCAGAGCATAGGCCAGGAGAGGAGTAATATATATGTACGTTTGTGTATACACAAACTCACACACACAGAGGGCACAAGATGAGCTGAATATGAAGGGAGAATACCTTAAAAAAATAAAATTTACTGTTGAATGGAACATATTATGAGTAAGAGAAAGGGAGAGGTAGAAAGTACAAAATCATATCACATACAAAAAGGAAGAAAGAGCTTCTACAAAAGAGGGGAAGAGGGAGGAGATGAAAGGAAACAATTGAGCCTTACTGTCAGGGATTTGGCTTAAAGAGGGAATAACACATTCAATTGGATATGGAAATCTATTTTACTCTGCAGGAAGGCAAGGGGCAAGGGGATAGGAGAGGGAAGATAATAGTAGACAGCAAATGGGGGAAAGGAATAGTCAGAAGCAAACACTATTGTGGGATGACAGGTCACAGGAGAGAATGGAAAAAACAAAGGGCCAGATAGGACAGAGGGAAATGTGGTTAGACTTTTACAACATAAATATTATGGAAATGTTTTGCATTGTTATACATGTCTGACCTATATTGAATTGCTTGTTTTCTCAATGAGGTAGGAGGGGAGGGAGGGAGAGAATATGGAATTAAAGATTTAAAAATGAATGTTAAAAACTGTTTTAGCATGCAACTGTTAATTAAGCTATACAGGCAATGGAGTATAGAAATCTATTTTGCCCTACAGGAAAATAGAGGGGAAGGAGGATGGAAGAAGGGTGGGTAATAGAAGGGAGGACAGAATGGAGGAAGGGTTAGGTATATGCTGTCTTGGGGTGGGTGGTAGGAAGAAATGGGGAGAACATTTTTAATTTAAATTCCTGAGGAAGTGAAGTTTAAGAACTGAAAAATAAATAAATTATATATTTTTCAAAAAGTCTTTGTTTCAAGGTATTGACCTTTGGGAAAAGTAACGGGAAGGATACAGCTAGAAATGTAGGTAATATAGCAAAGTGCCAAGCACAAAGTAGGTGCTTAAAAATGTTTATTTGATTAACTGATACAAAAGCAAAATACAGTAATAAAATTATTTTTAAAACCTATATTTCTACCCAGTTTTTGTGTATATTGACATGTCATGTCCTATGTCCTATGTCCTATGTCATGTCCAGGATGTTACAAAGGAGTTTCTTGTTCAGGAATAAATTAGACTAGCTGGTCTTTGAGATCCCTTCCAACTAAAAATTTGCAGTTCCATGCATTTACATAGATATATGTACTAGTTCTAAAATTATAAGATCTTTACGTTAAGGATTTTTACTTTACTTTTACTTTACTAATCTTTACTTACTTTCTATCATTCATAGTACTCTTACTAGGTGAAAATCTTGGATGCCCAATAAGAGTTTACTAACTATATAACCCAATTTAACTGAAGACATCTACAATTACAGATTACATCTTTGATGGAATGTGTATCTCAGGTCTATCACATTAGAGTAGGGTTCCATAACTCCTTTCCTGACCAAAGACACATAAGGAGTAGAAGAGAGGAAACATGAAAGCCAGCATGCCTAGAGTATACAAAATCTGAGCAATATCTGAGTGACTTAACTCTGAGTGCCCCCACTGAGTAGCTCCTTTTTTTCCTGTTTTGTTTGTAGTTTACTTTAAAGAACATCACTGAAAAGGAAAAAAAAGGCCTTGGAAGCTGGCCCTGCAAACTTGCAAAGATGAATCATTGTACCCCCATAATTCTTGCTACTGGCACCAAGAATAAGAAGACAGTTAATAAAGGAGGAAGTAAGTCTACCAAAAGTCATTTTCTTTTTTCACTTTATAAATATGCTTGATATTTGACAGAGTTCACAAGATTATAGGATTCAGAGCTGGAAAGGCCTTTAGGTATCATTTAATCCAACTCCTACATTTTATAAAGGTGGAAAGTGATGTTCACAAAGGTTAAAGATTCACTCATGGTCCTACAAGTATTAAGGAGAAAGGGAATTTTCAACCATATTCTACGACTAGAACTCAGTGTTCTTCCCACTATGTCGCCATATTGCCTCTTTGGCTGCTCATTAGTACGAAAATAACATACAGCAAATTGGATAGAAGGTACGTGAATGAATATTTGGGCTCGATTTCATCAACAAACAACTTCACAGTGACTATGAAAATGACTCTTCCAGAATTATCTCAACCTGTCACTGCAATAAAACACTGATTTGGTTTAGATGTTAACGACTTCACTGTTTCTTCCTCTGTTGTAGGGATTTGAGGGAATAAACCAAAATTATATCCAATTCCAGTCAAACTGATAACATTTGCAAGAATTTGTTCAAGGATCCCCTTACTGATGGTCTGACAAGGTTCCCTCCTAGTTGGACAAGGTTAATTATAACTATGTGTGAGACACAGATACAAGTCATTACACACCTTTGTTTCAAAACCTACCCCATCCCTGTTCATAATAGGCCTGGGTAGCCATTAAAGCTTCCACATAGATCTAAGAGAGGGGTGGGGAATCCCTGCTAATTCAGAGTGTTTGCAGGCAAAGCCTTGACCCTCTCTGTGGACAGCTGAGGGGTGAAAGGATTGCTCATATGCCTTGATAGTATCTCTGGAAGCAAATAATGGCCACAGATATCCCAAAGTAGCTGCCTACTTGGTCACAATTTCACATCAGTATGGTTGCAAGGTTTGTTTGCTTTCCTAAAAGGCCATTCCCTCCAAATTTTATGCCTGGGCTATATTTCTAACATACTTCCATACCCAGAAAATTTCAGAGTAATCTCCATTTTCCAAACGTCAATTAAATTATGGTCATTTTCCTTTCTTACTTGAGTCATTACTTCCCTCAAGGCCCTTCTAGTAAGAGGATTGCCTAAATCCAATGTTTTCCTTCCAAATGGCTGATGCTGTGTCATTTCTTAACTATTTTTCTTTTCCTTTTTTTAAAAACAAACAAAATTAAAAAATATAATTGCCTACAAGATGAAGAGACAAAATTAAATCACCGAATTAAAAATTAAAAAGTTAAACCACAAAGTCGTACCTTATGATGCTTACATTAATTGGTAGGTTTGGTATCCAAAATTCAAGAATGAGTGTTAATGCTAGGTAGATTAGGAACTGTCTGAAAATAAACACTTTTTAAGGGTAGAGGGTTCCTTGATTATTTTTAAATATCAAAAAGTTTCACAGGTTGTTCTTTTGAACACCAACTGCTCTTGCAGAGGCCATTGTACAGGGTCTCCAGGTTTACACACAGGATAAAGTCTTGGTTTCTGCCAACTCTCAATGAAGGAGCTACTAATACAACCCCATTATCTCAAACAAACAGCAATGGATGTTCCTCTTCATTGATTTATGGATCTCCTCATAAGTTTCTTCATTGATTTCTGTAGTTGTCACAGTCTCCTCTACATCTCCCAAAATTACGTTTAAATGCTAACAATAAGCATGAAGTCTTCCTTGTAGTTTTCAGTCATTTCTCATCCTTACATAAATTCACTTGCCTAGGTTGAGCCTGGTGAGATTCAGCGGCTCCTTTACAATGTTGGCGGTCTGTTGCTGATCTGCGTCATCCACCATGTTTCAAATTCAGTTCCTTTTCCCCTTAATTCATTTTCCCTATAAGGCTTTTGTTCCTTTAGTCATAGATTCCTTGTGCCCTCTGTCTTGACAAACAATATGTAATCCTTTCCCCACCTTGGCGCCCAGATTTATTTACACGTCAATACACCTTAAGCTGTTTTGGTCACTGTTTCCTTTAGAGCTTTTGTTGTTTGCTTGGCTTGTTTCCTTTTTTCAGGTCCTATTACTAGTGAGGGTATCCCCATCCTCAAATGTCTTGCCAAGGCCTATTGATTTTACCCTGATTTTATCTGACATAAGCCCCTTTCTCTTCTTCCATACAGGCCCTCAGCACCATACTCCTGGACTACTGTGATAGCTGCTGGCTGTTCTTCCTGTCCAAGTGTCTCCTCATTGCAGTTCATCCTCCATTTAGCTGTCAAAGTTTTATTCCTGTAACACTAGGTCCAACCACATCACCCCTCTACTTAATAAAGTTTAGTGGTTCCCTATTGCTTTCATAATCAAATATAAAATTCTCTGGCATTCAAAGCCTTTCATAATTTGTTTCCTTCCAGGCTTCTTATACCTCATACACCACATACTCTTCAGTCCAATGACATTGGCCTCCTGGCTGTTTCTTGAATCAGATACTCCATTTCTAGACTCCGATCATTTTCGATGGAAGTCCCTCTATGCCTGGAACACTACCCCTTCCTCATCACTACCTCCTGGCATCCCTGCTTTCTTTCAAGTCCCAGCTAAAAGGACCTGTTCTCTGTAGACTGTTTTCAATTAATCCCACAGAAAGCTTTCTTTGATAGTTGTTTGCATGCTGTCTCTCCCATTAGAATGTGAATTCTTTGAGAGCAGGGGCTATCTTTTACCTTTTTCTGTATCCCTAGCACAGGGTGTGGAACTTTGTATGCACTTAATACTTACTGACTATAATTTACCATGACTGACAAAATTGAGCTTGCCAAATCAAAAATGCATGAAAAAAATAAAATTCATAAAAAGCTTTCAAGATACACATAGCACGAGTACTTACTATTTTCAAGCACTGTACAAATATAAATGATCACACCAAATTAAAAAGTCATAATAGGTACAAACTGGTTCATATGTACATAGGAAATGATATAATTTTAGAATTCTCTAAGTGGAGATCTAGAAATGACATGTGACTTGCTTGAGATCATGATGCCAATTGGTAGTAGGGCAACTCCTAACCTACAATTCAGGGTTCTTTCCACTACATCATACTGAAATGAATCATTTTAAAATCATATCAGGGCACTTAAGACTTTAAAAAAACTTTGCAGACAACTGGTTCTCATAAGTTGCATAACAAAGATGAAAGTCTATGGAATGGAACCATTCCCTAACCCCAAGTATTGCATTCATTTATGAACATGGTTTTATCCAAGTGAATTTCACTTTGCTTTTGACTGTGAAACTTAACCTTCTGTAGTCACACCCTGAAACCCAAGCTGTAGTCTCAGAAATAAAAACACCACACATTAATACAATGCTCTGAAGTCAAATTTTGTGATGCAATTTGAAAAGAGTAACTTAAGCTGCAAGTGTAACTCAATGCTTCCTGGGGGGAAAAAATCCAAAAACAAATAGGCACCTTTGCAAAGAATTAATTTATTTATAAACCATATCAACAGCCAAGGCAGTGGGCTTTAAGCCAAGCATCTGTTCACTGAATTCAGTATCACATTTGCAGTCTTTAATTTCCCATTTCATATACTAGTTGCACATATTAGAAAAAGGAAGAAAGTCAGAAATCTCCCTAATTATTCTATTAGAAATTTCATATACACTGAACAGTTTTAGAGAAAGTCCTAAAATAGATTATTTCTTTCTCTTAAATGAAGATCATGACAAGCTATAAAATTGCTACAATCCTCCGTCTTGAAAGAAACTCTGTGTGATTAGTAAATGCCGAGTCATTCATTCCACCGCTTCCCTACATGCTTGAAAAGCCTCCTAAGAATGGGTAATGGAGCAACTCTGTCATAAGTTTCCAAAGCTCCTGAGTGTAACAAACTGATATTTAGAAAGCACTCTAAGGTCTCCTAAATACTTTCCCTACATTGCCTCATTTGATAACATATGGAAAGCCTCTGTCTGGCTAGGGGAAGGCAAAGTAGACAGCCCCACCTAAAACCCAACAGGAAATGAGTATAGGAGGGGAGGAGAGAATACAGGAAGGGGAACTTGTTAATATCACTTCAATACTTCCAAAGACATGATTGCATCACTGTCAGTACTCAATGGGAACCACAAGATTTAGAGTTAAGATGAATGAGTGAATGAATATTCATTTGGTCATGGAAAAGCATATATTTTTTTCACACTTTCTTGAATTCATGTGGATATCACCCTTGAATTGTTTTTTTTTATAAAAAGATTTTACTTTTTCCCTAATTACACACAAAAATAATCTTTAATTTTTTTTTAAGTTTTGAGTTCCAAATTCTATCCCTCCTCCCCCCTCCCTGAGATGGTAAGCAATCTGATACAGCTTATAAATGTGTAATCATGTAAAACATTTCCATATTAGTCATTTTGTGCAAAAAGGGAGGAAGGAGGAAGGAAAGGAAGAAAAAAGAAAAGGAAGGAAAGAAAAAAAGAAAAAGCATTTGAGAAACCTTTAGTCTATATTCAGATAACATGAGTTCTTTGTCTAGAGGAAGATAGCATTTTTTATCACAAGTCCTTTGGGACTGTCTTGGATCATTGTATTGCTGAGAATATCTAAGATATTCACAGCTTCATCATCACGTAATATTGCTATTACTGTGTACAATGTTCTCCTGGTTCAACTCACTCCACTTTGTATCAGTTCACGTAAGTCCAGATTTTTCTGAAATCACCCTCCCTGTCATTTCTTATAGTACAATAGTATTCTACTACAATCATATACAATTTGTTCAGCCATTGCCCAACTGATAGACATCCCCTCAATTTCCAGTTCTTAGCTATCACAAAAAGAGCTGCTATATTTTTGTACAAATAGGTTCTTCCCTGACACCTCTTTTTTATCTCTTTAGAATACAGCCCTAGCGATGGGATTACTGGATCAAAGGGTATGCAGTTTTTAGGCAGTTTTATAGCTCTTTGGGCAATCTCCAGAATGGTTAGATCAGTTCATAACTTTACCAACACTGTAGTAGGGTCTCAGTTTTCCTAAGCCCCTCCAACGTTTTTCATGTTCCTTTTCATATTAGCCAATCTGATAGATATGAGGTTGTTTTAATTTGCATGGAAAAGCATTTATTAAGTGCTTATTAGCACCAAGAACATGCTAATCACTGGGGTTAGAAACAGAAAGACTAGGGAATATAAAACATACAGGAAGAATCCTTAGTAGAGAGGATGAAAAGTTCTGGTACTCTTTACAGCCCCTTTGAAAGGACTTCAAGTGATCACTTAGGCCAAATGTCTCATTTTACAGAGAGGAAAACTAAGACCCAGGGACAGTAAGTGATTTGCCCAAGGTGGCACATGGGAACTCAAACCTACACATTGAGAACACTCCCTTCAGATTATACATATTTGTAAGAGGAGTTTTGTTTTTCTTATGTTCTCAAGGAGGGGAGAGAAAAGAAGGAAGGAGAAGAATGTACATTTGAACATTTTAATTTTTTAAAAAATGTTCCTTCCAATAAATAAATGGTGGATGTTCCTTCCATTAATGTATATTACAATCTCTCCACAACTTAGTAATATTCCAAAGTTTCTGTGGCTCAAAAGTTCTCAAGTACATATATTTTTAATGCCAGAAATTTTCAGTCTTCAAAGTCTACTTATTTATTCCATGATGCTAAGATGCATGTGAAGGGTCACAAACACGGCTTCTCACTAGAAACGTGGCCACATTAAAGTTATCATGTCCCCCAAGTCTCTTTTTCAGGGAAAAAGTTCTCAGTTATTTCCATAAATCCTTACATGATATGGAATTGAATCCCTTCACACTCCTAACTGCACTCCTCTAAAGATTCTCCAATGAATTTTTAAAATTAATTTTGAAAAATGAACAGAAATCTATTTTCTTCCTCTCCCCCCATCTACCTCACTTCTAAGCCTACACTGAAAAGAGAAGAAGGAAAGCAAAAAGTCCTATATCTATAAAGACATAGCAGCTCTATCTGTGATAGCAAAAACATTAGAAACTAAAGGGGATGCCCATCAACTGGGGAATGGTTGAACAAGTTGTGCTATAACAATGTAACAGGATATTACAGTGCTGTAAAAAAAATGAAGAAATAGATGATTTCAAAGAGATATGGAAAGACTTGTATGAACTGAGGAAGGCAAAGCCAAGATGTCAAAGCTATAGGAAAGAGCATGGGAAGCTCCACTCCAAACAGATCTAGAAAAATCTACCCAACTGACTCCTGATGAGCAAATCCAGAAAAAGTCACAGTGAGTCATTTGTCTGGCCCAGTTCAGGATAGGGAGACTGAAAGAAATGTCCCTGCAGGCCAGAAATACCTACTACAGTGCACTGGAAGAAAGTCCCAAACCAGCCTGGCAATCTACCAAACCCATACCAGGTCACTACAGACAGCAACTGGCAGTATTGTTGTCCACTACCCAGTTCCAGGTCACAGATTTAGGGCAGAGTGAGAAGGGGACTAGCTCAGGGGAATCTCAAGGGAGCAGAGGCTTTGGGTTGTAAATGGTGAGAGAAGGAAGCTCAAAAGCAAGCAACAATAGTACACATCAGACCCCAAGCTCAGTCTCACTTCCAGCACCTAGTTCAGTCATTAGAAGAATAACCAGAAGAGGAAACCAGACAAAGAGGAGTCTAACTTCTGTCACTTTGAACCAAGAGAAATTTCCAGCCAGCTGACAGAGGTTGAATCCAGCAAATGATCTACTCTTGCTCAGACCCAAACCCAGGTCAGAAACTTGCAGAACTCAGATCAGGATGGGCAGCAATCAGGCTTTGCTCTGGATCAGACAACTTGGTAGATACTGAAAGCTTTACAGGTCCCCAGTCTGTCCCTAAGTTCCTGAAATAACATCACATAGCACTCCAAGAAAGCAGGAAAAACACTAGCCCAGACATTCCCTCCAGAAGTATGGCATAGTCTAGCCCCAACATACAGTCCATAATCGGGAAGTAAGTAGGAAAACTGGGGTGGGGGGAAGAACCCCACCATGATGAGCTATTATGGGGGCAGGGACAAAAGACATAAACACAGAACAGAAGAATTTTCTCCAAAGCATTTACAAACAAAGTCTCAGAGGAAAACACACTTAAGGCTCAAACTGAGCTAGAGTTCCTGAAAGAAATGAAGTAAGAGTTAAAAAAAAAATTTTTTTTAATGTTTTAACAAGTGGAATGAGTGCACTTGAGAAAAAAAACTTGGAAAAGAAATGAGATTTGGGGGGGAAAAGAACTGGAAAGAGAATGAACAGCTTGGTACAAGAGGTACAAAACGTTGCCCAAACCATAAACTCCTAGAAAATTTGAATGGATTAAAGAGAAGTCAATGACATCATGAAACAACAAAAAAAATATTAAAACAAAGTCAAAAGGTTGAAAAACAGAAGACAATAACATAAAGGATTTCATAGCAAAAACAATTAACTTGGAAAACAGAGGAGACAAAAACGCAAAAATCATTGGATTATTTGAATACCATGACCAAAAAAAGGCTTAGACATGACATTTCAAGAAATCTTACAAGAACTCTGCCCAGATCTCTCAGAACCAAAAGGAAAAATGGAAATGGAAAAGGATCTATCAGTCACTTCTTGAAAAAAGATTGAAAATGAAAACTCTCAGAAACATCACAGCCAAAACCTAGAGCATCCAGGTCAAGGAAAAAATACTGAGAAAGCCAGAGAGAAATAATTAAAATACTGAGGAGCCACAGTAGGCTGATTTCACAGCCATCACTATAACTTGTAATAGGATATTCCAGGAGGCAAAGGCTATGAGCTTAAAGCCAAGAATAATTTACCCAGCAAAACTGAGTGAAATACTACAGAGGAAAAAACAGACCTTCAATGAAGTAGAGCACTTCTAAGAAATCCTCATGAAAAGATCAGAACTATGAAGATATTTTGAATTTTCAATACAGAAGTGAAGAGAAACAAACAACCGCTATATACAGATGAACAGTGACAAAGGACTAAACAAGGATAAACTGCTTATATTCAACTATGGGGAGATGGTATGTGTCCCTTCTATCCCATCATCTTCAGGGTTTATAGAGGGAGTTCAATTAAAGAAGGCCTGGGAATGGTTCAGTTATGGCTTGATTATCCTAAGAACAAGAGAAGGGAAGAGGAATACCCTGGTAGGGATGAATGAAGGAAGGCTAGGGAATCTCACATAATGAGGGTACACAAGTAGCTACCTATACAAACAAGGAGGAGGGGATGAGGGAAAGAGCTGATGCTTGGACCTCACTCTCATCTGAATTGGTCAAAAGAAGGAAGAAAAAATACACACACACATACACCAAGTTGGGTACCAAATATATTTCACTGAACAGGTAAATAAGAGTTTTAAGAGAGAAGGGGAGAAGGAAAATTAGAAGTAGGGTAGATTAAGGAAGGAATTCGTCCTAAGCAAAACAAACTCTAAGGATGTACAAAAACATTTATGGGTATTTTTTGAGGTAACAAAGAATGATAATCTGAGGAATCTGGGAATCTGAGGGAATGCTCATAATTTGATGGAATAGATGAACTAGTTGTATAATATACAATATAATGTACAATATATTGTATAAAAACATAAACATATGTTCATGATAGAAAAATAATCATCTATAAATAGATTAACAAGATATATAACTGCAATGGAATACTATTATGCTGAATAACCAACTTTCCAGAGGACTAATGATGAAACGTACTGTCCACTTCCTGATAGAGAAGTGAAACTCAAGATGGAATGGGGCAAATTTTTTTGGACATGGACAATGTGGACATTTGCTTTGATTGGCTACATATGTCTGGAATAGGTTTTGTTTTTCTTATTTTCTCAATTAGAGATGGGTAGTTAGGGTTAGATGGTGAGAACACAGATCTTGGATGACTATAAAATTTTCTTAAAATTAAAAAAAGACTTGTATGAACTGATAATGAGTGAAGTGAGCAGAACCAGAAGAAAATTTTACCTGCTCTAGTTTATCAATGTCCTTCTTAAACTGTGGTACCTAGAACTGAATGCAACATTCTGGATGATTTTGGATAAGAACAAAATACAGTGGGAATAGCCCTCCCCAGGCACTCTGTGTTGGTTATCTACAGCAGGAGAATTTACAGGGAAGGACTGGTGAGAACCATTCAAAAGTATGAATGAGCATGCCCAGTAAAGGTAAAAAGATGATTAAAAGAAATCTAGTAACATTATTAAACTATAGCAAGCATACCTTGGGAGTCTAGTTAGAAAGTAGAGAGTGAGTGAGAAAGGGAATTATGTTTCTGGGTAAAAAGAACACTTCACCTTGTATAATCTTTCCCATTTCATGTTTAACAGTAGGAGAAAGGAAAAGGAGGAAACTAAGAAATAATATTCTTTGTTCTCTGCTATGGAGAAGGGAGTTGTATCTCATCACAGCTTTTATCTTCAAAGTATCCTAGCTTTTATATTCGATAGAATGTAAGTTGATTAAGACTAGTGATTGTTTCTTCCCCCATTTTGTTTTTTGGTCACAGTACGTCCATTACTTTGAAGGTGCCTGACATCTTAAATGCTCAATACATTCTTGTTGAATGACTAACTGATCACCCTCTGTGGGAAAAAGAAAGAAGCATACAGAAATGCACAGAACATAGACTATCTTGTGTGCATCTCTTCTTTTCGATTTTCATTCCATTGTATTTATAGCTTCCAATTGGTTATCCATCACCACCACACTTAAACTAATCCCCTAAAATACCATTTCCATCATATCACTCCTCCTTCAGAACATTTTAATTGTCCTATTTTTCTGAAGGCCCTCCATAATTTATTTAGAAAGGTTCTATTATTCTTCAAGAGTCTTGTAGTATTTTTTAAACTAGAATAAAAACTGTGAGATGAAGACTTTCTATTTCTTTTGTATCCATAGCTCATGATACATAGTTTCTATCATATACCAGGTACTCAAATATTTAATGAATTGAATTAAATGTATAATCTCAATTCTTCAACTCTATCTGATGTAAATACACAATCATTAATATGCCCTAATCAAGTGATGCTTACAGGTTCAAAGACCCCATTTCTCTCTTTATATAGACAGGGCTAGGAAAGTATAAAAAAGTTTAAAATCACAGATCCATAAAAATCAATGCATCTAAGTGGTGCAATGTATACAACATTATCGGATCTTGGCATCAAGCAGTCCTTAGTCAAATATTTACTAGCTGCGTAATCCTGGGGAAATTATTTAACGGCTGTTATTGCTTCATCAGTTTCTTCATCTGCAAAATGGGGATAATAGCACCTACTTGCTAGAGTTATTATGAGAGTAAAATTAAATATTTGCAAAGTGCTTTGCAAACCTTAAAGGGCTATAAAAATTCTAGTTATTTTATTTTGGACTTCTGAACTGAAACACACTTTAGCAATCTATCTGCCTACTTTATCAGAGGGGATAAGAAAAGTGAGATGAAGGGATTTGCCAAGGAAGTTTGCAGTAGAAGAGGAACTAGGACATAGATTTTCTACTTAAAATACAATAAATATCACTACTTTGATTCATGGAAATGAACAAGCAAACAATGAATTTTCATTTCCTTCTTCATATGATCTCATAGAGATTTTCTGTGTCTCAGAGGTTCCCAAATTCCTCCTCTAGGATCATTTAACTTCAAATTTATTTTGCAGTAAAGGCTCTCTTCTTTCCTTCTACTCCTCACCCAAGAATGACCCTATCCAGCAATGGCTGAAACAAACTTGAGTACATGAATGTAATAGAATACTATGATGCGGTAAGAAAAGAACAGAGGTGTTTTAGAGAAACTCGAGAAGACTTATATGAGCTCATACAGAGTAAAGTGAGTAGGACCAGGAGAACAATTTGTACTGTAACATCAATATTGCAAAAACCAACAGTTTCTTAAAGACTTAAGAACTTTGATCGACACAATGATTAAATGAGGATCGTTGCTGCTTATTCAGTTGTTTTGGTCATGTGCAACTCTCCATGATTCCATTTGGGGTTTTCTTGGCAGAGATAGTACTAGAGTGCTTTGCTATCTATTTTTCCAGTTTATTTGACAGCTGAGAAAACTCGGGCAAATAGGGATAAGTAACTTGCCTAGGGTCACACAGCTTAGTAAATGTCTGAGGTCAAATTCAAACTCGAGTCTATCTGATTCCAGGTCCAGTGTTCTAGCTACTGCCCATAACCACAAATGAAGAGGACTAAAGATGAAAAAATGCTACCTATCTTCTTAATGACAATGATGGACTCAGTATTCAGAATGAGTTACACAGTTTTGGACATGATTAATATGAGAAGTTGTTTTGCTTAACCAAGTTTATTTGTTACAATATCTTGTTTTTCTTTTATGTTTTCCCCTTTGGGGATTAAGATGGGGGGCACCCAGTAGAGAAAAAAATATATATTCTCCATAATAGAGGGCTGCTATGATGGATTCTCTTCTTTACAGCTAGAGGAGAAGGGAATAGGAAAAGAAGAGACAAAATGACTGAAAGAGCCTTGAAATGTGTAGCTGAAAAGATCTTGAGTGCCTTCTTCAAATACTAAACAACAAAAACAAGGTTGTAGATAGAAGGTTTGAGAGGGCTGCCTCCCTGGGCTGATGAGAAACGAGAGTGGATCGTAAGAGTGGATCGTAAGGCTAGCACTCCAAGGAGAAAGCTGTTCTCCCAAGTGTCTTGCTAGAAGCCCTACCTTCCCAACTGCCTGTGAATTCTTCCCTTTCCTGCCGACCCCCTGATCATACCACCCCTCCCCCACCTTAGCCTCTACCCTGCAAATCTATCAATCTCAGATTCTTTCAATTTTCAAAATGACAGGAGGGGAGAAAAAAATAAGGTACTTTGGGAGAATTGGTAGAAAACTTTCTAACATTGCAATCTCACTCACCTGCCCTGTTTGGACAAATTCTGCAGTCTAATTCCTCTAATTTCTGACTAAACCTGTGTCATTTCCATAAGTACAGTATTTCATGCAGTTTTCAGTATGGGATTCCTAGCTATTGAGATTGATTTCTGACTAAAAGGGGATATTCCTTTTTACCCATAATAAACTTAAAGACAGTGATACTATAGGCTGCATGTCACTCACAAGTTCATTCTTTCAATTGAGGGAAATATGTGGTAGCTTTAGGTTTTCACAACTCTGATATTTACTATAGTTGCCAAGAGATCATTCTTCTTTATTGCTGATCTTAAATGTCAAGTCTTCTTTTGTGAAATTTCTTGGTCTTTGGAAATGATGTCTGGGACTTTCAGCGTTTTAAGGATAGCATAAACTACCGCAATTCAAGAATACTTAGCACTTTTGATAAAGAATACTTTAAGGTATTAGTGATTAATGTATATGATCTTTGGTTGGAATAAGATTCTCCCCTCCCTTATGTCTCTCTTAGAAGAGCTTAATGAAATTTTGAAGTCTGGCATTGTGTATTACACAGCTGATTCATCAGCCATTTATGGATAAAGAAGTTTGGAGGACAGAAAGGAATATCTGACTCTTCTTATTTCTAGGATTTTATGTAGCAAGATTTTTTAAAGGCTCAAATCAATAATTTCCTAAAGTACATTTTTCCTTCTCAGAAAGGGGCTGTTTCCTTGCATAGATTAATCTTAAAATAATCTGCCTTTCCCATTTGAAAAAATTCCCAAATGATAAAGATAGTTCAAGAAAGCATACTGTATACTGACCATCCGCCACTCTGCTACATAAGAAGCACCCTGAACCAAAAATGAATCAAAGCCTAATCTGAAGGAACTTATATTCTACTGGCACCAGAATTCAGTCCAATAATGTAAATGACAGCCTTTTACAAAGAGCTGCTAAATATTGCAAGTTGAAAACACTTATGTCAGGAATTTAGGAGACAAAATAATATCCTGGAAAGAATGCAAAATTTGGGGTGGGAAAATCTGAATTTAAAACCCAGCAGTATTGTTGAGCTACCTGCTTCTCTCCCACCTGCACTGGATTAACTGGAAAGTATGTAACATCCTGTGAACAAGTCCGACATTATCCAGGCTGTTTTCATGCTCACAGCCATCATTCTAGGTAGTACTCCTGTGAAGAAGGGGCCAGTCAACCATACCAGCTATCAACTACCTGCCATTCATAGAGCAGGCAAGCTAGATGACACAGCAAGTCACCCTCAAGGGGGAAAGAGGAAGTAGTATGCATTGGGCAAGTCAAACCACTTATACCACCTTGACCACTATTTCCCCTCAGACCTTAATGGAGACAGTTTAGGACCTTGAACTCAAAAGCCTTGGGAATAGCAATGCCACCCAAACCACTAGAACTGCTTCCAGTCCAGCCCTAGCAGGCATTATTAGAGGGAGAAATTGTTGTGGAAAAGTGACTTGCCTTCCTCACCACCAGCTGCTAATGAACTGTGACCAAGAGGCAGATGGGGAAGTTCAAGAACTCTGACAGTGGCAGCACCTCTCAGAAAACTGACCCTTTTTCCAGAAAAAATCACATCCAAGAAAAAGGGGCCAACCATCCCCACCAACTGACACTCACAAGACACACAAGTCAGCCTCACTGAAGTGGCAAGGTACCTGAAAGAGAGAAAGGAAGTTATGTCTTCCAGGTGCGTAAAACCATCACCACCACCACGTTGACCACCATTCTTCTCGGATTCTGATGGAGACAGCCCAGAACCATGAACCCAAGAGCCTTGGGAATAGCAGTACTTCCTGCGCAGCATCCTAGGACATCATCCTGGGAAGCAAGCCCTTCAGAGATGCAGCCTGCCAAGTGCTACAGCCACATCTCCTGAGAAACAAGGAAAAAAAAAAGCTTTTGCCATCAAAGTCCTTGGCACTCTCAAACTGTTCAAAATGAGAAGCAAATCTGATTTTATCATTCAAAATAACATTAAATATGAGGTACTGACTTTAAAGCTGCACCCTAAGGGCCATGAGTCCTTAGGTAAGATTTACCATCTTACTTGTTAATGAAACTTTCCACATATATTATCTCCCCCATTAGAATGGAAGCTCCAGGAGATAAGAAACTATCTTAACTTTCTTTTAATATTCCCAGAGTTTAGCACACTGCTTCATATATTTTGTTATAGTTGTTTAGTCATTTTTCAGTCCTGTCAGACTCTGTGACCCCATCTGGGGTTTGCTTGGCAAAGATCCTGGAGTGGTTTGTTGTTTCCTTCTCCAGGTCATTTGATGGATGAGGAAACTGTGGCAAACAGGGTTAAGTGACTTGCTCACAGTCACAAAGCTAGTAAGTGTCTGAGGATGAATTTGAACTCAGGAAGAGGAGTCTCCCTGATTCCAGGCCAAGCACTCTATCCACTCAGTCACCTAGTTGTCCTACTTTGTACATACTAAGTGCTTAATACATGCTTTATGCATTGATTCATTCACTTCCTTCAGTTTCCATAAAATAAAGAGAATGGACTAGGAGGTCTCTGGTGTCCCTCCAAGTTCTAAATCTATGTTCCCCATCTAAATTATAAACTCAGCTAGGGCAAAGAACTATCTATTTCTTTGTTCCACTTATAGTACCTAGCAGAGTACCCTACCCTATTTGCCAGGTAGCTTTCTTGTTAATTAGTACCGCAATGTGTTATATCAGAGGGAGGCAACCTGTGCCACAGCTAGTGATCAGGGGCCTTAATCTCTAGTACATTCAACTTTCACTTAGTTTTCCCATCTCTTTACTGTTCCCTCATCCATTCTGGCTGCGTTCTTTTTATTCTCTCATTTTTCCTTTGCTCTTTTATGCCTTAGACCTGTTAGGATCTCTTAATAGCTCCTGTAGGTATTACTTACCTTATGCCCTCAATGACATATAAATTGGTATCCCCAGGGCTTTACTAACCACAGAAAACAATTCCTGGGCCAGGTCAGTTATCTCTAAAGGATGAGCAGTTTGTTCCCAGAATGAAACTCCTTGCTAACTAATTCAGCACAGGTCTACAATGGTCACCCAAGGCCTCAGGAGGAAAAAATGCCCTAAAAGCTCATTAAAGGCTACAATCCATTATCACTGAACTTTTTATGTATAAAAGTTCATGAGGAGAGAAAGGAATCATGTGGCTGAATAAAATGAATGAGTCACTTGTATCTGCTAAATCTGAAGTTGGCCCTTGAAAGACAGATCCCACAATCCCTGGGAGTTTCCAGAGGCCAAAGATTAACTGAGAGTCACAGCCTGGATTGTTCTGGCTCTCTGGTGGTATCTTTGGGTTAGGTTTGACAGAGTCAAGGACAAATAACTGCTTGGCCTTGAAATGTTCCCTTTTGTTAGCTGACTGTTCAGTAGATAATTAGAGGGTTCCCATTTTTCCAGACCTTTATAAAAAATTAAAGAAAAATAGACATGTACTCTGGGGTCCTGTAACAATACTAAGGTTTGTAGAGATAGTGTCCTGTATTTATGTCTATCTTGACAGATTAATGTGAACACCAGGGAAGGTAATGGGAGTGTTTACAGGATGGGCAGGCATTCCTAGTTGCTGTCTTGACTTGATAACCACTAAAAGAGCCAAAAGTCCAAAAGGAGTTCAAGGAAAAGAGAATAAAATGACATGTCCTACACCTTTAATTAGTTACAGAGCCAGCAACTGGTATGTTTACTGAGCATATTGAATTAATTTACATTAATTGTGTAACATTTAGAGGAGAGAAGTGCAGAAGCTTTTTCTTTTTTTAAATTGAGAGAGAGAAAAGGTCTAAGGCTAAGAGAATTACTGCTGAAAAGTGTTCCTGCCTGGGAAAACCCATTGAGGAATAATTTAATAAATGCTGACTTAATAACAATAATTCAATTTCCACAAATATTCATTAGGGGCCTACTATGTACAAAGCAATATAGATACACTGGAGATGAACCAAAACAGAATCCAAACCAACCTGATATATCTATGTTCTCGACACCATGTAAACAGGTATCAGTACAAAGTAATTTGAGGAGGGAAAGGATGATATGAAAAGATTTTAAAAAGGAGATGGCACCTGAACCAGAAAGAAGCTTAGGATTTCAAGGTGCAAGAGTGAGGAGCAAGTCTATTTCAGACATGTATGTGAGGAGTGACAAAATAAAATCAGTTTGAAAAGACAGATTGGTACCAGTTTGTAGAAAGCTTAAAGTATGCTAAAGAGCTAATAATTTTTCCTGTCGGTGCTTGGGAGCCACTGAAGATTTGTGAAAAGAAGACCTAATTAGACTTCTGCCTTGGGAAGATCCCAGGGGTATGGAAGAGAGAATGAAGAGGGGAGAGAAAAAAAAAAAAACAGGGAGAGGTTGACCAACAAGCTGGTAGGCTGTTAACGCTCATCTAGGAAAGAGCTGCCAGGAGTCTAAACCATAATAGCACCCAAGTGAGTAGACTGAGAAAGGATCCGAGATAGAGATCAAATCAATAGGATCTGGTAACCTTTCGGATATGACAGAGTAAAGAAAGGAAAAAACAAGGATGATGCAGAGACTACAAACTTAAGTGACTGGGAAGATGATAGATAGTACCTTCAACAGGACCAGGACATTAGGAGAAAAGATGGGGTTGAGAAATATAGCAAATCCTATTTTGGACATAGTGACTTTGAGATGACAGTAGGACATCTAGATAAAGATGCCCAGGATACAATTGGAAATATGATGCTGGAGTTCAGGAAATGGATTAGAGCTGGACGTATAAATTTAGGAATCATAGGCTCATAGACAAAGAGGTAGAAGTTACCTCTGAGGCGAAATAGTTCAATCCCCTCATTTATCTAATGAGGAAAATTGAGACCTACAGAGGTTAAATGACTTGACCACAACTTGACCATGTGAGTAATGTGAGCATTACTTACACAGTAAGTAAGTAGCAAGGTACAATTTGAACCTCGGTGCTTTGACTCCAAATTCATGGAACTTTGAGGTAGATAGAAATCATATTTGAATTCATGGGAACAGATGAAGTCATCAATAAAGAATATAGAGAAGAGAATGAAGAAAGTCTAGGACAGAGTTCTGGTCTCTCCCAGTTGTGACAGTCTACAATTCCTATGAAAAGTATAACTCTATCTCCCAATTTCTCACCCAAGTCACTCACTTATAATTGGTTACTGTACTGTTTAGAGTTTTTAAGCTTTTCAGGGCTGTTTTCTTTTACATTATTGTAATTATTGTATAAATTATTTTCCTGGTTCTGTTCACTTCAGTCTATATTAGGTCATATAAATCTTTCTCTATTTCTCTGAATATATCCCTTTTGTCATTTCTTAAGGCACAATAACCCTGCACTGTATTCACAAATCATCATTTATCGATGGTGGCTAAGTGTGCAGTGGTTAGAATGCTGGACTTTTAATCAGCAAGAACTGAGTTCTAATTTGGCCTCACAAGCTAATGAGCTGTTATGACCCTGGGCAAGTTACAGCCTTTCTCATCCTTCATTTCTTTATGTAATAAATACTTAATTGATCGGTCTATAAAATGGAATAATGATTAGTACCTTCCATCCAGAGCTATTGTGAGGCTGAAATACAACAGTTTTTGTAAAGTGCCTTGCAAACCTTCAAGTGCTATATAAATGCTGCTGTTACTGCTATCACTGTGCTGTCATTCATCAGCTTAGGGGTATTTACTTTGTTCCTGGCTGTTTGCTACCACAAAAAGTAGTACCTTCTTTTATGTTTTTATATACACAGGTCATTTCCGTGTCTTTTATTTCTTTATGAGTAAAGGCCTAGTAGTAGTATTCTCACATCACAGTTTAATATTATTCTAAATTGTTTTCCAGAATGACTGAACCAAATCAAAGCTCCACCTGCCGTGCGTTAGTGTCCTTCAGCCCCTCCAAGGGGTCATCTCCAGTTGTCCGGATCTTATCTGGCCACTTGTCCCAGATGGCTCTGGGGGAAAGAGTGAGGCTGGGGACTTTGCACAGCTCTGCCTCACTTAAGTCCAATTCACTTGCAAGTCAAGACATCACCCTTTTGATGTCACTAGTCCTCTTTGAGAACAAAGGACAAACACCAACAGCCAAGAGTCACTCCAAGAATTTTCCTTTTCCTTTTTTATCATCTTTGTCAATCTAACGGGTAGAACACATCATAATTGGTTTAATTTATATTTCTTCTTATTATTATTGAGTTGAAGCATTTTTCTTGTAGGTTTTTGTATTTTGCATTTATCATTTGACTCTCTACTGGAGAATGGTTTTTATTCTTATCTATTTGTATCAGTTACCTGGAAATCTTGGACATTGGACCTTTATCAGAATTCTTTGTAAATTGTTCCCTCCAATCAACTGTATCCCTGAGGACCTCATATTCTAATAGGGGATATAACCCACATAAGGAAGTGATTGTCAGGAATGGAAATTGCAGGAGGCAATCAGAGAGACTGAGTGGAGCCTAAGGCAGCAGACTGATTGTCACACTTTCTCCAGAAGCAATGGTAGCATCGATCTGAATATTTTTACCAGAACAAGAGTAAGAAATGAAAAGGAGAGGCAATATGCAAACTGTGACAGGTAGATGGCTATTATTAAGATACCCATACTGTGTAGACCTTAATTTTCTGATGAATGCCGTGATAGGATATAAAAGTCACTGAAAGTAGAATAATACATACTGAATCTTCTTTTCCTTTAAGAGATTATACTAAAATGGGAGATGTCTGGCAGTAGAATCAATGTCTTTTATTTTTAACCAGGAAAACTTTTTAAAACAAAGGAATAATCTTTAGAGTTAGGGGAAAGAAAAGTTAGGCTATCAACACTCACTCATCTTCCCAGATAATATCGTGGATAGAGCTCAGATTTGCAATCAGGAAGAACTAAGTTTGAGTCCAAACTCTGGCAAATCGCTAAAATTCCTGGCCTCAGTTCCCCCATTTATAAAGTAGGAAGAATAATGACACCTACTTCACAGGTTTGTTTAAAGGACCAAATGAGATAATGTACAGTGCTATACACCTTAAGTTACTACAGGAAGAGCTATTATTCAATGAGGATACCATGCAGGAAAAGGGTAAAGGATGCCATCAGAGGAATTTATGACTAGAAAAACACTCATCTCTGAGAATTACATGACTACAAGATAGCCTGGGCATGGCTTCAGCTTTTCTCCCAAGCTCAGTGCCAAGATCTACTGCTTCAGTCACATCTCTGAAACAGGATGGCAAAGGTCGGAGTCAACAAATTTGGCCACATTGGGCACCTGGTGACCAGAGTTGCATTCACCTCAGGAGGAATAGACATCATGGCCATCAAGGACCCCTTCATTGACCTCAACTACATGGTTTATTGTTTCAATATGACACCACCCATGGCAAGTTCAAGGGCACTGTCAAGGCTGAGAATGGGAAGCCGGTGATCAATGGAAAAGCCATTACCATCTTCCAGGAGAGGGATCCCATCAATATCAAATGAGGAGATGCTGTAGCTGAGTATGTTGTAGAGTCCACTGGAGTCTTTACCACCATGGAAAAGCCTGGGGCTCATTTGAAGGGTGGAGCCAAGAGGGTTATCATCTCTGCCCCTTCTGCTGATGCCCCAATGTTTGTGATGGGAGTGAACCATGAGAAATATGATAATTCCCTTAAGATCATCAGTAATGCTTCCTTCTCTACCCTGCTTGGCCACCTTGGCCAAGGTCATTAATGATAACTTTGGCATTGTGGAAGGACTCATGACTACAGTTCTTGCCATTACTGCTACCCAGAAGAGAGTAGATGGTCCCTCTGGTAAGTTGTGTTTGGTGGGCATGGTGCTGCCCAAAGCATCATCCTTGCTTCCACTGGTGCTGCTTAGGGTATAGGCAAGGTCACACCTGAGCTGAATGGGAAGCTCACAGGCATGGCCTTCTGTGTTCCTTCTTCCAGTGTATCTATTACGGATCTGACCGCCACCTGCAGAAACCTGCCAAATATGATGATATCAAGAAAGTGGTGAAGCAGGCATCAGAGGGATCCTTGAAAGGCATCTTGAGCTACCAGAGGAGATTGTATCCTGTGATTTTAACAGCAATACCCACTCTTCCACCTTTGATGCTGGTTTTGGTATTACCCTCAATGACCACTTTGTCAAGCTCATTTCTTGGTATCACAATGAGTATGGTTATAAGGAGTAAAGTGGAAAGTCATGGACCTTCATCTCCAGGCAAAAAAGGAGTTCTACCACTGGGGAGCCTACATTCCTAACTTATGTTCCTATACTAGGGATACCATGTCCCATTCACATCCTTGTCCCAAAACACCCCTCTAATAGGGAGGAGAAGTCTAGAGCCCTGTATTGTGTATGATCAATAAAGTCACCACATTCAGTGCAAAAAAAAAAAAAAGACAGCCTGGGCACCACTAGTACTCATGCTGCATCTTGTGAAGCACAGGAATGGTCCCAGCATGCTGGGATGGAGGATGTCTTGTGGCAGGTTTATGGAAAGACATGAGTCTCGGGAGACAGGCAGGTCTAGATGAGTGGCCAGCTGCATCCTTAAGATGACAAGTATACTTTAGTGCTGGAAAATGCTCTGGAGCAACAGAGAAGATAACACCAATGCCATTTGGGTTCATAACTTCTTAAAGTTCCAATACTGTCACCACTCATTATTTTCTTATTATAGGAAAGTGAATAATCTTTTCTGCACTGAAACAAAAACTCTGGCAACAGCAACCTCATTTTCAGCGGTTTGGATTCAATTTGTTGGTAAAATTGTACTACAATTCACTTGACTCATTCATCTCTTAAAATCCTAGTTTCCTAAATCGGTGACTCTATCCAGAAGGAAAAGTGATTATACACCATGGAATTCCAGTGTGAAAGGTTCTGAAGCCCCATGCAATGGCTCTAGACTCTACACTTACTCCCTAGGCATCTTGTCAAGCCCTGAATTCTCTGACTAGAAATGCAGTATTTCCCTTAGATACTCATGCTAAAGGATCTTAGCTGAGTAAGGAAAATTGGTCGATTTTGGTGGTCTTCAAGAATGGTGGCTTCATAAGGGATGCACTTCAAAATTAGAGAAAAACTTGGTACATGTTACAATTATCTTCATTTTATACATGAATCTGTCCATAGCCAAAAGAGTGGTAAGAAAACAAACTGTCATGAACTCTGATCTTTTGACTTTAAGTCCAAAGAGAATACCAAGGCCAGAGGGGTTGAGTGATCTATCCAGTCAGTTACTGGCAAAGGCGGACCTAAAACCCATAACAGCATGTTTTGCTTCTGTTCTTGAAAAGGTGGCTTCTAGTCATTAACGCAGCCGATTATCCGAGATCCACAATGACTCATCTTCCAGACGGCATAATTAAACCCTAGGTAAACAGTTTACTCCTCTACTCTAGGGAGGGGAACAAAGTTAAACTAAACTGAATATCTGCACCAGATTTCAAGGGTGGGTTTTTTTAGTGCCATTTCCTAGCTGAATCTCCATACTACAGCCTAAGGTTCATCACTTGTCCAGGTAAGATTTCTGGAATCTTCCTTCACATTATCCTCCACTTACTTCAAGGTATTTTTCTAACTCTGCAACTGCCTTCTTTTCTGCTACCATGTTCTTTTAAGTCTATTTCACATGGTAGGAAAGAACAAACAAACCATTACTAAGAGGCATCGGTGCCTGGAGAATATTGTTACGGTACCTTGGGAATCATAATAAAAATTCCAAGATGCTCAGTGAACTTGCTGCTTCTGAGAAACCTAAAAGGAGAGGGCTTCCTGTTGGAGGTTGGGGTGGGGAGAATTCTCTAGGGGCATTAGATCGGACTCATTTTTAACAAAATGTCAAAGAAAAATCAGGCTCATGTCTTACCCTATCATTTCTCTAGATTTTCCTGAAAACTAAAATAGGTAAGATGAAAGGGAGAGATCTTCTTTCCTTTTAAGGATCTTTGAGCCACTTCTGGCCCATCCTTCTTGGTATGTAATTCTGGGGCCATTGTGTCCTCTATGGATTTTTCTCCCAAGTACACACAGGCTATTAAAGTATGTTAAGATAATCTAAGTTTGAAATCCTAATAATACATCTTGACTAATCTAGAATTCATGTTTTCTTTGGTTCATTCAAGACTGTTTTGAAATATATACACAAACGCACATAGATACACACATGCGCATATATGTGTACACATGTGTATGTATGTACATATATGTTTATATTTTTAAAAGGATGTTTACAGATGAGGTCCATATTATGTTCCACTTGTTTTATAGATTACCCTTATTAATCTCGTCTAGAAATCATACACTACTCGTTTCCATCAAACACTGGTTTGGATTTATTATACAAAGCAGCAATCTAGAGACCTGAAAGCTGACTTCCTGGGTTTCAGCTCCAGATCTCAAACAAAATTTCTAATACAAAAGAAAATAAATAAGAGGACTTGTAAGGTTTTAAACTATTAAGGACCAGCACTTACTATCCTCAAAAAACTAACGGTCAACTCTTAATAATAATTGTAGTAACAATCCTAAGGGCAGCATTTATAAGTTGCTTTAATGTTTGCAAGACACGTGACAAATCTTGCCTCAATTTCTCCTCACAAAAATAATAATCATTATTCTCATTCTCCTTAAATGCTCTTAATAATAAATCACTTTATCTTAGTCCAATAAGCATTAGTTCATCACCTACTACATGCCAAACATTGTGCTAAGCAAGCATTAGGGGTACAGACAAAAAGGAAACTGCCTAGCCTCTCTTAACTTGCTTTCCGTTGTGTGTATAGGCACAACATATGTACACGTGTATGTGCACACACAAATATACAGGTAATGGCATGTAGATATACATATGTACACACATGCATGCATGTGTATATGTATACGTGTGCTGTATATAAAGACACGTATTGTGGATGTGCATACATATGTTTCTATATAAAAACTACATATATATGTATACATGTACACTAGTATGCCATTGTGTGATATGCATACACACTAGCACAATACATATGTGTGTGCACATCACATGCATATACCTATATGTCTATACATGCATACATACATGTGTGTATACAGATATACACATTATACCTAACTTTCTATAGTATTCAGTCTATCAAATGGCAATTCCAAATCACCATCCTGATAACATCAAGGTAAAATAGGTAGAGATGGAAATATTCTCCCTTTGGCCAGGTTACAAGACCAAGTCACACAACAGAAAGTCAGAGAAGTAGAATCAGGTCTCAGACTTCTAAACTCAAGGTCTCGGTCTCCCTTTAGCTTACTTTTGGCTAAAAATTATGGGGACAAGAGAGCAGTATAACTAGGTATATACTTAACACTTCCCTTAAGGCAGGGATAGTGAACCTGCAGCCTGGAAGCCATATGCAGTCCTCTAGGTCCTTAAGTACTGCCTTCTGACTGAATCAAGTGCTGCACTTGAGGACCTACAGGACCACACATGGCTGCAGATTCCTCACCCCTGCCTTGAACTAACGCAAGCATCTGATATGAATGAAAATAAACATTAAATAAATAAGTAGCTTACGGCTGGAAATGCAATAGGCCAGTCTGCAGTTGATCTTCCTGAAGAGCTGTTTGTTAACTGGCCAGAGAACAAGCGTGAAAAGCTGGATAGTGTTTATTATCAGCCCGGACACAATGAATATGTAACAAATCAGTAAGTGACACAGGAACTGAGACTTCAGAAACCCAACGATGTCCATGGTCTTGCTTCTGCAGATGAGAACTTCGTCACGATAACTTTTTTCTTTTTCAGTGGAAAAAAAGGAGAGCAGCCCAGGCACTCAGGAGAAAGCCTATAAAACACAAAACCAAAATTAAACATTAGGAAAATATCCCTGGCTCTTTTTGGGCTGAATAGAGTTTGCTTCTGTTTTTGTTCTTTAGAAAGTGGCATCATTTACTGCAGTTTTGAGTGAATTTACCACTTTCCTAAGCAAGCACTTTAAAATAGTTATTTCTAATTCACTTAAAAAAAAAAAAACAAACTCATCTCAGGGAAAGTTGCTAGAGAAAATCATGAACTGGACATTGGAAGATGTGAGCTCTGAGGAGGGCCATCAAGATAAAAACTTTGGAAAGAAGTGATGAGGAACAAATTAAGTGTAACTCAACACAGCATTTAGAAGCAACTGGACAAGTGTTGGTCAGCAAGCCCCTCTTAATACCACAGATAGCTCGTAACTCTCACGATTTGAATGAGGAAACATACCCAAAGGGCTACAGTACTGGACATAAGAGTTGTGAACAACGAGGCTTAAATTCTGTCTCTGACACTAGCAATGTGACCAGAGGCAGTCACTACAACTCTCTGATCTTCAGTTTCCTCATCTGTGAAATGGGTATAATAATATCTCCAAGGATGCCAACTGGCTTAAGTAACAAGTAGTGGAAAAAGGGCAATGTAATGTCAACAATTATTATTAGTATCGTCATCACCACTGTCATCATTATTATCCCTATTTCTAATTTTTATTCTGCCACTGACTATTGCCCTCAAGGTCACAGAATCACAGAATTTGAGAGTTAGAAAGAAATCCGGTGGCTATCTTTGCCAAGCTACACATGAAAGGTGTTCCCGTTATGCCACGCTAGTCTCTGCTTGAAGATCCTAGGAGAGAGAAAATGCACAGCTTCTAGAACGAATAAGAATTTAAAAAATGAAACTAAATGAGCACATAACTGTATGTTTATATTTACATAGCGCCAGTAGGTGTGTGGCATGTTACAAATATTATCTCATTAGAACCTCATAATAACCCTGGAAAAGCTGCAATTATTATGTTCATTTTACATTTGAGGAAACTGAGGCACAGCTAATCTTTCCCAAGCCCTGTTCAACGAGGTACTCTGTGTATCAGTGAACTTCAATAAACAGCTCCGAAGGAAAAAAACAAAACAAAAACAAATAACCCAAACTAAAAAGTTCTAAAGTGAAAAGGACATACACCAAAGAAATTAGTTATTAAAGGAGACAAGTATACACTCCTATGTACATAAGTTCTTATCCGACACCAGCTAAACAAACAAAAAAAATTTTCAAAGAAATGGAAAAAAAATCTGTTTAATCTTGTTTTATTTTTTATTAGGGTATGGTGAGAGAAAAGAAACAAGAAAGAGATTATAGGAAAGATATAAAAAGAAGAAGAAGTTTAAAAGAGAATTGACATAAAGGAGAAGTAAAGGAAGAAGAGTAGTAGGTATGTGAGGGATGGCACACAGACCAAATTCTGGTCATAGATACAGTACTAAAAGGCATCTCACAAGACCCCAGGTTCAATACCCTGACATAAATTGAGAAAATTAAGGAGTTTAAGTGATTTGTCAAAAACCACATAAATGTGAAATTGGAATCTAGAACCTTAGATTTGACTATTAAATTCCATCTCTTCTATCACAATAATTCATATTTATTTAGCGCTTTTAAGTTTACAGATTATTTTCCTCTTTCCTGCGAGTCAGATGGCACATTATGTCCATTCTACAGATGAGGACAGAGAGGTTCAGAGGTCAGGTGATTTGTCCAAAGTTACACAGCTATTATTGGAGCTGGGATTCAACTGATGTCTCCCATCTCTGCTACTTATTACCTATCCAAGCTTGGAAAAAGCCACGTAGCCTTTCTGATTCTCAATTTTTTTTACCTATTCAGTAAGAGTTGGACTAGATTTCGAAAGTCCTTCCCTGCTTTAATGAAGGTCTACTTGTTCTCTCCACTATACCATGCTGATCTAAGTATACCACCACATGCACAAGCCTCTCTAATCCACTTGTAACTACTCATTTCTGTTTCTAGTTATTTATTCATCATCTTACAGATTTAAGAACAAAGTGAAGTCATAGGAGATCAATAATCATATGTCACTGCTTTCTGAAAGATATAAAAGGATAACTATCTATCTATCTATCTATCTATCTATCTATCTATCTATCTATCCACCCAAGTCAAACAGAGACTGATTTGCTGTGAATGTCAAGTAGGGCTTGTTTCACTCTCTAGATTGGCCATATGGATGGTCTGGGGCAGATAGACAAACTACAGAAAGGATTCCATATGTATGTGTGCATGTATGTATGCATGGCACACATATATAGCACACATAAACATCTGAGCATACAATCATTCAGCCAGTTTTCTTTCACCCTTGATGAGAACTTGGATTACCCCCACACCATGAGCTCATTTCTTGGCACCTGAATCCAGGAAACGATATGATCTGGAGAATCATCTTTTGGTCTCAAACACAGCCAGACATTTTTCACCAACAGTCTTAATACATAATTTTCCAGGTCTTCAAGTTTTCAAGGCATTTCATTAAGCTAACTGTAGCAGAACCCTTGGCTTTTAAAAGTGATTGATGCTCATTTACAACTTAATAGTAGCTCTGATTTGAAGCTGAATATTCAAAATGTCTAATCATTGTCTTTGATTACCCTCCAGTAGTTTAATGGAAGCAATGAGACCTGGTTCTCCACCTTGATTTTGGGAGATTGACATTTGCCAATTATTTTGACATTTCCAGTGCTTCTCCAATTTAACCACAGGGAAGTCATGTGATTTGCCAAGGTCATACTATGGAAAAAGCAGAGATCAACACATTTCATTCCAGAAAGTCATATAAGTCACCGTCACAAAATACAACCACTTATTAATTTAGAGTGTTTTAGAATTGAAATGTGGACTCTGAGGCAGCAGGGATTTCGTAAGTCATAAAGTCCTTTCACATTCCTAAACTTCTGACCTTTTAACAACCCAAAGATGTGGCACTAAACCACAAGTCTGACCTAGTACAGGGAGACCATTCATTATTAATGTTGCCCCAACCACCAGTATAGTAATGGTGCTGATACATCATAAGCAAATACTACAGTAGTGGTTAGCACAGTAGGCACTTAGTAAACACTTCTTTCTTTCTTTCCCTCCTTCTTTCAGGACCGATTCAAGAACACCCTTCTCTCCAGATCATCTCTATCAGTCAAAAAATGATGATTGGAAAGGTGCTTTCTTCCAAATCCCTTTATCAGGGATCACTCAGAGAGGAAGAGTGTCTAACCTAATAAAATGCAAAATGCCATCTATCTCTCCCATGTGACGCTTTTACACTTCAAATGTTGTCCTCTCAAGAACATATGTCTGAATTATATATACCATTGCTACTATATAACTAACTTCCCCCTTGAAAACTATTTTATCCAACACCAGAGGAGAAGGGGACTGATGCCTATGTAATGGAGATAAGTAAATGCTACTCAGATGTTCAAAGGGGAAGCCCTGAAAAGCAAAAGGAACTCTCAAAACAAACAATGTTAATGAAAGGCTCCGTGGACACCCGAAAGACAATAACACAAGGTTCTATCTTTGGTTCTGGCTGCCCCACTCAATATTTTTGGTCAACGACTTGGACTGAAGACATGGAAAGTATTTTAGGGATCTAGAAGTGAATGTGATCCAGGAAGCCACCAGTTCCATGACTCTCCAGACACACCCCTTCTTGGTCACTACTCCCATATGTTGTCTCCCTTTACTAGGATATAAATTGCTTAAGGACTCAACTCTCTATTTGTATCCCCAGTGCTTAGGATACTAGTACTAATAAAAACTAATATTTATATAGCACTTTTAGGTCTACAAAGCATTTTACAAATATTATCTCATTTTATCCTGACAACAATCCAGGGAGGGTGCTATAATTATTCACATCTCAAATGACAAAATGAGGTTGACAGTGGTTAAACAACTTGTCTAGGGTCACAGAGCCAAAAAGTATCTCAGGCAGAATTTGAACTCGGGTAATCCTGACCCCAGGGCTAGTGCTCTACCCACTGTGCCACTTAGCTGCCTAATCTGCTGACACACAGTAAATATTTAATAAATGCTTTTTATTTTATTCACACTTATCAGATTTGAAGATAAGATACTGGGCAGCTAAGTGGTGCAGTGGACAGTGTTGGGCCTGAACTCAGGAAGACACAAATTCAAATCCAGCCTCAAATACTTACCTGGGCATGATCCTGGGCAAGACACTTAACCCCATTTATCTCAGTTTTCTCAATCGTAAAATGAACTGGAGAAGTAAATGACAAACCACTCCAGTATCTTTGCCAAGAAAACCACAAATGGGGTTGCAAAGAGTCATACACAGCTGAAACAATGGGACCAAAACAATAAATAAAGCTAAGAAGGACTGCTAATAGGTTCGATGGAAGAAACAACTCCTGAGACATCAGTTAGTACTGATTAAGCACCTACTTTGTGTAGGAACACAGAAACAAATGCCTAACAGTGTACAAACGAGGACTCCTAGAAAGGATCTACTAGGCCACAATAAAAATCCCAAATTAACAAAATGAAATTTAAGAGGAATAAACCTGACTATATGTGCCAGAGGGGAGGAATTCCACCCTCTCTAAATGTTACATCTTTCCCAGGACCTAGCACATTTTCCTGCACATAACAGGCAATAATATTTGCTGCAAATTCAATTCCAAATAAAAATAAACTGGACAAGTATTTGTTAGGCAAAACCTGGCTTATGAAAAGACCTAGACACACAATTTCAAGAACTCAATATGCATCAACAACGAGAACTAGCAGCTAAGTAAGTTATTTGCAGGCAGAATTAATTGAAATATAAAGGAGGCAATAGCCCTATTATTCTCTAGGCTGCATAATGGATATATAGAGTGCCTTACTCACAGTCAGGTAGACTTGAGTTCAAATTCTGCTGGAGACATTTAATAACAGTGGTGGGAAAGTCATTTAATCTCTCTACACATCTGTTTCATTCATCTGTAAGATAAATATAATAATGGCACCCACCTCACTAGAATGAGAGATAAAACTACTTGGACTGCATCTGGAATACTGTGTTTAGTTTGGGATTCCATATTCAAGAGACACATTAACAAGATATATTATATACAGAGGGATTTGCCTGGGACGATGAAGAGTCTGGAAACCCTCTTTTAGGAGAGTTTATCTGTTGGCACTTAGGATGTTTTGACTGGAAAAGACTTGGGAAGGGGGAAATGAGTAGATGACTGCCATTGAATATTGTTTTTCAAGGACTGTCATCTGGGAAAGAGATTAGAGTTAAATCTATATGTCTCCAGAGACTGTAACTAGAATTAAAGATGGAAAAATCACAGTAAGGTAGGTCTGGGGCTCAATATAACGAAAAACTTCTCAACAAGAAAGAAGAACTTAACTGTGGTACATAGCCCCAGTGTTCCTGTGTTCATACTGGCTTTTACTACCAGCAAGTTCTTAGGAACTGAATTGGTTTCTAGGGGCCTTCACCTCTCCTTTCCAAACCTGCAAATTTAGGTTGTAGGTGAATCACAGAAGTCTATTTTATTATACTTCTCCCTATTCCCTGAAGTGGGTACTTTAAGAGTTTTACTGATAAGCACTAGAGACAAAATATGGGAAATCATAATAACAAATCCTAAGAGAAAATTAGAGAGCTTACAGTTATTCTTTCAGGAAACCAGACAAAGAAAAATCCTTTTTCCTTGGACTACCCCTCTACTTTTCGAGATCCTGTCCTTAACAGTTTGCCAACCAAATCCTACTTAGGCTATATGCTATGTAGTTTTCAAAGTGCGATCAAGGTGTTACATGCACAAAGCCTCAGCTAGGTAGGCCTCTTAGATCCTCCTGGGAATCTACCTGCAGTCTTTATTCTTGGTTACACGAAGCCCAAGGCCCTGATATAGGAACCCAATTTAACCTTGTGGAGTTCTAGCCTATGATGTATTCTAATCAGAGGATGAGACAAAAATACATTTTAAAGTCAAAAGAGGCCTTAAAGGTCATCTGGTCTACCTCCCTCATTTCACAAAGGAGGCACTGAGGTCCAGATTGAGTCAATCACCTTATTCACTCCAGATCCTTTGGCCATAGACCTATCTGATGGGAAGCCCTCCACCAAAAAAAAAAAAAATAAAATAAAATAAAAAAGAATCCACTCAGCTTTCCAAAGATTGATTCCTCCCTCCCTCCCTCCCTTCCTCCTTCCTTTTCCCCCCACCCCTCTCTCCCTCTTCTCTCTCTCTCTCTCTCTCTCTCTCTCTCTCTCTCTCTCTCTCTCTCTCTCTCTCTCTCTCAGCTTCAGGCTTCACAACAGTTATAGTTCATTTTTTTACCTTTCTGGAAGTAGCAAGCCTAAGCAAATCTACCAGCTGTCTGTTAACATTTTGTCCTGCCCTTACTGATAAAGAAGCCTTCCTTAACTTAGGTCTATAGCCTTAGATTGCTACCTGCTTTTTCTACTCTCTGGAAGACATGAGGTTATATAACTATTTAGTCTACCTAGACCACCCTAGGTGGCCTCCTAAGCCTGACATCACCCAGCTTTCTCCAGCTCGATTTCCCACCCCATTAACCCTAAATTTCTCTCCTGATTCAACTTTTTATAATGCATCTCTCATGAAACTCTCAGGTTTCCTTAATTCCCAAATTCTTTAGGGCTCTGATAACGAAAATACTCTGGGACAAATAACAACTGTTACTATTCCACTCTTTCTCCTTGCTTTCAGATTACTCAAGCCCCTCCTGGGGGAAGGTAGAGGGAAAATTCTCTAGACTCCAAGTGTCATAATTTTTAAAACATTTAATCAATAACAAATAATATTACAGACAATACATTTTCCTCATTCAGGGTCAAGGGCATATTACTATACCTATCCCATGAGATCTTGTGCTACCTATGCAGATAATATTCATGAAGAGGCTAGATGACCATATGTCAGTTATTGTAGATGGAAGTTCTCCTTAGGGAGGACTGGACTGGATGACCTCCAATTCACTAACTGTATATCTTTATAAATAACAGCTGACAGCATCATCTCCTGCCATTATCCTGATTCCTTAAATCACTGTCCAGCTGCCAGGAACCCTCCCTACACCATTCCCCACTCCTCACCTCCCCAGAATAGGTCCTGGATTTGATAAACTCTAGAGATGATTCTGTCCACTGTCAGCCTTGTAGAATCTATCACAAAACTCTAATTAGAAATTGACTGTCTTGAAAAGCAGCACATTCATCAAAGATTCACTTATAGTTCAAGAGCTAAGATCCAAGTATTGCTGATATAAAACAATTAGCATTGCTACAGGCAGAAATATTTTTAAAAACCCTTTGACAGAAAAAGGACCAATAAAGAGGTTCATAAAAAGAAGTCTTAAAATAGTAACAGCATTAGGAAGCATTTGCACTAATGGTCTTATGAGGTAAAAATGGCTTGTTTGAATAGGTGAATGGGATGACAAAAACAAAGGAGAAATAACGAAGGTGAGGCTTCTCTCCTTTCCTCCACATCCCTTTTTCAAGGCTCAGTTCAAATCTCAGCTTCCCTCCTGGAGGCATTTCCCATCCTCACCCACTCCCACTCTCACTTCTAGTGGCTTCGATCAGATATTACCTTCCTTTTACAATGTATCTTGCACTTAGGCAGTTGTGTGATTTAGCATGTGCTCCTTAAGGCACAAACTGTTTTTGCCTTTGTCTTTCTTTGCATTCTCAGGACTTAGCACAGTGCCCAACTAGCAGGTTCCTTCATCACTCTTAAAACAATATGGTTTAAATAGGTGTATTTAAAACTTAAGGAGACTCAAGTATAAAATCTAGGTTCAAAAAAAATCAGCAATTCAAGTACATAATAGAGGAAACACAAGTAGGTGGTTTGTGAGAAAAAAGCTTAAAGATATGCTTTTGTTTTTATTGAACTATAAACTCAACATGAGGCAAGTGTGAGGGGGCAATCAAAAAACTTCTGTCACTTCTAATATCTGGATTCCTATGTTTCCTTCTGGGTGATGATTCAGAAGGATATGAGCAAACTGGAGTTATATCCAGGGAAAAGTGTTCAGGATGGTAAAAAAATCTCGAAATAGCAGTTTACAAACTTTTTGGTCCCTTTATACTCCTAAAAATTATAAGGACTCCAAAGAGCTTTTGTTAATGTGGATTATATCTATTGATATTTACCAAATTAGAAATTGAAAAATATAATTTTTAAATATGTGTTAATTCAATAAAAACTACAATAAGCTTATTACATTTGAACTACTTTTTATGAAAAGTATTATTCCAAAACAAAGTAGATTTAATAAAAAGAGTGACATTGTTTTATACCATTTTGAAAGTTTCTTTAATATCTAACTTAATATAAGACATCTGGATCATCATGTCTACTGCATTGATTCTATGTGATATGTCACACTGCTTGAAGAATATGAAGCCTCACACAGAAATATAGTTGGAAAAAGGAGCATTTTAATAGTCAACTAATGCGTTATTATGAAAGTAGTTTTAACTTCAGGGACCCCTTGAAAAAGTCTTGAAAACTTCAAGGGTTTGCAAATGACACTTTGAGAACTACTATTCTAAACCATGATGTGAAAGAAAAAGTGGAAGAAATAGGAGAACGTTGAATTTCAGGAGATATTCGGAAAAGAATCAAGAGGGCACTCAGCTATGGGGAGAGCTCAGAAAAAATGGATGCAAAGTTAACATAATGAGATCCTAGAACCCCTGAAAATACAATAAAGCATTAAGCCTAGTTAAAGTAAGCATTCAGACACAGGTTGGCCAAGAAAAGTTCTGAAATGAAGAGGTCACCTGTAGGCTGGGGGCAGCGGGGGGCAGGGGGGCTGCTGACTTTAAGGTGCAAAATTCTGCTCAATGCAGGGCAGTAGCCATCATGGTGACAGGATTATACAAAAGAAATAACCTTGACATTCCTCAGGAAAAAGAAAAACTGCCCACCAAATTGCACTGATGCCTTTGGTTTTAGCACACAATCAATCCTGGTTATAAATCCCTCCCCTTTCATCAACTCCCCTCAGCCCTGAACCATCCCCCTTTTTTAATAAAAAAAAAAAAAAAAGAATTCATGAAACAAAGCCATATAGTGGGTCTGACAGTGTCATCCACAATCAGCAGCTAAAATGTCTCTTTCCAAAGGAATGAATTCATTAGTGAAGCTGGATGAAACATTCAATTCTCAAGGAACTCTCCTCCCATGAAGCATCAGAAAGGGTCATGTGAAATGGAGAAGGGATTTTTTTATCCCTACCAGGATTCTCTCAGTAGAAAAGTAGGAGTTGTGAGTTGGATGTGATTACAAGTCACCTTCTGAGCCACCATCTGATCATCTACACAATAAAAGATCATAGGAGTACAGATTGGGAACTAGAAAGGACCCTTACACGCCACTGAGTCCAACCCTCTCATTTTAAAAATGAGGAGCAAGGTTACTTGCCCAGGGTCATACAACTACTAAATGTTTTTGAAGGAATTTGAACTTAGGTCTTCCTGACTCCAAATCCAGCATCCTATTAGCTACAACCTGCTTCTTCCTTATTTCTGGGGTCCCTTGATAGTTCTAGCATTCTAGGACTCTAGAAAGACAACATCACATTCATATACTGCGAGGCTGTTGTTAAAACAAAATGTAACTGCTTCCTTTCCATTTTATCCCAATGTTGTAAAATCTTTTTTTTTTTTTTTAAATCTTACCGTGAGAGTTTTGTGGCTTGAGCATTCTGTTTCCTTCCCCTGGAGATCACTTTGAACTGACCAAATGCTGAATAAAAGTATTAATAAGGGGAAGGGGGAAGAATATGTGCCTAATAAATAACAGTAAACAATAACAATACATACTAATAGATACCCCCAACATGCCAGGCACTGTGCTAAGCCCTTCTAGAAACACCTCATTTGATCGTCATGACAGACCTAGTAGGTAGGTGCTGTTATTATGCCCATTTTAATTATAGGAAACCGAAGTAAACAGAGATTAAGTGACTTGTTCAAGGTCACAAAGGTATTAAGTATCTAAGGCTGGTTTCTCTTTCCAACTATTATCAAATTCAATAGTATAATCACAAAGAACTTGAGAAATTTTCTTATTAGTCAGTGTTTCCTGACTAATAGTCTGCAATACAAAGCCAGGGACTAATCCTCCTTGTAGGATATATATCCTTATATCCTACAATTAAACCCAGCGGCAATGGAAGTCAACACAGAGTGCCCATTAGGTTTAATAAGAAGGGTGTCAACATTCTGACTTTAGGATATACAAATCCCTGGTTTTTCCTTAGTTTGAATAAGTACAGGTCAAGGTTTAGAGCAGACCAATAACTTACTTCAGGTCTCATAAAATTACTCATGAAATTTGTCCTGCTCTCAATTTAGCCAGAAAAAAAAAGGTTTTCATTACTAAGAATGAAAAGTGGCAGGGCTAAAATGAACTTTAGTTATTTTAACAATTCAAGTCAACAAATAGTAGTTAGTCCTCCTGTGTGCACACTCTCCCTTCCCAGCCCCCAGCCTCACAAAAGCAAACTGGGGCCAGGTGTAGTGGAGTATACAAAAAGATCTATCACTTACCTTTAAAAAAGACTAAATCAAATTGAGAAGACTGTTCATTAGATATTAACTAGATCTTCCCCACCCATTAATAGGTGTCAAGTACCTTTTGTTAGTTTCTACTGAGGAACTGAGTCACAGGGTCCTGCCCTCCAGCTCTGAAAAGTGTATAAATACTCATGAGGTTTTACTCTAGGGCTTAGTTTTTCGAAGAACGTTTGTGTGCCAAATGAGAGTCTGGGTAGCTGCTAAGGAGCCCCTCCTGACTTTGAAAACCCAGATGTTGTTGCTTCTCTCTCTGGTAACTATGTATGTATTATTTACAGTCAGACAGTTGGAAGCCCTGTCTGTTGATCTTTGTTTCTCTGTCTGTATTTTCTCTGAAGTTCAGGGTGTTGAATTATTCCCCTGAATTAAGTGAATGATATATGTGCATGTGTGATTGTTGACCCCTCAAAAGTTGCTTTCCTTTTAGAAAAGCAGATCTAAGAACCTGTACAACAGGCCCTTCTGTGTATGTTAGAGTCCTTGCTGATACAGAAGATAAAACTAATGGGAGAATAATTCTTAAATAAGGTATTCAAGTCAATAAACATTTATTAAGTGCCTACTATGTGCTGAGGGGATACAAAAAAGGCAAAAATATACCTGGCTCTCAAAGAACTCACGGCTCAATGAGGAAGAAAATATGGTAAACAACTATATTTAAACAAGTTATAGACCGGATATATTGGAAGTAATCAAGAGAGGGAAGGTACTAGAAAAAAAGAGGGATCGGGAAATGCTTCTTGCATACAGTGGGAATTTAGGTGACATCTGAAGGAAGCCAAGGAATTCAGGAGACAAAGATGAAAGGCAGAATATATAAATATAGTAAGAGAAATGATTATAATAATGACTCACATTACTAATACACTGAGAAAATTAAGGACAAGGTCTATAGTATCTCCTTGGAAGCAAGATTGCTTCATTTCTGTCTTTGTATCCTCAGAAGCTGGCACACAGTAGGCACTTAGCAATGCTTGCTGACTGATTAATATAGCACTTTATAAGAACTGCCACCAACAATGGCCGAAGACTGACGACAAAGTAGGCTATCCACATGACAAAGGTGAAGGATTCAGGACGCAGCATGAAACACACAATTTTTGGACTTGGTTAACGTGCCAATTTGTTTTATCTGACTATGAAATTTGTTACAAAGCTGGGAGGCAGGTAGAAGAGAAACTTTGGTGCACTGAAAAAAATAAAATGAATGTTAAAGATGTGATACCTTATAGTTTGCAAGGCATTTTATGTATTGTGTCATTTGATGCTCAAATCAACTCTATGAGGCAAACATTATCATTGTCTGTAGTTTACAGATGAGGACATAGAAACTAAACAGGGATTGAGTTAAGTGCTTTTCTCAAGTTCACACAGCTAATGAAGGCCTGTTGATGCAAAGCCAGGCTTCACTTCCAAGTCCAGAACTCTCTCCATGACAGTTTCAACACTCGATCTATTACCACCTTTCTCTAAATGGAGACGACACATCTGGTTAGAAAGATCAAAGAAGAGGAAAATTTCTTTTAAATTGGGTGTTGAAAGATGGGTAGAAACCTGAAAGGCAGACCTATAAGATGGGATATTCCAGACAGAATGAGGATCCTAAGTAAAATTACTTCAAAGTCATGTTGAACTAATGCCTGAAACAACCAGCAGAAAGATTCTCTGGATTGAAAAGTCTTTGGGACCAGGCTCTAACTACAAAATTACCTAATTAAAAATCATTACTATTTGATGGTTTTACAGAAGCTTATGCAAAATTAACCTATTTTAAAATTTTATAACACAGCCATATTGGTCTGCTAGCATCCCAGCACAGTACATTCTTTCTGCTAAAACAAACTAAACTCAGAAGATGATCATAAATCTAACTCAACCCTTCATTATCTTCTATAATAAATAACTCGAGCTCCCTCTGTAAAGTCAGATTCCCAGAATAATACGAGACTTAAATCTATAAAGAAGTGAGGTTTCTGGTGCACATATAAAAGTTGGGTTGAAGAGTGAGTAAAGTTAATGCCATAATGCTTTCACCTCTTTCCTGGGGAAGTCAGACTTGGGAAAGACAAAGGATTCATAATTTACCTAATCTCTTCATTTAGAAAAAAATACAGAAAAGTTGGTAAACTGAAGGTCAATCAACTAGACATTTTCTAAGGTTTCTTCTAGATTTATATTTTGTGATTCCCTAAATCTAAGGGATTTACATTTGATGGCATGTTGGTTTTCACAAACAAGAGGAATCCTATCACATTGTACATGTGTTCTATACATACATGGGCTCACAGAATTGAAACAGTCAAGAGTAGCACAGAGCAAGGGCACTGAATTTGGAATCAGGGGATCCAAGTTCAACTTCTGTTCATCACAAATTCTCTGGGCCTCAGTCTCCTTATCTACAAAAGATCAGGACATGATTTGATAGCCCCTAAGGTTGGTGGTACAGTTGACAGAGCACTGGGTCTGGAGTCAAGAAGACTCATCTTTCTGAGTTCAAATCCAGCCCCTGACACTTACTAGTCATGGGACCCTGGGCAAATCACTTCACCCTGTTTGCCTCAGTTTCCTCATCTATCAAATAAACTGGAGAAAGAAACAGCAAACCTCTCCAATATCTTTACCAAGGAAACCCCAAAGGGAGTCACAAAGAGTTGAACGTGACTGGAAAATGACTCAACAAGGCCTCTTTCCAGTTCTAAATTAATGATGCTATAATTTGGATCTGTAAGGAACCTAGAGATCAGACCATTCTCTCATTTTAGAGGATTGGAAACTGACATCCAGAGGCTAGATAATTTGTTCAAGATTACATAAATAATTTATTGTATTATGTTACGGAAATGCTTGTTTTGTTCCATGAATTGAAAATAAAATAAATTTAAAAAAAATTAATAACAGAGCTAGATTCTGACTAGTTTCTAGCATCCCTTCCCTGTTCTACATAGCCTGTCTACGTATACATATGAAAACATATATCCTTGCATAAGTATGGGATTGTCCTGTAGTTCAGTGCCACATCCCATTTTTTTTAACCACTATACAGTACTTTTTTTTTTTTGTATTTAAACCAGACAGAGAACCCATAACCATTCTTGGAACACCTTGCAGCTTTTTCCAGTCAAAATATATCCCTCCCCTACGCCAACATATCAAAATATAGCCACTTGTGCAAGGTCAGGTCACCTATATTGAGTTACTCAGACTAATTAAGTGTTTAGATTGGCTTGCAAACATGGGTTTTAGGGATTATGGAACCTTACAGGTCATTTAATGTGGCTATCAGACTAGACACACTGAAGAAACGGGCAATTAGAAGTAGCTACACTCTCAACTACCAAGAGTTTGTGTGTAGATTTCAAGGAATAGTAAGTAGAGGTTATTTTCAAAGTTGTATTTTCAATATAAGGATATGTTATAAAAGAACTCTGCCAACAATTGTACTGTCGAGTTCTAAAGAACAAGGGGAAAAAATCATGAATATAGAACTTAGAAATGGGAAAAATGAGCTGCCCGATGAAGGGCTGAAGTCTTTATAAGTTATGCTACTTGATGTACAACCCTTGAACGAAGTTCCAGTGTTAAAGCTTTCAGTGAAGATGCTTCAATCAGCTTTGAATACCTTTCAATCATATTACTCAAGTGGACCATAAAGTGAATGGAATTGGCCAAGTCTAAGAATCCAGTGGCCATAGAGTCAAAGCACTCAGCGCACAATAATGCTATTTACCAGAATTATGTGATAATGCATTAAATAGCCACTTATAATACTTCCCTACTGAAAAGAAAGGTTTAAATGGGCATGTGAAAGTTATACATTGAAATGACTTAAGAGAAAACAGAAAAGGTTGTTCTCTTATGATAAGTAGCCACTAAGAGGCTGGTAAGTGGAATCCTACTTTGTATTATTGTTCTGTCAATGTATGGAATTTTTTTTTAAGTACTATAAAAACAACAAAGGCCATCAATCTGTAAAAGGCCTGAAGTGACTGGCTATACATAGAATAGGAAGAATTCCTAAGATGGATGGAGCTGTCTCTGGGGTACCTGCCTAATTAATTTACAGCTGTGTAAGATGGGAGCTATACCATCAGCTGGTGGTAAACAGAACATACATCAAGTATGGCACATTTTTTGAGGCCTCTTTGCTTTCAGCTTGCCCTTTATTCAGCATAATACCTAAGAAAGACAAGTTGGATTTGGATTCTGGAGAGCCTAGATTAAAATCGTGCCTTTATCGCATATTAGAGTCTATGATCATGAGGAAATCATTTAACTTTTCCAAACCTGTTTCCTCATCTATAAATTGGCAGTACCACCAGCTATAGTACCAGCCTTATAAGGATGCTTCTGGGGATCAAATGAAACATGCTTACAAAATGTTGTGCAAAGCTTAAAGTCCCATAAAAAGTCAGCTATCTTAAAAAAAAAACACTTCTCTTGACTTGTATTCCTATGATTCTACATGTGGCTACTGATTAAAGCTGTTTCTGATGCACATTTTAAAATGCATTTCCCATGTACAGATATTATTTGTATACACTGGCAAGGCTAAGGTGGTCAGGAAGGTAAGGAAGCATAATCTGATTTGCTTATAGCTCCAGTGCACTAGGTATGGAACTGATCCAAGGTGATAGTTAAGGCTACCAAAGCACAGCATATGGATTTCAGATCACAAGAATTAGTCCCTATATTTTTCAGTAAAAATAGAGAATATGGGACAGCTAGGTGGAGCAGTGGATGGAGCACCAGTCCTGGAATCAGGAGGACCTGAGTTCACCTCAGACATTTAATAACTGTGTATCTCAGGCAAGTCACTTAATCCCAACATCTTCTCAAAAAAAAAAAAAGAAATCATAGACTTTTTCATAATACTTTAAGGTCTGCAGAAAGCCTTACCTAATTTAGTTTACTGAATCATGCAGATAGTTCTTTGAGGCCCCTCCTAATTGTAAAGAGTCCATATGCACAGAAACATTAAGTGATTTGGCCAGAGTCACATAGCTAGTAAGTTCGATATCAGAAGGCAGGATTCAAATTTGTTTCTTCCAGGCTCCAAATTTAGCAATTTTACCCACTAAGCCACAAAGCCTCTAGAATTGTCAGTCATTTCAGTAATGCTGAATAAGTTTTGTTAGAGTGGATAAAATAGTTTTCATTTTTATTTTGTAACCCCAGTACTTAGCGCAGTAAGTACTGGAAGATGCTTAACGTTTGCTTTATTGAAATGATTTGCTTTAATAACCCAGGGAGCTTAAAATGATATATTTTTAAAATATGTACATTTCAATATATATATCAAAATAGTTATTAATGACAATGCATGAGTCATCCTAAAAAGTGGTGGAAGAGAGGTTTAGATTAAGTGACATAGGAAAGGTAAGTTTTCTGTGCTCATCCTTAGTTTTCAAAGAAGTACATGACATCACAGAAATGATGACATGACTTGCACTTGACTTTGTTTTGAGGGAGGGAGGGCTGTGCAAGGTCACCAGCCTCACTTTCCCCTCCTAAGCCCTCTGGATCCAGAGACCTGATATTCATCAAAATGACTGGAGAAGGCCCTGGATGCAATGGGAGACCTTCACCTATTGAAGTACTCACTTAGAGTGAGATATAGGTAAGTTAAGGAACTATGTGATACAGATATAGAATTAGTTGATAAGGACATCTTGGTATCCCTAATGATAGTCTGTTGTAGGGTCCTAACTGTTTGGTGAATTGAACCAAATCATACTATGCAATCCAGTAAATATTTACTGACTACTTATTACTGTATCTCAGGTATAATCCAGCCCTATTTCTAATCTAGTTAGGTCAAAATTTATAACCATAAAACCATATAAGGTAGAAGGTGCTGAAGCTATACTAAGTCTATATAAACTATGGAGGTCAGAAGAAAATTTAGTGCCCAATGATCAGTTAGGAGAAGGCTTCCTGGAAGAAGCAGGACTGTTATCCATTATCAGCAATAGTTTGATAGTCTAGTCTTGAATAGTCATGTAATACATTATCATCTATAGTCCCTAAGGATGATATTATTGCTCAAATTATATAACCTAGTAGGGCTGATTCTTAGAAATTTCCATTGGTAGTAACAAATTGGCACTATCTTGGCCAAAGACCTACGCAAGAAATCTGGCTGGGGAAGGGATCATAGCTTTGAAAGTTACATGACGAAATTTATTATATGCTTTAAAAAGAAAAGTTATGCATGAGATTCTCAGTGTCATATACAATTCTCTCTTCTGGTCTATGATGCTTATGGAAATATTATTTTTGTTTGGTATTTATTAACTTAAGAAATTTAAAAGTTAATTTAAAAGAAAATTGTCTGAGTAAGGTGAAAGACAACCCAAATGGCCTGGGAGACAAAATGTAAGCTTCTTGAGGGTAGGGCCAGATTTTATTTTCTTGATTTTGATAACTCTTGAGTACCAATGTGCTTTATGTCTGGCCCAAAAAAGGAACTTAATAAGTATTTGTTGAATGGACAAAGATAGAACAGATATGTAATCTTGGTCTCATAAGCACAATGCTCTATCCAATTAAATTAACCAGCTATAGACAACTGGGCCAAACTACTAGATCTGGAAAATTTTCAAATATAATGTTTTCTTCTTTTCTGGTCACACAGAATGCTTAGCAGTAGTTTGGAGAGATAACAGCCACTGTGGACACTCATTTCTTGTAAGGCATGTGGGGGAAGGAGGAAGATAGGGAAGGATAGTTTTAAATTTTTATTTCTATGACTTCCATAAAGCAATGCCAAATGAACTTAGACAACTCTCACTAACTTGATTCATACTTAATGGGCTTGCAGAGAGACTTACTAGAAAACAAAATGCACTTAAATGCTTTCCTAACATGAATCATTTATTGAAGAAAGGACTGTTAGCTGTGAGTTGCCCTAAAATAAGTTATACTTAGAAGCTATTTGTTTCTAGACAGCTGAAAGTAAGACATGGAGTATCCAAAGTCCTCCAATGTGAAAAGCAACTGGGGTATTCAGTTCAATCCAATCTAATGAGCACTTTTCAAGTACCTACTATGTGCAAAGCACTATGATAGGTATCAAGGGAAACAGTCACAGACTATTCCCAGAATGAGTATTACTGAAACATCTCATGCTTCCTTCCTTTCTCCCTTTCCCAACCTCCAGGCAGCTGGTATCTTCCCCTTTTTTCCAAAGCATCTCGGCAAGGAGGAATCTCCAACTGGAGCAGTGGAAAGTACAATGAAGACATAAGCAGAGAAAGAAGGCACTTGAAAGAAAAGAGCCCACTTGGCACTGATTGGGCTGTACTCAAAGGAAGACAAATGCAAGACTTAAGCCACTCTGGCAAAGAAAGTTTACAAATGTCCTTACAAGGTTGGAAAACTGACCTCTTAACTGGCAGTAATCCTTCTATAATTCTTTATTGCTCAGAATTCCCTTTACCATGGATAAGAATAAAACTCTGTTGCATGCCTTATTTATGGAGTCTGGGTATGTTTTCACTTCCTCTTCCTCATACTAAAAACAGAATCATTCCTCAGGAATCTGAGGTGGGGGTACAATTAGATCATCAAAGGGTGGAGTTCTCCTATTCAAGAGACAGGAAACCCCAGAGCATTAAACCTAGAACTACCTAAAAGGTCAAGAAAAAGAACCAAGACTGGGGAAGACCTCAGTCTAAAGGTGCTCAATTAGCCCTTTGACTGAGTAATGAAAGGAAGCACACATGACAAGGGAAGGGAATCACAGATTCGTATCTCTCACTGTCCCACAAAGTTCAGGCTCAAGTGTTATGGTTGGTGACAGGAGTGAATGTCATGGTTGCTGTTTTCTTCACCAAATTACGGTACAATACAGAGACTACACCTGCATTTCATAGTATCAATAGATTGATTCAAAACTGGTTGAAAGGTGAATCGACATGAGCCGGGAATGAGATTCTCTGTGTCCTATAAATGAGTTCTTACCCTATTCTATTCAAAATTTTAATCAATTATTTGAATCAAGCGTTCTTAATCAGGAGTCTTGCTTTAAAAAAAAAGCAAACTTGCTTTAAAAAAATGTTTATAACTATTTCTACAATTGACTTCTGTTATTTTATTTTATGCCTTTAAAAACATTACTCTGAGAAGGGGTCTGTGGGTTTTGCCATAGTGCCAAAATATTCCATGACCCAAAAAATGTTGAGAATCTTTCAAGCACAGAAGGAATGTTTATCCAGTTTGCACAGAGCTCGAAGGAATTGCTAACACACTGGAAAATGGAATCCTGATGCAAGATCTCAAGAGTCTAGAACACTGGGTGAAACTTAAGACATAACTTAATAGCAATAAATTTAAAGCACTATATTTCAATTTAAAAAGGCAATTGTACAAATACAAGAAGTAGGTTAGGTGTTCAACAATTCATGGGAAAACTAAGGGGGATTTTAGGATCAAAATCTCTACTTTTTTTCTCTACTGCTCTCAAGTACTCCAGGAACCAAGAACAATAGATGCCTCATCCTCGAAGGAATTCATTGTATCTTATCTCATCACTGTGTGTTACCAACTTAAACCTTGATACCACACCTCCTTCAGCCTCCTCTCCACTCTGATGGGAGGTCTAGAGGGCAGAGTACCAAAGTTCTGCCAAAGCCTTCTTTTATAAAGGGAAGAAAATGGCTTTTCAGCCCACTCCCCTTGGCCTCTGCAGCCCTATTTGATTTTAGCTCCACAAAACGAGATGTCACCTACTCCAAATACTGCGTTAGTGCATCTCTCTCCCCTATTCCCCATGCCCCTGTTCAGATCTCCTTTTGTGTGTTGTCATCCCCTACTGGATTAGAAGCTCTTTGAAGGCAGGGACTGTATTTCTTTGACTTGTTTATATCTCTAGCACTTCAGTACAGTGGCACATAGTAGGCATTTAATCAATTTTACTTTTAATTTACTTTTACTGGATTGAATTAAGTTCATGAGCTGAATTTAAAGAATCAACAATATTACACGGCATCCAAAGAACCGCCTAATAATGTCTTAGGCTAAAGGAAGAGAATCCCAGCACCCAGAGCAAAGGAGGTGATATATACCTCCTTTGAGAAAGGATGCTGAGAATCTACATGATCCATATGGAGAAGGAAAACCACAATGATGAGATGATAGGAAACCAGTAGGTTATCTGGAGAAGAGATAACTTTTTGAAAAGTGTAAGCTCCTAAACTCTAGGGATCATTTTTCATTTTGGGTTTATAACCCCAGCCCCTGGCACAACATTTTATGTATAATGTTTCCTTCCTATAGTTGTTCGATCGAATTAAGGGAATTATAAAAACTGCCTACAAATATTGAAAGCCTGTCATGGAAGAATCACACTTATTTTGCAAGACCATGAAAATAGAATTGGAGACAGTGATGCAGAGAGGCAGATGTTATGATTTCAGTTTGATGGAAGGAAAACCTTCCTACAAAAGTCCCATGACTAAAATGAGTTGTCTGGAGAGGTAGTGAGCACCCTGTCACTGGAGTCTTCAAGCAAAGACTAGGTGGGACACTAGTCTCTCATGGTTTCCCTCCTACCCATCTGACTGCTCCTTCTCAGGCTCCTTTACTGGGTCTTCGTGCAGATCACAGCTCTCAGGGTTCTGTTGTGATCCCTCTTCTCCTCCCTCTCCATTCTACTGCACTTGCTGAGCTCATCACCACCCATAGATTTAATGACCATCTCTGTGGCTGATGATTCTCAAATCTACATGTCCTTTCCCAATATCTCTGCTTACCTCTAATGTCATATCTGCTACTGGCTTTCAGACATCTCAAACTGGATGTCCAGTAGATATCTTAAACTCAACGTACCCAATAGAAAACTCATTATCCTTCCCTCTGTCACACCCTCCTACAATCCCTATTACTTTAGAGGCCAACACCATCTTCTCAGGCCCTTGCGATCACAACCTAGAAGTCACCCTGGATTATTCCTTTCTCTCACCTCCCATTTCCAACCTGTTACCAAAGCCCATTGACTTCACCTTTGCAACATCTCCTTTCATCTCCCCCAACTCCTCCGACATGCCACCATTCAAGTTCAGGCATTTTTTTCTGGCTGTCCCCCATGTCAGGAATGCTCTCCCTCCTCTGCCCTGACTACTGATCCCCCTGGCTTCCTCTAAGTCCCAATAAAAGTACTATATTTTACTGGAATCCTTCCCCCACCTGTCTTAATCCCAGTGCCTTCCCCTGTTAATTATTCACCTTCTATAACTTGCTTTGTATACATTTGTGTGTGTATAATATACATGTATATTTCTCTGTGTAATACACATTCATGTGTATGCGCACACACACACACACACACACACGTGTTGCATTGTTATATAACTCCCCCATTAGATATAGGCTCCTTGAGAGTAGGAATCGTCTTTTTTTGTATCTCCAAGGCTTTGCACAGTGCCTGGCATTAATAAAAGTTTAATGATTTAATGGATTAGATGATCACCTTTCAAGGGCGCTAGAGAGGAGATTCCTGTACAGGTAAAATTCTAGTTATCCCTCAGGTCTTCTTCTACCTCTAAGTCTCAGTGACTGACTCATTTATTTAACACACATTTATTAAGCCCTTAAGATGTATATAACACTATGCTCAGCCTCTGTATGTGTCCACTGAGTTTTACAGAGGCTAGCATGATACTGTAGGGATTTGCTCCAGTCAATATAGATTCTAATGCTATAGATAAACTTCAAGAAGGATGGAGATTGCAGCATTCATCAGCTCCAGACTATAGTTAGCAGTTCTGAGGTCCATTCAGGAAAGTGAGAAATCATGGAGATGGTGCCAAGAAGAGAAAGCATCTTTGGGGAGAGAAGGTAGAAGTAGGTTAGGACGAGTATTGCTGTCAAGAACCATTTACAGAAGAAGAAACATGAACTCAAAGATAAAATGACTTGTTTGGGGTTGCAAAGTTGGTAGATAGGATTGGAACTCGAGTCTTGCTCTCCAAAGGTGTTAACTGAAGAGATGAAAAGACAGTATTAATTCTTCACCTGGTTGACTCTGGATGGCCAGTAGCAACATGGGAAATGGGTGACATGAATAAATAACTTGTTAGAGATCTCACTCACTGTAAGAATGTGCTAAGTGGCCAAACAATCTATACAGTATTAGATTCCCCTGGTAGAAAGTACTCAGATAAAGTCATGATTCTTACCTCATCAACCACATTTCAGAGGTATCATACAGAATCATGTTCCTAGCAACACTGAAATGTCAAAAACAAACAAAAAGTACTCCTAATCTGCACGTGGTCATGAAACTTCTGTCAAAAAGTATGAAAAAAATGCAAATTATCTTCTTAAACTCATGGGAGAAATATAATCCCGGTAGAAGAGTTTACAGTTGACTTTTTAACAAACAAGTGTTCTATTAAAAGGAAACAAATCCTTTAAAAGTCAAGGTAATTTATACTCAATACATAAGCTAATCAGAAGAAAAGGTAAATAACTTAAGTGGGTTCAGTTCACCTACGATGGGCATGAACATGAAGTCACAGCCTGTGAGGCCTCAAAGAGACCTTTGGACAACAGCTTCTCCGATCACTTCATTTTACAGATGAAAAAATAATAGTAAAATCAGCCGTCACCCAGAGGAGGAGAAGCAGCAGCCCCAGAAGTAGTAGCAATTGCCAGTGTTTAGATAGCATCTAAAAGTTTGTAAAGCATCTTAACAAAATATCTGCTTTTTATTCTCACAGCAAACCTAGGAGGTAGGTGCTATTATTATTCCATTTTAGAGATGAAGAAACACAGTCCAGGGTCTGAGACCACTGGCTTCAAGTCTAGTACTGTTCCCCATTGCACTAACCTAACTGCGCGCATGCGTGTGCGTGTGTATGTGAGTGTATGCATATTGTTATTTCAGTCACGTCCAAATCTCCATGACCCCATTTGGGGTTGGGTTTTTTTTTTGACAAAGACACTGGACAGGTTTGCCATTTCCTTCTCCAGCTCATTTGGCAAATGAGAAAACTCAGACAAACAGGGATAAATGACTTGTCCAGGGTAACACAGCTAATAAACATCTGAGACAGGATTTGAACACAGGTTTTCCTGATTCCAGGCCCAGTACTCTGTCCACTGCACCACCTAGCTGCCTGTGTATGTATATATTTTATGTATAATATGTATGTATACATACATATATATTTTATATATATGCATACATATACACATATATTTACATATATGTTTGTGTACACATATACTCTTTTGTATACACATATAGTATGTATGTATATATCTATGTATGTGTGTATCCTCACCTGTCATTTCACTGGTATTAGTAGCTCCCCAGTGTAGAAACATCTTCCACAGACACAGATGACAAGTTCTGTGTAATATAGGCTTAGAGTGGGTGTGGGGAGCCTGCAGCCTTAAGATCATATGGAACCTCCTAGGTCCTTAAGTATGGCCTTTTGACTGAACCCAAGCTTTACAAAACAAATCCTTCTATTTTTATTAATACAGTTTTGTCCCTCTTTTACATTTTTATTTTATTTTCAAAATGAATATATTTAAAGTACCAAGGAATAAAATAAATTTCAAGGAAATAATCCTCCCAGATTGACAGGCACAATTTGAACATTAGTAAGCCATAAGGGCTGAACTGCTGGGTGCTACGTTCATTAACTAGATCTAACTTCCCCTGCCTCTGATTGGTGCCACTACCACATGAAGCTAGTTGGCAAGAATTTACAAGGGTCGAGTATGTAATCTGTTATCAGCCTTATTTGATTACAGCTAAATATTAATATAGCCCTCCAACATGAAAAGATTCCCTACCCTTGCCTTAGAGAGTTTCCTAGACCATGGGGAGCTTAGGCCTTAAGTCAGTCAATAAATGTGTATTAAGTGCCTCCCCTACTATGTGTCAGGCACTGTGATGAGCCCTGTGAATACAAAGACAGTCAAAAGTCAATCTCTGTCCTCAAATCTCTGGATTACACGGCTCTTACGTATCAGAAATAAAAATCTGAACACACATCTTCCTGTCCTCAAGGCTGGCTGGCCCTCTATCCACGGCTGTACTGTATTTTTTTTCCTGAGTAACTTAATGTCGATGAATCAAGTTAACCCCTTGATCTAAGCTCAACAATTTATCAACCTTAGTTTTAAGGATAGTAATAATGTAATTCTCACGCTTCCAAAAAAAATCAAGAAATGTTTTCAAAGGCAAAATTATTCCCATTTTCCAGGCTCTCCAAGTAATAAAATAACTCATTTACTGTGTACTCCGCAGGTACAAGCTGCTTTATGCACATTATTTTTTTTCATCCTCACAACTACCTAAGAAGTAGCTACTACTATGTTACCGCATTACTGATAAAGAAACAAATATTATTATCTCCAAACAAATTATCTCCAAAATATTACTTCCAACAATATTATTATCTTTTATGGATATAAAAGCTACTGACTACTGTATAAACTCTGACATGTCTCCAACCCAGACCATCTGACTTTGATCCCTGCTCTTTCGAGGCAAGCTGATAGCCCTTTGTAAAAGTGCCTAGTTTCCAAGAAAGCAAAGCCTGGCCAAGGGGGAAATCTGGAAACTCACTTCCATTGCTCACAAAATGCTGATCTTACTTAAGTTGATCTTGGGCTGTTAAAAGGGCAGACTAAGGAATTCATCCAGAATACCACTTCTGACAAGGATGAAACAAAAATCAGATACACTTGCCAGTTTTTAATCTTCAAGTACATGTGTTTTGTCCGTTGGCTGTCTCCTCCACGACTGAGTAAGATACAATCATTCCTCTGGCATTTTGCTATGAGTCGGCCACATTGACAATCCTTCTGACAGAGTTACTTGCTTTCCTTCTTGCAACATCTCACCCATAAATCTTTGTAATTATTTCTATGAAAATATTTTGACACAGATCTAGACTATGGTAACACTTGGATTTCAGCATCCATAGCTCCTATGTAAAAATCTTTTGACTATCCCAGCATGAGAACCAGAAAAAGACCTTGCAACAGGAAACTGTATGTAGGTACCTCAGAGCAGAAAAGAGAAAGGAAGGAAACAAGTATGTACAAGTAAGTATCTACTTTGTGCCAGTCACCATTCTAAGCTTAATATTATTTCCTCTGAATCTGACAATAATCCTGAGGTAGGTGCTATTATCATCTCCATTTTACAGTTAAGGAAACTGTGGCAGAGAGAAAGAAAAGATTAAAATTCAAGTATTAATCTTCATGGTCACTCTCTTATATATGATTAGTAAAGCCAAAACTTGAACTTCAAAAATAACAAACTGTTAAACTTCAGAGCTGAAGTCTGAAATCAGATATTGCATTGCTTGGAGCATTTCCCCATTTGATAAGTGATCAAACAAAGGAAATGTCTTTAGGATCCAATCCAATAGGCATGTAAGTATCTACAAGGTAGAAAAGATTGTATGAGACGCTGAGGATACATAGACAAAAGAAAGACCAGTCCTTGTTCTCAAAGAAGTCACATCCTAGTTAGGGAGCTGAGGAGATTGAGAGAGAAACACAATATATAAACAGGTAAGTACACACAAGGTAACCAGGGGGCACTGCAGGGGATAGAACACTGGTCTGGGAATTAGGAAGACTGGTCTTCAGGAGTTCAAATCTAGCCTCAGCCACTTACCAGCTGAGTGACTCTGGACTTAAGCCTATTTGCCTCAGTTTCCTCATCTGTCAAATGAGCTGGAAAAGTCAATGGTAAGCCATTCCAATATCTTTGCCAAGAAAACCCCAAATGGGATCACAGAGAGTTGGACACAAATCAATCACCAGAAGACCACCTTCTCTATCATTCTTTGACACTGTCCCAGTATAGAATGACTAAAAATACAAATGGAAAAAACAAAAAAAACCCCACAAAATTAGACATGCAATTATAATGACCAAGACCCTGGGCCTGGAGAAGACATGAGAAAATGAGAATTGTAGATAGGTTAGCATTATGGAACTGTTTTTTTCTTCTCTTTCTTTTTTACTCTGCTACAGGAGATCGCTGTCTGAGCACAGGAGTGAGGAAGGATATGGTCAGAAATGAAGGAAATGTAAAAACAAAAGATAGGAAAAAAAACTTAAATAAATAAATGTTGCTACCCAGCACACAGGGAGTCAGGCATTCACATAGGGAGATCTAGCCAATGTGACCTTTTAGATGACTTCCACCTTAATTGTCCCTTCGCTACCTCCCTCTCGCCTACCCCCACCAGCTATTGTCATTGTAGCGTCACAGTTTTCTCTGTACATGTCTTATTTCCTCTACTAGATAACAGATCCCTGGAGGGATTTTGTCTTACTTCATTCCACCAAGGTAGCCCATACAAATTTACTGCTCAATAAATGTTTGTTTTAATAATTTAATTCCAGTTTATCAATAGTAACATACACTTTGCCATACCTTTATCTTTAATTGTAGGTCTTAAGAGATTCTACCATAGAGATTTTAATCCTATGTAACTGAAGTAGGCAGGGAATCAGTGACTTATCTAAATTTCATGGGGATTATCTGGCCATAGGAAAAACTACAGACTTCTTTGTCATGTGTCTCCCCGCTAGTGCCCTCCCCTGTTGTCCTGTCATTTTTCAGTCATGTTCAACTTTGTTATTCTATTAGAGGTTTTCTTAGCAAAGTTACTACAGTAGTTTGCCATTTCCTTCTCCAGTTCATTTTACAGATGAGGAAACCAAGGCAAACAAGGTTATGTGATTTGCCCAGCTAGTAAAGTATTTGAGGCCAGATTTGAACAGAGGAAAACAAATCTTTCTTACTCCCGGCCAGTGACTCTATCCACTGCCCACCTAACTGCCTCCTCAAATTTACTTGATATATACCTACTTATATATGTATATACCATCTACCCTAACAGGGAATTCCCTGTCCTTCAAGGAAAGACTATTTTGTCTCTGTATCCCCACCAACTAGTAACATAAATGACAGTTTAACAAATGCCTGTTAATTAATTGAGACCTTCCCTTTCAGATGATCTGTAGGAATGGGGGATGAGTCCTCCCGACCTGCAAGGAACAAACGTGGAGGGCTGTGGGACATAACTGAATGTAGTATCTGCCACAGCACCCAATGCCTGTCTGCCCCGTTTATTCCAAGAGGATCCTGCCCAAGTGCATCCTGTGAGCCTGTTACATTATGAAAGACAAAACATTTGATGAATGGGCTAATCACCATTAGGCATTCTAGGCAATGTCTCAAACAGCAAATGGAAATCAACCAAATTGATGCTTTGCTGAAATAACTGGTTGCCATCATCTAGAATGACAAAGAATGATATGTAACATCCAGGGGAAATCTTTAATGAACTTGAGAATTCCTGTTTCTTAAAGTCATGTTAAAAAACAACGGGGACAGCATCTATTGCTTGTAACATTCCTGTTACTGCTAGGACAACCATTAACAAACTTCCTAGGTCTGGTACCGTGAGCATATTTATATGAGGGTAATGATCAAGTGGGATCAAGCTCCTCTGGTATTTCAGAGTCCCAGTGAGGAAGCACTATTGGTTCTCCAATCATGAAATAGCTTCTGGCAGTCACAAAGGAGGCACTAATCTGTGCCCTTCAGAAACACATACAAGGGCCAACTGCCAAAGGCATCATTTAGTGAAGTGCCCAGAAACAGAGGAGAGTTCAAGGAAGTGAAAGCCCAGAAATAACAAGATGATTCACCAGAAAGGAAATATTTTAACACTTCCATTCGGTGATTGATCAATGAGTCAACAAGACAGAAGAGAACTTACGTTCTTCCTTCAATTTCACAATTTTAAATCTGAAAACTAGGGCAAGGTAAGTTCTACTATCCCATGAGTTCAAACGTCAAGTTCAGATTTAGTTTGGATCACCCTTTCCTCATTGAGAAATTGCTTGTACCTATACAATGCATTATATAATAAAAAAAACTAATAACAAGAACCCTTATAGCATGCTTACTATGTGCCAGGCACTGTGCTAACTGCTTTACAAGTCTTATTTCATTTGATCCTTACAACAACTGTGAGAGGTAGGTACTATTGTGATCCCCATTTTACAGATGAGGAAACTGAGATAACATAACTTGCCCAAGGGTTACACAGCCAGTAAGTGTCTGAGGCAGGATTTGAACTCAGGTCTTCCTAACTCCAGCCCCAACAGTATCCACTGTACCACCTAGCTGTAACTGCAAGTCACTTAACCCTATTTGCCTCAATTATTCATCTGGAAAATGAGTTGGAGAAGGAAATGGTAAACTATTCCGGTATCTTTGCCAAGAAAACCCCAGTTGGAGCCACGAAAAATCAGACATGAATGAATCACAGCCATGTCTATCAATATACACACATGTATCATTTGTGTGTAAGCCACTGGGGTAACTTGCTTTGTGTAACTATGTATATTTATTATGAGAAAAATTTTTTAATAGTTGACAAGAAGAAGGAAGAAAATAGCTTTCTATTCATTTTTTTATAAAACAGATGTAGGAAGGGTGGCAAGGAGGGAGATCTTTTGGACCCTAGCCTAGCGGAGGGATTCATCTGGCAGTGATAATGCAACTTGTTGTGAATCTGGGAGGACCACTATTGTACAGGAAATAAGATGTTTCAAACCTACTCCCCAGAGGTAGTACAGGGTATTATCTAGAGAGGCTGGGGGAAATGTTTGTACAATTGTTCTTGCTATATCTCCAAATTAAATATTCCTGTGTAAAAGTCACCTGACATCAGTTAGGGATGCTAGTTATTGGTCTGAACAATGAGAGGACATAGACAGTGAGGGCCTGAGCCGATAGCAATAGAAGAGGTACTCCTCATGATCCTTAGGATCCCTGAGAACCATGAGGGAGAGAGGCAGTAGCCCATCCCAAAGAATGTGGAGGCAGAGTACTTATACTACGCCAGTTGGAAGATCACTTTCCTAGCTAAAAAAGAAGTCAAGTGAGTCATAAACAATAATGTTTCTGTTATCTTTTAGAAGGTAAATGGAATGTAGGTTTTTCAAAAATTGAGTAATTTCCAATTATCACTTTTATATTTCCTTCTTTCAAAAAAAAAAAAACCAAACAACTTTAGGCTAGATGCTCTACTTTCATCTGCCAGAAAGTGTCTATAAATTCCAAAAATTCCACACCCCTAAAAAGGCATTCTTCAAATTTGGCAATTCAGCAGCAGAAAGAGAAACACAACGTCAGGACAAAGGAGACCTGGTGAATGAATCACCATTAAGTATCAGTAACAGCATCTAATATCTAGCACTGATCTTAGTACTGTGTAATACTGAGTACCTTCACATACACAGATGACAGCACTGATTCAATAGGTACACTTTTATTATGACTCAGGTCATTGGGTTGTGGTGGCCATGGATTTTACACTCATCCAGTTGCCCTCTAAACTTAGTCCAGTATTGTGAATTGCTGGTGAGAGAGGGATAAAGTTGGTGGCCTGGCAACAGAGTAATATTAAAAGATCTGTGTGTTTCCAGAAAGAAATACCTCATTAGTATCTAGCTACTGATTTGATCCATGATCTTTGGTACCTCTCCCATGAAGTGTAATTACCCCTTCAGGGCATCCAATTATGTACCTCAGACGCCACCTAGGCCAGCTTCCTCATATATTTACAGATGATGAAACTGAGGAAGTTTAAGTGACTTGCCCAAGGATAAAAGTTTACGTCAGAAGCAGAATTTGAACATAGGTCTTCTGAATCCAAAGCCATCACTCTTTGTATTGTATCAAACTGTCATGTGAAGATACAGCCCTAAATACTTCCATTAAAATTACTAGAAGGAAAAGAGAAGTTACTTGGAAAGCGGATTTTTTTTTTGCCAGCAGCTACCTCAGAGACACTTATCTATATGCCCCTGAATAATGAATGACCTCTGTTTCTCCTGGGAATAGGGGGGAAAAGTTTTATTACCTTCTCTCAATTTTCCAGAAACCCAGTCTATGGGTTCAATCAATGGGTTTGGGACTGCTGATGTCCTGAACTGAGCTAGGATTTATCCAGTGTACAGCAGGATACCCAGTAGGAGTTATCATTTTAATGAAAGAGGATGTGAGCATCTCAGATGAACAAAAAGACAGTCTGACATGTACCAGATTCTTGGTGCTATATTTTATTGTCCTCTATATTCTACCATTTGGATGATTAGCATTAGAGAGATGGATGCTGTCTTCTGAAGAGCACACTAGGCTCTTCCCTCCCACAGAATGGGAAGTGGGTAAAGGAAAAATCCTCATCACAAAGGTGTGTCTTTCAAGCCCTAAACAGTAGCATTACAGTGACAACTGCCATTGATTCATTTTCCTCCCATAATTATATGAGTTTTGTCAGAGATCTGCATACATGGTTTTCTTCTAGGAGGTTGTTCCTACATGGTCCTGAATATTCCTTGTGAGTATATCAGATTTCATCTGAGAATCCCATTCCTAAATCCCACCAAAGCAACCAAATTATTTGCACCATTTGAGATAGGACCTGGGATTCTCATTGGTACAGAGAACTCAAGTGAGTAAACTCCCTCATTAATGCAGATTAGTACTTTTTCTGCAACTTAGAATGTTAGGGAACTATCAGGGACACCCAGAAGTTAAGTGGCATACCCAAGGTCACAAAGCTAATAATTATCTGAGGGTGGATTTGAATCCAGTTATTCCTGATATCAAGTTCAACACTGTCTACAACATGGCTCTGCTCTGCTATCTGAGAATGGAATATAAGCCATATCCATTCACCACTGTGTAGCAGCAAGAATAACGGATTTGGAATGAGAGTACGAGAATTTACTATTGGATCGTTCAGTTCCTATCTCTGTGACCCTGAGCAAGTAAATTCAGTTCAATGCAACAAGCATTTATCAAGTATTATAAGGCACATTATAAAGCCTTTTTTTTCAGTTTCTATAGAAATGTTAGGAAATAAGTATTTCTCTAACCTAAAACCCCCCAATTTTATAGACTTTTTAGGGTTTTTTTTAATAGTATAGAAGAACAACAGACCTTTCTTGGGGAGATGCTTTGAGGGTGCCAACCAAACACTGAACAAAGAGGACTTTGTCTTCCCCATCCCTTGAACTAAGGCTGACTTCGGGGCAATGCCCTCTTCTAAATTCAGGAAGGATCAAGATATTGATCCTAGGGCAGAGGACCTTTTGATTATTCTAGGAAAACAATTGAGGGGAGTGGTCTAGGAGGAAAATAAGTAGTTATTAATTGACTACTGTTCTATTTGGTGAAGTAGAATATTAACCCAAATCCTATATTTTTAATATGACATTTCCTTGTTCACTATTTCTATAAACATTATATCAAATTGTCTTGGGGAAGAGAGATGTCTGAGAGCATGGGAGAATATATTAATTTTGACATTTCTCTAAGATAAAAATGCTTGGATATAGAATAAGGACAAATTAATAAAATTGTTTCTGGTAGACTTCTGTCAAGAGCACAGTATCGAATTTCTTTTCCCTTATTACCTACAATTTGCTAGTCACTTCATATCTTTGGGCCTCAGTTTCCTTATCTGAAAAATAAGTGCTTTGGATTAGATGATTAAGATTTTTCCACCAAAGGAGACTGAGAAGAATTAGTTAAACAGGAAGAACCAGGAAAGGGTTAAGCACATCCAGAGGAAAGAATGATAGTGTTGAATCTTGCATGGAGGTCAAGAAAGATGAAGACTAAGAAAATGTCATTAGATTTGGCAATTAAGAGATCATTAGCAACTTTGGAGAGATAGTTCATTGAATGATAAGACTGGATGCCTGACTGTTGAAGATCTATAAGAGAATGTGAAGAGAGAAGTGGAGATCTTGAATACAGATGTCTTTCTCTTAGCCAAATAGGGGAGAAGATATATGGTACAATAGCTAGCAAGAATGGTAGAATTAAGTGAGGGGCTTTTTTTTAAGAATGGGAAAGGAAGAGATTGAAAAACAGAGAGCCAGGGGGTATACAGGGCAATCTGCTAAAGAAGCCAAGCAGAGATGCTATTAGGGGTGCATGTAGATAGGACCTTGGTGAGAAAGGTCACCTCTTCATGAGAGACCAAAACGCAGAAAATAGTGGCAAAAAATGTCTGAGTGATGTGAGATGAGAAAGAGGGGAAATGAGGGAATTCTCAGTAAATGGTCTTGGTGAATTTCTTTCTTCCGTTTTCTTTTTTTTTTTTTTTAAAGTGAATCATGAGGTAAGATCCTTGGCAGAAAAGGTGGGATCAGAGAATGCAAGGAAGATTTGAGGGAAGACGAGAAGTTTGGAAATAACCCTTGTGGAGAGCAGGAGAGTGAGTAAATTAGGGAGAAACAGAATGATTGGTTGTCGATATTTTATTTTTTTAACACTGAAAGTCCAGTTGGCATCAAATAAAACATATTCATAGCAACCCAATTATCATAATTTTGGGAAAATTGCATTGTTATGTTGTTTTAATCGTAGAAAATTGAGGAAACCCTGTAGCCCAGAAGACAGTTTATCATCTTCTATGCCAGTGAAGTTCAATTCTGAAAGCTTGCTGAGAGCAACTGTAAATTGTGAATGTTAAGATAGGCTTGTAAATTCAAAAGATGATGCTGTTTGATGTCAGAAAATCTGAATGCGAGTGCCAGATATTTCAGTCTTTATCTGTGAGACCTTAGAAAGGGGCATCTAGGTGGTGCAGTGGATAGAGTACCAGTTTTGGAATCAAGAAGACCTGAGTTCAAATCCTACCTCAACCACTTACTAGCTATGTGACCTTGGGCAAATCAATTAACTCTGTTTGCCTCACTTTCTTCATCTGTTAAATTAGCTGGAGAAGAAAAGAGCAAAACATCTCAGTATCTTTGCCACGGAAACCCCACAAGGATCATAAAATTAAGTCACTTCACTTCTTGGTGGATGGGGTGGGGTAAATGATCAAATGTGTTCTATTGACCTAACAGTGTTGTGATAAAGATTAAATTATAAAATGATGACACTGTAATGAGCTATAGAAATATGTCATTAGTGCAGTTGACCCACTTATTTCTGAAAGCTTCATTCCCCCATTGAAAATGTTTCCTGTTTTACACTAGAACCTAAACAGATGAGGGAAAAAATATATTTAAGGAAGGGAGGGCTAAAAAAATAATTAATTAAATTCTTGTTCCAAATGTAAAGTCTGAGGAACTTCCAAAAGAAGAAAGTTATATGTAAGAAACTATGCCAAAAGAAGAAAGTTATATGTAAGAAACTATGTAATATTGTATGCTGTCTCGGGGAGGGAAGTTAGAGGGAGGGGGAGAAATTTAAAACTTATGGGAGTGATTGCTGAAAACTGAAAACAAATAAATTAATAACAAGATTTTAAATAAGAAAGGAAGAAAGAAAGGAAAAGGAAGGAAAGGAAAGGAAAAAGGAAAGCAAAGAAGGAACAAAAGAAGGAAGGAAAGAAGGAAAGAAATGAAGGAAGGAAAGGAAAGAGGAAAAAACCCGGACAACTGTCTAAGGGCTCAAGTAGTTTCAGACAAAATTGTCACATAAACAAACCTCTAAGTTTCTACCTAAGGAACACAGGATCTTCGGTTTAACACTGGACAGGACCCCAGAGGCCATCTCTCTTCCAACTCTCTCACTTTACAGACAAGAACTTGGGCCTGAAGAGGTTCAGTAACAAATGACAGCCCTAAAACAGAATTCAGATCCTCTGACTCCACATTCAGGCTTCTTCCACTGTAACACAGTCTCTTTTCTGTACCTTGAAACCTACCAAAAAAGTAAACACTCTCCACAGATTCTCTATGAAAATAAACTTTTAATACAAACTTTTGAAGTTTGAAAGTAAAAACTGCTCAGCACTCACTAGACTAGTAGTGAAACAGTACAAATAAGACTACAGAGGCAAACATGTAGAGATCCTTGAGAGTGGCGCTAACTTAATTCTGGGGGCCACACGACCTAGGTAAATAGCAGGCCACGCCAAGATGAGTTTTACTAATACATTCACCTCAGAGCCCGCAGGATAATTTCAAGAATTGTTTTCATCTCTGCAGAAAAGGGACTTATTATTTTCAGACATTTACCTGAACACCCAGAAACACACAATTAAGCTGCTGAGTCGGTATGGTCATTGGAAAAGGAGTACGGTTCTCTTCAGATCTGCTGCTGGTATCCTAGAGAAGGGAGAGCAAAGAGGTGCAGTGGGGAATATACATGTAACTTGTGTGTGTGTGTGTGTGTGTGTGGTGTTGTATATTTTTTCTTCAATTTGAAGTGAAAAAATAGTTATCTCACAGAGCAAAAAATCAGCAACAGAGATCACTACGGAGGTTGGTATGGTCCAAGAGAAATAACCGAGGAGAAATTAAGATGGGAAGGAAGGGATAATCGGACCAACAATGCAGTTTTTGCAATTCCTGAAGATAACCTGTCAAACCAGCATCAATTTAACTGTGGAAAGTCTGGGGAAGAAAGTTTCCTTTCCTCTTTGGTTAATGGTTGTTAATTTCAAGTGGGGTTCCTCTCTCCATAGATGCCTCATAAATTTTTGTTACAACTTATAAGCATGGCTTCACAAGGCTCCAAAATACTAACCATAGAAAGAACTTGGGAGTCTGTATGCAGATCAAAGCATACTATTTTCTATTTTTCCATTTTTCTTTATTAAGGTTTTTCCTTTTTGTTCTGATTCTTCTTTCACAACATGACCAATGTAGAAATGTTTAACATGATTGTACATGTATAACCTATGTCAGGTTACTTGCTATCTTGGGGAGGGGAGAGGGAAGGGAAAAAAATTTGGAACTTGAGATCTTACAAAATGAATGCTGAAAACTATCTTTACATGTAATTGGGAAATAAGAAAATACTGCTAAATGTTAAAACAGATAAAGCTTACTGTTCATTTCTTGAAAAAAAAAGGGGGGCGGCTTCAATTCACTCTCTATGGTTGAAATGAAATTCAAATAAAGTCTGTGGGCACCAGTTCTACCAGAATATAATGGAATATTATTGCACTGTAACAGGCAACTAATACGAGGAATTCAGAATATAAACTGACCAAGAGAATGATAATGATAAAAACAACATTTACATAGCACTTAAAGGTTAGCAAAGCAATGTCCACGAGTTATCTCATTTTAATCTGCACAACTTTCCTGTAAGACAACTGTTGCTGATATCTAAGAGGAAACTGAGGCTGAGAAACATTAAATCCCAGCCTAGAGTTACAGAACTAGGAAGGAAAAAGCTGGAATTCAAACTCCCAGGCCAGTGGTCTTAAATCAATTCTTCGGTGTTCCACCAAGGTCTTGCTCAGAGTGGTTTTATTAGGGGTGGTGTTTCAGTTTCATAGGTTTTCTTCTCCCCTCCCATCCCCTATCACTCTTTTCAAGCTGAACATCCACCTTCAAAAGATTTAGCCTACAAGTTCTTCAGCCTACAAGGGGTAGGGGCCCAAGTTTTAGTGGGATAATCTCCTTAGGAAGCTTCTTGAGTGATGCGTTTGCTATTACAAAAATCCCGCAAGGGCCTAGACAATACTGGTTTTCTATTTTGTACTACTTTCAAGAGAAAACCCAAAGCAGGAAGAGCTGAATAGGGTGTGGAGAAGCTTGTGGTTCAGTGACAAGATGGGCAACTACTGGGTGATGAGGCCTGATGACAGAAATATTTACTAGAGCAGATGAAAACATCAGGCAGAGCTGGAAAATCACTGACCAACGAAGAGAAAAAGACATAGAAAGTAGACTGGTTCTAATGCATGCATGGGAAAGAGAAAAGCTTGGAAAAAAACTCAAATATTAGATATTTCAATAAACGGTCAACGATACATCTTGGGATTGAGGTTTGAGATAAGTGAACACGACAAAAAATTGCATATCCTCCAGACCTACTACTTACTCCCCATGCAAGGTACTATTTGGATATTGATCCTATGTTTTCTTATTATACAAAGGAATGGTTAAGTATTGGGGTGGCTGAGAGAAGAGTGTATTTGTAGGAAACTACAAGGCCCATAAAAACATCCTCTCTTATTACCAAGAGTTTTTAGCCAAAGACAAAGTTTCTTCCTCAAAGTATAATTTACCATCAATCTTTTCAAGTGACTCTTCATAAACTCACAGGACTAAAAGGGTCCTTGAAAAGCTACCTAGTCTATCCCTAAACAACTAAGAAGATCCAAGTATTTTTCTAGGGAACCTGTGATTTTAATGTGGGTGGCCACTTTGACAATTTTGAAATACTTCTCCTTGTTATTAATCCTGATCATATGCTGAGTGGTAGACGTTAGCAACCACCACAAAATTTCTCAGGATAAGCGCAATCTAATTTTTTTTAACTATTAAACAATTTAAAATATCCTCTGGGTTTAATTCTCCAACACTTCAAAATATCGAATTTGTATTTTCTACAAAGGTAGATGAATTTTCAATGACAGGCTTAACATCTCCCCTCCCCCAATTTTTTAGAAATTAACTAAATCCTTAATCAATCAACAAGCTTCTAATTAAGGTCTACAGGTGCTGTAGGGATACAAAGACTAGAGTCCCTACTTTAAGTAGTTCACATTCCAAGCTTCAGACTTTTTTCATTTCATTTGACTCAGTTAGGGTCGTTAAAAGGCTCAAATGAGACCACATATATGTCACTTTGTAATGAATGAGAATGATGATGATAGCTTAATGGCTAACGCTTTTGCAAAGTTTCTAATATTAGTAACTATAAAGACAAACTTCCACCGTACCCTTACAATATTCTATCATTTGATAAGGAAAAGTGGGGAAGGGGGAGTTAAAATATATGCAAGGCTTATATTTTCATTGCAAATCTAAAATTCCTGCTTTAGTTTTTAAAAATTATAAAATGGAATAAAAATAAATTTAGCTTGTTCATTAAGATTATCTGTATTGAAATTATAGTTTATTCAACTGATAATTATTAATTTGACTAATGATTATTTGAATCAGGTGAACAAAATACTGCATTTGAGTCTCACAAATATGTAGATCATTTCTTTGATAACTGCAACCACAGAGATAACTTTGCACAACAACCCTCTGATTTTAAAATACCTGATAAGCTTGTGGAACTAAAGCCAGGCATTGCTTCATCTTTGTATCTGTAGTATCATGCCACATACATAATAGGTGTTTAACGCTTATTTAATGGAATTGAGAGTTATATGACATACAGCTTATCTTCAATGTATGGGAACTGTAATTATCTGATGCTGCAAATAGATAAAAAAAATTTCCTATTGAGAAAAAATTGGTGGAGATTGAGAGATGATGCAATAAAAGCTGGTTATCACAGAATCTCAGAGTGAGAAAGGACTTCAGTCCATGTAGTACCACCTATACCCGGGCAAGAATCCCTTGTGGTCTATATTCCATTATATAGGTCATTATGACCTATGAGGTCATTCAGCCTCATGGGTCTTAAGGTAACCCTTCCCACTTTTAAAAAGTCCTAATTATTAGCAAGTTTCCTTGCTTCCTTCCCGCAACTCTTACATCTTCCTTTTTACAATTTCCATTCGCCATTCCTAGACTTTGTTAAGGTGCACTTATGGGGGTAGACCTGTATGGAAATTAAGGCAAGCAGTATATGACTGTTGAGTTGTTGGGAGCAGAGGGTAATAAGATAAATGGAGATACAACTGTTAGTGGGAATTATCTGAAGATTGTAGCGTAAGTAGCAAAATAGTGTGGGGAAGCAGAGAAGGGTGATGATATACCAGTTCAGCTATTCTCAAATATTCTGGTCTAAAGACCCTTTAATTCTCTTAAAAAACTATTGAGGACACTGAAGAACTTTTGCAAATGTGGGTTTTACATCTATCAACATTTTCCTTACTATAAACTAAAACTGATAAAATTTTAAAATATTTATTCATTTAATAAAAACAAAACCAATTACATGTTAACATAAAAACATTTTTTTTGAAAACCCTCTCTTTTCCAAAAAATTAATGAGAAAAATGGCACTGTTTTACATATTTTTGCAAAGCTCTTTAATATCTGGTTTAATAGAAGATAGTTATTTTCTCATATCTGCTTCTGCAATTCCATCTATTGAATCTATTGGTTGAAGTATAAAAAGAAAACCAAGCTTCATGTAAATTTGTAGTTGGAAAAGGGAAGCACATTTTAATAGGCAAATTATACCTTAGTTTTATTTTGAAACTAATTTTGATCTCCCAGACCCCCAAAAGGGTCTCAAGGACTCCTGTAGGTCCCCGGACACCATTCTGAGGAGCACTGTCATTCACCTTTTCCCTCCTTCAGGTACACGGCGCATACTGCTTCCATAGTTCAGCTGAGGAATTCGAAGATTGAAGGGAAGGTAACAAGGGGCAAGGAGAAAGTCACAAGTCATCAGTCATTTTAGTGACTGGGATAAATGAGAAAATTCAAGAATTTATCAGTCATTTCTGGTTTCTGGCTTCAGTCTTCTGCTGCTCACCAAGATATCTCAATTAATAAGCAATTAAGACAGCAAAGTGGAGATAACGGAGACTTAACTGTGACAAAGAGACATACAGTTTCCTGTGAGGAGCTCAAAGGGGCATCCTCTGCTCATGGCCTGCTCAGACCCTCAGCCATGTCACAGATGACCCTGGTTGAGTAGGTAAGAGCCTATGTATGTATGTATGTATGTATGTATGTATGCATATATGTATGCATTTTTCTACGTATGTATGTATGTTAGCAGAGTCAAACCAGCTGGTTCCACTTATCTGGAAAAGCTTCTGGTACAGGCTCAGTGACAAACTCTGTCCACTGTCTGAGGCCCAGATTTGCAAATTAAGAGCCTCATAACCAGGCTGGTCATAAGCAGAGGCCATCTTTTTTTTTTTTTTGTCACAGGAATTCACAAAAGCCATGTACAAGGTGAAAATGAAGTGCAAGCAGCACCTCCAAACAGAAGATGCCTTATTTTCAGTGTGAGTTATTTTGCTACTTGCTCTCGCTACCTGTAAGAGATTTTTTAAAAAAGGTTTTATTTTTTAAGGTTTGACTTCAGCAAGGCAGCTCCTGTCCTACACTCTCCAGCACTTTTCAAACAATTACTCAAACAAGTATTTATTAAATGTCTACCATGTTTCAAGGAGGTGTTGGGTGCTGCAGATACAAGTACAAACCATGAAACAATCCTGCCCACAATTAGCTTTTATTCTAAAGGGAGAGATAAGTACGTATAAAAATCATGTAACAATACATGCAGTACATAGGTAATGCATTATTATATGCTAGTATATATTTAAATACATTTATGCACTAGTATATTTAGAGAGGGGGAAGGGAAATGGAGATAAAGTAAGAGAAAGAGAGAGAATGATGGAGACTGAGGGTGATAGAGGCAGAGGGAGAGAGAAATAGAGGGAGAGACTGAGAGGAGGACAGGGACAGATAGGGAGGGGGAGAAGGAGAAGGGGAAGAGAGGGAGAAAGGAGAAGAGGGGGAAAAGGAGGGGGAAGAGAGAACAATAGAGAGAGGGGGTGGTAGAAATAAGAGAGGGATGGAGGTGAAAAAAGAAAGAATGAGGTGAAAGATGGGAAGAGGGATAGAGAGAAGGGAGAAAGAATGGGAAGGAGAAAGAGCAGGGAGAAGGAGAGGGGGAGGGGAAAAGGAAAGAGGGGAAAGTGGGGGAGAGAAAGGGAAAAGAGAGGGGGAGAGGTAGAAAGGGAGGGACAGAGAGAGGGTGACAAAGACAGGGGACAAAGAAGGGGGGAAGGAGGGAGGGAAGGAGGTGAGAAAGAGGGAACAGAGATCCAGCAATAACATTTCTAAGGCTGTATCCCAAAGAGATCATACAAATGGGAAAAGGACCCACATGTACAAAAATATTTCTAGCAGCTCTTTTTTGTGATGACCAAGAACTAGAAATTGAGGGGATGCCCATCAACTGGGGAAATGGCTGAACAAGTTGTAGTATATGGATGTAATGGAATACTATTATACTATATGAAGTGATGAACAGGCAGACTTCAGAAAAACATGGAAAGACTTATATGAATTGATGCTGAGCAAAGTGAGCAGAACCAGAAGAACATTATACACAGTAGCAGCCACAGTGTGCGAGGACTGTTTTTGATAGACTTGCTCCTTCACAGCAAGGCAAGGACCTAAAACATTTCCAAAAGACTCATGATGCAAAATGTCACCCACATCCAGAGAAACAGCTATCGAGTCAGAAGGTAGAATGAAGCAGACTATTTTTTGTTTTGTTTTGTTTTTCTCATGGTTTCTCCCTTTCGTTTCAATTCTTCTATGCAACATGAATAATGGGAAGATGTGTTTAATAGGAATGTATGTGTAGAGCCATATAAGATTGCATGTTGTCTTGGGGAGGGAGGAAGGGGAGAAAACTTGGAATTTATGGAAGTGATTGTTGAAAACTGAAAACTAGAAAAAAGAAGGGAGGAACAGAAAGAGAGAATAATTACAAAACAGTTTAGCAGGAGAATACTAAGATCAGGGGGGATCCGGAGGGCTTCATACAGAAGAAGATGGTGTCTGCATTGGTTGTTGCTCATCCTTCATTCTCAAAGAGGACCACGACATCAGGGAGGTGATGCCCTGACTTGCAACTGAGTTGGATTTAAGTGAGGCAGGGCTGTGCAAAGCCATCAACCTCACTTTCTCCTCTGCAGCTGGGTTCAGTGGGAGGATACAGATCAGGATCACTGGAGACCTTGACCTTTTTAAGCTATGGTCTTTAACATGTCTCAGTTGGAGTCACATCCAAAGAAAAAGAGAAACTCAATGTGGTAGAGATAACGATGTGCATTTCAGGGCTGGGGAAGACCAGGGCAAGGTCAGGAAGATAGGAAGTTGAAGGCCAGAGAAAAGACCCATTTGGGCAGAGAGCAGAGTGACTGCAGAAGAGAAAGTAATGATACCCAGTGAGGCTGGGAGAACAGGTTGGAGCCAGGTTGGATGGGGTTTTAAAAGCTAAAGAAAGGCAGTTTATATTTTATTCTAGAAGCAATAAAAAGCCCAACTATCACATATTCAGCCAGCCAATTAAAAAACAAAAGTAACTTCACAGCATCATGAGAAATCTCAATATCCATTGGCAGCATATTGTAAGTCATCACATAGAAACAGAGTCCGGGTCTAGTCTGGCTTCTGTCCTCAGTGCTCAGGGAGGCAGCATGGCACTATGATAACTGCTCTGAATTTAGTCAGAAGATCAGAGTTTGCTGCCAGGTACTAAGCTGTCTGACCATGGGGAGTTTACTTAATTTCTCTGAGCCTCAGTACTCTTTTCTGTAAAAAAAGAATACTACCTGTACTACCCACCCCACAAGGTTGTTAGGAGACCCACATTAAGTCATGGAAAGTGTTTTACAAAGTTTAAAGTGCAACTTAAATGGGGTTATTAATACTCCTACCCAGCTTTCCATTCCAGAGGCCAGCTAGGATCTCTTATTCAGTCACTGATACCTCAAAAGACATGGTCCCTTCTGCCTGTTCATTCACTTGTGCATTAAGCTCCTACTAAGTACAAAGTACTTAGGCTCTAGATAGGATAAGGAAGCATGTAAAAATAAACATGCCACAATTATCCAAGTATAACCTTAAGATTCAGTTAGATTTGCATAACAAATTTTCAGTTTCATGTACAATCATCCTTTTATTTTTTCTACTATGTTATGGAAATGTTTGTTTCATTTCATGAATTAATAATAAAATTTATATACATATACATACATGCGTGTATATGGATATATGTGTAATACACACACCCACACACACACATATACATATATATTGAAAGACTCAAACCAGAACTGCTTCTTCAGGAAGCAGAAGGAGCTGGCTGTTTCTGCTTCTCAAAATCAGAATTCCATCAACCAAACTTTGTCTAGGTTCAGCCAACTGCCCAATTGGCTTTAGTTCAACTTGAGATTTTCAGTCTTTCCCTCCTTCTTTTCCCCTTATTGAGGGCCACTTCTTTCCTACTTCCTCAGGTCTATCTCCAATTCATTGTTTTCCCACTTCCATAAGAAAGATAGAAGTCTGCCTGGCCTCCAATGCCTTATCTTTTCTTCTACCTTGACTGGAATGATTACCAGGCTTCTATTTTCTAGACATTAACATTTACATATAACACACATATGAATATATACATACATGTATGTATACACATATACACGTATATATGTGTACATATATATATGCATATTCACACAGCAACATATCACCAAACCTTTTCAGAGAGCTAACAAATAATCAATATAAGTAATTTCAATTTCACTTTCCTACAGTTCTAGCTTCTGTTACTGATGAACATACATAAAAAGAGAAAAAGAGGAAGAGGGAAAACAAATAAAGGCTCTGAAAAGTCTATAGACTAGGTAACAAACTCTCCAGTTTTTGAGAATTAACTTTGTTTGCTCAAGACAAAATCTTGAGAATATTCACTTGATATAAGACAACACTTAGGAATTCCATCAAGCTAGGCTAACTTTTATCCATAGACAGTTGAAAAGCACATAAGGGAGCAGATGGTATTTGGAAAGAAACCAACTTCTTTATACAAGATCAATGCATCTCTCTCATCTTTATCTTAAAATTTGGCTAACGTCAGATAGTCTCGGCCTCAGCATTTTCACAGGGCTTCTGATGATAATCTGCCTTTGCACTCTGTGGAAAGATGGGTTGTTAAAAATCAACAAAGGTAAGACAGACATTGGCCTTGGGCTTCAATCACATCAGCCTTGAAAATCCCAGAAGAATGCATGATGGCTGGCGTGAGGAGGGCCTATGTTGACATTCAAATCTTTGTCAAACTCAAGGGGCAATTGAATGCACTTAGCTTAGTGCTTTTGAAATATTTCTATCACACATCCGTCCTACAGACTAAAACAGTTTACCCTCTCCCCTTACCAAACATTACACTGCTGGAATAGCAAAATTGCAAACATGCACATCGGTGGATGGATAGATGTCAGGCTTTCCCACATACTCCAAGGTTTGACTTGGAGGCACAACTATCTTTTCAGAAGTCACAATATCCAGTCTTCCTGGAAGATGAAAGTAGATCTTAAAAGGTAGGAGGGAGAGGGGGAGGAAGTACAGGGAGCAGCTAGGTAGCAGGAAAGGACAAGTCCTGAGTCTCACATAGCCAATTTCTATAATCTCCTCTGATTTTCACTTAACCCTCAGCTCAAAAAATAGTGAACTAATAGAAACAGAGTAAAATAAATCAAAGCAGAATCAGGCAAACATTATGCACAGTGACTACAACATCAATGGCCAGAACAACAAAACAATGTACTAATGAACTTTTCCAAGATAAATGCCATTGTTATTATTGTCACATCTTTCTAGGTTTATATAACTTTTGAATAGTCTCCCTTCCTTAATTCTATTTAGTGCCAGTTGAAATTTATAATCAAGCTTAGCCCTAAAGGAAAGATAGATATAAGAAGGTATCTCCTCCTACTTCAAACCCACCCTTCTTTACAAAGATAGGGAATTATGGGTTTGGAATAATGCTAATTTCAAACTTTTTCAGTTTTCCTGAACTCTTCTTTTTTTTCTCACTCTCTTTTAAATTCTTTGTTATAAGTGACAGCTCTCTGGGAAAGAGAGTGCAGAAATGTAGGTAATGTAAATACAAAAGATATCAAGAATTATTTTGAAAACAAACTATCCCAATGGTTAGTTCATTATATGAGAATTAAGTACAAAGGGTGAAATAGGTCAACATCTCTGGCAGACTTATGTCTGTCTCATCTGTCTCTCTATCCCACTCCCACATGGATTCAACTCACTGCTAAATTCTTTATCACAAAATCCCTGTAGTTTATCAAGCTAGTGGGTTCAAAGATCACTAGGTCATGACCCAGAGTGATATGATGCCCCAACTAACATCAATTCTTAAAAGTGTAAGTCAAGTCAAGAAGCAGCTATATTCTGAAAGGAGCTCCATGGTACTAAGAAATGCAGCAAAGATGTCCAGCATCCATGTTCTGGCGCTGAGATACATCAAAAAGAGGTTTGACTTTGCAATCAGAAAGAAAAAAATCAAAATCCAAGTTCTGGCTTAAGAGCTAGGTATGGGACCTTGGGCATATCTTTTAAACTTCCTTGAACCTCCATTTCCTGTATCGGTAAAATTTGTCATTCAATCATGTCCTGTTTGGAATTTTCTTGTCAAAGACAGTGGAGTGGTCTGACATTTCCTCCTCCAGCTCATTTTACAGATGAGGAAACTGACACAATCAGGATTAAGTGACTTGTTCAGGGTCACACAGCTAGTAAGTGTCTGAGGAACTCAGGTCTTCCTCACTCCAAGCCTAGTGCTCTATCCACTGTGCCACCTAGCTGCCTTTCTCATCCCTCACTGGTAAAATAGGGCTATTACAACTACCTATGAATTGAATCTTCTATGACTAGAGGATTAGAAAGTTAGAGCTGGAAGGGGCCTCAGAGCTCTAGTCCAATACCCTCATTTTACAAGTAAGAAAAAATTTTGATCTTAGACAATAAGTGACTTGTCCAAGGCCACATGGGCAACAAGTATCATAAGTGGGATTTGAACATAGGTACTTTGACTCCAGAGAATCTGCTGATGCTACTGCATTATGCCACTTCTGTGAGGAAAGGGCCTTGTAAATGGCAAATTACCTTATTATCAATTAACATTTATTAAGTGATTACTATATGCCAGGCCCTATGCAGGTGCTTGGGATACAAAGAGAGGCAAAAGACAGGCCCTGCCCTCAAGGAACTTACACTTCATAATATCATATGAATTTTTATCATCATGTGCATGTTTCTGGGTAAAACGAGAACTAGTTCCAGGCTATCAGTTACTCTCTTCGCTGTTCATATTTACCATCACCCCTCACAACCCTGCATACCCTATAATTCAATCCCTTTATCTCCTAGCACAGAAGAGTACTCATTACAGTTTTCCATTATCCACTCTCACCTTTCTCATTCCCTTCTTAAGTCCGTGCCTGTTGGTACAGCTGTACTTTTCTGCATCTGTATTTATACCCATGCTGATTATATTTTAAGCTCATTTATTCACAGCCTAGCACTTTCAGGGCTGTTCTGCAGACAGTACACTCTGAATAAATGTTGATTGTTAAAATGAAGGAGCCTCCTGGATAGCATTACCTGCATTCAGCCTTCTGCCTCAGTTTATGTGTCAATACCATTCTGATGAGGCTTCCCAAGAACTTCCCATTAGGATTACAGGGAAAACTGCTGATACTCTTTAACCTTAATCCAGTATCCAAGTGGAACATAGTGATTTTTGGCAACGCTTTCATCCCTTTAATCACTCTGGCGTCTCCTCTTCTTGAACTCTGTCCAGTGGGTGTTTATGGTAGTTAAGAACCTGGGACTAAAAACTGTGTTCCAGGAGTGGCCACATCACAGCCAGTAGAAAGGCAATGTGTTTGTGATTTAATTTGAAAATACTATTAGTCTTTTTCTTGGAAGAGCTTCATAGTAGATTTACATTCTGCATGTGGCCTATTATCGACTTTAGGTATATGGTCTCTCAGTCTCACTGCTTTCCAGGATTCCTTGTTAATACTGAGCATCTGCATTCCAATTATTTCTCCACATGTACTAACCTGTGCTTTTCCATAATAAATGCCATTCTGTAATTAATGTCACATATTTCTAGGTTCACAAAACCCTTGACTACTCTTCCCACCTTTACTACCATTTAGTGCCAGTTAGAATTTCAGCAGTACAACTTACAATTTCAAGTATTTAATGTTCTAAATACTAAAGACTTCTGCTCTATGACAAAGCACAACTGAAAAAAATGTAATTAATAGCAGATAAAGATCTCAAAGACTATAACCTTTAAAAATAAAACCACCTTACCTTCCTCTGCCACACTTCAGTATATTTTAGAGACTGGCAATGAAATATTATCCTTCACTTCAGATGGGAAAATCAAAGGACTAAGTGACCTTTACAAAACTCTATCAAAAGGCAGAGACAAAACTAGAGAAGCCTGGCCTCCCAGATTCCTAGTCTATGAAGGTCAAACAAGTATGCAAATCAAAAGGAACATATCTTAAAACAATATTCTCTGGGCTAGAAAACAACAGTTCTGGTTTAAATCAGGTAGGAACTGATCTAAAAGAACTTACAGATACCTCTCTTCTTGTTAGAACTTTTCTTTTCTCTCTCTATCCTATATTATGCAATATCATCATCCCTCACAGGCAGCCTGGATTCCAACTATGTGCAAGACAAGGCAGCGTTGTTAAGAATAACCCTTTTTGATAGATGGGTCATTCAGATGAGTATATTTAGCTTTGCTCATTAATATGGAAGAATTAAAGTTTACTTCCATTCATATCATGTGAAAATATTAATTTCTTATCTATGAAAGGAATATTGAAAGGAATCATTATGGTAATTTTAGATTTGTTAAGCTCCTCTGACCCTTTTACCTAATTCTTTTACCCCTTTGAATTCACAAGGGGAAAAAAATAACTTATTCAGTTAGATGTTGGTTCATCAGAATTAATCATGTCCCAGTTTGGGGATAGAAGATTCATCAGTCTGGTATTAGTGAGACTTCTAGTTTACTAAGTGTGCTGAACATTCAACAGTACAGATTTAAAACCCAAAAAGTTGTGATTAGTGTGGGACAATCACTGAATGCATGCAGTTTTGTTATCTTCTCACACTTGTTGAACTTGAGTGTTGTGATAAGCTGAGGATGGTGAAAATGCCTCATCTTGTATATGTTTAGACGTTTTAGCTACTGGAGTCTCAAGCCAGGTAGATGTCTGAGTTGGCAGTGTACATATTTTTAAGCAATAAACTGTCACATACGGACCCACTTTGAAACTTCAAAACAAGCAGTTTACCTCTCATCAATAATATTCTTTCCTCTTGCTTTAAAGGATTGCATTTATAGGAAATCTAGAGAAACGTCAAAGTCACTCAAAAGGAATTAAACGTGCTTGCATAAATATGGGGGTTTTATTTTTAATTACTGTGGGGCTTCAGAACTGTGGCTACAGAATTCTTTTTAAGTAAATAAGAAGGTAAATCATAAATTCCTGTTTCCTTGACAACTCCCCTCCCCCAGCCCCATTGTGACTGGGAAAAACCAAAATGAAAAGTGAGGAGGGGTAGCAGCCAGAGCTCTGGAGGATCCCTCACAAATAGAAACGTAGCACATACACACACACACATACACAGAGACAAAACAACAAACTGCAAAAGAAACATATACACACCCTGAATGATGCCAGGGCCTCATTTAGCATAGTATTTTTGTGGTTACCATAGGAACACCGCAGACGAAGAACATGTTGCATGACACAAAAGAAACCAACATGTAATAGGAACATTCTCGTCAGTTTCATCTGTTGCAAGGGAAAAGGGGTCTTAAACCCAGGCTAAAGAAAAAAAAATGAGCAACCATAACCACCCCCCAAAAAACCACAGCACCCAGAAAGAACCCCACCCGATCCTTAAGACACAAATTCTGGTTCTGAAGCAGGAAACCTCCCCGTAGCTCCGGAGGGAAGCAGCCCACGTTATCAATAGCGTCCTCACTGCCTCCTACTCTTGTCCTCTGACTCTTCTGGGCTCTGCTCTCTACCACAATCCATTCAGAGCTTTTCAGGAGGAATCAAGCCAAGGGGTGGAGGTGGGGAGTGGGGGGGATGGGTGGGGGGGAGAGATAACAAAAGGAAAAAGGAAGCAAACACCATCTCCCACAAATGCAAAGTTCTCTGGAAATAGCATGAAAAGAACATACCTCGTGTCTGGAAGACCTTGACATGAGGACTTGGGGCTCAGAAACTGAAAGGGAGAAAGCCTGAGTGAGGGATTAGAAATTGCCACTAGTTTACATGAGCTCTAAGTCAGCCAACACTGGGAAGAAAGCTAGACTCCACCCATGGGGTGGACCCTTAGGAAAAAAAAGTGGTCCTCAGCTGACGTCTCTCCCCACCCCATGTCACTTCCTTTTAAAGCTACAATTTAGCCGTTATAGAGAGCGAAGGAAGATACTAGCTTAGTGTAACATGACTCACCCTTTCCCCCCTTCTAATTAGAGTAAGGAAGCATGTTGGACTTTCACCTCATCTTTAAAATCACCAGTCCTGGACCCTGCCCAGATCCAAGACAAAGCCAGCTGTAATAAATGGTTTTCTTCCCCCCCCCCCCCCCCTTCCACTGCTTTCCCCTCTTCTTCCTCCCCTCCTCCCAAATCCTGTTGCATCCCTTTACAGAAATGGCTCCCTCAGCCTGACGGCCAACCGGCTCTAGCCCTGTCATTAAGATGACCTGAACACGTTCCCAAACTGGCTCATAATTCTTTCAGCAACGATACAATCAATTTGGTTTATAAAACACCGTGCTCCACAATATCCTTTCCCTGATGGTACCATGCAAAACGTGAGAGATTACATTTCACGTTGGGAGACCACAGATGCACCTTCACAAAATTATATTTAAGGTCCAAGGGATCAGACTTAATTAAGCCCTGTTCTCAGCCCCAATACAAGAGCCAAGGTCATTCACCTCTCTACATCTACATTATACTCTTCTACGTGTGCAGAAGAGGGGAATCCTGTACAAAATGACTTGGATAGAGAGTGCTTTCAGAGCTAACTTTACTCAGGAAATAAACAAGAGTGAAAAGAGGGTGGGCTTTGGAAGCAGCAACAACTGCTGGGTTTCTGACATTCCTAGGTAAAAGAGCAATCTTAAAATGTAAACAGAATCCTCCCAAGCACAAAAACCTTCAAAGTGGGTGGCCTAAACTTTTACATTACCTTTTGATTATTCAACTATAAAGGGTTTCAAAGGGGAGCATTTGGCTAACCTGGTATTTTAGTTTCTGCATGAAAATAAATAAAACCATATATTAATGGATGTCGTCTACATGGAATACATCGCCCTTGTCCCCCACTCCCTTCTAATGACCATTCTTGAAATATTCAATTTTAGTTCTTTAGATACTAAGTTGTTCAGTGATTCCCAATCCATATCCACCACCAGGAGAATATTGGTATTTTTTGTTTAAAAAAGGATTCATTTCAAGGAGATGTGAGTCATTGAAGGAATTCTCTAATTTTGTATAGGCAAACCAGCTAGCTTTCTTCCTACTGTTTAATTCTGGATCCAATTCATTAATCATTTACAGCATTTTCAAGGTATAAAAACTGATGGTTCAGCTCTATAGGTTGTTCAGCCTGAACAGACATTCTCCTTCCAGGTTTTCCTCTGTGGATCATTATGCCAAACTCTTTTGAGCCATCAAGTATTTCATTCTAGGAAGGTATATGGTTCTACAATCAGCACAATGTAATTCCCAAACAGCTGTCTTCTTACACTGAGAACTAGAAAACTAGGAAGGTCCTGCACACACTGGAAGAACCTTCTGTAGTAAACTTTACAGGAAAATAGGCATTTAAGTCCCAAGGGATCAACAGACAAGAATGAACTGCTATTGCATTGTTGGAGGGAACATGTCAATCAATAAGATCCCCAATCCATTTAAGTGAGTCCATTCATGGATACAAGACTCAATTCAGTTTGTAGCCCAAACTGGCATAGAGTGCTGAGCTTGGAGTCAGAAGACCTAAATTCAAAATCCAGGCACAAATACATAATAACTGTGTGACAATTGGCGAGTAATTTAACTTCCGTGTAATTCAATTTCCTTAACTATAAAGAGAAGATAATCAAAGGTTGTTAGAAGTTCAAATGAGATATCTGTAAAGTACAGTACCTGTCACACTGTATGCAATATATTAAATGCTGATTTCCTTCACTTCCACCCTTCCAGTTCAGTTCAGCAAATATTCATTAAGAATTACCTCACAGAAAACACAGCAAGGTTCTAGGGATATACAGATGGACACAAAGTTACTAATCCTACATTCATGGAGTTTATAGTCTACAGAGGGAGGAGACAGTTATACAAATAACTGTAGCAACTGTCAAAATGTAATAAGTATATAGAGAAGATCAAAAGAGAAAAATGAGAAATTCATGGAAGGGGAATTTATTCTGAGATGGAGCTTCAGAAAGGAGCTGAAGGCTAACACAATTTCAAGAATTTCAAGGAAGATGAAGGAATCCCTACCAGGTGAGAAATGTATATATATATCAGAAGAAGACAGAAGAAGTTCAGGAAATAGCTGGTAATCTAGCTAGGCAAGAAGGCAAGTGTCAGAATGGTGTTTTTAAAAGAATGGAAAAGTAGATTGAAGCCAGAGTGTGAAACATTTGCAAGCCAGACTGAAGAGTTTGTACTGAAGGTTTCTGAACAGTGACCTTAAACCTGGACAGTAGAAAGATTACTCAGTGATGTAAAGGATGGATTGGAGAAGTGAGAGATTCTGTACCGAAGTGGTGACAATGAATTGATAACAGGGGCTAGATACAAGGAATATTGGAGAGTTGACATTTACACAGTATTTTAAGATTTTTGAGTACTTTACACATATTTTCTCAGCAAATTCTCACAATTGTTTTACAAGATCCATGTTATTATCCTTATTTTACAGATTAGGAAACAGGTTGAAAGTGGTCAAGTGATCTGTTCAGGGTGACACAGATAGTTTGAAAGAGGATTCAAATCCAAATCTTTCTGACTAAGCCCAGCCCTCTATACCAGAGGAAAAAGCAATAGAATTTGGCAACTTGTTAGATACTGAGAGGAAAGGGAAGAATCCAAAATTATTGAAGGTACTGGGGAAAATGAACAGATATTGCAAGGAAAATTTAGTGCAAAAAAATGATGAGTTTTAGGTATGGTTGGGACGCCAAGTAATGTCAAAAAGGAAATGAAAAAGATGGGATTGTAGTTCAAAGAGGGGAGAATTTGAAACTAGGAATACAGGTTTCCCAAAAAATGTCAGAATTGAGCCATGGGAATGGATGAGATCACTAAGGAAAATAAGATATAGAGAGAAGATTAACAGAGATAATTTTTTCAGGTATGTATACATTATGGGATGGGGAGGAAGAAGGCTGGTGAAGAAGCCAAAAGAGAAAACCAGGAGAATGTGGAGTCATGGAGCAACATTGACAAGAATGGCTCTCCATTATATACTGTTTCACAATAACAAAGCATTTTCCTTTCAGCAGCCATGTGCAAGTATTAGTAACCCCATTTTACACTAAAATCTAAAGTTACTTGTCCAGAACCATAGCTGGTAAGTGTCTGATGAACAATCTGAACTCAAGTCTTCTAGACTTCAAGTCCAGCTCTCTGTTACATCGGTTATCTGCACCTTCAGCCATTGCCATTCACCTTGCCACTGGGCTTTGATGACTCTGGAGGTGAAGGTGAGGCTGATGACTTTGCCCAGCTCTGCCTCACTTAAACCCAATTCACTTGCAAGTCAAGACATCATCATCCTGATGTCACTGGTTCTCTTCTAGAATGAAGGATGAGTAACAATTTCTGGCCTTACGAGGCTTGATAATTGAATTAAGAATGGAGGCAGTGAGTAGAGATCATTCTTCCCAGAAGTCTGGCAATGCAGGGGAGGAGGAAGATAGGAGGACAACTTGAGAGGATAAATGGATACAGGGGAAGGCTTTTATTAAAGGAAAGACTTAATAGTCAGAGAAGAAGCAAGTATAAAAGTGGAAACTGAAGAGAAAACAGAGGGGATGACTGATGGAAGTGTATCTTGATAGAGAAGAAGGAAAACAATTTTTAAATGAAAAAAACAAAACAAAACAAAGACAGGAGGGGATCAATCAACAAGCACTTATTAAATGACAGGGGCTTGAGATGCAAATAGAAGTAAAGAATTCCTGGATCAAGGGTGCAAATAGAGGAGTGAGCCTTGTCAAGAAGCACTTCATCCTTAGGCTGGAGGGAAAGGGGGAGAAAATGGATGGAGATAGAGAGACATTTTGAGGTCTGGAAGAAGTAAAAATAAAGGTGCTCCCAATAGATGGTCTTAATCTTTTCAGTAAAGTAAGGAGTGAAACTGTTGCTTTAAAAAGAATACAGTGAAGTTAAAATAAAGCACCCAAGGTGACAGTTGGGAATAAACGCTATGTTGAATGCAATAGGCAATCGGGAAGTAGTCAGAACCCAGGTGAGGTTAGATAATATAGTTTTGCAGGGGGATGCTCTCCCCTGATCAACAGATGGCTCAGGAGTGGGTGTGCTGGAGCCACCTGGAACCAGCTCCAAAAGGCCAACTGAAGATTGGCAAACACTACAGATCAAGGCTTGACTTATTATTTTGTGGGTTGCCTCAACTTAAAGAAGTGATGGAGAAATCATGTTAATATAGAATAAACTTAAAAGTGTATTTATTATATGTATATTTTTTACTTTTTTACATGCCTTCTATTTTGTCTTATGTATAATTTGTGATTACTTTTAAATCTATAATACAGTTATGTGAATCTCTTTTTTACATCTTTTTTCTCTACCCTCCCCCTACCCTAGAGATGGTTACACACACAAATATGTGTGTGCACACATACATATATATAATATATACATATTTATATATATATGTGCACACACATATATGTGTTTGCATATACATAGGTAATCATTCTATAAATGTGTTCATTTATCAGTTCTTTCTCTGGTTGCAGATAGCATTTTCTTCCATACATGTGTGTGTTTATATATATATATATATATATATATATATATATATATATATACACACACATATACATATATACATTTTTTTTTAAGAGTGAGTAGTTAAACATTTACTAACGTGGTTAAACATTTACTAATACACACATCCCTGTGAAGAGAGAAACTGGTTGAGAGGGCAAGGGATTTAGTTCACTGAAGCAAGCACGAATTAAAGAAGCCTGACCCCACCATTTTTTCAAATTATAATGCATAAAATGCAAGAGAGCCTAGTGCCATAGAGAATAAAGGGAAGGTTCTGTGTAGATTTCATTAGATAATTAGATTTTGTCTTGGGTCTTTGTCTATTGTCTGCTTCTGTCTGGTAAATAAATTAATCTTGTCCCCCAAGTGAGGTCAGGCAGCTGAGCGGACGAGAAAGTAGAGAAGCGTATATGGAGATTAGTTCCAAGATGTAAGGAAGAGGATGGATTTCATTATTTTAATATTTTAAGTCATATTATAAAAATAGGCAGTTTACCAGAGTAGTTAGTTAACAAAAGGGTTAGCCAAAAGAACTTCCAAAAAAGGAGAAAAAGGATTGTGGAACTTGATCCAAGCACGTAAGAAAAGAAATTTTCTGTGATCTGCATACATACTTCAATATACCATACACCAAGTAACACTTATATGCGTTTTGCATTTTTATCTTCATTACTCAAAAATCCAGCACGAATGCTTTGCATATAGTTAAGTAGTTACCTTAAATGGATGGGGCAACTAAGTGGTTCTATAGATAGAGAGTTCAAATCTGGCCTCAGAAACTTACTAGCTGTGTGACCCTGGGCAAGTCACTTAACCCTGTTTGCCTCAGTTTCCTCATCTTGAAAAAGAGCTGGAGAAGGAAACAATAAACCAGTCCAGTATCTTTGCCAAGAAAGCCTTAAATGGGATCATAAAGAGTTGGACATGACTGAACAAATAATGAGACCTCCTCCAGGAGCTAGACTATTTTTATTATACTAGTGATTTGCCAAATGAAAACACTCTTCCCAGCTGCCTTCCTCAGTTAGAATAAAAACTCTTTGAGGGTAAGTATTGTCTGACTTCAGTCAGACACTTAGCACAGTAGTATGTGTGTAGTTAACAACAAAATGCCAGCAAGTCCTCGAAGAAATGAGAGTACAGATCATCTCACTTGTCTCTTGAGGAGCCTGTATGCAAGTTAAGAAGCAACAATTAGAACCAAGGACGGAACAAGTGATTGGTTTAAAATTGTTCTTTATTTAAGGTATGTGCAGAGTACATCATGTGAAATGCCAGGCTGGATGAATCAAAAGTCAGAGTTAAGGTTGTTGGGAGGAAATATCAACAATCTCAGATATACAGATAATACCAACTCTGATGGCAAAAAGTGGAGTGGAATTAAGAAGTCTCTTTATGAGGGTGAAAGAGGAGAGTATATAAGCTAGCTTGAAACTCAAAATAATTATTAAAAAAATATAAGATCTTGGTAGATGGTCCATCACTTCCTGGCAAATAGAGGGAAAAGAATAGAAGCAGTGTCAGCCGACATCAACTGCAACCATGAAATCAAAAGATGCTTGCTCCTCAGAAGAAAAGCTCGGGCAAATCTGGGCAGCGACATCACCTTGCTGGCAAAGGTCCATATGGTCAAAGCTATGGTTTTTCCAGTAGCCATACATGGCTATGAGAATTGGACCATAAGGTCGCAAAATTAACACCTTCAAATTGGGCTGCTGGAGAAGATTTCTGAGAGTCCCTTGGATGGCAAGGACATCAAATTAGTCAATGCTTAAAGAAATTAATTGAGGCTAATCATTCGAAGGTCAAATACTGAAGCTGAAGTTTAAATACTTTGGTCACAAAGAAGACAAGATTCATTGGAAAGTGATGTTGATTTTCCCAACCCTGATGCTGGGAAAGATTAAAGGCAAAAGAAGAGGATAGCATAAGATGAGATGGATGTAAACAGTATAGAAACAATGTACGTGACCTTGGACAGACTTAGGGAGAGAGTGGAGGACAGAAGGGTCTGGTCCATGGGGTCACAAAGAATGGGACACAAATCAACAACAGAACAACAGCTACAAAGTGCTCAATATAAGGCAGCTAGGTGGCTACCCATCTTCAGATACTTACTAGCTGTAAGTGTGATCCTGGGCAAGTCACTTTACCTCTGTTTGCCTTATTCCAGGGGAGAAGGAAATGGCAAATGAATCCAATATCTTTGCCAAGAAAACCCCATGGACAGTATGGTCCATGGGGTCATGAAGAGTTCAACGGGACTGAACAGTAGCAAAAACGCTTAACAAATGCTTTCCCTTCATTCATAGCCTGCTTAAGAAGAGTAAGAGATATAGAACACATTTTAGAATTTTCTTTAATCCAAAAACAGAAGAAAAGTTCTAGGACTTGAAAGAGATACACTTCATTTACCTAGAACATTCTCTTTTTCTGGACTATCTTCTCTCCCAAAGATGCCAGATAGGTAAGCTATAACATTATTATCTTCTTTCAAGCTTCCTTGTTTGTTTATATTGTTGGCTACAAATCTTTATGAGCTATGCTTTACCATTTTTGTACATATATGCACATATGCATTTTAGAATGTTATTGTTTGATCAACATTTCTAGGATTTCTTTAAAACATAAAACATGTTGCCTCTAAAACTTTTTTAAATTCTATTCTACCAAAATATTCTGGTTTTTTTTAATGTGATAAACATATGCTAAATTAGGATTTGCTGTCATTTCCTTGCAAAGAATGAGATATGAAACACAAATAAAGTGAATTTTAAAATAGGATCATAGGTTTTGAGTTGGAAGAGACTTCAAAGATTAAAGCCAAAACGCATCTTTTTATCGATGACAAAGTTGACTTAAGAATTCATCGAGACCACGTAAGCCAATCAGTCAGTCACCAAATGTTTTAAAACGTGCCTACTTAGGTTGCAGATACCATATTAAGTACTAGGGAAATAAAGTCAAAAACAATCCCTGTCCTCAAGCAGTTTACAATCTAACGAGGGAGACATCATGCAAGTAACTATGTACAAAAAAGATAGATACAGGATAGACTGGAAATTATCTCAGAGGGATGCTGTCAGCATTAGAGGGGACTGGAAAAGTATTCTTACAGAAGATCAGATTCATTTGAGACTTGAAGGAAGGCAGTGAAAAGAGTACAAAGGAATTGTGTAGCAAAGTTAAGATTTATACCTAGGTCTTGTAGCCAATTATATGCAAATACTGTACTTTTTCCACGCTACAGCATTATGGTGTTAGATGTTCATTTCACTTGATCTCAAACAATAGCGTTTATGTTTCACTGGCCACCATGAGTTTGGACAACCACCAAGGTTCTCCACTGAAATCTCTGTTCTTCTCTCTCCTGATGTTCTCACTAGATTTCATGGGCTCAGTTGCCATGTCTTCATTGATAACTCTCTAAGTAAATACATTTAGTAAATACAAAGGTATTTCATCAGTATGATACTAACAGTTGAGGAGATCAGTAAAGACCCAATTTCTCTTCTCAATTATGTTCTGCCTCTAACTAGGTGGCACAGTGGGTAGAGCTCTAGTCCTGGAGTCAGGAAGATTCACCTTTCTGAATTCAAATCTGATCACAGATACTTACTAGCTAGGTGTTAGCACTTGTGTTTCAACATATAGCAGGCAACGTGTGTTTTGTTTCATTTTTTTCTTTATAACCCAAGAGAGAAGCACAAGGAGTTATACCTTAAATGGTTGGGGTGGTTAGGTGATGCTATAGAGTCAGGAAGATTCATCTTGATGAGTTTTTTAGACACTTACTAGCAGTGTGATCCTGGGCAAGTCATTTAACCCTCTTTGCCTCAGTTTCCTCATCTGTAAGATGAGCTGGAGAAGGAATGGCAAACTACTCCAGTATATTTGCAAAGGCCACCTCAATGGGGTCATGAAGAGTCAGACACAAGAGAAATGACTGAACAGCACCAAAAGTCTACAATGCTAACTGCCTACAGGACTTTCCACAAACAGTATATTTAAAAATTACTTTTCCCCCCTAAATCTCTGAATTTCCCTTTTATTGCTGAGGTGCCATTATCCTCCCAGTCACCTATATTTGTTATATTTTCTCCATTCACAGGACAGGAACCCCAGGCTTTTGTCTTTTTGTAATTCCAATACACAGCATAGTTCCTTACAAATACTTAAAACTTTTGAGGAATCCAAATGGTTTCAGTCTTCCCTACTACGGATATAGTTGATGCTTTTTTAAAAGAAGTTTTATTGATGGGTTTTCTTTTTACATTCTAAGCACTCACACATTACTCCCACTTTGTGAGAAGTGTATAACAGAGTAAAACAGTTAAGTAAAACTAATATACAGGGACCTCATCTGAAAGTACACAAAACAATTCACATCTTGAACATTCCCACGCTACCCCTCTATTTTTTTATGTATACTCTGCTGTTTTATTAATATAAAGACCTTTTTTTAAAAAAAATCAGGTTTCCTGCCCTTGGGGAGCTTCCAATCTACTAGACTGCTTTTTGAATAGTATTTTATTTTTTCCCCAATTATATGCAAAGAAAATTTTTATTATTCATTTAAACAAGATTTTGAGTTTCAAATTTTTCTCCCTCCCTCTCTCCCTTCCTCCTAAAATGGTAAGCAATTTGATACAGGTTATATATGTGCATGTACTAGGGTCTTTTAAAACTCAGTAAAGAAAGCTTCACTATAATTTGTAGCACAAGAGTGACTCTGGGATTTCTGAAGACCATGCCAACGGAACGCAAGCTGTGGCAAGTCTTATCGAGCTGGAAAGACTTCAAATACAGGCTTGGCAGCAGATATGGCAGTCATCTGAAGCCAGACAACCTAGATTCTGAGGAACTCAGACACCAGATTGGCAAGAGAGTAATGGATTGTTCAGGCACATAAACTCTTGATGATCCACATAGCAAATCAAAGGGAAGTTGCAATGTATGTCAGTGGAGAGAGTACTCACATTATGAAATGAAGTTTGTAAGAAAGCTATAACACATTTAAGAAAAAAGGGCATGAGGTAGTTCAAACAAATGACTATCAGTTTTAATTAATGCCTCTATCTTTTTAGTCTCCCAGTCTTAAAAACCAAGCGTCATCCTTGATTTATCACTCATTTCACCTCTGTCCACTCCATAACCAATCTATTGTGGTCTGCCAATTTCACCTACCTAACATCTCTCATATAAACCTCCTTTTTCCCTCTGCCACTGCCACCACCATGACACAGACTCCCCTCACCTCATACCTAAACTATTGCAACAGCCTTTTCTCCCTTGATTATTTTTAATTTATCTTCTTTGTACACAGCAATTTGCTTATTATCTGCCCCCATCAAATTTTGTACTCTTTGAGAACAGGGACCATCTTATACCTTTCTCTGTGTTCCCAGCACTCAGCACAGTATCTGGCACATGTTCAGTTGTTTTCTGTTATGTCCAACTCTTTCTGACCCATTTGGGATTTTCTTGGCAAAGACACTGTAGTACTTTGCCATTTCCTTCTCTAGCTCATTGAGGAAACTGAGGCAAACAGAGTTAAGTGAATTGCACCCAGTAAGCATCTGAGGCTAGACTTTAATTCAGGAAAATGAGTCTTCCTGACTCCAGGACCAGCACTCCATCTACTTTGTCACCTATCTGCTCCTGGTACATAGTAAATGTTTAATAAATGTTTATTGACTGACAGGAGTGGATGTAAGAAAGTATACAGTTCATGAAAGTATCTACTTGCCATCAAAGCAAGACCAAAACAGAACCATTCCACAGACTCATCTGCCAGATGTGAAAATGAATTCTAAGCAATTAACTGCTGACTTAGATGGAACTCAATTGCGAAAGTTACCAATTTCACACCCTGATTTTATATAATAATATAGTATATCAGAACACTTGTTAGAGACAATTATCCTATATAACTAGGTGAAAGAATGATGATTTGAGTAATTTTTAAAGTATGTGTGTGCTCTACTACTATTGAGAGTTTACTTTTTCTTTCTTTTAATGTCAGAGAACCAGAAGGCATTTTAGAGATGACCACAATCACCATTTCCTCTTCATCCTCATCGTACTAAGAAGGAAACTGAAGTCTGGGGTGTTAAGAGGTTTGTTTGGTGTTGCACAGATACTTAGTGGCAGAACCTTGGTTTCCTCACTCCTACTCAACCAGAGTGCCTTTTAGAATGCAGGTCTAGTTTGACAAAATAGTCACTCTCTTCTCAAAATACAAATCTGAATGTTAATGTTTAAAATCTATTTAATTTCTGTTTTTTTAAAAACTCATTTTATTAAATCATGAAAAGAAAATTAAGTCCAGAAAAAGAATCCTTGATTTTTAACACTAAAGATAAAAATTGGGGCAAGGTAAGTTGCTTTAACAAGGATTGTTACATAGTTCTGTGAAGGGACTGTGAGGACATAAGATATAGCTTTCTCTATTAAATTTGAGATAAAATTTCACTGTTAAACACAATCCTGTTCCAAGAGGGGGTCTTCCTCCCCTCCTTAGCTCCTGTCTGGTCTCTAAAGAAACGCAGAATCTTTGATCATGCAAAGGCAGTTCTCCTTAACTAAAGGGAGACCTCTTTCTGATTAGAAAAGCTAGGAAATAAAAGAAAAAGTGAAATAAGGCAGAACCAAACACAGGCACAGCAGGTTATACAGTTCAACAGCTGCTACCTCAATAAACTTTTATTAGATGTCTACCAGTGCCAAATACTGTGTTAGGTACTGGGGATACAAAGGCAAAACAACAAAACCAAACAATCAGGTCCTGCACTCAAAGAACTTTACATTTTATCAAGAGAGTAGAAACGTGGAGATAGCTGCAACATTACACAAGTATCTAAGAAATATGAAGTTACTTGGTTGGGAAGTGGGTCACAGAGGATAATTGGGGAGATCAGGAGAGACCTCTGGGAGGAGGAAGAATCTGAATCGTGCTCTCAAAGAAGTTAGGTTTCTTGGGCCCAAGGAAAGAGTGAATTCTAAACATGATGGTCAGAATGTTGGGTATGGGCAACAGCTAGGAGGCCATGAGGCGAGTCATATAAAGCAAAAACTGGAGATATAAGTGGGAGTCAGACTGGAATGCTTTAAATTCCAGGCTGAGCAGTTTGCGTTTTATCCACAGGGAACCACGAAGATTTCTGAGTAGAAAAATGTCATGGTTAGATCTGTGTTTTAAGAATATCAGTTTGGAAGACTGGGAAGAAGGAGATGAAATAGGAGAATATTGCAAAAATTCCCAGGAGATATGATGAGGTCCTCGACCAGAGAGCAGTCTAGGTGATTGGTGTGTGTGCTTGTCCTTGTGTTGGTGTGTGTGCTTGTGTTGCCGAAGAAGACCATGCCATCAGATAAACGATGACATGATTGGCACTTGCCTTTGTTTTGAGTGAGGGAGGGCTGTACAGGTCACAAGCTTCATTTCTCCTCCAGAACCATCTGAATCCAGTGACCAGATATTCATCAGGATGAATGGAGATGACCCAGGATGAGGCAATTGGGGTTAAGTGACTTGCCCAAGGTCATACAGCTAGTGAGGATCAAGTGTGTGAGGTGAGATTTGAATTCAGGTCCTCCTGACTCTTGCTGGTGCTCTAGCTGCCCATGAAGCAGGGAGTAAAGGATGTAGAGGTAAAATTAACAAGGTATAGCAATTAATTGTAAATACTACCACTAGAGTCAACAGCTTTAATAATGATGATAGGTAATATAATAATTAATATTAATATATTTGTATTAATAGTTAATATCAATATGTTATTAATATATTAATTACATTGCAAATTAATATATTATTGATATTAATATTACTAATAGGTTGGTATTAATTATAATAAATAACATAGTCCCTTAAGGTTTAAAAAGTGTTTATTACAAATATCTCGTTTTTTCCCTCACAACAGCCCTCAAAGGTTGCTATTGCTATCTCCATTTTACTGATAAGAAACTGAGAAAGACAGAAGTTAACTTGCCAACGGTAATATGACTAGTCAATGTCTGAGGCTGAATTTGAACTCAGGTCTTCCTGACTCCAATTCTATTCACTGTGCCACCCAGCTGGGGATGAAAGAGAAAAAAGAATCAAGGAAGTATCACAGGCTGGGTACTTGGATGACTAGAAGTTTGGTAGCCAACATGGCACTGAACTGAGGTCTTTAGTGTCCTAGATTCGTGATTTCTCTCTACAACACATTTTCTTATTGAAGTAAAATTTTTAGCAGTATTCAACATCTCATGGGGAAAGTGGGGAGAAGGTTGCTGATATCAAAAGGAACTTGTAAAGATTTCCAAGGAACTGCACTATCAAAATAAATTGTAGAAGTACAGAATGTAGGCAGCTAAGTTTTCAGCGGGGAAGAGGGCAGGAGCTGGAATCCGGAAGACAAGAGTTCAAATCAGACCTCAGGTACTTACTAACTGCATTACCCTGGCAAGTCACTTAACCCTTACCTGCCTCAGTCTGCTCATCTATAAAAGGGAACAAAAATAGCACAGGGTTGTTATGAGGATAAAAAATTAGATAATACTTGGAAAACATTTTGCAAACCTTACAGTGCTATGTCAATGCTAGGTAATATCATCATTACTAGAATTATTGCCTTTAAGAAGGCATTGGGATTGTGTGGTGTATCGAGTCTGATTTTAACAGAGGTCAGTTCATACATGTGATCTACTTATTTCCATGACACAAATGCTCACTGGCTTCACTTTCAATTCTAACTTCTTTCTCAGTGAAGTAACAACAACCTTCTAAGGGAGAAAAGCCATTTTATTGCAATTGTCTTAGATGAAAATTTTTGTAATGCTTTATATGGCTGTGATAGGTTTTCATCAATAGATTCTGGAGACCAGTTACACCAGATTAATCTGGTTTGTTGTTCAATCAAGGCATGTCCAACTCTTCATGACCCCATATGGGGTTTTATTGGCTAATATACTGGAATGGTTTGCAATTTCCTTCTCCAGATTATTTTACCTTTTTTTTTTTTTTTGCAAGACAGTTGGGTTAAAAGACTTGCCCAGGGTCACACAGTTAGTAAATGTCAAGTGTCTTGAGGTCAGATTTGAACTCCTGACTCTGTGGTGTTCTATCAACTGTGCCATCTAGCTGCCCCAGATTATTTTATAGAAGAGGAAACTGAGGCAAACAGGGGAAATTGATTTGCCTAGTATCATGTGATAATTTTAATAATAACATTAACTAGTGTTGATACAGCACTTTAAGGTTTGCAAAACATTTTCCAATTATCTCATTTTTTTAATCCTCGTAACAACTCCGTGCTACTATGAGTCTTATTTTACATTACAGATAAGGAGACTGAGGCAGATAAGGGTTAAGTGACTTGCCTGGAAGTGTCTGAGGTCTGATTGGAACTCTTGTTTTCCTGATTCCAGTGTCTGAGGCCTGGCACTCCACCTAGCTGCCCTATATTTATCAACAGTATGGTTCATAAATTGTAATTTTGTTTAATAATAATGTAAAACAGAATGACAAAATAATAGTTCTTTGTCTATGAAAGGTACTTGATATGACATCCATGAATGGCCTAGAAACTGGAGGGGGCAGGATCACAGATTTGGAAATGGAAGGAAGCTTAGAAATCTAGTCTAACACTTTCATTTTACAGGTGATAATACTTATTTAGACATTAGAAGTTATCTTGTTCTGCCCCACTCTTTACAAAGGAGGAAAGCGAGGCACAGAGAGGTAAATTATTTATTCAAGCTATTCCTCAGAGTTCCAAGAGCCTTCTTCCATTAAAATATTAGGACAATTCATGTATCACATTTCACTAATTGTCCCCCTTAGAAGTCAAGGGGAACCTTGTCCTAAGGAGGCATAATGTGCCTCAGGAATAGGGAGAAATAACACGATTTAAAAACAATTTTTTTTAGAGTGGGAATGAACTTTAGTGATCATATAGTCCAACGCACACTAGAAGAAGAATCCCTACAACATCTACAACTATCCAATCATGAACATCTCCAATGGGATGGAATACATACAATACCTTAAGGCAAGTCATCAAGCATTTCCCATGTGTCAGGAACTGTCCTAAGCATCAGGAGTACAAATAAGAGAAAAAGGAGAGACAGTTCATGTCCTCAAAGAGCTTAATTCTAATAGTGGAAGATAATACATAATAGGAAACCAAAAAGCAGGGAATGGGGAAGTCAGGAGAGTGAGTCAGGAAGAGAGCCCAGTCAGGAATGAGGAGTCAAAATAGCTGCCTGGGTACTTCCCCGAGAGGAACAGATCAATTGGAGGAAGGGGTCGCAAGGGTGGAGGGAACTTTCGTGGTGAGAAGCTTACAAAAGCATAGCGGAGAGAGTCTCAGCAATGGTGGGGAACCTGTGGCCCTGTAGGGCCTCAAGTTTAGCCCTTTGATTGAATCCAAACTTCACAGAACAAATCCCTGTAATAAAATGATTTGTTCTGTAAAACTTGGACTCAATCAAAAGGCCGCACCCAAGGACCTAGAAGACCTCAAAGTCGCAGGTTCCCCAGCCTTGGTAGAGAGTGAGTCAGGAATGGACCCCAGAGGAGAATGAAGAAGTGAATTTTAAGGCCTATCACTTTAATATGAGCAGGTAGCGTGGTAGACAGAGCACCAGGCCTGGAGTCAGGAAGACCTGAGTTCAAATGTGGCCTCAAGACACTTATTAGTCGCATGACCCTGGGCAAGTCACTTAACCTTGTTTTCCTCAGTTTTCTCATTTGTAGAATAAGCTGGAGGAGGAAACAGCAAATTTAAGTAGTGTAGAGAAAACAAAGGTACTTTTGAAAAGAACTGTTATTTCTGTCCTTTGTGATAAGCTGAGAATTTTGAAATACATTTCATGTTTATTGTTGCTGCAATATGAAGATATCACTTATAATACATTTATTTGTTGAGTTTGTACATACACACACTTTCATTGAATCAGATTCATTTTTCCTTTCCAGAACAAAAAATAGCTCTCACCAAGAAAAAGTGCAGATAATATAATATTATATAATATCACTTATAATACATTTATTTGTTGAGTTTGTCCACACACACACACACACACACACACTTTCATTGAATCAGATTCATTTTTCCTTTCCGGAACAAAAAATAGCTCTCACCAAGAAAAAGTGTAGATAATATAATATTATATAATATAATTAGATTACAAAGCAAAACAGTTCTGGATATAGCTAGAATGGGACTGACCCTATGTGAACAAACTCTATTGAAATCTCCTAAACCCAAACATTACACATTTGGAAGCATGTAGCCATTAATAATCAAGAAAAAAAAGGGTCACTAGAAGCTAGAGGAAGCTACATTTGGCCAAATGACTGAAAGAGATCAGTTTGCCACAGCTGCATTGTTATGGCATCACCAGTTGCTGGTTGTAGAAGAGCTGGTCATCACTTATCCAACTTTCACTCTCGCCCAAAAAGTGTTAGTTGGGCTTCAGGATAGTGAGGGGATTTATCTATATTTTATTGTATTTGTGTTTTTTTAAACATTTCTAAATTTCATTTTAATCATTTGGCCTGCACTCATGTATTGTGGCTGCAATACAGCTTGAGGGTCATAAGCCTGACACCTCTGGCTTATAGCACAGGTAGGTGGTTTTGTCCTGTCTCTCCTTTAACAGACACCACCTGTGTCAGCAGGCATCGCAGACTCTGATTTGATCCATCTGAGAACCGGTTAAGCTTAACTGGCCCAGCTCCCACTTCCCCTTTTTCTTACCTCAGTCTCCCTAACTACATTCCCCACTCCCAAACAAAAATTTGGCAGCTCTCCTAGAAACTGAGGATCTGATTGTATATATGGATCATGAGGTCTAAAACCAGAAAGAAACTTCGAGGCTGTGTAATCCTGTTTCCAGGGGAGGTGACTGAAGCCCAGAGAGCTGTCAAAAGGCTTGCCCAAGGTCACATGGGCGATAAGTTGCAGAGCAGGGATTTCTACTCAGGTCTTCTGGCCCAAATAATGCCCAAAGAAGCATTAACCTCTTCCCAAAAGCAGGGAGGAGTTAGGGTCAAGGATAGCTTTCCTCAATATATTCCTCCTTCTCACAGACTACTGTGGAAACCAACTTTGTAGAGCAGTGGTGTCCAAGTGTGGCCATTAAACCACACGGGAGGATCCCTGCTGATAACGTATTGACTTAAAAAACCCCCACATATTAATATTATTTATGTTTTATTGTATTTTTATTGGTTAAATATTTCCCAGTTACATTTTAATCTGGTTCCTGCAGAATTCTGCAGGCTAGGAGGTGGGCTTCCCACCTCTTTTGTAACTTTTGTAGGCCTAGAATGTAATTATCCTAAATTGGTTTTGCCCCAGAACAAGTGGTTGACAAGTTCACCACATTCCTCAGGGACAGACTAGAATCAGCACTGAAGTGGTGTATAACGATGCCCAATTATTTCAACGAAACGAAAGAGTTTACTAGCCTAGTGGGCCAAGTCCCCCCACAATCCCTCAAACTTCCCACCCCACGCCAACAAAACCAAACCAGAACACCAAAGTCGGCTTTGAATGCCAGTTTATAACCTGAATTGAAAATAAGGGACCCAAAGGGATTCAGCAGAGAGACTGGAGGCCTTGGGAGCAAGGGCTCCTTCCCTCCAGAGATGTGATCATTCTGCATAGATATTCTGGAAGGTAAAAGCCCATGGTAAACATGCAAAGCATTTGGCATTAAAGGGGAGAAGCAGCTGAAGCTGCATATCAATGATCTTAGAACTGAGCCACAGATGAGTTAGCAGGTTCGGCATTTGGAAATCAGCAGTATTTTATAGGGAGAGGGGAGAGGATTAAATTTAGAGGCTTGATTCTGCACATTAAACTGGAAAATCGTGAAAATATGCCTTAGGGTTTGCTGTGAAATTCCTAGCCTCCTAGCCAAAAACATTCTTTGTACCCTTCTGGGCAAAGGGTGAAGGTGAATCCTATACTTCCTGCCAGGCTGAGAAGGAAAACCAAAGCCAAAACAGACACCTTAAGAGTCTTGCTCCAAATGTAGGAATAGTTCTCATGGCCTAACAATCATAGCTATCCCGTTACTCCCTCAATATTCAGATACCTGTTGGAACAGAAATTATTTTCTCTACATAGTGCTTTTTAAAAGTCTCCCAAATCCCTGACAACTCCTTCCTGGGGGAAAAAAAATATCACTTTCCCTTGTAATTCAGGTGTATTTCAGCCCTTGGGATATTTTGAGTAAGATTTTCACTATAGGAAAAAATATAAACAGTAGAAGGTAAAATATGTCAAGTCTTGGTATAACTAGCAAGAAGGCCTCACACAACAGCCAACACACAACTAAAGGTCACTCTTGAGTATTAGGACATTTCACAATCAAGACCTGTTCTTTGAAAAAAGAATGGACTGTGGGTTTTGGTCGTGGCCCACAGTAGCATGGCTAAGAAACCTTTTGGTACATTGCTTAAACATCTCCAACAAGCCTCCAATGTTTGGGGTTAACTTGCTGGTTCTATCCTACAGAAGTCCTAAAATCCTGAACCAAAGTATTCTAGAGCAAAAGACAACTTACTGCTTCCCAAGTTAAAGGCCTTCTTCTTTCTTTCCTTCCCATCCTAGTGGAATGTTTTAGAAACTTTGGCCTTTCAGCTCCTATTTAAGCAACTGGGGCAGGTGGGTGGTATAGTGGATAGAGCACCAGTGCAGGAGTCAGGAGGACTTGAGTTCAAATCTCACCTCAGATACTTGACACTCACTAGCTGTGTGACCTTGGGTAAGTCATTTAACCCCAGCTGCCTCATCCAGGCTCATCTCCAGTCATCCTGATGAATATCTGGTCACTGGATTCAGATGGCTCTGGAGGAGAAGTGAGGCTGGTGACCTGCACAGCCTTCCCTCCCTCAAAGTCAAGTGCAAGTCATGTCATTATTTCTCTGATGGCATAGTCTTCTTCTTCTTCGGCAACGAAGGAGGAAGACACACAATTTAAGTAGCTAATCTGCTGCACCTGAAGTGGACCTCCTTTGGGTTCTGTTTACTAAAGACTAGCAAGCAGAAATTTAACCATTTGATTGCAGACCTCCAGGTTCGGGACTGGATTGAAGAAATAAGCTTTCTTTCTTAGAATTTGAGTTGGAAGGGACCTCAAAAGTCATCTGGTCCAACCCCATTCTTTTTTTTAATAGATGAGAAAACTGAGGACCAAGGAGATTAATTGGTCTACACAAGATAAAATGGAAGTAATACTCATCAAAGACTGGATCTGAACCCAGGTCCTGTGATACAAAGTGGTCAGAATCCATTAGAACTGGTTGGGACCTTGTTGTTCGTCCTTTGTTCTTGAAGAGGATCAATGACATCAGGAGGGGGATGTCTTGACTTGCAGGTGACTTGAATTAAACTGAGGCAGGGCTGTGCAAAGTCATCAGCCTCACTCTTCTCTAGTCCTAGGAGTCCAGTGACAAGGCATAGGTCAAGATGAGCAGCAATGACCCCCAGTAGAACCCTTAGAAAGATCATCTAAAACAAGCTTTTTATTTTACAAATGAAGAAATGGAGGCACAGAAAGCTTAAATGACTTATCCAAGGTGGGGCTTGCAACAGGACTAAAATATCTTTTGACTGTCATATAATGCTTTTTCCACCACAAGCCTGTAAGATTTACCTACTAAGTAAATAAAACAAAACTTCATAAAAATGCAATTTCAGAAACGATAATTTTTTTTTTTTGCCACTACTATATATCAGACACTCTGCTACCGATCACAAGTGATCATAGAAACTATGAGATTTTTGTTCAAGGTTTATTTTTTTAAAGTATAATTCTGAATTCAATCGATCTCTTTTCCAACTATAAAATGTCTTTGAAAATAATGAGTTGTGGTTGCAAATGAAATTCTGGGATTCTGTGGTTTTAGGAAGAATAGCGACAAGATGGTGAGAATATTCAGAGAAAGGCAACTAGAATGACTGGGGTTTTGATGGCCATATAGGGAAGAGTTGAAGGAAATGGAGATATCTAGCCTAGAGATGGGATAACTTTGGACGTGACAGCTGCCTAGAAGTGTTTGAAGAGCCATTGCTAGGAAAGAAGGGTTAGACTCATTCTTGATCCTGGAGAGGAGAAGTAAGAGTTACAAAGAGACAAAGTTTGGCTTAGTGCAAGGGACAACTTTGAATAGAGCTATTCAAAGATGAATGGGTTATATTAGGAGGTAATAGGTTCCCCTTCATCAAAAGTGTTCAAGGGTAAGCTGGATGACTACTTGTCTAATAGGCTGTAAAAGAGATTCTGATATGGGTTGGACCAAATATTCCCTAAGTTTCCTTCTAGTTCTAAGATCCTGTGATTTTGAGGGGTTAACTTTACAAGGGAGAAAGCAATAGAGTAGGAAGGGGCATAATGAAGTTGCTGTGACTTGTTACTTTTATCCTACTTCTCTACCCTGCAATTATCAATTAATTAGATAATTTAATTAACAAACATTTATTAATCACCTACCACATGTCAGGTGCTATGCTAAATAATGGGTATAGAAACTGATCAAGCAATCAACAATGTCTTTGATCACACACAAAGACCCAAAATGTAATGATCTCAACTCTCACCTAGCATTCTATACAAAGGCAAAGAGGAAACAATCCGTCCCATTACGGAGCTTGCATATTGTAGGGTGGAATCAACGTGTACACATACAAATACTTATAAAATATACATATAGAAACTGTACACTGTTATTTGCATGCTGTTTCCCCACTAGAACAAATGTTCCTTGAGGGTAGGGATCACCATTTTGTGTCTTTGTATCCCCTAGAGTTTAGCATAGTTCCTGGCATATACTGAGTATTTAACAAATGCTTATTCACTTACTGAAGAACAGTAGGAAATTTAACAGAACAGAAAGGTAGTTTAAAATTTTTATTATGAATTTAATCATCAACAAACATTTTGATCCTACAGAGTCTTTCTTATTTTTACTTGTGTACCAAAATGTTGGTAAAAGGTTTTGGATGTCATCCTAAAGGTAATAGGAAAACTTTGCCATTTTTTTTTTGAGTAGATTAGTGACATGGTCAGACTTAACGTTTTAAAAATATCGCTTTGGCTTTCTGATGTCACAAAGTACATCAAATATTCTCTGGTATGAAAGCATGAATTACAGAGGGCAGTTACACAGAGGCCATTTAGGCATTTATTGCAATAATCCAATATGGACAGCAGTTTTACTTTATGAGGAAGAAAAAAAATGATCCTTCAACCTTAGAATTAGGTAATAGGATTATGGAAAATGAATATACCAAAGAAGTCAGGTTTGGAAGCACCAAAAGCTCATATTATGATGTAACTTGCATCCAGTTATGAAAGTAAAATGCTAGCCACATACTAACTGGTATTTGGTTTATATGTTCAGGATCCAGGCAAGCCCTTTAGAAATATGCTCTTTGAGGGTAACCACTGTACTGTTTATACACACTTGAATCCACAGAATCTAATAATGGAGTAGATGCTTATTAAATATGTGTTAATTTTAAATAGATGGAGACTGTATAAGAACACAGAGAACTGTCAAGAACACAAAATGGGAGAGAGGACGATGGATAGACAATGAAAGGCATTTTAAATATGATGTGGCTTTTTTCTTAACAAATGAACATATTTTAATGGCTCCAAATTCTTCTCACCTTACATGTACCTATTTATTTTACGTTAAATCAAATTGTGTGCATCACAACAAAGTTCAAAGTCTCCAATGGACAAAAACACATGGGAGAATAATTGACAAATACTAGACTCAATTTTCAAATCTTGCCTACATTGCACAAAGATCATGTTCTGGTTTTAGCACACTGGCTTAAAAGTAATCAAGGCAGGTCAGAAAAAGTTCAGACGATAGTTGTACAGGGCCATGGCAACATCATCAATGCAGTTGAGCAGTAAGGGGACCTGGTTCAGGGACCCCTAGGGAGAGGATGGGAACAGGGAGTTCTAGTGAATAGGAACAAATTAACTGGGCCCAAAGGAAAGAATCCCCTGGGTCAAAAGAGGCTATTGTCTAAGTCCTGATCTGAAAGAATAAACAGGAAGCTGTGCCCAGGCAAAGAATACATGGGGTATCTAAAACTCAAGAGCTAGGCAGGAGGCTGGCAAAGCTGTTCACAGAGGGATGCTTAAACCCAGTTGGTCAGCGTGGAATCAAAAGAAAACATTTATAAATGAGAGAATACTTGGAGTGAATGGAGAACCAGATTTGGGAGGTAGGCAACCATATGTTCCAAAGGTGCCTCAGATGCTGAGTATCTGTGTGACCCAGGCAGATGGCTTAAATCTCTCTCTGCCTTGGTTTCCTCATCTGTAAAATAAGGAGAACAATGCATTTACCAAACAAGGTTTGGTTGCTTTTGTGAGTATCAAATGAAATGTGTGACCAGCACTTTAAGAAGGTAAAACTGCTACATAAATTACAGTTACTATTGTATCTATATTTATTTTTACTATTGATGTTCTCATCTTATGTTAACTCAGTGCTGTCCTGAATCAAGTGCTGAAATTGGAATCAGAAGGTTAGTTCAAATCCTCAAGTACTTTTTATCTCTGTGGCAAGTCACTTAATCTCTTTCAGCCACATTTTCCTCATCTGTAAAATGGGGGCAATAACTCCTACCTCATAGAGTTACTGTGAGGACCATATAAGACTACACATGCAAAGTACTTCATAGACTTTAAATGTTATTATATGTTATTCTTTTTATTAATTATATGCTATTATTAATATATGATGATGATGATGCTAGCTGCATATAAGCCTTGCCCCCTACATTTCTCTCCTGCATCAGTATTTCTCTTCTACATCAGTATGGCCTAGGAGGAATTTCTTTAAATTAATTATTTTGTTTTCAACATTCACTCTTACAAGGTTTTGAGTTCTAAATTTTTCTCCCTTCCTCCCTAAGATGGCATGCAATCTGATATAGAATGTGTACGTACAATCATGTTAAACGTATTTCTACATTAGTCATGTTGTAAAGAAGAATCAGAACCAAAAAAGGAAAACCATGAGAAAGAAAGCAAAAAGAAAAAAAGAGAAAATAGTTCACTTCGATCTGCATTCAGACTCCACAGTTCTTTCTCTGGATGTAGACAACATTTTCCATTATGATTCTAAGGGAAATTTAATGTGTTTCCCATTTCCTTTCATTTTCAGTTTTCATAGGAATATCTGGGGGGCAACTCTGAATGTATTGCATATGAACATATCTGTAGTTTCTTAAACAACAGCAGGGGTTCCAAATCTAGGACACATGTAGCTTAAGGAGGGTGAGAAACTTATCAAGGGTGTTTAGGGAATATTTGGTAAAGCCTCTTTTATTCTCTAAGGCATCTAGGTAGGGCAGTGGATACAGTGAAGTCCCTGGAGTCAGGAAGACTCATCTTTGTGAGCTCAAACCTGAGTTTAGACACTTATTAGCTGTGTGACCTAGGCAAGTCACTTAATCCTGTTTGCCTTTGTTTCCTCTTCTGTAAAATGATCTGGAGAAGGAAATGGCAAATCACTCCAACATCTCTGCCAAGAAAATCTCAAATGGGGTCATAAAGAGTCACATGATTGAAAAAGAACTGAATAACAACATATCCTTCTACTGAAATATTCCAGAAATTCCAAACTAATTTCCAGTTAATGAAGCCATGAAATCTTTTAGGTGTCCCTGGAGATGAGAAATTCACCAGTCTTTTTGTTTTATTGCTTATGTGCTTATGAACATGTATGTTCAGCTCTAGAATTGATGTCTTTTCATATTGAATAAGGAACATGGAAAGGTTTATTGAAAAGCCAAGGGGTGGAGACAGAAAAGATTGGGAACCTATGACCTAAATGAAGCTTTTTATGATAGGTACAGGAAGGGTCAGAGAGGTAAGTATAGATGTAGCCACTGATCAGTTTGGGGGGGGGGCAAGCAGAAGTCTTGTGGTCATGACTTTTAAAAATTATTTCACTTTTCAAAATTGCTTGCATGAAAGTGAAAGAATTTTTCATCTCTCAAAACAAATACACAGAGAAGAATTTCTGAGTCTATCTACTAAGGTTCCTGGGAGACAGGAAGATCTATTCCTCTACACATCAGGGATAAAATAAATAAATTTAAGAGTGGGCAACAAAATCCCTTTAACCAAAGGAGTCTTGATTTTTCTTCCTCTTCCCTTAATTAAAGGCATAGTTTTCATTAAAATCATCTATTTCCAAAACCATTTTTTTTCTTCAGCATTCATCCTAATCCTATTCTCTGACCAGACAATTTAGAGAAGGAGCAACTGGGTGTTACAAAGTCAAACTCTGTTACGATGACACCCTTACTTGTACAGTGCCCTGATCAATGGCTAATTTATTTGTAGAAGTATTCGATATAACAACGTTCCAGTATAACGATGGAATTTGAGTTATCTCTAGAAGCTTGTATAGAATGGTTACAATTAGAAACTATGTTTATATGCTGACTCTCAAGAAATGCTCTAAAAAAAAGGATTATCAGTGAAATAGAAACTTCTTTTGAGAGTTAAGTGAAAGATAATTTTGAGTGGAAAATGATCACCAAGTTTACGAAAGTATTTTGAAAGATTTTTTTTTTAAACAAATGACAGATGTAGGAAGCTGAACCTGGACAGAAGTGTCTTGATTCTTGTCCATATGTTTCCAAATATGAACCTTCTATGATAAAGCAAAAGTGTAATTTTAAAAGCATTAAAAACCTAAAAACAATTGTATCTATTATCAAATTTCTATCATTTATGAAAATGTATTAACATAGCATATAAAGATAATTGGAAGAGAAGCAAATTAAAAACAGAGAATATATTTATGATAATTTTTCTAATTAAACCTTTATTTCATTAGCTTCTCATAACTAGAGTTGACCTTTAGAGGTTATTCTTCCCATTTTGAAAAGCCAGGGTGATTAAATTTTAGCAATGTAGAAAACAGAAGAAAGAAAAATTATTTGTCCAATTTCTTGGTTAGAAAGCATTTATGACTTTTAGTAACAAATCTGTTAAGTTTCACCTGTGACTAGGACCTATCCTTTTAACAATTTTATTTCTGGGAGAAAAATAGTAAGTGACTTGACTTTTCATTGTACCAAAAATAAAAATGATGGTGAATATGAGAGTTGAAGTGGAATTTACACAGTGTGATGCCTCCACAGACCAAATGACACACTCTGCCTTGAGCAAAATCCATTCCAAAGAACATTAAACTTGACATTTTGATAACAGAGTTCATCCTTGCTCGCTATACTCAAATAACATTTTGGCTAGAAAACTTAGTCAAGCATTGATATTACAATATTATCCAGAGGCAATAGCTACACTTCCTTTAAATAATTGCAAGTTTCTACAGGTGTTTATTCGTGCTTTTTGCTAGTTTGTTTCTTGTTGTAACTGTTGGAAGTAACCCTAACAGGTAACTTTCACATCTGTATCAAAAAGAATTCTAAACCAAAGGAGGGATAGACACTTCCAAAAAATAAACTAGAACCTTTAGATTGGATTAAATTGAAAAGCTTTGCACTTGTATCCAAGACATGTGGGAATCAATATAATTATGTAAGTCTAAGAGCCACTCCCCCACTAGATAAGTGGTCAAAGCATCGATGGCTGTTCCTCAGTAGACAAGTTCTCAAAAGAAGAACTGCCAACTTTGATGAAAAATTGCTCAAAATTACTAATGATACAAATGCAGATCAGAATATTCATCTTACACCCAGTAGATGACAAAAGACTGACATAATTTATTCTGGTAGGGATTCTGGAAAGACTGGCACATTAATAGACTATTGTCAAAACTGTGAATGTGTCGAATGATTCTGGAAAGCAATTTGGAATTATGCTAAAAAGTGATTAAGGTAATCCAGAGTCACAAAAAGTTACCTTTGGTTCTGAGATCCCACTTCTAGACATATACCCCAAGGAGACCAAAGAAAGAAATGTCTCAAAAACACTAAAATATTTACAGTAATACTTTTTGTGATAGCAAAGAATTGAAACAAAATAGACTGAAGAATGACTAAACAAACTGTAGTACATGAATATAATGGAATATTACTGGGCTATAAGAAACAATTGCAACAAATTGAGAGAAACGTGGAAGACTTATATGAAATGATACAGAATGCAGTAATGGGAAGAGGAAACATACATGATAACAACAATGGAAACAGAAATAACAATTAAATGAAATTAAACTTTGTGTAATTACAATAATCAAGCTTGACCCCTGAGAATAGTTGAGAAGAATACACCTTCCTGTCTTCATTGCTGGGGTGGGGGACTATGAATGTGTGAAATACAGTATTGCATTAACAAATCAATCAAGTATGTGCTAAGCACTGAGGATACAACTATAAAGAATGAAGCAATGCTATTTAAACAAATGAAGCAATCTCTATTCTCAAGAAGCTTGCATTCTATACAGGCAGAGGTATATGTATTGTTTGTTTTTACTGAACTGGGACTTTTTTCTTTTTCTTTCTCTTGGTTACTAGAGAAGGCTTGCTAGGTGAGAAGAAGGGATATATTCAGAAATAAACATGATAGAAAAATGAAAAACATTCACTTAAAAGGGGATGAAATAATGGAAATATTACCACTAATCCCAAAGGTAACAAATTTTGAACAGCAGCAGAAAAGACTAGACCTTGGATAGGATATGTAATTCATATACTTCTTAAGAGGAAAACAAAAACACCATCCATTCTGATTATGTTTATTTGAAAAAATCATTTCCATAGGTTCCTATATAAATTATACAAAAATTTTATGTACTTATGAAACCATATTTAGTGAGATAGAAATTATCAATACCAATTTCTGATTCTTCGAAGATACAATTGTTGCATTATACTTTGGATAAAAGATGAAAGGATCTGAAACTACAACTGGAATGGACCTTAACATTCATTCTTCATTTTACAGATAAATAAATTGAGGCATATAGAGATTAAATGACTTGCCCAAGGTCATACAGGTGTCAGAGTTGAGATTCCAACCATGGTCATTTGATTCCAGGTTTAGCATTTTTCACCATGCCAGAATTTGAAACTAGGAACTCCAGGGCAGCTAAGTGACTTAGTGGAGGAAGTGCCACTGGAATCAGGAAGACCTCAATTCAAATCCAGCTTCAGACACTTACTAGCAGTGTGACTCTGGGCAAGTCATTCTGTTTGTTTCAGTTTCCTCCTCTGTATAATGAGTTGGAGAAGAAAATGGCAAACTACCTAGTAGTATCTCTGCCAAGAAAATGCCAAATAGGGTCATAAAGAGTTGGACACAACTGAAAACAACTGAATGACAAAAACAGCAGCCTTTAACTCCAAATCCAGTACTCTTCTACCAAATCGCATTTAGATCACAGATCAAGACCAAAGTGAAAACTATAATACACTGGACCTAAGATGCCATTACATCCAATACTCCCATTTCATAGGTGAAGAAACCCAAGTTCAGAGAAGCTAAATTTATTCTACAGTGTCATAGAACTGAGATGTATCTGAAGGAGAATTTAAACCCACATAGTCTAGACTCCAAGTCCAAGTCCATCATATCAAACTGTCTTCTCAGCTGTTCTTCAGCTGAAGCTGGTTGGCTACTTGTCAAAGATATTGTAGAAGAGATTACTGTTCAGGTACTGGATGGACTGGGTGAAATTTGAGTTCCCTTCCGGTCCTAAGATTCAGAGATTCTAAATCTAATGTAGACATCCTAATATCTACTGCAAGGGCTCTTAACATGGGGACTATGTTATAGATAGGTGATAAATAGATAAATAGATAGATAGACAGACATTTTATATATATACACGTATATATATGTGTGTGTGTGTGTGTGCTTATGTATGTATACTCTACAGGAATGAAACTAAACTATGAATTGTTTTCTTTCCAGAAACTGAGATGGCATAAGGTAGAAGGGGTATTTATGTCTTTCATGTGCTAGAAAAGTAAGTTTTTATGTTTATGATTATATTTTTGAAACTAAATATTTCTAGAAGTCCCCAGGCATCACTGGATGCTAGAAGGAGTTCATGACACACACCAAAAAAAAGTTAAGAATCCCTGCTTTACTTAACTCTCAGTAAATGCTACTCAGAGATGATCCCCTTTTTTTCAGAATGGTAGAGTAGTTAAGTCTGTTTCACTTTTTTTCCATCTATCTCGTCATCTCCACATTCCTTCTTTTCCAAACCTCCAATATAAATAATACTGGAGAAGGGCAGGCTTCTATCTAATCACTGATTAGGATAGAAACTGGAATAAGAGAATGTCAGAATTGCAAGAGATCATCTAATCCAATCTCCTTTTATAGATGAAGATACTGCTCCAAATATTTGACTTGCCCAAGTTGATATGTCTAATTTCCATTCTCCCATCTTGTCTTTAGAGCCCTTCCCACTATGCCATGCTGCTCAATAACAAGATCTCAGTCTGGTTTCTTTTCTATCCAAAGTCTTTTTTATTTATATCTGCTGGCAAGACAACAATGCCAATGTATTTTATTATGGCATTGAAGCAAGAGGTCCTAATGTATAACTTTTTTTTTAAATTTCTGAGGACACAACAGTCCTGTTACTAGTTTGATTCAGAGCTGGAGGAGTGAAATTGCTTTTGTAGAAGTCAAGTGCTTTCTAGTTTTCATAGACACCTTTTGGAATTTCAACCTAAGCATAAATGTCAGCTTTTTTGTGTGTGGGTCACATAATAAAGTCACATATACAGTGCCCCAGGAAAATCTACTTTTAAAAGTCTAGATTTGTTTTTTGGGGTGAGCAAATGGGAGAAGTGGAGGGAAAAAGAAACAGAGTCCGAGAAGTATCATCACGTAGTAGACAGGGTAGGGCATCTGGAGTCAGGAAAGTCTGGGTTCCAATCTCCCTTCCGATATTTACTATTTGTGTGGCCCTAGATAGTAATAAAAAGAACAGCAACAATGACTAGAATTTAAATAGCACTTTAAGGTTTGCAAAGCATTTTACAAACATCTCATTTTATACTCCCAACATCCCTGAGAGGTATGTATTATTATTATTATCTTCCTTTTACAAATGAAAAAATCAAGGAAGATAGAGATTAAATTATTTGCCCAGGATCACTCATCTAGTAAGTGTCTGAGGCTGGATAATTCAGATTGTCCTGACTCTGGGTCCACCATTAAGATGCCAAACATTTGACTTTTTGCCTCAGTTTTCCCATCTGTAAAATGAGATGGACTGGGTAGCATCTAAAATCCTTTCTAGCTCTAAATCTGTCATCTTATAGGTCATGCTCCCCTTTTTTAAGGTAGGCTGAGGCTAGAACACTTTCTAGAACTACCCTGACTTTAGCGTATCTGTTAGCATGTCTTAGTTTTTTTCCCAAGTGAGCAAAAAGCTAGATTTTCAGCTAAGTACTTCTCCCTAAGCCATTTGAATCTGTCTGGCTGTACAGCTCCCAGGTACTTGGAAGCAAGACTGAGCAGTTTCATCTTTGTAGTTGAGGAGTGGCTGTGGGCTTTACTTTAATTGCCTTATGTTACACTCTGTACAGCTCTGGCTTATTAAGAGAAGTAAAGAGCATGCTTGAGGTACAAGCAATTTGTTTCTAGAGGTTGGTAGGACGCAGCAGAAGACAAAATGATCATCCTACTAAAATATAAGATGCTCAGCATTTAAAAGCAAGAGCAAATGAAGGCATCTTTTATTGAGGTTTGACTAGAGGAAGCAATCAAGAAGAATGAATGTTACCCTTCCTTTGCCCTAGGGAGAGGTGCATATATTTCTGAAGACGTGCCCCAGTAGAGCAGGCCCTGCCCAGCCTTGGCTTGCCATTACCCATGGTCAAACATCTCAAGTTTCTGTAAATGTTAAGTCCCTCTCTCCTTGCTACCTTCCTCCTTCAGCAGCAGCAAAAGTCTGAAGAACCCTTTTCACAGGGCTATACACCCACAGTTTGGCTGTCAATGACTCATCAATGAGCATCAGTTAATTAAGAGCGTATATAAATCTAAATATATACAAAGCAAGTGTGGGGGTGAGGGGATGTTTAACCTTGTCACCTGTTGCTGGGATCCTTTCTTTTATCCCCCTTTAAAAGTTCCCATGCTCTTCCTCAATTAATGTCCTCTTTTGGTGTCTAATTATGGTATGAAAGTTACCACAAAATGTCAGGGCTGGAAAGGACCTTTGAAACCATCTCCTCCATTACTGCATTGAGAACACACCATGCTGGACTAGTAGTTATTCAACTTTTGCTTGTTATTTTTTATTTGAGTTTGTAAAATGAATAAAATTTTGTTTTTTCTATCAATTTTTTTAAAAAAAACTTATTTATGTATTATGTTTTTATATTATCTTTTTAGATGACCTCTTTGTCCCTTCTAGCTCTAAACCTTATGATTCTATTGGTAAAATGACAGAATTTGGGGACAAGGTCATAAAATATCACCTTCTTGCTAACAAAATACTTGTAAATGTGTTGCTAATTAGCCTAGAGTGTTTCCTAATTATGAGCAAGGGGTAGGAGGTATTTCATAAAATCTTATCAGGAAAACATAGTTTCAAATACAACTAATGTAAATTAAATTATAATCTTGGAATTTGTAAGGTATCTTGAAGGTGATACAGGGAGGGAGGACTTCAGTCATGGAAGGGTTTGCTGGTCACTCATCTATGATAGGAATATATCTAGACCCTAGTTTTTTTACTATCCTACCTTCTCCCTCCCTCACTCAGAAATGCTCATTTGCATGGACAAGCAAAACATCTTTGGAATTGAGAATTAGGGCCTTGAACCCCAACAATCTTTGGAAGTTTTTTGGAAAAGTAAATTAGGGGATGATGACAGGAAGCGGTTCAGCAGTATAAAATTAGATGTGGTAGATTAGTGTGAAATATGAAGGTATGACCTGAGAGTAGAATCACTAGATACTATCTGAGAGATCTGACTCCCTTTGGGGGGGAAGTAAAATGAGAGGCCTGCTGGGGCCTCAGGTGGCCTAGCTGTTGAAAAGAGCAGGTAGGATCCAGGACTGCTGGGTCTGGGCAATCTCTCCTTCCTTTTCCTATCTCCAAGAAAGAGCATCAGGTTTGACATATCTATCTACAACCCCTTAAATAGCTCTAGTGTAAGGGTAGGAGTCTGGGTTCAGAACAAAAGCTGTTATCTCTGATTGTTCTCAAAGGAGAAAGTAACTGTTAGCTTATATTAACTAGTTTAACTCTGTCATACCAAACAGTAGTTTCACAAAAGACCATTATGAATACCTAGTAAACCCCTTTATCTAAGAAGGATGCAAACCAACCAAAGAAGATACATGTATTAGAATATACAAACTCATACACAAGAGTAAATGTTGGGAGCAAGATAAGATCTCAGCACAAACCAAGAAAGAAAGATGTCATGGAGAGTGGGGCCATTCTCAGCAGTCTCTGGGGCTGTCGATGTTACCAGCTAAGGGACATAGAGCTTTCTTACATCTCTGGGGCTCTAGGTTTCCAGGAAGAATGTTCGAAGGTTCCCATCTAGATCCTTCAACCTGACTCTTAAAATCCTCTCTCCAACTGTGTTGCCGGTCAGCTGAAGAAAGCTTCTTTCTGGGGTGTGTATAGAGAAAATCATTTTTAGTGGAAGTTGGGGAAAGGGCTACCATTTTCTTATGACTTCCCTCAGCTTAGGTGCTCTATTCTGAGAGGGTCAATGACTTTCCTTGATATCCTTGATACTCCCTTTTGTCAAAATTCAACCTACTTTTTGATTCTCAAAGGTGTGTTGGAAATGTCATTCTTGTTCCAACCTTTTAAATCCAGACATCCAAAGCAACATGTAACTTTGAAAGAGCCCTGCTTTACTGTGGATCCTTTCAGTCATCCTTCTGTTCTTTACTTTTTGATTAAAAATGCTTCAATGACCCTCTTTCCCCATTTAATTGTAATTTCTGCCTTCCTTCCCACTCCTTCCTTCCTTCCTTCCTTCCTTCCTTCCTTCCTTCCTTCCTTCCTTCCTTCCTTCCTTCCTTCCTTCCTTCCTTCCTTCCTTTCTTCCTTCCTTCCTCCCTTCCTCCCTCCCTCCCTTCCTAACTTCCTTACCCTTCTCTTTCCTCTCTTTCCTCCTCCCTCCCTTTTCTTTCTTTCTCTTCCTTCCTTACTTTTTCTTTCTTTGCCTTTCCTTTCCTATCCTTGCCTCTCTTCTTCATTCCATACCCCACCCTACTCCAAAGAATCCTGTAACAAATCCTATAACAAAAATTCTCAAATATACTATGCATGAAATGTATATCTTATTCTGTCTCATAAGATCGCCTTTTTGTTGGAAGGTGGGTAGCATGTTTCATAACTAGAACTTTGGAGTTGGAAATCAAGAACTTTAGATTAAAGAAATATCCTAATACTATTTTGTAATATGTAAGCTAAAGAAGGAACCGAGGTGGGGGAATACTATGCAATATTGCTCACAGATAGGGACCCTTTCATTTGAACTTTATGGATGATATCCACCATGAGAGTGGATAATATCTTTATTAAATATATGTCTCCATTCTGTCATATTATGTGAAATAAAGATATAGATGCCCAGAGATATTATATAACTCATTAAGATCCCACAGCTAGAATGTCTGTAATTAGAATCCATTTTTCACAATTCTCATTCAGTGCTTTTAGTTAATACCACGTTCCTCCTCTGTTTTCTTTACCTTCTTGAAGACAGGAGGCTACCAAAATGCATCTATGTTTCAATATTAAATAGCCTCAGCCTACTATGCATTTTCCTTTCTTGAAATTTAAAGAAAATTCTAAAAAATATATGCACATATATAATACACACATATGTATAAGTATATATATACATACATACATACGTATATATATATATATATATATATATATATATATATATTCTTTCTTTCCTTCTTCCTCTAATTTGCTGCATTTAAGAGAGACCCCGTAGTATCATGGATAGCATAAGGGACTTGCATTCTGGAGGCTCAAAGATTCAAGCCCTGACTCAGGCACTTACTATCTGTGGAAATATGCAGAAATTGCTTAACCTCTTGGAGTCTCAGTTTCTTTATTTGTAAAATGGGAACAATACTTGCACGAGTTCATATGGTTGCTAAAAGGAAAGCCCCTTCAAACCTGAAAGTGTCACATAAATAGGAATTATTTTCTAATTTATTATAAACTGATAAGCTACATAAAGCAGCTTGTTATTTGTAAGCTTGTTAGAATTGCACATGTAATATTAGTACATAGACCTGGTGTGAGTATGAGGGGGTTTTCCTATAAATAAGGTGTATCAATTGAAATGCAGAGAATTTATAACATTTACTTTATCTGCTCAGTGGCCTTTCAGGGGCTTGACTTCAGATCTTACTTTTGGTAGTATACGGGATAGCTGAGGCTGTTAGAAAACTTATCCCTGAACAGGGAAGGTGCTAGAATAATTTTTTTGGAAGAATATGTAGACCAGCAAGACTTAGACAGTCTTCAGAAATTGACAGTCTTCAGAAATCTCTGTATCAAAATATGCCAAGAAAAAAATTAAATAACATCCTACATAAGGCTATCATACTTTCCATAGTCAGTTTATGTTGCTGAAAGTTTAATGCACGAACACTGTCAGCTAACATGCAGTTTGTGAACCTAGGCTTAGCCATCCTAGAAACAGTCCTTTAGTGGCAGTCCAATGGACCTTCTCTTGAAGTCCAGCTAAAGGTGTACTATTTTGACTAAGTTCAATAGATTTTTATTTTAAGGGTAACATGCTTCATTTCATTCTTCTACTCCATAGAAAAGAGCTAAAGTTAAAGATGTTTTCACCTGCCAAACAAGACTTCTTTTGGAATCAAGTCTTAAATTTTCCATTTGGGATCTGTGACTCAAAACCCACATTGTTTTTATGAATTCTTCTTTTTCTTAGCTTGACTGGTCAGCTCAGTGTATGTGGGTTGTGCCAATCAAGGAATCATGACATTTTTAAAAAATAGTGTAATAGAGGACCACAAAAGAACAAATTAATGTACTCATAGAAATACTTCAATAGTTTTTTAGACAATGTAAGCTTATGCAGTTGTAGTAAGTTTCAATGGTACAATGTTAGAAGTATCTAAATAACAAAGAAAGCTCTTTGTATGCTTTTTTAAAAAGGTAGAAAATGCATCTCTATAATCGCATAGAAAATACAGAAAAATGAAGGGCATTTGCTACTTCTGACTTAATAAAAAAAACTATAAAATACATCACATTGAGGATGAAATGAATCCTGCTTTAGTCAGTTAGAATCTGTGTGTGTGTGTGTGTGTGTGTGTGTGTGTGTGTGCACTCAAAGACATACAGAGCAGAAAGCTGGCCCTAAACAAAGGGTATAAGGATAGAAATATAAAGAGCACCAGAGTTGGTTTTGAATGGGAACACTGACTGTCCCTGGTGCCAGGCTCCCCGGGTTCTGTTCTTTGATCTGTCACTGACTCATTTATCCTCTCTGTGCCCAAGTTCCCCTAGCTGACAACTAGGACTAATGATCCTGTGATTCCCGCCCTCCCTCACGGAGTTTCTGGCTAAGAAACAGAGCTGATCATCATCTTAGTTTCTGCTCTGTGGCTCTGCAAAAATCTGGAAAGGACAAACAGTTTTCTAGAACTAGAGGGGGAGAAGGATCATAAAAATCTAGAGTAGGAAGGGATCTTGATTAAGATCTTTTCAGTGAATCTCCTCCTTTTCAGAGCGATAAAGTGTTTAAATGTTAGGCTATGTTCTGGGAATAAAAATACATTAAAAAATAGAGTCCCTACCTTTAAGAAACTTATACTGTAATGAAGGAAGACATATAAGAATGAGCTGAGAAATGGGGTTAGTGGGTCAAGGAGGAAAAACCTGAAGAGTTATTGAGGGAATGTAAGAGAAAAGTGGAAATGGATGGAACAAGAACCTAAAGAAATGGTAGTACTGAAAAGGATGGTTGTTCTCTGTCCTTCTTTCTCAAGGAGAACCATGATATTAGGGAGGTGATGTCATGACATTCAAATGAATTGAATTTAAGTGAGGGAGGGCTGTGCGAGGTCACCAGCCTCACTTTCTCCTCCAGAGCCATCTGGATTCAGTGACCAGATATAGATCAGAAAAAGTGGAAATGACTCCCAGTGAAAAGTAACTCACTAAATCAGAGGAGGGGGTGTGAGGGGCCAAGGCATCTCCAGTCTAAGAAGTTTCTTAGTAAGAAGGAGAAAAATTCCAGAGATGAGGAACCAAGGCCCAGAGACTGAAGTGATTTCCTCTGTCATAAAGAAATGAAAGGTTTTAGATCTAGGTGCCCTGACTCTAAATACTTCTTCTACTAGACTGACTGTGCTATCTCAGGGAGTGGAAAGACAAATTCTTCTTCTCCCACTTCTCTCTGCATGTGTATTGTCATTTCACTATTTAGAGAATTAGACTGGTTTTCCTTGAAGTGCTTTATACCTTCAGAAGAAAGATGCTGCCTCAAGCTTAATGGCTTTCCATTGTTACAAGGGAGGGCTCATTGGTATGTGGGAGCAATATGAAGAAATGACATATATATATGTATGTATTTAGAATTTTTAGAAAAATTCACTTCTGTCTAGACTATCAACAGCAAATCTTAAAATTCTAAGTTGACAAATAATGAACACATATTCACCAGTGACTGTCAAGGATTATGGGAGATTCAGAGAAAAGGGGAAAAAATATCAGTGACTAGGCAGCAGAGAACAGTAACCAGAGTATGTAGAGGAAAGCAATGTGTAAGAACAATGGTAAGGTAGGAAAGGGCAAGGATGTGAATAATTTGCAATGCTAAACAGATAACTTTATATTTGATCCTCCAGACAATAAGGGGGCCTTGAAGTTTATTGAGTGGGGTTGAGGTGGGGAAGTCAAGTTAACAATATCAGACTTGGGCTTTAGGAGAATCATTTTGACAGGTATGTGGAGGCTGGATTGTAGTGGGGAGCAACTTGAGGAGATTCTTGCAACAGCCCAAGTGAAAAGTGATGAGGGCCTGAGTTAGAATGGTGACAGTGTGAGTGGAGCGCTCAATCTCCCACCTCTGTGCCTTTGCATACATCGATCCTCATGTCTATAATGCATTCCCGCCTCACCTTTTTCCTTTTATAAATCTTATCTTGCTTCAAGGATCCTCTCTTTTGCTATCTCCTAGAGGGAGTCTTTCCTGGCAGATGGGTGGTGCCTTGGATAGAGCAATGGGCCTGGAGTCAGGAAGACCTGAGGTAAAATTCAGCTTCAGATATTTCCTGAGTGTGGGACCCTGGGCAAGGGTCCTTAACTTTTATCTGTTTGAGTCTCTTTTAATGTCAAACTCTTAGAGTTGTTGTGAGAATCAAATAAGATAATATTTGTAACTTGCTTAGGACTGTGCCTGGCACATAGTAGGTGATTCATAAATACTATTTCCTTCTTCCTTCTCTGATCCCCTTGGTTGTGAATACACTATCTTTCCTTCTCAAAGGATCATTCTTACCTGTTTACCTGTTGGATCCTCTCAGTGGAAAGTAAGCTTCTTGAGGACAGGAACGATTTTGCTTTTGCCTTCATATCCTTAGAACCAAGCACAGCCCCTAGCGTACCGTATGTACTTAATAAATGCTTATTAGATTTTTTCAAAAATTGAATTAGGGAGATCAGGCACGTTAGCAGATTTGATATTTATCATAACAAATAATAAGAATATTTTATATTTTTATAGCAGCTTACAAAACTTTTTCTTTACTAAAACACTATGAAATAGGTAGTAGAAGTAATATTGCTTCCATTTATTTCCTGACCTTCTATCTTCCCACCAGTTTTCTTGCCTCCCTTATCAGAGACCAACTCATGGAAGATCTTAAACTTTTCACCCCTGGAACTTCTTACCTTGGAATCTTGCTGTCCTGATTGGTGAGTGCCCCATGCATCCCACAATACCCAAGCAGGTTTGAAGCACGCTGCATTTGACTCTTCAGTCATCTTTCCACGAGCCACCTTACCCTGGAAAACTCGACCCCTTCAGTTCTGGAATTCCTGTCCTCCTCCCCTCCCCCTCCCCCATTCACATCTCAGTCCTGATTGGTGACTGCCTCAATATCCTACTATATTTCCACCAGCTCCAATTACACTTTATTTCCAGGCCATCTTCTCATGAGTCACAGCTTGTTGAAAATTGTTTTCCCTCTGTGCTACTCCTCCTCTCTCCCATGTTACAGTTTTGGAATCATAATCAATACTACAATGGATGCTGGAAAGGGGTACACCAATTTACTCTGCTATAGTTCTAGTCAACACCTCTGTAGAACTTTCTAAACCAAAATGCCCCTGCATGAACACCACTCCCTTGCATTTGTTGTCTCTCCCAATTAGACTATAAGCTCCCTGAAGGCAGGGATATTCTTTTCTTTTTTATTTGTGCTCTTAGAGACCACGAGGTATCCAGTAGAGGGAGTTCTGAGCCCAGAGTCAAGAAGACCTGAATTCAACTTCACCTTTAAATATATGGTAGTGTGGGATATCTGTTTGCCTCAGTTTTCTCAACTGTAAAATGGGGATAATAATAGTACTCCCAGGATTGTTGAGAATCAAATGAGATAATACTTGTGAAGCACTTAGCATAGTACCTGGCAGGATGCTTGCTTCCTTCTTTCCTTCTAGAACTTACCATAACTCTTGATACCTAGTGAGAGCTTAAGAAATACCCTCTCATTTATTCATTCAAGAAGAATTAATACACAGAAAAGTCAAGTGTCTTCACCAACATCATATAAATTATAAGTAGTCGAGTTGAAACTCAAACTCCACTCTTTCTATCATTCCCCATCCATCCCACCATATTCTTTCTTAAACTAACCAGCTACCACTGAGAAAGAAGGAAGATGGAGCACAGCATTAAGCCACTTGACATTCAGTAAGAAGAATATCACAGATTTTAGTGTTGTTACATCTGTTGAGTGTCAACCATCGTCTTGGTCCTGCTTCAGATGTAAAACATGATAGCACAGTCTTTGCCTAAGGGATCTGCAATCTAAATAAGGCAGTTGTTTCTTGTTTTTTGTTTTTTTTTTTCTTTCCTTCCTCATGTCTGACAGCTAATGACTAGTTAGGGGTTTGAAAGATGCCAAATACCCATTGGCAGAACAGTCTTGTTACAAAGTACTCTTGCTTCAAGTATATGTTAGCAATGCCAAGCATATGGTACTATGGTATTTTAAAAGTTAAATCAGGCAAGGGATGTATTATAGCTGTGATTCCTTTGTATTTGGTAGAATTGACTTCTAATATCTTTCCTTCTGCCATAGCCATGTATTATGCTCAGTCTGTCATTTTTCTTAGTGTAAAGTAACCTAGGTTAGAATACCAGCTCTGCTACTCACTGCTTTCCAAATGACTCTTGGCTACGCTCAGTCACTAAATAACCACTTTAACTATTATTATGGTCTTAGAATTCCACATAAAGAGAACATATTTAAACAGCATGGACTAATTCAAAGACTGTAACCACATACAAACTTAGATATTACATTGAGAAATAAGGATAGAAGTAATTCACCTAAAAGAGCTTATAACTTTTGTCTTTCTTTTAAAAGTCTCATACTACTTTGCAGCAAATTTTGATTCTCTAAACTTCTACAGCAAGACTCTGGACATACTCTCCCAGCCCCACCCCCACACACACACACACACTGGTAGGTTAGGCTCCCAGAGGGTGGCTGGCTACATTTCCCTCAGTGTTTTAGGGGTACCCCCAAGGGACCATGGGGCTCTAATGAAATTGGCTTCAATGCCGATTTGTCATGTTCCCTCAATGTCATCACCAGTGACTAATTCCCCAATATCATTTAACTCATTAAAAGGAAGAAAACAATCATTTATTAAGTACTTACTATGTGCCTGGAACTGTGTTAAGTACTTAGCAATTGATATCCCTTTGAAATAAATGATAAGGAATTAACATCAATTAGCTTTTACAAAAGGACATTTTCTGAAAACATTGTATGGCATAGCAAAAAATGACCACTTCTCTCCCTTCACCCCCCAAAACTGGGACATACTCTCTCCTCTACCATGTTGGTCCCTAGCGAGAAGAGTTTTAACCTTAAGAGTGGTTGCTACAAATATTTTCACTGCCAAGTTCACTTTCTGATATAGCATAAACAACAGATAAGTCACTCCCATGCTTGCAGAAATCCCATGATAATTTAGCTGCCGTGTAGATTCCCTATTGAGCTGTCTTGAGTATCTGTTCATACACAGTTGACTCCTTTTCAAGGTTGGTTTTGGATCTCTGGTGGTTTTTCTATCTTTAAAGATCTAACCAGACCATATACCAGGTCTGGGGAACCTGTGGCCTCAAGGCCACATGTGGTCTTCTAGGTCCTCAGGCGCAGCCTTTTGACTGAGTCCAAGTTTTACAGAACAAATCCTTTTATTAAAGGGATTTGTTCTGTGAAGTTTGTATTCAGTCAAAGGACCAAACTTGAGGACCTAAAGGGCTACATTCCTCACCCCTGACATATACCAAAGGAAAGAAGAAACAAACAGGGAGACAGCTCCATCTTAGAAACAAACTTGCTTAGGAAACCATAGACTCCATAGACTGCCCAGTAAAAGGAAGGATACCTCCCCATGCCAGACTGTCATAGCTCAGAAAATCATCCTTATACCTTGTGACCAAGAGAAAGGAAAGAGGGGTAGAATTTCTTTGTCAGAGTCTTGTATACATATTCAGGTCAAGCAGCCGCCAATTAAAAGATTTCACCAGTAAGCAGACAGAAAATATACATGGAATATGTACAAGTAATCTTAATCAGGGCAGGGTGATTATTCCACGTCATCCTTATTTCCAGAAGAAAACTCACTAACCCCTCACTTGAAGGACAGAGCAACCTGCACACATACCATGGACAGGGCCCTCATTGTACAGCTCCCCCATTACATTTCTCTATGAAGTAAGAAGGAAATTTTTAGGTTTTAGGCTTTTGATTTTTTTCTTCCACTGCAAGAAACTCTTTCCATGTATTGGATATGTAATAATCAGAAACTTCCTCTAAAACCCACAGGTTAGAGACAAGAGGACAAGAATTATAAATATTTGTCCAGAAGGGACTTTTGAAGTCATTTAGTTCATACTTTATTTTTACAGATAAGAAAACCAAAGGCCAATGTAGAGGTTAAATGATTTGTCCAAGGTCACATAATCATATGGGATTAGGAACCAGATATTTTGATTTCAAATTCAACAGTCTTTCTAAAACCCCACATAGTATGTTGTTTTCAAAGGCATTTTACTCTACAACATTCATATTTCTGAAAAGTGGACACTACTTCAGACTAACCTTGGCCATAATATTTGTCTTCTAAACATTGCTTGTCCAATATATTTCCACTTTTTGTTTTTCTATTTTTACATAGTTTTGATAATTTGATAATTTATGTATTTTGATAGATTTGATAAATTTACAAATAATTTTGATAATAATTACCATAAAGTATAATTTGGGATGTGGTAATGCTATTTCACATTCTCTTTTACTTTTTAAATGGCTTTTTTAAAAAAAATTCTTGAACTTTTTTTACTCCAAGTTAGTTTTATTTGTCTAATTTTTAAAATGATTTCCTTCTTGTGTTTGCTATAATTTTAAATCTGCAGATTTGCACTTCTGCTCAAGAAGATTGCTTGAATGGAAGCAGGACATTTAGCTCCCACATTCTTGTTCCAGTGAAAACATGAAATTCACATCTGATCAAATAATGAACAAGAAATCAAATGAGAAAACATTGTAAATTATTTCTGTTCCAGAACTGATATTCTGTTTCAGAATCTGGCTGACAAAAAGTCAGCCAAAAGCCCACAGACATTGAGAAAAAGTGGGTGACAGCAAAACCTCTGCCAGAACAGGCAAACAAACTAGTAGCCTCTGAGCATGTCCAGAAATGGGCCAGAAACACATTTAGCCTGCAAGGTTTTATATCTAGAGACTGCAAGATTGGAGGATTACCTTCATGGTGGAGAAATCCTCATGCTGTTTATAAAGCTTCAAGGTTGTCAATGACTAACAGAGGCAACCTTGGAAGTCACTAGGAATGGCACTGACCTCTGTGGAGAGGCAACATTCAGACTGAGACAGCTTAGGCATTTAAGTGTTTGAAGGCTCATCTCACTCCATCTTGAAAAGCCACAGAAGGCCCTGAAGATCCAGCATTATGAATCTCAATGATCTGGGTGGGCCAAAACTGTATGTTAATTCAAGAACTTAGTTGACCCGGGGCAACACTAAGCAGACCATCTTCACTGAGAAGTACAGCAGGGGCACAAAGTCTCGATTCTGGAACTTAAGCTAGAGAGATAAATAAACTGAAAAAGATACCAACTAGAATAAAAAAAATTATCAAAGGACCAGAGATGACCAAAAATCCAGCTGAGAAGACAAGAAAAACTTGGTAACAAGTGATAACAGAGACTGAAAGAGAAAAATGGATTTTCTACAAGAACTGGATGAATATCTAGAGGAAATGGTGCAAGAAATAAATATGAAATAAAAGACCTGGAAGAAAGAAGTAGAATGAAAATAAATTGGTTAAAAGAGAAAGCAGTAAACTTATTTAAGTAATGAATTCCCTGACAACTAGAGTAAACCAAATAAAAACCAATAACTCAATGAGACTGCAAAGAAATACTAGAGCAAAATCGAAGGATTGAAAGAAATCCAAAGAAAATGTAAATACAGGCTACAAAACACAACTAACCTCTAAAACTGGTGGAGGAGAGATAATTTAAGAATGAGCTCCTTGAAACTATGATTTCAAAGACTTTTAAAGATTCTATCCCCCCAAATTAGCAAAGTATTTGGCACATAGCAGATGCTTAATAAATATTTACTGATTAATTGATTCTTCCTATTTTTCTTTCTTCATCTATGGAAAAGTTATGTAAGTTCTTTGTTTGGATATTTAGAGCTAGAAAGATTCTTGAAAATGATTTTTAAAAAGACACTTAGGGTTGGGAGATGGAGTGTTTTATCATTTGGAAGAACAGTAAGGAGGTCAGTGTACCTGGATTACAGAGTATGTGTAAGAGTAAGGTAGAAGAAGGATACAAAAGTAGAAAAGGGCCCCGTTATGAAGAGCTTTAAAAGTCAAACATGAGATTTTATATTTGATCCTGAAGACAATGGAGAATCATTGTAATTTACTGAACAGGCAAGTAATATGGTTAGATTTCTACTTTAGGAGGATCACTTTGATAGCTGAGTTGTAGAATGGACTGGAGTGGGAAGAAGATTGAGGCAGGGAGACCAACAAACAGTCTATAGTAACGGTCTAGGATGAATTGATGGGGGTCTCCATCAAAAGGTATAATGTCAGAAGAAAGAAGGAGCCATGTAAGAAAGATGCTGGGAAGGTAGAAACAATAGGACTTGACAAATGGTTGTATATGAGGGTGAGAGAGAAAGAAAGGAATGCAGGATGGCACCAAGATTGTGAACCCTGATGCCTGGAAGACTAACAGTATTCTTGACAGTAGCTGAGAAGTTAGGAAGAGACTGATGTTTTATGGGAAAGATAATGAATTCAGTTTGGAACATGTTGAGTGTAAGACTTCTACGTGACATCTTAAACTCTGTTTAAACTTGAGTTCAGTTTGAGAAATCTGTTAGGCAGTTGAAGATCTGAGGCTGGAGATTGTGAAATATTAGGACTAGAGAAATATATCTAAGAGTCATCTGCAAAGAGATTATAATTGAATCCATGGAGGCTCTGATGTGATTAAGGTAAATAGAAGAAGCTATTGCAAAAACAGAAGGGTGTGCAAACATGGAGGAAGGAGTGGTGTGGACATCAGATGAAACTCTATCTTATCTGAAATAGCCAAAGGACTGATGAATATCTAACCCGACCTTATAGTTTGTTGTACAAATGCATCAAACTCAACAGGAAATCTGGTAGGGACACTGAGGGGGCTGTTCTGAAAGAATTACCAAGTAAAACAAACTTCTTTGTTCTGAAGGGATGAGAAGCAACAATAACAAAAAAAAAGCAAAGCAAAGAATTAGAATTAAGGAGTTACCCATAAACTGGTGAGTTGCTGAACAAATTGTAATATATAAATGTAATGAAATATAATTGGACCATAAGAAATAAGCAAAGAGGTTATTTCAGATAATCCTAGGTAACATGAACTGATGCAGAGTGAAGGGGAAAATATACAAATAAAAAATACAGGGGAAAAATTATAGAAGGACAACAATTTCTGAATCACTTTATCACTTCAGGGTAGAAGGAAGTCCTTGTTCCCCGAGCCCAGCTTGAGGCAATGGGATTGTGGGTGAATATTGAGTTGGGTTGAGTGGAAAAGGAACTGATAATGGTGGTTGCTCATTGAAAAAACTAATAAAAAAGGATTAAGAATTCCAATTATACAAAAAATATGCCCTCTAAGTTTGTCTAGGTAAATTTAATTTTTGGTAAATGACTCTAGTTACACAGTAATTTGAAGGTAAAGTGCTACATGTTCTTTCTTTTTGGTCTGATTTTCAAACAAGTAAATAATACTCCAGAGTTATTATGACAAAAAAAAACTTAAAAAAGAATTGTTCTGAAAGGACTTTGTATCTATTTCCTTGAGTCCCTCACAGGTGACAGTGACAGGACAGGCTAGTTATGAAAGTAGGTCTAACTCAATTCCCATATCTTACTACCTTTTTTCTCTTTCTCTAAAGAGATATAAAGCTAACAATTTCCTCGAATTAGTGTCCGAGGTGCTGAATGGGAGAGGAAAGAGCGCTATCAAGAGGAGTCAGAAGGACTCCGGTGTGCACTGATGTTTGGACACTATCATTACATCTTCAGGGTTAGTTTCTAAAATACTGGTAGACTGATTATTAGTCACTTACAGTATGGAGAAATGAAAGAGGTCAAGTAATCACAATATAACAGAGACAAACATGCAATGAACTGTATGCAAAAAGGTGCAAAAAAGGATCAACTGGGGATAGTACCACAAGGAAGGTATTACAGTTAAAGAGCACTGGGAAAGGCTTCTTGCAGAAGGTAAAGCTTTAAGGAGGGCAACTCTAAGTTTAATAAAAATACTAATAAATAACAACACTAAGATAAATAAATAGTTCTAAACATTGACCAAGTGAGGGTTAACCTTATCACTGTTTTTAAAGACTACGCACCTAAATTTTTCTACTTGAGTCTCGCTTATGAAATCACTTCAAAAACTTTTTTCACAACAATGTAAATGAAAATCTCATTAAAAGGAAACCAAAATATGATTACTGGAAAAATCAATGATGGTCCTGTCAAAAAATTTTTCTAAATATTTTTTCCATATTGTCTTCAATATAGCCATTTAATTTTTAAAGCAAGTCATATAACTAGCTTAAAGCTTTATGGAATTTGGCTGAGACTTCCAAAAGTTTAAATCAGGTGATTAACTAGTTAATGATAAAAGAATTTCTGGCTTAGCTTTATTAACTCTATTTACTTATGATGAACATTTTCTGGTTAGTTTGCAAATTCCAGAATTAATCCCCCAGTGTTTACTGATCAGTTTACTATTGTACCTGAAGCAAATCTTTCCCTTCTGCTATCAGTTCTTTCACATGTAAATCTTTACCTTCCCAATTCTTCCCTCTGTAAAAATTCCAATTATATCTATCCTGCCTTGTCCTATATAAAATTTTTGAAAATGTTACTTCTGGTGTACTGGTTTTGGGGTACTATGACATTATTCTCCAAGCATATAATAAACTGGTTATTGAAATGTCTCTGTGTCTTGATAAATACAATTGGAAGCAGTGCCTATCAATGAATCCTTGAATGGTTTCCTATCATTCTTGAAGAACAATGAATAAAACATACCTTCCCACCCCAGGACAAATGGGGAAAAGGAAGAATGAAAATCCTGGGACAAAATGCTGTATACATTATTAGATAAGGATGCTTTTGCTTAATTGTTTTTTCTCAGTTGTAGGTCTTCCCCTGCAATCATATTAGGTATTGGTTTATAAATTTTATTGATTTTTTTTTAACCCAGTGGGAGCAGAAAAGGGTCATGTGTCAGAGTATGACTTAAGTACTCTTTATTGAGCCTACCAATATAAAGACAATACCCTTATTTCCAGTGCAAAGCAGTAGAAAGAGGGCAAGCTTTGGAATCAAGAAGACTTCTGTTTAACCCCTGTTTCTGAGGCATACTTGGCTATGTGACCCCAAGCAAGTCACTCAGCCAAACTGTGCCCCAGGAAACTCTCTAAGATTATTAATTATATATGAGTTGCCGATCTATATGGGATGGAGTTTTCACATTGGGAGTTTCTTAAATAGATACAATTACAAATCAGGATCCTTCAAATCCTCCCCTCCTCCAAGTAAGCAAAAAATAAATTTCCCAAAAGATGTATTAAGCACCTACCAAGTACCACTCTCCATGCTAAGAGCTGTTGACACAAAGAAAGGCAAAAGCTGTCCTTGCTCTCAAAGAACTCACAGCCTACTGGGGCAGACAGCATTGAAGTGACTATGCACAAGAAGATATATACAGGATAAATTGGAGGTAGTTGCAGAAGGAAGGTACTAAGATTAAGGAAGACGAAGAAAGGTTCTTGTAAAAAGTAGAACTTTAGTTGAGAATTCAGGGAAGCCAAGGAAACCAGGAAACTCAATTAGCCAGAAGTCTCATTTGAAGAGCATTTATTAAGCACCTACTGTTTACCAGAGACTGTGCTAAGTGTTGGGGATATAAAGAAAGGTAAAAAGCAACAAAAAAACCCCACAGTTCCATTTCTCAAGCAGCCCACCTTTTAATAAGGGAGGAAACACACAATCAACTGTACACAAACAAGATGTATACAGGAAAAATTGGTGATAGTCCCAGAGGGAAGGCACTGAGATTAAAGAAAATTGGAGTTTCTTGCAGAAGATGTGATTTTAAGGATAACTCCCTAACCAAGCTTTTGCTTTTCCAACAAGCTTTTCTAGATTCTTGTGACTTTTGTAACTCAAGTGATGAATTTCTACTCATAATTTAGGTTTCTTGCAAATCAGAAGAAAATTATTTAAGCATGAAAAACAAGTCCAGCACAGACATCAGTGGATATTTAAATAGCTTATAAAGCCCCAAAACATTAGTCATTCTAGTCTGTCATCTTGTGATAGACATGGAATTTCAACACAATTGTCCAATCCATGAATATGGAGATCAACATAATAAGAATGCATGGGCTTTGGAATCTTATTAGAACAGTTGTGAAAGGTTGCTCTGACCAAAAGGAATGGCATGAAAGAAAAATGATGGAGACTACACCTATCATTTTATAGGTATAGGGAACTGTTAGATGAGGGAACTCCCTCTACTGACAAAGTTTGGCAAACCTTCTCTGAAACTGATTTCCCCAAAATACAACAGTCTATATGAGTCAAAGAAGGTCTTAAACACCAGTTTCTTGAATTCATGGCCAAAGCTCTATCTACTATGTTAAGAGTCTATTACTTTTAAATGGAATAATGCATAGCACAAGGGTTTTTAATCTGGGGTCCACAAGCCCTGGATATATTTCAGAGGGTCTGTGGACTTGGACAGAAAAAAAAGCTGCATTTTCACTTCAATATAACTGGTTTTCTTTGTCATCTTTGCATCTTCTTTTATTCATTTAAAATAATATTCTGACAAGGGGTTTGTAGGTTGCATCAGACTACCAAGGAGTCAATGACACACAAAAATGGTAAAAGACCTAAGGGATAGCATAAATAAGCCTTTAAATATCAGTATTATTTCATGACAATATATTGTTTTATTAGAAGAGGAAATAAGTTTTTCAAATATACACTTTAAAAAAATTAATAATATTCCTATGAGTAAATGTTGAGGTTTTTAAAAATGCAAATTAAAATAGAAAATTTTTTCTTTGAATTTCTATTCCCTTATGCTATATGGTAGGTAGTTATAGAACAACATAGGTTCAAATGATTAACAAGGAATGTCACCCATAGCATTTGAGAGGCATATGGTGGGCATAAAAATAGGCTGGGAATTATAAAAGAATAATATAATATAATAATTCATAAATAATTTTTTATTTATATAATATATAATTAACATAATAAATAAAATAATATAAAATAAGAAAAATGTATGAGTGAAATAAAAGATGAGCTGGCCTCATGGTTTCCTCACTCTTTTAGTGCTTCTCTTTGTATCTTGCTTTCACATTTAGATTGTGAGCTCCTAGAAGGTTGGGAATTTTCTTAATTGTATCCCCAGCACTTGGCACAGTGCTTAGTCTATAGTTGGTTGCTGTTGTTGAGCTGTTCAATGGTGTCTGACTCTTTGACCCCATGGACCAAGCTATCCATAGGGTTTAATTGGCAAGGATACTGGAGTGGCTTGCATTTAGTAGACACTTAATAAGTGTTTATTGATTGGTTTCTAATGGAGGAGACAACATGCAAATAATTATACACACAATATATATTCAGTGCAAATGGAAGTTTAGTTTCAGATGCAAGTAATTAGCAGGAGTGTGAGAGGTCCAGAAAAGGCTTCTTGTAGAAGTTGGGGAGCTGGGTCTTAAAGGAAGTCAGGTTCTTTTTTTGATTATAGAAATGTTCATGTTGGTTCATTTGTCAAATTCACAATTTTTTTAATAAAAGAAAGGATATTTTTAAAAAAAACCTTCCCTAAAGTAGTTTGATGTTGTTAATTCAGAAGGCAATTTCTAGTGCTCATGATAATAATGGCTCATATTGCTATAATATGTTAAGGTTTTTGAAAGCATTTTGCATTGTCTCAGAAGCTCCTCAAAATACTGTGAAGGTGGTGTTGATTTCCCCATTTTATAGATGTGGAAACTGAGCTTCAGAAAGCTTTGACTTGCCCAGTATCACACAACTAGCATTTGTCTGCACCAAGTTTTAAATCTAGATCTTTCTAGCTCCCAGTCTAGCTCTCTGTTCATTGTAGCATGCAAAACAGGACCGTTGGCTGTTTAACATTTTTAATTGATGACTTGGATAAAGACCTAAGTGGGATGTCTTTCACCATGACACTGAGCTGGAAAGGAGAACTATTATGGTGGATTACAGTGAGCATTTTGAAAAAATCTGGAATGATCAAAGCAATGGAAAAAATCTAGTGAGGTAAAATTTCATAGGAATAAATAGAAAGACTTGGGTTCAAAGAATCAACTTCAGAAGAGCAAACTGGGGGAGGTGTGGTCAGATAGTGGTCGATCTAACAACGAAGTCAATGGAGTAGTCAGATGAGTGAAGGACAGTGAGGTAGAGTGGAAAGAATGTCATAGTAGGAGGCTGAAGAGGTTGTAAATCTGAAACCAGAAATTTTGAACGACTTTGTAACACCAATGGAAAAAGTAGTGGATTTGAAAATAAAGAACCTGGAATTGAATTCTCGCTGGCTCAGTGTGATAGCCCACTAAGAGTCTTTGGGCAAATCACTTAACCTCTTTAGGGTTCAATTTTTCTATCTCTAAAATGAAAAGATTTATTTATATGACCTCTCGGATTCCTTCCAGATCCAAATCTACAATCTTGTGACCTAGGGATATTAATAATAAGCTCATTCATAAGAAGAGTGTGACATGGCCACTGAAAAATAGAATGCAATCTTGATATAATGAGGGCATAGTGTCAAGGATAGGGAAATGGTATTTCTTGCACCAGTTAGACAAGTATTTTCTTTAGTTCTTGGTGTCTCATTTTATTAAGGATACTGACAAATTGGAGTGTGTCCAAAGAAGGACACTTGAATATGGTGGTTGTGAGCCCATGTCATCTGAAAATCTGTTGAAGAGACTAGGAATATTTAAATTAGAGAAGGAATTTTTTTTTTTGAGGGGTAGGACATGTCTATAGCAGGCTTATAAAACTGTTTTCAAATATTTAGAATACTATAATGAAGATGCTTGGCTTGGCCTCACAATTTAGAGTTAGTAGTAACAGGAGGAAATTAAAAAGAGGAAAATTTAGGGTTGGTATAAAAAAGCTTCCTAACCCTTGTTATTGTTGAGTTGTTTCAGCTGAGTCTGACTCTTCATGGTCCCATCTTAAGTTTTCTTGGCAAGATACCAGAGTGGTTTGCCTTTTCCATCTCCAGCTCTTTTTACAGATGAGAAAATGGAGGCAAACGGGGTTAAGTGATTTGCCCAGAATCACACAACTAGTATCTGAGGCCATCTTTAAACTCAGGAAGATGAGTCTTGACTCCAGGTTCAGAACTCTATCCACTGTACCATTTAGCTGCCCTAAGCCTTACAGACAGACAAAATTATATTGCAGTGGGACATAGTGTGTAACTTGGAAGTTCTTTAAGCAAAGGCTAGATGATCACTTGTTGGGTATGTAGTAAAGGTAATTCTTTTCAGACATGGTTTAAACTAGGGGGTCAATGAGGTCCCTAACTATAAGATTCCATGGTTCTGTGTGAGGGAAGTTGGAGAAGCTAAGCGTTCTCTTATCTACATTGGTGAATCACAGACTCAATCCTTTTAATTGGGTGTGTAGAAGCTTTACTTGTCCATAAAGTATTTATCAAGTACTCTGACAGTTTTCACTGACATTTTATCATAACCTAGAAAGCTTTTCCATAGGTACAAGATTGATATATATAGCATCATGTTATAAAATTGTAACTTGATGCTTTACTGTATCTATAATTTCAATGGTGGGCGTACTTCCTCCACAGATTTTCTTTCCATTTTATTATGTTTCATTCTTGTCCATGCTTGTAAAATTTGATTATATATATATATATATATTCCTGATTTTGACTAAGGTGGTAACTATGCTATCTAGATGAAAGCCACTATGTCACATTGAAATCGTGAATAGACTATGTTGACCATTGGTGCTTAGGTAAGAATGGGAGGCAGGCTTGAAAGGCAATATCTCCTTGCAGTGTATGGACACAAACCCACTCTTTTGTATTTGTGCCCATTCATAGAATCTCTTCCAAACCAATTCAACAAATATTGAGTTTTTGTAAGCATTATTATATTCTTTTTTATTGCTTCTTATTCCTGTATTTCAACATTGAATAGTATGAACATTTCTGTATTCTATACACAAAGTAGAACAGAAAAAGGCAACAGTTCAAGAAACCATGAATTGCTATTATATATAACTTGCTTTTCTTTTATATAATACAGTTATCCCTTCCACATCACAAGGAATCTAGAAAATCGATATAAAATTTTTTGGCCTTTCCTAAGTACCAGAGAAGAATTAAGAATTACTATGGTATTAAAAGATAAAATATATTGATGTTATGCAGCACTATGCATATATTTTGTGCATTTCACAACTTTTTCTGTGTTGTCTTTATGTACAGTCTGTGGCTTCAGCACCCCCCTCCCCCAATTCCCATTTAATTTCTTATGCCAACTAGTGATATCAAAACTGCGATGGGGAAAAATCAAGATGTGAAAAGGGATGACTGTAATTTTCAGTGCTATTCTTTTAATGTTTCCTTCTGGTCTTTCTTCCGTTTGTTTTTTAAAGAGCTTCAGGGTCCATGCTTTTCTTTTTTGGTAGCTGTCTCACTAGTCTTCCTCCTTCTCCCAGTGCTCTACCCACTACTTCCAATTGAAAAAAGAAAAAACAAACCTCTTTTCACAAATACACATAATGAAACAAAATAATTTCTCACACTGACTGCATCCAAAAATGTATGTTTCATTCTGCACCTTGAATCTGTCGACCCTCAGTCAGGAGGTAGGTAACATGCTCCATCACTGGTCCTTTAGAGTTGTGACTGGTTATTGTATTAATCAGAGTTCTTAAGTTTTTCAAACTTATTAATGATGTGTATCTATTATGTGTAATCCATTATGTATAACATCTATTCCCACCCACTCATTTTTCTTTTTTCTTTTTTTCTGAGAGATGGTTCTATAAAACTGTGTCCTTATTTTGGTTGTTGTCCTGTCATGTCTGCCCCTATTGGGGGTTTTCTTGGCAGAGACACTGGAGTAATTTGCCATTCCCTTCTGCAGCTCATTTTACAGATGAGACAACTGAGGCCAACAGCAAAGTGACTTGCCTAGGGGTCACTATGTGAGACCAGATTTGAACTTGGAAAGATGAGTCTTCTGGACTCAAGGCCCTGCACTTTATCCACTAAGCCACCAGATGCCTTATGCCTATAAGGAAATATGACTCCTGACTGGCTGAAAGAGCAAAGAGCTTCAATGTTTTGTACCTGTATGAAAGGAGAAGGGACTTCTTCAGAGATGGTTCAAAAACTTTGAGAAAAGCAATTAGGAGAGCCCTGTGAAAGTCTTATGAAAACTTGTAGAAAGGTTACAAGACCTTGGAGATGCCAATTTGTAGGTAACTGCCCCCCTATACATACTTTAATTTTAAATGATAACTCCAGAGGCTTCTATGACTGGCCTCCCTTTGATGACATAGTTTTGTCTCTCCCTTTAATGAACTGAGATCTTATTTCACTTTCAGCTAAAGATTGCCTTTATTGTGTATACATTGTTCTATTCTAAACTATAGAATTTCCTCAATTATTGCTTATTATTACTTTGATTTTTTAAAAAAAAGTATACTACTTATACCTGGTGGTCTTTTAACTATTGCTTGGTGGGAGGAAGCTGAACTGGGTACAGTAAGCCAAGTATTACCCTTTCTGTGAAAGTAATGAGAAAGTACCTTTTAACCTGTACCCATTATTTGTTTTAGCCCAGTACCCTTCTGGAAATAAGAGAATGGAAGTGGGCCTAGACCATGCCTGCCCCTACTAGTGATACCAGTGTAGACAAAGCCCTCCTTTTACTCCTTATAAAAGGTAGTAATTACAGTCTCCTTTGGAGAAAGGCAGGGCCACTTCTCTGAGGAGATATTTATCTATGCCACACCCAAGTAGAGTTGTCTTTATGTTTAGACAGCCCAAACTGTCACCCATGCTCTGTGCTTAACACATGGCCTGGTATATAATAGGTGCTTAATCAATATTTTTGATTGATTGATGTAATTAAAGTTATCTATTTTATCTTCTGTGATCCTCTCTACCCCTTATTTGGTCATGAAATTTTCTTCTACCCATAAATCTGTGCATGAGCATTCCAAGCTCATATTGGTCTGATTAGCCACAGTTGAACCCATGGAAACTTGACTCTACCATAGACATGTCATTTTGGTCCTCTCTGAGAACAAAGGGCAACAGCCAAGTCTTCCATACTATATAAAACTCTCTGTTAGGCGCTGAGAAGGTACAAAGACAGAAGCTAAACATTTCAGCTCTTCAGGATCTTACCTTCGTTTCAGAGTGTCATCCCTTTATGACTTTCTTTTCTGTGTTGTCTTTCCCCACTGGATTGTAAGCTTCCTGATTGTAAAAGGCAGGGTCCATCCTTCTTTCTCTTATTTGTACCCCCAGCAATTAGCACAGTGTCTGTGCTTAATAAATATTCCTCAAATTGATTTGTGTTGGTGTGGGAATTGATGGGAAGTAGTACAACATGTGTAAGGACAAATTCAAGGTCATCTGAGAAAGGAGAGAGCAACAGAAACTGATAGAGTCAAGGAAGGCTTCAAAGGTAAGAGATAACACCTGAGCTGACCCTGGAAGATCTGAGAAGCAGGGATGAGGAAGAAACACATTCCACATATAAAAGAAGGCAGTTGTAGCAATGTATGGTCAAGATAGAAGAATAGCTAATCTAGTTTGTCTTGAACTTTGAATGTGTGTGAAATAATGATGGAAAAGTTGGTACCAGAATGGGTAGAGTCTTAAATGCCAAACTGGAGGAGTTCATATTTTGTTTCAGAGGTAATATGGAACCACTAGATTTTTGATGGAGTAGCAGAATGACATTTTAGGAAGATCATTTGGACACTTATGTGAAGGATGGATTGGAGAGAAGAGCCACTGGAGGCAAGAAGAATATTTAGGGAGGTAATAATGCAATAGCTCAGGTGAGAGGTGGTTAGGATCTGAATTAGAGTAGAGGTTAAGTGAGTGGAAAGGAGACACATGAAAGAGATGTTGCAGAGGTGGAAGGAAGAAGGAGGAGGTGAGGGAGTGGAACAGCTCCAATGTTACAACATACTGCCTTCTTAATGGTTCCTTGATCCAAGCCTGGTAAGTGGTAAGCACCCTTAGGGTATGACCTATTCTGTATTAGAATGAATTTGGGTATCAGATTGGCTTAGATATGGTAACACTCTGTCTTTTATTCCCCAATACCCTTTCAAATGAACTTCTTGGGTACATGACCTAAATATAAAAAGTCTCATCATAAACAAATTAGAGAAACATGAAAAATACTCATCAAATTTATAGGTAGGAGAAAAGTTCATGACCAAACAAGGAGCAGAGAGAATCACAGAAGATAAAATGAATAATTTAAATTATATTTATCAATCAATTCGTAAACATTTATTAACACATACTGCCAGGCACTGCTAACTCCTGGAGATACAAAAAGACACAAAAAAACAGTTCCTGGCCTCAAGGAGCTTACAGTCGCACATGGGAGACAACATGCAACTAAAACACACACACATACACAGAACTATGTACAAGATGAATAGGAAATAATTAACAAAAGGAAGGCACTAGAATTAAGAGGGGTTGAGGAAGACTTGCTGTCGAAGGTGGGATTTTAGTTGGAATTTAAAGGACGTCAGGGAACCAGCCAGAGAAAGGGCCCACAGCTGAGATGGAGTAACTTGTTTGTGGAACTGCGAGGAGGTCAGTGTAATTAGACTGAAGAGTCTGTGTCAGGCTGAAGGTGTAAGAAGACTGGAAAGGTAGGAGGTAGTCACGTTATCAGCTTTGAATTCCGAACAGTGGAAAATCACGTTAGTGGCTGAACACAGGATGGATTCGAGTGGGGAGAGACTTGAGGAAGACAGACCCACCAGTAGGCTACTAATTACAGAAGTCGAGGTGTGAGATGATGAGGGACTGCTCTAGGGCAGTATCAGAAGAGAGAAGGGCAAATATTCAAGAGATGTTGCAAAGGCATTGGAAATAGATTCGATGGGGAGTGACAGAAAATGGAGGAGCCAGGATGACTCCTAAATTCTGAGCCCAAGAGTTGAGGAGGATGATTTTTACCCTTTTTAGTAATAGTAAAAGTAGGAAGTGGGAGAGTTTTTAGGGGGAGCAGTAATGAGCTCTCTTTTGCATACGTTGAATTTAAGATGTCTACTAGACATTCCATTTGGGATATCTGGAAGTCAGTTGTTTTTACACAAGTAAATCCAATGAAGCTAAGATTAAAAGGGAAATAATTAAAAGGGGAAAAATTTTTGCAGTAAGTTTCTGTGATAAAGATCTAATTTACAAAATATAAGGAAATGATTCAAATGTATGAGCAAGTGCTATTCCCTAATTGATATGAAAGGATATGAACAGGCAGTTCTCAAGTGAAGAAACCCAGGCTCTGTATGAAAAAATTGTCCAAATCAATACTAATTAGAGAGATGGAAATTAAAGCGATGTTGAGATTCTACCTTACACATATCAGATTGACAAAGATGACAAAAGGAACATGAAAAAATGTTGGAGAAGCTGTGGGAAAACAGGCACAATGATTCCCTGTTGGTGGACCTGTGAACGGGCACAACTGTTTAGAAAAGCAATTTGGAATTATATACAAAAAGTTACTAAGTAGCTTATGCCTTTTGACCAAACTATCCATTGTTAGGCATATGTCCAAAGAAGATTTAAAATAATAGGAAAAGGTCCTATAAGGACAAAAATATTTATAGCAGCTCTTTTTTGTGATGGTAAATACTTGGAAACTAAAGCGATGCCTGTCAGCTAAAGAAAGGATAAATAATTTGTGATATGTGAATGTGACAGAATACTGTTGTGCTATATCAGGAAATAGATAATTTCAAGGAGATATGGAATGACCGGTATGAATGGATTCAAAATGAAGTAAGCAGAGCCAGAAGGACAATTTATACCATAACATCAATATTATAAAAACCAGCAACTGTGAAGACTTTTAATATTAAGAACAAAAAGAACAGGACCAGAAGAACAACATGTACAATAACACTCTGAAGATAAATAATTTTGAAAACTGTAAAAACTATGATTAATACAGTGACTAACTGTGATTCCAGAGGCCCAATGATGAAACATATTATCTATCTCCTGACAGAGAGGTGATATTTTAGGATACAGAATGAACATATCTACTTTTGTAAATAACCAATGAGGGCATTTATTTTGTCTGACTATATATATTTGTTACAAGGAATTTTTTTTCTTTTCCTTTCTTTTTTCCCCAATGGGTTGAAAGGTGAGAGAGAGAAAATAGATTTCTTTTGGTTAAAAATAAATACGTGGGGGTGCTATAGGTGGTGCTATAGGAATCAGATGAGTTCAATATTATTTGAGTTTTATTTAATTGTTTTACATTATTAGAAGAAACCTTTCAGGGAGTAGATATAATCTGTAAATGTTTGTAAAGTAAAAATAAAACACTTCAATACAATTGAAAATGAATCTTTTTCAAAAAGCCAAATTAATTTCCTGGGTGTCCACTTCGATTGGAGATGCCCTAATCTTTTCCTAGGCAGGTGAGAGAGAGAGAGAGAGAGGGAGAGGGAGAGGGAGGGAGAGTGGGTGTGTGCATGTGTGTAGAGGCAGGCTGTGTGCGGGTACAAGGTCCAGAAGGAGTCTGGGCAGTCCCAGGCTGAGCCAGACGTGGCAATGTCAGTGCTTCCTCAGATGGAGGTTTGGGTACAAACTCACTAATCAGAGTAGATTGTAGTGGTGCAGACTTTGTTCTGCTGGATGAGAGATCCAGAAGGAAACTGAGGATTCATAAACTGAAGTAGGTCTTTTACTAAAGTAGCAGAGGTGGCTGCCCCTGACAAGTATCTTTATTTGGGGATCTATTGTTACAGCAAATGCAAAATTATTCATTAATATGATAAGCTCCTGTTTCATCTGTTTTTGGTTTGAATTATTGTTAATATTTTTAAAATGTCGTTAATGCTATGGAAGATAGCAAAATTCTAAAATTTATAATTAGATAGCCATAAAGATTTATGATGCTAGGTGAAGAACACATAGTAATGAGAAACTTAAATGCCGACAATAAGTAGAACTTGGGGTATTTAATGATGTACCTTCCTGGACCTGACAGCTCATTTTCCCGGGATTTGATGAATGATGCCAGATTTATACCAAATTGATTCCATCCCATGATTTTGGGAAGACAAATCATCCCTGAGTCTGCACAATAGCCATTTGTCACAGTGCCACAGATCACTTTGTTCCTGGACAAACCAGCTTATTTACTGCTCTCTCATTAGAACATTTAGTCTCCCATCTCCTTTCCTTTGTACAATTCCTGTGCCTGGAATGCACTTTGTCCCCACCTTCGCCTCTCAGAATCCCTAGCTTCCTTAAAAGCACAATTCAAATATTACCCCATAAATGAAATCTTTCTTGATCTTCCCACTTTTTAGTGCCTCCTTCCCATATTACCTTATACACAGTTTGACTTTTCTTATTTGTGAACCTATCCTTTCACCTCAAGAGAATGTAAGCTCCTTTAGGACAGGAACTGTGTTTTTCCTTTTCTTTGGATCCCCAGTGCTGAAAATAATACCTGGCCTTTATAGTAGGCACTAAATAAATGACTTGACCAATTGTGCCGAGGTATATAATAACTGCTTGGTGAATTGATGAAAAACGTAAAGATAATTTGCAAGTTATGAATGAGAGAGAGAGTTAGAATCTTATACATCTTTCAATGCTAGAAGAGAGACAAAGAGAGAGTCACAAAGAGAGAGAGAGGGAGAGAGGGAAAGAGAGAGAGAGGGAGAGAAGGAAAGAGAGAGAGAGACAGAGAGAGAGACAGAGACAGAGAGAGAGAGACAGAGAGAGAAACAGAGAGACAGAGAAACAAAGACAGAGTTTATCCGAAGGACCATGGGGACTTTCTTTTAGGCTTACAGCTACAATCTTCCATATGTATTCTCTCTCCCATTAAATGTGAGCTCCACGAGATCAGGGAAGATCTTATTTTTCCTTTGGATGCCTAGTGATTAGCACAGTGCTTTGCACATAGTAAGCATTAATAAATATCTCATTCATTTATTTATACAAGTTCATGTAAGAGAGAGTGGTGTGTGTGTGTGTGCGCGTGCGCGTGGTGTTTTTCCCTTGCCTATGTATGTCCACATTGCTCTGTTTGAATGGGGCTTGCAGGTAAGAGGGAAAAGACATCTTTCTCTTCTCCTCTACCTACCCTTTTCCAAGGAAGACTTTGATTCTTGCCAGGAGGGAAAGCAAGAGGTTGGGGCCAGAGACTGGCCACTTTGTAATTCTCAGAGAGAGGGGGTCCTGGGTTAGAATATCTTTTTGGCCCTTTAAATATTATTAGTCTAGGGTATGTCATTTTTAGGTTCGTTCTATAGCTTCTGATTACTATTTTTTAACGGTAAACCAACCAAAATATCTAAGACTTAACTTCTTTCCACCAAATGACAGGTTCATAACGAACGCACTCAGTAAATAGCAAAGAAATCCATTTATCAAGGTCAAGAGCAAAAAACAGAAAGGATACAAATAAGAATATATACCAGCAAATACAAAGAGTGGATGAGATCTTCTATTGGAGTGAGAAAACTCAGTTCAACTCACAGAGAATCTTGGATTTCATACAAGGGGAAAGTATCCCCTGTCTCTAGTGTAGAAACTAGGTACAGAGACTTGATAGGGACTGCCAGCTCTTTTTACGTTAACCTCTTAGAATCTTTCTCTCCTTTCAGCAACCTAAAGAGAAGTTGCAGTCTTATACTTCATTCAATGCTAGAAGCCAGAATAGAGATCCCTCTTCTTTCCCTTTGTCATACACATATGCCCACCCCTGATGTAGGTGTGGGGCACTAATTTCCACCAATGAAGAGAGCCAAGGATTACAAAAAGTAGCTAAATATGATTTAAGAGTAAACAGTACCAGTTTTCTATATAGGATGAGGTAGAGGAGAGGGAGGAAGGAAAGAAGGGATAAACTTATCAGGTTCTAGTAGCAACAAAATAGCAATATTCCATCTTGTTAGACTACCTCTTTACATGGGTAAGTGTACCAGTCAAATCTCTTCTCATAACCTTATTCCGCTTAGTTGCCCCACCTCCACCTCTTCCAAGGAGATTCTCTATACATACATACAAACACACGCACATGCACATGCACACGCACACCTTTCAGTCTTTCCACATAAAAGAAACTATGCTTCCCATCAGCACCTTTGCTATAAGGGGATACACACAATAGTGAGAACTAAACTAACAGAATATAGCCTTCAAAGGTTCTGTAAGGGAATTGTTTTAATGACTGTATGAATGAGGCTTATTTGTAAAGAGCACATCCAATATTTATGATTGTTTTTAAAAGGTCTCATAAGTATATGAAGGTCCTTGAAAACACTTTTCTATTTCTTACACAGTTTGCTTAGTAAGTAAATTGGTTTATTGGTCACTTCTTTACAGACTGTGTAACAGTAAACATTAGCTCTCATCTCATGATGACAATTTCTGAAATTTGTAAAGCCCTTGAATTAAGTTTGAGTACATTTGTAAATAGCGGTCAGTCTTGGAGTGATCCTCTTGAAATAAACCTGCTGTTCCCAAACTTAAGCCACTAAGTATAAGAAGAAGCCACTTTGAAGGGTGTGCAAGGGATGCTTAAGAAAAAATAAATAACCACTGAGAGTCTTAAATAGAATAAACACTTAAGAGATGTCCTATAAGCAAAATCCCTTTAAAAAGAACAACTGAAAATTGTACAAGAAAACTCTTTCTGGCTGTTTTGGAGGCAAGAGGAATAATCCAGGGAGAGCACCCTTCCATCCTCACCCCTCCTTTGGGACAATAATGAGAGGTCCAGAAGAAAGTGAAACTATTCACTTATTTTGTTCTTGGCCAATCGAGGTGAATTGATGGAATCCTCATAAATCTGCCCTCAGCCCCAATATTCTAACTTCCTTATGGGCCTCACTGAATGGCAGGCCTACTGCCCCTAGCTAACCACTGCCCTCAGATCCAATTCCCATATTTGAACAGGTGTGTTCATGTACTCAAACACAATCACATCATCCATCTAGCCCAAGACAGGACCACAATACCTAACTATCCATCTTGACCAGACAGGACCACAACAACTAGCCAATCAGAAAGCAGCATGACCAGGATGTTCAACCACAGAACCATAGAAGGCTGACAAACCCCTCCTGCTTTTTTAATATTTATATTTAATAATTGCATCTTTACCCTATAGAAATCCATCTTGCTTTCTCTGAAGTTCCTGGCTCCTCTTGGAACTTAGCCTGCCTCACGAGAAGCATCAATCTCAATAAATGCCTATACTTGGATTAGACGTGGTCTGACTGAATTCTTTGAGATGGATCTACCATCATGAAACCTCAATGGTTTTTGGTGGGTAAAATTTAAACTGCAAGAGAATGATCTTCAGCCTTGAAAGAATAGGACAAAAATAGTGAAAACTGAAATCTAATAAAGGAGATAGTGAGGAAGTACCTAGTTTCTTTCGATCTGCTCAAGCATGAAGTCGAACCCCTTATAGTGTTGAGCCCAGGTCATTCAAAGAATTTATAGGCATATTGCTGCACTTCCCTTGACTTTTAAAAAGAGAATTGTGGAGAATGGTAGAGGTACTCCATGGGTATGGAAAGTCAGATGTTCTAACTTTCCAAAAGCTAGAAGCATGTAGACTCTATGAATTATGAACTAGTGAATTTGGCATCAGTTCTTGGGAAAATTTTAGAGCTGATTATCAGAGGTGTGGTTGTAAAGGGGAGCACTGATTATTACAAACCAGCATAGGTTAATTAAGAACAAGTCAGGTCAAACTAATAGACTAGCCTTGATTTGCAGCACTGCTGATTTCTTGTTAGGCCTCATGTGGCCTCAAGGCCATAGGTTCCCCACCCCTGCTGTAACTGCTCATACTCATAATTTAATACTCAGCACTTGTGAGCTAGTTTGAACTGGTTCCAGCACACCCATGCATGTCTCCCCTCACTTTTTTCATACCTCTCCCCATTAACATCTTTCCATGCTACCTCTCTCAAACCAAAGATTCTTTCAACCCAAATACTCAGTCCCTGCCTTGTCCTTCACCCAACAAGTCTAGACTTTCTTTTTTTTGTTTTTAAATAAGATTTTATCCCCTCCCTTCCTTCCCCAATTGTATATAAAATAGATGTTAATTTTCAAAACTAATTTCAAGACCTCTTGCTTTAGTGCCTCAGGAAATAAATAACTAGCAATTGTATGCCACCCAGGAGCCCCAGGTGCATAGCTATTCCTCCTTTGATGTTTAGCTCCATAGAATCCTAGGGCCATTTCCAGCTGTACTGATCTATATCTGGCCACTGGACTCAGATGGTTCTGGAGGAGAAAGTGAGGTTGGTGACTTTGCACTGCCCTCCTGCACTTAAATCCCATTCACTTGCATGTCATGGCATCACCTCCCTGATACCTTGGTCCTCTTCGAGAATAAAGGACAAACAGAAACCTCTGATGGTGATTTTCCTTATTTAAGGTTTCATGTGCAAGACATATCTCCCAAATGAAAACATCAACTTCAGGCTCACTGATATTGGATGAAAAAAGGGGCATGAATATAACCCACATTCTTATTCCATGATCTCATGATACTAGAATGTATTAAATAGAATATGCCATGTGTTTCATCCTTAAGACCCCTCAGTTTATCTTTTATTTTACAGAACTTTATCAATACGCAATCCCATTTCTATGTGAACAATACAATAGGGTAGGTATATAGCAGATGCTTGTTTTTTTGTCTGGACCTGTAATTTATCTGATGTAGGGAGCTCACTGTGAGGAAACTCCTCTACTAATGCAGACAGCAACTATAGTGGAGCATACAGTCTTAGAGAGACATCTCTGTCACTGAGAGATTAAGAGACTTGCTCTGGGTCTTATAGTCAGTATGTTTCGGTGACAGGACTTGAACTCAGGTCTTCCTAACCTTTGATACTAGCTTTCTACCATGCTGCTGCTCATGGCAGATATTATAATGTACTTTTTACAGTTGAGAAAGATGAGGCCTGAGTTCAGACGGTCAGTTAGTGGCAAAGCCAAAACCACAGACCTCATCTTCTGATTCGTCATTTAGCAAGAGAGGGTTTTGGTTTTCTGAATGTAAAGGTAATTAAACTTAGAACAAGAAATGTTGTATAATCTCCATTTTGGTTTTCTTTTTTTTTAAAAAGGGGGATTGTCTGTATTTATTTTTGTGATGATGATCCAGAACAGGCCGTTGGTTCTATGGCTTTAGTTCTGCCTTCCTTAACTCTAAATGATAACACCACCAATAGCAACAGAACACAATGCTGCTGCTGCTAGCTGGCTGGCATCTATATATAACACTTTTAGGTTTGCAAAGCGCTTTGTAAACATCTCAATGTTACACTCTCACTTGCCCTGGGTGGTAGGTGCTATTATTATCCCATTTTGTAAATGAGGAAAATGAGACAGAAAATGGTGAAGTAACTCACTGAGGTTCACAGCTAATAAATCTCTGAGGCTGGATTTGAACTCATGTCTTCTATCCACTGTGCCATCTGGTTACCTAAAGATATTGTTGTTGTGGTTTGTCTTTTCTTCTCAAAGAGGATCATGACATCAGAGGGCTCATGCAATGACATGCAAGTGAATTGGATTTAAGTGATGGAGGGCTGTGCAAAGTCACCAGCCTCACTTTCTCCCTTTTTCACATCTGTGTCCAGGGGCAAGATATAGATCAGGATGCCTGGAGATGGCCCTGGATGCAGTGGGAGCACCCACAGAGCATGTCAGAGTGCTAATTATCTAGCAATTATGAGGGAACATATGTTTATCACACAACAGTCAGAATTCTAATCGAGCCAATATCCTTGAAAGGCATCTGTTAGAATTTCTATTGGCTTCCAGAGAGAAATCAGCCTATGAAGGATAAGCTGTGTGAACCTCAGCAAGTCACTCAACCACTTTCAGTCTTATTTTTCTCATCTATAGAGTGGGATAATAATAGTATTTACTTCCTGGGTTATTATGAGTATAAAATGTTCCCCAAGTATGAAACTCAGTCAGTAGCAGAACTCTGATGAACAAAGTTTTGGTTTAAATTTAATCTTGAAGATAGAATGAAATGTTGCATAAAATATTAAATATGAAATCTGCTATTTTTGCCATACTTAGAGTCCATATCTGGTAATGGGTTCCACTCTCTCAAGTCACTTCCTACGGCATTAATAAATTTAGAGATTTACTATGCAGCTTTCATATAATTTATTGCACACAGAATAAAGAGAAAAAACTAGACTGAGAAATTATACATGGAGAGGTTTGACCCCTACTACCTCTTAGTTTTTTTTTCACTTCCAGAACTGGGTGTGTACAGGATGGCATCCCAATCACCTGTACCTATAGCCTGTGGGAAAACGTGTGTAAGGAAAGTGCACTCCCTACTTCAGACACATGAACCAAGAGGGAAGTCAGTTTCCCCACTTCACCAGTCAAATGGCATTTATTAAATAGCTGTCGGTCTAATCTACTCTGGATCTCCCTCCAGACCACACCTCCACAGGTCACCATCTCTGCTCCAGGTGACTATCATTTCCATATGGCAGAGTTAAGTACGGATGAGTCATCTGGCTGGTATCTCAATTTTTCCATCTGGTACCACGTCATACCAGCCACTGTCCTTTCTCTCCTTTTTGGAACAGAGAAAGGAGTCTAAGGAGGAAAGTGAGGGCATGACAACATACAGATGGTACCTCTCTTATCCTGTAGCATAATTATTGAGCTCACTGGGACCCTCAATGAATCGTCCCCGATACATACCAAGATCATCAGAGATGGCTCTGTCAATTTCTCTGTGATCACAGGCTTGGGCACAAAACAAAATACTAATTCAAGGGTTGCTGGGAAAATCAAATGAGATACTTTGTGAAGCATTTAGTACAGTGCTTGGCATATAGTAAACAATATAGAAATGTTAGCAACTGTTATTATAACCGTAAGATTGCAAGGTGCTTATTTGTGTCTAAAGGTGGCCATCTCTAGGGTAGGGAGGGGAAGGAAGATAAAAAGGGAAAAAAAAGGAATTTACATAATTTTGTTGTATATTTAAAGAAATATCAAGTTGTGTATACATGTTTTCATGTGTAATCATCTTTTTTATTATACTGTGTTATTGGAATGCTTTTTATATGTAATCTTCTTTTCTTATTATGCTATGTCATGGGAATGCTCATTTTACTCCATAAACTAAAAATAAAATAAACTGTCAAAAAAAGTCCAAGGCACATTCTCAGGCCACATTCATTCTAAGTGAGTTAGGTAGGAGGTGAGGCAGTAGGCAAGCTAACCTCTTGAGAACCTTTTTAGCTTCTCCTTTCAATTTGTTTTCTGTCCATAATATGTCCATTTTCTTAGTCACCTATGCTTGAAACCTCAGGATTATCTTAAACTCCTCCTTCCCTTACCTCATATCTAGCTAGTGTTGATGGAGCAGAAACTTTGGAAGAAATAAATGAGCATGAACTTCAGCTCTGATGCTTGCTAGCTGTATGAACTTAGATAAGACATTTAACCTTTAAGCCTCAGTTTCTTCATCTGTAAAATGATCATAATACCTGCACCATCTACCTCACAAGGGCGTTGTGGGGGAAAACAATTGACAACCTTAGTGCACCATATAAACATGAATTATATATGTTTGCTAATTGCTCATATGATGCACAGTGGATAGAGTGGCAGACCTAGAGTCAGGGAGACTCATTTTCCTGAGTTCAAACCTGTGCTCAGACATGTACTAGCTGTCAGATGAGCACAGTTATGGGACTGGCAATGGCTAGAATGAATGGTTTAAGTCTTGAAGAACTTTAATTGTTAAGTTGTAATGGCAGTTTAAGGTTAATGGTGGGTGGGGGAAAGAGTTAAAGATTTCCCTGCCCATTAATAGGCCTCAATACCTTTTGTTAGTTTCTATTAGGCACTGGGTCAGAGGGTCCTGCCCTCCAGCTCTGAAAAGTGTATATATACTCTGAGGTGAGGTTTTGTTTTGGGGCTTTTTGGAAGATTTGTGTGCCACATGAGACTCTGGGAAGCCACTAAGGAGCCCCAAGATTTTGAAAACCAGGATGTTGGTGCTTCTCTCTCTCTGGTAACTATGTATGTGGGGCAACTAGGTGGTGCAGTGGATAGAGCACCAGTGCAGGAGTCAGGAGGATCTGAGTTCAAGTGTCACCTTAGACACTTGACACTCACTAGCTGTGTCACCTTGGGCAAGTCACAACCCCAACTGCCTTATCTTGGGCCATCTCCAGTCATCCTGATGAATAGCTGGTCACTGGATTCAGATGGCTCTGGAGGAGAAGTGAGGCTGGTAACTTTGCACAGCCCTCCCTCATTCAAAAACAAAGTCAAGTGAAGATCATGTCATTATTTCTCTGATGGCATGGTCTTCTTCGGCAACAAAGGACAAACACACACATGCACACATACTAGAATTATGTATTTTAAGAAGCTCTGTCTTGCAATAGAGATACTACTACCACAGGGCACAGAAGCTAATTCCAAATTTTCTTCTAGAACTATGGGACTAATTCACAGCTCTGGCAACAGAGTCCTAGGATGTTTGTCTTGCCAACACTGCCTTTCTTTTGGATGTGGGCTGACTTGAAGGTTATGATGTTCAACTTCTTCATTTTAAAAATCAGAAAACTGAGGCCCAAAGAGAGGAAGGATCTTACTTAGTCACACAGAAAATAATAATAATATCAATATAATAATAATCAAATGAGACAAATAATAATCAATATAACACTGTAAGGCTTCAATGTACTTTCTTCACAACAGCCCTGTGAAGTAGGTAACACAAGCATTATTTTTCCCATTTATGGGTGAGAAAACTGGAGCCTAAAAAAGTTAAGTGACTTACTTAACAAGAAAGCGCTAAAAAAGTCAGGGATCAGGACTCAGTTCTACCCTATATATTTTTACACTCAGCCCTATACATTTTAAAACAAGTATTTTCAATATATATTTATTTTCAATGTATTTGAATATATATTTTCAAATATATGGAATGAAAAAATATATAGGACATTTGAAAATCTGTATATTTTCAAATATATATAATACATATATTTAAAAATATACAAATATTTCAAAAATACATATATTTTCAAATATATATTTAAGTACATAATTTTTAAAAATTTAAATATTTTTCTTTAGTTGAGAGCTCCATTTTCGGAATTCTTAAGAAATATTCCAATTTTATGGTTTGAGGAAAAACATAAGACCTTCAGTTCTTATTACTCTTTATAAACTCCCTTTCTTTTAAAATTCTAGCATAAGCAATGGGACAAAGATAGAAGCATTTTTATTTAGTAAGGCCATTACCAAAATGTACCAAGTCAGGTCACATTGGTTTCATCTCCTGGTCAGCTGTCTAATTTGTAATTTATGTATTACTTTTTATTTCCGTTCTTACTGGAGACAATTACTGGGGAAAAATGACATCATAACACTGTGTGCTTAGAAAGCTTTTGCTTTGGTTGCCTGAGATTTTCCATAGAGTGAACTAACATGGGTAAGCAATTTGAATAAGCAGTTTTGGGATGTAGAGATCATAGTCCTGAGAGTTATAGGACCTGAAATCTCTCCCTATTCTCTATAGACTTAAAAGGTGACCTAGTTGAAGTCACTCTGGAGATCTAGCATTCTGTGACCTGGTTCAATGAGACAGGCAATAGCATTCTCCTGTATGATTTGGTAGGGGTTTTGATTGTCTAAACTGGTAAAATGTGGCAAAATTGGCTTAAACCTTAGGCCTTAAGTAAGCCCAAGAACATTTCCTAATGATAATGCTACAGACATGAAGATGTAGGTGTTAATTGAATTTTTTTTCCTGGTGTGAGATGAATCAAATAATAAATGAAAAAATGTGTTAAATAGCTTGTATGGGCAAAACATGGTAAGATCAGCACATATAGATGTGGTGTAAGATGAAGGAACCTCAATAAAACTTGCTGGTAATTCTTATCTATTGAACTGAGACAGTAGGAAATGAATTGGAGTACCATTAGCCAAGAGGAAAATTATTACGGAGAAGAGTAGGCAATGGCAGCAGCAATGGGCGAAGGCTTTTTGTGCCCTAGGCAAGATTTGAGAATTTTATGCCTTTTACCGCTCCTAGGAACAGTGGATAGAGTACTGCGCCTCGAGTTAGGAAGATCCCAGTTGCAATGCAGCCTCAGATATTTACTACCTATGTGACCTTGGGCAAGTCAATGAACCTCTATTTGCCTCAGTCCCTCTAACTATAAAATAAGGAAGTAATAGCACCTACCTTCCAGGGTTGTTATAAAGATGAATTGAAAATTTATTTGTGAAGTGCTTAGCAAAATGCCTGCTACATGGTTTGTGTTTGTCCTTTGTTGCCGAAGAAGACCATGCCGCTGAGAAATGATGACATGACTTGCACTTGACTTTGTTTTGAGTGAGGGAGGGCTGTGCAGGTCACCAGCCTCACTTCTCCAGAGCCACCTGAATCCAGTGACCAGATATTCATCAAGATGACTGGAGATGACCCAGGATGAGGCAACTAGGGTTAAGTGACTTGCCCAGGTCACACAGCTAGTGAGTGTCAAGTGTCTGAGGTGAGATTTGAACTCAGGTCCTCCTGACTCCTGCACTGGTGCTCTATCCACTGCACCACCTAGCTGCCCTGACTGCTACATGGTACGAATTATGTAAATGCTAACTGTTGTTGTTATTATTATAATGATTATTACTGGCCACCAGAAGCAAAAGCCCTCATTGCAGATATGACTTGGCTTACTACAAACAAACTTCACCTGTGTGTGGCATGGAAAAAAGCAATTTTCTGGCAATAAAAATATAGGCATTATATCATATTGCTTGCTCTCTTGGGGAGGGGGAAGGGGAATTTGGAAGTCAAAATCTCAAAAAAGTGAATGTTGAAAACTATCTTTACATGTGATTGGGAAAAAATAATAAAATCAAAAATAAAATTAAGTAAAATAAAATTTAGAAAAATAAAATTAAGCTCTTAAGTAGGGGAAAAATAGGCATTTATAAAATATCATAAATAAAAGCATCTCTTGTTGTTCACTATTCTATGTGTTTCACTTTAGGCCTAAGCCCTAGTCTCAGCTCTGAGGACCAGATGTTTTATATTGTCTTTTATGAGATAACAAGACTTGGTAGAATATACCCTGTGATGCGTCATACTTGACACCATCAGTGTGTGTGTGTGTGTGTGTGTGTGTGTGTGTGTGTGCGCACGTGCGTGTGTGTGTGTGTGTTGTGTGATGAGGAGGGAAGGAGGAAGAGAGAGAGAGAGAGAGAGAGAGAGAGAGAGAGAGAGAGAGAGAGAGAGAGAGAGAGAGAGAGAGAATCTTTCTCTCAAAATCAAGGTAGGGAAAGAGCATTAATGCTTTGCAGTTTAAAGGAAGGCTGACACTCAGACTATTTCCTTCCCGACAAGGTAACTGAACAAAATATTAAGGCATGTTCCCCCAAGGAAAACATTCATGGATACTAAGGTCAGAGCTACACCAGTTCCTGTAGGGATCCTTATTATAACAGGGTAAACCAAATACAAGCTCCTGTTTCCGGCAGCTTAGCCTATAGGATCGGAGATCTAGAACTAGGCAAGTTTTCAGAAGTCAGCTAGTACAACTACTTCGTTTTATAGTTGAGGAGGCAGAGGCCCAGCAGTTTAAATGTCTTCCCTTAGGTGTCACAGATGGTAAGTGTCAGAGGAAGAGTTTGAACCCAGAACCTCTGACTCTGGAGCCAGTGATCTTTCCATTGGGGATAAGTAGACTGAAGCAGAGAAATAATATAAAAGTGTGAGAGAAATAGCATAAAAGGGCTTCTTTTTGTTCTTCTGATTTAGGGACAGACAAGGAACATGTTTTCTGGGAAGGAATCCAAGCGTTTGAATGAAATTGGATAATTTTTCCATTTTCTGTGCTATTTTGTTATCGTTCAAATTATGCCAAACTGGAGATGCACAGCATATAAATCCTGCCCTAACAGAGATCAGAGGGGCTTTTTGGTAAGCAAAACAAAAGAGTTAACAGGAGGAATAATCACCTTTATACCTGTCATACAATAATTCTTGCTTATTTTCTTTAGCATAACTCAAGTAGTTTTCTATATCTAAGACCCAGACTTCACTGAGACACATGTGACTTTTAAAAATCACAAAATAAATATCTATGTGCCATGACGAGTGGGATTTTCTGGTGCTGAAAGCATTTCTATTTATAAGAAGTATTATTAACCTATCTTTCTAACCCGAGTCATTTTACTAGTGATGTTGAATGAAACACCATACAGAAAGTAATAATAAGGTCTGTTACCTTATCCCATTATCAAGAAGTGGAAAAGAAAAACCAACCACAAAACTTTAATTCCATAATAGGATTTCTCTCTTAAACTATAATTATAAGTGTTAGTACTAGAACACCGGCAAGAATTTTCTCATGCATAAGAAAAGATCATATAAGATTCCTCAACAAAAGCAATCACAGAGCTAACTGTTCAAAGACCATCAGTTATTAACTTCAGACAAGTAAAACAAAAATGGGGAGATGTGTATTTTCCTAAAGTGTTTGCCATTGTCACAGAGAATACTGTGCACAGTATTTAAATGGAAGAGGGATTCTTTACACATGGTGTGGTTCTCTAGATGCTCCTGGCTACACATAATACAGGGCTGATCACATCAATCCCCATAACATGATAAGGACTCCTAAATAAAATATGTGATTTAATCAATGAACTTAACAATTACATAAGGAAAAAACCAAATGGATGAAAACTGCTATTTTCCAAGCATGCAAATTGATACTCAGTTCACTAAATTAGTATATCAGGAAAGATATTTGGGATAAGTTATATATGGACAATGACTGGGCCTAGAACTGAATAGGATTGATTGCAGTTGGGATACTGAACAGTGCTTTCATGAGTAGCGAGGTTGAGCAGTGAATAGAGCTCTGGGCCTAGAGTCAGGAACACCTGAGTTCAAATCCAGCCCCAGACACTTATTGGCTGTGTGACCCTGGACAAATCACTTAACTTGGTTTGTCTCAGTTTCCCCATCTGTAAAATGAGCTGGAGAAGGAAATGGCAAACCACTCCAGCATATTAGCCAAGAAAACCCCAAATGGGGTCACAAAGAGTCAGACATGACTGAAATACTGGACAATAACAACAATGCTTTTTAATGATCTCCAGGAACGCTTCAGTACAAGGATCCGGCTTTCTAACCCAAATGTTTTCCCAAAGTTGCTGTATGGTGACAAATCTTGGAACACTGAAATCCGTGAGGGACAAGGTTGCTCAAGAATGCCATGGAGAGATCTGTGGTGAAGGCAAGTCACCTGCATCATATTTCTAATGACAGCTTATGCTCCAGGAGTAGCATGAGGTCTTTTATTGAGGGAATATAAGATGAGACAAAGCAGTCATGGAAAGAGTCAAAGGAGAAACATAAACAGATGTAGAGGAAGACCTCCAACATGTCCTCTGGGAGAACATGGGTAAGAGTCATGAAAGTTGTTTGAGCTCTGCTCTGTACCAAAGGAAGGAATCCTCACATCCCTGATATCCACAGAAGTACTGAAATCTTCTCTTGGTGGTCCAGCATGGAGTACACTGGTTGCCACATAGTAGGTGCTTAATAAATGCTAGTTGACCGACTGACTGGGGATATAATATAGCTGCAAATCATGGTCTCAGAAATTATAGGTGACCTAAAAGGCCATGGATTCATACAAATAGACTACCGCTTATGACCAGCTTGTGGGAGGGATGTAACATAAAAGTCATTGCCAAAGATGAGTGGGATCAAAATGGAGGTGTCAAGTAGCAAAAATGAGAGGTGACACGTGGACAGGCAAAGTGCTAAGGTGAAATCCACAAAACATCCCTAGGAAGTTTATTGCTGGCAATATCTGTGCATGAAAGGCAAGAAATGAGAATAGATGATTTGAGGTGGAGGGTATAAAGGCATATGTCCCAGTGGCCCCACGTAGCTTTTCTGTGGCTATTTTCACTCTAACTCATCCTACTTCTTCCTTCGTTGTATATTATCTCCCCTCCCATACTTCCAATCTCTTCACACACATGCACACACATGCACGCATACCCCCCCTCACCCCAGATGTATGGAATATACTTCCTCACTTACACCTTGAGATTCCTTCTCTTTCTTCAAGATACAGCCCAAACACTACCTTCTACATGAAGTCTTTCCTCACCCCTTCCTCCCTAACTATCTTTGATTTATTCTGTATATACTTCTACAAGTACCTATTGAGCCCCTTCTCTAGAGGAGGGTTGTTTCATTCTTTGTATTTTCATCCTCAGTGCCCAGCAGAGTGCGTGGCACATTTTGTTGTGGTTGTTCAGTTGTTTCCGTTGTGTTCGACTGTTCATGAAACCCCACTTGGGATTTTGTTAGCAAAGATAGTACAGGGCTTTGCCATTTTCTTCTCCAGTTCATTTTACAGATGAAGAAATGGAGGCAAACGGAGTTAAGTGACTTGCCCAGGGTCACACAGTTAACGTCTGGGGCCAAATTTGAACTCACTCTCCTTACTCTACGGCCAGTGTATTATTCACTATGCCACTTAGCTGTCCCCTGTGGTACGTAATAGATGCTTTAACAAATGACTGTTGATTACTGTCCCCCATGTGATTTTACATGAGAGTATCAGAGGATTTTCAGGGGTGTCTGAGGGAAGGCCCAATATCTTAGCCCAGGAAAGCCTTTTGTGGTGTGCTGGAATATTATCCTGCCACTCCCTACCAAATGGTTTAAGGGGAAATGTAGATTGCCAATCAGGAACTGACTGGAGCTAAAGCCTGATTTTCATTCCTCATGCCAGATGAGAGACTTGGGACAAAAGAACTCAATCCTGTTAGTTGGAGGAAGAGACTTAAGGCCTTGGTCCTTATATGGAGAGAAAAGGCATACCTTTCTCACAAAGGAGTTGATGGCCTAGGGGTTGAAAAAAACAAAGAAGGGGTTATTCCCTTAGGCTATCGGTAAAAAAGCAGTAACTTAGATGGGGTGCTTGCGTGCATGTTCTTGGCCCCCAATTCTAAAATCACATTTCTTTTTAAAAAATCACATTTCTACCTAGCCTCAGAACTCAAAACACTATCTCAGGCAGTTACTCCTCAGCCCAAGAACACAGCCTGCCCCAGAAAAACCATTATCTCCCTTCCTGATATAGCAGCTGACTGCACATATAGAATTTATTAGTCCAAACAATGTTCCGACTGAACTGGCTGTGCACCGGGTCATAGCGACATTTACTACTCACTGACCAATTATATGTATCCTAGACTTAGATGCACATATATTCCCTTACATTTATCTTGTCTACCAAGACATTGATGAAAGCAACCTGGTATTTCTGGGCCAGCCCTGACCTTTAGTTGACTTAGTGACGTTTCAGGCCTAGAACCACACTTCCAGGTAGCTCCTGGAGGGTTTTTTTTCCTGATGAACTCTAGGTAAAATACCTGTGCAGTAGATACCAAAAGTGCATGTTCCTTTAAGAACTGACCACACTTTAACCACTCCCTAATCCCACCCCAAAACACCCAGTTAGCATATTTGGCACATGTTTCACTATAGAATATACTATATAAACTTCACCTGTACCCCTCTAAGGTTGCGGGTTCCCTAAGAACTCTCACCTGCTCAAAAGCATAATAAAATCTTTAACTTGACCTCAACAATGCTTGGGTCTGCAAATTCCTTCCAGGAGCCCTGCCTCTGGTACTCTGGTCTTTGTGGGGGGTCTCACCCCACCCTTCCAGCCCTCATCAGCTCCTCTTATGGGGAGGAGGTAAAAAGTCAGCTGAAGAGGAGCCCCAAAGTATAGGGAGTAAGCTATGAGAACTTCTCAGGGGGGCAAAGAGTAGTGATTTGGTGGATGACCAGTAGGGAGCAGGCTCAGTGGAGAACACAATGACACTGCCAGAAGACAGGGGTGACTCTGGTTCACTGAGGCATGAACTGCCCCTCCAGAAGGGGGCCCTGGTCATGTGCCCTGCATAGATTACCTAAATCTATGTGCCCCTGGGGGCTGCGATTAGAAATGGAGGAAAACCTTTAGCCTGGTGACAGGTTCCTCCTTTAAAGGTATAAGGGAAAGCAGGATGAGAAGGTATGAATGGGCTGCAACTAGCTCTTTAGGAGGGTGCAGTTACACTGAAGAGAGCAGGCAACTTGTTGAAGGGACCCAGGCTCCTTGCTTTACAGAGCTCCAGTTAAAAGCAACCTCACAGGCATCTAGCTCAACTCTTTCCTTTTACAGATAAAAAACAGGTCTAAGAAGCTGAATTTGTTTTATCAAACACAGAAAGCAGAAAGGTAGATTTGTTTTATTAAAGAAACATCAGGCTACCTTTGTTGAATTTATGACATAGCCTATCAAAGGAAAATTATCTTTTGGCTAACAAAAATATTGGCACAGTGGATAGAGAGTTGGGCCTACAGTCAGGAAGACCTAAGTTTAAATCCTGCCTCAGACACTTACTAGCTGTGTGACCCTGGGCAAGTCATTTAATCCTGTCTGCCTCAGTTTCTTCATCTGTGAAATGAGCTAGAGAAGGAAATGGTAAACCACTACAAAAACCAATCAAACAAACCCAAATGGGGTCACAAAGAGTTGGATATGACTGAAACAAATGAATAAAAACAAGGTCTTTTTCTTTGTTTAGTAAACAAAAACCCCCCAACAAACTGTACTTCATACCTTTTAGCAAGAGAGAGAGTTGTTAGTTATATATAAACATTTTCTGAAGGTAAAGGTGATTAAACTTAGAATAAGAAATATTGTATAATTTCCATTTTGTTTTACTTTTCTTTAAAACTGCCCAACATTTGGTTGAGTACACAATTTGGATACAGGCTATTCCAAAAGTCTTAGAGCAGCTTTAAACTATCAAAAAGTAAAATACTAAACATGCCCCAGCCTTAAAATGTTTATTGCAAAGCTATTCAAACTTAAAACTGCACTGAGACTTTTGGGACAAACTATTGAAACATGCTAGGGTTAAATAATATACTTTAGTTTGCCCTTCTTCAATTAAAGATATTTTTTAGGTTTACATAATTGATTTGGTACCATTCCATCCAGACTCATTTTTTTCAGTGACAGAAAAAAAGACAAAAAAAGAATTTTGCAATTAGCAGTTTGGTGAACAGAAGAATATTAAGTAGTGAATGAAGTCGTGGACTTAATACAGATACAAAGACATATGTATACTAATGGGAAAAGAGCATGGATTTTTCTTTTCTAAATAATAATATAATGAGCTGCTTTTATCCTGTGGAGAATTGACTCCTCTCTAGGTGCTCCACACTCAAGTTAAGTGAGCAAACCCCTCCTGGGCCCTGAGTCTACTGGAAGCAGCAACAGGGGTAAGTGATGTCCCTTTGGGGTTTGTTCAACTCACACAGGTGAATGAGAACAGGTTCTACCCAGGCAGTTTAATCCCACAGCCTCGCCACCAGGCAAGATTGAATATTATTTTGAATTATTCTGCTTTAAAAAAATATTTTTGTTGCAGAACGCCATATCATGTAGCATTATTCATTGACAATCAAAGCTGCTGCTCTCCCTGGGAAGCTTGCGGGAGTGATCATTCTAAAAATAAAGTGACTGATTGCAGCGTTAACTCACACAAGCATCTGTTCAAATGTTTTTTCAAAGACAAACATGACAACATCTTTAATGGAGAGCACTTTTAATCCCCACAAGTTAAACAGCCACCATAAATACCCGATGCCCTGCTTCCCAGAGAGTTCAGTTAATTTTAAGCGGTCAGATGGCAATGACATTGAAGATGAAAAGATTGATCTTGTTTACTGAAATACAGAGAGCAAGCTGAACGGTATCCTTGGAGCATCGAGCCCCGCAGGATGAACTGTGCACTCAGGTTTTTCCTCTTTCCAGCCGATTTTTGCATTTTCTGATATTGCCCCTGGGGGTCACAGCATTGTTTGCTTACTGGCCCAGATTTCAACATAAGGTCCCTTGTCCTGGCTTCTTTGCTCCCTGGGTACTGAGAAAAGCCTCAATTGTTTTTTTGTTTAATTGATTTGATTTGTTTTTGTTTCTCATCACAGATATGTCATTTCATCTAAAAGATGCACAGTAAACTCTCTGTTACAGGATGCTAATCCAAGCCATTCATATTGATTTTGTCATGTCCTTTCTTTTTCATTTGAATATGAATGTCAGGTTCACATATCCTCTTAACCTGAATTCATTCTGTTGCATATTTTTTTTAAATTTTAATCTTTATTGATGTCTTCTGGAGTTACAAAGGGCTGCCTGAGACACCTGCTAGTTGTGTAACTCTAGGAATTTGCATTAACCATTTTCAGACTCAGGTTCCTCATTGGTAAAATGTGAGGAAAACAGCGCTTACCTTGTAAGGTATAAATTATATATATATATATATATATATATATATATATATATATATATATAATGCTTTGTAAACCTTGAAGTGCTATGTAAATATTAGCTGCTGTCATCATCATCATCATCATCATCATCATCATCATCATCATCATCATATTTCCTTCTCCTCCCTTACCTGTCCCCTGACAAAGAAGTCATTCTTTAAAATCAACGCTAAACAAAAAATTGAAATAAAAATATAAAAGCAATTCAGCAAAACTAACCAACACGCCAACTGAGTCACAGTAAACATAAGGTTTCAAATAGTCCCCTACCTCTGCAAAGAAGGGCTGTAAGTAGGTAACTTTTTACTTTTTTCTTCAGGGCAAGCTTGGTTATCATAACTAAAGAATTCAGTTTTTTAAAAAATTTTTTTTCCATTCACATCATTTTCCAAAGTTCCATTTAAACAAAGGCAAGATGTCATACTGTGAAGACTGGTCTCTTGTTTAAATCCTCTTTGCTTTGTGCTTCATGTTGCAGAAGGAAGGAAGGAGGAAGAAGGATGGAAGAAGGGAAGGAAGGAAGGGAAAGAGGAAGAAAGGAAAGAAGGAAGGAAGGAAAGAAGGGAGCGAGGCATCATCTTTTTTTATTATTGTACTATATTATGGAAATTTTTGTTTTATTCCATAAGTTAAAATAAACAAACACACATATAAATAAATATAAAGGAAGGAAAGAAATAAGCACTTTTTAAGCCCCAACTATGTGGGATTGAAAAAACTGAGGCACACAGAATGAATAAGGGTCACACAGCTAGTAAGAGTCTGAGGCTGGATTTAAATGAAGGTCTTCCTGCCTCGGGGTCCAGTGCCCTACCCACGGAACCACATAGAAGGACAGTCCTCTGAGAGTATTCTAAAGCATTTGATTAAAAATATATTTGTGCTTTTGGTTCCTTGTAGAACCTCGGCAGAAATGGGTCAGAATTAAAGCACCAAGTTTCAAAAGATTTCCTTTCTAGCTCCTCCTGGGATACAGGAGGCAATGTTGAACAAACCTCCTCATTCAGAGAACCAAATGTAGAATTGCAGCTTCTCTCTAATGTGTTATTATTGGGTAAAGTTTCTGAACACCTCTCTTCCCCCCAAGCTGATTTCAGCCTTTAAATGTATTTGTAGCAGCTTCTTTTAAAAAGTACAATGCCACCTCCACATGTCCTAGCATTTCATTTAGAAATACTCAAAAGAGTTTAAGAAAAATCATAAAGGCTGCTGTAAAGTTGTACTATATATTGTTCAAGCTGTCATGGAAATATAACATAGATTTTTCAGTTTAGGGTCTAGAATCATCAAGAGAAATACTAGAAGGAGATGAAAAGAATCTTTTTTCAGGGATGTAAACTTAATGTCTGGAAGTGGAAGCAAAATGCTTATCCTCCGATGACTGAAAAATGACATTTCCCTCCATTTGTAGAACTTCATTTATGAAACCGTCTGCAAAGCTGGCATTGTTTGGGTGACATGCTAGCCTATTAATTCATTGATTATTTTTGTTATAATCATAGAATAACACAGAGGATGATTTACAGATTATTTAATCCAAAGTCTTTATTTTAAAGATGTGATAAATCTGAGGTCTAAGTTAAAAGCTTGGGTGGAGGTAGCAGTTCTGAAACTAGGGCCAGGAACCTCTGGGGACTCAGATCTTACTCCAGACCCTTCCTGGCTATGGGGCCCTGGAGAAGACACTACCTTTTTGGTTCCTAGTTTTTTATCTGTAAAATGGGAATAGTAACAATACCCAGGGTTGTAAGAATCAAAAGCAATCTTGCTATGTTGTCCTTTTGTTTTTGGATTGGGTTCAGCTAGAAATAGGCCTGGGACAAGCTGCTATCCTGGTACTATTATTTTATAACATAATGCTAATAGCTAGCACTTATATAATGTTTTAAGGTTTCAAAGTGCTTTATAAGCATTTAATCTGATTGGAGCTTCAAAATAACTCTGGGAGGCAGGCGCTATTATTATCATCCTCATTTTACAGCTGTGGAAACTGAGGCAGAAAAGTTAAGTGACTTGCCCAGAGTCATATAGCTAGTGTCCAAGGAAAATTGTCGTTGCTGTTCAGCCATTTTCAGTTGTAGCTGGCTCTTTGTGACCTTATTTGGCACTGTAGTGGTTGGCCATTCCCTTCTCTATTTCATCTTATAGAAGGCGAACAAAGGCAAACAGGGTCAAGTGATCTGACCAGGGTCATACAGCTGGCAAGTATGTGAGGCCAGAAGAACAGGTCCAGTGCTCTATCCACTGCATCAGCTTGAACTCAAGTATTCCTAACTCCAGGTCTATTACTCCATCCACAGTGCCACCTACTGCACAGATGAATAAAATAACTCCTTTCTGTAGATGCATAAGAGTATTAGGCCATAAGTGCATCTTCTGCAGGTCCACCTAAAGTATAAAAGATTATAACTCCAGGAGCAGACAGGATAGTGGGGATGAAGCGGGTCTCATCTTGATCCCATGTGATTTTGATTTCCTTGACTAGGTCTCTACATTTTAAAAACTTTTTGTTCCTTGTAGCTCTTTGCAGTTATTTCTTTAATTATAAAGATCACATAGGCACCAGGTAGCAGAGACCAGATTCAAATCTAGGTCTTCTGGCTTCGAGCCTAGCGATCTTCAGTCTTTGAAATGTTTAGATCAGATTTAGTTCTGCATCCTGCTATTTTCTTTTTTCTGCATAAAAACTTCTATGTTATTCCACGTTGATTTACATTCATACTATTAACATCATTTCAATCACTGGATAGCCATCTCCTTCCTATATTACTGAAACTTTATTTCTGTTTTTAAATTACTACTAAAAATCTCTTTTCGTCCGTGAAGCTTCTAGGATGAAACAGGCTAAGGCATTATTTCATATTTAATATAACCAATCCACCTACCTATACACTATCATTGTGTATGTATAGACTTCTATGTTTAATATAGAATTATAGGAAACCTTCGGGACTATTGACTTAATTTATTTGCATACCATTCGTAGGCATTCATAGCAATGGACTGGTAGACAGGAGATCTGGCCAGTCTGTCAGGAGGTATACATGCATACATAGACACACCAGGATGTATGTGCATATATAAGTTATATGTATTATATTCCTAAATATATTAAACCTTAAAATGACACTGACTTTTGAACCTTGCATGTACATGTGTGTATACATGTACCTATATACACATGTACTTATGTGCATACACACATGTGTATACACACACATATCTATGCATACCTATTTATTTATACATGAAGACATTTTCCCATTTAAAGATAGGTGAAACACACATTTATCTTCAAATAGTTAAATAAGTCCTTCCTCACACTTTTCCTGTTTCTTCTAAAAGAATTTGGTTATGAGACATTCTAGTTCATGTTCCTTTGGACTAGGTGGGCTTTGAGGTCCCTTCTAAAACTGAGGTTCTATAATTGTGAATTTTCTTTTTGGCTCATTCCAAGCCAACAGCAGTCTAAATACATTTTCTGAGGGATGACAGCAATTCAAGTATCGGTGACTTTCACAGAGATGACTTTGAAAGGCAGAGACATTCAGTACCAAAGGCCAACCTTTCCCTCAAACCAGAGTTTCAGTATTTAGCTTTTCAGGGAAGTTTATTAGCAGAGATAGAAAGCACACGACCAGGTTTCTGAATAAATACTGGCTTTTTATAACTACCCTTTTGTATTCTGACAGCCCTCTCCAAAACCACAGTATAGCAAGTAAAGCTATTCTGGGACTCTACACATCTGAAAAATAGCCACTGAATTACCAAAGACTTCTAGGAGGATGTGAGTTTGGCTCATTAGACAAAATACAACACATTTCCCCAACCGTGTTTTCAACATTTATTGAAAATACATCATCAAACAAAGTTACAAGCAAACTGTTGATTGTGCTGAAGGGCAAATCTAGTTGTAGCATGGAAAATAAAGGTACTTTTGTAAAGAACTTTTATTTCTATCTTTTGTGATATGTTGAGAACTTTGATACATATTTCACATTTATTGTGATGTGAAGATAATATCACTTAGAATATATTCATTGGTTGTGTTTGTCATTTTTCTCCCCATTTTTAATGACAAACTCATTTTTCCTTTCTGAAACAAAAAATAGCTATCAGCAAAAAAAAGCAGATAATTAAATACCGTATTATATAATTATATCATAAAACAAAATAGTTTAGGATATAGATGCAACAGGACCGACCCTGTGTAAGTAATCTCCATTGAAATCCCTTAAACCCAAACATCACACTTGGAAGCAGGTGGCCATTAATAATTAAGAAAAAAAGATCGTCAGACAATAGAGGAGTCTGCATTAGGTCAAATGACTGAAAGAAGTGAGTTTGCCTTTTGACTTGCTACAGCTGCATTCATTTGACATCACCTTTTTGAACTGCTGGTTGTAGGAGGTCTGGTTATCACTTATTCAACTTCCACTCTTACCCAGGATGTCTTACTTGGGCTTCATGACAGGGGATTTCTGAGTCACCAGTGGGATATTATTGACTCATGACCTGTAGGAAGCAACTTTCGTGACTCTCCCGTTTCACAATGAGATATTTCATTGGGTTTTCTCAGCTTCCTGACCAGGGTAACAGAATTGTAGGTTTGGGATTCTCAGGATCATAAAGTGAGCTCCCAGTGGTTTTTGCCAGGAGTGCAAGGCCCACAGTGGGTGGTCAAGCCACCTCCGCTTTTATACTGCAACTCACTCTCTTTGCCCTGTATTATCTGCAGCATCCCTAGAGGCGAAAGGCAAGGCAGGGTAGAGTTAGGAGGAAGTAGGAGAAGAAGCTGATATGTTAAAGTAGGGGTAGGTTGGGCCAAAAGTAAGGTGGTATGGGTCTGACTTCTGAGACTAAATTTTCTTCTAACGGGTCTTTGAAGCCTCATAAAGATGGATGGATTAAAACACTATGGACTAAAACATAAAAAATTTGTGGATTACAACAAAAGTTATATTATAGGTTTAAGTTACTAGGGACCCGTAAAACATCATTAATAGATTCATGTACTGATGAAACTCATGATATTACCAGTTGCTCTAATGTTCTTCTAGAGAATACAGTCAAATGATTCATCTAAAGATAATAGCTATTCAGGAGACATACTTTTTCACTTAAGAACTATGTTGAAAGAATGCTTCTTTGGTACATGTGGCACAATTCTTTTTTACTTGAAAAGTATTACTTTAAAAAGCAAAACTATTACTATTACTAAAGCTATTACTTTAAAAAAATTCCTTTTGTCATGAATTTAGCAGACATCATCAAGCACAAACACATCTTTACGCGTTTCTTGTCTATTACTGCTCCAACAAATGTGGTTTAAAGCATTCATTGAGATCCAAATGATGTCATCAGATCATATTTTTAATGTGCTGACTTGTAACCTATCTTTAAAATAAATCTCTCTGTGAAAGTATGAATACCCCCTGGGCTCTGCTCATTTAGAAAACAGTAGTTTTCCAAATTAATCGGGCATTAGTAGAGGTGCACTAGGAACACATTATTTCCCTGTATTATAAATCTTTACCTCTAGAGATTCAGGTGGATATTATATGTAGGCCCAGAAATGCTAATATTTATAAACATTCTGGTTTAACAATCTGTTTTTTTATTAACATTGAGCACTAGTACTAATTAGCTTCTATCATAATTCTATAACAGGCACCTAATTTTGAGATTCAGCATCTCTATTTAATTTCACAACAGATCTGGACTGTTTTTTAAAAAGTCCTCAAGCTCAGAAATGCCTATTTTTTAAACTAAAGTTTGACACTCCTAAAAAATTTAAGAAAAAAATTTTCTAAGATGAAAACTAATAAGATGCTATAGAAGCATCCTAAATTTCAACTAATTCCCCATAATTTCAGCATTTCTAAATTCAAATGACCTTTCCCAACTTCCTATTCATTTGATATGGAGAATGATGCTTAGCTACAATCTCACTAATACAATTTAAGATCATCAATTGGGCTTATTCTCCAAAGCAAGCAAAAATTTTCCCCAATAAATTATGACCTGTGCCTCTGGTATTGTGAAAATTTAAATGGAGTTCTGAAGTTTTTGAGGTTGAAGCTTAGTTTCGAAGCTGTGACCCACATTAAAAAAAAAGTAACCACATAATCAATCTAGAACAGACCCACTGTTGATGAACCACAAAAGATCTCCTCAAATGATTCATTTAACAATAATTTTTTTAAACCTGTAAATCAAGTATACAAAATGAAACCTGAGAGAGCTGCAGTCATATGGTAATTCAAGTCTGTTTTCAATTCACAGAAGACAGGTAATTAAACTCCACCTGGAATCTACTCAGTTGTATCTGTGCATTACAGAGGTTGGTAAACAACATTTAATTGTCTTACATTTAACCATGCTCCAATTCATGGGGCTCTAGAAGAGTGGCGATCTAAAAATGATATACTACCATAATTTGTCTTGAGTGAATTTTGGAAGAAGTGTAATGTTAAATTCTTTTTGCTCATGTGAAAAGGAAGAACATTAAAAGGATAAGAGGCCAGTGGGCCAACTGAGCTGTTACCAGTTCTCTCAGGGTAGTCAGCGAAGCTTTCGCATTACTGAGCTACACATCAAACCAGTGGTCTCCCATGCAGGTTCGGTTCCATTCTAAGCTACAGTTCCAGCACCATTCATACTTGCACTGAGGCTGAGGACACTTCATGTGCATGCATCCTCCTGCAGAGTGGAGGGGGGAAAGGACATGATTACTCTGGACTCTAGAGCAAGCGATATGGAAAGAACAGATGAGTGTTAACACAAGAGGACGAACGGTCATTGCTAAAGGGAGATTGAATATCTGAGTATATTATATTTCTCCCCTTAGTACATTTATATCATACTCTGTGTGTGTACAAGTGTGTTTTAAAAGCAAACCAGACCTTGAATTTCAGTGATACGAAGAGAGGAAACTCCCTTTACCAATGCAGGTCAATACCTGCTTAGCAACTCATTCTTAGAGAATTGAGAGGGCATAGGCTTTCTGGACTCTGACGTTGGATCTCCATCTCTGTTAGCCATGTCTTTCAATATTTCTTCAGTGTTGTAGAATTTGTTAAGACTTAGAAAACAGGAGTCTGGGCTATACACAGATTGTGAGCTATAATACCCTTTTCTTTTGCATATGAGATTGGCATTTCCTGAACTGATTTTTCAAAAATAAACCAAAGGCCTCACAATTTAGAGTTTCTTGCTCAAAATTCCCAAATACAAACAGCATCTTCTTCTGAAGCAGGAAACCCAAGTCTTCAATAGCAAGCAGATTGAAATATTGAGGCAATTATCTGAATGGTCCCAACAATGAATCTGCTTCTGATAGAATTTTCTGGATCATTCAGCTTGAAACAGGATCTCTGCAAGGATTATGTATAAGTGAATGTGTTTGTTATTTAACTCTACCTATTATCATGTGATTTTCTCTCTATCTCTCTTTCTCACTCTCTCCTACTTCTTCTTTTTCCTCTCCTTTCCCTCTCCCTTGCTTTCTGGCCAAATTATATCAGTCATTATTTCAATGCTGTTTTATTTTGCCACTGGGAATATGCTATGAGATTCAATTTTTTTTTTTTGTTGAATTGTTTCAGTAGTGCCTAACTCTTCCTGATCTCATTTGGAATTTTCTTGGGAAAGATACTGGAGGGGTTTGTGATTTCCTTTTCCAGCTCATTTTACAGATGAAGAAACTGAGGCAAACATGGTTAAGTGACTTACCCAGGGTCACACAACTAATAAGTGTCTGAGAGTGGATCTGAACTTAGGAAGATGAGTCTTCTTGACTCCAGGTCCAGCAATCTATCCACTGTACCACCTAGACAACCAAGACTCAATTCTGCTGGGTCCTAATCAATTTTGAACATGTATATTAGGAGAGTCAGTTTGGTGTAGCGAATAGAGAGCCTGGTTTTGAGTCACGGAAACCTGCATTCAAGTCTTGTCTCTGACACATATTAGCTACATGACCACAGAAAGAATTTCCAGTACTGCAGGTCCCCACAGCATTATCACTGGATCAAAACTTTAGAGCTGGAAAGGATTTTTGAGGGTACCAAGTCTTATTTGCCTTTTCCTTTCCCTACGCCTTCCCTCCATACCATTTAACTAATGAAGAAAATGAGGCTGCTAGAGAGTAAGTGAACTTGTAAATGGGAGAGTCAGAATCCAAACTCACGTCTGGTCACTATATACTGTATTGCCTCCAAATGACCCTTCATTAAATCTCAATTAGACTGTAGAAATTCTTAGACAAAATGCCGGTGAATTACTTGGCAATTTATAGCTGCTTCTCTAGAGAATGAAGAAGAAAAGCCATTTGGTTTCAGAGAATAGGAAAAGGAGTCAATTTCTAGGACTAATAGGGTCTGGGAGCTGGGCTTCATAAGGCTGAATGCAGGGCTAGGACTTTCAGGTCTTTTGCTATGATTTTAATTTAGCTGATGATATTTTAGGGCACAAGACTACAGATTTATAGCTGGAAGGCCTAAGCCCCTTCAAAGAGGCAGCAGTGGCAAAGTAAGAGAGCCTGAGGGATCTTCTCTATGGTTATGCAGGCAACATGTAGAAGGATTAGGAAATAGAAACAGGATTTCAGCTTTCACCTGCAGCAACCTTTTTGCTGCATATCTCTTTTTAAATATTAATGGGAATATCTACCACATCAGTAGATACAATACATGGACGTCTCTCTGGGTCTTATTTGTAAAATGGGGGATGGGTGGATTTCATGACCTCAGAGGCCTCCTCCAGCTCTAAATGTACAATTTCTATTCAATGAAATTATTTCCAAGACTGAGACTTGGAAACCCTCGAGGGAACCATAGGTCAAGCATCCTTTCAAAATGCATCCCTGTGTGGGATATCCAGGATCCTATATAACTGTTGCTATGTTACAGATGGTAACTGAAATAGAAATTAATAGACTGAAATCCCACAATGGAATCATGACTGAGACTGACCTGGATACTGTGATCTGTGACTCAGTTTACTATTGTAATCATGCTGCCAACTTTCGCTGATGACAGCTTTATTAGGTCCTGACTCTTTTTAAACTCTAAGACAGACTCACCATTCTTTTCCACTGGTATATGGCAACGGGGACAAGGTTTCGTTGTCTTCTTGATGGTTTCTTTGGAGGCCTCCTCCCATCTTGCTCTCTCAGCAGCTTTTTCATCCACCATAAAGGCCTACGTAAAGAAAGGTGAAAGGTCTTATTGAGCTCAGCTCCACATCTGTGGTGAGAACAGGGGTTCTTAACCCCCCTTTGTATATTATAGATCCCTTTGAAAGTCTGGTAAAGCCTATGGACCCTTTCTCACAAAAATGCTTTAAAACGCATAAAATAGAACACATAGGATTAAAAAGGGAATCGATTATATTGGAATGCAATTATAAAAATATTAAAAACAACAACAAAGGATTTCACAGACCCCAGATTAAGAATGCCTGTATGAAAATCCCAACCCTTCTCAAAAATGATTCTCCAAAATCTGAAAGATGGGAATAATTAAAATCTTTCAGACAAAAAGAATAAAATTGATCTTATCCAACAAATATAAAGTGGCCTCCAGTAAAATTGTTCTTCAATTCTATATTTGGAACTTAACAATAATAACATTTAATGATAATAGTAACATTTATATATCACTTTAAAGTTTGTGGAGCACATTATATATAGTAGCTCATTTGATTCTCTCAGTAGATGGAAAGGGTGGTGATATTATCCCACGAGGAAACAAAAGATGAGAGAGATTAGGTGACTTGTTCAGGGTCACGTAGTAAACATCTGAGAAGAGGCTTGGAGTCAGGATTTCCTGATGCTCAGTTCAGCGTTCCCTCCATTTCATCACATTGCCTGCTTTCATTATATTGTGAAGGTCCTATAAAGCACTAGCAGGCCCTATAAAGCTGGAAAAGTTTGGAACAAAGGTCAGGTGATGGGCTGTGGGTTTGTTGTCTAAGAACCCACTTTGCTGAGCAGAAAGGCATTTTTTTTTGGGTCATGATGACTCATGAAACTATCTATTATCATGTGGATAGGGACCATTTTTTTTCCCCACTGTTGGGATTATTCATACTGATGAAATCACAGTTCTTAGTTACAGATTTCTTGGGGTATTAGAAGCAGTGATAAATTCTACTAAATGCAATTAACATAAAGAATTTCTTAGCATATGATAAATGTCTACTAAAGACATTAGAAAAATGATTCCCTTTGCTATACTTTGATACATTTTTTATTGTTTGGAATGAGAATTCTGTCATTCTTCATCTTCCTACTTAGAAATAATCTGCACTTGTGAAGTTTAGTAAATATAAAACTCTGAATTCCAATAATTAGATTGGGGGTTCTTATTCTGGGGTTTTTGAACATGTTATTTTTTTAATACTTTGATAACTATATTTTCCATATAAATTTTTGAATATTTTGTATTTTACTTTATCCATTTAAAGATATTATTTTGAGAAGAGGACAATGGAGAGAGGATTGGGGCTGAGCCAAGAAGATCTGAGTTCAAATATCACCTCAGACACTTCCTAGTTGTCTCACCCTGGGCAAGTCACTCCACCCTGGTTTGCCTCAATTTACTCATCTGTAAAATGAGCTGGAGAATGATATGGCAAACCACTCTAATATCTCTGCCAAGACAAGTCCCCCAAAGGGGTCATGAAGAGTTGGACAAGGCTGAAAACAAATTAGCAAAAACAAAAATTTTGAGAAGGGGTCAATAGGCTTTACAGACCCCCGTTATCTACAGACTGTCACCTCCTTGAGAGCAGTCCTGGGCAGGACTATTCCTATAACCACAGGCAAATCCTCTGCTTAATAAGTGCTGTTGAATTGAAGTGAATGACATTTCCATTGATTTTGGCCATTGAAATATGGCCAAGGAAGGAGCAGGACCAGGAAATAAGCCCATGTGCCTCATGTGAGGCAGAAGAGAAGGTGTATGTGCAGGAAAGGTCTTTGGGCCTGAATCGTCCCTGACTTTTCAATCAGAAGAGCTTAGGCACCTTCTAATGTTTCATTGGAAAGATTCATTCTGTACCTGCCTAATTCGTCAGTGACTACAATCTGTACTTTACTATAAGCCCCGAACAACATCTATAGAGGAAACTGGTACTTGTTTAGTTCCAGGCCACAGACACTTCAGAGAAGAAACGTTTTTCCAGTTGTTAATCCAAACAGCATGACTCAGTGTTGGGAATAGTCTTTTCTTCCATGCTGCAGATTTATTTCACTCATGACCTTATTGTGCTAAACTCAGAAGAACAATACTGAACCTCTCTCCCTTTGCTAGAACTTCTCAGGATTAAGTTATCTTTCCCTCTTTAATTTTAAATCTAATGGAAACACAGAAGTGGTTCAATTTAGTAACCCCTAACACTAGCTTTGTGATAAGTTACTTAGCTTCTGTGTGTTTTAATTTCCCCATCTTAAAATGTGGATCAAAGGATCACAGATTTCAAGCTGGAAGGGACCTCTGGGACCATCTAGACTAGTCGCTTAATGTTACAGATAAGAAAACTGGGGCCCAGAAAGTATAAGTTATTTGCCAAAGGCCAAATGGATAGTAAGTGAGATCTAAATCCAGGTCTACTCACTTCATGGATGGTGGGCTTTCCACCATTTAGGTGATAGTTGAGTGGAACAAATGAGACATTTATTTGAAGGTAGAGTGATACAATAGGGGGAAAAGAAACCTGACATTGAAGGTAGAGATATCCCACCTCAGATATTTACTACCTGTGTAACTGTGGGTAAATTATTTATTTCATTGTCTGGAATGTGAGGGGGTTGGACTACAAGGTCTCTGAAATTCCTTCTGGCTCCAGATCTGTGATTCTTATGTGCTGAATAATGTATATAAAGTGCTATATAAATGCCTATTGTTATTATTATAACTTTAGAGAAGTATTTAGCTGTAGTTACATACTGAAATCTGACTGAAAATCCAAATCGGTTTAAGAAATTCATTAACTCCTACTTTGGGTGGTGAATATTTGTACCGTCTTCATGTCAAGTCAACAAGCATTCCTATACTGAGTAAACTACATGGGTCAGGCACTGTGCTTAGCACTGGATTACAAATTCAAGCAACAAGAAAAACAATCCTTGACTTTAAGGACCTTATATACTAATGAAGGAAAAGAAAACATAAAGGGAAGCTGAAAAGTAGGGGAGTAAAGAAGGGTCCACGAGAAGAGCTTAGAAAAGAATGAAGGAGTAAACATGGCTGGTCTGGACATTATCCTTAGAAGAGAGGTTCCAGGAGGAACTGACAAGTCTTCCTCCTTCTACTGTTACTTTCCCCATTTCTCCCTTTTTCCCCCTACTCTTTCAGAGTTATCTCCTTCCTAACTCTACTTTCTCACCGCTCGCTTGTACCTTAACTCCTTATGCTCTGCTTTCTGCCTTCCTTCTACCAAAACTATTCTCTTAAAGATCACCAGTCACCTCTTAAATACCTAAAGCAGGAGATTTTTCTCCTTTGGCATCATTTACATCATCTCCATAGCCTTAGCGCTGTTAACAGCTTCTCTCAGCAAAGGAGACTAATTGAAAATGAAGTCCAGAAGCCCATCAGCAAAAAAGTCAAGTTTGCAGCATTTCTTCCACATCCACTGGATGGGCTGTGTGTGAATGACAGGTAGCAAGGTACCTCAATAACTTTTGTATGGCCAACTGAGCTCAGGTAACTAATGAAATAATGGACAAATGGTCTCTCCTGCTACTTATTCAAACATCATTGTCTAGGTGACTCTTAAAATCTGTAGCTGCAAAGTTTTATAGGGAAGAGATCATGACCAAATGTTTCTGTTCTGAGATTAGAACAGTGCCACATATTGACAGAGCATTAACATGGTCTTTGATGATGATGATGATACCCATTTGAGACATATCTAGGAAGTCATGCACAATTATACTTAACAATCAACTTTTACCTGAAGGATTAAATGGATAATTGAATAGCCTCCACTTACTCTTGGATCTACATACCTAACTTGAGTTATAAAACTGGAGAGCAATATCCTGCTCTCCTGATGCTTTATAATAATGGTTTTATGATGAGATGGCATTTGATAACTCACTACAAATTATCAGGTTTCTTTGTATCACAGTGGCTCAAGAAGAAAAGTGAGACCTGCCATTTTCTAGTTCTGTATGACTGGGCGTTTCTCTCTTGCTCATTCACTAGACTAGGGAATAAAGGAGGATTTCCTCTCTTGGCTCACATCATGGCATCTTGGAATCAGAGATTTCCAGAGTTATAATGATCCTCAGTGAACATTCAACACAATCCTTTTATTTTATTTCAAAAAACCAACTCTACAATCTTCCCAACAGTTAGTTATCCATTCTCTACTTGAAGATCTCAAATGAGGGGGAACATAGTAACTTCCAAGGCTGCTCATTCTATTTTTGGACAGCTCAAATTGTTAGGAAGACCCAAATCTCTGTGATAAATGTGATCTCTCCAAAGCACTCATCCATTGGCCTGAGAGTCACTTTATGGGTCAAGACTCAAAGGGATGCTGTGTTCTGTAATGAAAATGTTCAAGATCCTTGGGCAGAAGGTATATAAGAAGATGGGAAATTGCCTGAGTTAATTTAAGAGACTGATGGCTGGCTAGATTTTCTCTGAGTCCCTTTTGAAAACATAGGTTACTTCAAATTCCCAAGAGGGAGTTAAAACATACATATATGTGTACATACATATATGTATATACATATATATGAAATATAATAGGAATTATTTCAAGGAATATATTTGTATATACATGTTCTATTCTATATATTCTAGGAATTTTTTTCCTGTTTTGAATATCATGTACTTAAGGAAATTCTTACCTCAATGCCATAATATGTTGTACAAGTGACTGGATTCTCAAGGGCTATGATAGTACAGTATAAACTTTGGCAGATCTTCTAAAGTTATGAACTATATATCTGTCATGAGAACAAGTTGAATCAAATTTGCAGGAGGTTGAACACTGAGAGATTTGTTTTTTTAAATGGAGGGAGGGACACAGTCCCAATAGGATAATCTCTTAAGATGTTTGTGTATGGGGGAGGAGGTGGAGGGAGTATATGGTGTCTGCAATCTGTACTGGTAAAGGGCTGGAGGGAGTGATGTGATCATGGGTCTCTGAAGTATTGAGGTATATATTAGATAAGACATCTGTTTGACTGTGTAGTAATTAGACAAGTATTATAATATTAAAATCCAAATTGCATTCACTTTCCTAAACATGATTAGAGAATCACTGATCTTCCATGATAGAGCTGACCTAATTCAAACAGAAATCCTTTTAGGTGAACTTCGGTTTTAAAATTTCACCATTCATATTAAGATTAAATACCCCAATGGTACATGCTTGTGGCGGCAATTAGACACTGATGCATAATTACTGAGATCTACAGCCTAGGCAAAAACTAGTTTCCACAGTTCTACATGGCTGCTGGGGAGCTGGGCACAGAGATTCATTCGGAACAGATGAAACAGATGTTCTGACGGAAGGACCTAGATGGTTAACTCCCTGTGAGCTGCCTGCTCCCCTCTGGTGAGCTAGGGAACTGCATTATCTTTTAGTGACGTTTGAATATGGCCATTATGGCATTAACTGGAATCTGACGCATTTCCAAGTGGGTTTCTCTATTCATTCAATATTCCTGAAAGCATCACTATATATTTTTAATATATGCAGGAACAGGGAAGTGGTAAGAAGGCTGATATTTCTGCCCCTAATGCTGAACAGACAGACCAGGGACTACCCTGCCTGTTCTAAGCGCCCACTCAGTCTCTCCAGGAAATCAAAGGACAGCATTTGGAAGGCTATCTGATGATGACTACTGGTGCTTATGACTGAGATGTAACCAAACACTGCCAACTGTATTCTAGGCACCACATGCAGCAGAAGAACTGAGAAAAGGACATATGTTTAGGATGATAAATTTTACATTTATATTTGGATACAGAAAAAGTACAAGCATATCATAGCTAAATAATAAGAATAATTATAATAGGTATTTTATATTGCAAATATATGTTTATGTTATTTATGTTATCTCCTTTGGTCCTCACAACAACCTTGTGAAATAAATGTAATTGTTTTCACCATTTTACAGATGAGGAAAACTGATGCCAAGAAAGGTCAAGGGATTTGGTCAGCCTCACATAGCTAGTAAATATCTAATGCAGAATCTGAACTCGATTCTTCCTGACTCTAAATTTTGTGATGTACTGAGGCCATGTAATTGTCTCAGATGATAAATACCTATTTTATAATGGATGGAAAAAAGGAACTACAAATATTAAGCAGCAAAGTTTCTAGTATAAGTATCATTTTAGAATTTTTTTTAGAATACTTTGTGTTTAACTGTTACTGTCCTAAATTGCGTGTGTTCGTCCTTCGTTGCTGAAGAAGACCATGCCATCAGAGAAATGATGACATGACTTGCACTTGACTTTTGAGTGACAGAGGGCTGTGCAGGTCACCAGCCTCACTTCTCCTCCAGGGCCATCTGAATCCAGTGACCAGGATGACTGGAAATGACCCAGAAAATGACCCAGGCAATTGGGGTTAAGTGACTTGCCCAAGGTCACACAGCTAGTGAGTGTCAAGTGTCCAACATGAGATTGACAGAAGAATCCATATTTGAGTATGGAAGGGAACAAAGGAAGGAAACAAGCATTTATTAAGTACCTACTATGGGCCAGGCTTAGTGCTTTACAAATGCTATCTCATTCAATCTTCACAACAACCAGTAAGTGCCCTCATGAACCTTGTTTCATAGTTGAAGAAACTGAGGCAAACAGAAGTTAAGTGATTTGCCTAGGGATCACATAGCTAGTAATTTTCTAAGGTCCAATTTGAACTCAGCTCTACCTAACTCCAGGCCCAGTCCTCTTATCTATTAAGCAATGTAGCTTCCTTAGGAAGAAAAATTAGTGGTTTTACTTTTCAATAAAGGGACAGCTACGTGGTACAGTAGATAGAGTGATCGGAATCAGGAACCCTCATCTTTGAGAGTTCAAATCCAACCTCAGACACTTGTGTGATCCTGGGCAAGTCACTTAACCCTGTTAAATTTTCTTATCCGTAAAATGAACTAGAGAAAGAAATGACAAACTACTCCAGTATCTCTGCCAAGAAAACCTCCAATGGAGTCACAGAGTCAGATATAACAGAAAAATAACTGAACAATAACAAAAAATTCTTAATAAATGATTATGAGCCAGGATTCAAGTTTCTGACTCACATCCAACTTAGGTTAGTAATTACCAGAAATTATTATGCTCATTGTGAACATGAATGACAGAAATGCATTTAAATGAGAATCAAGTAACCTTCCCAGACGCCCTCTCTTTCCGAGGAAAATGAACATACCCTGCTGCAAAGTGAACAACTGTGTTGTTGCTACACATTGCAGATCTGTGGCTGATGAGCTAATATTTCAATTCAAGTCCCTGGCTTTCTCTGCTGTTGCTGCATTTTCCCACAATTCAACAAATATGGAGTATCCCACAAGTCTTAGAGCAGTTTTAAGCTTTTAAAACTTGAAATTCACTAACTCTTTGTTCTAATAATTCCACAGTAAATACTTTGTGAACCTTGAAGAGATAAATAAAAGTCAATTATAACAATTTTAGAGCAGCTAGGTAGTGTAGTGGATAGAGTAGTGGGCCTGGAGTCCAAAAGACCTGAGTTTAAATCCAGCCTCAGAAACTTACTAGCTGTGTGATACTGGGCAAGTCACTTAACCTTGTTTGCCTCAGTTTTCTCATCTGCAAAATGATCTGGAGAAGGAAGTGACAAAAAATTCTAGTATCTTTGCCACAAAAACCCCAAATGTGGTCACAAAGATGTAGAGCATCTTTATCCAGTAGGTGCAAGTAGGAGCTTTTAAATAGGTGCTTAAAAAATGCAGGTCATCTATTTTAAGCTCCTACTATATGCAAAATACAGGTCGTTTCTTTTACATGCCTACCATGTGCAAGGTGTCCTGACAACTATAATAGTTAGAAGTGACATTTGTTCATCACTTTAAAGTATGCAAAGTGCTTACTGTAGAATCTGCACAAAAGCTTTGGAGATGGAGACATACAGAAGCTCTGCTCAGTGAGACAAGGCAGGGAATGTGGAAGGCACAGCTGGTGCCTGAGCCACAGGAGGTGACAGTCACCCAGGCCAGCACCTAGGTAGCCCAGAGTATAAATAAAGAAACTGAGCTTCAAAGGGGTAAAGTGATTGGTACAGCTAGGAAGGCGCAGTGATTTCAAATCCAATATTCTTTCCTCTGCACCACAATGCCTCCCAATTCACAAAGATCTGAGCCTTACAGCAGCCGTGTGAGGCAGGTTTTATAAGTATCATTACTTTCATTTTAGCTGAAGAACCTCAGGCTCAGAGAGGTAAACTTGTTCAGGGCCACATAGCTAGTAAGGCTCATATTTATTGCCTTTTGCTTTTATCCCAGTTACTTCCCATGCTCTTCCCCTTCTCAGTGGTCAGCTTTTTCACACCTGAGTCTTTGTAACAAAGATCAACATTTATCGAAACCAACTAACATTGTGGTCTATGCTGATACACACACACACACACACACACACACACACACACACACACACACACACACTGCATTCCACCTCTGTATTCCCTCCTCTCTACTGAAGGGAGGAATTCATGCTTCCTTTGTATCTCCAGAGCTCAATTTGTTCATTAAGATTCGTCAGTTTCTTCAATGTCACCTTTTACATCATGGACATTACATACTATTTATTCTCTTGGTTCTGTTTCTTCAAGTGTCATCACTTAATACAATTCTTCCCATATTTTCATGAACTGCACAATTATATGCACAAACTATAATTTGTTTAGCCATTCCCTTACTGATGTGTCACCATTAAATCACTGACTTTTCCTATATTGAATTCACAAATCATGGAATGAATACTATTTTGAAAATAAGTTGTTTTGGGTTGATAAGATTTCTATCTTCAAAAAGAGTATGAATTCCTTGGGGGCAAGAATTGTGGCCTATACTTCTTTTATATTTCCCATAGCATCTGCTACAGTGATAGGCATACAGTAGATGCTCAATAAATTTTTATTGAAAGGGATTGAAATGAAAAAATGGAAAGGAACACCCATCATTTTAAATTCATTATTGCATTTAATTATTTACCTGTGGCAGCTGCTTGCTTTAATGAGAAGTAATAAAATAGATGGTTGCTTTTTCTCCCCCTCCCCACACTCTCTGAATGCTTCCCCTTCAAATGATGCTATTCTTTTTTGTTTTTAAAATGTCACTTGAGTGAAGGATTTATTTTGCCTAGTGACAGGCTCTTAGTTTATTAAAGCTGTATTTGATTTGTTAAAGAGATTATGGAGAAACATTCCTGCAGTGATTACAGTGTAGGATGTGTTGAGGTCCTTTTTTGGTTAGGACAACTTTGAGTGACTGTAAAATGGATCTCATTTACTTTTTTCTTTTGTCTTCCTTTTTCTCCCTTTGCAGAAACATTTTGCTTGTGGTTAAATGAGAAATTTTTTCCTTCAGGGACATATCGCCATCTGCTGTCTTGAGAGAACTGTGCAACCAGTCTTTTTTTTTTTTTTTTCCTAATTGGGAATTTTGAGCAGATTTGGTTAGAGACCAAGGATATCCATTGAATAGATTTTTATAAAGTAGGGGTGAAAGAGAATCAGTGGGTGTATTGGAGACACCTCTAGATTTGTCATCAGGAAGACCTGAGCTCTAATCCTGCCTCTAGCTGCCACTAGCTAATTGTGTGATCCTTGCTGAATTTCTTTTAACCTCAATTTCCTCCACTGTAAAATATGAATAATAATAGCACCCGCTCTATTGTTGTCTGGAGGATCAAAGTAGACGATACATGTAAAGTGATTTACAAAGCATAATGGGCTATAACAATACTATCATTGCCCTGAATTAATTAACTAAAATAAGTTTCTTTAAACACATCTTTCTTCAAGTATTTTTTGCTCCATCAGACCAAATTTATTTATGATATCCAGCATTTAAGTTGTAAAGGCACATTTGTATTTAGACAAAGAATTTACAGACTTGTCCTTTGTCAGCAAGTCCACAGACTATGTATTAGTGTATCAGTGGAATCAATTAAATATGAGGAAGTACCTATTAAATTTGAATACTTCACCACTGACTTAAAACACAATAGGTCCTGCATAGTGAAGCAGGATAAAGATGTAGGCCTTGCATTCTGGGAAGCCAGATTCTAAATCCACTAAAGAATATGACTTACGATAGAAAGGCCAATGTAGGCATGCTACAGAATTCATGAGAACAGCCTTATAGGTAGTATCCCACACCAGGAATGGTACACAACTTCAGAAAATAGTCCTACATGTGGTCTAAGGACTCCTAGGTAACCTGGAAGCAGCATGACACCACTGTGGAACAGGAAAGGGTTTGTGTTTGTCCTTCTTGAAGAGGACTGAAGACAACACAAGTGATGTCTTGATTTGTGCACAAATTGGACTTAAGCAAGACAGAGTTACACAAAGGTATCGGTCTCACTCTCTCTTCCAGAGCCATTGAAATCCAGTGGTAGGACAAAAGTCAGGACAACCAATAATGGCCAGGGATGCAGTGGGATGACCTTAGTGTCTTCAATGTCTGATCAAACTCTTAAGCATTTCACACACTGCCTTCATGGTGATTGGAACAAATTATTCTCATCTGCTCATTTTGGTGCAGGAAGTCTTCACATGCTTAGAATAGACATCCCCCTAACTCACTGATGGTTTTGAGGCTGGTCCATTACCTTAAACCTGGTTTAGCTTGTTTGCCAAGGTGGTTTACTGGGGTGAGACTCCTGCACATGCTACAGCCTCTTGGAGCCACAGGTGACTGCCAGGTGGACACCAAAGGTGGATGAGCAGCCCTGAAAAGGCAAGCCTTCACATCAGAAGTGCTAGTTCTCCTTGAACACCTGATATACCCCATACAGGAAGCAGTAGGATAGAGACAGAGGGAAAGAAGGGTCAACTTCACAGACAAATTCTGCCTACTCCACAGTATTACCTAGGGTCAACCCTGGTCTCACAAAAGAGATGGTGAGAAGAAGAATATCCAGGGAGAGTTTTTCTTGGGGAGGGGGAGCAGGATGGTCTTCAGCTATTTTTCTGGGTTTGATAACTGATAAGGAAAGTGTGAAGAATCTAGCAGGTCAGATCAGTGCTTCCTAATGTATTCTCTAAGCTGAGTAAAAATACTGTCATGGTGGAGGAGTCTGCTCTGAGTTGGGGTTTATCATAGGCATGTTCTAGCTAGCTTAAACAGAGTACATTGTTAATTTTTTAGTGTGAGCGTTTTCACCTTGAAAATCAGCATATGCTACAAATCCGGGCTAGATTGTCTGTTTTGTTTAATAGTCTAGTCTTAAGAAAGTGATGAAGAAAATGTTAACAATGCAAATTAAACTTAAAAACATGTCTGGCATATATTTTTTTCCTGGAGAACTGGCTAAATATTTATCAGTACACTCCTGGGTATAAAAATAATAACAGTAGTTTCATTTCTATAGCACTTTAAGGTTCGCAAAGTGTGATGTATATACACACACAAACATTCATATACATACATGTGCATGTATACATTTGCATATGCACAGACATATGTATACACGCAGGGTATACATACGTGTGTGTACACACACACACACCCTTCTCATTTAATTCTTACAATAACTCTGAGATGGATGCTACTCTTATTCCCATTTAAGAAATGCGGAGCTGGGACTAGGAGAGGTCAAGTCAGTAACCTAGGATCACAAAGCTTTTAAGGATCTGAAGTACAATTTGTCTCCTTGACTCCAAGTCTCATAGTCTCCATTACATCACTTGGTATCTCTCAGGAAGGGAGCCACAGTCCAGAGGTGTACACATTCAACAAAAGCTTGCAGAATTTATCCCAGAGGGTGAGAGTTAAAGGACAGAAGGAAGTAATCTGAAAGGCGAGGAAGTATTTCTGAATGGTAGAGGATCTTATGGCACACATCAGCCTGAGAAGAATTGGTATAAAAAGATCTCTAACATTTTCCTAATGCTTTCCCTCTGTCCTTCCCTGCATTCTTCTGTACTTCCTACAATTCCTCATATTCTGGTTTCTAAAAGAATTCTTTGCATGCATTATCTTTGCTTGGGAATGGTGCTGAGGGCTTATTGACTTTTGACATTTTTTCTTTGTGACTGAGTAACAAGCTAAGAGGGGTATACTTGGTTTTGAGGAAGATTTTGCACAGTAATTATACCTAATTCAGCTGTATATACTACATGTATTGCTTAACCAGAGTCAAATGTTTAAGCACTGAATTTGTCTCAAAGCACGAAAGAAAAAAAGTGACTCAGGAGAAAGATTCCTAAAGAATCAAGATCCTTAATCTTGCTGATAACTGGTTAATAGTTCCCAAACTCTGATGCCCTGGGAACACTGAGGATTGGGCAGATGTTAGGACACAGTGACTGGTGGGGTGCAGAGACAGAGATCCCACATGAAGCAACAGATTCTCAGCAAGAAGAGGCACTGTTTTCCACCCTTTAAATAAGGGGGCTATTAGATCTCCTAGTTCCTCTTTGTGAAGTTGTATGAGTCATAATGGAAGAATTCATCCCTGGAGTGGGATAGGTAGGAATGCCATAGTTCATAGGCAGTGCAAAGTATTGGGGACAGCACTGGTTGGAAAGGCAAATTGTCTAAGCTTTACCATTTATTTGCTCTTTATCACTATGAGTAGGACACAACTTCTCTGGATCCACAAAATGGAGATAAGTGTGTTTGGATCACCTATATAGGCTTGTGAGAGAAGTTTCCTAAGCTACAAAGTACCACAGAGATAGGAAATATGTTTATTCTTATTATCTTTTCTTGTCTCTTCTTCTTTCAAATTACCTAACAATAGTAAATTTCTTGTGCATATCAATGGAAGCAAAATGCAGAAATGGTAACATCTTCAGAGTATTTCTTAGTATTTCCGATTCTAGCAGTACTGGAACTGGAACTCATTACTCAACTAATAGCTATTAGTATAGCTATTATAGCTATTATTATTATAATTCCCATTTATATAGCACTTTATAGTTTGTAAAGTACTTCTTCCAACTTACTTGTCTAGCCTGGTGTAATTTAATTCTAGCCAAACTGAATGACTCCTCTGTTTTCTTTCTACCTTCTTCCTACTCCGTGACTCTGCTCAAGCCATTTTTCATACCTGGAGTAGATGAAAACTATTGCCTCCATTCGATGATGTCCTTCTCATCCTTGTCCTCATCTTCAAGGCTGAGTCCCCAAAATCAGGACCACACAAATCTTTCCTAATTCACTGTGTGTGGAATGGATCTCTCCCTGTTCAGATTTCCCTAAGTACTTTGCTAGGTTTTCTTCTTTCTGCTTATCTAGCCCTCCTTTATATCATAGTTATTTATTTCCATAACTTCTTCAATCCTTTCCAATTAGACTATAAACCCCTTGGGAGCAGGGCTTTTGTTGCACCTGTATTTATGTCCCTGGCACCTAACATACGACTGGGCACACGATGGGTACTTATGAATGTTTCTCAAATGAATGGATTACCAAAGACAATTATTAATCCTTTTAACCATCACATACATGGAACTTAGTTTCAATGTACTCACCTATTAAATTGAGAGAGGCAAACCTTGTCCTTAGGTCTGTTGGGGAACGAATCCATTTTATTTGTTGTTACAAAAGCATGTGTTTACTTACTAGAAAAAAAACCCACAAGAGGGAATACATGCAGGGAATCAGATTGTGGGGATGAAAACTCACTGGCTAGAGCAAGGGTAACCACATGGAATTGGACTCTTATTAGCCTGTGATGGATTGATCTTCTGTCACTGAATTCCCAAATTCCTTGCACAGTTTCAACTTAAAGCTTGTCCAATTTTTTTAAACCCATTTTAAAGCAATTTCTTTGTTGGCTTTTAAAAAATTACAACATTAATCACAAAGTGAATTAAGCTTTTGGTCAAATAGCTTAAGTGATGTGAAAAGTTGATTGGGTCCCAGGAGGAAGGAGGCTTCCTTGCCTGGGCTCTGTGATATCAAAGAATTGAAATGGATCAGTGTTAAAAGGGAGGACAAATGGAGAGCAGTCAAGGATTACAATAAGGAAAAAAAAGCCCTGCAAGTGGATGGAATTGAAAGGAAAAAAAAGAGAGTGCTTTGTTAGTACGAGAGTTTCAGAACAGAACAGGGCCTATCCAAGGCTCTGAGGCCCAAGGGAGGCTCTTATTACTTATTTGTCAGTCTTCTATAATATTCTTCCTCTAAAGAGCTCAGTTGAATGAGGCTGTGCTCCTACAGCTACAGAGGTCACCCACCCAGAGGTCGCCTAGAGACAATATAAAACACAGCAAATCCTTGGTCCTCTTTCCAAATTGAATTAGGTCTTCTAAGGTTAGAATTAGTTTGATAAAACTGACTTCTGGCTATCTCACTCCCTATTAGCTTGCTACTAGTGGTTGAAATATGGAACCCTTGGCAAATTAACCTCATGGGGCCACCTTGAGAGGGAATGACAGGAAAAAAAAAAGATTATTCACATTTTCCTCCAGGAGACAGTCAACCAGACAGGGCTCCTGTATCTAGGTTATTGAGATAGAATTAGAAGTTGACCTAGGCAGGGGAGAACAAGTGGAGGGCCCAGCTTCAACTCTCTGTGATCTATCAAACTTCCTTAACTGTGTGGTATGTGGTTTGTTCTTCATTCTCAAAGAGTACCATGACATCAGGAAGATGATGACATGACTTGCAATTGAATTAGATTTGAGGGAGGGAGGGCTGTGCAAAGTCACAACCTCACTTTCTCCTCCAGAGCCATCTGGGTCCAGTAGCCAGATATGGAGCAGGATAACTGGGGATGGCCCACTCTTAAATGACTAACCAAGGTTGAAATCACCTCTTCCTTCTCTAAACTCCTCTACCCCATACTCTATAGAGACTGCTGCTGGCTTATCATATAAGCAAAGTTTTAAACAAGTTTTTTTCATCTCCACAATATCAAAACAAATAATGACTGTTTTATATCCACCTTAACTCCCTATTACTCCCACGATCAAATATAAAATCCTCTGTTTGGCTTCCTGACCTGGTTCCTTCTCACCTTACCAGTCTTATGATACCCTACTCCAGGCCTTGCACTCTGGGATCCAGGGGCACTGATGGTCTCCTTGCTGCTCCTTGAACATAACTGGCTGCACTCCCAGTGCCAGCAATGTTCTGCCTCCTTATGTCCATTCCTTGGCTTCTATTAAGTCTCAGTTAAAGTCCTACCTTCTGCAAAAAGCCTTTTTCAATACTCTTTAATCTTAGTTCCTTTCCTTAGGGCCAGCAGCTATGAGCACTGGGCCTAGAGTCAAGAAGACTCATCTTCTTGAGTTCCTGAGTTCGAATCCAGCGTCAGAAGCTTACTAACTGTGTGACCCTGGGCAAGTCACTTAACCCTGTTTGCCTCAGTTTCCTCATCTGTAAAATGAGCTGGAAAAGGAAAGGGTAAACCACTGCAGTATCTTTGCCAAGAAAACCCCAAATGGGGTCATGAAGGGTCAGACAGGACATAACAACAGTCCTCTCGGATCTCTTCCAGTTTATCCTGTTTTGTGTTATGTATATTATTTCCTTCATTAGACTGGGAGCTCCAGGATCCCAGGGACTGGTTTTTTAAAATGTTTAATTCTTTGTATCCTCAACATGTAGTTCAGCACCTAACAATGACACAAAGGAAGCACTTAATAAAAAGTGACTGATTAGATTTTCATATGGTTATATAAATCTAAATCACTATGAGTGATAATGAGGCATCAAATTTCTTAGGACCCAAGAACCCACAGGCATCACCCACAGGATTATAGGAAAGGGATATATGCTTCATATCACTACTCAATAAAATCATGTTTCTACCCCTGAGAAAAACAAAGTGAATACAAATAGCTATGAAATGATAATTCAATCTTCCACCTCACAATTTCTTGACAGCCAAGCTGATGGATAGACCAAGATGTACTGAAAAGAATTCAGTTATGTTAGTGTTAGATGAACACATTCCCTAAAAGGCCTGTCTTAAAAACAATTTCTTTATCGGTAGGCAATTCCTAAAAGGATTCAAATACAAATTTTTGGGAGTCTCCACGACTATTTCTTAGTGGTTTATATAAAGTCAAAGAGTAACTACAAAGGCATTAGTCTGGTCATTTTAAAGGCTGAATCTTTGTAGGGAAGAGCAACGAACAAGTATTTACTCCTTTTGCATGCCTTTTTAGAATCATGGAATAACAGATGGAAGGGCCTGTGCAAATATTCTAATTCAATTCCATCTTTGCAGAGGGGAGAGAAGGGAGCTCTCAATAAGAAATCTACTTGTTTAAAAATTAATAGGGAAATTTCTTGCCTGTTTTACCCTGCAACAATGTTTGACATGATTTCACATACATACATACATATGTACATATATATGTGCATACATACATAGATATGTATATATGTATATACGTGTGTATGTCTATGTCTATATATACACATTTATATATATATATAATGGATATCATATTTCTTGTCTTCTTGCAGGGGGGTAAAAGAAGTGATCGAATTTGGGACTGAAAATAAAAATTTAAAATAAAATATAATAAAAAATAATAAGGAAAGGGGAGGGGAATATGCTTTTCATAAGCACTTCCTATGTGCCAGGATTGTGATAAGTGCTTTATAAATATTATTTCATTTGATCTCATTTAATTTACAAATAACTTATAACAATTTTATCTACAGGTAATAGATTTATTTAAAACTGTTAAAACACTGAATTGTTGAAATATATTCACGGAAAATTTTGATGATAATATGTCCCCATATTTATATGAAAACTTCTTACACAATTGAAAATGAATCCCTGACTCTATTTGTGATTCTGTTCTCTATTTTTAAAAAAATGTCCTTAATGTTACAATTATTTTCCAAGAACTCCCCTCAACTTCACCTCCCCTAAGATAACCCTCCCTTGTAACATAAAATGCAAATCCGCAAATATTTAAAGAGACAAATCAACCTATCAGCTGTGATGTAAGGTTTTTGTAACTTTCTGCTTCTACAGCAGGAACAGGAACAATATTTCATCATCTTCCGGTTGTCATCAAGCCTGAGCTGTAGCAGGGATGATCAGGAGAACCTATGATATGCCAGATGGCCTAGGGCACTCCCTACATTTTGGTTCCTTGTTGAGGTGGCAAAGCAACTCTTGATTAGCTTCCAGTGACTGGGTAGTTTTCATGAAGATAACTGGTATTGAGTATTGGGACAGGGATAGATTCTTGGGGGTAAAAACACCTCCTCTTTGAGAACTCTTCTTTTTGTCCTATGGACTTCTAGAAGGTAGGTAGGTAGGTGTGTGTGTGTGTGTGTGTGTGTGTGTGTGTGTGTGTGTGTGTGTGTGCAGGGCATGGAAGGTCTCTTCCAGCAGCAGTGATGGACTGGTGACCCAAATCCTTGGCTATCTATCAATTTTCTGCCATTTAGTTTCCTTCTCTGAGAACAGGGTAGCAACTAGAGATCCTGAGAAATGGTCATTTCCAATCTTACTGGCTACCTCACAAGTGCAAGAGATGTCTAATCAGGACAACCTGCCTTTGGGAGCTGATTTGTATAAAGCAAGCTTCTTGGAGAAGATCCCTGACTGCTGTGAATACTCTGCAGCCCAGCTGGTCAGGAGGTACAGATCTTACAAGCTGCTCTGGCAGTGTAGATCCCAGGTGAATGTGAAGCACTTGTTGAGCATTCTCACAGAGCTGTCTTTACCTTCCAAAGGGAGTATAATGAATGCAATGGGCAATATGAGATGTTTTCTGTACTTAATTCATGCCTGTGAATCTTTTGCATTCTAAGTATTTCCTGTGGTTCAGGAATCAGGGGTTTCCTTGATCATCACTGTTATGTATTCTATTAATCTGGATTCTGATGTCTCTTAGTATTTTCTTATTATTTTTTGTCTGCATGTATTTGATTTTTTTATGATATAAATTTATTTATCTAACTTTTTACATTCATTTTCACAAAATTTTGGGTTCCAAATTTTCTTCCCACTTGTCCCCTCCCCCACCCCAATACATCGAACATTCTAATTTCCCCTATCTCCAATCTGCCCTCTCTTCTATCATCCCTCCCTTCCCTTGTCCCCATCTTCTCTTTTGTCCTGTAGGGCCAGATAACTTTCTATTGCCCATTAACTGTATTTCTTATTTCCTAGTAGCAAGACCAACACTCAACAGTTGTTCCTAAAACTTTTGAGTTCCAACTTCTCCCCATCCCCCCCTCCCCACCCATTCCCTTTGGGAAGGCAGGCAATTCAATATAGGCCATATCTGTGTAGTTTTGCAAATGACTTCCATAATAGTCGTGTTGTGTAAGACTAACTGTATTTCCCTCCATCCTATCCTGCCCCTCATTGTTTCTATTCTGTCTTTTGATCCTGTCCCTCCCCGAGTGTTGACTTCAAATTGCTCCCTTCTTCCATTGCCCTCCCTTCCATCATCCCTCCCTCCTGCTTATCTCCTTCTCCCCCACTTTCCTGTACTGTAAGATAGGTTTTCATACCAAAATGAGTGTGCATTTTACTCCTTCCTTTAGTCGAATGTGATGAGGGTAAACTTCATGTTTTTTTCTCAGCTCTCCTCTTTTTCCCTCCACTAAAAAGTCTCCTGCTTGCCTCTTGAATGAGATATAATTTACCCCATTCCATTTCACCCTCTCTCCTCCCACTACATTTCTCTCTCACCATTTACCTTAATTTCTTTTAAGATATGGTCCCATCCTATTCAATTCATTCTGTGCTCTCTGTCTCTGTGTGTGCATGCATGTGTGTATGTGTGTGTGTGCACATGTGTGTATGTGTGTGTGTGTGTGTATGTGTGTAATCCCACCAACTACCCAGATACTGAAAAGTTTCAAGAGTTACAGATATTGTCTTTCCATGGAGGAATGTAAACAGTTCACCTTTGGTAAGTCCCTTATGACTTCTCTTTGCTGTTTGCTTTTTCATGCTTCTTCTCATTCTTGTGTTTGAAAGTCAAATTTTCTTTTCAGCTCTGGTCTTTTCATCAAGAATGCTTGAAAGTCCTCTATTTCATTGAAAGACCATATTATCCCCTGAAGTATTATACTCAGTTTTGCTGGGTAGGTGATTCTTGGTTTCAGTCCTAGTTCCTTTGACTTCTGGAATATTCTATTCCACGCCCTTCAATACCTTAATGTAGAAGCTGCTAGATCTTGAGTTATCCTGATTGTATTTCCACAATACTGGAATTGTTTCTTTCTATCTGCTTGCAATATTTTCTCCTTGACCTGGGAATTCTGGAATTTGGCCACAATGTTCCTAGGAGTTTCTCTTTTTGGATCTCTTTCAGGCGGTGATTGATGGATTCCTTCAACACTTATTTTGCCCTCTGGTTGTAGAATCTCAGGGCAGTTTTCCTTGATAATTTCATGAAAGATGATGTCTAGGCTCTTTTTTTGATCATGGCTTTCAGGTAGTCCCATAATTTTTAAATTGTCTCTCCTGGATCTATTTTCCAGGTCAGTTGTTTTTCCAATCAGATATTTCACATTCTCTTCCATTTTTTTATTCTTTTGGTTTTGTTTTGTGATTTCTTGGTTTCTCAGAAAGTCATTAGACTCCATCTGTTCCATTCTAATTTTGAGAGAACTATTCTCTTCAGTGAACTTTTGAACCTCTTTTTCCATTTGGCTAATTCTGCTTTTGAAAGCATTCTCCTCCTCATTGGCTTTTTGAACCTCTTTTGCCAGTTGGGTTAGCCTATTTTTCAAGGTGTTATTTTCTTCAGCATTTTTTTGGGTCTCCTTTAGCAAGGTATTGACCCATTTTTCATGCTTTTCTTGCATCTCTCTCATTTCTCTTCCCAGTTGTTCCTCTACCTGTCTAACTTGATTTTCAAAATCCTTTTTGAGCTCTTCCATGGCCTGAGCCCATTGGATATCTATTTCGGATGTTTGGGATACAGAGGCCTTGACTTCTGTGTCTTTCCCTGATGGTAAACATGGTTCTTCCTCATCAGAAAGGAAAGGAGGAAACATCTCTTCACCAAGAAAGTAGCATTCTATGGTTTTATTTTTTTTCCCTTTTCTGGGCATTTTCCCAGCCAGTTACTTGACTTCTGAGATTTCTCTCCACCCCAGCCTCACTAGTGCTTGGGGTCTGAGATTCAAATGCTGCTCCCCAGCCTCAGGGCTTTCAGCAGCGGGCTGGGCTGCTATTCAGGTTAAGATTAAATTTAGGTTCTCAGGTGGGGGCAGGGCAGCCTCCCAGGCTCAGTTCCTTCAGGGGGTTTATGCAGAGATCTTCAGTAATGGATCTGAGGTCCTGACTGCTCCAGGAGCTCCTGTCCACCTCTTCCCCTGCTGCTTCCTTCTGAGAGGGTCTGAGTTATGGAGACACCCCCTCTCACCTCTCGGCCAGCCCAGAAGTCTCTCTCACTGACCTGTGAGCCTGTGGGTGGAGGGACCTTCGCGGAGATTCTGTCCCTGAAGCCTGCTCAGATCTGCTCCTCTCGGGCCTGTGTGGCCAGGGCAGGGCAGGGCTGCTCCGGGTCTGGGGCACAACGGACCTTTGGTGACAGTTTTTCAGGGCTCTCTGGAACAGAAATCTCCTCCACTCCATTGTTGTGCGGCTTCCACTGCTCCAGAACCCATTGGGAGTTCTTTTTATAGGTAATTTATGGGCTGTGGGTTCAGAGCTAGCATATATGAATCTTTCTACTCCACCATCTTGGCTCCTCCCAGTATTTTCTTTATGTTACTGCATGGATTGAACAAATGGGTCTCTTGGTTTTTTGCCCCTATGCTCTGCATTAGTTCACACATGTCTTCCCAGGTTTCACTTTGTTATACATGTCATTTCTTACAATGTGACTCCATTCCATTACCTTCATATGCCATGCAACTATGAAGCTTGATTAAAATTGTACTAAGATTTTGGGGACCACCTATATAAAGGACATTCCTTTTTCTCTGACTTCCTTGAGACTGTGTGCCTAGGAGTGGCATCATTGGTTCAAATGGTATGAACAGCAGAATAGATTTCTTTTTGAATGATTCCAGATCATTTCACAGAATGCTCAGGCTACTTTCTCTTCTTTTTTATTTTTGAAAAAAAAAATTTTTTTCTTCTTGCAAACATTTAGGTATCTTTTCATCTTATGATGAGGGGAAGAGGAGGAGGAAGGTTGAATCTGATGTTCAGAAGTACTAATAACAAAAAGAAGAGATTTTTTTCCCCTTTCTGTTTTTAAGATTACAAATGTTTTCCAGCAGAGGGAGTTTAAGTATGCCCTTCATGTATGTAGCATGCTAGCCAGAAATTTTTGGCATGACAATCACCCATTTGTCATGAAAAGCTTTCTGAAAACACTAACAGCAGTGCTTTGAAATTACAGATGTCTTTTGCAGCCCTGAGTGATTTTTATGCACCAGACATTGGAAGGGAAGTTGATAAATTAGAAGTTCACTGGATTTGAAATATTTAATTTCATAGAAAGCCACAGGATGGGGCCCCTAGCAACAAACTTTCTTGACCCTAATAGTGGAAGATTACTCTTGTGTGTGGTTGTTTGCAAGCTGCTTCCCGAGTCCTTCACCCTGATAAATGTATAGTCAGTTTCCTTAGAATGAACTTTATTTTGCAAAATTTCTCCTCTTCCTTTTTAAGAGAGCAATAGATAGTTCTAGAGCTGGAGAGCTGTGGCAGGGTGACTACAACTATATCAACCCCCTCATTTTACAGATGAAGAATCTGAAGCCTGAGAAAGGTTAAAAAACTTGCTGGAGGAGGTCACATAGCTAATAAATAGCAAAGCTAAGATTTAAACTCAGGCTCTCTGCCTCCAAATCCAAACCTCTTTTTCTTATATCAAGTTGGGTATACCTAAGCAAAACCTTTTGCCATAATTAAAATTAATGAGGAAATGCAAATGTATATTCAATTCCATAAGTCTTGCTTTTCATAATGAGTCTCAATCAACACTTTCATTATCTAAAGGTATTAATCAAGGTAAGAAGGTGTTTGTTTAATAAACCAACAAGAGGAGAGATGTAAGCTTAGTGTAATTTATTAATTTCCCAAGTACTTTTTGTTATTTGAGATTTTCACTGTCATTCACAAACATGAATATTTTTTATCTTGGAGCCTAAGGAAAGAATTTTCTTATGAAACTGGAACCAGAGTTTAAATTACTTTTATGTAGTGGATTCTCTTTTCTTCCCCTACCCCATCAATCCCTTCCTCCCTGCAGACTTCTATCCTATCTCCTGATGTGCAATATTCCCTTTCCCTATGTCCTGTAAACAGCTGACATTCTATAGGTTGTTCTCTACCATGCTAGGTTGTCTTATACCACTAGAACACAAAACAGCTGGTCTTGGTTCTGTACCTTCCTGCCAACACTGGAATGGGGAGGGATTCCTGGGAAAGACCACAGAGATGGAGGAGACCAGTACATGCTATTCATGTAGTTTCTAGCTATTCTTTTTTTTTCTTCCATCATCATTTATTTTTTTTTTGTTCTCTTTTCCCCCCAATTTATTAATTTATTTGTTTTACGTTTTCAACAATCACTTCCATAAGTTCCAAATTTTTCCCCCCTCTCCCTCCAACAGCATGCAATCTTATATCAGTTCTATGCATACATTCCTATTAAATACATTTTCACATTAGTCATGCTGCATAGAAGAATTAAAATGAATGGGAGAAACCTGAGAAAAACAAAATATAACAAAGGAGAAAATAGTCTGCTTCATTCTGCGTTTCAACTCCATTGTTCTTTCTCTGGATGTGAATGGCATTATGCATCATGAGTCCTTTGGCAATGTTTTGGGTCCTTGCATTGCTGTGAAGGACTAAGTCTAGTAAAAACAATCCTCGCATACTGTGGCTGCTACTGTGTCTCCTGGCTCTTTGCATCACTCAGCATCAATTCATATAAATCTTTCTAGGTTTTTCTGAAGTCTGTCTGTTCATCATTTCTTATGGCACAATAGTATTCCATTGCATTCACATACCACAACTTGTTTAGCCATTCCCCAAATGATGGTCATCCCCTCAATTTACAGTTCTTGACCACCACAAAAAGAGCTGCCATAAATATTTTTATACATGTGGGTCCTTTTCCCATTTTTATGATGTCTTGGGGATACAGTCCTAGAAGCAGTTTTGCTGGGTCAAAGGGTATGCATGTTTTATAGCCCTTTGGGCATAGTTCCAAATTGTTCTCCTGAACGGTTGGATCAGCTCATAGCTCCACCAACAATGAATTAGTGTTCCAACTCTCCCACATTTATCATCTTCCTGTTTTGTCAGGTTAGCCAATCTGATAGGTGTGATGTGGTATCTCAGAGTTGTTTTGATTTGTATCTCTCTAATCAATAGTGCTTTAGAGCATTTTTTCATATGACTATAGCTAGTTTTAATTTCTTCCTCTTAAAACTGCCTGTTCATATCCTTTGACCTTTTATCAACTGGGGAATGGCTTGTATTTTTACAAATTGACTGAATTTTCTATATATTTTAGAAATGAGGCCTTTATAACAGAAGTAGTTGTAAAGATTCTTTCCCAGTTTTCTGCTTCTCTCCTAATCTTGGTTGCATTGGCTTTGTTTGTGCAAAAACTTTTCAATTTGATATAATCAAAGTTATCCATTCTGCATTTTATAATGTTCTCTATCTTTGGCCATGAATTTCTCCATTCTCCATAAATCTGACAAATAAACTATTCCTTGCTCTCCTAAATTGTTTATAGTATCAGCTTTTACACCTAGATCATGTACTTACTTGGATTTTATTCTGATATACAGTGTCAGACATTGGCCTATGTTCACATTATTTTACAGTTTTCCTAGCAATTTTTGTCAAACAGTGAGTTCTTATCCCAGAAGCTGGGGTCCTTGGGTTTATCAAAAAGTAGACTTATATTTATTGACTACTGTGTCTTGTGTACCTAACTTATACCACTGATCCATCCCTCTATTTCTTAGCCAGTACCAAGTGGTTTTAATGATTGCAGTTTTATAATATAAGATCTGGTACAGCTAGGCCATCTTCCCTAGTATTTTTTTTTTCATTAATTTCTTTGCTATTCTGGACCTTTTGTTCCTCCAGATGAATTCTGATATTATTTTTTCTAGCTCTATAAAATGATTTTTTGGTAGTTGATTGGTATGGCACTGAATAAGTAAATTAATTTAGGTAGAATTGTCATTTTTATCATATTAGCTTGGCTTGCTCAGAAGCAACTGATGTTTTCCAGTTATTTAGATCTGACTTTATTTGTGGGAAAAGTGTTTTGTAATTGTGTTCATATAGTCCCTGGGTTAGTTTGGCAGGTAGAGTCCCAAATATTTCATCGTGTCTACAGTGACTTTAAATGTGATTTCTCTTTCTGTTTCTAGTTATTCTTAACCATCATCAAACAACTATTTTGGACTTGGTAGCTCTAATATCTATGATTTCTTTTAAATGCCTCTACCACTCTTACCCAGGCTCTTGAAGCCTGTTTGAGAAATATTGATTGTTTACTTGTATCAGTATTCTCAGTGCTGTTGAGTACTTATTAAGCATGTACTCCTTAAGTCATTGGTACCTAAGCACCTAAATACTTAAGCACTAAGCACCTAAAAAGTATCTAGGTACTTGATATCAAGTACTTAAATATGAAGTACTTAATAAATGCTTTTAATTTCTTCATTCATTCATTCATTCATTCATTCATTCAGTACCTGGGCTGTTGCTCCTGAGGCTTGAAAGAGGGTGCTGCATTCCCCTTCATGGTACTCTTCTTTACAATCACGGCAGAAAACAAACTGAAATACAACACGTCTATATTAAAGTGATGCCTGGTGCTTGTTTTGGGTTATAAAAGTTGTCAATTTACTGTCCCTCCCTATTCACCACAATGGATATTCTTCTAGATACTATTTTATATACCAGATACTAGTGTGACTCTCCCAGACATTTTATTCCAGATCTGTTCTTTGCCAGTAGAGCTCAGTAGAAAGTACACTTGTCTCTGGAGTCAGATGACTTGGGATCACATCCCACCTCAGCCATTTACCTGCCTATGTAATCTTAGGCAAGTCTCTCAATCTCTCTTAGCCTTAGTTTCCTCACCTACAAAACAGGAGGGTTGGACCTCTTAGTTCCTTACCAGCTCTGGATCTATGATTCTAGGAACCTATGTAAAATATAGCTATTTTTTTTTGTTGTTCAGTCATTTTTCAGTTGGGCCTCTCTGTGACCCGATTTGAGGGTTTCTTAGCAAAGATACTGTAGTGGTTTGCCTTTTCCTTCTCCAGTTCATTTGACAGATAAGGAACTGAAGCAAACAGGTTTAAGTGACTTGCCCAGGGTAACACAGTTAGTGTTTGAGGTCAGGTTTGAACTCAGGTCTTCTTGACTCCATGTCTGGTGCTCTATCCTCTACACCACCTAGCTGCCCACCTATATTGCTCTACTAATAAAAAATAGAAACCATCTGATGTGCCCATCTAACATTTATAGAGAGAGAGCATCACTACATTGGATGACAGAATTTAGAGTGGGAAGCAAGATCATTTAGGCCAAATCTCACTTCTTCTATCTCTCTCTTTGTTTTAAACAGATGATGAAACAGACCCAGAGAATTTTAGTTACTGGCTCAATATTATGCAAGTTGTAATTAGCAGACACTTTGCTGACTACATCCTCTGACTCAAAATCTGTGCTCCTGACATTTGATTAACCTCTCTGACTTCCCTCTGAAAAGTGAGCATGCCTCTGAAAACATCTATAGACTGAAATGAACTCATAAAAGTAAATTAATAAAGAAGTAAAATAATAATGTACCTCCCAATATACTTTTATAAACAGTATATAAGTTGATGTATACAATGATATTATCGATAGATAACTGTTGCTACTTAAGAGGAGGAGAAGCTGGGGCTAATGACAGGCAGACAGAGAGGTGCAACAGTAGATAGACCACCAGACCTGCAGTTGGGAGGACTCATCCATCTTTTGAGTTCAAATCCAATTTTATTCCCTTATTAGCTGTGTGATTCTGGGCAAGTCATTTAACCTTGTTTGCTTCTGTTTCCTCATCTGCAAAATGAGCTGGAGAAGGTAGCAAATCGCTCCAGTATCTTTGCCAAGAAAACCCCAAATGGGGTCAGGAAGAATTAACTGGACATGAAAACAACTGAACAACAAGGTTAGGCAAAGTAAGTAGTAGTATTGGGACTAGGATCTAGGTCTACCGAGTCCTAGTTTTTCCATTACACCCTGCTAAGGTCACGACATTTACTCAGGCATTCATAGACCAAAGGAATGAAAAACAAATAATTTTTCTTTCTCCTTTTTATTTTATTTTTTATCTTTTGGAAGCAATCAGGGTTAAGTGACTTGCCCAGGGTTACACAGCTAGTAAGTGTCTGAGGTTGGATTTGAATTCTTTCTTCTTTTGAAAATGATGACCATAATTTTATCATGATAGATATCTTCCAGTCAGGAACCCCCTATATCAGTGAAGACTGATATCTACTATAACTTTGCTGTAGAGAGTTTCCTAAAACACTGAGAAGTTAAGTGACTTGTCCATCACCACGCAGCCAAGAGATATCAAAGACAGAATTTGAACCCAGGTCTCTGTGATTCTAGGGCCAGCTTTCCAATTACTATGCTACATTATTTCTGGACAGGGCCAAGCACAAATAAGTGGAAAATCATTTATCCAAAGTTATAAAGCTAGTTAGTGGCAGAGTTGGGACTATTATCACAAGGCATCCATCTGAAAAAAACACTCATATAAGGGAGACTTGGACCTCTAATGGAGGAATTAGGGCGTAGAGGTACTTTATCAGCTGAGTATAACAGGTATAAATAGCAAAAGAACTGGAAATATGATTTTTGAATAGCATTTTATTCTTTCCTATTATATGTAAAGACAATTTTTAACATTCATTTAAAAAAACCTGAAATCCAAATTTTCTCCCTTCCTTTCTTCCCTCTCCTCTCCCCAAGATGGTAGAAAATCCAACATACTTCGTATTTATGTAATCATCTAAAAATATTGGAAATGTGATTTAGCTACCTCCTCAACCCTTCCCTGTTGGTGATACCTACCATCTGATCATCTGGGCCCTGTGGATTAACTGGAAGATCAAGTAAGATTCATGGATGTATTCAGTAACTCAAGGCAGAGGGAAAGGACAGAGATGGGGACTTTTGGTCTTTGTTCTCGTTACGCACAGTAGAGCATGAGCATTTTAACTCTGTGGATGTGGCTAAGCTATAATGGTCACTGAAATCATACTTGGAAATAAATACACAATCCTAAGAACAAATGAATATAAGAAATTCATAGAAACATGGGAAAGCTTGTATGAAATGATGCATGCAAGGTAAATGAAAAGAACATTCAAACGAAGTCAACTAGGAGTAATTATAATGACCAACACTGGTATATGAGACCAGGTAATGAAACATCCTTCTTTCTCCTCAGAGAAGTGGGAAGTGACAGCCCAGAAGGGTTTGTCTGTCTCTGCCACACATGTATCATCACTGTTTATCTTAGAGTGATGTTGTTTAGCATCCAATACTGGTATATAGGGGTGAGGAGTTCTATCTAGAAATGACTATGATGTTAAAATAAGAGTTAGCTTAAAAATGTCTTTTCAAAAGAAAGAACTTGAAAACAAAACAAAAATGAGATTAAATATAAACACGTCACTAGCTTGCTCTCCTATGGAAATAGTTAACATATATGCATGTGTGCTATGATTTTTTTCTCCTGGTATACAGTATTGATACTAAAAATAGAGTTATTATTATTATAATGGCTAGCATTTATATAGCACCTGCTCCGAGCCAGACACTGTGCTAAGTGCTTTATAAATATTATTTCAATTCAATAAATATTTATTCAATATTTACTATGTGCCAGGAACCATACCAAGTGGTGGGGACACCTGAATAAGAATCTTTCCTATACATCATACCTGAGATATAGTCATAAGACTTTTGCTTAGAGACTCTCTAGGGTCTCTCATTATTTTACTTATGGATAGTTTTAATTGTTAGGAAGCTTTCTCTTAAATCAAGCCCAAATTTGCCCCTCTGCAACTCTAAGCATCCTTCCTTGTTTTCACCTCTAGACTCAAGCAGAACAAATGTAATCCTTCCATGTGAGAGGCCTTCAAAACTCAGAATGTGCCTTGCAGAAGATTTTCCTTCTCCCATTCAACCATTCCCAGTGTCTTCAATTGATCCCTATCTAGGAGTGATTTCAAGGTCCAGATAGCCTCCAGTTTATGGGAGTCCTTCCAGTGGCTAGAACTGAACATGTTGCTCCAGATGTGGTCACACTTAGTTTCTCAATTCTTAAAAATCAAATTGGAAAATCCATCCAGTCTCTGTGTACTAAGCACCAAGCAGAAAGATAAGTCCTCATTCTGGAGGTAAATGCCACAACCTCTTTAGCAGCCATAGAAAATCAATGGGGAGTAGGAGAAAGGGCAGCAGACTCCAAGAGAGATTGGGGCTCTCCCACTGTGTGGCCTCAGGCAATTCAATTAACCTCCCTGACCTTCAGTTTCCTCATTTATAAAAGAAAAGTGTTGGACTACATGACTCATGTCTGGGATGTATTCTCCTCTCTGCCTCTTGCAATTCCTCTGCTTCATTCAAGGCTGAGCTCATGTGCCACTGTCTATAGGAAGCTGTTCCTGGACCATGTAGTTGCGAATACTTTCTCTCCAGATCAGCACATATTTTACATGTTATGTTTGTACATTTTATACACCCCTTGTACAAGAGAAGCTCCCTGAAGACAGGGCTACAGAAACACAACAAAATAAAAAGGCAGAGCTTACATGCACTGATCATGTAACTTATGATTATTGGATCAAATAATCAACAAACAGGTAGTAATACTTAATTATTAATTATTATTTACTAGGTATGGGGCATAGAGTTAATGGGAAATACACAGGCAAAAATTCAACTGTCCTTGGCCTTAAGGAATTTATATTCTAATAGGGAGACAATGTTACCATATACAAGTATATAAATGATACACACCTACGAGGCGGTTTGAGGATGGAGTGTGATAGCAGTGTGGGGAGGGGTGTAGATCAGGGAAGGCTCCATATTGAAAGTGGCGTCTTCTAGCTCAAACATTCTAGAATCACTTTATGAACTGAAAACATTTATAGATTGTATCCTGAGCTGTTCTGGACTTGGAGTCAGTAAGAGCTGAGATCGAATCCAACGTCATATACTTAATAATGATAGCTAGTCTTTATGTAGTACCTACTATGTGCCAGGCACTGGGCCGAGCACTTTACAAACGCTTACAACAACCCCACTGTACAGATAAGGAAACTCAGGCAAATAGGTCAAGTGATTTTCCCAGGGTCATAAAGCTAGTAAATATCTGAGACTGGACTTGAACTTGGGTCTTCCCGACTCCAGCACTCTTTCCACCTAGGTGTTTTAAGCCTAACAGACTACGTGACCTTCGGTCACTTAACCTGTTTGCCTCAGTTTCCTCATCTGTAAAATGGGGATAATAACAGCACCTACCTTCCAGGTTGTGAGGATCCAATGAGATAACATATGTATGGTGCTTTGCAACCTGAAAGCACTACCTAAATGTTATTGATGATAATTTTCATTATTGCTGTTCTTATTTTTATTCTTATTGTTATTATTTAATTACATGCCAGACATCATGCTAAGAACTTGGAATACAAAGAAAGACAAAGACTGTCCCTGACTTCAAGTAGTTCCCATTCAAATGGGAGAGGCAGCTGTAAGTAATTAGGTACATTTATGATATATGCAAAGGAAAGAGAAGGTCATTTCTGAGGGGAAAATACTAGTAGTATGTGTGTATCTGTGTATATTGTGGAGGGCAGGGTACAGGGATTGGGAAAGGCCTCCTGTAGGTGAGATCTGAGCTAAGTCTTGAATAAAATCAAGGAAACTAAAGGTTAGAAAGGAGGGGACAGTGTCTCCCAGGCACTGAGAAAAGCAAGTGTTGTTTGCAAGGATCAGCAACCTTGCAGGAGCAACTAGACTGTAAATGGCAGCTAGGTGCTGCTATAATGCATAGAGGGGCAGGTCTGAAACCAAGAGTTCAAATCTGGCCTCAGATATTTACTAGCTGTGTGATCCTGGGCAAGTCACTTAATCCTATCTGCCTTGGTTTCCTCATCTGTGAAATAAGCTGGAGAAGGGAACCACTCCACTATCTTTGACAAGAAAACCTCAAAAGAGAGAGTGAGACCCAACTGAAAAATGACTGAACAACAAATGAAAGGTTAGAGAGGCCAAGAATCTCATGGAGAGTCAGACATAGCTAAATGACAATTGAGAGGCTGGCAGTGCCCTAAACAATAACAGGAAAGTACAGAAAGGAAGAGGAGTAGGCTTTGCCTTTGGGGAGAAAGAGTTCTGTTTTGGGCACGTTGAGTGTGACACGCCTATGGGATAGTCAGTTCGAGATGTCTGAATGTCAGTTAGTGATGTGGAACTGTATCTCAGGAGAGTCACTGGAGCCGAATATAGTCATCTGGGAATCATCTGAATAGAAGTAGTAACTGAGCCTCCGGGAGCTGATGATATAACCAAATGAAATTTTATGGAGCAAAGAAAGAAAAGAAAAAGAGAGAGAGAAAATATCTAGGACAGAGCTCGGAGGGAACACATGATGAGTGATAAGATTGATAAAGAGCCAGCATAAGAAAGAAGAGTCCTCTCTACACAGAAGACTATCCAGAGGAGAGAGCAGTGTCACCAAAACCCAAAAAAGACCAATTGTCCAGGAGAGGAGCATAAGTGACAGTTTCAAAGGCTTCCAAAAAGTCAAGAAGGATGAGGATTGAGAAAAAGACATCAGATTTGGCAATTAAGAAAGTAATCGACAACTCTGGGGAAAGCTGTTGCAAGTTGAATGGATGAGGCTGGAAACTAGAATGTAGAGGTTTTAGAATCAAGTAAGAGCAGAGGGAGTAGAGGCGCTCAGTATAATTGGCTTTTTAAAAACATCTAGTTGAGAAGGGGAGGAAAGATAAAAAACAGTAGAAAGCAGTTATGGTAGAATCAAGTGAGTTTGGTTTTTAAAAAAAATTTTTTAATAGATGAGAAAGACAAGAGAGAGGGGGAGAATGAAGATGAGTGAGAGGGGGATAATCAAATCTGCTAGAGAAGATGAAGACAGGATGGGATCAAGGGTGCATGGAGAAGGCTTTGGCAGGGAGAAAGGTCACCTCTTCATCAGAGGCTGGAGCAAAGAAGGGGCGGCAGGGGAAGATATCTGAACGATGCAGATTGAAAAGGAGACTAGACAGAGCTCTAGGTGAACAGCTTCAATTGTTTTCATGAACTATATGTAGTGAGGTCTTCAACCAAGGTTGAGAGGAGGATGTTCTGTGGGAGATGTAAAGAGAGATGAAAAGATTTGAAACAGCATCGTGAAGAACTTTCTAGAGAGTAGAATAGTTGTTTGGCTGAAATAAGGACTAAAATAAGGATGTATGACATTATATATGTGTCTCTCTGTCTCTCTACATATATCACTTTATAAAGATCGAAAAAAATGTATTTGTTTTTCTTTGTTTATTTTTTAACTTGGTCAGAGCAGAGTCCTAGTGAGGAAATTTCCTCTATTGATGCAATTTTCCTATAATTTATAGTTTTGGAAATTTGCCTAGGGGCACTGAAAGGTTAAGTGATCTGTCCTGTATTACACAGAGAATATGTGTCACAGATGGGACTTAAAGTTCCTCCTGACGCTGAGCTTAGTCCTTTATGCACAAGGTATCACTGTCTGTGATAGAAATGTTAGCTACTATTGTCATTATTACTCCATATTATCATTCCTTTTGATATCTAATGGAATGAACTGGATTTTGCCATATATGAAGGGATATGAAGGTTTAACTTGTGAAATTATATGGGGGAAGTTGCCATTGTAAGTATGTATGCATACACACACACACCCCACCACCACAACCACCAGCATCATCACTGAGACATTATGGTCTCTGACCACTTTCTTCTTTCTACAAGCATTCCATCTGAGCTTTAGCACAAAGCGTAAGCGGAGTTCTAGGTAAATGTCTCTAAGGCATTCTAGATACCAGCCTTATAGATAATGTGTGAGCTTCATCACGATTTCATATGCCATCATCTTTTAATGAATGTAGACAGTATATTTCGAACCACTGAGAATAACTCTATAGATGATTTCACACCACTGCTTTCGATGGAAGCAAGTCTGATCCATTGATATGACAGAAAAAAACTCTTCACATCTTATTAGCTAGTGGATGAGATATAAAATCAGTTTCATGGTAGAAGAACACTCTGGAGGTTGATCACTTTGTCAGAATAAATAGGCCTTCCCTGACACAAATACATTAAATTTCCTTTTGCACCAGTACTATGAAGAATGGACTATAAGGAAATAACAGAAAAGGAGGAGCCACAGTAAAATTAAAACCATAGTACCTGGCACATAGTAAATGCTTAACCAATTCTTACTGGTTCTCTCTATCATTTATCCATCTGTCTTTCTACCTGTTGATTGATCGATCAATTCATTGATCATCTGATCTATTTAGCTAAACTCCCAATAGTCAACTATGGCAACTCTGCAGTTAACCCATTTTAATGGCAGAATGGCAGAATCTACTGCCATTCTGCTTCCTATAAAAGTATCTATGACAAGTGAGATTACAAAATTATTAAAACTAAGTTAATTCATTTAGTGTACATTTTTAAATCAAAGAGCCCCAAGTTGTTTTATGAATATGCCAAATGTTAACAGTAGTAAAACATCATTTCCTTCATTTATAATCATACAAAGGTGAGGGTTTAATGATTTGACCAAATTATTACTAATTTTCAAGCAGTATTTATATTTTACCAGCAGCTAGGTGGCACAGTGGTTAGATCACTGGTCTTGGAATGAGGAAGACTCATTTTCATGAGTTCAAATATGGCCTCAGACACATTCTAGCTGTGTGACCCTGGGCAAGTCACTTAACTCTATTTGCCTCAGTTCATCTGTAAAGTAGGCTAGAGAAGGAATCATTCCAATGTCTTTGCCAAGAAAACCCCAAAATAGGTCAAAGAAAGTCAGAAATGACTTAACATTTATGTCTTGTTATTAATATCTGTTTTGAGCCTGCTTTTAGGGCTACTGAAAATCTTGAATTAGTTAAACTAAAGCAGTACAAATGACATAAATGTTATATACTAAATTTATATTTCACATTTTGGTTTCAACCTTTTCTCATGTATTTTAAGATGAAATTTTAAAAGTTTCTAGGTGAGAAATTATTTTTTCCCCCACACCTGCAAATACACAATAGCTATATACATCAACTATGTACTGTTCTGGATGTAAAAGGACCTCAGTGGAAGTTGATCCAATCTATAGGCTGGCCCCATTGTGTATGGATTCAAACTTGAATTTATGTCCACAAATAGAAAATAATTCTTAGTGAATTTAGCAACTAGGCCCATATTTGGAGTTCATTATAAAAAAGTAATCTTTTGTAAATGTAGAACTGGAAGGGACATCGAATCCAATTCCTTTATTTTGTCAATGAGGAAACTGAGGCCCAGAGAAGCTGTGACATGCCAAGAGTCATGTCGGTAGTAAACATCAGATGCAGGATTTGAACCTGGTCCAAAGCCTGTGTTCTTTCCACCACCCTCAAGTTAGATCCTGTGTATTGGAGATGTTTATCATTACGTGAAAATGCTGAATGAGACCAGTCTTTGCTAAGACATGGAAACCTGATGCAATTCTTATGTTTGTGGGTGTATCCAGGGCAGAAAGGAAGATTGACACCAAATTATTTGTTCACACACACAATCATCAGCCTCAGTATCATGTCAAGAAATAAAGGAAAACTATTTATGTGATGTGTGTGCCCAGTATAGGGACCTTGAACATAATAAGGCTTGAAAACTGCTTGTTAAATTAAATAAGCCTGTATTTACAAGTGAGTTTTGCTTTGTGCCACATAAAATTTCACCCATCTGTTCAGATGACTAATTATAGCTCCTATTTATTTACTTAGCATGTGACTAATATTTTTATTTTTTAATTAAAATTTTCTTATTATGAAATTAATAAACCCCAACAATTTGCCAAACAATGATTTGGGAAGGCAGACAATGAACAAACACGAACATTTCAATAAACATAAACAGAAGCGATGACTGTAATATGGAACTTACGGCCTGTTATGTACAGCTTACTTTAAGTGTATATTAAATTTAACACAATGATAGTAAAACTGCTCTGCTTTTATCTTGCTGAATTTCTACTTTCTTCTGGGTATTTTGTAATGTTTCAGTGACAATCTTCTCTTCCTTTTCTTGCATCACTCTTATCTACTGACTTCACTGTCTTTCCCGCATTCCAATAGAAACTTTTCTTTGTAGCCAAGAAAACTAATGAAACTAACCAAACCAGCACATGTATGCCTTTCTCTGCACTTCTAGTCCATCACCTCTCTGCCAGGAGGTGAGAAAACAAGCCTCATCATCAATTTTCTGAAGTCGTGACAGTCATTGCATTTAGCAGAGTTCTGAAGTCTTCAAAATTGGTTTTCTTTATATTATTGTAATCATTATGTAAACTATAATCCTGGTTCTGCTCACTTTGCTCTGCATCAGTTCATCCAAGTTTTCTGAGGTTTGACGCCTGCGACAACTTTGAACTACTTTAAGTAATGACCACATTGGTTATTTAAAACAATGAAGCGGGTACTCTAAGCATTATTATTCCCCTTTTACAGAGAAGGAACTAAGATTCAGATCCATAAGTGACTTAAGGTCACATGGCTTGTAATCAGCCAGTCATCATGCGAACCCAGGTATTCTGACTCAAAGGCCATTGCTCTTTCTCCTATACTGTGTTGTGTCTTTTAGTTCATTTAACGTTACCCAAAAAGGTACTTCTTAATTGAATGAATGAATGAAGCCTTTATTAAGCACATGCTATGGGCAAAGTCCTGTGCTAAGTGCTAAGGATGAACATAAAAAGGATAGTCCCTGCTTTCAAGGAACTTACTTACATTCTAATGGGCAGACAACACTAGTGGGACAGGGATGTCAGATGGAAAGGTCCTGCGGTCTTTAGGGTACAGTGACAAAGCAGATGCTTCTTCTTCTATGTCATTTTCACTGATGAAATCATGTCAGTTTCTTATGCTGAATCATTTTACTCTTGGCAGTTCAGGAATCAATTCAGTTGCTAATTCAAAGTCATTTTTTCCACCCAATGTAAACTCAGTAAACATTGGGCTTTACCAATACAGAAGTGATATTCAGTGGCAAAACAGGGTAAACAAAACTACAGGTTAACAGTGTTACAGGACACAGGAAAAATGATTTGTTTCTCACCATCCTTCCTTCTGATGTACTTTCCAGGAATCTATTGTGGAAAATAAGAGCTAGGAATGCCTGTGTGCAGCTTGAAGATTCCCACATGATATTTATAAACATTCATATGGTCATGCAGACTGACATTCTCATGAACACATGTTCTAGTGTGTTCTTTTGTGGGCCCTTAGTTTATATTTTTGTTTAATTAGCATCTGTGTCTCCCCAAACCAATGTGTGACAAATCCAAATGGAATTCAAAGAAATATGGAATGGCATCTCTCTTGGGAAATGTGGAAAGAAATCAATCACTTTCAATGTCATGTGAAGAATCAAGTAATCACTGATTAGTGTAAGTTAGGACTAAATAGAATTAATAAGTTATGGTCTCTAAAACTGAAGTTTTTGATCCTTAGAGGTAAATCATGAGATGGGAAATTTGGAGTTGGAAAGTACTTTAGGAGCAATTTAATGCAACCCATTCTATTCACAGAAAAGAAAAATGAGATTAGAGAAATGACTTGCTCAAGGGCATAGGGGCAGTAAAGGGTTCCAGCTAGGATTAGAACCCAGACCTCAGTCTAAATCCAGGTTTGATCCACTGTATCTCCACAATAATATATCTATGAGAAAAGTGGAATTCCTTTGTATTGATATTTTCTATGTCATACCACCATTTATTATGAAAACATTTCATTAGGTTTCATTTATTTTCACTTTAGGAACCTTTAAGTCTGTTTAAGGAGAAGGATAAAAATCAAGCAACATCTTAGGACCCCTAAGAATAGTCATGGGAAACATTAAAAGACGGATATACATTTTTATAGTGCTTTGGGAAAAAAGGCAATATTTTTTTGTCAAACATACAGCTTTCCAGAAGATGGCAGCAATGATATATGAGATTCATCCCCAATATATTAAAAATACCTAAAACTCACTATGGGCAATAGCATCTCATATATTCAAGATTAGTTCTGACATTACAGTCCCACGGAAATGAAATGGTATTCTAATTCACTGAAACAAATCTTGAAAAGTAGAAAGTGTGAGGTTCATATTTCAAGTATACAGCATCTACTCTGGACTTCTTCAATGAATGTGCCATATACTGCATACTAATATAGGAGGGAAATCTGTGAATCAGATGGAAATCATAGAAAGATGAAAACTGCTATCGTCTATGTTGATTGTTAAGGAAGGTACAATAAAACCCAGAACCCCATTATCAGGACCATTAAAGTTTTCTTTTTAGCTTTTAGCCTTGCTGTCCTGAAAACTGCCTTCCTTTTTCTCTGGATATGAGCTTTCCATTCAATTCCTGGATCTGATTTCTTTCCACTCAGAGAAGGGCTTCCCAAGGGATATGGATTAACTTCCATTTAGGGAACTCCCTCTTTGCTTCTCATCCTAGCAAGAGGGCTTATCATTTTAAGATTATGTAGCAAATGAATACATAACTTGTTTACTTTATGGATGCATTTACTTAATCTATATATTCAATAACATTTGCTTTCAGGGTCAGTGATCTTCTATCAAATGAGACAATATTGGTAAAGTGCTGGCACACAGTGCTCACTTAATAAATGATTTTTCTTTCCCTCCCTCCCCACTGCCTTTTCCCTGCTAGAAGATAAACTTCTATGGAGCCAAGACCATTCAGTTGACTTTGGAAAATATCCGCTCTGGGGCCATGCTCTGAGAAAAGGTTAATAAATACTTTTGATTATGCTAATTGTGGTGGTGATTAGTTAGCAACCCCAGTCTATAAGATTATTGCCAAAGGCACTTTCTTTAATCTTAATTAGAGTAACTTTTTTTAACCTTTACTTCTAAACATTTGTGTGTTTTAAAAGGGTAGTAAATGAACCTTCAATCAAGCATTTCATTTTTACCAAAATATTCTTCAAATAAACTACAGAATCACAGAATTTGAAAGTCAGAAGGGACCTCATTGGCAACTGAGTCCAACCCCCAGATGAAAGGAATCTTTACTGTGATGTATCTGGCAAGGGCTTGGGATGCTTGGTCATTTCTTGAGAACTTTCAAGGAAGGGGAATCTCTCACTCACTTTAGGCTACCCATTCCATTTTTGGACAGTTCTAATTGTGGGGAAGGAGTATCATTAATAGCATTAATAGAAATAGAGAACTTAGCATGAGGAACAAGTTTATAGGAGATGATAAGTTTATAGAATCTTAGAGTAAATTTGAGCTAAAATCTGCCTTATCTTTACTTCAACTCTCTATTCTTCCCTCTGGGGTCAAACAAAGTAAATCTACTATATGTCCCCGGTAGGACAGCCCTTCAGATACTTGCAGAGAACCATCATGTGCCATAAATCTCTTTTCCATGCTAAATATACCTAGCTTCTTCAACTGATTCTTATATTCCTTGCGTTCAAGGGCCTCCACCATCCTGATTTCCTTTTTTCTGTACACTTTCCTCCTTGTCAATGTCCTCAGACTGGGACACCCAGAATCAACGTACTCCAGATGAAGTCTGACAAGAGCAAAGAAAGAACAAGCTTACCACTGCCTTAAATGAGAAAGAGCAATCATATAAAGAAGCATTTGTCAGTATAAATCAATTCAAGAAATATTGGTTAAATACATATTAAATGTGTTAGGTTGTGGGGATTCACTCTTCTTCCAATTAATTTATACTCTAATGGAGACATAGAGAAGAAAAGCAGACATGTACATGCACGGGCACACATACACACTCACACACAGATATCAGATACTCTACTCTCCATTTGCAGATCTGCCTAGTTTTAAGTCCACAGAACAAGATATCCCTTTCTAGGACAAGTTGATCACTTCTCATCTCATCACAATGCTGCTAACTCAAGCCTTGGATACTGTATCCCTCAGTTTCTTCTCCCCTCTGATTGGAGGGTTGGACTAAATTCCACCCAAAACTTTATAAAAAAGGGCAGAAATTGGACTTCCAGCTCACTTTGCTGTCCATCTGCAGCTCTACCTGGTTTAAACTCCATGGAACATGTGGTCTCATGCCCCTTGGTGTTTCCCCACCCACTGCCTATTTTCCCCCTTCCTTCTGTGTCTTGTTTTCCCTCATCAGATTGCAAGCTCCTTGAGGGAGGGATGATCTTTATTTTCTTACATCCTCAGAGCTTAGCATAGTGCCAAACACATAGGAGGTGCTTAATAAATGTCTATTGAAGGGAGTAAGATAAGCACAAAAGAAAAGTCTAGGCAAAGTGCACAGTAATATTTTAAGAAAGAGAGAACATTTGAGCCAAAGCAAAGAAGGGATAACAAGGAAATATAAGGAGAAAGTGCACAGATGCACAGAGATGGGAGATGGTCGCAATAGAAAGTAACAGAATGATGGACTAAGAGTTTGTGGACTATGGAGGTAGCCACAGAAGTGTGATTGTTTTAAGTAAAGGAATAAAGTGATTATATTGAATAGGAAACTACTTGATCAGTGCTGTGGTGGATGTCTTTGAGAGGGTAGACTTGAGGCAGGCAGATCAAGTAGGAGGGTAATGGAATACCTGAGGGTAGAAGTAAGGATCTGAAATTCAAAGAATATCAGCTCTGGAGAACAGAGACGGTTTTTATTTTGTCTTAGAATACTCAATGCCTAGAACAATGGCAGGTATTGAGCAGGGGCTTAATAAATGCTTGGTTCCTGATTGATTAGGTTTGTGGGAATAAAGAGGAGGAGCCAGATACCAGAGAAATTTTGGTGATAGAAATGACGGGACTTCACAATTAGTTAAATGTGTCGAATGAGAGTAAAGAGTCAAAGATGGCCCTAAACCTAGAAAAGTGGGAAGATGGTTAAAGACATGAACAAAAATAAAGTAGTTAGGAGAGAAGAAAGTTTATGAGGGAGGATGATGAGCTCATTTTTGTTGTTTAGTCATTTTTCAGTTGTGTCCAACTCTTTGTGGGGTTTTCTTGGCAGAGATACTGGAGGGGTTCTCTATTTCCTTCTCCAGCTCTTTTGACAGATGAGAAACAGGTAAGCAAGGTGAAATAGCTTGTTCAGGGCCCCATAGCTATTAAGCATCTGAAACAAGATTTGAACTCAGGAAGACTCATCTTCTTGACTCCAGGCCCAGTACTCTACCCACTGCTCCACCTACCTTCCCTGATGAATTCTCAGAATCTCAGAATTAGACAGGACTTCAGAGGTCATCTAGTCCATCCTACACCTATGGCATCCTCTCCCAAAGCCTCCCTGGCAAGAAGTTATCAAGCCTTCAGCTGAAAACGTTTGGTGATGGGAAATCAATGACTTTCCAAGCATGTCCAGTCCATTCCACTTATGGTCAGCTCTGATTTTTAGTAATTTTTCCTTACCCTGACCTGAAATTGGTCCTTCTACAACTACCCATTACTTCTATTTCTCTCCAATGCTTTTTTCACATGAAAGATTTTCCAATACTTAAAGACTTTTATCACTTCTCTTCACTCACCCTCTAGTCTTTTTTCCAAGATATACATTGCTATATCCTTGAAATGACATTTCCTTTATGTGTGACCTTGGGTAGACCATGATGTCCCAGAGCTTCAGATTCCTCACTTGGCTTCTGAGGTCCCCCTGTAGCTCCAGTGCTATGATCCTAAGATCCTCATATGACTTTTTCTATGGTTGCTCTCTTCTGAGTATATTCTACTTTTTAAATGTCTTTCCTAAAATATAGTTTGCAGAACTGAATACAAAACTACAAATAGAGGCTGACTGAGGAAAAGTAGGGTGGGATTACTGAGGCCCTACTTCTTTTCAAGTTATTAGGAGACACCCTGTTTTTTAAAGCTAAGGCCCAGCAAGCAGGTTGTGCACTGAGCTTGGCATAACAACAATCCTTTGTGCTCACCCTCTGGATGATCTCAGTCACAGCAAAATCCCAGAATTGTTTCTGGTGATGAAGCCCTGCTATGAATCAAACTCGTCTCATTGTGGCTATTACTCCTCATTGGCAGGGTTATAGCTTACTGCATAGTCGTGGTAAGTATGTTTTGAGATCTGCCTACACTAAAGTGGGTCCCCCTCAGAGTGGGGCTTTGGCACATGTGTCCTTGCTTTTAATCTTGAAATCAAACTTCTGATCTTGAAATTAAATTTCTATTTGATTTCTGACTCCTCTGTCTCTATCCTGCTTTTTTCAACTCTGGCCATCCACAGCTTGGAGGCTGGTTCCATCTGGTTGATGTTCTGAACATTGTGGATTTGTTAATTCAACCTAGGAACTCATACATTCCTTTTTGGGGATGCCATGTTAAGACCACTGTTAATTGTTTGCTTTTAGTTCATGAAATTCCCTAGATATGGCAATCCTGTACTTGCTCAGCTTATTTTTCTTTGAAGCCCAGAGTTGGAACTTACATTTATTCCTGTTAAATTTCATCTTGGCCCATAATTTTCATCTTTGGATGTTTTAGAACTTTTGGATGTTTTAGAACATTGGCACTCATCATCTAATATGTTGGCTCCATTGAAGTATAAAGATACAGCAGCCAAATGGAAACCAGGGACTGGGGCTCAAGAGAGAAATTGGATTGGAATAATTGTGTTATTTGTTGGGAACTTTCAGGTTGCATAAAACCAAAGTTGACACTATGTACTAAGCACTAGCAAATGAACTCAGTCAGAAAAGATTAGGGGACCCATAACACATCTGATTCATATATGAGATACTTTCCGTAGTGCCTCTAGACAGTCCACAGCAAATAAATATTTGTTAAAAATCTACAATATGCCAGTGCTAAGAAATCAAAGAAAGAAACAAGATAGTCCTTGTCCTCAATGAGCTCATAGTCTAACCAGGGAAGACAATATATCAAAACAAACAATAAAGGAGTGGGATATGGAGACAGGAGGAAACACAATATAGGGTATGATGAAGTTCAGAATAGTACAGCCAGGTGAGAAATGCAAAGATGGCTGCTTTGAGATTCCTCCTTAAATGGAGGGTCTGGGAGGAACTCTCTGATGGTGAATGTCTCTAGTCAGAGGGCAGAGGGTACTGAGAAGGTATAAATTTCAGAGTTGTTGTGATCTTGTTGTATGATGAACTTCTGGCAATCAGAATGAAGCCTAGGAGAGCAGTCTGGTAAGAAATGATCTTTTTATTTTACCCCTTTCTTTACTTTGACTCTTTTATGAAACAATTTCTGGAATCAATATCTCCCATGTTCCCCAACCCTGGGTTCCTTCATATTCTTTTTTTCTTTCTCTGAACTAAGGTAAGGTTTGAGGTTTAGGAAAGGGACTTTGTAATTCCTTAGTTATATGGGTTATATATTACTATATATATTAATATATATACATATATATATCCTGTTGACTCCATGCCATCTAAACAACGTTTTTGCCTACAAAACCTCCTGAGTGATTTAAATAACATTTTCATACAGAATTCTTGACATCTAGCAAGCCTGGACCATTTTTGGCTTTTAAATCTTCACTGGCCAAATCTGTCTAAAGCATTCTGCTCCCTCTAGAAATGGCACAATGGTCACAGAGTACCAAATTCAATATCACATTCAAATACCATCATTAATTAGTGTACACATTCAAATATTGTCATTAATTAGTGAACAGATTTGAATATGGCCATTCATTAGTGAAAAGTGCAACATATGTCTTCTATGATTTTTTACTGGCCTCTAATCTGCGTGACCCTCTCATTTACAATCTGCAGCAAGGCACTCGACTCTGGGAAAGATTATTACATTATGTCAGTAAAAATGCCAGTGGAAGCCCAATTTGTCCCCTACGCATGTGGGCATCCTTATGCTCTTTAAAAGAGCAGGGCATATGGGAAGGAGAGAGGAAAAGCTTCGACTCAATATGCAGGCACAGAGTCACTACCTATGCAGTCTAGTGTACTTTGTAAGTCCACACTAATAAGATTGGAAGGGGGTCTTGACCTGTACGGGGTAGCTTAGGCAGCAGTGACATGAAATTTCTTCTTTGGGAGTTATACTTTGAGATGAGAGTCATAAATGATTAAGCAATCAATGAAATGAAGAAGCATTTATAAAGTTCCTATAATGTGCTACTACCAACGTGTCTATAGGGGGCACAGAGTTCATGACGTCACAGTGAGCAAAGTGTAGCCAAAGGTGTGTTTGTCAAAGGTGTGGGAAATGATGTGGAAATCAGTTAACCTGAAGAGGAAGACATTCTTATAGAGTAAAGAGAGCAATGAGGTTAAAAATAAATGAATGATCCAATTTAAGCAATGCAATAATAAATAAAATATTGATGCCAAACAAGAAAGAAGTTTTAAATGAAGGGAACTTGGTTCTGTACTATGCAAATTTTTTTAATCAGTGACTTGTCATAGAAGGCAAGTTTCTCAAATCTTCAGAGAACACAAAGCTAAGTGGGCTTTCTAACAAACTAGTCATACAATTCAGGATTCAGAAAGTTCCTAATAGGCTACAACGATGATCTTCTCACCAATACCCTGTTGTCCAGACAAATCATGCCATCACTACTTAACACTTTCAGGTGACAGAATTTTCATCATGTATCTGAGCTGGTCTGAAGGGCAAATGCCTCATATAATCCATTATAAAAAGTTGACATTACTTCTCAAGCCATCTTCTTGCCAGCTGCCTTCCCTTTAGACTAGAGACCATTCTCTAAAGATTTGATCCTTTCAGTCCCAGACCTCTTGCCCTGGGGCTCTGCTGATATGATTGGTCAGTACCTCACATGACCAACTATAGCAAACTGACATCAGATATGTTTTACTCCCCTCTACCAGCTCACACGCTGCAACTGGTCATTGGGTTCTTGACTCTCTCTCCAACCCTATTCCCTTTCCCATTCTGGAACCATAATGAAATCAATACTGCCACTAATTACTAGATAGTTTCGGTCTATTTCTCTTTAGCTCCACTTCTTATTGCTGAAACTTTCCAAACCAGACTTATTTCCCTGTCCACCTCTCCCCTATATGTGTTGTTTCCCCTTATTAACATATAACTTCTTTGAGGGAAAGGATTGCCTTTGCTTCTGTAGTGATATCACCAAAGTTTAACATAGCACTCAATATACAGTAAGGGTCTAATAGGTGCTTTTTCATACTTTCTTGGGCTAAGTCTGATGAAGCCCAGAGCCTATTAAATGAAATTGAATAAAAGTAAGTGAAAAGTCTGACCGTGGTTCAAACAATGAATTGTACAAATATAGGAGGGAGGAGGTATGGTTAGATAATAATCCATGTGAAAAAATATCTAAGATTTTAGTGGATTAAAACCTACAGTGAACCTGCAGGGATGACAGTAGTCTTTAAAAGTAATAGGATTTTAGTCTGCCTTAGGGATGGCATGTATTCAGAAGGAGGCAAGAAAAAAAATTCCATGCTATTCTTGGATCAATCTACACCTGGAGTTCTGGTTTCAGTTTTGGATTCCAAATTTTAGGAAAGATGTTGGTAAGGTGAAGACTGTCCAGTTGAGGGAAATAAGGAAGGCAAGAAAATTGGTGATGGTTATATAATGACTGGCTAAAGGAAATGAAAATATTACGCTTGGAGATGGTCACAGAATCATAGAGTCATACATGTAGACATGGAAGGGACTTCAAAGATCATCTAGTCCAAAACTTTCAGGGAGAGTTAAAATGACTTAACTAAAGTTACACAGGTAATAAGTACAAAGGAAAGGGTTTTTTGTGGGGTAGGGAGGTTATGATAATTGTCTTCAAGGATTTGAAGGGTTGCCAGGTGGAAAGGGGAATAGATTTTAGTAGATAGGTTAGCTGACCATGGTAGGGATATGACATAAACAGAATCAGAATTTGGGATCTTATCCTGAGGACAGCACTGTGACAGATCTTTGACAGCTTGCCAGTTGCAGGTGTTATTTGTGTACCCATTAAGAGGAACTGAATTAATGAAGCATTATGCACTGGAGTGAACAGAGTCTAATCAGATCAAAGGGCAATAGATTTAAAGTACTTGCTTTAAAAAATTTACCAGTGGGAATACAGTACAGATTAACCCCACAAATGATAGCTAAGAGTAGCGATTCCTAGTGTCTGATACTTTTTTTTTGACTGATTCAGAGATAGTTACCAAGGGATATTTCTAGATTAAGAATTGTTCTACGTGAGGACACTAGATGTTAGGAAGTTAGGAATACTGGAGTTCAACCGTAATTTAACATCATTACTTGTTATGTGATTCTGGGCAAGTCATTTAACCTTGGTTTGCTGCAATTTCCTCATCTGTTAAATGGAGATATAGATAATGCTTATTTCCTTCCTTCTTCCCTTCCTCCTTCCCTCTCTAAAGCTTTTCTTCTTTTCTTAGTTAATTTCACTCTCTCCCCTCGCTCTCAAAAAAAGAAAACAAACCAGACAAAACCCCCCAACCTTCGATTTTTAATACCTTTTTACTAACAGGAGTGGGAGGGGAAGAGGAGCTCGATGCTTCCTTGATATAATAGAGCTTTGAGATTTGCCTACAATTTGTTTATAATGCCTATAATCCTTTGCTGGGATGCAGCTATTGGAAAAACTGTGCCCATCCCGATTCGCATAGCTTTATGAGAAGGAATTGTTGGGTGAGGAAAAATTTGTCAGGATAGATGGAACTATCCAAAGAGAGTGTTATTCTGTGACTTCCTGCCATACACTGAATTATTTGTGAAAAGAAAGCCAAGAAATAAGAGTGGTGTTAGGTTATCTCCAACTTTCAGCATGATGCTCCATGCCTGATTTACCTGCCTATTGCCTTCGTCAAACCTTGTACTGAGGACAGATAGATTCAAGCCCATTAATCATGAAGAGCATGTAGACCATAAATCAGAATGGTCTGCCCAGGAAATAACTATTTCTTAGTTCTGTAATTCTAGCCACGATTTAACAAAAAATTATACAGGAACTGTTATAAATGTCCATAATAGGAGAAATCTGTAATTGCTTGGTATACTAATTTTGACATGTTATTCCTATAGCTTTCTTAGTTAACCAGTCATTACTGCTTTTCTTTAAGAGAGCCGCTGCCACATAAGGAAATTCAACTTAAGGGACTTTTGCTTACATGATTATACCAGGAAGCCTCAGGCATGTGGGATTTAGCTGCAGAACTTACCTTCATAGCTTACAGTTAAATACTGTGAAACTCAGATAAAGTCAGAGCCTTCCCCTGCCAGACCATGAATGTGAACACTTCTGTGCTGGGAATTCAATTTTCAAAAAAAGGGACTTAACTTGAATCCTTAAAACTGCAATATATACTGCAAATGAAAGGAGAATCAATCTATAAAATCTGAGCACCTACTTTGTCAAAGACATGCACACACTAGGGACTGTTGAATTGCTTAGTCATCAGGGCCTGTCATTTTCATATTTCCTGCAGGTGCAATCTAAAGCACTGTAAGCCCTTGAATGATTTTGAATCTCTACTTAACCTTTTGCTATCAATGAATTTGCCAGGTATAAGTAAAGGATAATAGATGGACAGTCTAAATATTACAATAATAGTCAAGAAAATGAAGACAACCAGAGAATGGCCTCTAGCATGTTAAGGAACAATTAAGAAAGACATGACAAAACACACAAAGGATGATGAGAGGGTAATAAGTTGTATTCTATATGTGTGGGAGGATGACCCATAATAATAAAATCAAGTATAAGGAAAGAAAGATGAAATCTAGTGGTCTCTGGATAAGTCAGATCAAATCAACAAGCATCTATGAAGAGATTACAGTGTGTTAGTCAGAAATAAAAAGAAACACAAAAAGAGAAAAAATAGCAAACACCAAAAAAAGTTTATACTACTCCTTCCAATATCTGCAGTAAAACATAGTACACGCTATTGTTTATATTTTTCCAACTGTTGATTGGAATTGTATGTCATTTTTTTGCTTCATTATGGTGTATTTTCTCCATAATACACACCTGATATTTATCTATGGAAAACAGACAATGGTTAAAGCCACGCTCACTTGAAACAACAGTTTCCACTGAGATGCTGACAGCAACCCTGTCCATCAAAGACTAAAGCAATAAGACTTGACAGGATGGGTGTTAGCATAAGATAACACATGCCTTATGGCTATTATGAAGTACGAGGTGAAGCCAGATGCCTTCAGTGACCTCAAAATGTTATCTTACAGTAACACACACCTTGCAGTGTCTTACTAAATTATAAAATAAAACTCAGGCTTAACGGCATTCTATTCTCCTTTTACACTATACCTCACCCCTCTCCATCTCCGCACCAGTTCAGTTTTATTGCTTTGCAAAAGAAATCAGGGAACAAGCTAATTAAATGGCAGCTAAAGAACAAGTCCCTCAACCTTATGTCACATTTCATTTCTGGGCTGGTAAGGGTAATAATGGATAGGTTACAGGTAAGTAAAAGGATATGCCACATGCATTCTTCATTTCTTTGCTAATATTTGTTCTTCCATACCTCAAGAAATGATTCATTAAAACATTAGGACAATGAAATAGAAAGATATCAAGTGTTAATTTCGGTGATCCCATCTCTTAGGAGGTTCAGCAATCCCTATGATAAAAGCAGGTCTTTTTTTCAAAAATCAAATTCTGCCCAATTCTTGGACTATAAAGATTAGATTGTATTAAAATGAACAAAACCTAGGCTCATGGCCAAATAAGCAAAAGAATGTATGGGGTGATGGTGATGATGTAACTCCTTGTTTTCTGTAACCCTAGTTCTGAGACTAAAACTACAGGTCTTCGAAAGACCAAGAATCTAAAAACAAAAACAAAAAAACCACAATATGCCCGAATAATTTTCCTTATTTTGTTGGACTGTGGAATAAAATACTGAAAAATATGCTATGAGTCAATTAGTATTTTTGATATTAAAGTATATAACATTAAGTATAACAAAGATCATCACTGGTCATGACCTCAACTATCTGCTACATACAATCATCATCATCATCATCATTTTCTTCTTTTTTTGCCAACCAGTTGGGGTTAAGTGACTTGCCCAGGGTCACACAGCTAGTAAGTGTCAAGTGTCTGAGGCCAGAGTAGAACTCTGGTCCTCCTGGCTCCAGGGCCTGTGCTCTACTCACTGTGCCCCATACAATCTTGTTGAGTTATGTGTCTCAAAATTACATCCTTGGATTAGCAAATTCCACCAATTATCTATCAAAGGTAATTGTGCATGTTTTCTTCTGATTCCATTATTTTTCACAATAACTTTGTTCATCTGCATTTAGAAAGAATTTTCAAAGGCTAACAGTTAGCAGGATGAAGAGCTTACAACATGCCAGGCATAATTAGAAGCACTGAAGTTAATAATGACAAAAAATGAAACAGTATCTGTCCTCAAGAAGTTTACATTCTAATGAAGTGAGAAAATGTACATATAAAAGAATAATATGTTTGTTTCTGTGTATATGTGTGTATTACATATGCAATACACACATACATACACACAGTAGTTTTTGGGACGGTGGGCACTAGTAGTTGGGGGGATCAGGAAAGGTTTCATGGACAAGGTGGTATTAAGGAAATCGAGAATTCTGACAAATTGAATTCAGTAGGAAGATCATTCCATGCAGGGGGGACAACTAATACAAAGGCACAGGAAGAAAGAGATTCAGAATAACAATCTGATTGGCTTGCAGAGTGTGTAGAAGAGTAGGTGATCAAAAATATTGAATGGTATCAAGAGAAGAGAGATGCTGCTCAAGAAGAGGCATTCGATTCAGCCCTTACGAATGCTGGCCATATTAGTCATGACAGAAGTGATCTGGGCCAATGGAGTAGCTTTCCTAGAGAAAGTTCTTTATCCAGGAGCTGAACATTTAACATAATTAAGTCAATGAAATATAATGAAGATAACCACACTTCCCACTTGTCCTACTGCTAAAGAGGAATAGATATCCTTACTTGTGGGTAACAGATTACTAAAAAAATAGTAAAAACACAGTGTAAGTTATATATAGGAAAAAAATATTTCTACAAGATGCTGTGAAATCACCTTCCTGACCCTTGGCAAACAGCAGAGATTTTCATCTTTATGAGACAGTTTAGGGTAGTATTGTTGAAGGTTGTAGAATGGATTAAACAACTTTATGATCCCTTCTAGTCCTTGAGCTCCATTATTCAAATACTGACTCATCTCACAAAATCTTTCTAGACTTGTATTTTATTAAAAAATAAGAACAGGCTTTATAGAATAAAATAAGCCAAATCGTACTATGACCAAGTTGTCATTTTATAGAAAAAAACCAAATTGTTGCTCATATGATACTACTCTTTTTTCCATCTCCAGCCCCCCTTTCCCCTATACTGCTGCTAATGTAGGACAGCTGAAATTGCTACAAAATTAATTTATATAGCAATATCTCTCCTTTGTTTAGTATGATGATGAAATGCACTGATGAAATAATATGTTGGATTCCTTCTATTTTCTTCTGTCCCTGTCCATGCCGCCACCCCTCATGCCCCCAATCCCCAGCAAACTATACCCAACCAAAAAAGCTTAGTTTTATTGGCAAAGTTACAGAGGCTATTAAAGTGTCTGGGATGAATTAAATAGCTGCTTCTCAATACCTCTCACATTCAGCACATTTTACCTAGTTGGGCAATTTAGAATGTGGCATTGAAAGATTCAGAAAAGAATTCACCATCAAACAGGAAAGAACTTATGCTACTACCAGTCCTGAGAAATAGCCTTTACTTTTCTAGAGGAGGAATGTTCTATTAGTCTCCAAAATCTATAAAGAAGCTCATTTGACACATGATTAGCTTTAGGAACAAACCCATTCCACTCCAGAAGACTGCCTACGATCCATAGAGAATGAGAGGTGCTCATTTCAACCTTGATGCATACTCCCTGGTGCTCTTCTCATAGTATTTGAGTATATCTTTCCTCCACTTGGCTGAAAGAGATATACATCTGTAATTTTATTTGATGTGATTGTTACCTTTACTATTAAATCTTCCCATCTGAAATCCAATTTTTCCATTTTGGTATTGCTTAGATTAAGTTCATAGTCTATGAAAATGTAAATTAGCTCTACAGTGACCCATTTCAGCTATTTCCCTCAAATCCATAAAGACTGAAAATTGGTGGTTACCAATATCTTCCTTTTGGGTGAGATATCAGCCCAATATTTACAAGCCATTTTAGCACTTAAATCACTATGGTTTGATGCAAAAGTCCTTACTTGTTCTTCTGAGAGAAAAAAATTATGTCCTAAGGTATGATTTACAGTGTCTGTAATAGTATTTCAGTTGCAATGCCTTATGTAATGACAAAATGATTTTTAGGCTTTATTTAGCCCAGTATAACTGCATTTTAGTCCAAAAGCTTTCAAGTGGCTTTCAATAAGCTTATCTTAAGTCTCTCTTCCTTTTCCTAATCTCCATTGTACTCAGGCAAAATTGTTTCTTCTCTTGCCATGTGCAGTGATTGACAAGTCTTTGAAAGGTAAGTACAAACCTACTTCTGTCAATTTTAGCCTCACTAACAAATTTACTCACAATGGCATTAGCATAATCTGAGAAGTACAATTTTTGAGAAGTAGCATATCATAGTAGATGGAGGGCTAGCCTGGAAGGATGGAGGGCTAGCCTGGGAAGTGGGAAGAACTGAGTTAAAGCCCTGCCTCTGACATACTAGCTAAATGATTGTGGGCAAACAACTTAAAACTCTCAGTGCTACAGTAACCCTAAGACCATGAATGACAAGGGAGATGCAACATGATAGAGTGGGAACAGCACGAGATTTGGAGTCAGAGGCCCTCGGTTCAAATCCTGGCCCTTCCATTTACTAACAGTGTGAGCTTGGGCATATCCTTAAATATTTTTAGGCTTTAGATTTCTAAGCTATAAAATGAGCCTGGTGGAGTAGATGATTACTAAGGTCTTCTACTTCTAAACTTATGATCCAGTGATCTGCAGCAGTGGAGACAATTTCCACAATGACATAGGTGTAGACTTCTCTGGGGAACCAAGTAGTACTATGGCTAAAACACCGGGTCTGAAGGAAGGAAGACCTGAGATCCAATCTGAACTCAGACACTTGACAGCTGTGTGACACTTTTGTCTTCCTCAGTTTCCTCAACTGTAAGATGGGGCTAATAATAAAGTCAATAGAGCAACTACTTCCCAAGGCTGTTGTGAGGATCATATGAAATAACATTTGTAAAGCAGTGAGCACAGCACTTGGAACATGGTGAGTACTTCATAAAAGCTTGTTTCCTTCCCTCCTTCCTTGGATATGGCCTTCTGATTGAGTCCAAGTTTTACAGAACACATCCTTTTATTAAGGGGATTTGTTCTATGAAGTTTGGATGTAGTCAAAGGACCACACTTAAGGATGTAGAGGGGTTATGTGGCCTTGAGGGCACAGGTTCCTCACCCCTATTCTATTGGCAATAGGTACAATCTTAGAGAAACTTTTCTTAATTTTCTGTTGCTCTTGTTCCAAAGTACCAGGTATAAACAAAGCACTTGTATTAAACTTGGAACACTCTTCATTATCTGTTTGAAATATCAACAATTTGTATTCATTGGGAGTATGTACTAAAATGAAATTCAGAGGGTGTTTACATCTCTGCCTGAAAAATCTGAGATTTAGAGTAGCCAAATGGCCTCTCTACAAGAGGCTCAGTAAAGTATGTTATGCTTAATCTCAAAAGACTTATAAGGACTTTAAAGTTTATAAGATAAAATCATATTCTCACAAATATATGAAGTAGAACATACTAGATATTACTATAAACAAAATGTTACATTTTTACCTTGAACATAACCAATACATACCAACAGATTTCCTTAAAAATGAACAAATTATTCAGATTCATAGATGGAAGGTCTGACATTATTCAGGGTGGATTAATAAGAAGTAGGAGAGGGAGGTGGACCAAGATGGCAGAGTGACAGCACGCACTTTCTAGAGAGCTGCCCCCAAGTCTAGCCAAATATCTGTAAAAAATGACTCTAAGCAAATTCTGGAACTGCAGAACCCACAGAATGATGGAGTGAAGCAAATCTCCAGCCCAAGACAGCCTGGAAGGTAACCAGTAAGTGTCTATCATACCAAGTAGGAGGCAGGACACAGTCCCAAGGATAGTTCAGCATGGGCCTTGCTGATACAAACAGGAGCTAAGTACACTTAGGGAGACTGAATCTCTCATGCCTGTGGCAGTTTCCAGACTTCAGGACCCCAAAACGCCAAGGATAAATTGGAAGGTCAGTGGAAAACACCTGTGGGACCAGTGTGGAAGAGTGGAGTGGTCCAGCCCCAGCACAGCAGAGGGGGAAGGGGGCGGAGGAACCCACAGCAGCCACAGCAGCAGCAGGGGCAGAGACAGCAACTGTTTCTGGAGCCGTAGGCCCACATATTGTGGGGGAATCGAGCAGCCAACATTACACTTCCCACTCTCACTGGAAGCAGAGATCTACCTTGACAAAGATCTCAAAAGCCAAGTAAATGGCTGGATAAATGAGCAAAAACCAGAAAGAGAATCAGACTATAGAATCTTATTTTGATGAAAAGGAAGACCAAAACATGCAAACAGAAGACAACAAAGTCAAAGCTCCTCCATCCAAAGCCTCTAAGAAAAATATGTATTGGTCTCAGGCCATGGAAGAGCTTAAAAAGAATTTTGAAAATCAAGAGAAGTAGAGCAAAAGTTGGGAAGAGAAATGAGAGTGATGCAAGAAAATTATGAAAAATGAGTCAACTGCTTGCTAAAGGAAACCCAAAAAAATGCTGAAGAAAATAACACTGTAAAAAATAGACTAATCCAAATGAAAAAAGGCATCCAAAAAGCCAATGAAGAGAAAAATGATTTAAAAGTAGAATTGGTCACATGGAAAAGGAGATACAAAAACTCACTGAAGAAAATAATTCCTTAAAGATTAGAAAGAAGCAGATGGAAGCTAATGACTTTATGACAAATCCAGAAATTATAAAACAAAGCCAAAGGAATGAACAAATAGCAATGTGAAATATCTCACTGGAGAAACAACTGACCTGGAAAATAGACCCAGGAGAGACAATTTAAAAACTATGAGACTACTTGAAAACCATGATCAAAAAAAGAACCTAGATATCATCTTTCAAGAAATTATCAAAGAAAACTGTCCTGATATTCTAGAACCAGCGGGTAAAATAAATATTGAAAGAATCCACCAATCACTTCCTGAAAGAGATCCCAAAAGGAAAACTTCTAGGAATACTGTAGCCAAATTTCAGAGCTCCCAGGTCAAGGACAAAATATCACAAGCAGCCATAAAGAAACAATTCAAGTACTGTGGAAATACAATCAGGATAATACAAAATATAGCACCTGCAATCAAAGGGCTTGGAATATGATATTCCAGAAGTCAAAGGAACTAGGATTAAAACCAAGAATCACCTATTCAGCAAAACTGAGTATAATATTTTAGGAGGAAAATGGTCATTCAATGAAATAGAGGACATTCAAGCTTTCTTGATGAAAAGACCACAGCTGAATAGAAAATTTGATTTTCAAACACAAGAATCAAGAGAAGCATGAAAAGGTAAACAGGAAAGAGAAAACATAAGGGACTTACTAAAGTTGAACTGTTTACATTCCTACAAGGAAAGATAATATTTATAACTCTTGAGACTTTTCTCAGTACTAGGGTAGTTGGAGGAATTATATACGTGTAGACAGGGGGCACAGGGTGAGTTGAATAGGAAGGGATGATATCTAAAAAAATAAAATTAAGGAGTGAGAGAAGAATATATTGGAAGGAGAAAGGGAAAACCGGAATGAGGCAAATTATCTCTCACATAAAACAGGCATGAAAAAGCATTTTTAACAGAAGGGAAGAGAGGGGAGGTGAGAGGAAAAAAAGCGAACCTTACTCCCATCACATTTGGCTTAAGGAGGGAATAACATGAACACACAATTTGGTTTCCCCTATCTTACACTATAGGAAAGTAGGGAGAAGGGGAGAAGCAGGGGAAGGGATGATAGAAGGGAGGGGAAATGGGAGGAGTGGATAATTAGAAGTAAATACTTTTGAGGAGGGATGGGATCAAAAGAGAGAACAGAATAAATGGGGGGCAGGATAGAATGGAGAGAAATATACTTAGTCTTCCACAACATGACTGTTATGGAAGTCTTTTGCATAACTACACATGTATAACATATATCGAATTGCTTGCCTTCTCAGTGGGGATGGGTGGGAAGGGAGGAAGGGAGATAAGTTGGAACTCAGAGCTTTAAAAATGAATGTAAAAAATTGTTTTTACATGCAACTGGGAAATAAGATATACAGGCAATGGGGTATGGAAATCTATCTTGTCCTCCAAGAAAACAGAGAGGATGGGGATAAGAGAAGTGAGTGGTATTCTAGAAGGGAGGACAGATTGGGGGGAGAGGTAATCAGAATGCATGCTGTCTTGGGGTGGGTGGAGGGGAGAGATGGGGAGAAAATTTGGAACTTAAAATCTGGTGGAAGTGAATGTTGAAAACTAAAAATAAATAAATTAGAATAAAAAAATAAGAAGTAGGAGAAAAGTGAAAATTGTGATAAGGTATTAAATTAGTACTGCCTCCTTTGACCCTAAGCCTTGCTATATATGTTAGATCACAGAATCTAGATCTAGATCTAGGCATGGAGGTGAAGTGATTTTACCTTTCTTCAGTGATGGTCTGATTGAAGTTGGATAACTTGCATGATGTTGTAATGCAGTCAATTGGCAGCCAGAGCATCTAGCTGGCACAAGGTGGCTAGGTGGCACAATAAATAAAATAGTGGGCCTGAAGTCAAGAAGACCCATCTCCCTGAGTTCAAATTTGGCCTCACTTAGTAGCTATGTGATCCTGGGCAAGCCACTTAACCCTGTTTACCTCAGTTCCTCATCTGTAAAAATAAGCTAGAGAAGGAAATGGTATCTTTGCCAAAAAAACTCCAAAATGAGGTCACAAAGGATTGGACACAACTGAAATGACTGGACAAAACCAGTTGGCTTTAATCAGATGGTAGGTAGATGGTAGGCATATGGTAAATGGTGGAAATAATCCAGAGTTAAAGTTTAGCAAGACATGAGACAAGGTGGATTTATCTTTCTCTGTAGATTGTTTCCCCACCTTTGATTTACCAACACACACCAAATATTTCATTCCAGATCCCTTGGTTATATGCTTAGAGAAGAGTTGTCTGCCATCCTACAGGCACCTTTTTGGACAGGAAATCTCCTCTGTCTATTAGACAATTATCCTTTTTCCTAGTTGCCAGTTTACAGCAATGATCACAGCCTCTCTGCTTTCCTAATAGCCTTGTGGCATCCAGCTGAGGACTTTAAACTATAATTATCAAATGGCAGATTCTGAGTCTTAGCAGCTTTCTATTGCTGATAAAATGGACTGAAGTGGGAAGAAGCTTAATCCTTTGGGGATGGTTCCTTCAAAAAAAAGTTAGGGCCTTGCAAATTCTACATTAAAAGTACCTGTCAGCCTAAGAGAAAGTTGTGTGTGCATTTTTAGATTTTTAGGGAGCCAACACAACTATTTGACCCAAACAAATCAAAGCAAAAAAGCAAGGTCCAACCAAAACCCACCATTTTCCAATCAAAATCAAATGTAAAATAATTATCCGAACCCCTCACTTAGACTCCACCTTCCAATCCCATTCCTTTTTCTAGTTCTGTTCTATGAGCTCTAGTTCTAACTTCAAGACTCTTCAAGCCCCCTCTAAGGGCTCTTTGTCCTTTTTTCCCTTCCATTACCAGGGTTCATACAGTTTTCTTAGATCAATAGGACTGCTATACATCTATATAAATCTGAGTAGCAGATAAAGTTTACCCTGTCTTGCTTTTCGGACAAGAAGGAGAGTGGAAGGGCATTTCAGGGAGTATTTGAAAGAGGGAGATCAAATTCTCTCTTATTTTTGCTATGAGTAAAAGTGGTGAGCCAGGCATCAACAATCTTTTTAGGTTCCTGAGCCAGGATGGAAAAGAGAGTGGGTAGAGGATGAGGAGACACATGAGTCAACCTTCTGGTGAGAGCATCTTGTGCCTCAAAGGGGTCCCCTACTGTCCCCCTGCTGCCTAAACAGAGGTAGGTAAGGCACAGCTCCAAATATCACAGGAGAGATGGTGGCAAGAGGCCAAGGACTCTACTTTGAGATCTGGGAGTTTGGCAGGAAGTCTAATAAACTGATAGAGTTCAGAAAGAAATACATTTGGCTTTGTAGAAAAGTAGACTAGTCGAGTGACAGCCAAAAGCTAGTATATGAGTTCTGCTGTGTCACTTTTTGGCAAGGGATCAGGGGATAGGAGGCAGTGGAATGATCCCTTGGGTTTGCAGTCACTTAGACAACATGGGCTTGAATCCTGTGGCTTTGGGTAACTCAGTGAACCTCCTAAGACTTTTAGAATCACAGAGTTATAGCTGGAGGGTACTTTCAGAGGGTATTTACTTATTATTTATTATCTCATAATACAGATGAGGAAACTGAAGCTTGGAAAAGAGGTCACTTATCCATCATCACACATGTAATAAGTCTCAGAGGTGGAAATCCTCTCTTGCTGTAAATTGCAATCTTAGAAGTCAGTTACCAATCTAATCAGATGGGAGGTTTCCTTTTCAGGCTTAGTAAGCACCAGGGAGAAAAAGTCTTGCATAGGTCTATAGGTGGTAAAAACAGATCTCCAGAAATAAGAGATTGTACTACTTCAAAGTTTCACTGAAAGACCTCTTGCATAAGGAGTTTTCTGATTCCCATAGCTGCTTGCTCCCCAAATTATCTTGTATTCATTTTGTACTTATATATGTATATATAAATACATAAAAATTACATAAATATATGTAAGCTATGAGGGCAGGAGTTGTTTGATTTATGCCTTTATATTTTCAGTAACTAATTCAGTGCCTGGAACATGGTGGGCATTTAGGAAGAGCTTGCTCATTGGTTGATTGATGTGTTTTGGATTTCTAGACAAACTCTGAACTGGGATGTGAAGAAAATAGGGTAACTAGAGAGTGTTTGCAGAACTCATATGAACACATTTGCTGATTGTGTTGGTGGCCTGTCTGGAATTGTGTTGTTTGCATTTTACTATATGGTTAATAGGGGGCCACTGAAGTTTCTTGACTAGGGAAATGGTAGGGTCAGACTTGTGCTTTAAGAATGCCAGTTTGGCAGCCTGGAATGGAACAGGTTAGAGAAGGGAGAAACTGAAAGCAAGGAGAACAACTAGCAGAGTATTTAAAGGCAGTGTAGTGGACAGAGCCCTGGAATTGGAATCAGGAAGATTTAAGTTCAAATCCTGCCTCAGACACATACTGGCTGTAGGACCTTGGACAAATCATTTGACCTCTACTCATCTGGAAAATGAGAATAACAGACACAACCTCCTAGGGTTGTCATAAGAAACAAAAGAGATAACACATGTAAATACTTTTTATAATAGTCATAGGAGCAGCAGTAGTACCAGTAAAAACTAACACTTATATAGAGTTTACCATGTTCCAAGCACTATGTTTCCATAAAAGCTAGCTGTTATTTTTAGTCTAGGTGAGAAGTAATGAAGGGGTAAATTTGGACGGTATCGGTGGGAGTGAAAGTACATCTGTAATGATATATTCTCTCCTTTACAGATGAATTACCCATTTTGTGACAATTTTTCCTGCATTGTTCCTCTTACCTCTCAGAAACTAAATGATTTATTTAGCCATTTTAGATTTTGTTTTATTTTCTTTATCTTACTTAATGTTCATTAATGAGCTGAAATGGTCATTCATATTTGGGACCTTCTTACCAAATGAAAAGTAGTTTCAGTTTTATCACCAGACTTGTTTCCTTTCTTGGGGAACAAAATACACAATACCCACGATCTTTAAAAAATGACAAAATTCCCAGCTCCTGAGTTGGATGGGATATGTAGCTTTGGAATACATGGCCCTTTTCCTCAAGAAGCTTACAATCTAGCAAAAGAGTTGGTCTTTCTGAGGTCAAACAGGAAGAAAAGGGATACTGTTATTATCCAAACAGTTAGTCTGAGGAAGCAGAGGGTACAAGGGAAAGTCTACTTGATAGGAACTAATTATGATAACTGACATTTATATGGAGCTTGAATATTTGTAAAGTGTGTTTACTTAAAATGTCTCAGTAGAACCTAACACAACTTTTCTCCTCTTATTGCTGAAGCTAACATTTCTAATACATTACTGAATAATAGTGGTGATAATGGGCATCCTTGCTTCAACCTGATCTTATTAGGAAAGCTTCTAGCTTATCCCCATTACATATAAAGCTTGCTGTTGGTTTTAGAGAAATGCTGCTTTTCATTTTAAGGAATAATCCTTTTATTCTTATGCTCCCTAACATAACTGTGCAGGCAGGTCCCACAGGTGTTATTGTCCCCATTTTATAGGCCATATACTTAGGGAGGCTCAGTGACTTGCCTTCTTAAGTGTTAGAGGTAGAGCATTATCTGTCAGGACTTGAGTAATTTTAAGTTTCAGTGAAATGTGTCACTTGAAATATACCACCTAAGGGCCAATGGAGAGTTGCACTGTTGCCACAAGACAGAGGCTGCAACTGATCATCAATTCAAAATAATTCAGGAAGGGTAGTGTAAAGAATCTCAATGACTGATAAAGAATATCATGATGTTCAACCTGAAAAAGAGGGGAGAAGACATCATTTTAACTCTTCTGTGCAACATGACTAATGTGAAAATGTGCTTAATAAGAATGTACATGTAGAACTGATATAAGATTGCATGCCATGCCAGAGAGGGAGAGGGGAGAGAGAGGGAGAAAATTTAAGACTTATAGAAGTGATTGTTGAAAACTAAAAACAAATAAGTTAATTAAATTTTTAAAAAAGGGAGAGGGAAGAGAGCGAGCACTCACTGATAGTCACTGTGTTCAATTCCTATCAATGTAATAATGTCAGGAAATCTGGAGAAGTTCTTTTTAAACTTTTTGGACTCAGGATCCCTTTATGCTCTTAATTATCAAGGGTCTCAAAGAGCTTCTGTATATGTGGGCTATATCTATTGATATTTACTATATGAGAAATAAAAGTTTATATTTCAAAAATATTATTTGTAAATGGCAATAAATCTGTTAACATGTTATAATAAACATTAATGAAAAACCTCCTAAAAAATTAGTGAGGAGTGGCATTGTTTTTATTTTATTTATTTTTTGGTAAATCTCTTTAATGTCGGCCTTAAGAGAAGACAGTTGGATTCTCATATCTGCTTTGACCATCAGTCTGTTGTGATATATTGTTTTAGTTGAAGTATATTAAGAAAATCTGGCCTTATACAGCTATGTAGTTGGAAAATGAGAAGCTTTTGAATACGCCAATAACATCTTAATAATATTGTGAAAGTAGTTTTTGCTCTTGCAGATCCTCTGAAAGACACTCAGGGACCCTCTCAGAACTGATAAAGGATGTGAAAGCACCTGGTAAGTTAGATGGGTTCCCTGTATAGAATTTAAGGTATGGCATGGACTAATCATACAGGATGAGAAGACATCAATGGTTTAAAATTTGTGCTATAGGAAGATCCAATTATATTGAAAAGTACAAATCTATCAAAACATCAGATTAAGAAAAGAGATAAATAGCAAGTATGGCAAAGAGATTGGGAACAAAACAACCTAGGCAGGTATTTGGGGGTAAAATAATCCCTCACTATACAGGAATGGTAACAATAGAGAGGGTCACATGATTATTTAAAGCTTTACAAAGAAAAATTTGATATTAATCATGTGTCCTCCTTCATCTTGAATACCTTTCCCTTAAATTGAAGCAGAATAGCACACTTGCCTCCTCCTCAATCGATTTCGTTTTGTAGCTCAGTATGTCAATAGTTTAAGTCATAATACAAAACACTGCAGTTTTTCCAAGATACTTGTAAGCCCTGGTTTCAACTGTGATGTGAGATTTATTATCCCTCTTTTACTGATGAGGCTCCAGGGACACCCCGTTCCAGAGAATCTAGATACCATGGCTACCAAAATGACTGAGGAGATAAATAGACCATGGCAGAAGTGGAAAACTTAACAGTATAAAACCTTAATGCTCAGAAAATTTGAACTAGTACCTAAGTAGCTCTCTGGAAATGGCAATCGGATGCTTAATTTTTTCAAACCTACACAGCACTGAGCAGTGGTGGTGAGGCAACCAGGGTGATATTGTCAAGGGAACAAAAGAAGGTGTTAGGGGTCACCAGATGCTATAATGTGATGGAGACCCATTCACTCCTAAGGCCCTCTCTCAGTGTTGGTGACAATGTTCAGTGTTAGTTATCTGTAGTATAACTTTAGAGGTGCTGCTGAAAGATGTTCCCTGCCCATCGCATATATATTTTAAAAATCATCTTTGTGGCTTGCTACAATACTGTCTTCCTTTTCAAGGATTGGAATTTTCATCATTACATTCACCTTTTTTGTTAGACAACTAAAGGTAAGACATTGTGTTCTGAAAGGAAGAGTTAAGATAAGCAAATATTGCCTGGGAGCAAAGAGCTACCAGATAGCTTTTTTCCATTAGCACACTAGTACAGATTAGTGTAACTTAGCCTGCTGTTACTTTGGAAGTCACAGAGAGCCTGATTTGGAAAGAATGAGGGGCACAAGCCAGGTATTTTTTTTGCTCTTTAAAATTCATTATTTATACTTAAACTTTTTTTGGAGTTTCCAATTTTCTGCCTCCCTCTAGCCTCACACTCACTCACTGAAAAGATAAGAAATATATCAATTATACATGTGAAATAATGCAAAATATATTTCCACATTAGCCATGTCACAAAAAAGTAGGAAAAATAAAGAAAGTGAGAAAATTATATTTCAATTTGTAGTCAGAGTTCATCCATTCTACCTTTGGAAGTGGATAACATTTTTCTTATCATGAGTCTTTCAGAATTGTCTTGGATCATTGTATTGATCAGTACATTGCTGCTGTTAAGTCACTTGGTTGTGTCTGATTCTTTGTGACTCTACTTAGGATTTTCTTGACAAAGATACTGCAGTAGTTTGCCATTTCCTTCTGTAGCTCATTTTACAGATAAAGTAAACTAGGGTTAAGTGACTTGCCCAGGGTCATATAGCTAGTCAGTGTTTGAGACCAGATTTGAATTCATGAAGATAAGTCTTCCTGATTCCAAGCCCCCTGCACAGTCTTTTACAGTTGACTGCTATTAAAGTATTGCTGTTACTGTGTACAATGATATCCTGGTTATGCTCACTTCACTTTGCATCAGTTCATATAGGTCTTACCAGTTTTTTCTGAAACCATCCCTCTCATCATTCTTATAGCACAATACTATTGCATCACAATTATATGCCACAATTTGTTCAGTCATTCCCCAATTGATGGGTGCCCCTTACTTTCCAATTCTTTGCCACCACAAAGAGAACTGCTCTAAACATTTTTGTATATATAGGTCCTTTTCCCTCTATTTCTTTGGGATGCAGACCTAGTATTGTTGGGTCAAAGGGTATGCATAGTTTTATAGTCCTTTGGCATACTTCCAAATTGTTTTCCAAAATAGCTGAATCAGACAGATAATTTTCAGTCTTGAGTTGAGAGAGAAGACCTGGAGCATGGGAGGAAAATTCAGGGAGATTCAGATCACAGATAAGTGGAGAAAAAGCTGGAGAGCTCCTAGAGTAGAGGACTACAGGAAGACAGGATCTAGCATGAAGACCCTAGAACTGATATGATACATCCAAGTTTGGAAGAAAGACACAACCAATCAACAAGGCCCAGAAGTAGGATGGGATATCACTGATCTCCAAGGGACATGGCAGTGCTTAGCTAACCAAGAGAAATTGCAGAGGTTATTTCTTGATTGTTTTCATGGTTTTCCCATTCTTCTCCAGCTTATTTCCATGTTAAGGTAAGAATAAATCCATAAGCCTTACTCCATCACATACAACGCATTAGTGATTCTGCTAAGATAGTTCCCCAAGGACCAACAACTCCTAATGACATATAACAATAATGATGATGATGATAATGATAATAGTTAGCACTAACAAAGAAGCAGTATAAAGTTTACACAGTGCTTTACAAATATTGTCTCATTTTATTCTTACAAGAGTTTCGCAGTAGGATGTGACAGCTTTCCAAAGTTCATAACAAGCCAAAGATGTCCTAAGTCAGTGACTGTATCCTGAATTGGATCCATGAGGCACACATAATAGAAAGAAGGGTAGGTTCTGGAAATGTGGGGGCTCATGAATCATTTTTTAAGTTGCTACAGATCCACAGAATACCGTGAACCTGACATAGCTTTTTGAGGGTCCTCACATATGAGAAGTGATGTCTCAGGTGTCATACTAGATGGCTCATAGGTAGTACTGCCATATCAGGAGTTTTGCCTCTGAAGATTTAGACAATTGACCATGTGGGAGGTCTGTATCTATAGTGAAGAAAAAAATGATGACTGGCAATTCCTTAGAATCCAGGGAGATGGAGAGAATCCACCAAGCCAGGTGGGTAGCCAAAAGCACTGACAACTTTTTTCCAGATTTTAGTAGGGGGTTATAGTACATGACTTTTGGGGTCTCATCCAACTCTAAAAATGTATGATTCTAAGATACATATTTGCATATTCATGTAGTGGGGTGGAAAGAGAAGAAATAACTCCAGATAAATAATGTCTAATGACCCTAGCTTTGAAATTAGTTCAGAAGTACAAATTTAAGTTAAAAAAAAAGAAAAATTCACTTCAATAAGCTTTCTATATATAATACGCCATGTATGAATAACATACCGCCTATATCCCCTTTCTCTTTATTTCCCTTCTCAGAAGAGAGGGAGGTGAAGGTAGGGGGTAGGTTTGAGAGAAATATACTGAGAGAGAAAGGGGAGAAAGCTAGGGGAAAGGATGGAACAGACAGGAGGAGAGAAAAAAAGGAGAAAGACTTGAAAAAAGGAGGGAAAGAGAAAGAAAGAGAAGCAAGTAGATGGAGATAGACATGAAGGGTGAAAAATCAGATCATTGCTTCAAGTCTTTTTTAAAAAAAAGTAACATTTCTTTGAAAAAGGAAGAGAACCTATGCGTTCTAAGATGTCTGTAGAAACTCTCTTTGTGGGGGTAAAGAATTGGAAATTGCAGGGATGCCCATCAAGTGGGGAATGGTTAAACAAGTTGTGGCATATGATTGTGATGGAATACTACTGTGCTATAAGAAATGATGAGTTCAGTGAGTTTAGAAAAACACAGAAAGATTTGCATGAAACAATAAAGAGTGAAAGGAGCTGAACCAAGAGAACATTATATACAGTAACAGGAATATTGTTTATTTTGACTATTTATTAATATCCAAATTAATTATAAAGGACATATGAAGATGCTATCTTTTGCATGTAGGGAAAGAATTGATAAATAAAAGTATGCATACAATGATTTTATATGTACATACATACATACATACACACATACCTATTTGTATCTAATGATAACCATCTCTAGAGACAGGAAGGGAAAAAAGAAATTTACATGATAGCTTTGTTGTATATTTGAAAGAAATAGCTAGTTATGTATAGTAGAGTTTCAGATTTATGTGCGATTACCTTTTTCATTGTACTATGTTATGAAAATGCTTTTTTATTCCATAAATTAAAGATAAAATAATTTTTAAAAAGGAAATGTGTGTGTGTAGGTTTGTAGAATCCCTCTAAATAAAACTGCCATTTTAGTTAGGGTAGTAAAGGACAAAGAAATGGGAGATCTAAGATAGCGGAGAGAAACAGTATGATCTCTAGAAGCAGCAGTGGTTGGTAAGCCTGGCAGCTAATCTTATGTGTCACTCCCGCCTAGAAAGCGCCAACCTATGCTTTAGTAAGTCACTGATTTATTGCACTAAATGGAACCCTGGTGCTTAAAACAGCAAATTTAGTTTTAAAAGGAAAGCTTTAGGAAATGAGTTTAAATTCTGGGCTCCTGTTAAGATCTTTTTTTTTTTTTCAAAGAGGGTTCTTTCTGGTTTTCTATCCCTAGCCAGGTCTGCTGTGAAGCACCTTTTTTTTTTTGCTTCCACTACTCTTGGCCATGCATGCTGTAAAGCACCTTTAGGGGCTCCTTGAGTCTGCAGGGATAGCTTCTGAGTTTATGCTTGGAGAATTTGAACCATTTGGTCTACAAAAGCAGCTGTATCGAAGGAGGATGATGGGTGAATGTGCACTGTTCATGTATTTGACATATGTCTTGTTCGGTTTCTGCATCTGTAAAATGAGCCAAGTGAACTAAATAATCTCTAAGTTACTTCCAGCTCTAATATACTAGGATTTATGATTCTGTTCAGATAGAGTTAGGGCTCATGTATACAGTAGGCATGCAATAAACACTTTTTTTTAATTGAACTGATGCTCCTGGGGGTTACTTGGATTATAGTAATCATATATGTGTTTAACAACTTAGGTTCTCATATACCTAAATGTAAAATATCTCCTTGGATTTTGCACAAGTCCTTCATTTCAGTTGTTACCATTCCATCACATGAGAAAAATCACCAAAAACTAAAAATATCCTTTGGAACAAGACACAGTTTATTAATCATTACCCTCTGATCTGGCACTCAAGAACTCTGCTCAAGAACTTTCTGTGTCTCCATATTATCTCTCAGATAAAAAACAAGCTCTCGTCTGGCATTTTTTAAAGTCCTTCACAATCTGGCTCCCATCTCCCATCTCCAGACTGCTCCCCTTCCCACACTCTCTTTCAGCCAAACCAGCCTACTTTACAGTTTCCATATATGGCACTCCTTCACCTGCCTCAGTGTCTTCATACAGGCTGGCTCAGGCTCTGCCTCAGATTCCTTCTCTCCTCATCTTTGATTCATGGAATTCTTAGCATCCCTCAAAGTACATTTCAGGTGCTACCTCTTTTGGGAAGGAGGCCAACACTGCTAAAGGCAGACTCTTCTGTCTACTTTTTGTTTCTCCTGAGTAGAATGTGAGCTCCCTGAGGGGCTTTCTTTCTTTCTTTCTTTCTTTCTTTCTTTCTTTCTTTCTTTCTTTCTTTCTTTCTTTCTTTCTTTCGTTCTTTCTTTCTTTCTTTCTTTCTTTCTTTCTTTTTTTCTTTCTTTCCTTCCTTCCTTCCTCTTTCTTTCTTTCTTTCTTTCTTTCTTTCTTTCTTTCTTTCTTTCTTTCTTTCTTTCTTTCTTTCTTTCTTTCTTTCTTTCTTTCTTTCTTTCTTTCTTTCTTTCTTTCTTTCTTTCTTTCTTTCCCTTCCTTCCTTCCTCCCTCCCTTCCTTCCTTCCTTCCTTCCTTCCTTCCTTCCTTCCTTCCTTCCTTCCTTCCTTCCTTCCTTCCTTCCTTCCTTCCTTCCTTCCTTCCTTCCTTCCTTTCTCTTCAATACCTAGCATAGTGTACCTTGAGCCTTAGTAGGTGTTTTAATAAAAGCCTTTGTACTGAATTAACCTAAAAGGCTTTTTCTATGTAGATAACTCAGAACTCCTCTTGTTCTTCAGGGGCATTCTACTAGGCACTTTGGAACTACTTTATGTATTTTGAATAGGTCTTTTTTTTCTAATGGAGTAAGGTAATCTTTTTCCTGATGAAGCTCAAGGCTGAAAAGGCATGAAAGGCAAATTACTCTCATCTACCAGAGGCTGGTCTCTGCAGATCAGCATATCAGCAGAGAAGTGTGGCAAAATTCTTTAGTTGCCAAAGACTATATTATGCAGGGCTGTAAATTAATGGGTTTCAGCTTTAAATACTAACTCTCTTATCATTCACAGGAAATTAAACTCACTCCATACAGGAGTGAGATACATGAGGAATTCACTTTCTCCTGCCTAAAAATAGCTGACAGCTCCATGGAATCCATGACACACAGCTTGTCACTCCACTGATCAGCCATAAATACCCAGGGTGCCATGTCACCTGCTTCTTCCAGACTGTCTCCCTGAGCACCATTCACATGAGAGTGCTTTAATAAATAAGAGCTGATGATGACAGAAGCTTCTACCAGTGAACTTTGCAGCAGTGACTGGGAACAGAGGATGGCTGTGTTTTCTTGGGTATGGTGCAAGATGCATTCTGGGCTCTCATGGCACCTACAGTTCCAAAAGATGAAATGATAGAAGAGAGGGAATATTGCACTTAGCATCAGGAAAAACTGAGTTCAAAGCCAATTATCTGACCCTAGTTCTGTAGCATTGGGAAAAATCACTGAGCTTCTCTGAACCTCAGGTTTCCTCAGGTGTGTAAAATGGGGATCATAACCTCATGCAGTGGGCAACTTCATGGCACTGATGGGAGGCTTGGGAAGTTATGTCATAAACTTTAAAGTGCTGTATTAATGTCAATGATTATTACTATTTGTGAAGGTGATCAGTAACAATAAAACTGTAAAAAGTGATCATAACCAAGGAGATGGCTCACTTACAGATGATGAAGCCCCTCAAATAATAAGAAAGCAGAAAGGAATGATTTTAGTCTGACAATTATCAGAAGGCCAGAAAGAATATCATGTCTATCTTAAAAACACAAGAATGAATGAAAAGGCATTTATTAAGTGCAAAACCTTGTGTAAAACACTGGAGAATAGTTAACAGTTCCCTGCTCTCAGAGGTCACATTCTAATTGGGAAGACAATCTACATAGGAGGTTTCAACTACAAGTCAAAAGGAAAGACCACAGCAAAACAGAGAGCAGTCCATCTTCTTGAGCATTATTTCCATGAATAAAATCATATCCATTTCTAATGTTGAACCATTTGACAATGACAAGGACTCAGATGGCAAGAACTTTCTTTCTCTGGTCTTCATAGCTATGGCTGCTGAGGAGGTGGGTTGCAGCATGTGTAGAGGCAGGTGACAAGTCACATCTCAGTAAGGGTTGCTCCCCTGGATGATGGCAGTGGGCAAGGAATGAGCTGGTAGCAGGATTAGAGAGTGGTCTGTGGGGTATGGCTACCTCCAGGGTCACTGGGCTTACCTTCCTATTTGTGGCTATTATTTGGTGACTGGTGTTGGTGATGGTCAACTGTTGTACGAAGGTTGTTCTCAGTAATGGGGGAAGGGGCTAGACTGGAATCAGGAATGGGGGTTTGGGGCACTGTCATTCCTGAGGCTTGTGGACCTTGGGTTCTGGGCAATCTCATGTGGTATCTGTGGGAAGGTGGTTTTCTGAGGACCAGTGATAGTTTGACTTACCTGGCACATGCTGCCTCCTGTCCCTCCCTTAGGACATCTTATTTTATATATTATGTCTATCTCATCTCAGCTCATACAAATACATCCCTACTTTAAGAGCTCTTGCCTGAACTATTAAATTATTTCTCCTTGGGTTTCCTGATTCTGTCTTTCCCTGCTTCCAATCCATGCTCCAGCAAGCTGCCAAGTTACATGTTAATTCCATGTTTAATAGGTTTCCATGGCTCCCTAGGATCAAATACAGATGGCCTTCTTTGGATTTTCAAGTTCTTCACAATCTGATTCCTGCCAATCTTTCCCAGGTCATTTCACCCCATTTCTCATGCACTCTATGTTCCAGTCAAACTTGCTTTTGTGGATACTCTATCTCCCTTCCCTGTGCCTTGCACAGGCTGTCTCCCAATCTAGGATGCCCTCTGTGCTCACCTCTGCCTCACAGAATTCTTAGTTTCCTTCAAAACTCAGATCAAGTGCTCCCTTCTACAGGAAGCTTATCCTGAACCTCCCAAGTTGATTAGTGCTTTCCCCGGGAAATCAGTTTGTAGCTATATTTTCATCCCTTTGCATTTAATTTTCTGTATACACATTGTCTCCACTCAATAGAATACAGGCTCCTTGAAAGAGAAAGGACAGTTTTGATTCTGACTCTGTGTCCTCAGCATCTGATACAGTACCTGGAACACAAAGTACACTCAATAAATACTTGTTGAATGAATATTTTAACAAGGAATTCAGCATAGATATTTGGTATTTTTTTAGTCACGTGGTCATCTCTTAGAGATGTCTGAGGTTTTCTATTCTCGGAAACTTCCAACTGGGAAAGGGTCAGGATGATGTGGCAGACAAGTGGGAAAAATTTTTGGCACATACACTGACACTGATTCCTAGGGTCCATGGATTTATTTTAGGAAACATTTTGACAACTATTTTTCAATGTAATGTATTTCCTTTGCAATCCATATAATAATTTTTGCATTTAAAATACTGTTCTGAGAAGGAATGCATAAGCTTTATCAGATTGTCAAACAGATCTATGACTCAAAAAAAGTTAAGAACTCCTGAGTTAGGGTACCAGTCTCCACTGGGAATATCTTTATCTCTTAGGCAATTAAGCTCTATAGAGAGCTCTACAGAAGACATGTTTATTTTGTGAGGGTACACAGTCTTATCATCTCGAGCCCTGATTCCTGCAAATACAAAATATATGGGAGGGGAAGAAAGGAAACCAGCATTTATCAAGCGTTTACTGTGTACCAGGAACTCTACTATGTGCTTTACAATGATGTCACTTGATCCATACAACAATCCTGGGAGGGAGATGCTATTATTGTCTCCATTTTATAGTGGAAAAAGAAACTGAGGCAGATGGGGTGTTACGTAACTACTAAATGTTTGAGGCTGGACTTAAACTCAATTTTTCTTGACCACAGGCCCAGTGTTCTATCCACTGTACTATTTAGCTGCTTTTAGGTGAGGGAAAGGAAAGTTTGTTCACTTTCAGAAGGAGCACAAGGGTTAAGGAAATACAATTTTTTCAATCTTTTTCCTAGAAAGATGCTATAAATATCTCAGAACATGAAGATACATAAGAAACATAATAAAAATCAATCTGAAAATATTTAAAGACCTTTCACTTTCATAGAAAAAAAAAAGGAAACTACTTTGTCATTTTTCTTTCAGGGTATTTAGACTCAAGGGACCTGGCTGGTGGAAACTAGGCTCAGTTTAAGGCTTGATGATCAGCAGAGATCTCCTTGTTGTAAAACTTAAATGTATCAGGAGAGAAGGTCTTACAAAGGAAAAATGAGAAAATATTTATCCACTAGAGTTAATCTGAAAATAAGCTAGCAAAAGAAAAGAAGATTTTTAAATGGCAATGGTCTTTCCAAAGATAATTTAGAATCTGGTCTACAACACTGTCTAAAATAGTATAAAGTTTTTTATTAGGTCTCTAGAAGGTTTATTATTATAAGCATAATAATTGAGTGTTTACTAAACATTTGTGATTCACAGAAAACTAAAATATACCTGCTGACATGAGAAAAGACAAACAAATAAAGAGAAAAGCAAACATCTTTGTCTTTAAGTTAAAAGAAAAAAAAGAAATTGGTGAGTAAATAATCACAATAGTCATGGGATATTGTGTTTTCCATGTGGTCTAACAGAAAGTGCCCTGACTGATGACAGAGAATTTCAGTTCAGATCCCAAAGCCTCGGAAGTTTCTGAGCAGCAGTTTCTTGTCTCCCGTTTCTGAGGCCAAACTAGCCCAAACTCTTAAAATGTCAATGAAGAAAATGAGGCTCAGACAGAATAACTTGCCTCAGGGTACACAGGACATGATTGGAACCTAGGTTCTGAGATTCCCAAGTCACGCTCTTTTAGTTCCAATCCGCCTTTTATTGTTACCCTTGTTTCCACTTTGGTTAAAGGGTCAAGTTTGTTGACCTCTAAGCCTATGCTTAATGGCTTTCTAGTTCCTGAAAAATATTCAATGTGGATGAACAAAGTTTTTGAGGGAACAATACAGTTTAACTCAAAGGCCCTTCTACCACTGACATCCAAGCTGCTGGCAGTGGTGGGGATGGGGATTTTTTGAGAATCTTATCAACCACATTCCAGTTCATTTAAATCAGATCTGTCCTTTAGTCCTTACTGTTTTCTGCTTATCCATGCTGAAGGTTCCTGTGGAGAGAAACCACAGTAACTTCTCTAAGCTCTAGGCTAGGGAATTTATAGAAACAGTCTGAGTCACATCCATTTTGAGAACTGATTACATACGAAAAAAAGAATTTCATTGCCTCCTTTGCCATGGTATGTGGAAGCAGTCTTTTTGTGGTCACTCCTTGTGTAATTTTTGGATGGTATCTTTAGTGCAAATCTTTCTCAGCTTTTGACTTTCTTTGCATTCCTACCATAATAAGTGCTTAACTAATATTTGTTGACTCCATGCCTGTTCCAATGCCCCATTATTGTATAGTTCTAATCTAAGCTTCTGGAAGACTATGGGATGTCAACATACATGTTGATACTCCTTCAAAAGGTCTACCCTCCCAGTTCCTCAACTTACTCATTTCCCATGACCCACTACTCCATTTTACCTCAGCTATGAGTAGAGATGATCACTTTCTTGATATTGATATCACTACTTCAATGTTCAGGAACTCTGATATTATCTCATGACAATCTGTTATTATTCTGTCTCTACTTGTACTGGTTATGTTTTCAACCCTTCCCCATCCTGATTTTCTGGAGAACCAGTTCATCTCCTCTTCTCTAGAGTCATTTGCCCCCTTATTCTATCACTGATCTTGCCTGGCCAAGACTCAACCTTGCATTACTCTCAACATTTTTTGCCGCAATCCTCTTCACATGCTACTGAAGAAAGCTGGAGAAAATTATGAAAGTCTGTTGATTAGGTAAATCCACTACAAATTTATGCCACATAATCTCAGCTGAGTTGCTGCAAAGCAATCCTTTTATATCTGCCTAATGACTATTCTACTTACCACAGCAGTTTTCCCCAAACCTTTTCATCTCTCTTCAAATCTCCTACATCTTCTTCCCTCATGGTTTCAACTGAGAACTTTTCTCCATGTTTCTGAAAAGCTGTTTCCCAAGATCTCTCTCTTTTCCACTGTTTCTCATCTTATATCACAAAGATGTCTACTACCACTCTCTCCCTTTCACCCCCATCTCACTTGAAGAGGAGGCCCTTTTTGACAAGGCACATGTGAACAAGTGATCTCATTCTATGCTATCTTCCCCAGCAGATTACTTCTCCATTATCTCCACTCTTACTTCTTTTCAGTCTTTCCCTGTCTACTGGCAATTTTCTTACTGCCTACAAACATGTCCATCTCTCACTCATTCTCAAAGAACCCTCCCTTAATCTGTCTATCCCTGCTAGCTATAGTCACATCGCTGCTCTTTCATAGCTAAACTCCTCAAAGTCATCTACAATTACTACCTCCACTTTCCTCTCATTCTTCTCTTAACTCTCTACAATCCATCTCCTGCCTTTATCATTCAACTGAAACCAATCTCTCCAAAGTTGCCAATAATTTCTTAGTGGTCAAATCAAATGGACTTTTTGCAGTCCTCATCCTTCTTGTCTCCCAAATAGCTCTTAATGCAATCAATCACTCACTCTCTTCTTGAATATTCTTCTTTCTGGCGTTCTGTGACACCACTCTATCTGGATTCTCCTTCTATCTGATTGCTCCTTTTGAGTCTCCTTTCCTGGATTTTTTTCTAGGTCATTCTCATAAATGAGGGGTGTCTCTCAAGACTGCCCTGGGCTCTCTTTATTCCATTTCATTTGGCGATTTCATCAGCTCCAGGGGATTTAATAATCATCTCTATGCTAATGATTCTCAGATCTAGTTATCTAGTTCTAACCCCTCTCTTAACCCCAGACTTTTTTATCCAACTGCCTACTAGACAATTAATTGTCCATTATTATTATAATTGTCAAGTTGTACGTTCAAAACTGAACTCATGACCTTTCCACCTAAGCTCTCCTCTCCTTCTATACTTCTCTATTACTGTTGAGGGTGCCACCAGTTATCTAGGATCATAACTTACATGTCATCCTCAACTCTTCATTCTCTCTTACCCCCTCACCCGTATACCCACTAAGTTGCCAAATCTTGTCAATTTCTACCTTTGTAACATCTCCCGCATATGTCCCCTTCTGTCTCCTGACCATTACCACCCCAGGCACAGGCCCTTGTCACCTTAATCCTGGACTATTGTAATAGTGTTTTGATTGGTCTCCATACCTTAATTATCTTCCTATTCCAGTCTATTCGCCATTCATCTGTCAAACTGACACTAAATTCCTAAAAAGCACATCTAATCATGCCACTTCTCCACTCCAGTGACTCCCTATTACCTCTAGGATGAAATATAAAACCCTCTGCTTGACCTTTAAAGCTCTTCGCAACCTTGCTACCTTTCCAGTTTTCTCACATCTTATTGCCACACCCTTCCTCACTACATCCCTTCTTTAGGTACTTGGTGATTTGGTTTATAGGATATTCAGTTTGAGATGTTTAGCAGATAGCTAGACTGTCTTTTGCCTTTTTTTGTGTTCTCAGTGCCTGGCACATAGTGTGTTCATCCTTCGTTGCTGAAGAAGATCATGCCATCAGAGAAATGATGACATGACTTGCATTTGACTTTGTTTTGAGTGAGGGAGGGCTGTGCAGGTCACCAGCCTCACTTCTCCTCCAGAGCCATCTGAATCCAAGGATCAGATATTCATCAGAATAATTGGAGATGACCCAGGATGAGGCAATTGGGGATAAATAACTTACCCAAAGTCACACAGCTAGTGAGTGTCAAGTGTCTGAGGTGAGATTTGAACTCAGGTCCTCCTGACTCCTGCACTGGTGCTCTATCTACTGTACCACCTAGCTGCCCTTAACATAGTAGGCATTTAATAAATGCTTGTTGCTGACACACTATGTCAGATGAGTACAGTTATGGGACTGACAGTGGCAAGAATGAATGGTTTAAGTCTTGAAGAACTTGACTTGTTAAGCTGTAATGGTAATTAAGGCTAATGGTGGGTGGGGGAAAGAGTTAAAGATCTTCCCTGCCCATTAATAGGCCTCAATACCTTTTGTTAGTTTCTATTATGCACTGGTTCAGAAGGTCCTGCCCTCCAGCTCTAAAAAGTATATATATACTCAGAGGTGAGGTTTTGTTTTGGGGCTTTTGGAAGATTTGTGTACCACATGAGACTCTGGGAAGCCACTAAGGAGTCCTCCAACTTTGAAAACCCAGATGTTGGTGCTTCTCTCTCTGGTAACTATGTATGTATATATGTAATAGTCAGACAGTTGGAAGCCCTGTCCATCACTATTTCTTTGTTTGTATTTTCTTTGAAGTTCAGGGTGCTGACTTTTTCCTCCGAACTAAGTGAATGATATATGTGCTTGATTAAAGTGATTGTTGACCACTCAAAAGTTGGTTTCCTTTTAGAAATGCAGATCTAAAAACCTGTATAGCAGGCCCTCCTGTGTGTGCCAGGGTCCTGGCTGTTACATAAACCTAGAGAGATTCACCCATAGATGTTTGGCCAACTACAAAGCTGTATAGGATAGCACTGAAGTGTTGTCACCTATGGCATTCTTTTGGATGGGTAATTAGGGATCTTTTTGAAAAACTGATGTAGAGCTGACCTTATATTTGTTGTGATTATTCTGCTATTTTTCCTCCTCCTTCTTCTCCATTGTTATTCTTTTAGCTCCCTTTTTTTCTATATATGTACAAAGTAGATTCAATGTAACCTTGGAGGGAAAGGCCCTGGAGATGTGGGGGACAAAGAAAGCCCTCATGCAGGAGGTGTTTGAAGCAAATTAGGGATTACAAGAGAAGAAGGTGAGGAAAGAGAGTATTAAAGGCATGGGGAACAGCCAGGATAAAAGTACAGAGGTAGGAGATGGAGGGTCAGTCATCTATTGACTTTAGAGTACATAGGAGTGAATAATATGTAATAAAGATGGAAAGGATAGGAAGAAGTCAAGTTATAAAATGCTTGAAATGCTAAAAAGAGGAGATTACATTTAATCTCAGAGGGGATAGGGATCTACTAGAATAGTTTGTTTAACAGTAGATAGCTGACTGGTGGAGGGGAAGAAGGGAGGGGTGATGCGATCATAGCCATGCTTGGGAAAGATCAGCTTGATGGCTATTTGGAGGATGGTTTGGAATGGGGAGAGGCTTGATGCAAGATCACCAAACAGAAGACTACTGGAAGAGTTGAGGCAAAAAAATGATGAGGTCTTGACCTATAATGATAATTTGAATGGGAAGATATTTTTTATTTCTGAATAGGTTCATGTGACCTGCCTGGGTCACATGGAAGTCTGAGTCACATGAAGCCTGTGGTGGGAGGAGTTTGCTGAATGGATAGAACAGGAAGGGATGGAGCTGGAGCACAGCTGAGAGGAAGTTAGTCAGAGAGCAGTTGGAGCTAGGAAGGATGCAGGCATCTGGCTAGCACGAGGGAAAGAACTTGTTTGTGATTTTGTTTAAGAGACCCTGCTTGTGATTTGTTTAGGGATCCTGGTTGGTGGGAAGCCTAGCAGGGAGAAGGTTTGGGGATGGTATTGTTCTCTGCATTGTTGTTGTGTGTAGACTTTTGTTACTATGATGGATTTGGCTTTCTGGTGTCTGAATAAATGTTTTGGTTCTGTCTTCCATGTGGTGAATCTATTATATTTTGCAATTCAGAATTGTGCCAGCATATTCATGACTGTGAATATCACATTGGCACCATATGACCCAAGGTGTAGAGAGAAGAGGTTATATATGAGAGATATGGTAGAGATGAAGATTTGGAAACTAACTGATTACCTGAATTGAGTGAGAGAGTTGAAGTAGGACACTGAAGTTATTCATTTGAGTGACTGGAAGGATGGTGGTGTTCTTGCAAAAAAACCCAAAAAAACCCAAAAAACAAAACAGAGAAGTTTGCAAGATGAGTTTTTGTGGGAAAGAGAAGTTCTGCTCTGAATATGCTGAGTTTGAGATGCCTGTGGGGCTTTCACTTCAACATATCCCATTGGAAATTGAGGATGGGGGACTGGAACCCAGGAGTGAGACTAGAGCTCGTATGGTATGTGGGATCTGGGAGTCAGTCAAATAGAGGTAGTAACTGAACCCATGGGAGAGAGAGAGACAGACAGACAGACAGAGACAGAGAGAGCAGAGCCAAGAATAGTAAATTTAATAAATGTATAACATTAAAAATGACAGTCAGTTGAAAACAATTTACCTTGCTACCTGGTTTATGTGAGTAACATGGATGACCATTTCTGTAAGGAGAAAATAGCAATCTTCTAGGAGCAAATATTATAATAATCTCTTTGACAAGAACGCATGCGGGTGTGTGTGTTCTATCTGTGCCTCTGTCTCTGCACGATTTGACTTTTTTGGATTTGCTTTTACGCCCCAGCGTTAGCTTGCTTGCTCCTTGAAAAGAAAACAGTCTGCACTGTGTTGGGGATCTCATACACATTATAATGAGGGTGGTTGCTCTGATTAGTAAATGAACGCCACTGTAGTTTTTGACCACTAGGTGCCACTGTTCTCTTGTCTCAGACATTTCACAGCTCTGAAGTCAATTACCTCAGATAATATAACAAGAGTGTTTTTGGGAAGTAAAATACCCAGATAAGTACTGGGAAAGGAGTATTTTCTTTTGTGGATGTCTCCCAATCAAAGCTGCAGAACAAAAGATAATTCTTTCCATGGCTCCCCACGTAGCATTTGTATCTGAGACTTTAACACGACACAGTCTGTCAGGATACTTTCCCAAAATCGTCTACAAGCTGAAACCATCTGACCTCATAAACATTTAATAGTTTCACATTCTTATATAGTACAAATGTACCTTCATACATAGGAAGTGAATTTTCCTTGTACTTTCACATAAGTCAACAAACAATGTATTTTACTGTCTAAATATAAATTTACTTCATACATCATGGCCACTCCTAAGGGAAACAGGTCTAAAAAACTATTTTAATTGCAAATGCTTCACTTTCTATAGGCCTCTACTCTAGTCTATACAGTACACAGTAAACAAAGATGTAGCTTTTAAGGTTAAATTTGACGTATATAGATGATGGCTTTTATGCTTTTTTGCTTGCCTTGTATGGTAGAAATGCTTTTAGCCAAAGTCAGTATAGATTGAGAAATGACTGTACAGGGTCTTTAACATTTTTTAAAAATTTGTAAGAATAATGTGGCATCCCAAGACTATTTGCTTTCCTAGGTAAGGTAAAGATCATTAGCCTATGAGTTAGGAAACTTGGATATTTATTAGCTATGTAGTCATCAGAAAGTCACCTAATCTCAGCCCCAGTTTCTTCATCTCTATATATGTAATGAGAGAAATGGACTAGATAAATAGTTCTTAACCTGAGGTCAATGGACTGGGTCCATGGATACATTGTGGGGGAAGAAGGGATATGAACTTGGATGGGAAAAAATTGTATCTTTATTTTTACTTATCTCTAAAATTTAGAATTTCTTTCAAATATTAAAAAAATAAAACAAGCCAAGACAAGATTATTCTGAGAGAGGCTCTCCCAGACTGTCAAAAGGATTGATGATACACAAAAAAAGTTAAGACTTACTGGACTAACATTAAACTAAGGCCCTTTGCATAACTATCAAGCTACCAACTTTAACAAGATGTGTGGTGGGCTTCTCTGAAACGAGGATGCAGAAAAGGACATTTGGATCTATTCTATAAGATAGATATCCAACTGTGTTGATCCTATTTCATTTTATCTTATCCTATTCTATCCTATACAGACAGCTAGGTGGCTGCATAGATAAAGCTCCAGGCCTGGAGTCAGGAAGACTCATCTTTGTGAGTTCAAATCTGGCCTCAGACACTTATTAGCTGTGTGACCCTGGGCAAGTCACTTAACTCTGCCTCAGTTCCTCACCTGTAAAATGAGCTGGAGAAGACAATGGCAAACCATGTCAGTAGTTTTGCCAAGAAAGCCCCAAATCAGTCATGAAGAGTCAGGTCTGACTAAATGAAAAAATAGAGTTCACATTCTAGCAGGAAGATGTGGAAAATAGTTAACAATAATGAAAAATAATACATGATAAGTTCACAAGTTCTATGTAAATTCAAATGTCCTATGAGGTTTGAGGAGGGACAAGGTCATTACTGGTTGTAGGGATATGAGAAGAAGGAGCACACTTTGTCTTTAAAGGATGGATGAATTCAATAGGAAAACAGAAAAACATTCTAGGAAAAGAAGCAGGGAGAGAGGGAAGTGAGCAGGAACTTATTAAATACCTACTATGGACCAGGCTCTATGTTAACCACTTTTTAAATATTATCTTATTTGAGATAATAACAGAATGATCCAAGACATTGAGGTCAGAAGGCAATGGATGCAGTTGGGGAAAGAATGCGGTTTGATTTACCTAGAGGGCAGAATAAATGCATGGTGTGGAGTATGAGGATGCCAATCTAGAAAGAGATGGTAGCACAGCCTTGGTGAGGCCCCTGTCAGGGAAAGGAGTATCTGTTCTATATATACCTATGTATAGACACATCTCCTTTGAGAGAAAGAAAGATCCTTTAGGTCAGGTACTGTGAATGCACAGGTCCTCCCTCACACAGACCCTGGAACATTATAGATGAATAAATGCTTGTTCATTGAGATTTAATATGGAGCCACTAAAGATTCAGGAGCAGAGGAAAGACATGATAGATCTATGATCAAGGAAGATTAGTCTAGTAGTGGTAGAATGGATTAGAGGGGTGGTAGGAAGATCCATTAGGTTATATTTTGGGTAGGTGTTAATATATATCACATAGGTACATTAGATGGGACTTGGCACCTTGGATTCAGGGCTCCAGATGGCACAGTAGATTTGCAGTCAAGGAACCCTGAGTTTGAATTCTGTCTCAGACACTGGTTGTGTAACATTGGGCAAGCCACTTAAGCCCTCTCAGCTTCAGTTTCCTCATATCTAAAATGGGTATAAAAATCTCACCTACCTCCCAAGATTGTTGTGAGGATAAAATGAGATAATATATGTAAAGTGCTTTGCAAACCTTAAAATGAGTCACACAAATGTGAACAATAACATATACAACAAAATCAACTTCATGAAAACCAAATAAAAATGAAGAAACAACTAAGGACCAGAACAGCTTGGATTATCATGAGAGACAAAGTCAAGGCCTGGTTCGCTCTGGCTTGGCTCTAAGCTAAGGCCACCTGGGAAAAGTGGTAGACTGTCTCAACACTTACCTCCATGTTCACCCCACCTAAGACTGCATCCCTGATGACCACAATCACACAACTTGGTTCCTCTCTTTAAAAACAGAGGTAAGGGCCCAACTGCTATCATTAGCCAGGTTTGTTAAGATGCTGTATTACAGGGTGACAATGAACAGATATATGTTTATTCATTATTTCCTCACCCGACTTTACAATTGCTGTTCTGCCTGGTTTCAACTGGAATAAGTTGCCTCTCCAGGTTAAGCTCAATCTCATCACCACACTCCTAACTCAAGCCTTGACTCACCCACAGCTCCTTCATCCTCCTCTCCTCAATGACTGCAGGGCAGAGTATCAAGATGCTTCCAAGGTTTTCCTTTATGGAGGGCAGAAACTAGACTCTGAGATCACCCCACTTTGGGCCTGCTACTTTGCTTGGTTTCAAGTGCAGAGTAGAAAAATCCCCCCATGCCAAGTACCCCTTGGTTCCCCACACCCTCCACTTTCCTGCCTCCTTTTTCGTATGGTCTCTGTTTAGATTGTGATTTCCTTGAGTGAAGGAACTGTCTTTCTTTTTATTAATTGTATCCCCAGGGCTTAGCACAGTATCGTGCAGCCGTACAATCTTATGGGACTCTTCCTGACCCTGTGGATCAATGCCCATAGGGTTTTCTTGGCAAAGACACTGGAGAGGTTTGCCATTTCCTTCTCCAGTTTTTATTCAGGCAGGGGTTAAGTGATTTGCCCAGGGTTCATAGCTAGTAAATGTCTGAGGTTACATTTGAACTCTGCTCTTGCTGACTCCAGGCCCAATGTTCTTTTCACTTGTGCCACCTAGCTTCTCCTGCTGCCTGGAAATAGGTGCTTAATAAATGTTAATTGAATTGCTTTGGATTATGTGACTGTTAAAAGCTCTTAACTCTCCCCAGGTTCCGAACTGAGGCATCATCATGGCAATATATCCAACAAATGCAGAATCTAAATGAATTCTGATGAAATAACAAAGAGAGACCTATATCAGCCATTTTAAATGGAAAGACTGAAGAAATGAAAAAAGAAAATAAAACCTTTAAAACTCATACACACACAAATACTAATGTGTATTTTTAGGAAAAAACAATTTAAATAGTTGATATTCCACTAAATAAGTGCATATTGTAGGATGAATATGAGATCAGAAAAGTGAATCTAATCCCCAGCCCCTGGTTGTGTCCCTGTATGGCCACACCAATGAACCCCATTGCCCTATACTCCAGACTTCTCTTTTGGGGCAAAGAAAGGGAGGGAAGAGAATGGGAGTATTCACCAACACCTCTCTCACCCCCACCCCCCATGATATTCCATGTAGTTAGGCTACTACTTGCTTCTTCCTCTTTTATGTTTGTTTTTCATGTGGATTGCTTATCCTCATGGGGTAAGAAAACCCCAGGACAAAACTTCAGAAGAAGGGAAAAACTTGACAATGATTATAAAACAACAAATAACTTGGCTCAAGGACTCTGAGGGTAGATTGAAAGCTTGTTAAAAGAGATGAAGGAGGTGATAAGGAGTTTAATGAGAACTCTGGAGGAAAAGCTTGGAAGGAGAATTTAGAACAGAAGGTGAATCTTATCAAAGTAGGATGCTCTAAAAAATAAAACAACACAATAAAAATGCAATGATATATAACAAGACAGAAAGACCAAAAGATTGGAATTTACTATATTTACTATCAAAAACAACTGACCTGGAAAGAAGGATGCATAAAATACTGGTAAATATATTCCAAGTACTTGTGAATAACAAGTGCCCAGAACTAGAGAAACCAGAGGATAAATAGAATGTGAACAAGCCTCATGCCACTATGTGAAATAAACTTCATATGTAACACAATGAGAAATGCAATTGCTAAACTCCAAAACTTTCAGGTCAAAGAAAAAATAATAGTTCAAGAAGCCATGAAGACATTGAATATCTACTGAAGAACCCAAGTCAGTTTTATACAGGATTGTGTAGCAAATATGAGAATAAAAAGACTAGAAAATGATAGAGTGAATGAAGTAGCAATTTACGCAGGGGGTAAGCTCCAAAGTTGGCATATAAGACAAAAATGACTGATAATCAAAATTACCCTTTCTCCAAAGCAGGGCTCTAAGGTGAATAGTCTATGTGATGATATATTTAAATAATGTAGGTAAATTAAGTCAGCAAGTCAGATTTGTAATTCTGGGATAAGGACTAACGCTTAAAGTCTCATTGGTCAGCTTGAGGAGTGAAGTAGCACTGGGTATGAATCATGGCTAGACAATACTCTTACCTTGTCTTCTACACTCTGTACCATGAGTCTCCTGTACCATGAGAATTGATCCCTGGAGTGGGAATGGTCTGGTTGAGGAGGAGGGGTAGAAAATGAGGCTGGGGGCTCTTCTAGGAAGGGCAAAGTGCCAGGAGCTGGTGATCGATCAGATTAGCTTCTATCTTTTCATATTCAGTAAACACTTATTGAGTGGAACAAACATTATTTAAATGTCTATTTTTTCCCTTTTTCCATTTCTTTTTTTCTTCTTCCTCTGAACATTCATCTAAGTTAAATCCAACTGGCAAAAGAGAAAAAGGCTTACACCCAAGAATAACTTATTCTGTAAAGGTAGATTTAATCCATTAGGGAAAAAAAAATTTCACATCTTTAATATAATCAATAGTTTCTAAGCATTCCTATTGGGAGAACTAGAGGCTAGAACTAGTCTTTGAATCACAAATATATATAAACCAAACAAACTCAACCCTAGGAAGATAAACAAGTCTGAGCACCTCAAGAGGGATATGATGATCAAATGCTTTCATTCTGAAAGGGAGAGAAGAATCTATTGGTCTTTCGGAAACCTATCATCTTTAAGGTCAATAAGGGAATAAATGCAGCCATCCTCAGAACCTGGGGGTATTTTGTGTTTGTTTTAATGAAAGAGAAAAGAAAAACAAAAGAAATACTCTAGGGAAGGAGTGGAGGGAAAGGAGGGAAGTGTGAACTTACTAGTTTTTAAAAAAATAATTGGGACACCAAAAGCATGAAGGTAGGGATTAAGAGGAATGGGGAGATCTCATAAATCTCCCTTGCACTGGAGCCAAGAAAGGGGAGGCTGGGTTGGGGGAAGAGCCAAGTAGAGAAATATAATAAAGTGAACAGGGAATTGGGCTAGAGCAGGAACAGGGAGAGAAGAGTTTTTAAGAGGGAGGGTAGAATTAGAAAGGAAACAGTCAAAATAAAACAAGTTTCATCTAGAAGAAGCTAATTATGAAAGGATGCGGGTGGGGGGAGGGAGGAGACAGAACTGGGGCAGAAACAGAGAGACAGGAAGAGATGAAGAGTTAGACAGACAGAACAAAGCTCAGGGATCTGGTTGGAAGAAGAGGGTCAGAGAAGAGGACTGTGATGAGATTATTCCAACTACAATTAACTAAAGATGACTTTGTTCTCTCCTTTTTTCCTTTCTTGTTCCTGTTAAAAAGGTATGGTTTGCGGACAAGGGAAGAAGGATTATTCCAGGATATGATGGAATAAAAACTAATTTTAACAATCTTAATGGTGAATGTGAATGGGATTAACTAACCTATAAAATAAGAATATGACAGAATGGGTCATAAAGCAAACACAAGCAATTTGGTGTTTACAAGAAATACACTTAAAATCTAAAGATTTCTTTAGAGTCAAAATGAGTGAAGTGGAATCTATTATGCCTCAGCTGAATCCAGAATAGCCATGGTGACAGTCATTATGTCAGACAAGGAAACAAACAAAAAAACTAAGGCAATTAAGAAACACTTGGGAAATAAATTTTCATAGTAAATATACTTAATAAAGATATATATGTATATGTTTTTGTGTGTGTATGTATACATGCATACATGTATGCCTATATCTTAGACATATTGGGAATTAATACAAATATACAAGAATAATATAAGAAATAAAAAAAAATTGCTAGGTAGTTTTCAAAAGAAGGTAGTTTCATAACCCCTTATGAGACATATGAAATAATTTTCCAAATCACTAACAATAATAGCAATGCAAATTAAAACAACGCTGAGGTTTCACTTTATATTGATCATATTGGCAAAGATGATAAAAGACAAAAATGCTAGGTATTGGACAGGGTATGGATTGCACTATTGAGGGAGCTGTGAATTGCCCCTAACCATTCTGAAAAAAAAAATGAGGAATTATACAATTAATCAAAGAAAGCCCATATATTTTGATAAAATCAATCAAAAAATAAATTAGGTGTCCTTAATTAAATTGAAAGGATCATGGGATCTTTGGGTAAGTGGATGAAAGCAGATGATGTCACATGGGAGAGTTCTTGGGATTTGATTGAAGAGAATCAGTCATGACCTTTGGGACTACATACAAACAGAGTAAGCTAGTTCCGAGTCAGTCATTTGAAACAATGGCTGATTCTACTGGTAAAGGACTCATAAAAGAGAACTGTCCTTTGAAGGAGAGGAGATAGAGAAAAAAATACAAATAACCAGGTGATATAGCCTTGTGATGCTCCAAAAATTGGGCAATGGTGTCAGCCCTCAGAGAGATGTAGCAATCCGTTTCTCACTCACACAACACATTTTAATGGCAATAAAACCCAACCAAATCTCAAATGGACTCATTAGCATTAATTTAATTATGTAAATGAGAGGCACATGGGCATGTCCAGAAGCCTTTGGACAGCAGAAATCTATCTTTGCTTTGGGAGCAGAAGATGCTTATTTGCTGAGATCAGAATTTTACCAACAAAATGAAGTTCTTATGGAATTTCTGGTCAATCAATTAGAGAGAAAGAAGTTCCTAACTGGTTCTGGTGGACCATTTAGAAAAGAACAGCATCCTAAAATCCCTTTTGACTTTCAGTAGCACTTCATCCAGTACACATTTTACCTCTAAGGCCATGTCCATCTTTGGGGTTTGAATGTGTGTGTGTGTATGTCAATGAGTGATACAATTAAATACAGTAAATAGTTAACTATTGTATAGTATAGTCAGCTGCATAGATGGTCTCAAACATCTGATCATTTCTCACTTTTAAAATTTGCTGTATGTAGACACTGCTATTGCTTGTCCTTTGTTTTTGAAGAGGCCAGATGACATCCCAGGGGATATCTTGATTTGCATGTGAATTGGATTTAAGTGAGGCAGAGTTAGTGCAAAGCTGTCAGCCTCTCTCTTCCTGAGTCACTGAATCCAGTAGCAGGACAAAAGTCAAGATGGCTGGATATTTCCTGGGATGCAGGGGACCATGGCATATTTGTTGTCTGACCAAACTCCACAGGACCTTCTTCAGCTGCCTTCATGGCCTCTGGAACAAGTTCTCATCCACCCCTTCAGCTGGGGAGTCTTCACATGCTTGGGGGTAGACATCTCCCTAACTCATTGACAGTTTGGATGCCTGTTGGTTACTCTCAGCCTGTTTTAGCCCATCTGCTGAGGTGTACATGCTATAGCTTCTTGGAGCCATAGGTGAGGGTTAGGTGAATCAGGCAGACACCAGAGGTGGATGATTAGCCTTGAAAAGGGCTTGGAAAGCCCTCACACAAGATATACTGGTTCACTTGAATATCTCATATATCTCAAATGTAGATGTAGCCTAATTGGAAATACATGTGTTGTAATGGAGAAGATGAAATATAGTGTGGCACGAGGTTAAGAAAGCTATACACCAAGAAAAAACACCATCTTTTTATCCAGGATGTATAACATTCCTTTTGCTAAGACTTGCCCTAGAATTATGACAATAGTTTTGGCTAAGATCATCATTCAAGGATATTATACTATAACTTCACCCTGGGTACAATACTTTTCTCACCAAAATTTCAGAAAAGTGGTCACAGGGGAGTTGGGTATTGGTGGCTAGGACTGGAAGTTTGCCTGAGGTTTCAGTACAATTTTCTGAACTATGAATAATGCCATTGCCCCACACAGAAAACACATTCAACTGGCACTAGAAATAAAAGGATTAATGTGACAGTGGTGGCATTTTGTAACTTTCATTAAATAATGTCATTTTTGGTTGTTGTTGACCATAGTGAAATTAACAAGAGGATGGAGCAAGGCAGGAATGAGGGAACACTCTACAAGTTTATATTTTAACAAGTTTATATGTTTCTCTCCAGCTTAAACTTCAAACCCTGATTAAGACACACTGCTCTAATGTGACTTTCAGAGAGATGCTAGAGACTGCCTCAAGTTATAATGAGTAGAGTTTATTTGTTGGATTTACATAACACATTTCTAACAAAAAGCTCAAGGCACTATATGGAAAAATCAGTCAAATTCTTGGGATAATTTATTGAAATAATAGATTATGCTTCTTTCATTATGCTAGATGCAGCATAGCCCTGGCTTAAATATAAACAGAGGACAAAAAGATGCCTGGAAAATACTTTCACTGAAAAAAATGGGGGTGTCATCATGAATAAGAATCCTAGAAATGAGTTTAGGAAATATGGTGGTGACAGGAAAAAAACAATCTTATTTTCCTAAACTTTCTACAGAGCTACTACTTTACATGAAAAAGAATGCTTATCCATGTTTGCTTCAAGAAAATAGATAACATTTTTGCTATGGGATCCACATAAAAATACTAACCAATGATTTCTGCTTAACGCTTTAGTTGAAGGCAAAAGGCCCCTAAGGAAATTGTTACTCGTATCTCCTTTCTCTGTTTGATTATTGCCTTTCTTTTCTTTCTTCTCTACTCTCTGTATCACATCTTTACTTTACTTCCCTTTTATCTTTTCTGCCCAAACTGAAAGAGTGATGTAAAAACTAAATACTAGTGATGATGATGATGATGATGATGGAAATAATGATTCAGTGTACAAGTATCCTGTTATAAGAAACCAATGGCTCTGGTATGTACAAGCCCTCATGAGAAAGGAAAAACCATCCATTGGGAACATGGGAGACACAACAAACCACTGAGATGGTGGGTACCCACCGAGTCATCGGCTGATGGCCCTGCTCTTTGCTTGTCCTAATCCTATGCTCCTTATCTCGGTAGTTACTGGAGAGTAAGGTAAATGGCACTTCCATGACTATGCCAATAAAATATAAGACTTGTCTCCTGGGAATTTTTTCCAGATTGGATGGAGAAGGGGACTGAGAGACACACAAGTACTCCTATGAAACTTTTACATCAGAAAGACTGCAGAATACACAGAATTCTCAGATCACAAAGGAAATTAATTTGGAACCTAGTCCAAATTAAGCCTAAATCATCTCAATAATATAATATCATATGGTGTTCCAGTCTTGGCTTGAAGACTCAGGCAGGAAAATCATGTTGAGATAGCTCTTAGTGTCTGGGAAGTTTATCTTTCCATCAAACATGTATCTGTTTCTTTATCATATTCACTCACTTGCTTCTCATTTGTTCTCTGGAGCCAAAGTGAATGAACATGTATCTTCTCCAACATGATAGTTCTTTAAATACTAGAAAACAGTTGCTGTCTTCTCTCTTAGCCTTTCTCTTCCTCAGGTTAAACATAAAATACTACTATGCTTTCCCCACCTCTTTATTCTATCCATTTTGGAAAAGATATACCTTTTCAAATTCATATTATGGTCATGGCCATGATCCCAATCCAATAAATCTAAGTGACTATACGAAGTCAAGTTTTCCTTCTTGAATTTGGATCTATAGTTCTATTGATTACTCATACTTAGGGCATGGGTATAGATATATGAAGCCATGGGGTTTTTTTTTTAAGTGATAACTCTGTTTAGTTGTCTTCCCTTCTCTTCTGAAATTCTCTTTCCTAGGCTGAGCTTGCCATTCTCTATGTAATCAAAATATATGGATAATTTTTCTACCTTTTCCTCCATTTAAAATTTTTAACCTTCTCAAGATTTTCAAATCTCCAGTTATGTATATGTACGTGTGTATGTATATTTATATGTATATAACAAAAAGATTCTGCAAGCTAGGTTTCAGCAATATGTGAACCAAGAATTACCAGAAGAGCAGGCTGGTTTTCAAAGAGGCACAGGAAGTAGAGACAATGTTACCAATATTCACTGGATTATGGAGAAAGCAAGGGAGTTCCAGAAAAAAACATCTACACCTGCTTCAATGAATACATTAAAGCCTTTATGTGGAGCACAACAAAATGTGGCACGTCCTCAAAGAGATGGGAGTACCAGATTATCTCACTTGTTTCCTGAGGAACCTGTATGTGGGACAAGTAGCAACAGTTTGAACTGAGCATGAAACAACAGATGGGTTTTTGATTGGAAAAGAAGTCTAACAAGACTGTATTGCCACCGTATTTAACTTATATCCACAGTACATCATGCGAAATAACAGGCTGGATGAATTAAAAGCCAGAATTAAGGTTGCTTGGAGCAATACCAACAATCTCAGAAATGCAGGCAATGCCGCTCTGGTGGCAGGAAAGGAAGAGGAATTAAGGAGTTCCTTGATAAGGGTGAAAGAGGAGAGTGTCAAAGCCGGCATGAAGCTTAACATTAAAAAAACTGAGATCTGGTCAACTGGTCCCATCACTTTGTGGTAAACAGAGGGAGAAGGAATGGAATCAGTATCAGATTTTGTATTCTTGGACTCAAAGATCAATATAGACAGCAACTGCAGCCATGAAATTGAAAGACACCCCTTGGAAAGAAAGCGATGGGAAATCTGGACAGGATAGTAAAAAGCAGACATCACCTTGCTGACAAAGGTCTGCATAGTTAAAGCTATGATTTTTTCTGGTAGGAATGAATGATTGGAAAGTTGGACTATAAGGAAAGCTGAGCACCACAGAATCAATGCTTTTGAATTCTGATGCTGGAGAAGACTTTTGAAAGTCCCTTGGACAGCAAGGAAATCAAATCAATCTATACTTAAAGAAATTAATTCAGGATATTCATTGGAAGTTCAATTTACCAGATCATTCACTTAATGAGAAGACAGGACTCATTGGAAAAGACCCTGGGGTCAGAGAAAATTGAAGGCAAAAAGAAAAGGGGAAGGTAGAGAATGAGATGGATAGATGGTGTCATGGAAACAACGAGTATGAACTTGGACAGACTTCAAAAGATAGTGAAGGACAGAATAGCCTGGCATCCATGGAGTCACAAAGAGTCAGATGTGACTGACTAAACAATAAAAGTCAATGATAAGGCAGTATCTAAATAGGAGGGAGCATATCTAAATATCTATGATCTCAGGAAGAAGCAGTTTCTTATGTGCCAGTGAATACAGAATCTTAGGCACCATTAGATGAGAGGTCCTTTGGGAATAAACAGAGAAAGGAAAGATCATGATCACTAATGGATGACTCCCTAAATTACCTTATCTGAATATTACTAAATATTATATCAGCATAGTATTGCAGGAATCTTTTCTATAGAGTAAAAATAAATTTTCCCAGATAAATACATTCAAATTCAGTATCTTATTAAATTTGAGATGCACTGACAACTGGAAAGGTCTTGCTTGATGCATCAAAAGAAGCAGCCCACACAGAGAGGACTTGACAGTGGTTATGTATTTGGAAATATAAGCATCTGTAATATATGACAACCTTACTTGGGTTTGGTTTGATACAGTGTAGCACTTAGCAGAAACATTTAAAATTTAGTTACCCTTTTCCAATGTCTGAGAAATTAGCATTATTATTTCTTTGCATCTTTATGACCTAAGCTATAGAAATGGAAACTGGTAGCATTTGATGGGGGTTGGGTGTGTTGTAACTTACATATAAATAACTGAACATCATCACAAAAATGAAACATTCTATTTTGATAGTTTGGAAATGACAGCTTCCAGTAGGGGAATCATTTCAGCATCAGCTGTCTATGTGCAGTCAGATCCCTGACTGCTTGGAGCAAAGGTCAAAATCAATGGTGAATAAAAATGAGGGATAAAAGTCAAGAAGGCATTACATGCAATAAGAGCTCCAGCCTGACTTTTTAAAACAAGCTTTTGGCTGAAAAAAATGCAAAATAGACAAAAGAAAAGATATTGGTTCAGATTATCACCATTGTGGGAAAAGTTCAAGAGCTATGCTTTCATTAGTAGGTTATTCTTACCAACATATGTTGCAATTTTATTGGATAAATCTTAAAAATTAATCTAAGGTTCAGTGGGTTAAGGTTTGGACAAGTCTGAAAGGTAGGGTGAAGTCAGACTGTAAATTACATTAAAAGGCAAACTAGAAGGCTTTTTATTTTATTCCAGAAGTAATTAGAAGCCAATGAAGGCTCTTCTTTTTTAGAAGTGACATGTTTGGGCATAACAATCTGAAAGATAACTTTTTTCAGTGGTGGGCAGGATAAATTAGGGCAGCTGGGTAGCGCGGTAGATAGAGCACTAGCACCTGGAGTCAGGAAGACTCATCATGTTCAAATCTGGCCTTAGACACTTACTAGCTATGTTACCCTGAGTGAGTCACTTAGCCCTACTTGCTTCAGTGTCCTCATCTATAAAATGACCTGTAGAAGGAAATGGCAAACCACTCCAGTATCTGCCAAAAAAAGAAACACCTCAAATGTGGTCATGAAGAGTCAGACATGACTGAAAAGTGACTGAATGCAAAAGGATACATTGGAGAGGAGAGAGTCTGAATGCCAGGAATCTAATTAAGAGGTTGTTATAACAGTTCAGGTATGAAGTGATAAAAGAAAGATGAAAGGAAAGAAGGGAACATTTATTAAGGCATTCCAATGTACCGGGTATTGTATTAAGTGCTGGGGACAAATATAAGCAAAAATAAAAGACATTCCTTGCCCTTGATGAGCTTCCATTTTTTTTTTTTTGGAGGCATTGGAGGCACTGCCCAGGGTCACATAGTGAGTAAGCGTCTGAGGTAGGATTTGGACTCAGGCACTCCTGATTCCAGGGTCCGTGTTCTATCTACTGTGCCAACTTGTGGCCCCAGTGAGCTTCCGTTCTAAGGGTGAAGACACACACAGAGGGAGCCAGGAAGAGGAGGATATTCCATGTTATCTCCTTTGATCTTCACAGCAACTCTGTGAGGTAGATGCTGTTATTACCCTCATTTTACAGGTGAGGAAACTGAAGCTGAGCAATGACTAGCTCAAGGTCACACAGCAATAAGTGTCTAAGGGTGGATTTAAACTCAGGTCTTCCTGACTCTAAGCCCAATGCTCTATCCACTGACTCCTGAAGAAAGGGGACAAGGGAGGATGCGAATCGTGTTGTGGAGGCAAGTATAAGACTTGTCACATAATTGGATAAATGTGGGAGTAAGGGAGAAGGATAAATTGTGAGTAACTCTGAAGTTGCAATAGTGGGTGACCAGAAGGATGGTAGTGTCCTCAACAGCATTCATGAGATCTGGAAGGAGGAGAGAAGAAGACAGCAAGTGGCATAAAAGACGTTATCAATGACAGGTATGACCAGCATGTAGGGACAGAGGTGGCCAGAGTGCTATACTGCGATGTGCAAAATGTTAAAGATCCTGAAGGAAAATCTGCTATGTAAATTTGGAGAATTTAATGAAATGTGTAGATAAGAATCACAAAGATTCAGCAGCTGTTGATAAGGTTGTAACTGGTCCAAGGCTAGGGGTGGGGGTACCAATATCAATGGAATTACAGGTCATTTCCATATTTAAATAATAAGTATGCAAATAATAGGAAGTTCCATATCCTGACTTGCATATATATATTATAAGTATATGAATGCAATTTGGAAAACCCTGTATGCCAAGTCACCCACAAAGAGCGCCTCTACATATGAGGTCAAGTACTAGGAATATGGATAACAAAACGGATCTTAACATTTCATCCTTTGGGAACAGCATCAAGCAATGATGCTTTTAAGTCCTGGCTACTTTTCTTCCTTTTTTTTTTTAAATTCAATTTTTATTTTATTTTTGGTTCTAAATTCTCTTCTCTTCATCCTCCTCCCCCACCCATTGGAAAAGCAAGAAAAAGAAAACAAATATGTATAAACAAATTCTTGCATTAATCATACCTGACTACTCTACAGAGTTTGGGTTTTAACCCAGTGTCCATAGGATTATTATATTATTTTTCTGCTTTCTTATACAATTCATCTATATTTATATTTACATCTAAATCTATAGTTATATTTTTCTATGATATGCACACACATATATATGTGTGTGTATATATATATATACATATATATATATATATATATATATAAAACATACATTCTACATATTCAACCCTACCCATTGCCCTCATAGAAGGAAATGGGGAGCTATGACCTGCTTATAGGTCATTTTGTGTTATAGATTTAAAACTGAAAGTCCCCTTAGATGTCATCTATTCCAGCAGGGTCAAATTCAAATAGAAATGGGGACATTAAACTGTACATAAGGATTCCTGCAGGCTGTATATTGATTTAGAAAGTCACATATTAATATGATCTATGTTAGATCACATTTTTATTTATTTTTGTTAAATATTTCCTAAGTACAATTTAATTTGGTTTGGATCATACTTGGGAGTTTTGTGGGTCAAAACAGATATATAACACTTCTGATCTGGTCAAGCTCCTTACTTTTACACATGAGGAAACTGAGGCCCACTGAGGATGGGAGGTACAAAGGTCATAAGTATCAGCAGTAGAATTTGAACTTAGGTTTTCCAACTCATAACTCTATGATTTTTCCTCTATTGCCTGTGTTACTACTATCTCCTTCAGGTACTTCCCTATGAGCAGCACTGTGATGTAGGAGTTTGAAAACAGGAAAAAAGTAAGATGGAAAGTCCAGTATTAGTGGAAAGGGAGTCTTCAAGTTGGAGGAGGCGAGGGCATGTTTGTGAGAGAATGTGGTGGCAGGCATTATGTTAGACTAATCATCTTGGTCACAGCAAGAGGAATAATTTACTGTTTTAGTATGTAGCTGGCACAGGCAATAGAGAAATGAACCCCAATCTGGAAGATAGGATCAAAACTGAGACAAACTGGGCACCCTAATCTCATATACTGTGGGCTGGGAAGCCTTGTAGTTGGAAGATTTCCTTGGGGGAATAGTGCTGTCTTGTTTGTCATGAGTGGACTGGCAAGAGGCAGGGGTGTGCTAGTACATGTTTAATAACTAACTCTTCAGGGGAAAAAAATGTATGTATGACATCCTTTTAGGTTTAATCTGTATTACTGACATTATGTTCATCATTTTCTAAAATTTAGAAATCAACAAAATAATAAATTGAGCCCTGATTTATAGTGCTGTCCAATTTCCAAGATGTAAATGCTGACACTGAAAATTTAACAATCAACTCTCCAAGTCAATTTGAGTTGGCTCCAGCACATGCCTGAACAGAAAAAAAGAGCCAGTTTTGTCCATGTCCACTCCCATCAGTTGTTCCCTTGATAAGATATCACTTCTGTAATGAAGTCCATTATCATGGCTAACCAGGGTTATTAGAAATTGACTGAATTTATTAGATGCTCAAAATGTAGAGGGAAGTCAGCAAAATTTACATGTGATGCCATGGGATGTCTTGGCTTTGTGAACCTGGGCAAGTCACAGCCTCTGTTTGCCTTAGTTTTCTCATCTATAAAATATAATAATAGGACCTACTTCCCAGGGTTCTTGTGAGTGTTTAGCAGAGTGCTTGGCACAAAGTAAGTGCTATATAAATTTTAGCTGTTATGTAAATATTAGCTGTTAAAGTTTCATATGCCCCAAGGACTTCTGCATTTATTATAGCATCACCAGAACCACTGGCAGATAGGATGATATCAATCAAGAGGAATGTCTGAAGGGGAAGTTGGGGCAAAACAGGTGAACATAACAAAGGATGAATGGGGCTATCAAGAAACGAAGTAGGGGACACTAGGTGGTGCAGTGGATAGAACACCAGCCATGGAGTTGGGAGGATCTGAGTTCAAATCCAACCTCATACACATGCTAGCTGTGTGACCCTAGGCAGTCACTTAATCCACATTGCCTCAAAAAGAATATAAAATAAAAGAAACAAGGTTTAGGAGGGGTTATATAAATCAATATTGAAGTGAAGAAAAATCTAAGTGGAAGGTAATGTTGTATGGTTGAAAGAATGATGACCAGTGCCAGGGAATCTAGATTCAAATCTTGCCTCTAATACCTAATATCTGCCTGACTTTAGGCATGCCATCTAACCTCATGGGCCTCAGTTTTCTCATCTGTAAATCGAAGGGAATGGAGTCACTGGCCTCTGAGTTCTCTTCTAGCACATATGTATGTACAATCCTATGACCCAATGTTGAGCTTGAAAATTCAAATCAATTCAACATTTTATAAGCAACTTGTAGGAGTAAGATTTATAAGCAACTTCTTTAAGTTGCTGGAGAAAGTAAGGTAAAACGGAATGGTCCTGCCTTCAAGGAGGCTACATTTTATTGGTGACACTCAGTTGTTCTGTAGCTGCACATGAGTTTTAACGGTTCAGGTTTAACCTGACTCTGCTTGAGTTTCCTTGGAATTCCCTCTAGCTGGAGAGTTGCAGAAGCTGCTGCCAATCTCACTGTTCTTCTCAGCAGCTGACAAGGCTAAGACAAAACCTACATAATGGACCACAAGTGGTACAGCAGTGGATTAATGAGAAGGCAGAAGGCTGGGGTTTATAGATAGGAGTAAGAAACATCAAACAAGTCTCCCACTCTGTTCAACATCATTCAGCCCTTTGAGTACAATGTGGGGTTCTGTAATTTAAGTGGGATAAGGAGAGTTTGGAGAAGGTTCAAGAAAAGAGAATATTGAATATTATCAGAGAATTGAAACCGTGTGTCTAGGAAAAGAAATTAAAGGAACTGCTGCTGCTATTTTTCTGCAGAAGAGATGACTTAAGAAACATTTAATAAGTATTATTAAAACAGTGTAATTAAAATTATGATCCTATCTCATAAGATCATAAACTTAGGGTTCAAAGAGACCTCAGGGACTATCTAGTGCAACCCCCACTTTGCTCTTGTTCAATTGTTCAGTCATGTTCAACTCTTTATGACCCTGGATGTGGTTTTCTTGGAAAGATATTGGAAGAGTTTGCCATTTCCTTCTCCAGTTCATTTTACTGATAAGGAAACTGAGGCAAACAGTTGCCCAGGATCACATAGCTAGTGAGTATCTGAGATCAGATTTGAACTCAGGTCTTTCTGACTACAGGTCCAGTGTTATAGTCACTGAGCCAACTAGTTACCTCCACCCCCTTATTAACTGATGAGGAACCTAAGATTTAGAGAGTTAAGTGATTTGCCTGATGTTGCTTAGCTACTAAGAGTCAGAGGTAGGAGGATATGAATCTGGGTCTTTTTGATTTCAAGTCTTCCCTTCTATCCTTTATAACAGATTGCTTCATCCTCTCAGTCCCTGGGGCCCTCTTCCTATTAAAATTTCTTTATATTATTTTGTCTCCATTAACAGGACTTTATTAAGTACTTACTATGTTCCATACTTAACACCAAGAAAATACAGGTGCTCCATTAGCCACCATCACATCATCCATATGTGGAGTCATCAGTTACAAAAAATGGAGAAGTTTGGATGCTGTGGATAAGTTCATTTACCTTGGTAGTGTATTTTTCAGGGATGTACATATTGACAATGAGGTTGATGCACACATTGCCAGAGCTAGGTCAGTGTTTGGCAGGTTCCAAAGAAAAGTTTGGGAGAGAAGAGGTATTAGACTGACAGACTGAAGGTCTACAGAGCTGTTGTTCTGACCTCATTGTTGCATGCCTGTGAAACATGGACAGTCTACTAGCACCATGCCAGGAAACTGAATTGCTTCCATTTGAACTGTCTTAGGAAGAATCTGAAGATCACTGGGCAGGGTAAGGTACCAGACGCTGAGGTCCTTACTCAAACTAAACTGTCATGCATTCAAACTATACTTCAGAGAACACAACTCTGATGGGTTGGCCATGTTGTTCAAATGCAAAATGTACACTTGCCAAAAAGACTCTTTTATGGAGAACTCTCATGGGGCAGGTGATCACATGGTGGTCAGAAGAAGAGATACAAGGATACTCTCAAGGTCTCTCTCAAGAAATTTGGATTTGATTGTGCAACATGGGAGACATTGACTGGCACAGCACTGTTCAGCAAGGTGTGCCCACATCAGAAAATTTGCTGTGCTCTTGAAATAGCACAAAGTAAACATAGAATGTGCAAATTTGGAGTAATCACCCAAATTTTCACATGGACTATCTGTGTCCAACCTGTGGTTGAGCATTCTGAGATAATATTGGTCTGATTAGCCACAGTCAGACACACTGAAACTTCACTTTATCATGGTGATGTCATTTTGGCCTTCTTCAAGAATGATGGACAACAGCCGATTGTCTAATGCTTCATATGGGCAGCTAGGTGACAGTGGATAGAGCACAGGACTTGGTACCAGAAGAGTTCAAATCCTGCCTCAGATGATAGCTACCATGTGACCTGGGCACAAGTTACTTCACCCTTTTTGCCTCAGTATCCTCATCTGTAAAATGAGCTGGAGAAGGAAATGATGAACTCCTCCAGGATTTTGCCAAGAAAATCTCAAATGAGATCACAAAGAGTCAGATATGACTGAAACAACTGAACATCCTTCACGTACTTTACTAGGCTCTGGGGATATAAATCCAAAAAATGGAGACAATCCTTGCCTTTAAGACATTCTACTGGGGTGGTGTTATTTTACAACATGATCATAAATAAATGATGTACATACAAAAGATATACATGGTGACTGATGGAGGGATACCTAGCAGCTGGGAGGACGTCATGAAGAAGATGGTTCCTGGGGTACCTTTAAAGAGATCTAGTGTTTCCAAGTAGGAGAGAGAGAGAGAGAGAGAGAGAGAGAGAGAGAGAGAGAGAGAGAGAGAGAGAGAGAGAGAGAGAGAGAGAGAGAGAGAGAGAGAGAGAGAGAGCACACAGGCATCAGAAAAAGCACATGCAAAGGCATGGAAGTGGAACATGGGAGTCTCCATCTGCTGCTGTGACTGATCTGAACTCCATGAAACAAGATATTCCTCTGAAGCTAAACTCATCACAGCTAATCTCCACATCATGGAGCTAACTCAGGTCTTGACTGACAACACCTCCTTTAGCCTCCTCTCTCCTCTGACTGGAGGGCTGGAGTAGCAAATGCTTTCCTTTATAGAGGGAAGACACTGGACTTTTTAGCTCATTCCATCCTGCATCTGCTACTCTTCCTGGAACTCCATGGAACAAAATATCTGGGTACCCTCCCTTTCCCCTCTCCCCCTATTTCCTGCTTCCTTTTGTGTGTTATCTCTCCATTTAGAATGTGAACTCCTTGAGGGCTGGGACTCTATCAATCTTCTCTCTGGAGCTTACCCTGGTATCTGGTGCATAGTAGGGACTTAATAAATATTTATTGGTTTGGATGATAGAGTTTAAGAGGAAATGATATATAATCAGCTGGGGAAAAGATAGATTTCAACCAAATTATGATAGCTTTAATTGGCAACAGAGGCATTTTAATTTTATCCTAAAAGCAATGTTTCTTGAGCAATGGGAAACATTTATTAAGCACCTATTACAATGCACCAGATGCTGTGCTAAGGGTTTTATAAATATTATCTCATTTGATCCTTATAATAACCCTGTGATGTAAACATTATTATTTACATTTACAACTGATGAAATAGAGGCAGACAGACAAAAAGTGACTTGTCCAGTATCACACAACCCATAAGTGCCTGAAGCTGAATATGAACTCAGATCTTCCTAACTTCAGCCAAGTGTCCCATGTTATTTTTATGAGAAAGACTGAGACATGACTCCACAGTCTATTGTACTATCTAGCAGAGAAGTGACTCAGTCATAGCTTTCCTTTAGAAAGAATATGACTTGGTTAGTTATGTGAAGCATGGATTTATGGGGAGAGACAGGTTGTAGAGAGGCCAATTGAGAGACAATGACAAGAGTCTAGGTGAGAGGTGATGATTTGGATATTCTTTGAAGTTCTTTACTTGAGTAATGTTGCACCATCTTAAGAGAATGTAAGTTCTTTTGGGGTAGACTTTTGTTTTTTTTTATTCCCCCTGAACCTCCAGTGTCATACACAGAAGGCAGTTAGAGAATAGATAATAGATTTAGAACCTGAAGGGATATTAAAGGCCACTGAATCTATCACCCACCAATTTATATATAAAGTTACTGAGGTGCAGAAAGCATAAGTGTTTTTTCTGGGGTCACAAACTAGTGTCTGAGGTGGGATACGAGTCCAGGCCCTCTTCCTTCCAAGTCCAGTGTTCCACTGACTGGAATGCAAAGATATCGCATGGATGATGTTGAGTGTCTTGAATTCCCCCTTACTCCCAAGATGCTTTCATTCTGAAGAAATTATGGACTTAACTAAATCACTGTAAGAAACCAGAAGATGCTATGAAGGTTGTTGGAGACATTTTTTTCTGGAGATATGTAAGAAATTGAGAGCTGACCTTCCAGAATGATTTAAGTGAAGTCTTGTAGTTGAACTGATGTAGTGATTTTAGAGATGCCTTCCACCTGGTACAGCAGAAACCCCACCCTAGCAGGTTTCTTTATTCTGAGATTCAGATATAATCCCTAACAACTTTATATATTACATAATCTAATACATTAATATTTTGATAAAGCAGGTAGGTGCCAATCACATCACCCAATGATAGCTTCAGAAGAAAAGTTCTCTTGTATTTTTAAGAGATAGCATGATGAAATTCAGGGGCAGTTTATATCTCCATCAGCATCGAAGGCTGCTCTACAAACTTCCCATTTGTCCTCATTTTTTGAAGAGAAATAAAAATTCACAGAGTGACTCAGTCAGTTGACTTTCCTCTTATTTTTGTTATGCTAAGGCAGATGCCAGTCGCCATGGTAGATGGCTTGTAATTTCATAAGTGTCAAGGGTTTCATATCATCCGCAGATAGCAGAAAATATCATTCAACAGACTCTGATGAAAAGAAACAAAATAGTTCTGGACAACTGTGACACATAAAAACATCATAAAAATATCATTTATTTGAATGCTTTAATACCATATGTTAGGTCTTCACGATTTAAAAATGTGTCCTGGCTCCTAATGTAGCTAAGACCATTATAAGGCCAATACTACCATGTTGCTTTCAAAAGGTCACAGATTTTTTCAAACACACATTATCTCTTGGGGATAGAGGGCTAGACTTGCTCAGGAAAACCTGGATTCCAATCCTTTCTGTGATCTACATTTACTTGCTGCATAACCACAAACAAATCACTTAACCTCTGCAGGAGCTGGAGATCTCTTAGTTATCTACTGAATTAGAGATGGACTGTGATTTGTATTCCACCAAGGAAGTCCTCATGTATAATGTGACTTATTAAGTTCACTACATACTTGTGAGGTAGAGAATGACTTACCAACTTATTACCATTTCTAGAAATGAGAATGGAAACTTTTACTGTTCAGTCATTTCAGTCCTGTTAGTCTTTTCAAGACACCACTTGGGGTTTTCTTGACAAAGATACTGAAGTGGTTTGCTCTTTCCTTCTCCAGCTCATTTGATACATGAAGAAACTGCAGCAAATAGGGTTAAAGTGGCCCATTCAGGGTCACAAAACTAGTGTATGTGGTCAGATTTGAACTTGGGAAGATGAATCTTCCTGACTTCAGGCCTAGTGCTTTATCTGCTGTGCTGTCTAACTGCCCATATATGTATATATGTGCATATACATATTTATACATAGGCATATTAATGAGTATGGTATTTCCTTTTTGCTAGAATATTTACATTTTGGAAATTTAAGCTCTTTTCCCTATGACATATGAACTAGCATTTCATATACTGGATCTCAAAGAAAGGAGGGAAAAAAACAAACAAAAACTCATAGATCCCAAAGCTAGATCTTGAAGAAGAGGTATCAGTTAATACTTTGCTTTTTACAAATCACCACCCTGGATTCCTAAAATGGAGGGATCATCTTTAACACACATCAGAGGTGGAACTATTCCTTTACAAAAAGGGAAAGCTGGGAATCCATCTTTGAAGCTGCTATATCATCCCAATTTGGGAAACTAACTCACCATTACTCTGAATGACTGAAAAAGCCATTTTTAAATTAAATCTTTTGTAGACATGTAAGACATTTTCAAGAGTTTCCTTTTCCCCTTCCTAAGGCATGTGCTGGGGTTAACAGATATATTTGCTGCAGTATCATATAGCAAGTAGATTGTAGCATTAGTAGTCAAGAAGACCTGGCCAAGTCATTTAACCATTCTATGTCTCAGTTTCCTCATCTGTAAAAAGGGAGCAGTTGGATTTGAGGACTCCAAGGTGCCTTTTAGTTCTACATCTATGATGCCATGAAGGGATTTAAATGGGTAAGACAAACTAATTATCTCCTCCATATTTTTGGATTCCTTGAACTCAGAGAATTCTTATTCCAACCCTTAATGTTGCTGTGTGTATCTTTCATTTATGGGTCATTTAATTTGGAGATTCTTTCACTTGTTAGGAAGCCGATTTCCTCTCTTGCCTCTCCATAGCTTTTACCCATTGCTCCTAATTTTGCCTTCTGGGGCCAAACAGAACAAGATTAGTTGTTCTTTATTAGTTGTTCAAGATTACTTGTACTTTAAGTAACTGAAGACAACTATCATGTTCTCAGATAAGCCTTCTCCTCTCAAGGGTAAACTCTCTTTGTGTTTGGTCCCTCAATTAATTAAAAATGCCTCTAGCTATTTTGGTGTCGAGCCATGTTTCCATCTTTCTCATAAGAATAACATGGGAGACTTGAATTTGCTAAAATATAGGTAGATTCTCCCTATAGTATTACCTAGTGTTATTGGTTTAGTAGCCCAGTCACAAAAAGAAAATGAGGTTTGTGTGGCATGACCTCTTCTTGGATGCAGCCATGCTGGTTGTTTTTGGATGTTCATTATCTTGTAAGTAAAATGTTCTAGAATTTCCCCTGGATTTGAAGTCAAGTTCCCTATTCTATAGTTTTCAGATTCTGTTCTTTTCTCTCTGATAGACTTTAATTCAGTGCTCACACTATGGTTTTGGTCACCATGATTGCCCAGTTCACTTGGATTTTGTACATCTCCGCAAGAGGTGAATGTATCCATTATTTCAGAGGGCAGCTACCTGGCAGCAGTGAGTTCATTTCTATCACACTCAGTGTTTGGACAAAGCTGAAATTGGCGAGTGATGGTTTACAAGCATTATATCCTGGCACCTGCTGCAGATAGCATTTCATACAAGTCATATGCCCTAATCCCAGCACCATATGGGTGAAATATTTTCCTTCTCATCCCTTCAGAATGAGATACATTAATAGAGTGTTTAAAAATTTTACAAAGTGACCTGGCTTTTTTCCTCCCTAGAGTGTCACAAAGGTGAAAAATATGTGTAAGTTCCTGTTGTGCTTGCTAAAGACTGATGAGGGAGTGGTATGGACTATTCAGTTCTCTAGACTACCACTACCAATGCCTGTGATCTGGTTTGCTCTTCTGATTTAAATCATGATTAATACTGAGTACAAAGGGACCTAGAAAGGTGGATGTTCCTCTTGTCCAACTGGGATCATAAATGAGCATGTTCCGGACTTAAAGCCTTAAAGGTCTTCACTAGCTACTTCCAAAGGTGTTCAACTGTGGCTGTATTGATTGGAGGGTTTGTTTTTGTTCAGTGAGTCATTTTCTATTTGTCTGAAGGGCATACCTTGTCTTTGTTCCCAGTTATTTCTAGTGTAAAGAATCAGCAACACATACAAATAAGAAGGCTCGTTCCTGAAAAGCAGATGTAAATCCATTTATTTCTGTTTTTCTCTCTTTCTTATCCCTTCCACCTTTGACCACTACTGCCTCTAAATTCCTCTACTTAAAAGATTTCAGGGTACTATCATTCACCAGCTGAAGAAAAGCCTTCCTGGGCTCACACTGTGGTGTTCTCTCTGGACTCACATAGTGTGATAGTAACCAGTGTCATCTCTAAGCCAGAGGGAACATGAGACCAAAGACTTTTGTCAGGCTACATGACTGGCAGAAAGAGAGACAAAAACTTTATTCACATGGGTTATATGCACCCCAGTGTAACCCTGAAGCTAAGTATTTCCTGGGCAAAAAAAAAGTGTTTTGATATGGTTTCTGGTACTGTGTTTCAGTTATAAGATGATAGGATTGTAGATCTGGAGTTGGTAGGGACCTCTGAAGTCAGTTTGTACCCTTATTCTAAGGTCAGTTTGATGGGTGAGATGGGGATGAGACAAGGCCTGCTACCACTCTCAGGGTTCTAGGAACAACCCTGTGGGTGACTACTACCAGTACTACTACTGATGCTTGTAAGGCCTTCTGGTGTTCTTCCACTAAAAAAATTAGCCACCTGATTCAAAGAACTTTAAAGAAAGGCATTTTTACTCAAAAGGTTGTTGTTGCTGCTGATGTTCAGGCATGTCTGACTCTTCATGACCTCGTTTGGGGTTTTTGTGACAAAGGTACTAAATACTAGAGTAGTTTGCCATTCCTTTTCCAGCTCATTTGAGAGATGAGGAAACTTAGGCAAACAGAGTTAAATGACTTGCCCAGGGTCAGTGAGTGTCTGAGGTCTGATCTGAACTCAGGAAGGTGAGCCTCCATGCCCCATGTACTATCCATTGCACCACCGAGTTACCCAGTAATAACTATATAACACTGTACCCCCTAACTCTGGCATGCATTCTCCTATAAATATATACAGCATCCAAAAGGAGAGTAGACACAAATTTGAAGTACCAAGGTAATAAGGTACACATACAGGGAATACATGTGGACAAAAGAACTCATTTCTGAAACTAAGAGAGTCTCAGTATCTCTTCTCTATTCTTTGGGACTGTCCTTCCATAACTTATGGATGGGCATAGAATTCTTGTTGGCTAGATGGGCTGCTCTGTGGCCAGATGGGATTGCTCTGCTATTGAGATAGTGCTGTGTTTTTTCAGAAAGGAAAGAGATCCTTAGCCTGAGGTTAACAGAAGAGTCTCTGGTTCTGATCCTTTGGCTAAGCTCTGAGAGGTTTCCATCTACCAGGTAGCACATATAGAGAGGCAAAAATATATAGAGGTAAAAGCTTCTATTTCATCAAGTTCTGAGGTCTTTTCTTCGACCAACTTTCCTGCCTGGTTCAGGCTGGATCCTCTCAGTAAGAGACCTCAGACTAATTTATAGTGACCAACCCACATTTACCAAGACCTCTTCTCTGTAGGCCAGACCATAACCAGGCAATGGACATTTGCTGAATTATCACAAAAATGTATCTCAAATTCAATGTTTTCTAATTTTTATCTCTTCTGTTGATCTTGTACAAAGGAACATCTAGGAAACAAGGTGTTGACAAATGCATCCTTTGCCTTTTGTTACTCTCTTGTGCTTGTAGGCTATTTTCTTAGTGCTTTTCATAAGTAAATCTCATATTTGTCTTTGCCCTTTTCAATCAGCAAAGGCCTGATTATCAAAGGACCTGGGTTCTGATACTGCCCAAGGTCATAGAGACAGTAGTCATCAGAGGTAGAATTTGAACCCAATTCCTCTTATATCAGAGCTAGTACACTTTTGAAATATTTTGGGACATCTCTCAATTGGAAAAATGCACATGACTATTCCCAGACCATGCAAAAGCTAATAATATAATACAGAACATATCTTTACCCTATTAGAATGCATACTTTCCAATGGAAATTTGAACTATTGTCTGTTGAGCTCTTTAAAAACTAACTTTTTTTAATTAACAAAAACATCTTTTTTTTTCCTCCTATGTCTTCCTCATAGGGGGTGGGCCAGGGCAGAGAAGTACAGATCCTTGTAACAAGTAAGAACAGTGAAGCAAAACCAATTTCCATATAATCCATTCTCCCATCTCTCCCTCCATTGAATCCATCACTCTGTTAGGATTTTGGTTGTATGCTTTTTCATTGATCCTCTCATTGCCTATTGATCTCAAAAAATCTACTTTTTGACAGAAGCTATCTTCATCATCAGTGGAGCAAAATTAATCTAAAAGCCTATACTAAAAAAATTAACCATTTGTATCGTTATAGCAAAAGAGAGTAGTAGTTTGCTTGGGTAAATCAGTGGAAATTAGATTCTACTGGCACTGAAGTCAAAGGGTATCTTTGAAGTATGAGGATGTGAGCTTACTGAAACCACTGATAATTGATTTTAATGAATTTCACAGCCTCCAGAAGAAGATAATAAAGTTTGATATGATTGAGACATTGAGTGGATTCATAGAATAGTTTGAACAGATTGTGGCTTTTATGAAGATTGTATTTTGTCAAGAGAATTTGTAGTACTTATTATATAGTTCTTGGTGTGTCTTGAGAGGTAGACTTCCAAATATTTTATATTAGAATCATTTTTAATGTAATTTCTCTATTTTTTCCTATTGGTTTTCTTGATAATATTTAGAAATGCTGATGATTTATGTGGATTTATTTTATATTCTGCAACTTTACTCAAGTTATTATTTCAATTAATTTTCAGTTGACCCCATGGTTTTCTAAGCAAACCATCAAATCAGCTGTGATATAAAGTGGTAATTTTGTTTCTTTCTTAATGCTTATTCTCTCTCTTATTTCTTATCTCATTGCTACAGCTATTATTTCTAGCATCGTATCAAAAGGTGATAATAGAAATATTCGCTTTACTCCTGATCTCACTGGAGAGGGCACTATTTAAATATAATTCTGGTTCTTGGTTTTAGATCAGACTCTGTTTTAAAAAAGGAGGATCATCCTCATACCTCTTAGTTATTCAAGAGGACCCATTTATTTGTAGGCTTTAGACAGGAAAACACAAACTACACACAAACACAAGTGTGGAAAGTGGTGTGGCCTTATTTCTGTTGGACAACCTTGTAACCGAGTCACCCAACAGGACTAAAATAGAACCTTACCGGTGATGGCCATGGTCATGATAGAAATATTCATTCAGACCAGCACTTCTCAAACTTTTTGATCTCAAGACCACTTTATACTCTTTTTTTAATTTATTTAACTTTTTACATTCATTTTCACAAAATTTTGGGTTCCAAATTTTCTCCCCATTTATCCCCTCCCCCCACCCCAATACCCCAAGCATTCTAATTTTCCCTCTCTCCAATCTGCCCTCTCTTCTATCTTCCCTCCCTTCTCTTGTCTCCATCTTTTCTTTTCTCCTGTAGGGCCAGATGACTTTCTATTCCTCATTAACTGTATGTCTTCTTTCCTAGTAGCAACACAATACTAAACAGTTATTCCTAAAACTTTGAGTTCCAAATTCTCCCCATCCCTCCCTCCCCACCCATTCCCTTTGGGAAGGCAGGCAATTCAATATAGGCCATATCTGTGTAGTTTTGCAAATGACTTCCCTGATAGTCGTGTTGTGTAAGACTAACTGGATTACCATCCCTCCTAACCTGCCCCTCATTGTTTCTCTTCTGTCTTTTGATCCTGTCCCTCCCCAAGTGTTGACTTCAAATTGCTCCCTCCTCCCTTTGCCCTCCCTTCCATCATCTCTGCCCCTTGCTTATCTCCTTCTCCCCCACTTTCCTATACTGTAAGATAGGTTTTCATACCAAAATGAGTGTGCATTTTATTCCTTCCTTTAGTCAAATGTGATGAGGGTAAACTTCTTGTTTTTTGTTTTTTGTTTTTTTCCTCAGCTCTCCTCTTTTTCCCTCCACTAAAAAGTCTCCTACTTGCCTCTTAAATGACATATAATTACCCCACTCCATTTCACCCTCTTTCCTCCCACTACATTTCTCTCTCACCATTTACCTTAATTTCTTTTAAGATATGGTCCCATCCTATTCAATTCACTCTGTGCTCTCTGTCTCTGTATGTGTGTGCATGTGTGTATGTGTGTGTGCGTACATGCGTGTACATGGGTGTGTATGGACCCACCAACTACCCAGATACTGAAAAGTTTTAAGAGTTACAAATATTGTCTTTCCATGTGGGAATGTAAACAATTCACTTCTGGTAAGTCCCTTAAGACTTCTCTTTGCTGTTTACTTTTTCATGCTGCTTCTCATTCTTGTGTTTGAAAGTCAAATTTTCTTTTCAGCTCTGATCTTTTCATCAAGAATGATTGAAAGTCCTCTGTTTCATTGAAAGACCATATTTTCCCCTGAAGTATTATACTCAGTTTAGCTGGGTAGGTGATTCTTGGTTTTAGTCCTAGTTTCTTTCACTTCTGGAATATCCTATTCCACGCCCTTCGATCCCTTAATGTAGAAGCTGCTAGATCTTGAGTTATCCTGATTGTATTTCCACAATACTGGAATTGTTTCTTTCTAGCTGCTTGTAAGATTATCTCCTTGACCTGGGAGTTCTGGAATTTGGCCACAATGTTCCTAGGAGTTTCTCTTTTTGGATCTCTTTCAGGTGGTGATCGATGGATTCTTTCAATGCTTATTTTGCCCTCTGGTTGTAGAATGTCAGGGCAGTTTTCCTCAATAATTTCATGGAAGATGATATCTAGGCTCTTTTTTTGATCATGACTTTCAGGTAGTCCCATAATTTTTAAATTGTCTCTCCTGGATCTATTTTCCAGGTCAGTTGTTTTTCCCATGAGTTATTTCACATTCTCTTTCATTTTTTCATTCTTTTGGTTTTGTTTGGTGATTTCTCGTAAAGTCATTAGATTCCATCTGTTCCATTCTAATTTTGAGAGAACTATTGTCTTCAGTGAGCTTTTGAACCTCTTTTTCCATTTGGCTCATTCTGCTTTTGAAAGCATTCTTCTCCTCATTGGCTTTTTGAACCTCTTTTGCCAATTGAGTAAGCCTATTTTTCAAGGTGTTATTTTCCTCAGCATTGTTTTGGGTCTCCTTTACCAAGGTATTGACCCGTTTTTCATACTTTTCTTGCATCTCTCTCATTTCTCTTCCCAGTTTTTCCTCCACCTGTCTAACTTGCTTTTCAAAATCCTTTTTGAGGTCTTCCAAGGCCTGAGCCCACCCGACATCCCCCTGGGATGTCTGGGGTACTGAGGCCCCACCCTCCACATCTTTCCCTGATGGCAAGAATATTTCCTAGATCCGAAAGTCGGGATCATTTGCATATGTTCGAAAAAACTCTCTATAGTCTTATTTTTCTTCCCTTTTCTAGGCATTTTCCCAGCCAGTTACTTGACTTTTGAGATTCCTGTCCACCCCTGCCTAGGTCCACCCAGCTAGTGCTTGGGGTCTGAGATTCAAATGGGCTTTCCACGCTGCGCATGGCTGCTAATCAATGTGAGCTTTAGTTCTGGTGCTGGCGTGGGGGTAGGGCTGCCTCCCAGGCTTAGCTCCCTCAGGGGCTTTATGCAGAGACCTTCAGTAATGGAGTGGGGTAGGGCAGGGCCGTCTCCCAGGCTCAGCTCCCTCAGGGGGTTTATGCAGAGACTTTCAGTAATGAAGATCCTGCCTGCTGCTGGGGGAGTCCCGGGCCGCTGCCGCAGCTGCTGCCTCCGCCGCCGCCCCCACCTCTGCCTCCGCCGCTTCTGCCCCCATCTCTGCCACCGCCGCTTCCTCCTGAGGGGGCCTGAGTCACGGAGACACCCCGCTCTCCTCTTCCAGCCCAGCTCTCTCTCTCACTGACCTGTAGCTTCTGTGGGCGGAGGGACCTTCCAGGCCACTGGAGCTTCCGTCCCTGAAGCCTGCTCGGATCAGCTTCTCTGGGGCCGCGGCCAGGGCAGCGCTGGGGTGGGGTCCGCTTTCCGGGGTGTGACAGACCCTGGGGACGGCTCTCCAGGGCTCTCTGGAATGGAAATCTCTTCCACTCTGTTTTTGTACACCTTGCAGTGATCCAGAACTTATGGGGATCTCTTTTTACATTAATTCTATGGGCTGTGGGTTCGGAGCTCGTAAACGTGCGTCTTTCTACTCCGCCATCTTGGCTCCACCCCCCCACTTTATACTCTTAAAAATATTTGAGGATCCTCCTCCAAAAAACTTTTGTCTATGGAGATTATATTTGTTGATATTTGTCACATGAGAAATGAAGAAGCCTTAATATTATTATGAAGAGTATTTACCTTGTGGACCCCATAAAAGGGTCTCAGAGATCCCTAGGAGTATTCAAATCATGCTTCCAGAACCACTAACTATGAGTATCTATGAGAAATTAGCTCAAAGTTTGACACTTTCAACTACACCCTTGCCTACAGCAGAATAGTAATTTAAAACTACTAAGGTAAAAATAAGTAGCTTTTAGAAAGATTAGTATTCAAGCCATACATGTGACAAAATGAAGGAAAAAATAAATGGTTGGTTACATCTGTAAGCAAGATGTCAGTTATTTTCATTTAAATAACAAATTTGCATCAATCTTTTCTAAATTCAGAACTGAACAGTCACAGTAGGATAATAAACACCCCGTTTATCCTCCCAGTAGGGGTCCTCTCTTGGATATTTCTAACACAAGACTCAGAAAATTCCTTCAGGCAGTGCCCTCACCTGGGATAGCTATGTGGTACAGTGCGTAGAGCCCCTGACCTATAGTAAGGTAGACCTGAATTCAAATCTGACCTCAGACACTTAATATCTGGACAAGTGACAATGCTGATTGTCTCATCTGAAAAATGAGTTACAGAAGGAAATGGCAAACTTCTCTAGTACTTTTGCCAAGAAAATCCCAAATGGGGTCATGAAGAGTCTAAAACTTCTGAACAACAAAAAGGATCCTCAGGCTTCCATGAAAGTGCATTATTGTGCTATCTCACAGGACTACGCTGCTAGAATTTAAGAGAAAAATCTTCCTGTTTACCTCAATGCTTTTGGAAAAACCTACCATTTTACTTTTCTCAAAATTACCAGTAAATTTGTCACTGGGATGAGAAAAAAAGATGCATGTGTCAATTGAAGAAATTTGATCAATTGAAGAAACAATTCTATGTCTTACACATTTTCTCTCTTAGTTCCCACTATATTTTCATTGCTTGATAAATGTGTCTTGAGTGAACAAAGCAAGTGAATGAAGCAGGAAAGCAATGATCTTATTCACTTTCTTTCACTTCCTCTTGTGAAGGCAAATAAGGCAGAATGTCCTGGAATTCATCCAAATCCACTTTTCCCATGTGAAGAGAGAGCAATCAAACAGGACTCACTCACTTCACCATTTCAGGATGTTACCTCCCCTTTGAGGACCCACATATAGGTATTAGTCAATCAACTCATATTTAATCAAATGCCTCCTATGCGCCAGGAACTGTGTACAAATGTACACAGTTGTATACAACGTACAATGTACAAATAAAATACGGACCAAATAAACTGAGGGTCGTTGCAGAGTGAAGGTACTAAGGATAAGGAAGTCTGGGAAAAGCTTCTTGAGGAAGGTTGGATTTTAGATGAGACTTAAAGGAAGCAATGGTATCTGGGAGAAAGAGAAGAGGAGGGAGAACATCTAGGCACGGGAACTCCCAGCAAAAATTCTTGGAGTTGGGAGATGGAATGTCTGGTGCAAGAAACAGGAGGAATGCCAGTGTCACTGAATTGCAGAGTATGTACAAAGAGGAATAAGATATAAAAAGACTGGAAAGGTAGGAAGAAGCTAGATTCTGAAAGGCTTTGAAAGCCCTTTGAAAGGATCATATATTCAGTCCTGGAGGTTTATGGGAAACATTTGGGAGCTTATTGAAGAGGGGCGTGATATTAATGTATGTAATTTTGTGTCGGTCCATTTAGCAGCTGACACAAACCTATCTTTTAATTCCTCTCCCTTATCCTTGACGTCCTCCCTACAAATTACAGCTTGCTTTATAACAGGGAGCTACGTTGTATGAGACTTCCTCAATTCCCTAAGCCTGGTTATTCTAGAAACAATTTTACTGCATGTGGGAGAAGTTAGCTATGTGTGAACAGGAGAAGAGTGGGTAGGGGGCTTCTCACAACACATGGATCTACCAGGAGTAATGCCAACTAAAAAGAAGACCAGATTTATATTCAATTTCTAAATCTGGAATTTACTATTTTTTCCCCCCACAAGGACTAAAAGATTGTAGCTAATTTATATCCCTATGCATTAGACAACTTTGATATCCATACTGCAAAATAAACCAAACCATTTCGAACAAGCATGGGGGTTGGGGAATAACAAATCCAATAACCATAGAAGACTTATAAATATGAAGTCGGCGCAATAAATTTGATAGTTCAAAAAAAAGGAGCCAAACCAGAATTTGCTTTTATAGTTTAAAAAGTCCCTCACCTACAGATAAGCAATATAGCTCCTTTGGGAGGGAACAAATCAAGGAACAGAAAGACAGAACATCTTTTCTAAGGGCTGCTGAGCAAGGCAGCCAAAGGTTTGGGATTAAAACTGTTTTACTGCCTGCTGAGTCATACCTACAATACGGCACCCACATTATAATCAGGAAAGTATGGAGAAGTGGGAGAGTAAGGGACTTAAACTAAAACAAACAAATAAATAAAAAGCCATGCCTCCATTGTCCTGCATTGGCATGACCTTGATTGCTTTAGATCTCAGCTTCCAACTCTGTAAAATAAGGAAATGGACTAGACTACTTCGAAGACCACTTTCATTTCTATCTTTTCCTGATTGTGAGCCCATGGGACATAAACGCATAGAGCATGGTGGTCAAATCATTTTGAAATAGAACAGTTCATTTCAACAAATATTTATTATGTAGCTTGTTACTGTGTATAATGGACTGTGCTGGAAGTTGGGAGACATATAAAAGTTAGGTACATTCCCTGTCCTTCAGGAGGTGAGAATCTGATTCAAGGAGTTTTTAACTTTTTTTGGGTCAAAGATTGCTTTGGATATCTGGTAAAGCTCATGGGCCTCTCCTCAAACTATTCTGTGTAAATGCATAAAACAAAATATATAGAATTATGAAGGAGGTCAATTATACTGAAACAGTTATCAAAAATATTTTAAAAACCAGTTCATGGATCCCTGGTTAAGAATATCTGATCTAGGAAGAAATAAGTAGTAAGAAATAAGTAATCTAATATACAATTACACAATCTAATTCAGATACAAATACACAATCTAATTCACTTATCTGCCCCCTCACCTAAGGCAGGTAGGTGGCACAGTGAATAGAGTGCCAGCCCTAGAGTCAGGAAGACTCATCTTCCTTAGTTCAAATGCTGCCTCAGACACTTACTACTGTGTGACCCTGGCCAAGTCACTTAACTGTTTGCCCTAGAGTCATCATTTGCAAAATGAGCTGGAGAAGGGAATGGTAAACCACAGCAGTATCATGACCATGAAAACCCCAAATGAGGTCAGGAAGAGTCAAACACAACCGAAACGAATGAATTGCAACAAGAAGAACAACTAATACTCAATGGAAAAAACCCCAAAGTTTTACTTGGAGATGGGGAGGTAACTGTCTCTTGGGCAAGGGGTCCATCCCAGAAGTATCATCCCTGTTTGAACCAACAGAGACCCTGAAAAAGTACGCCCTCATCAGGGCAAAGGCATCACTTACCCCTCCTAAGCTTCTATTATTCTTTTTCACGTTCTATTTTCCATCACTCTATTATTATTTTATAGTTTTCCTGCTTGCTAATTCACTATAGAAAGGCTTGTGCCAGTCAACTGTTTAATTTTTTCTCTATCATAAATCACAGGGTATGAGTTGACCTGGATATAAGTTGACCTGAATTTTTCTGTCGACCCTCATCCCACTGCTGCTGCTACATGGGAACAGATGTTGAAGAGAGGGAGGGAGTCCTTTTTTCTCCTGCCTGCCACTTGTCACCACTAATTCCCATGACTACCACCCCACACACTGACTCCTGTTCCTTGCTGTCAGCACTGTTGAACAGCTGCCCGCCATGCAGCCCTTCCCAGTCCTGGCTAGTACCTTGCAGTGTATCAGTAATCAATAACAGTCAGAAGTGGGGAGATTTCAGATGGTATATCTGGCACAGAAATGCACTTCTGTTGGGAGGTTTTGGTTTTCACCTCTGTAACATCCCCTTTGGGATACCAAATCTGGGCATGTGCATGCATACACACACACACGTGCACACACACACACACACACACACACACACACACACACACACACTAGGTCTCCAGAGGGGTGACCTGGCAGCTAATCCTGCTAATGTAGCTCTTGAATGTCACCTGTGTTCTTCCCCTTAACAATCAATCAATAGGCTCAACTGATTCGTAGCCAATGCGTTTACTTACAGGACATAGAAAGAACAGTAGTTACAAACCTTCCCCTTTCCACAAAGGTCAGGGCTGTAGTATCTTAGGAAGAGCAGGCATACTTTCAGAATTTTCATTGTTAGTCTGAACTTGCTCCTTAGTGAGAGGGAGGGAGGGAAGTATGGAGGGGATGAGAGAGAGAGAGACAGAGACAGAGAGAGAGAGAGAGAGACAGAGACTGAGAGACAGAGACAGAGAGAGACAGAGACAGAGAGAGACAGAGAGACAGAGAGAGACAGAGAGAGAAAAACTACTCATAGCCTCAAACCCCCTACAAAGTTTGAAATTATTTTATTACACTTGAAAGGTCATCAGTCTTATATCTTAATGTCTCTGTCTTATCCCATATGACTTGAAAATTTGCTAAAGTCTAAAAGAATCCTACCCTTACACCTTCAAAGATGAACTACAACTTATAGTCATCCTAAGTAGTCTGTAAATAATATTATTTTTAACAATGTATTAATTTTTTTAAAAAATTCTCTTCCAGAAAAATAATTAGAATGCTTGGCTATAAAGTGGCTTTACCTGTCTTATGATAAATGCCAGTTTGTTCTTCTCATAGCTACATAGTGAGTTAGGCAGACTTTTTAAAGGCTGGCCTGGAAACTGACCACCATCATTTCTATGTGAAAATGCACTTCAGTTTTCGAACAGGCTTTCAAATGAATTTCTGTGGAACACAGACCAACTGTGAATTAGAGATGCTTATGTTTTCCAATTCCCAGAATGTGCAGGCAAAAATTGTTTTTTACATAAAGAAAAAAAAGGATTGGTAAATTTAACACACCCTATTCCCACCCCCTGAGCAAAACAAAACAAAATAAAACACAAGCAATATCTATTCTTAATTTAAATGGATCACAAGATTAATATCTGGAAGGGACCTCAGAGGTCATGTAGTCCCAATTCTTCACTATACAGATGGAGAAACTGAGGCACGGAATGTAGTGACTTGTCTAAAGTCACAAAACTAATATCTGAGCTGGACTACAATGCAAATTCTTGACTACAAATATGTTGTTCTTTTCATCATATTGTGTGGATTTCTTTCACACATTGACATCTTGTATGAACTGTGGTGATTTAATTCAGAGCAATTTCTTTTGTCAAAAAGTTTCCACAAAACCATATAATTGTATGCTAATAATTTGAGGATGTGTTTTATTATTATTTTTAATTGGGAAGGGTACTTTCTACCACCCCAGAAAAGATAAGCCCTTCTGTGACCTGGGAGATGGTCTTTGAGAACTGCAGATGGGCCCATTCCAAACTTAACAAGGCTGATTCCTTGTAACAGTGCATTGTTGGGTGTATACTTGAAGGTTCTGATATTCGGTAGGACCTGCGGAGCTTGTGTTCTTCCAGCATAACTTTAGAGAACATTAGATCATACAGATACAGGATTGTGAAGTATCAAAGTCCATTTTTCTGGCAGTACTATTTCACAATAAACCCAGTTAGAAGACATGAGATTTGGTCCTATTTTTACAGATTTTGAGAAATATTTCATGACTCACTTCAGAATCCTTGGCAGGAAATTCTTCCTTATGTCTAATCTAAATCCCTAAATACCCATATTTTTCTACCACTAAAATGAAGGTTATTTTCCCACAAAAAAACTTAACACTTAGAATGAAATATACTTATGTAAAGTTCAGTCTTACAGCACCTATGGAAGACAATGTTAAATAGATATGAGTGCTAGACTGGTAATCTGAAAACCTGTGTTCAATTCCCAGATCTCCCATTTATTACGTAGGCAATCTTGGGTAAAGGACAGTATCTCTGACAGTTCCCTAATCTCTAAAATAGAGATATAATTATCTTGCCAGTTGTTGTGTGGATAAAATGAGATAAGTGAAAGTACTTTCTAAATTGTGGTAGCATACAAATTAAGGTACTGTATTATTACAATGGCTTTAAATTTTATTTAGAACATTTCCCTTGAAAATTCACACATAGTTTGAAAAATCCATCCACTCCTCTTGCGTGGGCAATAGGTATGGATTAAAACTATAGCTAGGCTATGACTATTCTCCATCTAGATATTTCTTCTATCTGTCTCTGGCATGTTGGTTCATGCTACTCTTAACTTGGTATGTCTTCTTCCCCGTGGGCGATCTACAGCAATCATTCTTATGACTAAAATATACTTCAAATCTTTTGATTTCTAAGAAACTTTCTCTGAAAAATTCTACCCTACTCTGAGGATGTCACTAATCTTCTGAATTCTGAGGGAACAGTAAGTATTAAAAAGCGGTCTTCATACTTAAAACGGTATTGAACCACTAAACAGAGTTAGGTTCATGCCCAGTTTTCTAATGGCTTATTTTTACTTCAGTTGCTTTTTGCTATTTTAAATGGTAATATTCAAAATCTGGATAAACTTCCTCTGTAGTGTTTGATAAATGATTGTATTCTAAACTGGTTCTGACTTCTTTACATGTCAAAGAATTCAAATAATTAGTGAAAAAGGCACTATCTATGTTCTTTTGGCCTCCTTGCTATGGTAACTATTAAATTTTGCTTAATATTGCTTAAATTTTTGCAGGAAATGGTGATATGGGCAATGTCTTTGGCTTCCCCTACCCCCATTTTCCAGTCTTCTGGTAGCTAGCACTTTTTTGAACCAGTTAAGTTATAGCTTTTGCAATTTTTCAGTTTCTTCTCATCTTTAGCTTTTCTTCGAATTTCATGTTGATTGTGAGCTTTACTTACGTAGCTGATATTATGAAGTACACCAACAGCTGATTCTGATAAGGCTCTCACATTAGTAATATGGCATTTCGCTAGCCATTAAAATATAGTCAGTTTCACCTTTGGAGGGATATTATTTGGTTCTTACCATGCAGAGAGTCTTCTGATTCTCTTTAGGAAGAAAGTTTTTGCTGACAGAGAGCTGCGGGGTTAATGAGTAGATTATAAACTCTTGGATTTCTCAAAATCTCTTTGATTTCTCAAACTAACTCCATATTTTCTGCTATTTTCCTCTATGTCAGCTTTAAGACTTAGTCACCAAGTATCAAAGTATATGCTGACTTGTTTTGAATGATTTTAGAGAATCTGTGTAGAATTTCTCTTTTAATCACTTGGAATAGATACTTCTACATAAGTTACAATTATCATTATGACGGTTTTTTTCCCTTTTTCTCATCATGATCACTGCAGGAGAAAATATTCTATGAAATGATATTCCACATTGCTTTGGGGTGCATGATGAAATCAATGTTTCTAACTCCTTTCTCCAAAGAGAGCCTTAATGCTGGGTTTTTTTTGTTTTTGTTTTTTGGAGGGGAGGTTGTTTAGTTGCAATTTCCTTTTGTGGTCAACTTCTATTGGCAGCATGGCAATTTGTGATTGTTGGTGAAAGATCTCATATTAGAATATTACAGTTAATTTTTATGAATTATCTAAAACCAGATGATTCTTAATACCCTCTGATCCCTTGTGATGGCCATTCTACCATTATTATTGCGGAACTGCAAGGAGGTGACAAAAAATCAGGGTCATCTTCAATTTTTTTCTTTCATGGGCTGCTATGAATAAAAAATTTCTTCCTTAGTGGCCCAACAAATGGTAACATGCTTCTTACTTCCTAGCTTAGCTGGTCCTGAGTAGGGCCCTGATTATCACTGGGGTCATATTCATTATCTTTCCAGCATGGCAAAACTTGATAGAGCTTATGCTCCAGAGGCATAATTTTTGAGGAATCAAGGCTGCCTCATCATCACAAGTGCATGAGAGCAGGATTTAATAGAGGAAAGTAAGTTTGTGATTGTTTTTCTATTTAGTCATTCTGTATTTTTGTTGGAGTCAAAAATAAAAATGAAATTGCTTGGTGTATATATGCACTCATGGACTCCTTGTAATAACTACAAATGTTCAGCCCACACTTTGGGAAAAACTGTCTCATTTGATTATATGTTGAATTATAATGTCAAGTTGCACTACAGTTGCTTTATGAATGCACATCTTCTCTCCCCAACTAGAAAAATATTCTTGGAGGAGAAGAGTCACATACTTTATTTTTGCACACCTAGTGTGTGTAGTACAATCATGGGTACACAACAGGAGCTAAATGTTCACTTCAAGAATAAAGAGATTGATGGAAGTCAGTGATTTGCCACAATTATATATTTTGTATCCCAGTTGTTTCCATTGCTTTGAACTTTCTGTATGTTGTGTTAACTGGTAAGGCTACCTATAAATTTATACATTCTTTGAGAAGTGGTCAGGCTATGCCATAAAAGTAACCCAGATGTACTTTTTGGGGAAGGAGAAAATTGGGGCGCTAGAATAAGGCAGGTCAGGAGAGTGAGGCAATCCACAAGAATACTGCCTACAGAACCAGAGGACCTGGGTTCTAATCCCCACTTTTACTACTTAATGCCTTTTTTATCTTTACCTCTTGGCTTCAGTTTCTTCATTTGAAAAATTAGGGGGATGGACCTGGTGATCTCTGCGGGCCCTTAAACTTTTAAATCTGTGAGTTTAGGATTCTGAGCCTACCATATGTAGGAGTAATATAGTATTGATATCGTCGATTTCCTTTGTAATCATTTAACAGCTGTCGTTAAACACAAGAATAAACCACAAAGTATGAAATAGATTTAAATGTATTGGGTAGAAAGAGAGAGCCAGAAGACAGGGTGATTCCTTGTCCAGAGACTTTGAGGTTTACATTAGAGTTCAGGCAAGGGAGTAAGGACATTTTCTTGATTGTACTCATGTAGCAGGTAGTCTCCAAGAGAAGGGCGGTTTGAAGTATGTATCAGTAAGTATGTTAATCTAATTTGGGGAATCTAAAAACACAAGCTCTGGGTGAACCCAAAACAAGCATTATGTAGAATCTAAGCATCCCTGGAGATCTCAGATAAGCCTGACCTCTACAGCAAGATTTTGGGTTAGACAGTTGTCTAGTCATACAAAGATAAGTTCAAAAAATGTTAATAAATAATGAATAAACAATAAAAATATTTTTCTACTGTATGCTACTTTTCAGAGCTACTTGTAATACCATTTCAATAAATAGTAAATGAGTAACTTTTTACATTATGGTGTAAGAGGGCTAATACTCATCCAAAAATATCTAAGCCTAACTTGGTCTATGGCTTATTCAGTTAATCTATCAACAAGCATTTATTGAGTGCAAACTTTGTTCCAGGAACTGTGTTTGTTGTTGGGGCAAAGACTTCCTGGCCCTCTTAAAATTTAAAAAGTTCTGTAAACATTATTGTGTGGTTTTACAGTGATGAAGATGAACATACCTTCTATGCTATCCTGGACTTCTTATAACAGTATTGGCAAAACCTTAATGAAAAAGCGAACTTAATCAGAAAAATTTCCTTTTTCCCATTTCCAGTACTCAAGTCTCTATGTAATCTTGAGCATGACATGCATTTTTTTAAATGATTATTTATTTTTAGTTTTTGACGTTCATTTCCACAAAATTTTGAGTTCCAAATATTCTCCCTATCTCTCCCCTCTCCCTAACCCCATAACACCTTGCATTCTGATTACCCCTTCTCTCAATATGCCCTCCCTTCCCTTATCCCCATCTTCTCTCTTTTCTTGTAGGGCAAGACTGATGACATGCATAACAGTTAACTATCTTTAAAAACTGATGTTTATGCTCTTCTTTTAACTTCAAGAAACCTGTGGATGGACTAACTGCCAGGTTTCCTGAGGGGATCTGTTTATTTTCTAAGGATTAATAAAGTTCTTTTGGAGCAATAGTTTTTACAGCTCAGTACTATTTTTCATTCTCAATCACCCTCTCCTTTGTATTTCAATGCAACTGAATCCTATCTCATTTTAGGTTTGAATTATCATTGAAACACTCTAATAGCTGCTACAATATCTTTAATAGTCATTGAAGGGTGCTCATGAAGAGCTACAGCTTTCACATATTACCTTGGAGTAAGGTCCTTTTTCCACTGGTCTCTGTTGAGTCAGAAATGACCATCACAAACTGAATTCTTTAGTTCCTAGTGCTGAAGCCAGTAATGCAAGCCACTGTGTATTTCTGTTCTGAAACCTCTACTGATACAAATATTAAAGTGAGATTGTTTCTGCCATGAATAAATTTTCTGTCTACAAGGGCAAAGTTTCTTCACCCTTTTTGTGTCTTCTCCCCCATAGCAGTCTGATGGACCCTAAGAATCCCTTCTCAGAATAATGATTTTAAATGCATAAAATAAAATACCAAAAGAAAGGAGATCAATTATATTGAAAGATTATCTATCTATCTATCTATCTATCTATCTATCTATCTATCTATCTATCTATCTATCTATCTATCTAGTGTTTCTATCTGTTGCACAGATACCTGCTGGGGGATAAAACCAGATAAGATCAGAATTACCATCGGGATCTATAGCTTGATATAGTGGAGGAACTGAGGGAAAAGGAGTCAAGAGATGAAGGCCTGAGCTCTGGCTCCATAACAGCATTTGTATTACCATGGTCAAAATTACTGAACCTTTCTGACCCTTGTTTTACATGTTTATGCACTGTCTGAACTGGGGAACAGCAGCAAAAATCCCTTTCAATGTGATTGGGTAATTCTGTCAAATGGTTATATTTGTCCTGCCTTCTCACCAAGGCCATTGTGAGGATCTGATAAGATAATGTATGTAAAAATCTCTTGTAATGTGCTACACAAATATCTTAGAGATTGCTTAGTACCTTAAAAGGGCACTGAGTTTGAATGTATTGATTTGATTGAAGTGAATGGATCAGAGGATCTGAACTGTAACCACTGCTATTCACTTTGTGCCCTTGGGTAAGTCACCTCCATTTTCTAGATTTTTGTTTCCTCATCTGAAAAATGAGGAATTAGACTAGATGACCTCTAAGATTCTTTCCTATGCTAAAACCTTTGGACCTATTATTTCCCAGTACAGTTTTCCAGAGAGGACTGACAAACCAAAATGGAAATATTCAAGCCACACTTCAGTTCCTTGGCACACTGAAGCAAATTCAGTAGCTTTTTCTTTTTTGTCACAGATGCATCTTAAAAAATAAACAACAGAGAAAAGAACACTCAGCTGGCAAGAAAATGAACCAACAGCAACATGGTTTGCATATGGAGGCACAGGTCTGGGGTAAGGGGATGAAAGGAATGGAAAGAAAATGGGGAAGGGGAGGAGAATATTCTGTTGTTATTTGCTGAAAGCATCTGTTCTTGAAACAGACTCATGCTGGTGATACACACACTAAAATGGAAGTCATCATGCCAATTATAAGAAGCCAGAGAAATTAAGCTTTTAAATGACTGGTATCTAGGTTAATGTTATCTGACTTGTCTGGGTAATGCATGTTGGGGGAAGGGGAAGAATAATGTCCTTTTGAGCACTAATTTTTATAAAGATAAGATCAAATACAAAGTTATACAAAGAGAAAGGAAAGATCATTTCATTAATTTTTTTTCCCAGGTAACAACTGACAAACCAAGCATACTGGATATGATTACCTAGTGTGGGCCATGCATTCTTCTATCTTTATCATGACAATGTCATCTTAAATTATCTCTATCTAACCATGTAGCCACCTCCTTATATGTAGAATTTTTCTTACAGGTAGTTGGCTACCATATTTTTTCCTGGTTAGTCAAGGATAATAATGAAATTAATCTGAAGAGTAGGATATAATTTATTTTATCTCCACATTTGCTGAATACTTGTCTAGATAGATCTCCTCCCAAAACAGCTTTTTAAAAATTAGATCACATGTGGGTTTTCAATAGAGGAAACACTCCTCATTAGGGTTTCGCTGTTCTCAATTATAAATATTTCCTCTGCCAATGCACTTTTCTTCCTTCCCTAGTCATGACTTTGCATTTATTGATATGGAGGAAAGCCTAGTGAATGATGTGGCTTAATTTCTATTACTCCCCATTTATGTACTTGGCACCCCAGCCAAAGCTAGAAGGAATGCTGCTATTCATGCATATAGATCAAATTTCTATTTTCCCCTTGGTTACACCAACTCCTTTTCTCTTCATTTATTATTGACATTCTTGTATTCTTCTGATGGGTAGACTTGTAGATACTCTCTCTGAAGACTTTTTACATTAAATTTAATTTTACATTAAAAAATGGTGAAAACACATAATTCTGTAGAAATATAAATATTTAAAATTTTCCATTTCTCTTTACTTCTTCTTGAATATGATATGCACTGATACTCTGTTATCTTTAACATTAGCCCGAGCAACCATATTGGTTTGAGACCAATGAAGAAAATAAACTTTGACTAATATGTTTCCTATGAGAAGCACAACAACTGTCCTATATAATCACCTTTTCTCAGGGCCTATCCTTTTTCATCTCTATGCAGCTTTTGGCACTGTCAATAACTTTCTTCTGCAAAATACCACCATTCCAGATTTTGGAGATACTGCTCTCTCCCAGTCCTTTTTCTACCAGAGTCCTTTGCAGGATCTTTATCCACCAGGTTATACCCACTAATCATGGTTGTCTCTCATGGTTCAGTTGGGCTCTCTTCTTTCATTTATTATTCCCCTTGGTGAACTCATTAATTCTGATGAATTCAGTTATCATCTTTATGCATCTGATTCTCAAGTCTGTATATCTAGCCCCAAGCTCTCTCCTGGGCTCCATTTTCATTCATATTGCCAACTGCTTCTTAGGCAATTCAAACTGGATTGTCTAGGAATATCTCAAGTTCAGCTTACTTATGGTATGGAATTTCATCCCATCATACCTGGCCTATTGCAATAGTCATTTGGTTGGTTTCTCCACTTCAAATTTCTTTCCACTTTAGATGTTCCACTCAACTGATCTTCCTAAAGTTCAAGTCCAACCATGTCACCTCCCTGCTCAATTGATTCCATGTAGGATCAATCCTCACTTGTACAGCCTGACCCCTCACTACTTTTCTAGGCTTCTTAGACTTTACTTCCTTCCATGTACCTTAATTTCCAGTTATACTGTCCTTGCTTTTGCTCACATATGACACTCCACTGCCACTTTGTGTCTCTTCACTAGCTCTGTCCCATTCCTGGAATGTTCTCTTTCCTCATATCTGATTCCTTGTTTCCTATGAAACATAGTTGAAATCTTACTTTATGTAGGAAGTCTTTCTGGTTCATCCTTTCTGTTTCCTCTTCCCTCTCCTACTTACTTTGAAGGTTCCTTCCATGACAGTTGTGATGATTGATTACTGTTCCTACATGGACCTTCAAAATGGTGCATGATTTTTGCTTTGCAATATTTTAATACTTACAGTGTCTCATTCTGCTTCAGATAGTGCTTCTGACTTTGCAGGATTTTAGTTGGCTTTTTATTTGAACATATAAGGACTGATTAGTGACCCAGAAAATAACAGTCAATTGTGAGAAACAGAGACATGACTAGGAATTTTTTAAACTTGGAATGAAAACTTATTAGGCATAAGATAGCAGTGTTGCTATTCAATTATAACTGACTCTTCATGGAGTTTTCTTGCCAAATATACTGGAATGGTTTGCCATTTCCTTTTCCAGCTCATTTTATAGATGAGGAAACTGAGATAAACAGGGTTAAGTGACTTGCCCAGAGTCACATGGATAGTAAGTGTCTGAAGTCAGATTTGAACTCAGGTTTTCTTCACTCCAAACCTGTCACTTTTCTACCTAGCTGCCCTCTTTCACAAAGGATCTACCCAAAATGCTGGCATGCTTCCTTTAAGTCTTTTCACATTTCTTTGGATCATGGATTTAAAAATGGAAGTAAGGTTGCCATGCCCCAGTGCCTTTCCTCTGAGATTATTTCTCATCTAAACTATATAGATCCTATATGTATAATTTTTGCATATTATCTCCCCTCCATTAAAATGTGATCTAAAATGTAACATTAATGTAAGGTTAATTGTGCGTGGGGGGAAGAGTTAAAGATCTTCCCCACCCATTAATAGGCCTAAGGGGAAGTCCATTAATGGAAACTTGATTAGGGAAAATCTATTTTGTAGGACGGTTCACACCTTTTGTTTCTAATATGGTGCTGAGTCACCAGGGTCATTCCCTCCAGCTCAGAAAAGTGTGTGTGTATGTATATATACTGAGGTGAGGTTTACTTTGGGGCATATTCTTTTGAAGAAGGTTCATGTACCAGATGAGACTCTGGGTAGCTATTAAGAAGCCTCCCAGCTTTGAAAAGCCAGATGTTGGTGCTTCTCTCTTTGGTAACTATTGTATAAATATAATGGTCAGATAGTTGGATCTGTCTGTTGATACGTGATGTATATATTGCTTATGGTCAGACAGTTGGAAGCCCTGACTGTGGTCTTTATTTTTCTGCTTGTATTTTCTCTGTTGATGAATGTAAAAAGTATTGCTGACTCCATAAAAGTTGCTTTCCTTTTAGAAAAGTAGATCTAAGAACCTGTGCAGCAGACCCTCCTGTGTCCCGGGATGCTTGAAGGTGCAAAGAGAAATTGGACAAGATGACCTCTAAGATTTTTTTTCTACTCTAAAACCTTTGGACCTATCATTTCTCATGCGGTTTTCAGAGATGATTGAGAAGTAAAAATGGAAATACTCAGGCCCATCCTTGAGTTATTTGGCATATCAGAGCAAATTCAGTTTTTGCCTTTCTCTGTATCCTTTGTTTAGATAGTGCTGAATACGTAGTAAATGTTAATTAAATCTTTGTTTCTTGTTTATTCATATTAATAGAACTAGGATTATAGATTTTGAGCTAGAAAGTATCTGAGAGGTCATCAGTTCAACAGTTTCATTTAATAGTTCAGGAAACAGAGGCAGTTTTGGACCCAATTTTTTCTGACTTTTGGACCAGTTCCATACACATTTCAAATCATACTGCTCAATTCTTTACAATGAGAAGAAACATGGTTCTCTTGCACAAAGTGGGGGGAGCTCCCGAACAAGTAATAAGTATGTGTGTACTGGATTATATTCAAATGCACAACTGTTTATACTTTAATTCATTATTTGGTAATTAGTAAGAATAATAATGCCTTATTTACATAGTACCTTTCATAAATTTCAAAACTCCAGAGCTTATCTGATAAATTGATCTAGTCTCGTTAATTATTTTTCCCTTCTTTTCTTGAGAGCTATTGCTAAGCATAGAGTAAATTGAATTTTGTCTCAGATCGCAAACACTGCAGGGAGTGGAGGTGAGGATGATGTGTTGCCTTTTCATCCTCATCTTGTTCTTTACTATATTTTACCAGACTACATTATAGTGCTGATTGGTACAGGTATCCCTGAGCAATCACCACACCCACTGCATTATTCCTTAATGAGGATGAGAGTCAGGTCACTTTTCTCCTTTCTGAACATTGCACATGGGTTACTGCTATATTCTGGGCAGGTAGGTGGTACAGTAGATAGAGTGCTGTGCCTGGAGTTCGAGAAGATTCATCTTCTTGAGTTCAAGTCTGGCCTCAGACACTTACTAGCTATGTGACTCTGGGCAATTCACTTAACCCTGCTTGCTTTAATTTCTTCATCTATAAAATGAGTTGAAGAAGGAAATGGTAAATGTCTTTGCCAAGTGTCTTTGCCAAGAAAACCCCAAGTGGGGTCATGAAAAATCAGATCTAATTGAAGAACAACTACAACACTGCTATTTTATCCCCAACAAGGGTTTTTACTCCAGGTCAAAAAAAAATTCCTAGTCATTTTTCTGCTTCTCACAATATAGTTATTTTCTTGGTCCCTAATCAGTCCTTAAATATTCAAATAAAGGACCAACTGAAGTCCTCCAAAGTGAGAAGGACTATCTGAGGCAGAACAGGACATTAAATGTTAAGATGTGGCAAAAAAGCCATGCACATTTTGAAGGTCCTATAGGAACACTGATGAACCACCACAAGTGTCATCATCAATTATGAAGGGAAATGTGCCAATGTTTTTATAAACTTGCTTGCGTCCAGAATTGTATTAATCTTTTTATAATGTGCACAGGCCAGATGATGTCCTATGAACTTGGGGTTAATCACTCTCATACAAAGACAGAACAGAAAAGAAATGGCGCATGAAGGACAAATAGAAAATAAACTTTTTGCAGAGAAAACATAGATACGCAGAAAAGTTAATTAAAATAATTAAAATAAATTAAAAATTAGATTAATAATAATTTAAAAAAGATGGATAGCTATTATATAAATGTTCTGTACATCACTGTTGGTAAATAAGTTTTGTACATATTACCATGTAGCCAATGTACATATTACCATCCTCTGTGCTAGAAAAGAAGAGAGTTCCCTCTGTTGGACATTATTTTGGAGCATTTTGTTGCTGTACAACCAGTGAACCAATTTGTTTTGTTTTTAAGAGGAAGGACTCCATAATGGGAATTTGACTTGTTCAAAGGAAGACCCCTTGGATGGTTATATTCTTAAATGCAAAAATGCATTCTTTTGTTTTCATAATTTTCATAATTTCAGGGTCAGAGCATGGAAGTTAATTACTTAGAACCCTAAAAACAGTTATTATTGTATTTCTTTCAGAACAGTGAAGAAGGAAGGTCAGCGTCAGCTCCTAAGAAAGAGAGAAAGGGGACTCTTGACATTATGTAGTAACTCTCCAGGGATAATGCAGAGAAAAAAGGCAGACCTTGTAGGCCATGTAGCATATGTGAAAGAAAGACAGAGAAAGCCAGGAGTTCCTCAGAACAATGACTCATTATATTTAGGCTCTACAACAGATGCAAGTCTCCTAACAACTGGCCAAGCTCCAAGAACCAAGAAGAAATAAAGAGGACATAGTAGGGAGGGAGATTGAAAGGAGGAAGGAACAAAAAAAAAATCCCTCTTCACCAAGATGACTGTTTAGTAAGTGAGGGCCATCAGAAAGGTGCTTAGGAATCACAAAATAAAGAAATATCAGCTAGAAAAAAAGTACACTTGCCAGGAAGTAAAAATGCATATGGGAAGCATAAATGTAAGTGTGCAATCACCCAAAGCTGTGTTTAGAACCCTACAGCAAGTCTGGCTATAATTATCTGTGGCCCATTAACTGTGTAGAAGGCAGCTATCTAGGGACACATAAAAGTTACCACCTGAAGTTAAACGTTTTCCCATTGTGATGATAAACCATCACCTCCTGAACACTGAGCTTGCCCAGATAAAAACTAGTTTTTAGACAGTAGCTAAAATTGTACTTTTGATTGGACCAATATGGGGAAAAAAGTGGTCTAGGTTCATTTCTGCATAGTGCTTGAGATGATAGACATATTATCTCAAAAAGAAACACAATGGCACTCATACCAGCATGCAGAAATAACTCTAGAGCAACAACACAGAATAGGGTAATATTATTCCTACTGGAAAGAAAAGGGACAATAACCATAGCAGTAGTTTAGTGGAAAGAACATTGGTTCTGAGTCAGAAGACCAAAATTCAAGTCTGAGGTATGATATTTAACAAATTGTATGATCCTGAATAAGTAATTTGATCTCTCCATGCCTCAGTTTCCTCATCTGTAAAAAGGGGGAAAAGGATACTTGCTTTGCTTGTCTCAGAATAGTTAAGGTAGATGTGCCTTATAAATCTTAAAGCACTTTAAAAGTGTGAATTATTATTTAAAGAGAAAGAGATAACATAAGGGAAATGTACAACTGGTATAACAGTTATTTTGACGGATCCTCATGGGCAGGGAATACCCCTCTACATAAACAGTTTAGCCAGGTGTGTCAAGCTTGAGGCCTGCAAACCTCATCATTAGCACTGCCCAAACCAGAGAAAAATGAAATTGGTAAATATTTAGCAAAATAAATAAAACTACATTAGAATATAGATAGTATTATTTTGTGGTCTTCACAGTTAATAGAAGAGAAAGAGCAATGGACTCTGAATGACAGCACTTGAGTTCAAATCCTGACTGTTCTACTTACTACCTGTATGACCTCTGGCAAACCTCTTTATTTCTCTGAGTCTCCATTTCCTCAGCTGTAAAATCATACCCATGATTCCATGAAATGTGAAAAGACTTAAAGGAAGGTTGCCAGCATTTTGGGTGGATCCTTTGTGAAAGAGAGCAGCTAGGTAGCAGAGTGCTGGGTCTGGAGTCAGGAAGACCAGAGTTCAAGTCCAGCCTCAGATACTTCCTAGAGGTGTGACCCTGGGCAAGTGACTTAACCTAATTTATCTCAGTTACCTCATGTGTAAAATGAGTTAGAGAAGGAAATGACAAATCAGTCCAGCATCTTTGCCAAGAGAACCCCAAATGGAATCACAAAGAGTTGGACATGACCAAAACAACTGAATAACAACAAAATTTGTGGAGGAGTTATGGAAGAACATGGGTTATACTGGATGAGGTGTAGGTAGATTAACGGAGAGAGTCAGGCATGCAACCAGTTTGAGAGAAATAGCACTTTGCCCCTGCATATTAGGGAACACTATCTTTTGTCCCGTCATTTCCCCTCTATGGCAGGTCCTATCCATCCCTGTATCTTGTCTCCCAGTCCTCCATACACAATGAAGGTGAAACATCAGAGCTTCTTTCCCTAACCAAGGATCCTGATGCCACTGCTTATCGCTTTCTTAGGCTACCTTCCTCCATAATCTCTGCACTTTCCTCCCTCTCAATTTTTTTTTTTGGTCTAGTTGAAAAGAATTTGTGATAAAACTATAAAAGGAGCCTCTTTTTGCATCTCTAGAGCTTATTACCCTGGCACATTATAAGCACTTAATAATGTTTATTAATTCATTGAATAACCACACTGAAAACATCACAGATCCATTGAACTACCAAAATAGTACATGAACACACACACACACATACACACACACACACACATATATATATATATATAATATACATATATCCATGTATATTTGTGTTTGTATTTGTGTGTGTGAAAGAGATACACAGTCTTAGTCTTAGCACAATTTTACGCTATCAAAGCTCAAAACTATTTTAAGCTACTAAAGCTTAAAATGGCACTAAGATTTATATACTCGGTATAATCTATGCATACACACAAATATTATATGTATGTATCCAAAAGTCAAGTTTAACGACTACTAAGTATTATGTATATATGTATGTATATATATATTCTCTACATATATATTAACTCATTTGACCTTCCATGACCATCCCATAAATTAGTTAAGTGTGAATATTATTATCTCTTTTACATAAAAGGAGGAACTAAGGCTTAGGGAGGGAAACTGGCTTGATTTAAATTATGTAGCTAGTAAATTGAAAGGGCTTAGATTTGGACACATGTCTCTCAACTTTAATTTCAGTGTTTTCTATATTACACTCTGCTGCCTAGGACTTGGAGGTCTAACAGATGCTGCTTGGTAGAAATAAAAAAAAAACTAAGGAAATCCTGTTGCTGCTTCACAAAGAAAGAAACACTAAAGATGGCTGGCTGTAAGATTTCATAACCTATCTGTTATAAAAGCATTCAGAGATTGCTTGGCTCTAAATTACCCCCTTCAAAACCCAGGGGATCTTTATAAGGGCACCTGAAGATCTTCATGGTTACCTTACGTCCCTCTGGGCTAAGGCTCGGAGACTTCTCTGAGTTCTTTATTTGTCTTCCAGAACATTACAGACACGCACCTCAAGGAATACCAAGAAGAAAATAGTGTGATAAAAGAGGCTGAACCTACAGTGTCCCTGGAAGCTTTAAAACTAAAATGTCAGCTTAGAGACAAAGAGAAAGAAGAGATCATTTAAAATGAGGGGAAGAAAAAAATCAAGTTGCTAAGGAAGTAAAGAATTTTCTTAACAAAGGCCATTTTAAACTAAAAGCATCTCTGAGGGATTTTGAATTTCAGCCGCCTGAAAAGCAATGGGGAATTTGGAGGTAGTCAAGCATAGTCAGGCTGTGTTTGTCTCCAGTGCAAAAGTGGGATAGCACAATTTTGACAACTGTACAGTGAGAGCTTTGGTTGAGAGAGATGAGCTGTCCACACAGAATTTCCAGTGAGAGTACGACTAAAAGGCCCACTCCACATCCCAACTGACTTTATGAACTCGGATAGATGCAACAGAAGAGCGGTTACAATATTTAAAGTAGAATGCAGAATTGTCAGTGGCTTTGCTTAGCAAATAAGAGATCTCATATTTTACTAACCCCTTTGAGATTATACTTATTTTCAAGCCTTGCTAAGAGGATAATCGATTTTTGGTCTTAAAAAAACCAAACAAAACGAAACTGGGGGACTAAAAGTTTAAGTGTCTTCTTTCCAATCACACAGGTTTCCTCTAGTTGGTCAGATTCAATCTAATTGTTTCCATTTGGCTGGGTTAGCTTTGGAATCCTTCACCCATGTACCACCATTTGTCTGAAGGTGTAAGAGAGGTTGGGCAGATCCTGCTGGTGAGGTTCCCCTCACAGAAACACAGAATTAGGAATCTACTCCAACTCATAGAAGAAAAGAATCCCTACTATAACATATCCACTAAATGGCGATCTATGCTGTACTTGAAAACATCCAAGGAAGGGGAAACCACCACCTCTCTAGGTACTTTTGGACAGATCTGATTGTTTGGGAGTTTTTTTCCAATCTCCAGCCTAAATGGGCTTCTTTTCCAACTTTTCATTCTTTGTTTCTTTTTTTGTCCTCTGAGGCTTAAAGGAACAAATCTAATCTGTTACACAAGAGAACCCTTCAGATTCTTGAAAATAGCTATTATGCTCTCCCTGAGCCTTCTCTTGTCTAGGCTAAACATGCCTCCTTCCTTCAACGGATCCTCAAATGACATGGCAGTTTATTTTGGTTCTCACTGATTGGCCAAAAATAGGTCTCAGCCCAAACTCCACTTAGTTGTCCTTGATTGGACTGGGATCGCTCGGAATGAATGTAAACAGCAATTGTTTCTGTTTTGGCCAGAAACCCTGAGAGTCTTCCCCTCACAGACTGATTTTTATTTTTTGACTAGGTAAAAGAGGTCATTCTTTGCCTCATTTCTTACCTAGCCTTAACAGCTGAATGAGCACTGCCTCAGTCAAACTGAGACCTTAGTTTAAAAAGATCAAAGTCTCCCACTGCATCCAGGGCCATCTCCCGTCATCCTGTTCTATATCCGGCCACTGGACTCAGATGGTTCCAGAGAAGAGAGTGAGGCTGGCAGCTTTGCATAGCCCTCCCTCACTTAAATTCAATTCACTTTCAAGTCACGGCATCACTTTCCTGATGTCATGGTCCTCTTCAAGAATGAAGGACCAACAACAACAGTGATATAAAGTGGACTCAAGACCTTTCACTATTCCGGTCTCCTTCCTTTGGATACTCTGCAATTTCTCAGTGTCCTTCTTAAATGGTGAAACCCAAAGGATCCACTTTTGCTGGATGACTTCCCCCAGCATCTCAGTTGGGTTGGCATTAAGAAAGCTTTTACTGGTGAGAAAGATGCTTCTATGAGGGAAAACAATTCTTGGAGAAGTTTCCTCCCTGGCATCTTAGCCTGATATCCCCCTGCTAAAGAATTAAAGAGATGGTTATTATATGTTGGTGGAAAACCCAAACATGGAAGTCACAGCCACTAAGTTTCCGCTTCATTGCTGAGCCTACTGAGACATGTGAGACACATTTTGGAAAGTCAACGTATCTACAAAAATCAGTTTTAGTTTCACTCCTACTTTAATAAACATACACATGCCAAACTAACTCTGAATTATTTAAAATAACAGCAGTCAGAAGAGAGACCTTCTCCTCGAAGTCTGTCAGAAGGATTTTTAATCATCTTTAAGTAAACTTCAATTTCAAGCAAATTGAAGGAGAATGATTTCTCTACTTCAACCTTCAGTTCAGAATTACCAAAAGAGCTTTTTATCTCCCATGCAAAGTCCAAATATAAAACGACTAGTGAAAAAGCAAAACAAGCCAACTAAGCAACAGCAAAACTCCTGGAAAATGTATTTAAAATAATTTTACTTTAATGATAAGACTTTAAAGTTCATCAGAAGTTTCCCAATGATAACAATAATAGATGGAGTTTATTTAAAAATGTCTCAAAACTATTTTTATAAATGCTGTGCTTAATCTTACTGGTTATTAGTTCTCATTTGTGAAAAAGAAATATGGTCCAACTTAGCTACCTTCAATTTTTTTAAAAATTGTATAATTTATTTTTAAAATAATTTTTACTGATTTTTTTTTCAGGGCACTAGCTATTGATTTCACTGGTATGGGGTGCTCCTAGTGCAAAGACTCCTTCTACCAATGTAATAACTCACTACAACAAAATATCTCAGTGAGGAAGCTCTTTATCAACAGAAATATAATTCAAGCCTGAGAGGTGTCTCAGGTACTGAGAAGTTCCATAGTTCCACAGAAGGTACCCAGAGTCATATAGCTAATATGTGTCAGAGGCAAGATGTTCAGTTGTTTCAGTTATGTCCAACTCCTCATGAACCCATCTAGGGTTTTCTTGGTAAAGGTGCTGGAGTTGTTTGCCATTGCCTTCTCTAGCTCATTTTGCAATTGAGGAAACCAAGGCAAAGAGGGTTAAGTGACTTGCCCAGGGTTGCCCAGCTAGTATCTGAGGCCAGATTTGAACTTAGGTCTTCCTGACTCCAGGCCCAGCACTCTAACCACTGTACCACCTAGTTGCATTGTCAGAGGCAAGACTTGAACCCATGTGGGTCACGATCCCACATGGGGTTGTGACTCACAGTTTAAGAAGCCCTGCTTTTCATAGAGTTTATACCACACTGCCTCTTTCAATCTCAGTCATTTCTGAAAGTACCCTCATGTCCCACTCACTTTATATAACCAAGAAAAATAATTAAGCCAAAACACTTAACCCAAAGTATACAACTTCAGCCCTGTAGTCTCCTGATTCTCTTTGACTCTCTTAGATTGATGTTCCCTTGTGTGTTATAGATTTAAGAAAGGCAATAGAATTGTTTTCCCCTCCAAAGAGTATAAAACTGCTTGGCCTATATGCTGCTCCAGGGTACATTTTTCGAAGGAGGGTTGTAACTCATACTAATAAGATTGCTTTACTCAACCTAAGGGATCAAGCCTTTGGACATAACATGCATCACAATAAATCATACATGCATGGTTTATGTATGACACATGGGGATATATTAATCAAACACATGCATGATTAAAATATGTATCAATGTCTTTGGGGAAATTTTTTGCTGAAAATTCAATATGGCAATCTACTGAAATCACTTTGATGAACAAGGAGTTTTAATTTTTACATCAAAATTCCCCAAATCCATTAATGTATCAACTATACAAAGAGAATGAAGTTTGATTGTTAGGCTAAATATACAGATTGTTTCCACTGACCTTCATATGACATGAACTAAAGACCTTTCATCACTCTGGCTGCCCTGCTCTGGATGGTCTTTAGCTATTAATAGTCTTCTTAAACATAGGTGCCAAGAAGTCAATGCATTACTCCTGAGGAAGTCTGAGAAGGATAGAGTACAATTAAACTATCACCCTCTTACTCCTGGAAGTTATATTTCTCTTAGTATACCTCAAGATCATGTTAATATTTTTGGCTGCAAGGGGACTTCCTTCCTTCTCCTCTTCCCTGTTCTAGCCTGCCCAGAGGGATGCTGGAGGGCCTAATGAAGCAAGTCAATTACCCTCCTCCAATCTTTCTGCCAATGCTGGTATAGAACAGGGTTCTTAATATTGTAGTCTCTTGGTGAAACATATGGATGCATTTTCAGAATAATGTTTTAAATGTATAAAGTAAAACCCCAGAGGTTTACAAAAGAAATCAATTGTATCTCATGTATATACATATATGTGTGTACATATATACACATATATTTATGTGTACACATATTTATATGTACATGTGTACATATAAACACATATTTATATCTACATACTTTTTTCTTTCTTTTTTGAGACTGGGTCTTCCTTACTTGCCAAGGCTAGAAGTGTAACTGATACTCATAGACCTGATCCTTTCACCCCCTGGCATGAACCAGGGGTGGCTGAACTCTCTTTAGGCAGCCTAGTGGCATCCCTTATCAGCGGTACCATATTGGTGCCAGATTTAATATGCACATCTGAATGGATTAGGTCACTGAAATTCAGAACTCCCAACATTAATCAGTCCACTATCTTCAGTCTCTGTGGAAATAGGGATTATAAACTTGTATTAACATGGCTGCCAAAACCAATTGTGTGGAAATACAGTTGTCAAAATATTAAAAATATAAATTCATGGATCTCCAATATAGAGGAAAGAGAGAAGGCCCAGGACAGAGACTTAGGAATATCCACACTTAGTGAGTGTGACTTGAGGGGAAAAAAAATCTATTGAAGGAGACTGAGAAGGAGCAAACAGATAAACAGGATAAGAACCAGGAGAGAGCAGTGTCACAAAAACCTAGAAATAAAAGAATATTTAGGAAAAGAGGATAACTGACAGCATCAAAAGTTTCATCGAGGTCAAGGAAGATAATGACTGAGAAATGGCCATGGGATTTTAAAATTAAGAGATTACTGGTAATTTTGGAGAAAGTAGTTTTATTTCAGTAATGAGACTGAAGTCAGACTACAAATGGTTTAGGACTAAGTTCAAGGGAAAAAGTGGGATTCCCTAAGTACAGAAAATTAAAGGAGTACAGTCACAGAGAAGAGGAGAGATATAGGCTGATAGATTGTAGGGATGATTGCATCAAGTGAGGGCTTTTTAAGGATGGAGAAAAATCATGTGTTTGTAGGGAGCAAGGAAACAGCCAGTAGAAGAGGAAGAACTGAAGAGACTCCTGGCTACTGCAATCTGACCTGCCAAGTACATCCTAAGGACTCCTGGACTTTGCTGCCCACCCTCACCACATAGTTCTGTGGACTTCTGAGTCCTTCAGTGGACCCTGCAGGTTGACCTTCTTCCCCCAATTAAAATGTGAGCACTTTGAGGACCAGACCTGTTTCACTTTTCTATTTGCATCTCCAGAGTTTGGTGCAAGGTATTCACTCAGTAAGTGCTTGCTGAATGCCTTTTTATCCACTCATTCACACCATATTTTGCCTCAGTTTTCTCACCTAAACTGGAGAAGGAAATGGCAAACTCCTTCAGCATCTTTGCCAAGAAAACCCCAGATTCAATCATGAAGAGTTGGACATGACGAAAAACAACTGAACAATTCACATGACACGTACTGCTAGCTTATATTGAGCTTGCAGTCCATTAATACTTCTATCTCAGAACAACTGCTATCTAACCCCATCTTCCTTATCTTATACTGGTGAAATTGCCTTTTTTTTTAAAACAGCTAAATGTAAGAGTTCGTATCTATCCTTATTTAAATTTCATTCATCAGATTCCATCCAATGTTCTAGCCCTCTCTCTATCATCTGGTAGGCTAGCTATTCCACTCAGTTTTGATCCTTTAACAGAACTGATGAGCATGGCATCTAAACTTTTATCCATATCACTGTAAAAATTGTTAAACCATACAATGCTAAGCATAGATTAATGCAGTACTCTACCAGTGATTTCCTTATGTCACTTAGCAAAAATTTTGCTAGAATATAGCTAAGCTACATCTACTATTCCCCTCCTCTAGTTATCCAGTTTTTTTTAAAAAAAGGAAATAAGATCAGTCTGTCATGACTTGTTCTTCAAGACACCATACTGGCCTTTTGGTTTTAGTATTTTCTTTTCTAGATGTTTCTAGATGTTTGCTGACCATTTCTTGAACGATCCATTCTAGAATTTTTGAAGAATCAAAGTTAAGTTTCACTGGTTGATATTTCTGAGATTCTACCATCTTCCCATAGGAAACCTAGGTCATGTACTTTTTTCTACTGCCCCCTCTCATACTGGTGTAAGTGTTGAGATATAATTGCAATGTCCATATAATAACTATTAAAAGGTACTGGGTATGGATAGAATATTAGGCAATTATAAAATTTAAGAATTATAAGATTATATTTGTTCTCTTTCTTCTAAGATTTTTTTCCCTCTTAGATGTTTCTCACATACCACTAAAGTCTCCATGACAAATCATTCTGATAATGTTAGATGCTTGTAAAAACACTCCTCTACCCAGATAACATTTTTTAACTTGAGTGAATATAATCTATAGATTAGTTCATATCTTTTTAGGATTAGCTACCAAAATAACAAGTTTGTGATTTCCTCCATAAATGTATCTGCCTATCTAAAGATGTAATATGTGTATGTAAAAATACTTGCCTTTAGCCAGAGATACTTAATCTGGGGTCTAAGGACCTCTAAGGGGTCAATGAGTGGATTTCATAGGGTCTATGAACTTGGACGGGAAAAATTGTATCTTTATTTTCACTAATCTCTAGTGGAAAATTTGCATTTCCTTCATTGTTTTATTGTGAATGTAGATAAGCAACATCATTCTGAGAAGGGGTCTATATTTTAGATTGTCAAAGGGGCCTATGTCACAAAAAAGATCAAGAACCTTGTTCTAGACAGACGCCAACTTATGGTTGTGATATTAGGTGGATCTTCCATTTCAAGACTCTTCCTCTTTGGGAAAATTATGCACAGGATACACTTCTCACTTTTCTGCCTTTTACTGCCCACAATTTAGTTAACCCCTCCTTTTATCCCCCCCTGTATAAAGCCACAGTCTGATTAGCAATACTGAATCATGACTGGCATCAGTGAGTCCAGGGCTGGGGGTGGAGAATGCAAGTGCCTTCTTAGTTCTTAAGGATTTTGAGGTTCATGGAAAAGATACAAGAGCACTTTGCCATTTCCTTCTCCAAGGCATTCTACAGATGAGCAAAGTGGGGCAAACAAAGTTAAATGATTTGCCCAGCGCTGCATAGCTAGTAAGTGTCTGAGGCCACATTTAAACTCAGGTCTCCTGATTCCAGGCTCAGCACTCTATCCACTGTGCCACCTAAGTGCCACCAGTTCCTAAGCATATTTGAGGCAAAGCAAAAAGATTCCTTGGAAAATAAAATGCAGGCTCCAAAATGTCACTCTTAGAATGAATTTGTATTTTGCTTTTTTCCCCCTATTTATTTGTCCTTTGCAATTTTACTGAACATGAATTAGTAAGTTGTGTCTCCTCATCGCAAGTATCAAGTCACCTACATTTTGTCATTTCTTCTAATGGAGTAAACCCATAAGATAATCCATAGAAGAAACACATATTAAGGATGGTTTAGAAGAAAAGGATATAATAAAAAATTCAACTGTCACAAAAACTGGAGGAAAAAATCAGGCTATACAAAAGGCATTCCCTGCATTTTTCCTCTTTAATACTGATCTTATACCCCAAAGATCTGGATTTTTGGTATACCATAACCCAAATATTGATTTGAATATTTTCCTTTTATCCTCAAGTATGGATTGCCATTCTCTCTGTTCTGAGATTTGCTGAGTCACATTAGTCACATGTTGGCTTTTCTTTAGGCAGGTTACCAGACATACTCTCTTCCAATCCTTGCCCAATTATCTCAGAAAAATCTCATCTACCTTCATTTCTATCCTTTCCTTTTTCGTTTTATTTTTGAACCAAAATATGTGCCCAGACAGGGCAGAAAAGCTTAATAAGTATGCAAGTGATTAGCAAACAACGGGGGAAAAAAGCTAGATATTTTAAAATAGAATTAAGCATAATAGAGAATCAGTATTATCAACCTCTAAAGACCTTTTATTATCTCCACAATAGTCTTCACCTATATTCTCTCTCTTAAAGTTGCTTCTCCTCAAACACTAGCATTCAAAATAAATAAAAATAACTTCTTTTTCACTTTCATTGTATTTTGTTGTTTAGATGCTAGCATTGCAATTTTTTTTTGGTTGAAAAAATTTGTTATTGAAAGTGCGTACAGCTTTTCTTCCCAGTCGCTACCATTCTACTGAGCTGAAATTACTTTGCTTTTGCCTCTTTAGGTATCTATTGTTTTTACCCAGTAGAATATAATCTCCTTGCAGGGATTCTTAGCCATTGTAGGATCAGCACTTAGGACACTGCCGGGTACATAGTATTTAACAAATGCTTTTATTTTCGATTGAATTGAGGCTTTTGTAGATACTAGCTTTTTTCCCATGTTCTTACAGGATGTTGGATTAAAAAAAAGGACCTTAGAGCTGCACTCTCAATGAAAGTATCCAGACTAGTTGGAGACCAGTACTTATAAACAAGTCCAGTAAAGTCTCATCCAGAGAGAAACTTATGATCCTATGATCTTATGACAGCCAATTTCATTATTCTAACGAGGTTAAACTAATTCTCCTAATTTCACATTACTACCTACTCACAATGGAGATTAGTGAGTCCATGATAGGGTTCCTATTTTATCAAGAAAACATAAGACATGTTTATTTTTTTTTTAATCTTGTTCTAGTGGAAAACATAGAAAAGCACAGAGAGGGACCAGTTGTATGAAGCATTAGCAACAATAGGTGCAAGTTTGTCTTAATTGATAATTTTATGGGATACTAATTATAAAGGAGAGCCATGGAATTTCAGAGTTGGAAAAGAGTTTAGAAGACATTTGGTTTAAGCCATAATTTAACAAAAATTTTCTCTACAATATTCTGACAAGTTTTCTAATTTCACTCGAAGACTCCAAAACTTAAGTGCTAGCTTCCCTCACTATTAGGATGTAAGTTTCTTGAGGGTAGACACACACACATACACACACACACATATTCTCTCTCTTGTTATCTTACTATCACTAAGATTGCAGAAGGGGGAATAATATTCAGTAAGGCTTGAAAGATTAGTTAAGACCAGATTTTAAAGAGCATTAAGGATAAATAGAATTTATATTTGATCTTAGATACAACAGGAAGCCACTAGAATGGATTAAAGGAGTCACATGGTTATATCTACATTAGGAAAATTATCTTGGCAGCAGTGTGTACAATGGATTGAAATGGTAAGCAACTTAAGGCAAGGAGACCAATTAGAAGGCTATTGCTGTAATTCAGGTAAGAGGTCATGGCAGCCTGAACTAAGGAGGTAGCTGTGTGAACAGAGAGACAGATGAGAGAGATATAGTGAAAGTAGAAAAGGCTAGACTGGCCATGTGAGATGATGGAAAGTGAAGAGATAAGAAACATGTCAAGTTTCTGAATCTTGGAGACTAGAAAGATGGCAGTACCTTTGACAGAAACAGGAAACTTTGGAAGAAAGGAAGTTAATGGAGAAAAATAATCAGGTCAGCTGTGGGCACATTTAATCTGAGATGTCTTTAAGACTGGTGTTAAGGAAGGGATTTAATGGAGCCAGCAAAATGTTATGTCTTCAGCCATTTAGGGAAAGTCATGAGCAAAGTCTACCAGATGAGCTTGGGTCATTAGGAAGAAGATAAGCTAAGCTGGTCTAATTTACTAGCAATAAAGTATGAGGATGTTAATCTAGAATCAAATATTAACAAGTTTAGAGAGGGACTCCAGCCATCAGCTCAGGGTTTGATAGAGATTCTAGCCAAAGCCATGCTAAGATCTTAGATTTTCAGCTATATTTCCACTTTTAACCTGGTCTGACATTCATTGAATGGAGATTTACACATTTGAAACCAGAAGCACATATGTGTGTGTGTGCTCACATATGTGATCGCACTTTAAATAAAAAACTTTAAATTTTTATGCTTCTCACCTCAATTTATTTCTTTTGATGCATATTACAGTGACTGGGGGAGACAACAAATGGTGAGAATTTTGGTTGTTTTTAAAGTTATTTTTAAAAATTATATTTATTATTATTATACCACCTATGACTTCACTGATGTGAAGGTACTTCCTCTATCAATGCAGATCAAGGCTTTCTTTGAAAGTTACAGATTTGGAGAGTTACACGGGGTACTAAGAAGTGTTTTGCCCACAGCCAGCATGGGTTAGATATGTGATATGAACCCAGATCTCCTTGACCTCGAAATTAGCTGCCTCCCACTATGCTACAGAATCTCTTAAAACATCTGTTATTATTTACAAGTCTAATGTATTGTCATATAGTATTTGAAATACAGAAAGGATCTTAGAAATGGCCTCACCCAACTCTCCCTCATATTATTAGAGATAAGGAAATGGAGGTCCAGAGAGCACTTCACAGTAATTTCCATGTAGTTTATTGGTTAAGGGGCATGATTCTTACTTTGGGTATGAGAGACCCTAGGTTACATACTGAGTCTATAACCATCCCATATACATCTCCAAATGAAGCTTAATGGAATCTGTACCAGATTTGTGAACCACCTCCTACAGTGGGGAGAAGGAATCTATGAGCTGGGGAGGGAGACACAATTGTGGTAGGAACAGCTCATCAGTTTCTGTCTGAATCCTCTTGCTCTTTCCTTTTCCACAATGAACATACCACATCACAATGAGCAGAGGGAGTGGGTCCCCTGGTTTTGCATCCTACCCAGAATGACTTGGGGGCAAATATGGTTCTGTTTCTACCAGGAAAGGGGAGAAAGACTTTCTAATGACACTTAAGGAAAAAGAGCTGAAGGAAAGTATCCTTTTCTAAAATTCCATTTTCCTTCTCACCTCACACTGAGCGGTTACTATAGCAACATCTTTCTTGCTACTGGGAGAACAGTTAAGGGCCTCTGTGAGGTTCACAACAGAATACTCCTTCTTTGGCACTGAGACAAGAGAACTCTCACTTGACCAACACTTCCTGGGTATCCAAATTCTTCAATTCCTTATGACATGTTTAATCTTGGGTATTCTTTGGGTGAATTCCAAAATTTACTTTCAAACTCTGAAAAGGAAAAATCTGCCAAATACTAAAACTTAGTAGAAATGAATTCTTAAATCTTTCTCAAACACCATCTCCTCCACCCCCACCTTCCAATTAAGTGTATTGAGTTCAATAAAGACTACCTAAGTGAAAATTTTGTTTGAAAGATTTGTCCCCCTCCCTCTTTCTCTGCCTCCTTCTCCCTATCTTCCCTCGCCTCACTCCTTTTGCCCTCTTTCTTTCTTTGGCATAAAACTTATTCACTTCTATGTTCCCAATTCTGCTTTAAGACATCTGGTATGATGTCTTTCCATGCTATTGTTTCATAAAGATCAGACTATGGGCAAATGCCTAGGAACAAAGGACTATAGATTTGGAGCTAGACAAGACTCTGTATGCCTTCTAGTCCATATCCTTCATCTTACAAATGAGGAAACAGGTTGATAGAGATTAAGTTGTTTGACCAAGATTGCTCAGATAGCATGCAACAAAAGTGGGGATTTGAATTTATATCTTCTGGCTCCAAATCCAGTTTATTTCACTGTATCATTCTCTGGGTATCAGAAAAGGTAGAGGAATACAGGTGGGGTTACACACTAGGAATAAGCTCTCCCTAAGTAGGAGAGGATAAGTCATTTAAGCAAAGGATGTGCTTTATAATTATAACCTAGCATATAACTGTGAACCTTATTTAATGAGGTTCAGAGCAGAGTATACATGAGAGGATATGGAAATGTAGGCCTAGTTAAGGCCCTGGGAAGCATACTCTTGGCTGTGGTGACCTGGGCTTCCTTTCTGTTTTATTCAGTGTTTGTTTTGTATGGCTTTTACTAATGAATGTTTGGGTACGATAGTTGGGAGCTTAGATGAGGTGCATAAACATTTCTCTGTATGTATTTAATTGTTGGACTCTGATTGGACAAAGATTCATAGAAAAACCAAACTTCAATATTACTTTCACCTGAATCATGACAGCCATCATGATCAAACATCAACCCAGGATTATGACCAACTGTAGCTGGGTGACTCTTTGGTCTATATATCTAGCCACAGCATTTCTCCTGAGATTCAGTCCTACATTATAAACATTTTTAATCGAAAGTCTTGTAAACATCTTAAACTCAACATTTTCAAACAAAACTCACTATCTTTCCCCACAAATCAACCACCCTCTCTTCTTGATTAATGTTAAGGGCACTGCCATTCTTCAAATTATCCAGGTTGTTAGCCTTTGATTCCTCATACCCATGGATTCAATCAGTGGCCAGATTTCTGTGTCTAGATCATTTTTTGAATGGGTTACCTCCTGTTCCCTCACAGGGCCATGCCCCTAATTCAGGCCTTTGTCAGTTTTCAACTGGACTAATTCAATAGTCTCTTACTTGATCTTTGTACTTCAACTCCATTCTAATTCTTTTTTTCATATGGCCAACAAAGTGATTTTCCTCAAAAAACAAATCTGGTCACCATCCCCATTTCCCCTATTGAATAAAATGAATTATTTCTCTGTTTTTCAACAATCAAATAAAAAATTTAAATCTAAAATAAAAAATGGAAAAATTTGATCCCTACATTTCCAGTATTTTAGAATTGTTGTAAAATTCTAAAAAGTATCACCGACTGAAAAGCATTTCAATTCTGAAATGTTTCTCAGCAACTAAAATTTTAGAAGCCACTGTGGAGCCTGACAAAAATCAACCCTGACATCCACTGATTTCTGCCTTCATAGCTATCTTCCTTAGATTTGTTCATAATAGAAAGGTCTTCTGTGTGTATATATTACTATCTATATATTAAAGCTGGCATTCTGAATGCCAGAGGAACCATATTCTGCATGCACAAGTATGGAGTGCTTTCTTTTCTTTGTGCCTGTGAACAGGGACAGTCTTATTCATGGATAAATAGGTGAAAGAAGTACATTTATTAGTCATTTAAGGTTGTGATTTGAGAAGCGCCAGGATGCTCCTCCATGCTCCAAAATCCATGAAAATCCATATCTACCAGCCAGAAACTGAAATTCTAATATGAGATATTTATTACTTTGGGATAAATTTAAAAAAAAAGATAGATCAATAAACAGATTTAAGCTCCTACTCTGTGATAACGATAAAACCCTACAAGAGATGTCACCTCCAGGTATTTATAGTAGTTGAAGAAAACAATGAACAAGCATCTAATAGAGCAGGGATGGGGAACTTGTGACCTAGAGGTCACATGTGACCCTCTAGATCCTCAAATGCAGCCCTTTGGCTGAATCCAAATTTCACAGGACAAGTCCCCTAAGGGGATCTATGAGGTCTCAAGGCCACAGGTTCCCCATCCCTGTACTAATTGTTATAAGTGCTGGGAATTCCAAGACAAAAAAGGAAGAAGTTTATTTTCTAAAAGGAGAAAAAGTAATTCAGAATAAATAAAAATAAACACAATAAAATTAAATATAAAAGAGATAGGGCAATAGTGGTTGCAGAAATTAGAAAAATGTAGTTTTCAATCTTGCCTGTGACACATATCAATTGTGTGACTACTGGAAAGTCACTTACTCTCTTGATGTCAGGAATAACTCACTAAAATTATAAGATGCATCAGTGGAGAGGGTTTTCTAAACTAATAAAAATCACAGAGAATTAAAAATGCTGCAAAGCAGCACATAATAAATTTCCAGGTGAGTGATACAAACAATACTTATCCCAAGGAGGGATGAAAGTGTTTAAGGTAGGGATTGGTCAAGGAAGCCTGTAGAGAGGAGGTAGCAATTTGAAATGGTTCTTGAATGATAGGTAAGGTTTGAATCTATGCAGAAAGGCAGGAAAAATATTAAAGGCTAGAGAAACAACATAGGAAAAACAAGTCCTTGCAAAGAGAGCATCCTGGTTAATCAGAGGTGGTAGAAAAGCACTATGTGCCAAAAGAGAGGTGGTAACCCAGAGAAAGAGAACAAAGGGAAAGTGGGAGTGGAAGGGAGACTGCTCCTGAACTCTTCTTTTCTAGAAGGTAATAGGGGTATTGACTCCTGGAGGCAGGCAAGTCTGGGGCAGAGATAGTGGGCATTAGGACAGGAAACACCGGTTAATTAAACCATAATTCAACATTAAATGTTTTTTAAAAATGTTTTCTGGTTGTTAATGGGATTTACTGAGTGATATTGAGGGCTTCTGTCCTCTAGGGGAATGAATGGTAGTGGCTTGAGGGGAAAGGGTACACCTTTAAAATACGTTACCTTTGTATTTATGTACTAAGAACTGGATTTCTTGCAGGGTAAAATTCTGATTAGAATCTACCATTTGAATTTCTCCTCTACTCAATTTGTTAGCTTTTTACTATGATTTGCCGAATTTACATAGGATGTTCCTGGTGTTCACTATTCCATGATTACTGCTATTTGCAAAGGAAACACTCATAGACATGGAGAGCTGTCCACAGATGGAGGTCATTTATAACTTCAATAGAGAATAAGGTCAGTCCTAACTTACAAGGGCTTGAAAAGAGATGGTAACAATTTTTTTTAATTAGTAAATCAAATTAGGAATCACATCATTTATAGGAACACAAATCCATTTCAATACTTGATTATTTGGAATGTTGATTGATTTTAGACCATGGTGTTATGTGATTCTCAAAACTCCAAGTTTATTAACTTCCCTTCCAAACTTTGGACACATCTCTGGCCTCTGGGCCTCACTGTTTGATGGTAACTGGCCTCATGCGACAAAAGGAAGAGTGGGACAAGAAATAGGAGGGATATGGAGTGGGAGGGAGGGGGAAGGAAAAAAGAGACAGAGAGACAAGATAGAATTAATTTGGAGGTTCAAATGGTATCAGAGCCTCTCTCCAGGAGGTGAGGGGTTAAGCTGGATGAAATTGCTTCAGAAAATGTCAGAGAGCAGATGTCTGAATGGGAACCACTGTAAACTATCAATGTAGAGTGGTTGGATAAGCGGTAGTGACGGTTGGGGTAAGTGCCCAAACCACAGAGAAAGTTTAGTGGCTACAGCTATTACCAAGGTATCTGATCTACAAATGTAAGGAAGGTAGGAGAAATAAGGGTGTCATTTAAGAGACAGAGACTAACGTAGCAACATATGAGTATCAGGGCTGAGTCAAATGACAAAGACAACTAAGTCAAGTGGGAGAGATGAACAGGAACACAACAGCCCAAAGCAACATGAATCAACATGTGAGGAAATGAGGGAGTGGGGATGGGGGTGAGGAATATGGTGGGTAATTACCAGATGACAATTTTCCAAGCGAAACAAAACAGATCAACTGGACAAAAGGAAAAATTTGTTGAGGAGTTTGGAAAGTAGATCACGATCTTGGCATGGAGAATGATATTGGAATCCTGGGAGGCTCAGGCATCCAATCAGGTATTCAGACATGTAGAATTCTCTGCTAAAATGAGAGCAGTCAGTTTGTGACTTGTCTTCATATTAACTCCATCCTTCAAATGGTGGAGAAAGTGACAAGGGGAATTGGTACCCTAAACTTCAATATGACTGACAAGGGAAGAGTGGTTGCTAAAGTAGTTGTGATAGGAACCCAGGGACCTAGACACTCCATCCATCACAGAGTTCATGATAAAGGGAGAAAAAAAGGCATGGTCTGAGATATATATATATATATATATATATATACACACACACACACACACACACACACACACACACACACTAACTTCTGGGAGATTAATGCCAAAGGGTTCAAAAAAGATGAAAGATTCATTTCTGCAAGGGAAATTAACTCAAAAAGGATGGGATACTCTCACAAAACTACTCCTATAGAAATAAGCTGAAAGGATTCTGATGATGAAGAAGAAAGGAGAGCTGTCTATTATTGGCTAAGTCATGTTTTTAAAGACATTCATAGAAGGAAGTAAGGGAGGTTAAATACAAAAGAGCAGTGTGGTCCTGGAAGGAGAATGCTAAAGTAGTGTAAAAGTTCAGTCAGTAATCACTTATTAAGTGCTTACTGTGTTCATTATGAGAAGCACTGGGAAATGAGCTAAGTTTGGTAGGGAAAAGGTAAGGGCTAGAAAAAAGACTTCTAGAGTAATGTTGTGAGCAAGAGGAGGATCAAAGTAGGGATGGGGTCATTTCTGGGGGCAGATGGAATGATAAGGAGAAATGCTGAAATAAGTCTTAATTCCCTTCTGTTTTGCCCCTCAAGAAAACGGTCATCTGGGGGAAGCAAAGACTGAAGATCGCCAAAAAGGAACTGAAACAGAATCTAAGGAGAAAGTAAGGCAGCATGTGGGTAGCTTCAAGGAGGTATGTTGGACAGTCTGCATCCTAGGCTACTCAAAGAAATGGAAGATGAGATTGCTAAATTGCTGTCAATGATATCTCAAAGTTCTGGAAGAACAGGAGAGAAACTGCAAAATTAAGATAGAGCAAATGGCATGATTTAAAAAATACACATTTTTTTAAAGTCCTGAACTTAAATACTTAAAAAGCATGTTCCTATGCAAAGGAGAAAAGGAAAACCAAAGACTGTACATGACTGTGGATCTCTATTTATGCAAAGCTTGCTTTGCTCAAATGTCCTGATTTAAAAAAAAACGCAAGAAAAAAAGGAAACAAACAAAACAAAGGGAAGAACAGAATCTATAAACTATAGGCCACAGGGTTTGATTTTTATTTAGGGTAAATTAATACATACCTTTTAAAGTGATGATTTATGAACATAAAGAAGGGGAAACTAATCAGTAAAAGTCATTGTGGTTTCAAGCAATCAACAATTATTAATTAAATGCCTATTCTATGCCAGGGATTATAAAGTGCTGGTGGTATTTAAAAAGAGGCAAAAGAAAGCCCTTGTCCTCAAATTTATAGGTCATGTCAAACTAATCTCATTTCTTCCTCCCACAGCCTCTTATCATAGAGTTTTTATACTGAGAGAATGTGTACTACTGTAAGCAGTGACACAGTATTTCATGTTATCCTTGTGGACACTATGGAGGTATGTAGACTAGCTGATATTCCATTTTGGTGGATTTAGAACTGGTTGAGTAAGTGGACCTAAAATGTAATCATTAATTGATCAATATCAACTTGGAGGGAGGCTCTCGTTTCTACCAAACAACAATTCATTTCTGACTTGGCCAAAACTGGAATTAAATTTAATAAACATTTATTGAGTATCTACTATGGTCGAAGCCAGCTGTCCTCACCACCAAAGAGCTAATTTAAGGATGGTGGTGGTGGGGTACAATATAAACAAAAATGAATAAATACAATTCTAAGAGGGAGTGGACATCGACTGCTGGTAGGGGAGGTGAGGACTGGGGAATGCTTCATGGAGCTGGTGGCAGCTGAGACCTGAGATAAGAATTCTCTGAGGCAGAGATGAAGAGAAAATACATTCTAGGAATGGGTGATAGTTTCATGCAAATCCATATAGGTGTCCAGGTGTCAGGTTCAATAAATAGCAAGAGGGAGCAGACCATTTTACCTAGAATATAATAAAGTAAAGGGGAATCATGTCAAACAAGGGTGGAAAAGTAAGTTGGAATCCATTTGTACATGTTCTTGAACACTAAATAATGAGCTTACATTTTTATGTTGGAAACAATGGGGAGTTATTGATGTTCTTCTGAGCATGGGAATGACCATGCTTTAAAAAATGCTTTAGCATATTTGTAGAGGATGGATTGGAAAGAGGACATAGAGGATACAGGTAGACTGATTCCATAGCTTTCATTTATTATTGTTATTGTTATTATTTTTCCTTTATTCTCGAAAGAGGACCATGCATCAGGAAGGTGATGGATGCCATGACTTGCAAGTGAATTGGATTTAAGTGAGGCAGGGCTGTGCAAAGTCACCAGCCTCACTTTCTCCTCCAGAGCCATCTGGGGCCAGTGACAAGATATAGAACAGGATATCCTGGAGATAGTTCCAATGCAGTGGGAGGCCTTGGCCTTTTTAAGCTAAGGTCTTTCCCAGATTTCAGTTTGACTGAGGCAACATCCATTTGGTGATTACAGTTAGATAAGAAGTTAGACCAAGAGGCAAAGCAGGCCTGAACTAAGATGGTGGCTGTGAGATTGGAGCAAAGGGAAAAATCCAAAAAACTTGTGATTTTGTGTACAATTCTGTTTTTCTGTTTCACTTTGTACATGGAAATGCTTGTTTTATTTATTGTTTGAAAAATGCAGAATTTGAAAAAAAAATTTAAAGGAAAAAAATCCCAGAGCATTCTATTATTTAATTCTATAATTAGTTGAATAATTCTTTTTCCATTTCTTCTGGATTTCTTGGCCTTTCTGACACCTGAAGATCCATTTCCTTCCTGCTCTAATATTATCATTGACCAAATAATCAAGTTATTATGGTGCTAGATTGTGGATCTTTCCTAATTCAAGCCCCAGAAAGAGGTGAGTGACAAGAGAAAAATGAAATCATAGAGGGTTTGTTCACATCCAGGGAGAAGTCAGTCAGTCAAGAGGCATTTATTAGGTACCTACTATGTGCCAGAATCTGTGCTAAGTGCTGGGTGTAAGTGATCTCACTGTATTCTGCTCTGGTCATATCTCATCTTGTGTATGTCTTCACATTTTAGGAAGGAAACAGACAAGCTATAAGGAGTATAGAAAAGGGTAAGCAGGAGGTCAAAAGGACTGAAACCTATGCCTTCACGGAATACCTGAATGAACTGGAAGTGTTTGGCAGGAAGAAGAAAAGACAAAGGGGGCAAAGGTTAGCAAGAGTGAGAAAGAACAGATAGCCCTGGTGTAACACTTGTAAAATTATGAGACCTAGAATAAGGCCCCTCGAACACTAGATGCACTCCCCTATGGAGGATTTACAGAAGGGAAAGAACAATAGTCACAAAGAGGAGAAGGTATAGACATATCATGACTTTCATTGTTCTAAAGAGTACCCATACTGATGAGAGCATGGATGACTAACTGAAAAATTTATTACTATTTTATTAATAATGGCTGGTATTTATATAGTACTTTATGGTTTATAAACTGTTTTACAAATATTATCTCATTTTATCCTCTCAACAACCAGGAGGTTCAATTAATACTGTCATTTTACATACAGATGAGGAAACTGAGGTAGACTTTGCCAATCTATATGAAGATATTCTGGATAATAGAGGAAAATTTTGTGGGTTGAATAAGAGAAAGCCCATCAGAATACCTGAATTTAAATTGACTTTTCAATGAAAAGGCATCTCAAACTGTAAAATGTTTTATTTTTTCCTAATCTTAAAGAATAAACTTCATGATTACCCTTTTCTGGAACAATAAATGAGCTAAAACATTATAGTATTAGCAAAGAAAAATCAGCAACAATATCAGTTGTGAGCCTTCTCCCCCAGAGACGGAGATGAGGATCTTGTTTTCTGTTTGATGAGAAGAGAAGATAAAGAGCACTAATCTTCTTTACAACAGAATATAACAGAATATTTTCATTTGATGTCTGCAATGCTAATTCTGGTGTCAACAAGCAATAGGTATATTCGAATTTTTTATGACAAGCATAGATTGCACTCACTTTACGCTTTCCCAAGAGCTGGGAAAACCCTCCAAATGAAGGGTTTTGTTTTTTGGTTTGTTTGTTTGCTTGTTTTGTAGCAGATCTAAGTGTAGCTGTTGACATTCATGCATCAATTACTTGGAAAGTCAACAATGTTTTGGCATCCAGAAATAGAGGTATTGAGGGAAGAGTGTGTCTATGTGGGAATGACAGGAATGGATGATTCCATACTGCTGCATAATTCATGTCATTAACTTCAACACACAGAGTGGAATGAAGGTATCAAACTTCCATCAGAGCAGAGAAGATCCATGGTACATACCCTTAGATTCCTGGGCAATTCTGTATCTTGATGTTACTTTGAAGATGTGCATGATATTTGGATCTGGGTGAACCTGGGCAATATTAATTGTCCTGATGCATTTTCTCTGGTCCAGGGCCAATCCCTAGTCTGGGTGGTCAATCAATGGGCAGGTCAGTTCTGGGGCATCTATGAGCATTTCAATTCAACTATAAAAGCTGGCCCTAAGGTATGGTATAGGACTTCTGAGGCTAGTTAAAATCTCAGTCCTAAGAGAATCATGGAGGATTCTTAGTGCTCTGAGTGGGTCAAAGATGACCCCAAAGTCACCATATACCTTCTGGAGGCCTTAATAGAGCCACTGAAAAACAGCCAGTTAATTGCTACTAAATCATTTAGTGCCCTATGATGGATGTAGAAATATTACATCAGTATGTCATGATAGAAAGATAGGGAAAATAGGCACAGATTGTCCCAAAAGTCTTAGTGCAATTCTAAGCGTAAAACATTTGCATTTTTAGGGATTTACTCTCTCAGTTCATAATTTAGTTTTCTCAAAATTAAATTATTTAAGTGTGTGTGTGTGTGTGTGTGTGTGTGTGTGTGAAATGACAGAATTTCCAAAAATACCAATGAGAATTAATTACAAGAGAATGAGAGATATTTTAAAGAACTAAATTACACAAAGAAGATAAAATCTAAAACGTACCCAAGACACAAAGCATTCAAAATTCATCTTTGCATCTTGCATTGCACCTTGCACTGACTTTCAATAAATATTTGTTGAAGAAATCCCCTCTGACATAGATACTTGAGTGAAATTCCACCCTATCTGAATGGGCAAGGAGAAGAAAACTCTGTAATCAGGTAAAATGAATTTCTGTGTGAGAGCCTTTCAGTGCCTCCAAAAAATGGCTAGATTAGAAATGATGAATTCCCTCCAGTCAATTCCATATTATTATAACCAGACTTCTTAGGAGGTCAGCATTTCCAAGATGCCTGCATGGAAACATGAAAGTCGTGGGCTTCTTTAGTTCTTCCTTTTCAGCTCTTCAGAAAGAAGATGATAATAATAAAATGACATAAAGCAACAGCAATTTGGGTTTTCAAAGCTTACAAAGCTATTATGTGATACCAGCTGAACTATCATAGAGAAAATAACTCCCTTCGAATTACTCAGAATGCTTGGAACTCTGGAGAGAGAGACAGAAGACTCCCGGCTGTTACCAGTGCTTGTAAGAAGCAAAAGGGAAATAGATATTTTTATAAGTTTTGTTTCCCTTGATTAAGGAGGGTGGCATATTTTAAGTGAAGCTTTGTGACTGGGACACAAACAGCTTCACTAAAGCTCCTTAACTCTATAATAAAAAACTTCTGAAATGATACGCAGGTTTTTGAAAGGTGTTGTCATTTTGATAATCACCATTATGGAAGAATATGATTGAAATTTTAATTATTAAGTTGAAAGAATTGCAGAAGCACTTTTATGTAGTTTCAGAGTATGCCTGGTGTGATAATACATCAGCAGAGCTCAATGCAACCTGGAGGTATGTTATCGTAGTGATATGACCCCTGTCTCAGAGGAAACAGCAGTGTCTCTACCTCCCGCTGTCTTCCTGTCTCTTAAAATGCCTGCCCTATGTTTACTGCAGAGACTGCATTTAGGCCAAATGCTCTGTAATAGGAAAACATCAATTATTTTCATGCCATATTCAAGCAAAGCCTGATAACCCTATATTTAACGGAAAAGATGACATCAAGTCCCCCAGACATTACCAACATTAAACACAAAGGTGGTTTTGCACAAATGTGTGTATGTGTATTTTATTCTTTGGCAGAGCAGGAGGCACCTCATTTATTTCCTGAGTGCTAACTCTTGATGGCTGGCCCACATCTGTTGAATGCTGAAACCAGACCTAAAGAAGACTTGCCTGTTATAAAAGACATATTTACTTGGTGTCCTGCTCATGCCAGGAACTGGTAAATAGCCTTTATTTCTTAGCAGCGGAGAACATAACTTATAGTACTCTCTAGTGCTGCTGTCTGAACCTTAGGTTCAATGGCAGCCTCCCTCTTTCCTTTTTACTATTTATTTTTTAAAATCAGCTTTATATTCAGTTTCAAATTCTCACAACTCCCCCATACCCTCCCACCTCAAGATGGAGCTTATGGACCTACTACTGATTGAAGCATATTTTCTTTTCTTATTTTTCTTTTTAATTTTTTGGATGTGGTTAATGACAGCACCTTTAATCTAGCCTTTTGAAGTACAGCCTAATTTTATGGGATACAAGAGTTTTAGAGCCGAAAAGAGGCCTTATATTTATATGATTGTTTAGGTGGCATCACTTTCCTTTATTATACCTTAAAGGGAGAGGGTTGTGGTGGACAAAGAGAGGCTATTTGTTTTGGGAAAAAATTGTGAAGAACAGTCAATTCAGAATTAAAATGAAACTTAAGGCATGGTCACTAACTTCTGACATTTTTCTTAGGAAATGCTGGTGACAGACTTCAAAATTTTATGTAGGCGTAAGTTATTAGAAATGTACACAAACAGATTTCTTAATGGATTCCCAATTCCTTTTCAATTTTTTGTTTCATGAGAGAGAGAAGTATGGTACAAAAGAAAACAAGACGGATCTGGAGCGATGAGGCCTGAGCTCATTCTGTACCTGGAGTCTATCACCTCTCTGTCCATTGTGCTGATCAGCATTTTAACTATTTTAAAGTTGTTCATCTTTACAACATGTGCAGCTACATAGTAGATAGAGCACTGGGTCTGAAGTCATGAAGGCCTCTGTTCAAATCTGGCCTCAGACACTCGCTGTTTGACCCTGGGCAAATCACTCAACCCTGGTTCCCTCAGCTTCCTCATCTGTAAAATGAACTGGAGAAGAAAATGGCAAGTCACTCCAGTATCTTTGCCAATGGGGCTATGAAGCATTGGACCCAAATGAAATGACTTAACAATGACAACAAACAACAGAAATTGTTTTCCTGGTTCTGTTCACTCTGTTCTGAGTCTTTAGAGGTTTATCTGCAATGTGGGACTTAGGTTCAAATTCTGGCTCTATTTACTATTTATATGACCATGGACATCACTTTCAGATCTACACTCCCTCCTCTGTAAAATAAGGGTACTGGTACATATTTTTCCTAAGTTTTTTTAAAGCTCATAAATACAAACCCATGACCTTTTTATTAGCTGTATTAATGGCTCACCTTCATATTAAGATTCAAAAAGCAATTTCTCCAAAATTATGCTGTAAACAAAAGGTAGTCCCCAATGGGCTTTTCACCCCTTATTAGAATTTCCATCCCTTTTCATATTTCTGCAGGGTCCTACTGGTCCTGCTAAAAGTTGCAATAGTCCTTTTTGTTCTGGAAGTGTTAGATGATGATGTACTAACTCTGTCAACCTTTGAATAGGAACCTTCAATGCCTTACATAAAGGAATGACAAAAGGGGGCTATTTGGGGCATGGTGGCAGGACAATGGTAGAGATACTTTGGGAAGGGGCAGGTCTTTTGGTGACCCCTCTCCAAAGGTGCTATGGCTCTATTTGGTCATCTGAGGTGGCTGCTTTCCATGTCTTTACTCATATAGTCATGACCCCCTCAGCACCTCTAACCCAGGATGCCTTTTGGATATTTGCTTTGGTTTGTTCCAATTTTTTGAAGGAATGTGAAGATTTATAGCTACATTATACAGGGCTGTAATCAAATTATGACATCAGGAGACCACCAAAGCCTCGGTTGAAAATCCATTCTCCATCCTTTACTTTTATTTCATGTACTCCATAACTATTTCTGAGGACCCATTACCATAAAATTCCTACATATTGCCTTGAATAATATTGCCTCATAATACTGTGAAAACTTATTATTACTCCAGAGCTCCAATTTTCAGCAAGCCTGACACACTTTGTCAGTGATGCAGGAGAAAGAAACCAGATTTAGAAGACCTGACTTCAAGCCTCACTTACTGGCTCTGTGACCTGGAGCACGCCATCTAAACTCTCTAAGCTGTGGATTTTTCTTCCGCAAGAACTGATGTGATAGGCTATTGTCAAAATAAAATGTCATTATACACGGGGAAATGCTTTGTAAGCAATAAAACACTACACACTAGTAATGATAAGTGTTATGTTATTAATGGCAATAGTAATAAAATTCTTCATCTTTGTCAAAGATGCCTTCTCATAAGTAGAAGACCTGAGGTTCCATTTATTTACTTTTCCTTTATATGCGAGCATTCTGCAGCTTGATATTAACAGCAAAGAGGATTTTCTGAACCTAATTTTGTATTCGGTGACTATTGTAACACATGCTTTTCCATTACTGAGTAGTTAATGACTGTCTAAATTAGTTATATTGCCTGAGGCAAAGATAAGGTAGTTAACATGTCTGACCAGGCATTAAAGTATGTCTTTTGGGGAGACATAACCACAGACCACCCCCTGCCCCCCACAACTTTTCAACTGATATCATACTACAATGCTCCACCAGCAATATATCTTACCCTTATAAAAAGATTTGCTTGGAAAATATCCCCAAGGGTAATCCTATAAAATCAAACCTTCTAGATACTGTTAGCAGAAGCTGTCTTGCTGAGAGGGAAAAAAAGACGGAATTTTTCCAAGAACTGCTGCAAGAGAATAAGATATCCTAATTACTGAGAGGGCAACAACAACCTTTACAAAGTGTGAAACTATCTTGAGATCCTAAAACTGGTGTATCTAAAATGGTCAGTGGTTCTAGTTGTGAACTAGTTCAGCATATCTGCCTTTAATATTTACCTATGGATCACATGGGAGACAATCAGCTATTGCAAAGAACGGGACCTGAAGGCCAAAATTTGTTACACATGAGATGAGTAATATCAGTTCCTGTTTAGATATAATGAAATTCACTCATAGTTATATATATATATATATATATACATATATATATGTATATATATATATATATTTAAATTTACAAAAGGCTTTTTCTACATTTGATCCTCATAGCAAACCTGTGAAGTGTTATTATTATGTTAATTTTTAAAGATGAGATCACCAAAGTTCAGAGAGGTTATAGAAATTGGCCACAGTTATAGAGATACTTAGTTTCAGGCACTGGATTCACACCTCAGTCTTCAGAAGTTAGGGGAGAGACTTAGGCATTTATAACTGGGTTGACCCCAGTTTTAGGGTTTTTTTTGAAAAAGAATATAAGAGCTGGGGAAACATTTTGGAAGAAGTCAGAAGCTATTTTTTGGGTTGTTGTTATTTTCTCTTTCTTTTTAAAAAATATTTATTAATTTATTTTTATTTTTTGATATTCATTTCCACAAAATTTTGAGTTCCAAATTTTCTCCCCATCTCTCCCCTCACCTCACCCCACAACATCTTGCATTCTGATTACCCCTTCCCTCAATATGCCCTTCCTTCTATCACATTCCACCCTTCCCTTATCCCCATCTTTTCTCTCTTCTTGTAGGGCAAGACAAATTTCTATACCCCATTACCTGTATTTCTTATTTTCCAGTTGGATGTAAAAACAGTTCTCAACATTCATTTCTAATACTTTGAATTCCAACTTCTCTCCTTTCCTCCCTCCCCATCCATCCCCACTGAGAAGGCAAGCAATTTAATATAGGCTATATATATATGTAGTTTTGCAAAAGACTTCCATAATAGTCATGTTGTGTAAGACTAACTATATTTCCCTGTATCCTATTCTGTCCCCCATTTATTCTATTCTCTCATTTGTTCTCGTCCTTCCCCAAAAGTGTTTACTTCTAATTATTCCTTCTCCCATTTGCCCTCCCTTCTATCATCCCCCTCACCCCACTTGTCCCCTTCTCCCCTACTTTCCTGTAGTGTAAGATAGATTTTCATACCAAATTGAGTGAGCATGTTATTCCCTCCTTAAACTAAATGTGAAAAGAGTAAGCTTCACTTACCCCCCCACCTCCTCCCTTTTCTCCTCCACTGAAAAGACTTTTTCTTGTCTCTTTTATGACTGATAATTTGCCCCAATCCATCTCTCCCTTTCTCCTCCCAATATATTCCTTTCTCATCCCTCAATTTTATTTTTTTTAGATATCATCCCATTTTGTTCAACTCAACCTGTGCTCTGTGTGTGTGTGTGTGTGTGTGTGTGTGTGTGTGTGTGTGTAATCCCTCCAACCATCCAAATGCTGAGAAAAATCTCATGAGTTACAATATTATCTTTCCATGTAGGAATGTAAACAGTTCAACTTTAGAAAGTCCTTTATGATTTCTCTTTCCTGTTTACCTTTTCATGCTTCTCTTGATTCTTGTGTTTGAAAGTCAAATTTTCTATTCAGTTCTGGTATTTTCATCAAAAATGCTTGAAAGTCCTCTATATCACTGAATGACCATTTTTTTCTCATGAAGTATTATACTCAGTTTTGCTGGGTAGGTCATTCTTGGTTTTAATTCCAGCTCCTTTGACTTCTGGACTATCATATTCCAAGCCCTTCAATCCCTTAATATAGAAGCTGCCAGATCCTGTGTTATCCTGATTGTATTTCCACAATACTCAAATTGTTTCTTTCTAGCTCCTTGAAATACTTTCTCCTTGACCAGGGAACTCTGGAATTTGGCTACAATATTCCTAGGAGTTTCTCTTTTGGGATCTCTTTCAGGAGGTGATTGGTGGATTTTTTCAATATTTATTTTGCCCTCTGATTCTATAATATCAGGGCGGTTTTCCTTGATAATTTCATGAAAGATGATGTCTAGCCTCTTTTTTTGATCATGGCTTTCAGGTAGTCTCATAATTTTTAAACTGTTTCTCCTGGATCAATTTTCCAGGTCAGTTGTTTTTCCAATGAGATATTTCACATTATCTTCCTTTTTTTATGCTTTTGGCTTTGTTTTGCAATTTATTGGTTTCTCATAAAGTCATTAGCCTCCACCTGCTCCATTATAATTTTTAAATAACTACTTTCTTTAGTGAATTTAATTTGGCTAATTCTGCTTTTGAAAGCATTCTTCTCCTCATTGGCTTTTTGGACCTATTTTGCCAATTGAGTTAGTCTATTTTTAAAGGTGTTATTTTCTTCAGTATTTTTTTGGTCTCCTTTAGCAAACTGTTAACTAGCTTTTCATGATTTTCTTGCATAGCTCTCATTTCTCTTCCCATTTTTTCCTCCACCTCTCTTACTTGACTTTCAAAATCCTTTTTGAACTCCTCCATGGCCTGATACAATTGCATATTTATTTTGTAGGCCTCTGATAGTGAGCATTGCTCTTCCTCATCTGAAAGGATGGAAGAAAATACCTGCTAACCAGGAAAGTAACCTTCTATAGTCTTATTTTTTTTCCCTTTTTTGGGCATTTTCCCAGTCAGTTATTTGACTTTTCAGTCCTTTGTCAAGAGGAGGGTATACTCTGGGGACCTGTAAGTTCTCAGTTCCTTCAAGGTGGCACAATCAAGGGAGAAGAGTTTATTACTCTTGTGGCCTTCACTCTGGTCTGGGAGCAACCAAAATCTTTTCTGCCCAGAATCTGTGAGTAGTAGAATTCCCTCTCCACAACTGCCTCCAGCTCTGGCAAGCCCCAGGACTATGCTCAGGGCTGAGATTCAGATAAGTAGATCAATCCCCCCAGGGGCTTTAGTTTGAGGGCTCCAAAAATGGATGCTACTGCTGGTGATGCCACTGCCTAGGGTCGGGGCTAGGGGAGGACTCTGCTCCCTTCTCCCCATTTGAAAAAGCCTTTTTACTGATCTTTGAAGCTTTTTTTGGTGTTTGTGAGTTGAGGGATCTGAGAACTCTCACTGCTGCTGGGGAACCTGTCTCTGAGGCCTGTTCTGATCCTGTTCTTCCCAGTGCTGTGCAGCTAAGGCTGGGCTGTGTTCCACTCGGTGCCCCATGTGATGGACCTTTCCTGTCAGTCTTACAGGTTACTTTGGGCTGGAAATCTCTCTCACTCTCTCACTCTCTCGTTCTGTGGCTTCTGTTGCACTAGAATTTGTTGAGTCATTTTTTACAGGTGTTTTATGGGTTGTGGGGGAAGATCTAGTGAATGTATATCTTTCTACTCTGCCATTTTGGCTCTGCTCCTATTAGTTTTTTCTGTTGAGTTATTTTTCAGTCATGTATAACTCTTTGTGACCCCATTTGTGGTTTTCTTGGCAAAGTGGTTTGCTATTTGTTCTTGGAGTAGTTTGCTATTTCCTTCTCTAGCTCATTTTACAGATGAGGAAACTGAGGCAAACAGAAGATATCTTAGAAGAAGATTACTGTATAAGCCAATATAAAAAGGGCAGGTGTGTGCAATTTTTGTCTTTTTTTGCTCTGAGAACCTTTAGAACATGATTAAGAAGACTCCTTGCCTTCGAGATATTATTTTCTTTAATGCCTAGGAAAAGCAGTATTTTCTTTAGAAACTACCAATAATTACAGGACAGAATTCCATACCAACTATTATTGTTTATTTTTTAACAATATGTGAATTCTCTCTGTCCCTTATAGTGCTAGAATCCTGAGTTTAGTATTTTAATCTTTAAAGTTTATCATTATCATTTTTTTATTCATATCTCTAAAGTTATGCCTTTTTTAAAGAAGTGAGGAAAACAAGGCTACAACCTTTTCAATCAGATAGAATATTTACAATTTATTAATAAAGAGGTTTTTCAGTGGATTAGAATATACCTCCCCAACTTCAGTCCTATTTCTAAGTAATCTATAAAGAATCTATGGAAAATCTATAATTCATAGAGAATAAAAGCTCTATGATTTTGCTTCTGGCTGATATTCACAACAAAGGCAGTAATGAAGATTAGAGATGAAGTAGACAATCCTAATAATGTCACGGAGTTTTTTGCTTCTCTTCCAAGGTTCTTTTACATGCTATGTGGGAATGTACCAAGGTGAACCTTAGACACAACAAAACTTTTGTGTAGATTTAATCTCTTAAAATTTTGTGTAGATCTTGATCTCCCAAAATGAGGTTTAAGGATGTAGAATAACAATCTGGGGTTTAATAGGAATCAAAAAGAATTTTCTAACTCCAAGTCAGTTAGTTGCCTGGAGTCATGAGGTCATTGTCCCAAACTCCCTCACTATGTTCAGAAAGCCCCTCTCTTAAAATGCACACGACCCTATTCTCAAAGCTTTAGTGTACAGTTTTCAAGAATTTTTTTGCTGGCCCAAGTGCATTACACTTATGTGCATCATTTCCTCTTCATTCTCACTTCCATGACCCTATTGCAGACCTTTATTATGTCATATCTAGCCTAGAGTAATAGAACCTCATCATTAGAAGGACCTTCAAGACAATCTAGTCCAACTGATTCATATATAGGAACTCTGCCTAAAACATTCCCTGTGAGAAATGAATATTTCTATATTATATTTAATAACGAACTATATTAGGACCAAGATTTTTCCGCTTTTGTACTTTCTCATCCAGAAACCAACCAGTGTAAGAAATCTCTCTAAAAGATTTACCTAGACTAAGATCTAATTAGACAGTAAAAGAAATTCTAAGTTTGGACTAATGATTATTTATTCCTACTCATTGTCTGCCCAGACAAGCTGGAAAAATGTTGATTCTCCCTATCATCAAGGGGGTGATATGGAAAGTGATATTTCTTTGATCAAGATTTGAGTGACCTAAGTCATGTATGGCTAGATAGCCCATCTCCCATTGTATTAACTAATCAGAGTTGATTAGGCATCCCTCAGGAACACCTGCTTTTCAAAGGGAAAACAAACTGTGAGCCCACCATCACAAGGGGGTCTTTGGTCTAAGAGATGACCGACTTTTTATTAATAACATGCTGGCTTTATCAATAAAATCATTAAAAATTACCCAGAAACTATGTCTCTTGAAACTTTTTAATTGTTACATCTCAAAGAATGACCTAATCTCCACCCAACGACCTTCAACAATGGGAAACAATTTCTTCAGGTAGCAAATTCCATTTGAGGACAATTTTAAGTGTGAGGAAATTTTTCCTTATATTGTACCAAAATCTGTCTACAATTTATAACCATTGCAGCAAGTTCTCCCCTCCAAGGCCAAGAAGAACAAGACTAATTCTTCTTGCAATAATAACCTTTCAAATCTTTGAAGACAGTGATCATAGCCTCCCTTTTATCCTCTTTTCTCCAGTTCCTTCAATTGGAGAAACTTGATATATAACTGTTTCTCGTCCTCTCCCCATCCTGACTGTCTTCTGGAAAAGCTTCAACTTGTCAATATCTTCCCTTAAACGTGAGGATGTAGAATAAAAAATGACAGTTCAAATACACAGCGAAACTAACAACTCCCTAATTTCAGATACTATATTTCTACTGAGTCAGGTAAATTTGCAGTAGCTTTTTTTTTGGCTACCATGCCAAAGCTATTGCCACATGTCAAACTCATGTCCATTAAAAGTCCCAAATATTACATATAATTTTCCCCAATTTTAAAAACATTTTAATTTAAAGTTTTGAGTTCCAAATTCTATCCTTCTCTCTCTGAGATGATAAGTAGATATAGGTTATACATGAGCAATTGTGTAAAACATTTTCATACTAATCATTTTATATAGGAAGACTCAAACAAAAGATAAAGGAAAGAAAGTGAAAAATAGCTTGCTTCAGTCTGTATTCAATCAATATAAGTTCTTTCTCAGGAGGAGGATCATATGTTTTATCATTAGTCTTTTGGGATAGTCTTGAATAACTGTATTGGTGAGAGTAGCTAAATCATTCATAATTCTTCATTGAAAAATATTACTGTTACTGTATATAATGTTCTCCTGGTTCTGTTCATTTCACTATGTATCAGTTCATGTAAGTCTTTCCAGGTTTTTCTGAAATCATCCTGTTTGTCATTTCTTAAGGCACAATAATATTCCATTACAACATATACTATAGCTTATTTAGCCATTCCCAAGTTGATGATTTCCAATTCTTAGCCAGCAAACAAAGAGTTGTTATAAATAATTTTTGTACTAATAGGTCCTTTTCCCTTTTTTGAATGTCTTTGGGATATAGGCCTAGCACTGGTATTGCTAGGTCAAAGAATATGCATGTATTAAATATCTTTTGCATGACTTCATATGTAAAAAAATTTAAAAAAATGAAAAAAATAAAATTCTCAAGTTTTTTTCCATGAATCATTATCACATTTCATCACATTTCCTCTATACTTGTATTTGTGCAACTGATATTCTGAATCTAAGTGTAGAACTTTACTTTTATTCCTATCACATTTGATCCATTTTCAAGCCTACAGAGATATGATTAGATCTCAGTGATTTCATCTGAAGAACCAGCTAGCTTCATCATCTGTCCTGCATCAGTTTTATATTTTCCTCAAACTGAATAACCATTCAGACCCAAATAGCTGCAAAAAACGTTTAAGGCACAGGGCAACTGACAGATTCTTGGAGTATATCAAGTTGATTCATCAATGACTACTCTTCAGCTTTAATTGTTCAGTGTTTCTGAATTCATCTAGCTTCAGTTCCACCCAGGACACTTCTATTTATCCTGTCCCACAGGATGATGTCAAATCCTTTGTCCAAATCCATATCTACTTATTTCCTCTGATCAGTCACACAAGTGAAAAAGGAAATGAGATTGGTTTGGCACTTTTCAATCAATTCATGCTAGTTCTTAGGAATTACAATTTTACTTTCTGAATACTCATAGACCATCCCTTTTAGCCACAAGGTCTAGTCTTTGGCTAAGAATCAAAGTCAAACTTACTGGTACATGGGTTGAAAAAAAACTACCTTACTCCCTTTCTGGTAATCAGCACATGACTGAAAATCTCTTCTAAAATATCCCCAATATGTAGTAATCTCTTCACCTGATGACCCTGAGGAGGGAAAATGCACTTTTCCAAATCATCTCATTGCATATTTTTGAAAACTATTTGGAAGGTTGTCTTATACTGATCCTAAATCTGCCTCTCAACAACATCCTCCTGTTAGTCCTAATTATTTCATCTGGGGCCAAGAAGAACAAATCTAATTTCTCTTCTCTATGAGAGTCCATCAGAAATGTGAACACACATTATGCCCTATGTTTTTAAGGTTAAATAAACACCACCAGTTCATTTGACCACTCTTTACTTGGTACGATATTAAGATCCCTTTAGCCTCCTTACCGTCTCCTCTGAACACCCTCTAGTTCATCAACACCTATTTAAAAATGTATCACTCAGAACTCTAGATGTGGTCTGATCAGGTCAGGGTACAGTGAGATGATCATCATGTCCTACTACCACCACACTCTAGACACCACAAATCTTTTAATACAGCTTAAGATCCTAATTTGCAAAATGAGCTGGAGAAAAAAAATGGCAAACCACACGAGTATCTTTGCCAAGAAAACCCTAAAATGGAGTTACTTGAGAAGTTAGTCATTCTCTAACCTATCCTGAATTTCAGCTCCCTACCAATAAGTTTTGTTCCATTCTTGTAAGAGAAAATGAAAGGGGGACAAAAAGTTTCTACAGTAGAAAAAATAGAAGCAAATTTCAATAGTCTCCTATGTGCTTTTCCATCTTTGCCCTCTCTCCAATTCATTCTGTTTGCCAGTGCTAGATTAATCATCTTCCTAACACACCACTTTGGGGATATCAGTCTCATGTGTAAAATTCATTTATGGCTTCTATGTATATAGTAAGTGGAAGTGAAGTCAGGAAAATCTGGATTCAAATCTCTCTCCCCAACCCCTAGTGTCTGCCTTTATTAGCCCTGTGACCCTGGATAAGTTACACAACTTCTCTATGGCTCAAAGTGATCTTATTTGTAAAAGAGGGGGTGAGACTTGATGGTTTACTTAGGTTCCTTTCAGGTCTAAGTCTATGATCCTAGGGCCTACCTAATAAAGTTCAAACTCTTCTTAACTGAATATTCAGGTTTCTCTACACTTTGTCTCTGACTCTTTCTCTTTCCCTTCATAGCCCAGTCTAGTTAAGTGTCTTTTGGCCATGCATTCGTATTTCTCTTTCTTTATTTGGATCATTCCTCTACCTATAATATCCTCCTTTTCTTCTCTACCTATCTAAATTCAACTCATCTTTCATGTACTAATTACACCAATCTCACTTTAAGGCACTAATTCACAAATTATACATGTCTTCGCCAACCACCCCCACCTATAGTAATCTCTTGTGAATTTCTTAGCACTTGTGGTCCATGCCATCAACTGGGCATTCAATCATATGGTTTTCTTTCATACTGCTGACGAACATTTCTCAGGAGTATACTTTCAAAATGCAACACCTTCAGCAAATATGTAGGAAGAACCTACTATGTGCGGAGCATTATTCTAGGCTCTGGGATAGATAAGATCCATTTTCTGAAAGAGATTAAAGCTAATTGTGTCTTGTATCCCTAGCTAGTTTGAAACAGTTGAAAACTGTGTTTTATGTATTTTACTAACACTGATCTTAATACAATCTTAGTGGAGTTTTAAGTTTTAATACCTTAAAAGAGCAATAGCTATGAATAGCTTTAAAATCTCAAAAAGCTCTAAGTTTTAGCTGCTTAACATTGTACCCATTGTAGCAAGGGGTAGATTTACAATTAGCTCGACGCAGATATTTGTTCAACAAATGAATGAAGGAAGGAATGAATAGGCTCAGCCATATTAGTTTCCTGACATACCTAACATTACTAAGTTAGTCAGTGTCAAGAGCAAGGCAAGATAACACAGATCTTTCGATTTCAAGTCCAAACTGCTATTTGTTCCCTTTTACCATTTTCTGGACCACAAGCTATAAATGTTGACAGATAGTACTTTTTAATATTTCTTCTGCGGGAAGGTTAACTGATCTCTACTCTAGTAATCATCACCCTGTTCTGTTCTTGCACAAGCCTAAATAAATATTTTAAGTTATTCTATTTACCCTTGCAGCTCTAACACTACAACTAATAGGAAGAATATTTTGCATATTTAGACAGCAGTCAGCACACCTGTGTAGCTTGCTATCTTTTCAAATGAGGCTTGTTGACAGCATAAGATGGGGTAGAGCCATAAACAAACATTTAACTATCTCTATACAGCATACTAAGAGGGAGGGAGACAGATGGACAAGACACAGACGACAGACAGAAACAGAGAGAAACAAAGAGTCAGGGAGACAAAAGAGATAAGCAGACAGAAAAAGAGAGACAAATAGAGAGACAGAGATGAGAGAGAGAGAAAGTGGGGAGCGAGGGGTTGGTGTTTAGTTTTTTCCTAAATCCAGGTCTTATATATTAAGTATTGTATAACATGGGGAGGGGGTGTCTTTACAAATAGTAATTCAGGACTTTCTTGGCAATCTAGATTTACTGTCTCTCCTTTCTTTCTTTGCACTCCTTTCTCTATCTAGGATGCAGTGATGGTGAGAGAAAAGGACAACGAAGCTGAAGTGGGAGCTCTGGGGATCAAATCTTGTCTATGACCTTTAACTACGTTTGTCACCTCAGGCACGTGTATTCACTTCACTGGGCTTGGACTGCATGGCTTCTGAGGTTCTTCCTGTCTTTAAACCTGTAACTTCGTGATCCTGTGGTTTTTAAAAAGGTTTTTAAAAGAATGGCAACATGATCTGAGCTGTGCATTAGGTGGATTAGTTGGGAAACTCTGTGGAGCATAGATTGGATGAGGAAAGCCTAAAGGAAGTGAAATCAGTTAATTAGGAGGCTGTTACCTACCTAGGTCTAGTGAAGGTGATGATGGCCTAAACAAAAGTGCCAAGGTGGGTGGAGAGTAGGTGGGGCATCTGAAAGATAATGGGGAAGAAGAATTGATAAGACTTGGCTATTAAGTAGGTATGAGGAAGAAAGATAAGTCAAGAGTGATGTTGAGGTTTCCATTCTAGGAGATAAAGAGATTGGTGGCACCACTGGCACAAACAGAGATTGGACATTTCAGCAGACAGTTGGATATGAAGACACATGGAACTTAGTACAGCAAAATAATTGAGAAAGGTAAATAGACAGAAGGGCAACCTGCCTAGAGGTGATAAGTGAAGTCATGGAAATGAATGAAATTACCCAAGAAAAAAAGCATAGAGAGAACAAAAACTTGGAGGACATCCGTACCTTTGGACAAAAGGGTGATGTACCTGTTTTGGGGAAAAGAAACCTAGGAGGAATAGTTGGAATGATGAGAGAAAAACTAGGAGAGCTGCCTCATAGGAGTCAAAGAAGGAAGTTTTAAGATTACAGGCTATGTTAAATCAAGGAAAACCCCAAAAGGTGAAGTGAAAAGGCAAACTGATCTGTCAATTAGAAGGTCATTTGTAACAAGAGAGACTGCGGTTTTGGTAGAATGGAGGATGGCAATTAAAATGGAAATTATTGGAACCTCAGTGGTAGCAAGGAGAGAAAGGAGAAAAAATAGGAGGAAAATAACTTGAGAGGGGTAATAGTATCAATAAAATGGCTTTTCATTTTTTTAGGGAAGACGAGAACAACAGGTGTTTAGGCAGGGGGGAAGGAACAAGTAGAAAGGGAGACTGAAGATGAAATGAAAGAGAATGGGTCTTAGCGGAAAGTGGGGGGAAGGGAGGAAGGGAAAAGGGACCAGGCTGGGGGATAAATTTTGTGAAGAAGGAAAGCTGAGATGGGAGTGATGCAGAAGAGAAGGTGGGGGAGGGAAATAAAGAGATTTTTAATGTATGGAGGAGAATTAAGTGAGCTCATGACAGATGGTTTCATTGTTTCAATAAAATCACCTATGGAAAGGCACCATCTCACAGTGATATAGGTTCAGGAGACGGTTGCAGAACAAGAGATGGGGAACTATTAGCCTCAGGCCAAACCTGGTTATAACCTGTTTTGTATGGCCTTTGAGCTAAGAATGATTTTTACATTTTTAAGTGGTTGAAAAAAATAAAAAATTACTATTTTACGATGTGGAAATTATACAAAATTCAAATGTCACTGTGCATAAATAAAATTTTACTGGAACACAACCACGCTTATTTAAATATTCTCCATGGTTGTTTCTTGTGCCATGTCAGATCATATATGGCGCTCTCATTGCATGCAATTAAAATCGCATTGATCAGTGACACAGAACTCAATAGCATGCCAGCATGGGATCACGTTTGAGTTTTTGTTTTGTTACTGCTGTTGTTGTTTTTATAATATTCAAGTCAAAACAAGAAAAGAAGAGAAAGGTGGACTTGAAATGTCGATTATATCATCAAATCAGATGGCAAAGCATTGTGGTTTCTAACGCGATGACAGTATAGCTGTGCTAAAAGAATACATTATAATGCCACATTACCAGACTAAACAATTATCACAATATCCCCAACTCACAGAAAAGCAGCAATCAGAAAAATTAGAAAACTTAACATAGACTGTCTCATCATAGACAAATTTCTTGACAAAAATAAAAAATGAAAATGAGGCTGCAACCAATTCAAGGAAAGAAAGCTATTTATTGATAGTGAGTTATTGACACTGTTTCACTGCAGTGGCTTAAGAAATATATCCAGATAAAATAAATTTATTTTAAGATTACTGGCTTTTAAGCTCAATTAAAATCATATGCTCATGGATTGATATCAGTATTTGGCAGTATCTACCTGTGTGAGTGGACATTTTCAAATATAAAATATATAAAATGTCATTACAGATCAACATTCACAGATAAATGTTTATAATCAATTTTGGTGATAGCAAACACTAACTTTGAACTCCAATTAAGTGAATGTTATGTCTCAAAAAAGAATTCCATTCTTCTTGTTGGTAAAGTTGTATTACAAAAATTATACTCAATTATTATTATTATATCTTGAAATTCATCAATTAAAATTTGTGCAAATTTGTTTTCTCTCTTTTTATATAAAGAATTAATAAATATTTTAATGTAGCTGCTGTTCAGTCATTTTAGTCATACCCAACTCTTCATGATCCCATTTGGAGTTTTCTTTGTAAAGATACTGGAGTGATTTGCCATTTTTCTCCAGCTCATTTTACAGATGAAGAAACCGAGGCAAACAGGGTTACATGACTTGCCTAGGGTCACACAGCTTGGAAGTATCTGATATCAGATTTGAGTTCAGGAAGATTAGTCTTTCTGACTCCAGACTTGGCACTCTATCTACTGTGCCACCTACCTGCCCTATTAAATATCCTCAGTTTTAATTTTAATATAAATTTAAAAATATTAAAATAATAAATATAAATTTAATATAAATATAATTTTAAAATTTGTTATTTGGCCCTTTACAGAAAAAAGTTTCCTGACCCTTGTTATAGACAATGGACTTTCTACAGATGATCCAAAAATTGTAGTATAATATATACTGTCTGTCAAAAACCAATGGTCATTTGTTACCTTCTTCTCAGTGAAAATGGCCAAAAAAGTTTGATGGCACGTGTTTTCAAAGTGCAAAGACTTATATGAGCATACGGATGAAAGGAAAGCAGAAAAATTGTCCATGAATATTAGGGGAATTTGTAGGCAATACAATTACAAGTCAAAGTGAAAGAAAACATTTGCTTATTCACTGGATATAGAACTCTATGTGGTTCAGATGACCTGTGATTATCTCAAAACAGACTGATGAAACAATTTCTTTGACAATACTAACAGACCAAGGAAATGTCAACACTTAAATCAATATGATAACAAGCCTTAGGATATTCTGGGACTAGATAGACTGCAGATTCAACCTACTTCTTAAGTGAAGAAGATGTGTTTCATGAGTCTTTTGTCACAATGACTACTTATGAAAACTCTATGACATTAAAATGGCTCTTTCAGGGTAATGGGTATGGGAGCATATTAAAAACCTTCTTTTAAGCAAAGCTGAAAATACTAAATAACATTTTCCTCTAAAAACCTTTTAGACTCCTGGGAAAAGCCCCATGAGAAGGTGAGGAAAAAACCAAACAACTTTCTTGGATAAATACATTTAAGGGTGTTACCTCAATTTACCTAGTTAAGCTTATTGTTTTTCTCTACTCCTAGCAACTGGTGCAAGGACCAACCCAAGGGAAACGCCCTCTTCATTTGAAAAGAAGGCATTCTCTCTCTTATTCTGTTCCATTCCATTCTACTCCTCAGGCAGATTCTAACAGAGATCTCTGGAAAGTACCCCCTTGATTTCTAGTTCAGGAAGAGTAGGACAGGATCTTAACCTAGGCTATCATTTTTTTAGTTCAAGATTCCTGTATATGTGCCCTGAAATATTTTTATGGCAGTCACGTTGGTGGAGCACGGTTGCCAATTGATATTTCTCTTTTTCACTACTAGACATGGCTTAGAAATGCATTAATGATAATAAATAAAATTGTTTCTGTCACAGGACTCTAAAAATATAGTATCAGTATTAATATTTTTCTTTGACATGAAGAAATATACTTTGGAGCTAACTCTTTTTTTACATATAGCTAATGCACTTACATGCTGCATGTATTTATCATACAATGCCATGTATTATTCTAATATAATTGATTTTTTTCTAGAATTTAGCAAGTTATTTTGCATACTGTAGGTATTTAATACAAATCCACTGACCTGGAATTTAAAATTGCAGCTATTTAGAGTTAACCACTTCGAATGCAGTTACTAGAAGGGACTACCTGACCTAGACCTCACTGATCCTATGACTGGAACAGGTTCATACCAGTTGGAGCTGGTTTTGTGATGCTTCTGGAAATTCCCTGTTGCTGCACCTAAAGCTCAAGGTTCTGAACTGATGTCACCACACCCTGAGCCTCCCCAAACTTCTCTATGGATACTTGTTTATTATGCCAAACAACTTATGTAACAACTTTATGAGATGTTTAAAAAGTTCAAGAGACATCGTTTCTGAGCAGTTAATCATTTTATTAATAATGCTAGCATACCAAGGAAACAGATGCTCAAGAATGGACAATTTCAACCCTAAGATTATCTCCTTCTTTGTATCAGAAGATATTCCTTTTTCCATTATAGATAATGCCATGCCCAGTATGAGCCCTAAATAATTGACTTTGTATATTGAGGTATATAATAACCAATATAACCCCACTCCTACAGCTAGGTGAGATGGGATTCTTTTCTTACTGATGGAGATCACTGCCATGCTCCTGAGGCAAACACAGGGTATTGGTTTCCACCAATAAGGAGAGAGTTCTTGGGGTTATACCAATAAGTGCCTATTAGTCAGTCAAAAAGCATTTATTAAGGGTCTACTACGTGCCAATAACTGTGCTAAGTACAGCAGATACTGTTTTAATATTTTTGTTGTCATACGGAATCATTGGTTTCTATTTGGCCGTTACAATTTTCAAGAAGTTTATAGCTTGGATGAGGTTTTACACCTCTGGTGTCAAGTAATTAATTCTCTTTCCAGGTCAATCTTTCATCACTCTTAGTTTTTCCAATTTTTTTTCTCTAGTTTTCTCTCTTTTTAAAGCATTCCAAGACAAAACACAGTCCCTGCTCTCAAAGAGCTCACAGTCTAAGGGGGTAGACAACATTCAAAGACCTATGAATGAACAAGATATATACAGGCAAAACTGGAGATAATCAACAGATGTAAGTCATTAGAATTAAGGAGGATTGGGAAAGTCTTCCTTTAGAAGGTGGAAATTGAAGCTGGGACCTGAAGGAAACATGGGAAGCAAAAGGAAGTGATAAAGATGGAAAAAAATTCTCCCAAAAAGTCTTCTTAGGTTTGGCGACCTCTCATCTCCAGGAAAAGATATTCAGCCTCAGACATCATGCTCATTAGAAAGAACAAGAACACTAAGCAAATATTGCCTCTAGGCTCAATTTTTTTTTTTAATTCAAATTTCTGTTCCAGGGATTTGGATGAGGGAGTTTATAGTGAGAATTCTCTGTGCCTCCTGATTTGAATCTCTGAATCCCAGACTGCTCACTATTCATTTATTCATCCAATAACTACCAAATAGCTCTGAGATTTAAGATTCCTTAGCTTCCCAGTTCCTGGTTTCTTCTCTTCTCTCAGGTAAATGAATAATGGGCTGGAGCAAGGCATAAAAACAAAATGTAACTCATTGGGAAAAGTCACTTTCTTTTCTACATACCTAGCTGTATCCTTGGCCTTTATGATTCAGAGGTTTTGAGTTCTCCTTTACATGAAGTATGTTCAAGATTGCTTAGGAAAGTTGCACTTCGATCCTACCTTATTCTAGGCATAACCAACTTAATCCACCAATTCATTAATTGGTATAATGTGCCCTAAAAAATAGTTGTCACACATAAAGAGGTCTACCAAAGTAGCAACAAGGGTCTTTACAAAGACCTGCAAAAGTCCTACAATTGAGGACATCTTGCAGGACTTTTGCATATCTCTCTTTTGAAGATCTCTGTCTTCTGAGGTATTTACTATCATTGTGACAGAAAGAAGACGAATATTTTAGCCACAGTAAATTTCAAAGACCATTTAGTAAGGTGCAGAGGCATTGCCATCTGCTTTAGCACAGAGAACACCAGCACCAAATAAATAAAAAAACAAAATAAAATAAAATAAAAATCAGATTCCTGTAGAAATGCTTTCAAAGATTTTTGCTCACATCTGAGCAGCATGTCCTTTAAATTATATACCTGAAAAGATGTCATAGTTGAGAAACTTCCTCCCTGGGAGTTTCTCCTTCCTCCAATGTTACTATGAGTCTGGTGGAAAAAAAAAGGAGGCAGAGTCTAGTTGGTGGAGGAGTCAAACCCACTTCTACCTCCAATTAGAGTTCTTCCAAACACATCTAGAAAATGACCAGATCAAATATTGATTGGGGAAATCCAAGACAAAGTCACAACGAATACTTTTTTTCTCCCCAGGTCCAGGCTAGAATAAGGAGACAGACTATGGGATCTTTGAACACTAGGAATAGGTCTGGCCAGAATCAGTCTGCTGCTTAGGGAGAGGCTGCATATCAGGGTAAATGAAGGTTATTAAAACAGAAATGGGAGTCAAATGGTAGCTCTGTCACCCATTACACAGTTCTGAGGAATACAGTCAGGGCAGACTGAGGGGGAGCTTTTCCCAGGGGTAATGTTTCCAAGTGGGGAGCATTGGAAAGTCCTGGCATATACACCCAAAGAGGAATAAGTTCAGAAGTAAGCAGCCAGTGGTATGGCTCAGATCTCAGGACTGACTGCTCTTGGCAGCAGTGTCTCTGTTTTAACTTCTAGCCCAATCTGAAGCCTGCAGATGAATAACTAGACCTGTAATCCCAGACCAAAGGTGAACCTGCTGCTTTTCCCCCTGTGAATGTATAGAGCTATCCAGTAACTGAGTTTAGCAGCTGTGTACTATTGATCAGATCCCAAGCCAGGTCAGGAACTTGCAGAACTCAGATGAGGGGCGAGAAGAATTTGGACTTTGTCATAGATTAAATCATTTTATTTTTTCTTTAATTTTTTTAATGTTATTTATTTCAAGTTTTCAACATTCATTTCCACAAAAGTTAGAGTTCCAAATTTTCTCCCCATCTCTCCCTTCCCCCCACCCCAAAACACAAAGCATTCTGATTGCTCCTTCCACCAATCTGCCCTCCCTTCTAACACCCCTCCCTTCCCTTATCCTCATCTTCTCTCTTGTCTTGTAGGGCAAGATAAATTTCTGTACCCCATTACCTGTATTTCTTATTCCCCAGTTGTATGCAAAAACAATTCTCAACATTTGTTCCTAAAATTTTTGAGTTCCAACTTCTCTTCCTCCCTCCCTCCCCACCCATCACTACTGAGAAGCCAAGCAATTCAACACAGGCTATATATGTGTAGTTTTGTGAATGACTTCCATAATAGTCATGTTGAATAAGACTAACTATATTTCCCTCCATCCTATCCTGCTTCTCATTTCTTCTATTCTCTCTTTCGACCTTGTCCCTCCCCAAGAGTGTTTACTTTTGATTATTCCCTCTTCTCATTTGCCCCCCCTTCCATCATCCTCCCACCATGCTTATCAACCCTTCTCCCCTACTTTCCTGTAGTATAAGAAAGGTTTTCACACCAAATTGAGTGTACGTTATTGCTTCCTTGAACCAAATGTGATGAGAGTACACTTCACTTTTTCCTTATCACCTCCCAACTTTTCCCCTCCATTGAAAAATCTTTTTCTTGCCTCTTTTGTGAGAGATAATTTGCCCCATTCCATCTCTCCCTTTCTCCTCCCAATATATTCCTCTCTCATCCCTCAATTTTATTTTTTTAGATATGATCTCTTTCTATTCAACTCACCTTGTGCTGTGTGTGTGTGTGTGTGTGTGTGTAATCCTTCCAACTACCCAGATACTAAGAAAAGTTTCAAGAGTTACAAATATTATCTTTCCATGCAGGAATGTAAACAGTTCAACTTTAGTAAGTCCCTTATGATTTCTCTTTCCTGTTTACCTTTTCATGCTTTTCCTGATTCTTGTGTTTGAAAGTCAAATTTTCTTTTCAGCTCCGGTGTTTTCATCAAGAATGCTTGAAAGTCCTCTATTTCATCGAATGACCATTCATTCCCTTGAAGTAGGGGTAGGTGATTCTTGGTTTTAATCGTAGTTCCTTTGACTTCTGGAATATCATATTCCATGCCCTTCTATCTTTTACTGTAGAAGATGCTAGAGATCTTGTGCTATCCTAACACTTGAATTGTTTCTTTCTAGCTGCTTGCAATACTTTCTCCCTGACCTGGGAACTTTGGAATTTGGCTACAATACTCCTAGGAGTTTCCCTTTTTAGATCTCTCTCAGGAGGTGATCAGTGCATTCTTTCAATATTTATTTTGCCCTCTGGTTCTAGAATATCAGGGCAGTTTTCCTTGATAATTTCATGAAAGATGATAATTTCATGAAAGATTTTTGATCATGGCTTTCAGGTAGTCCCATAATTTTTAAACTGTCTCCCCTGGATCAATTTTCCTGGTCAGCTGTTTTTCCAATGAGATATTTCACATTCTCTTCCATTTTTTCATTCTTTTGGTTTTGTTTTGTAATTTCTAAGTTTCTCATAAAGTCATTAGCTTCCATCTGCTCCATTATAGTTTTTAAAGAACTATTTTCTTCAGTGAGCTTTTGAACTTCCTTTTTCATTTGGCTGATTTTGCTTTTTAAGGCATTCTTCTCCTCATTGCCTTTTTGGACCTCTTTTGCCAATTGAGTTAGCCTATTTATAAAGGTGCTATTTTCTTCAGCATTTTTTTGGGTCTCCTTTAGCAAGCTGTTGACCAGCTTTTCATGATTCTCTTGCATAGCTCTCATTTCTCTTCCCATTTTTTCCTCTACCTCTCTTACTTGATTTTCAAAACCCTTTTTGTGCTCTTTCATGACCTAAGACCATTGCATATTTACTTTGGAGGTTTTGGAAGCCTTGACTTCCTCTGAAAGCATACATTCTTCTTCCTCATCTGAAAGGATGGAAGAAAATACCTGCTCACCAAGGAAGTAACAGTCTATAGTTTTACTTTTTACCCTTTTTTGGGCATTTTTCCAGTCAGTTATTTGACTTTTCAGTCCTTTGTCAAGTATACCCAGAGGGTATACTCTGGAGACCTGTAAGTTATCAGTTTGTCCAAGGTGGCACAATCAAGGGAGAAGAGTAACTCCTCTCCTGGCCTGCACACTGGTCTGGGAGCAACCAAAAACTTTTCTACCCAGAATCTGTGAGTAGTAGAATTCTCGCTCCACAACTGCTTCCAGCTCCACCATGCCAGCACTCCTCCTCATCCCAGGGAGTATGCTCAGGTCTGAGATTCATATCAGCTGCTCAATTCACCTAGGGGCTTTAGCTGGAGGGCTCCACAATTGGATGCTGCTGCTGCCGCTGCCTCTGCCACCACTGCCTGGGGCTGGGGCGAGGGGAGGACCCTGATCCCTTCTCCTCCAGTTGAAAAAGCTCTCTCACTGACCTTTGAAGTTGTCTTTGATGTTTGTGGGTTAAGGTATCTGAGAACATCCACTGCTGCTGGGGATTCCACTCCCAAGGCCTGCTCCTCCCAGTGCTGCTTGGCCAAGGCTGGGCTCCGCTCTGCTCTGCGTCCAGTGCAATAGACCTTTCCTCGTGGCCTCCCAGGTTAACTTAGGCTGGGAATCTCTTTTACTCTATTGTTCTGTGGCTTCTACTGGTCTAGAATTTGTTGAGAGTCATTTTTTACAGGTATTTTATGGGCTGTGGGGGAAGAGCTAGAGTATGTGTGTCTTTCTGTTCCACTGTCTTGGCTCTGCCCCCAGATTAGACCATTTTGGAAGCATTGAAAGCTTGCAGATTCTCAGACTGGACTAATACCCTGGAATAACACAACACTCAATATCCCACAAAAAGCAGCAATAGGACTAGCTTAGGCCTTCCCTCCGGAAATGTACAGAGCCTATTGCTAGCCATCAAATCCAGAACTGGGAAATAGGTTTAAAGAATGAGCAAACAAAAAAAAGAGTCACACTATAAAAAGCCATTTTGGTAACAGGAATGTTCAAATCACATAGCCAGAAGAAAAGAAAGATCCCAAAATATCTATAAACAAAACCTCAAAGAAAAATTATAGCTTGGATCTAGATTCAACTAGAATTCTTGGAATAAATAAAAATTTTAAAAAGAGTTACAATATTTTATAAGTAAAATAAGAGAGACAGAGAAAAATTAGAATAAAATGAGAGTGATGAAAGAATTGGATAGAGAATAAATACCTAGGCACAAGAGATATAAAACCTCACTCAAGCAATGAACTTCCTGAAAATTACACTGGGTTAAATAGAAAGCAATAACTATATAAGACAGAAAAGTCAAAATAAAATTGGGGTAAATAATATAAAAATATGTAAAGTATTTCATAGCAAAAAACAAAACAAAACAAAACAACTGATCTGGAAAAAAGTTGAAGAGAAAATATTTAAGGAGAACTGAACTATCTGAATGCCACGACCTAAACAAGAATCTAAATATCACATTTCAAGAAAGAGTCAAGAAATCTTCATCTCTGAGAACCAGGGGCAAAATGGAAATAGAAAGAATCTATCAGTTGCTTCCTGAAAGAAATTCCCAAAGGAAAACCCTTCAGATTATAATGAAAACCTATAGCTTCCAGGTCAAAGAAAAAAAAATACTACAATCAGCCAGAAAGATAGAATTCAAGTAGTCACCAAAGCCAACATCATACATGGTTTGTCAGCCACTACAACGAAGGATCAGAAAACTCGGAATACAATATTCTAGAAGAAAAAGGACAGAGTCCTTTTATAGTCAGGAATACCTTACCCTGTACACTCCTACATACAGAAAAGCAGAACTTTAATTAAATGTAGAATTTTCCAAGCATTTCTGATGAAAAGACTGGAGTTGCAGAGACACTTCCAAGTTCCAACACAAGAATTAAGAGACATATAAAAATGTAATCATAAACAAACAATCAAGAGACTGAACAGGGATAAAATATTTTCATTTGTATAGACATGACTCACGTGTTCCCTCTGAACTCTATCATCAAGAGGTGTCATAGGAGTCAAATTAGGTAAGCCATGGTAGGGATTCTGTTATGTTCTGATGATCGTAAGAGAAGAGTAGAAAGGGTAGGAAGAGAGGAATATAAGAAAGAGCAATGATACGGAAAATTATCTTATGTAATCAGGGTAGGGGACTTGGCACTGAAGGGTCAAGTAACTTGTTCACAATCACATAGCAAACATATATTAAAACCAAGGCTTCAACCCAAGTCTTGTTGACCCCAAGGATAACTCTTTAGCCACTACTGACTCTACTACCAATTTAAATCTGTTGAAAAACTAAGATGAAAGTAACTGAGTGGACTCAATACTGTATTTTTTTGAATGATTTGTCTAAGAGACAGCCTATTTGTATCTGTAATGTAGATATTCTCTCAGAAGGAAACCTAACTAAAATACAAAGCCAGTTTAAAGTCATTCCCTGAAAATGCTAAGATTTACAGATCTAAAATTCAAGCTATGAAAATTAGAAAGATAAAGACTTTGTTCATAGCACCCAATTATGGGTTAAAGTGATTATGGAAGTCTTTACAAATGGCTACAAGGAAAATAGCCATTCCTGGAAAATATGGACACTCTGGAGGTCGGATACCCACTGAGTGGTTTCACTGGCATAGGCAGTTTAGTCACACAGTGATCAATTCTGAGAACAGTGGAGAGATGTTGGAATTAGTGTGAATTCTCTACACTTTTTCCTGGCTCTAACCGGCACATTCCATAATTACAATGAAATGAAATCATGCTTCACAGTTTCACATCATCTGTAAAGATGTTATCTAGCATGAAAAGGAAGGGGAATGAAAACAGAAGAGGCAGCTCATAGGGTCTCCTAAAAGAATAACTGGTGAGTGAACAAAGGTGAACTGGCCTTGGAACAAACCAGTATGTGTAGCCCCAATTAGACGGAAAGACAGGTGAAGAAGTGAGTTTTATGTCTGTTAATTAACTAGGATGATGTGAAATAGCTAAGCAATTCTGAGGAAAAGCCAAGAGCAGTTAACATACCAGTGTGGTTAATTATTAGAAAGCATTACTCCTTTAGAGTTTCTATCTGGCAGTTAGAAAATAGATAATTTTCTTTAAAAATGTTAAAAAAGCACTGTCATGCCTGTAAATTATGGATTTGAAATGAGAAGAAACCTTCGAAATCACCTCATTCAACTCCTTTTAATTTTACAGAAGATACCAAAGCCCAGAGAGCTAACATTTTTTTAAGGTCTCAAAGGCAGTAAGATGCAAATATGGGGTCTGACCCCCAAAACTTATAGTTGCTGGATTTAAGTTGATGTGAATTAAGTTAATACTGTGAGTTTTCTTCCATGTTAAATTCTATCAAGGTTATTAGAGATGGACTTAGCTTTATTCAGTTACAATATAGTGATCAAAATTAGTTTATATGATTTTTTTTTTACAGAGAATGGTTAAAATGCAGAATGGAGTATAAGGGCAAATAGCCTTTTTAGCCTCTGGACTGAGATGATTAAATTTAATTACATCAATTATAGCTAAAGAAAAAAAACCAAATGGATGGAGAATAATACCTGCCGATTCATTATATGATTATTTTAATCATTCCAAGTCAAACTGGCAGATATAATAGCAGGAATTATTTTATGATAATGATAGAATATCTGGAGGTGTATTCTTCTCGGCTTTATTTCACAATTTAAAGTTTGCAGGGAGGTTGAGTTCACCTGGGCAGCAACGAACTGAAGTATGGAAGGTGGAGGAGGGTAACTAGATGATCTCCATGTCTGATAAATGGAAGACTTACGATGCTGGGTTTAGGACACGTATGAGGGATCTAGGATAAAGAAGACCATGAAAATTGAACTCGTGCTAAATTATATCGAAATAAGACAAATTTTATTATGATTTTACATATGAAAGATGGACTGGCAAAGATGAAGTGCCATTCATTCTAGAGGTGAAGAAATGGATTAAAGGATTCATAAGGTTGCTTACCACTTTACATGTCTACAATCCTGTAATATTTATTCAAGGTAATTGTGCTTTCTTGGGTATAAGCTATGAGAGATACATTTTACCTTGTGACTTGACATTTTAAAAAATCATGACTGCTAGTTGCACCCCCAACTAACTATATAACTACATACAGAATGAATAAGAAAATTTTAAAAAGATGAATGGATATAACTGTATATACACATTTATCATACAAGATAACGAGACTTCAGTTTATGAATAAATGATGCTTTACATCCAGCAAATTGGCAAGGATGAAAAAAGATGGGGATAGTCAGTGATGAAAGGGTTACAATCGTCTCACAAGAAGACAGGCGTATTGGTTCATCATTTGTTGAAATATGAATAAGTACCACCATTTTGGAAAGCAATTTAGAATTTTGTGAATAAAGTGAATAAAATGCTTATACCTTTTGACCCAGGGATTCGACTATCATATCTATATCCATATATGACATATATATATATGCATGTGTGTATGTAAGGGTGTGTGTATTATATAAACATGTTCATATTGAGGAATTGCTCAACAAACTGTAATACATTAATGTGATAAAACATTACAGTGTTGTAAGAAATGACAAATATAATAACTTAAGAGAAGCATGGAAAGACTTACACAAACTGATGCAGAATAAAGTAAGGAGAACCAAGAAAACATTACAATGACAACAATGTAGGTGGAAAAAAACAATAATTATAAAACAATTAGAAGTGAATGTTACGAAACTGCAAAGGACAAAAGTATGACCTTCCCCAAAGAAGACACATACCCCATTTCTTTTCAGAGGCAGTAGATTCACTTATATACCCTTTCAGACATTTTCCAATGTATTGATTAGCTATGCTGATTTTGTTCTTTTTTTTGTCTTTAAAAATATTCTGTTACTTGGATGGCTTTCTGGAAGGGGTGAGGGCTGTTTTCTAAGATATAACAATGAAAATTCTACTAAAAATAATAAATGATGCTGCATTCCATGTTTCAATTTAATGAAAGAGAATTAGTCCTAATGCCACAGTATTAGCTTTCTCATTAACGGATCCTGTCCCTAGGAAAGATCAGAAATGAGAGAATTAGAAAAATGAGTTAAAAAAGTAGGATAGTTAAAGACTTCCTTCAAAAATAAATTACTTTCATTTCAGATGTTTTGCATTTTATTTAATAAAATGTCTTACAGAGGTGATCTTATTAAAATGGCTTGGCATTAATCTTGAAATATTAAATTTACTCTTATTCATCAGATAATTGCCTACCTTGTTTTGTCTCTTGTAGAAAATTATTAACTGTAAAATCCCCAGATTTGGCACACAAGTCAAGTTGTTTTTCATTGGTACTGTTTGCTACTAAAACTGGCAAATGCTTTTGTAAAATATTCCAGAGACTTTTCTTTCCTTGTATTAATCAAAAAAGTTAGTAGGAATAATATTTCATTTTCAACTGCATAACTAAGACATAAAAGAGTACTTCCAAGGAAAGATCATTATTTTTTCATGGAAGATCAATATGAGTACTCTCAAGGTAACATTTTAAGATATAGAGGGTTTTATATTGTAGAGGTCCTAGATTTTAAAACTTAATATTATTTTAAAGCTGCCAATAAATGCAAGGAAAAACCCCCAACACTTATACTAAGTTATCATAAAACAATTTGTTAAATAACTCTCAATTAACTGGCACATCTAGAATATAATGACCCAAGAACACTACAAGATAATAAAGTGCCTCTTGAAGCCCACTTCATGCATATTCCCACTTCTGTCTGTATATATTCATCCTTCATTTTTGAAGAAGACCGTGATATCAGAGAAATAATGACATGACTTGCACTTGACTTTGTTTTGAGCGAGGGAGGGCTGTGCAAGGGCACCAGTCTCACTTTCTCCTCCTGAGCCCTCTGGATCCATACAAGGGTATTCATCAGGATGACTGGAGATGGTCTGGAATACAGTGGGAGACCTTGGTCTTTTCAGGTGGGTGTTCATCCTTCGTTGCCAAAGAAGACCATACCATCAGAGAAATAATGATATGACTTGCACTTGACTTTGTTTTGAGTGAGGGAGGGCTGTGCAGGTCACCAGCCTCACTTCTCCAGAGCCATCTGAATCCAATGACCAGATATATTCATCAGGATGACTGGAGATAACCCAGGATGAGGCAATTGGGGTTAAGTGACTTGCTCAAGGTCACACAGCTAGTGAGTGTCAAGATCTGAGGGGAAATTTGAACTCAGGTCCTCCTGACTCCTGCACTAGTGTTCTATCCACTGTACATTTAGGTACTCACTTAGAGGGAGGTAATTAGTCAATAGGGTTTTCTAAGAAGTAGTCAGGGAATGGCCCTTTGAATGAATAAAAGAAAAAAAAAATAACTAAATCACTTATATTTGGTACAATGTACCACAATAGATTCCTCATTCTCCTGTGTTATGTAAATGTATCTCAGCAGCTGTGCAATCACATAATCAAGATGTTGCAAATGTTTGTGCTCTTGCAGAATAAAATGTCAGGCTTTTTGAAAACTTTCAGTGCTGGGTATGTGCATCATAAGCCATCATAAAACTATCATATGACCATCACGAATGTTCTGCAGAAATAAATCTTATTTCTTCTCATTGCTTTATTAATACTCCTTCCCAATTTAAACTTATCCAATGCTGATGTTACTCCTCTATCTGGCAGGTTGTAAAATAAATATATTGTCAAAAATAGTCAGTCATTCAGGAGAATTTCTGTGAGAATGCAGTTGATGAGTAAATGATAGAAGAAAAAAATCACATCTGAAGAGTTTTAGTACACACACACATAAGCAATATATGTAATTCAATGTTAAATACTTTCATCATTTAATACAGTGTTTTTCATTAGCCAGTAAAAATAATTAATGTTTAATATCATAAACAGTGATTTATTTTTTTGACTACTTAGGTGACTAAAAATTTAAGAATTTCCATCTCTGAGCAAGAGGGCTTTAGTGTTATCCTTCTATTTTCTATCACATAATTGTGTGAACAAGCATTTTCATTTTGTTCTTGTTTTAAAAACAAAACACAAAAATAAATTCAATTCAGAACAATAATTAAGAATGTGTCTGATGACGAGGCAAATACTACAAACTTTTGTTTAAATAAAATGCCAACATAGGAAATAAGTTCATATATGATTATTAGATTATGTTAGGCATCTTTCAAATTGTAACTTATTTCACTAAAATGTCATTTATAGTCAACCAAATTTGTAAAAAAAAGGATATAAATATTACCAGTATTAATAAATATGAATTAGTTATTAATCAATATTAATAATACTTACAAAAGTATTAAGAATAGCAAGTCTAACTAGATTGATTATTTTGAGTCACACAGAAAGTTCCATATAGGAATACTCATGATTATTTATAATTAGTTCTATAGTTTCATATTTTCAAAATTATAAATAAAACAAATGTTTGTATTTTATGATGGTAATTATATAATTTAAAAAATAATTAATTAAGCTTAATTAATTAAGTTAAAACTTTTTTGGGCAAAGGTTATCGCTATAAAAGTTATAAAGCACTTAATAAGTAAGTCTACAGAAATATTATGGGCTGTATATTAAATTTCCCTGGTGGTTCACACTATATTTTTGCTGCTGTTGTTGAAAAGGGTTCATGAAACAAGTTATTGGGAACCAATTATGTACTGTAATGAATTTCCACAGGAATGCCTTCTGGTCTTATATATTTCTTCTTGGATATCAAATCCTTGTCAGAGATATTTGACACAAAGAAGTTTGTCCAATGTAATCGAAATTATCTATTTTATGTTTTGCAATTATACCTTTATCCTATTTGATTAAGAATTCATTTCCAACAGCAGTCAACTAGGAAAAAAAATCTTTGCATTAAAATTTTCAGATAAGGATTTGGTATTTAAGATATACTGTATGAAGAACTAACAGTAACATTTAAGACTAAAAGTCATTCCCCAAATAGAGGAGTAAATGATAGGAACATAGGGTTCTAAAAAGAATGCAAATTCTTAACATCCATATGAAAGAATGCAAATGTAATTCCAAATGAGCCTGAGGTTTTATTTCAAATCCAGAAAGATGGGAATAATCAACTTTGGAGAGGTTGGTGAAAGAAAGGCATGCTTCTGTACTTATAATGGACTTAATGGGAAGTAATTTTGAATTAATGAATGAAGTAATTAGTGTAAAGTAATTAATGAAAGTGACTAAAATGTCCTTATGCATTTATGGTGGAATTGTGAATTAGTACAACCATTCTGGAGAGCAATTTATAATCAATCAAACCAAATGATTAAAATGCCCGTACTTTTTGATTCAGAGATTTCACTACAAGACATAAATCCAAGGAAATCATTGGTAAAAATGAACAAATAAACAGACTTCATATACACCAAAATATTTATAGTAGATGCCCTTCTTTTAGAGAGTGATTAGATAAACTGTGGTACAAGAATGTAATGGAATATTACTGTGCTGTAAGCAGTTATATATGTGATAAATACAGAGAAGCATGGAAAAAATTACATAAACTAATAAAGTAAGCAGAGCCAAGAAAACAACACGGAAGATGACCTTTGTCATTCAGTCATTTCAGTTGTGTCTGACTCTTCTTGACCCCGTTTGGGGTTCTCTTTATAAAGATATTGGAGTGACTTGCCATTTTCTTCTCCAATTCATTTTACAGATGAGGAACTGAGGCAAATTTAATTTAAAGCTTTTTTGGGCAAAAGTTATCGCTTAGGTAATTTGCCCAGGGTTACACTGCTAGTCTGAGGCCAGGTTTGAACTCAGGAAGATTACTTTCTGACTCCAGGTCTGGTACTCTATCTACCTTGTCACCTAGCTGACATAGGTAATAACGACAGCAATGTAAATGGGAAGAAAGAGTACTACAATACAAAAAAAAATGAATACTGTAAAATTATAAAGAACCAGCTTAGTCTCAAAGAAGATATATGAGAAAACACTTCCCCTTAAATCATTTGGAGAGATGGATAATTCATGAACTTTAGATATGTTCAATTTTTGGATTTACTGATACATTTTCTTGAAATTTTTTCTTTTTTTTCTTAATAAAAAACCCCAACAACCCACTTCATTATAAAGGATGGTTCTCTGGGTATGGCAAGAAAGAGAGATATACAAAAATATTTGGGCAGTGCAACAAAAAAGTTAGCAATAAAATGTATTTCTTCTTATAAAAAAAATTCATTCTCTATCTCTGGTTGCAAAAGGTATATTTATTTGTTTTTACCAATGACCCTCTTGGGTTTATATCATATAGTGAAATCTCTGAATCGAAAAGTATGGGCATTTTAATCATTTGGTTTGATTGATCATAATTGCTTTCCAGAATGGTTGAATCCATTTAAATCACTTTCATTAAATATTTCATTAAAATATATATATATATTTTCTAAATTTTTAATGATTTTATCTTTAATATTTAGGTCACATATCTAACTTGAATTTGCCATGGAACATGGTGTAAGATATATAGGTCTGTAGTTATTTCTTGCCAGAACGTTTTCTGTTTTCCCTGCAATTCTTATTGAAGAGGGAGTTCTTTCCAAAGTAATTTATGTTTCTGTGTTTGTCACATACTAGATTATCAGCTAAATACATCTTTAAAGTGGTTGGACAAGGTGTTCTCCAAGGTTGGTTCTAGTTCATTCATCATGATTCTGTATTTTCATAGAATCATATCCTCATGAAATTAGCAAAAGTATATAAAAAGCCCAAGATCTGAAAATTATAATGCCTGGCATATAATAGATGCTTAATAAATACTTGTTTTTTTGACTTGACAGTTTTTGTTGTTGTCGTCCAGTTTTTTCAGTTGTGTCTGACTCTTCATGACTCTACTTAGAGTTTTCTTGGCAAAGATACTTGAGTGCTTTACCATAACAACTCACTAATTCTGACATTACTCATTCATTTTCCATGAAATTTAGGCAAGAAGACTGAGTAGAAGATCAACTCTATACTATGAAAAAGGAGTTACTGGATAAGCAAAAAAATGGGAATATTTTAGGGCTGATATGTAGAAAATTACAGGGATTGGCAAGGCCATTTCTAAATTGGTTGGCTAGACTTGTCCAAGTACACAGATATTAAAATTTACTGCTCAAAAATGTATTCTAAAAGTTAAATTAATAACAATTTTAACAAGAAAAAGAAGGAATACTTCACCAATTAGTTTGATTACTTTTACCTCAATAAAAATATGATTTTTCTTTGTCTTTCTGCTTATTCAGAAATGGGTTGTTTTCTAATTATAGGCCTTATAATGCATGCTTAATAGCTAAGTCAGTTCATAGATTTACTTCACATGAGAATCATAGACAGGCATATGGCAGCAATGTCCTATTGAACAACTCCTGGCATAATAGTATAAGCTCAACTGGATCCCAGTCTAACTACACTATTTACCTAATTTGGTCCGTTTGAGGGCTTGTTATCTTCTTTGGATTTCTTAGGTATTGACCTAGATTACTTATTGACTTACTTCTTACAGAGGACTCTTTCTAAATAGAGCAACTACCAACTGAGTTGGTAGCAACTCAGCTTCTTTGTTCATAATTCCCAGCACTGTTACTGACTTGCACTTCAAAAGCATGCCTCTGCCACTGTCTCATCTGAGAACTTTTCTCAGCATCTGGGGAATCTTTTCCCTGGAACCTTTCTTTACTCCTGTTCTCTGGATTTCATAAACTTCATTCCTCTTTCTCCTTCCACCCCCAGCTCTTTTGTACGTTTTCTTTCCCCATGAAAATGCAAGCTCTTCAAAGGCACTGTCTTTTCTGCTTGCATTTATATTTCGAGAGATTAGCACAGTGCCTGGTACACAGCAAGGGCTAAATAAATGCTTCCTTCCTTCCTTCATCTCTCCTTTTCTGCCCCCTTCTCTTCCTTTTTACCTCATGCCCCTCATCCATCCCTCCCTTTCTCCCTTCTCTCCTTCCCTTCCTTCTTCCCTCCCTCTCTCCCTCCCTCCTCTTCCTTCTTTCCTTCCTTCCTCTCTCCTTCCATCACTTTCTCCCTTCCAATGAGGCTGTGACACTTAAAAGGGAAGTATAACATGGTAGAAAGACCCCTTTCAGTGTCTTTGGTCCTAGTCTTGGCTATACTATCACATAGGCCTATTAATCGACAGGGAAGATCTTATATTCGATTAACTCTACAGAGATAAACCACCAAAACCAATGAAATAGAAATTACAATCTGGAATCCAAATTAAAGGAAGCAAAGAAGGAAGAGGAACAGTCGAAACTAGATACAAGAAGGGATGAGTGAATAAGTGAAAGAACTGGGAAGAGCTAGCAGGTGAAACCCCCTGGGAAGCCAGAAAGAGACCAAAGTGTGGTAGCCACAGTAGAGACTTGTTTGGTGCAAAGGACAAAGCATAGGGGAATGATGGCTTTGTGTGCATCTGCTTCTTACTATATCTCAACGAAAATCACCCCCTGGAAACTTACAGGCAGTGAGAAACCAGCTGTTCTTGAACTTTAACTTCTCTGGCCCTTCGTTTCCTCATTTAATCAAGCAACAGGATTTTGTGATCTCTAAGATCTTTTCCAGCTTTTATGAATAAGAAACTAGGGGAAGACTTTGCTTACTTAAGAGAATAGAAATACCCTTTGAAAACAGAAACAATGTAATGGTTGTACCAAAATGATACACCAGTATTACTTAGCTTTCTGCTAAAGCAATTAAAAATCATTGTGCAAATTACAAATCATTGTTGATAATAAACTAGGTAAAACTAAGCCAGCCCAGTTCTAGTTACTCTTTTACCTTTGAAGGTAACAAAAGTTAATTTCTTTAAAATTATACTGTCATTCAGATGGAACTTCTAGCAAATGACAATATTTGGATTGTCAGTAAAATTTGTTTTAACCTAAAAAATACTAGAGGTTTTTAAATGGTAGGAGTCCTGGGCAGTAAGAACCAATGCTACCTTAGTACATAGTAAAATTCTACTCTTAAAGGTTACCTGAAAATAGATCAAATTAAAAGAGATAAATGAATCTATATCTTACTTAAAGTTACCACAGACAATGAAATCACATCAACACTAAACATATATGTACCTAATGGTATATAGCATTTAAGTTTTTGAAGGAGAAGTCAAATGAGTCACAGGAGAAAACAGATAATAAAACTATACTAGTGGGGAATTTTAACTTGCCCCTCTCAGAATTAGGTAAATCTAACCAAAAAATAAACAAGAAGGAAGTTAAGGAGGTGAAAAAAATTCTGGAAAAGTTACATATGATAAATTTCTGAAGAAAATTGGGTGGGAATAGATACCTTTTTCTCAGTAGTTCACGGCACCTACACAAAAATTGACCACGTATTAGACATAAAAACCTCACAACCAAATGCAGAAAAAGTAAAAACATCTTTTTCAGATCACAATGCAATAAAAATTGCATTCAATAATGGACAATGAAAAGAGAGATTAAAAATTAATTGTAAATAAAATAATCTAATCCTAAAAAAAACAAGTGAGTCAAAGAACAAATCATAGAAACAATTGATAATTTCATTAAAGAAAAAGACAACAATGAGACAGCATACCAAAATATATGGGATGTAGCCAAAGATCCACTTAGGGGAAAATTTATATCTCTAGTTGTTTACATCAATAAAATCAAGAAATAGTAGATCAATGAAGTGGGCACACAACCAAAAAGATGAGAAAAAGAACAAATTAAAAATCCCCAATTAAACATCAAATTGGAAATCCTGAAAATCAAAGGAAATATTAATAAAATTAAAAGTAAGAAAACAATTAAGCTAATAAATAAAATTATAAGTTAGTTTTATGAAAAAACCCCAATAAAACAGATAAACTACTGCTAAATTTGATTTAAAAAAGGAAAGAAAACCAAATTCTAGTATCAAAAATGAAAGGGGTGAATTCACTTCCAATGAAGAGGAAATTAAGACAACTCTTAGTACTTTTTTTGTCCAATCATATGCCAATAAATTCAGCAGTCTAAATGAAATGGATGAACATTTCCAAAAATATAAATTAACTAGATTAAGAGAAGAAATAAAATACCTAAATAACCCAATCTTAGAAAAAGAAATTGAACAAGTCATCAATAAACTTCCTAAGAAAAAAATCCCCAGGACCAGATGGATTCACAAGCAAATTCTACCAAACATTTAAAGAACAAATTAAACAATTAATCCTAATACTATATAACTATACTATAACTAATACTATATAAGCTATTTAGAAAAAAATAGGAGAAAATAGAATACTACCAAATTCCTTTTGCAGTGCAAATATATTGCTTACACCCAAACCAGGAAAAGTCAAAGAAAAAAAAGTATAGACCAATTTCACCAATGAATATTAATGCAAAAAATTATAAATAAAACATTTAGAAAATCCCAGAGTATCAACTGAAAAATGACTTGAAGTTATTAACAACTTTAGCAAAATCGCAGGACACAAAATAAATCCACATAAATCATCAGCACTTCTATATATCACCAACGAAGTCCAGCAGCAAGCGATAAATTCCATCTAAAATAACTCTAGACACTTTGAGATACTTGGGAGTCTACCTGTTAATACAAACTCAGGAACCATATGAAAATAACAATAAAACACTTTTCACACAAATAAACTCAAATCCAAACAAGTGGAAAAGATTAATTGCTCATAGGCAGGCTGAGTCAATACAATTAAAATGACGATTCTACCAAATCAATCTATTTATTTAGTGCTATACCAATCAAACTATCACAAAATATTTGATGGAGCTAGAAATAATAGTAACAACAAATTCCTCTGGATGAACAAAAGTTCAAGGAAATTAAAAGGATCAATAAAAAAGTGGGAAAGAAGGTGGTCTAGCCATACCAGATCTTAAACTGTATTATACAGCAATAATTATCAAAACAATCTCGTACTGGTTAAGGAATTGAGTGGTGGATCAGTGGAACTGAACAAGTACAAATTTCATTAAAGTTAAAAGACCACAGTAATGGAGTATATGCTAAAACGTAAGATGAAAGCTTCTGGAACAATTAAGGTTGGTTTCAAACTGTAAATTCTCTTCCAGGTACTGAATTCTTTGAATGTGTAGCTAGTTGTGTCTTTCTTTCTACATGTGTTGTATCTCTAGTATTTATCACAGTTCCTGACTAATGAACAAAAAATCATTATTTGACAAAAACATCTTGGAAAACTGGAAAAGAATATAACAGAAACTAGGGATAGGCCAACATGTCACAACATGTACCAAGATAAGGTCAAAACGGGTACATCATTTACACATAAAGGGTAATACCATAAGGAAATTAAGAGAGCGTGGAATAGATTATCTGTCTGATTTGTGGATAAGGGGAGAATTTAGGACCAAAGAAAATAACAAGAGCATTATAAGATGTAGAATAGATTGTTTTGATTATACAAAATTAAAAAGTTTTTGCATAACCATAATTAGACAGAAAGCAGAAAACTGGGAAAAAATTTTGCAACACTCATTTCTTAAGCATATAGAGAACTGAGTCAAATTTAAAACAATATAAGTCATTCTTCAACTGATAAATGGTCAAAAGATATGAACAGGTAGTTTTTAGACAAAGAAATCAAAGCTACCTATATTCATATGAAAAAATCCTCTAAATCACTACCGATCAGAGAAATGCAGATTAAAATAACTCTGAAGTACCAACTCATACCTATCAGAGTGGCTAATATGAAAAAAAAGGAAAATGATGGATGTTAGAGGAGATGTGGGAAAACTGGGGACATGCACTGTTGGTAGAGTTGTGAACATTAGAAAGCAATTTGAAACTATGCCTGAAGGGCTACAGAAGAGTGCATGCTTTTTGATCCAGCAATGCCACTGCTAGGTCTATGTCCCAAAGACATCCAAAAAAGGGGAAAAGTATATATATGCACGAAAATATTTATAGCAGTTTGGTTTTTTTTTTTTTGGTGGCTAAGAATTGGAAATCAAAGGGATGCCTGTTAATTGAGGAATGGCTACAAAAGTTGTGGTATATGATTGCAATATTATTGTGCTATAAGAAATGACAAGGAGCATGGTTTCATAAAACTTGGAAAAACCTGCATGAACTGATGTACAGTGAAGTGAACAGAACTAGGAGCATATTGTACACAGTAACAGCAATACTGTTTAATGAAGAACTGTGAATGACTTAGCTATTCTCAGCAATACAATGATTCAAGACAATCCCAAAGGACTAATGATGAAACATACTATCTCCGGAGAAATGACTGATATTGATAGAATACAGACTAAACCAAGCTATTTTTCACTTTCTTTCATTTTTTGAGTCTTCTTTTACAAAATGATTAAATTGGAAATGTCTTACATAATTGCATATGTATAACCTGCATCTGATTTCTTATTGTCTCAGGGAGAGGAGAATGGAAGGAGGAAGGGATAGAATTTGGCACTCAAAACTTTAAGTGAAAATATTAAAAAATTGGAAAGAAATGGTTACCTGCCTGAAGCTTTCAGAGGATACCTTCAAAAGGGACACTAAAAGACATTACAGGACCATTCACTTCATTACATTGAATGCTCAACCTGTCAGCAAATGGAACCAAGGAGGAATAAGTAGGGGATGATGATGAGGGAGTAAGTCTCAGTTTCCTCTCTTATATAATTAGGAGGTTGGTTTCAAACTGTAAATTTTCCAGGTACTGAATTCTTTGAATACGTAGCTAGTTGTAGCTTGCTTTCTAAATGTGTTGTATCCCTAATATTTATCACAGTTCCTGACTAATGATAGGTTCTTAATAAGCACTTGTTGGCTGATTGGCCACAATCTGGAGGGCTGTCATAAAGTGACAGAGTGAGCCTCCGGCTTTGATTGGCCCAAACCAGGAAACTGAACACAGGATCTGATTATGGCAGTAATGTTCTAAGAACCTTTCTGTCTGAGTTAGGTATTAGTTGAGGGTTAGGATCTCCATGTCTATACTGAATACATCTGTTTCTGCTTGTCAGGAGCTTGGAGCTGCCATGTTCCTAAAGTGACAGCAGATGAGGTAAGGAGAGGAGGTTAAAAAGCTACCTGTAATTTCAAAGGCTTTAAGAGCAGAGTTCTGATCTGTGTTTAAGTGAATGGTTAGAGACCCATACGGAAGAACAGACAAAAGGAATTCAAGAGAAAGGTTAATAAGGGTTAAAGTATCTTGAATGCTTAGAGAGTTAAATGACAGCATTATTGGGGATGGATCTGAACTCAGATTTTTCTGACTACAGATTAAGATTACCAAGAAAAGGATGATATAGTCTAGAGCTAGAGTTGAATTACCTAATACCTGATTACCTAAACCTTGCTAGGTTATGACTTACTTATAAACTTTTAGAGATATAAACTCTGTTTAGCCATCTGTTCACTCAATACTCCCCCAAAAACATTAAATTTTTGACATGTAAATAAAAAATTCACTCATAGACACATTATCTTGCTGTTTGGCTTTCTCTTCTAGGGTTACCGACTTTTTTCCTGTGGCTCTCTAAGCTAATGGATCCCGTGAATACCCTTTATACTGTGGGTAGCAGTTTTCAAATACTGAAAAAGATCATTCAGAAAACTCATTTCCTCAGGCATTTTCCCTAGGATCAAATTCCTAATAAGTTTTGAAGTTGTTTATCTTTACCATTTTGTATGTCACAGCTGGGCTTTTGAAAGAGGGAGGGAAGGAAAAGAGTGGAGCTTTTGATTTCCACAGGCAGACACCTGTAAAGAAAAGAATTCTCACCTCCCTTGGGAGTATTTACTTGCAATAAAAGTACAGTTTGTTTACTTACAAAGTTATAAGTACTGGCTTGGCTGACCAACCTCTGAGGTTAAGTAAGAGAGAATTATGGAATCACAGAACCTGAGGACTGCAAGGCACTTAAGAAGTCATCTGGCTCAAACTAGTTTCCAGGGATTGAATGCTTTCTATGACATTCCTACTCATGTGTCTGCTCATCCCTTCATACCAGGCGATCTACCTCGTTGCTGGGCTGCTTTGAGGCTAATAAAGTTCCTTTTCACCTCTAAGCTGAAATCTTTTCCTTTTTTAACACCTACTGGTTAGACTGATGCTATCTAGAGTTTCACAGAGAAGGGGTATAGCCTAATGAATAGAGAGCCCAGTCTGAGGGGCAGAACCACCTAGGATCACAGTCTACTTCTGTCATGTACTACCCACATGACCATAGGCAAATTATTTAACATCTCAGTGTCCAGGATCTCCAAGATTATAAACTGCAGATCTGCATTGGTAAAGAGAGGGTGATTCTTCATGATGAAACTCCTTATACCAATGAAGACACAGATCTAGGACCCACTGCTCCTTCTGCCCCTGTCCCCAGTAAACTTCACAGAAGATCAACCCATTCTTTCATATCACCATTCTTTATTTGAAAGAGGCCAATGCCTCCCCTAAGCATTTTTCCTTTAGAGAAGTGTATAAAGATTTTGCCCAGAGTCACCCAGCTAGGCCACATTTGAGCTCAGGTCTTTCTGACTCCAGACTCGGTGTTCTATCTACCATCTCTGAACTGTTATCTCTCTGAACCAAGAACTGAAAACACCAGCAGGAAAATGAGCTAGAGATAGTTCAATGTATCTCTCTGGATATCAGCTTCTTCACTGGTACAATGTCCTCTGAAGGATGTGTCCTCTCAATTGTAAATCTATGATCCACGAATCTAAATCTTAACCTATAATCCTACAATGAATTTCACTCATATATTGACTACCTAATTTAGAATGTAAAGGTGATATCTTTTTTTTTTAAGGGCTAAGCTCTACTAGTACCTAGAACAGAGCACAACAGGGCCTTAATAATTGTAACTAACTGAATTTCCCCAGTTTAAGTACCTATTAGCATCAATTAACATAGCAACTATTGATCTTTTAAAGATCATGTTAATTCTAATCCAAATGATGCTTCTGAAACTTAGTGAAAAGATTTGTTGTTACTATTGTTTTTGGAAGGGGACAGAAGAAAAGAAAGTGTTTTGCTGTGGGAAAAGGCAGTAGGGATATTGGCTAGCCCTTCAGTGTCAAAATTCATTTCAATGATTCAATTCATTAATAAAGTGACAAGAAGCATCATAGCACAACAGAAGTTGGTGGAGAAAGTGGTACTGGAATCAGGAAGACCTGGATTCAAGTTCTGAAACCATTCTAAGTGTGTGCCCATGGCAAGGTCCATTAATCTCACCCACATCTCAAGTAATCCTCTGAAACTTAGTCTCAGACATGTTGCTGATCTGCATTAAGGGATGGAACTTTTTCATGCCAGGAGTTCTTTAAATAGATGAAATCACAGGTTCGAACCAACCAGACCAAAAATGTTAAGGAAACATGACATTATAATATAGGGGATAGAGAGTTAGACTTAGAGTCAGGAAATCTGAGACAAAATCCCACTAAAGAAATTTACTAGCTTGGCTCTGTGACCTTGGGCAAGTCAATGAATCTTTCTAAGTCTCAGTTTCCTATTATAGTAAGAGGGAGTTGAACTTGACTTCAAAGATACCTTCTAACTTTTAATCAGTCTCTGATACTTAGACATTCTCAACTTTTCAGAAGGCATTTGGAAAAGACAGCATCACTAGGAGGATATTTAAATTTCTCTCTACAGCTCTGGATTCCTGCTAGCCCTAGACCTCAAGCTCTAGTACTGTATCTAAAACTCCTACAAAAATATTTCCAATTATATGTCTGATAGTCAATTAGTCTTTTATGAATCAACTTCTCTCCCCGCCTCTTCCTTCCGTCAATTAAATCTCAACTTTTCCCATCATCCTGGCTCTAAATTTTATAATGATATCTTATACTACCCTTTCTGAAGCTCATCACTTCTAATCAGTCACCAAGTACTCTGGCTGCTTCCTTTGTTACTTCTCCTTTACCCATTCATCTTCACTTCTACTATTCAATTCCAGGTTTTATCACCTCATTATTAGACTTTGTCAACATCTCCTTCATTCTAGTTTTCTCCGCAAGGCAGGCTGGCGGATTCTGGAATAACCTTACCTGTTTGCTGGGGGCAAACTGTTATCCCATATCTGTGAAAGAAGGGGTATTAACACTAATGTAGGGAAACCAGGTGGCAGAGTAGATGGGAAGACTCCTGATTCTGAGTTCAAATCTGGCCTCAGACACTTATTAGCTACGTGATCCTAGGCAAGTCATTTAACTGTTTACCTCAGATTCCTCATCTGTAAAATGAGCTAGAGAAGGAAATGGCAAATCACTCCACTACTGCTGCCAAGAAAACCCCAAATGGAGTCAGGAAGAGTCAGACACAACTGAAAAAGTGACTGAACAACAAAATCACTTAAGTTTCATAGTTGAATGCTGATTATTTTGACTCTAAAGGCACAAACCGCATTCCCAATCAAAGGGCTTCATTCTCGATTAGATGACTTGATACTGCTTGATTTGGAGAGTTGGGTCCTACTAAAGCACCTGACACTTATAATAATGTTTCAAGATTTGTAAAGTACTTTAAATATGCTTCCCTCAAAGCAACCCCCAGAGATCAGTTGCTGCTGATGTTCTCATTTTCTAGAGAAGTAAACTGAGGCAGAGAGCTTGGGTGTCTCTCAGGGTTGGTCATATAGCTAGTGCTAAGGTTGGGATTCAATCTGGGGTTTTCCTGACTCCAAGTCTTGTGCTTTATTTAGCTTCTTTACCATATGTTCCTGTTCAAGTTCACTAAATCTATTATATATTAGCTCAGCTCAAGGTCTAAATTACATAAATATTAACAACATAAAATGTTATTTATTAAAGAAAGTCAAAATTCATTAGTTTGGACTAGAGTTGGGAAAATTTCTCATTTGAACTATAGTATATCTCTGCCTTTAATGTTTTGTATCTGACTAAAAATCTTCCTTTTCTCCTTTTGCTGAATTATGTTAGTGGGTTTAATTCACTTCCAATTAGTATGTTTTTAAAGGCATTGATCTTTAGTTCTTATTCTTTGCCCTCCTTGACCATGGGGCTCGTACCTGGTTAGTAACCCCACTTCTGGCAGTGATTTTAAGTCAATTTTTGTAGAAAGGTTAATTGAATTTTTACAGGGGCTTTATCAAGGACTTCTGCAACTTTCTGACATTAAAACCAAAGGCCAACTGATAATAGATTAATAATATGAGTTCCATAAGCTCTTTCATTATTTTATCTTAGATTGTTGGGACTCTACGTTGTAGTTAACATTTTATAGTTCTTTAGAATTATCGGTAGACATTTTTAGCGTGTGGACTGTTAATCCCAGAATCTTGTTTTCAAAATGTTTCTTCTACCTTCTAAACCTTAAAAGAGAAGTTAATTTTGAGTGAGACCCCCCTGGAGATAAAATACATGTAACTTCTGGACAATTTCTCGTAATAAGTTGAGTAGAGACATGTCCAATATTTCCTCTGCCAGCATGGTGCCCTGCCAGGAAAACAAAAGATTTGATTTCTATAATAAAAATTTGACTCTTTTAAAGTAGCATTGACTAGAATAGCCAGCATTTAAAGAAATGCACACAAAATATACAGAGCTTATCTATGTTCCTAGTAACATTAATTGAATTGGTCTTGTAATTTAAGAGAAAACCTACTGCAGTTGCTTAATGGATATATAAATGTTTTATTGAGCCCCATAGAGCTGCTCCATGTGGACAAAGTGTAGAGTTGGTGGTAAGCAGTAAGAGTGATGATTTGTTTGTTTACTCTTGGGAAAGTTACTTTAGCAAGTCCTAATTAGTTTGAGGGTACACTCCCCAGAATCCTGTCAGAGTTGGTCTACATTGAGGTTAAAGAGGCCAGGGCTAACCAGCAGCATCTGCTGGTGCATTAATCTTCCCTTTGCAATCAGCAGGAGCCTTCGGTGCACTGCAGTAAAATGTTAGCAACAAACTATCTTTCTCCCTGGCTCTCAAGTTTCCCTTTCCCTGAAACTGACAACCATTCTCCCTGGTTGACTTCTAATCAAAAGATACCACACTAGTAGTTCGAATAGGCTATTACTCATGGTTATCTTAAAAAATATTTTTAATGTCTCTAGAGGGCAACAAATGTATTAAGATTATCAAAGGTTCATAATATAGAGGAAAACTTTCAGGTTTTTTTTTGCACATAAACTGTCATATGGATATTCATGCCAAAGAATTTCACACTAAAATTTAACCTTAAAATTTTCATTGATGTTTTTTGTTTAGTTTTATTTTTGTCTCTGCAATAATCCCTCATTGTGAGGGGAAAAAAGGTTACCAAAAAGAAACAGTGATAATGTCTTGGGATGTATACAGCATTCTACATCAGTTGTTCACTACTGTTTTAAGGGTAAAGAAGTATTCAAAACAATTTTGGGGGCTTCCTAGTTGCTGAAGAAAGGCTAAACAAATTGCAGTACAAGAACATCAATGAAATATTATTGTGCCATAAAAAATGATAAAATGAACTATTTCAGAGGAAGCTGGGAAAATCTTTGTGATCTGATGCAAAAAATGAAAGTGAGTGGAAATAGAAGAAAAATTTATACAGTCAGAGCAATGTTACAGAGAAAAACAACTTTCAAAGATTTTAGAACTCACTCTGATGAATTCAGTGAAAAGCCTCAAGTCCTGGGGAATGACGGTGAATCATGCCACCAAATTCCTGCCAGAGAGGTGATAAACTTAAAGACTTAAAAAAGACACATATTTGGACATGGCCAACGTGGGATTTCTTTTGTTGGACTGTGCAAACTTATTGCACATGTTTTTTTAAAAAAAAATTTGGGGGGGGCAGGGAGTAGTGGAGAGAGAGAGAGAAACTCTTGTTTCAAAATAAAAACAATCTTTCCCCAGAAAACTTTGTTGAACTGAGGAGCATTGCTAGGTCACCATAACACAAGCAATTATTAAGTCTTTTCTTTATTATATTAATGGGTGGTGCTGATGTAGTTTTAATTTATTTTTTACTTTAATTCAAATATATTATGTGAAAGCTGCTATGCTTTTGTCATGCATGGTGTATTCCTTCATGTAATGAGCTCTATAATGACATTTCCAGAGATGATTAAGTATATGCTAATGGAGAGAAAATAATATTTTCTGACTTTATACTTTATAAAGTGCTTTATATAAATTTTATTATATGGTTTTCATAATAACTCATTGGGGTAGTCAATGCAAATATTATTACCCTGATTTTGCAGGTCATAGACCTCTGGATTAGAGAGATGAAATGATCTGCCAACATTTTCACAGCTGCTAAGTGATACATGTGAATTTGAATTTAGGTCTTCTGGCACAAAATTGTAGTGCTCTTTTCAATCCCAAGATGACTGGGGGTTCTTGAAGGCTATATAGGTGAAGTGGAAGTATTGGCAGGTCCTACCACCTGGAAAAACTTCAAGTTTGGTCTTGACAACAGTCTGAAACTGCTCTGGCAATTTGGTGATGACATTTTTGGCCACAATAACCCATAAAACAGAACAAAATGAAAGGGCTCTCAGTCCTAAACAGCAACAGGCAGAGAGTGCTAAGAGTCACCCAGTTTTTAGATAATCTATAAACTTTAACTTGGCTATTGGTCTTTTTAAAAGAGGGATCCTTGCCCATTAACCACTGAGTAGACCTATTGCTTGGGAAGCTAAATCACATTCATTTTAACCTTCTCCTTGTGAGTGAACCCAGGAAAAGAAAGTCATGGAAGAGTGGTTTACAGGTTCTTTTAGGAGAGGAAAATAAAGAAATGGGTGGAATTGTTTGTATCGGGTGTCCAAAGGTGACAAAAAATATTCTATGGATGTTTGGTCATCTCATGTTACAGTACTTGTGATATATTTTCTAAGAGACCACAAATTGCAGCTTATATACCAATATATACCAATATCTGTCTGAAGAAGAGACAGAGCAGTTTTATTAAGAACTCATTCAGATCCAAATTAAGTCAACATAGACTTTGCTGCTGGGTGACTTTAATGGAAAGGTGGGGAAAGGTGAGATAAGTGAAAAAATATATTGGACAACATGTATTAGAAATAAGTAAAGAAAGCTCAAAGACAAGGTGCTAAACATGTCAAACACTAAGTAACTTCACAAAAATGAAATTGATTGTATTTATAAAATAAGAAATGATTAGTTGCTGATGTGGGGAGCACTCCTGAATCAGGTATCCATTTACAGTCAAATTATCTACTGTTTGGAGCAAAGATAAAAATTAGTATAAAGCTAGAATACAGAACGAATATGAGAGAAAGATAATGAGTTACAAAAAATCCAATCTAGTTCAACCTATTTAAAAAGTCATTGATGAAGAAAAGGGAGAAACGGTTAACAAAAGATGCATATACAGACGAGAATAATTTAATATAAAAATCTTACATATGAATCAACTGTCACAACAGATAGACAAGAAAAGCCTAGAAAGTTCCTTAGTCAGCAAATTCTTAATGTATATGTCAAGTAGAGATATATGGCTGACAAGATAAAGACCAGTTTAGAATATTCATTTATTTGTAAAATCTTACAGAGAAGAAAAGGAGAAGATTATGAACAGTAATGTAACATAAGCAAGAGAGAAGTGGCAGAGAGTAAAACTAGTTTAAGAAAATTTGATGAAACTAAGCTAAGCAAATCATCTTGAGAGCATTTAAAGATGAAAACGCAAAGAGAATAACAACAGGAGAAAGATGGGAAACATCTAGAAAGATTTTTTACAACAAACTTTTTCATGGTCAAGTGTGGGAGAGCTATCATATGTGGACTCCAAGCAGACAGAAAAGGTGTGAAAAAATCTCCTTCCTTATCAATACTGAAAAAGGCGACAATGATCTATTTTCTCATCTATATAAAATTTTTCCAAAAATCTTCTCCACATGCAGCAAGAACAACTTCAATAATGTATTACTCAGAAAGAGACAGATTTTCATAAATAGCATTCCACAGTGTCCCACTCTTTACCACCATACTTAAAGATGGAGAGAAAACACCACTTATCATTTGTTCATTGTATTTCTTAAAACTCTTTATTTTCCAACACAGATAGAAATGTCCTTAAATCTTAAATCATGGCTTTCCTATATTCTTGTCAACTTGTATTCCTACTAATTTTGGTACATGTTTAAACCTTTCCCACCACAACAGACTGCAAGTTCCTTGAGGGCAGAGATTGTTTTATATTAGTTTTGTATCTGCTGAGGCCCGAATTTGGGATTTCTTTGATATAGGGAACTCTTTGATGGGGAAACTGTATCTATGAATGCAAGCCAATGCCTTCTCTGAAACTGGTCATCTTCAAGCATTGTATTGAGCACAAAACATTTAAGCCTAGGGTCATACAATCAGTATGTGTTAGAGGTCAGACTTGAAATTATGTCAACCTGGCTCCTGAGTCAAATCTGTATCTCCCCTACTCTACGATCCCTCTCATATTTGTGTATTTTTATTTTATTTGTTCCATAGGCATTTATTAAGAACTCCTTATGTGCTGGTCACAATGATGGATATTGGTGAAAGAGAAAAAAATCTAACAGTTGCTGTTTTTGAAGAGCTATCATTCCACTGAAGAAGAAAAAATATGTATACAGATAAATCATTGCAAACTACATATGAAGTAAATGCAAATTTTGGTATGAGAGAGACTGGGAAAAGACTTAAATATGTGGTGATACTAAAATTTAAGCCTTGAAGGAAATTAGGGCTGCTAAGACATAGAAGTGAAGACAGAAAGCATCCAAGACATGAAGGACTGACCACTTGGGTAAGGATGAGTAGATAGAGTGTTGCAAAGGGAAGAGGAAGTAGTCCAGTTTGGATGGAATGCTGAATGCATGAGGAGATGTAACAGGACATCAGTCCAGTAAGGATGAGTCAGATTGTGAAGGACTTTAAAGTGACAGAGGCCTTTGTCATTTGTTACCTCTAGATGCCTCTTCTCTTAGACTGGGGATTCTTAATCTGGATTCCATGGACTTGTTAAAAAATATATACTTTGATCATTGTATTTCAATATCATTGGTTTTCTTTGTAATCCTAAGTATTTTATTTTATGCATTTAAAGGCATTATTCTGAGAAGGAATCATAGGTTTCACCAGACTTCTAAAGGGGTCCATAGCACAAAGAAGGCTAAACACTCTTCCTGTCTGGTAGAAAATAGACAATGAAGATCACTAATAGTGTTTGAGCAAGAGAATGGTATGGTTAATTAGGCAGCTGTGTAAAATTGAGGTTGATAAACTCCAAGCTTCAGCAACCCACAACATTCCTTACTGTGGCTCAATCCAAATTAAAATGTAATTGAGAAATATTTAACAAAACAAATAAAAATATCATAAAACATAAATATTACATTTTAAAATTAAGTCAATATTTGGCCTACAGGGATCCTTACGTATGGATTAGTGGCCCCCACTTCTATTTGAGTTTGGCACCACTGGTGAGGAAGAATTTCAGTGGGGAAGACCAATTAGAAGGTTATTATGGCCCACATGAGACTTATGAAAAGTCTGAATCAAGGTGAATTGTGTGAGCAACCAATAGGGGGAAGGATGGGTGAGATGTTGGGAAGGGAGAATTGACAAGACTTGGGGTGTAGTGTGTGTTTAGGGAGGAGCAGTACCTTTGGTGTGATAGCTTCTGAGCCCTTTTCGGGGCTCTTTCCACCTTTGGTGTCCACCTGTTTCACCTAACTCTCATCTGTGGCTCCAATATGCTGCAGCATGAGCAGCAGCCACATCCCAGTAAATCTTTTCAGGAGATGGGTCAAACCAGGCTGAGGATAACCAAGGGTTCTCAAATCCACTGGTGAGTTAGGGGGTATCTACCCCAAGCATGTGAAGACTTCCTCTGGTGGAAGCGATGGATGAGAACAATTTATTCCAATGACCATGAAGACAGATGAAACAGGTGATGTGAAGCACTTAGAGCTTAGTGAGACATGGAAGATGCCAAGGTCATCCAGTGAATTCTGAGTCATCATCAACCATTTTGACTCTGCCCTGCTACTGGACTATGATGACTCTGGAGGACACAGTGAGGCTGAAGACTTCATATAACTATACCTCACTTAAATACAATTTACATAAGAATCAAAAGACATCACCCATACCATTTCACTATTATACCTCAAAATCCTATGGCAACAGGCAAGTAATAAAGCAGCAGATGTGGATGCACTGGGAGCTGTAGTCACAACCCTGCCCACAGGAGGCCCAGGCCATAGGGTCGTTTCTCACTGGAAGCAGCAGTGGGATTCAGCAGCCCCCTGGGTGTCTGAGCAGCCTTTTAAGGATCACACTGCTCACCTCCTGGTGAGAGGAAGGGGACTAGAAAAGATGCCCTAAATACTGTTTTCTTACCCAACCCTGACCTGATTACCATGGCAGGCAGGGAATCCTACTATGTGGGCCAAACACAAAAAAAATATACAAAATGTACGAAAACATCTCCAAAGATGATTTCACTCACCACTGGCACATGGAACATGTGCACACTAGTAGACAACACAAAATCCAGTAGACCTGAAAGAAGAACTGCTCTTGTTGCAAGAGAACTCAACAGGTATCACATCCAAATAGCAGCCCTGAGTGAAACAAGGTTGGCAAATGAAGGCCAGCTTACTGAAGCTGGAGCTGGATATACCTTTGCCTGGAGTGAGTGCAGTGAAGGTGAATGCCGTGAAGCTGGTGTAGGTTTTGCAGTCAAAACTAATGTAATCAGCAAGCTGGTATGCCTGCCAAAAGGAGTGAATGACAGGCTCATGACAATGCAATTGCCACTCGCAGGAAAACGTCATGCCACCATCATCAGTGCCTATGTTCCCACTATGACAAATTCTAATGTAGTCAAAGAAAAATTTTATGAAGACCTAGAGACCCTTATTGTCAATGTGCCAAAAGAGGACAATTTTATAATTCTGGGTGACTTTAATGCTAGAGTAGACTCAGACTACCAGACTTGGCAGGGAGTCCTAGGGAGTAATGGAGTTGGAAACAGCAACAGCAGTGGTCATTTACTGCTGAAGACTTGTGTTTCACATGACCTTCTCATCACCAACACTGTCTTCTGTTTACCTAAACACAATAAAACTTCGTGGATGCACCCTTACAGCCAACATTGACATCTAATAGACTATGTGATTATAAGGAGAAGAGACAGATGAGGTGAGAGTGACAAGGCAATGTGTGGTGCAGAGTGCTGGACTGATTATAGACTTACCCTTTCCAAGCTAAATATTCCTACCCAGCCTGATGTCTTTCTTTTTCTTGACCTCATTAAAAGGCCATGCCCTGGCTACTTCTTAAGTAGGCCTATTCAATGAATGGGTGTTTCCTCACCCTAAGTGAACCTGCAAAGATCTTGGCCTAAAGGATCCAAGGTCTCCCAGTACATCCTAGGTCATCTCCTGTCATCCTGAGGAGTATCAGGTCTCTGGATTCAGATGACTCTGGAGGAGAAGTGAGGCTGGTGACCTGCACAGCCCTCCCTCACTCAAAACAAAGTGCAAGTCATGTCATCATTTCTCTGATGGCATAGTTTTCTTCAGCAACAAAGGAAGAACACAAACACAATTCACATTCATCAAATCGCCACCCCCAAGGCAAAATGACTACCAGAAGAATTAACGTCAACAAATTAGATCTCTTCTCTGAGTGTAAACAGTTTGTTGTTGACTTAGAGGGAAAGTTGAGTCAACACACATTTGGCAATAGTGGAGCAGATAAGGAGTGGACAGCTTTCAGAGATTTGATGTGCAGCACTGCATTTGCTCATTTGGGTCAGAACACTTGCAAACACCAAGACTGGTTTGATGAAAATGATGTGGCAATTCAGAAGCTGCTAAATGAAAAATGAGAACTCCACAAGATTTACCAGCAGGATACTTCACTCACCTCTAAGAAGACAGCATTTAATTCCATCAAAAGCAAAGTAAAAGCAAAGCTTAGAGAGATGCAGAATTCCTGGCTCAGTAAGGCAGAAGAAATTCAGTTTTATGTTGATAATAATAATCCAAAGTGCTTTTATGATTCCCTGAAAGCTATTTATGGACCAAAAACCTATGGTGCATCACAACTACTCAGTGCTGATGGAGCCACATTGATTAGTGATAAGGACATGATCCTAGAGAGATGGGCTGAACACTTTCATAGTGTTCTCAACAAACCATGATCAATCAATGCTGAGATCATTGACTGTTTAACTCAGATTGAAGTCAATCCCTCCTTAGCTAAACTTCCAACTGAATAAGAGGTTTTGAGGGCCATTAGGTTCCTTTCATGTGGCAAAGCATCTGGTGCTAATTCTATTCCAGCTGAGATTTACAAGGCAGGGAGACCACTGCTCACACAAAAGCTGACTGAAATTTTCCAGGTTATATGGCAAGAGGAGGTTATCCTCTAGGAGTTCAAGGATGCCTCCATTATCCATCTCTATAAAGGTAAAGGGAATAGATTGTCCTGGGACAATCACAGGGGCGTTCTCTCTCTTAGTCATTGCTGGAAAAATTCTTGCTAGAGTCTTCCTTAATAGGCTGATCCTTCACCTGGAAAATGATCATCTACCTGGGAGCCAGTGTGGCTTCAGAAAGGGCTGAGGAACAGTCAATATGGTGTTGCTGCCCAAAAACTTCAGAAGAAATAGCAGTAACAGAACAGAGATCTGCACATGACATCTGTAGATCCAACCAAGGCCTCTGACATTGTTAGTTGTGAGAGCTTATGGAAAATTTGGAGAAGTTCGTCAATATTGTACGTCAATTTCATGATGGCATATTTGCCTGGGTTCTGGATAATGGACAATACTCTTGTGCCTTCCCAGTCACCAGTGGGGTGAAACAGGGCTCTGTGCTTGCTCCCATGCTTTTTAGCATGTTGTTTTACCCATGTTGACAAATGCTTTCAATGAGGATGAACATGACATCAAGGTCAACTACTGTACTGATGGAAATTTCTTCAATGTGAAAAGGCTACAAGCCAAGACCAAAGTGGAAGGAGTGTTGGTGCATGATTTTCTGTTTGCACATGATTGTGCACTCAATGAAGCCTCTGAAGCTGAGATGCAGCAAAGTATGAATCAATTCTCTGCTGCCTGTGATAATTTTGGCCTAATAAATAACATCAAGAAAACACAGGTGCTCTATCAGCCACCACCACAACATTCATATGTGGAACCATTGGTTACAACAAATGGAGAAGGTTTGAATGCTGTGGATAAGTTCACTTACCTTGGCAGTGTACTTTCCAGGGTTGTACACATTGACAATGAGATTGATGCACACATTGCCAGAGCTACCTCAGTGTTTGGGAGGCTCCAAAGAAAAATTTGGGAGAGAAGAGGTATTAGACTGACAAACTGAAGGTCTACAGAGTCATTGTGCTGGCCTCATTGTTATATGCTTGTGAAACAAGAACAGTCTACCAGTGCCATGCCAGGAAACTGAATCGCTTCCACTTGAACTGTCTTAGGAAGATTCTGATGATCACCTGGCTGGATAAGGTACCAGACACTGAAGTCCTTGCTCGAGCTGAACTGCCAAGTATTCAAACTATGCTTCAAAAGCACAACTCTGATGGGCTGGCCACATTGTTCGAATGCAAAACGTATGCTTGCTCAAAAGTCTATTTTATGGAGAACTTGCATAGGGCAGGTGATCACATGATGGCCAGAGGAAATGACACAAGGATACTCTCAAGGTCTCTCTCAAGAACTTTGGATTTGACTATGCAACATGGGAGGAGACACTGGCACAGTACTGCTCTGCATGGCGTGCCCACATCAGAAAGGGTACTGTGCTCTTTGAGCAAAGCAGAATTGAGACAGCACAAAGGAAATGTAGGATGCGTAAATTTGGGATATCCACCCCAAATATTCACATGGACTATCTGTGCCCAACCTGTGATAGAGCATTCTGAGCTCACACTGAACTGCCACAGGCGCACACACTGAAATTTCACTTTATCATGATGTCATTTTGGTCCTCTTTGAAGACAAAGGACAACAACCATGGCCCACATGAGACTTACTAAAGGTCTGAATTAAGGTGAGTCATGTGAGCAAAGAATAGGGGAAGGATGACTAAAGAGCAAGACTGACCCAAGGAACAGAGGAAATAAGTTTCAGAGGCAGAATATGAACTTGCAGTCTACAGACTCCAAATTCAGTGCAATTTTTACTATGCCATGTTACCTCTCCAATGAGACCATTTAAAATATCATTTCAAGAAGCAAAACCATAGGGGTGCTATTAACAATTTAACATTTCTAGTTCAGGCAGGAATGTTAATTTGCCTTATATAAATGGTATTCATTATGATTAAGACTTTGTATAAATGTGGAAGTATAACATTTATACAATATTATAGACATATTTAGTATAAATTCAAAATACCACAGCAGCATGGATAGGGCATTCAAGTCACAGCTGGGTATTTCTTGGAATATGCTTTATGATAATTAAATATGTGTAAAGGTCTTTCACAAATATAGTATGCAATTCTAATTAATCACACTTTTTGAAAGCACCTGTTTTATATTTAGTTCTATGCTCGGTATTGAGGTTGGATACAGAAGCAAAGTAATACATGATCGCCTTTGAGGATACAGATGAACACCTAACAAGTGACAGAATGCTGAGTGGAATGAGGATTATAGAGAGTGAGATCAAGGAGGGCTGAAGTCATCCAGGAAGTTCAAACGTCACCGAAGAGTGGGGCATGAACTGGTCAGTGGTAGGGTAAGAATGAAGATCAGAAAACAGAAATGTGATACATTTGTGGAGTAGTGTGGACACTGGCTCGTCTAAAGCTGATGGGGGAATGTTGGCAAGGAATGGCAAATGATAGGTTGGCTATACTTTGGGCAGATTAGGGAGGATTATGAAAGAGAGACAGATGAATTTAGAACTTAGAATTTCAAAAACTACTTTCTATGACAAGCCTTATCCAACTCTGCTTAATTCTAATGTCTTCTGTCTGATGATTACTTCCTCTTTATCTTTTATAGGGAAGGTAGGTGGTTCAGTGGGCAGAGTGCCAGGCCTCTGTCAGGAAGACTCATTTTCCTGAGTTCAAATTTGGCCTCAGACACTTACTAGCTGTGTGACCCCAAGTGATTCACTTAATCCTGTTCCCTTCACTTTTCTTATCTGTAAAATCAGTTGGAGAAGGAAATGGCAAACCACTCCAGTATCTTTGCCAAGAAAACCCCAAATGGTGTCGAGAAAAGTTAGACATAACTGAATTGATTCAATAACATTTGTCCTACATATAACTTGCTTTGCATATATTTCTTTCTATGTTATTTCCCTGGTTATATCGTAAGCTCCTTGAGGGAAGGGAATGTTTCTTGCCTGCTTTTCTATCCCCATCTCTTAGCACAGTACCCAGGACATTAATAAATGTTTACTGATTAAATGTCATTGAGATCAGGGATTATGTCTCACTCACGATTGGATATCTTTTGTTAAAATTAATTGATTTTATTTTATTTGAGTTTTGATGTCCACTTCAATTGCATTATACTCACTTTAGAATCATCAAAACCTAATTACTGACTTGGAAGGCTGGGAAAATTGTGTTACTTTAAATCATGTTATTATTGTTAATGATGTAAATGATACTTAATAAATTCCAAAACAATACTAAAGAAATTTCAAATCAATTAATTGACAAGCATATGCGAGGCAGTGTTCTAGGTGGTAGAGATCAAGGACACATTCACTGTCTTCCTGCCTTCAAGCACATGCCATTTTCTTAGGAAGGAGAAAGGGAAAGGGAAGAGCTAATGAAAGAAATGCTCAAGATGCAACCTCAGACTTGAGAGAAAATGGTGTGATAAAAGCCAAGGGTCAAAGAGGGAGGGAAAGCTAAGATCCTAATAGGGAAACTACCTGTGTCAAAGCAACCTGTCCAATGTCCTATGATTTACTAGGTAAGTCCCAGAAAGAAGTCTGAGATACAGAGGTTAAGTGACTAGCTGAACCTAGATCACACAGCTGGCACTGGGACTTTAACCCAAGCCTTTTTGTCTTTAAGACCAGCACTCTCTCTACTAAACAGTATTGCTTTTTAAGAGTTACTTTGGTAGGAAAATAGCTTATCTGTATTACGGAAATAATAAAGCATTGTTCAGAAGGTACTGGCAGCAGAATTTGGGAGAGAAGAAAGAGAAAAAGAAACTTGACTTGAAAATTCTGAAATGAGGTGGTAAGGTAGAGTTCCAGACTAAGAGACAGGTGAGCTTGGGTTTAAATTCAGCCTTAGATACTGACTAGCTGTGTGACCCTTAGCAAGTTACTTAACCTCTCAGCCTCAGTTTCCTCAATATGGAGATATTGAGGGGAAAAATGGGGATAAAAATGGCAACTATCTTACAGAATTGGAAGAATAAAGTGAGATAATACTTGTAAAGGGCTGTGCACACCTTTAAAAAAACTATAATAAATATGATAGCTATTATTAAAACTACCAGAACATCAGTTAACCTTTTTGAGTGTGATGGATCCCTTCAGCAATCTGATGAAGCCTATGGACACCTTCTTAAAATAATGTTTTCAAATGTGCAAGATTAGAAGCAGAGGACTGCAGAAGAAACCAATTATGTTGAAATAAAGTAAAAACATTTTTAAAGGTCACAGATCTGAGATTAAGAACCCCTGTCCTGGAAAAAAAAAATACATGAGTATAAAGGAAGGCTCAACTTTAAAATATTCATATCTAACCCCATTTGTGTTTGGATTGGCTTGCTTTGGGAACCCAAGAAAGTCAATTAACTTTTTTTGTGTTTTTCTTTTCTGGTCAGTGAAGTTAATGTAATTTTATTTGAATATATAGGTTCTGAAGTCATTTGGAAAAAGAAAACAAAGCAATACACATTTCAAATGGAATATACAGTAACCATCCTGATGTATATGTATATATGTGTGCATACACACATACACCCAGAGTCACTGTGTACGCATAAACATCCCACCCCGTATCATCGCCAGGAACCTTTGATCTAGATATTTTTGGCCTTTCATTATTACATTTTCCAGTTTATTTCTTTCTTACCTTGTCAAAAACAATCTTATTAATCCAGAAATCATATAAAGTGTAACTAAAGAAAATGACAGTTAAAACACACACACACACACACACATAAACACACCAGATGTTTAAGCCAGTATCCTCTACAGCTTTGGTGGAAATTTTTCAATCTTTGTTGGATATTTATTATGTTTGTTGACAACAAATACCATAATTCCTTGAGTTCTAGCAGCTCCTGCCATACTACTTCCACTTGATTTTACCTGGGCATCCAATTCCTTCAGACAGTCCCATGTTCTGCCTTTCCATCTGGTAGCACAGAGGCATTAAGCCCTAGAAAGAAGGTACCTATTTGGAATATTCTGGCTTAATGGACCATAAAGAGGACCTCAAGCAAGTAATTAATAAACAAAGAGACTAATTAAATTCCCATATGCAGACAGAGAGAAAAAGAGAAGCTGACAGAAACATGGCCAGAGGGAATCTCAACTGTGGTTCATTCTTCAGAAATGTTATTCAGGTTGCAGAAATCTGTCCTCATGAGCAGCACTACTGAGCAAATGAATTGCTGTCCTCTGGTCTATCCATGTTCTAACGGTTTCTTCTCCTGTTTATATAACACATCTCTGTCATGCTCAGCTCTTGCTAAAGGGGAAAGCCCTTAATCCTCTTAGAATACGTGCATACCTTAGGCAACATTTTAATTACTTTCGGTTTTTTTAAAGTTGTAAATGAACAAACGAGGATGACAAATTTACAGATTATAACTAATTAGATTTACGCATTGATGGAAAGACATATTTATTTTAGTAAGGCATTGATAAAGCTATTCTCTTATAGGAAAGCTATATGATGGTCATACCATATGCTGTATATGGTAGCATATGTATATATATATACATACATACATATATATGTATATGTTATGCGTGTATGCCATTATAAACTAGACCAGGAAAAGCAGGGAAAGAAATGCTCCTTGCTCCTCCTTGCTATAGCCAGACATCCTTCTCCCATTTTCACACAGGAAACTTTCTTCCTTTGAACTTCTTTCTAGCCATCTGGGTCAAATTAATTCAACAAGCATTTAAGCACCTATTATGTTCTAGGCACTATGCCATTTAATGGAGATACAAAGAAAAAGCAAAAAACCCTCTGATCTCAAGAAGGTCGCAGTCTAATTGGGGAGATAACATTTAAATAACTATAACAAGTGAGATATCTCTCTATATGAATACATTGTGTGTGTATATATATATATATATATATATATACATGTAAATACATATACACATATATTAAACTGGAGATAATCACAGAGATAAGGGACCAGCATTAAGGGGGATAGGGATTTATGTTGCTTTCGCTAGATCCTTGCCATAATCATCTATGGGCACCCAAGTTACTCTTCCTCTATTCTCAAATATCCAGTTTCTGGCTCATAGTGAAAGGTATAACTAGTGCAGGGCAAGCAGAGCTTTGCACCAGGTTACTTTTTCTCTGTGGTACCAACCATCCCTATGACTCAGCTCATCGCCTGGTATCCTACTAAGCTGCCAAATCAGAGATGCACTGCTATAGTGCCCCTCTCCTGGGGCTCACCTTCCTTGTCAACCATTAAGACAGCAAGATTGTTTTGTAGACAGGCCATCTCATATCCTGTCTTATTAAAATAAAGATATACTTCTCAATCAATCTAATTTGCTAATTAGGAAACTGATAATGATTCTGCTGAGAAAACTGAGAAGGAACTGCCCAATAGATAGGAAAGAATCATTTTACAGAAGGCAAAGGAGAGCTTATCTAGGAAAAGGGGGTGATCAGCTGCATCCAAAAATTGAAGAGGGGTCAAAGAATATTCAAACTGTCTGCTGCACATCAGACACTGTACTAGCTACCAAGAATACAAAAACAAAAGAAAAAATAACCCTTGTCTCCAGGTAATTTCCCTCAACTAATATAGGTCATTCCTTTTTACCCAACCTAAACTATTATAGTAGACTGCTAATTGTTTTTCCTGTTTCTAGTCTTTCTCCTCTCTAATCCCAATCTTCCATACATTTTTCTAAACTAAGATTATTCTCCCTAAATCATAGATGCGACTAGACCACTTCCTAGCTCAAAAATTTTCATCATTTCCTATTACCACTAGGATGAAATATAAACTCATAGTTTGGTTTAAATTCCTTCAGTTTAGTGATAAGACAACATTTCCACACTTACTTCACAGTGTTCTCCTTAATGTGATTTATCTTTCAAACTGGTTTATTTGCTTTTCCATAAATTTGACATTCTATTTTTTTACCTCCATTCTTTTGCAAAGTCTGTCACTCCTTCCTGAAATGCATCTCCTCCTTATACTTGTTTCTTAGGATATGGGATTCAACTCTGAAGCCATCTCCTAAGGAAATGAATTCAATTTATCTTCTATCTACCTAACTATTCACATGCTGTATCCTAAGTAAAATGTAAGCTCGTTGTGGGCAGGGCCCATTTACCAAAGTATGCCTGGTGCCAAGTACAGTATCTTACCTAGAAGAAATTTAATATGTTAGCTGTATTATTTCATTGAACTGATGTTAATGTGGATAAAACGGATAAATACACAATGAATAGAGGTAGGTATATTCACAGTTAACTGTACAGCTGTGTCCACAGAGTAAATAGATGTCAAACTTCAAGGGAGCTCTTTAGTAGGGGACAACTGTGTTCTAACCTTGATTTTATCTTGACTGAAGTCAAACTTAGAGATGGCATATTTGTCATTAAATTCATGAGTGACACAAAGCTGGGAGGGATATCTAATGTAATGTCTGAAAGAATCATGATCTAAAATTATCTTGACAGGCTGGAATGATGGAATGAACCTGACAAAATGAAATTTAAGGGATAAATATAAAGTCAGTCAGTAACACATAACAAAGAGAAGTCATTATTTCACCCCTATAGGTACTTGGTAGAAAGAAAGGATTCTGGACACATAGCAAAAAGCCATATCTATCTTAATAGATATTAGGACTAATGGGGTTAGGATTGAGCTATGTCTGAAATGACTCTATGATGCAAGGAAGCAAGGAGGGAGAGCATTCTAGGCCCATGGGACTGCTTTCTGTAAGAAGGAGAGAGAGGTCTAATTTGACTTAGGAGGCTGTTTCAATAATATAGATAAGAGATAAAGAGGGCCTGAAGTGAAGTGGGAACTCTCTGAGTGTAGAGAAAGGATTAGATACAAGAGATGTTGTGGAGGTAAAAATGGCAAGACCTGGCAAATAACTAGATATGTATGGTGAGAAAGAATAAGCAGACAATGATAATTCTGAGATTATAAATCTGGGAGACTAGAAGACTGACGGTGCTTTCAACAGAACAGGGAAGTTTGGAAGAGTGGAGGGTTAAAGGAGAAAGAGTTCATGCTTGGACATGATGAGTTTAAGATGTCTCCAGAATATCCAGTTTGAAATGTCCAATAGGTAATCAGTGATATGGAACTCAATTCTGGGGAAATACTGAGGCTGGATAGGATACCTTATATAAAACTGGGAATCATCTTTGTAGAGATGATATTTGTGGCAGCTGAGAGAGAGAGAAAGAGAGAAAGAGAAAGAGAGAGAGAGAGAGAGAGAGAGAGAGAGAGAGAGAGAGAGAGAGAGAGAGAGAGAGAAGAGAGGATAGGAAAAACTGCTTTGTTTGTTGTGTCCCAAGAGCTCTGCATATATGCAGCACTTAATAAATGTATCACTTAATAAGTCAACTGAAACCATATGGGGAAGACTGGAGAGACTGGAGGGAGGGAAAAACTGATTATAAGGGGCAGTGTGATGCAATTGCTTTCAAAAAATATTGTATCTGGTGTTCTTACTGAGAAAGGCATTTGGATCACTGTACTATGTTCATATCATATTTGGAAAATATTTCAAGTCTGGTAAAGATATATTTATAAATTACAAGATAGCTGAGCATCTAGGATGGGGGGGTGGCTTTGGGAACAACATGATATGAGGAATACAATTTTCTTCACCTCTTTTCTACCCTAGGATACGTGGTTTATGCTTCCTCAGGCTAGGCAAATCTCAGAGATTGTAAGGTTGGGATTAACACAAGAGAGGGAGAACCTAAACAAACCCTGCAATTCTTCTCATGGTATATTTATACATAGAAAAAAGCAAAACAAAAACAAAAAGCCCTGCACCTTTTACAAAGGATTAAAGAGTGAAATTCTACATGAATGACACTGAAGGCGATATTGGTGAATTAGACTCAAACTTCTCATTATATTTATTTGTTTGATGACTAAGGAGAAATTTCTTTCTAACTCTGCTAGATTATTAATTTATTGAAGGTCCTGAATCAGTCTCATTCCCTTTCTTTCTCCAGCATTGCGTAACCTCATACATTGAATATGGCAAGTGCTTAATAATAATGAAATGAATGAAAGATCTAGAGCTGTATGAAAGTATTGGGTATCTTATCAGAGAGAAGAACAAGAGCAGATGGAAAGAGTGGAAGTCAGACTTCCGCTTCACATTCCTCTGAGGCCTGGCCACATATCAAACACTTTTGGAAGATGTCCAATGGTGTCTTTAGGTACAGAGAAATAAATCCACTCTTGAGTCCTTCTTTTCAGAATGATGAGTTAGAAGCTAATGGAGAAGCCTCTCGATTAACAAATAGTTAAACAATGTGTACTAATGACAGTGGAAATGACATGAACAATGTCAATGATAATGCTTTAAGTGCCTAGAGAAGTGGGATCACTCAATCAAATGCTTTTGGGTCCATCTACAAAACTGCTCATTTGCTTCTACAAAGAGTTATCATTATAATGTAGATAAAGGTTAAAAAGTTTTTTGACAGTAACATGTGATTTGCTGGCTACGTATAAAGATATTTATATAGCAACAGAAATCATGGTATTTTTAAAATTGTGAGGAATATTAGAGGTGATCAAGTCCAAACATTCCTAATACAGAGGAGAAAATTGAGACCCAGAAAAGGGGAACGACTAGTTCAATAACACACTGGAAGAGCTAAGACTCAAACATGTCTTAAGACTAAATTCGGAACCCTTCCTACGATACCATTCAGTCTCCTTCCCTAGCTTCTAAGGGCTTTAAAACAACTTTAATAATAGTTTTGTAATAATAGTTTAATAGTTTTGTAACCTCAGGTTTCCCTTTCTCCGAGGCATTACCATGGAACTTTGTGTAGTCTATCCAACTTGATTAAATTTCTGTCCAGTCCCTGAAATTAACAATCACTGCTATGTCTGATCTAAGGCCACTTATCCCTTTCAGACATGCTTCAGTTAACAGCATCTGCCTGTCTTATCTAAACAGAAAAGTCCCTGAGGCCATCCTGGTCAACCTGGCTCATTTGGCGCAAAAAACTTTTTAAGTCTAACCCACAAATTATAAGACATTACTTAAACTGAGATGAATCATCATGGCCTTTTTGGTTGTGGTTTTAAAAATAGTGTAAACATCTAAAACGATGACTTTATGGAAGGGAAAGATCGAACTGAAACCTGATATTTCAACTTAGTGCACAGAGGCCATTCCTCTTCACACTCATACTTACACTGGCCAATAAACAGCTTCAAGGCCCAGTGAATCATAATGAAAATATATACCATGTTTCTTGCCTTGGTTCAGGCTCTCCAGTTCCTACCTTAAGGAATCAAGCTCTTATTTCGTTCAAGATTTTTATAACTAGCCCCATTCAGACCCGTCACACTGCTGCTCTCTGGCAATCTTCATGCCATGCCACATCCCATGTATCCTTTCTTCCTTGTAGCTCCCTTCTCCTCCCCACCTCTAGTTCTGGGAGGAATAATTGAATTACCTTAGCTATGCTTGGACAGGACACACCAATCAATCACCTTTTGGCTCTGTTCATCCATTCCCAAGTCTTCTCACTTCAAAACACCCCCTCCCTGACTGCTTACTAGATGTAGTCTTTCCTTATTAAAAGAGAAGGCTCCTAGAAAGCAGGGTTTTCCCTTCTTTTTGTATTTGTTTTCTAAGTGCCTGGAACATAGTTTTATTCATTCACCTTGGCCCTTTCATTTTAAGGAACAGGACAATTTGTCCGTAAAACAAGGTAGTTGTACCAGACACCTTCTGAGGTCCTTTCCAGATTTACACCTAGAATCATGTGATAACTCAACTCACATCAGCATAGCCCCATGTAGTGTGGGAAGGTCGACCCTATTGTTATGACTTTTCAGTCAAATAAACCTATGTCTCCCTCACAAGTCATTCTTCCTTTGTGCAAGAAAAGGAGTCTAGGAAAGGGTACAAGAATTCCACACCCATTCTGTAGACTTACCCAACAAGCAAATAGTAAGGAGGCAGAATTGCAAGACTCTTCCCCAGATGCCTCATCTAGATGTTCAGACACACTATAGAGGGAGCCTGCCTCCATTAGAATCTTGAGGAAGCCCACTTTCCTCAAGGATCATTCACAGACAACCCCTCAATTACCCCCAGAAGTAGAATCCATTTACTACCTTCAACCCTTCCCAATAAACTAGCAGAAGGCTTTTCTTCCTCAATTTAAGACACCTGATCCTTGATCTGTGACTCAGAAATGTGATCTAAGTATGCTTTAGAAGATATAGTAGAAGACATTTTCACTTTAGCTCTAGACACTAAAACTACTGTGCTTTCAGTTCTGAAAGCTGCATTTGTACTTCAGGAAATACATGCTGTAGCTATTTATTTTTAGGCTTTTTTTTTAAAGCTTCCATGCTTAGTTCCTACATAGTCTGCCTACTGTTTTAGCGGTTGTCATCCTCTCTCCCTCCTCTGTCAATTTCTAAGGATTACTCAATTATCCCTTTCTATTTGACAGAATTCACATCAAATGCAGCTAAATGAGACCAGGATTTTGTTGTAGATGCTGCAAAGATGGGAGGGAAAACAGCTCAGTAGCAGTCAGTAGCTGTAATTGCTCCAACTTTTGCCAAGGTTACCTCTCTCAAGGTGCCCCAAATGTAAATGCTTTTGTATTTGGATCTCACGGCTGCTTTGCCTGTGCTCCTGATGTTTTCAAATTATTTCACTTAAGAAAAATACTTTAATATATTTTCATTCCAATTGCATGATGGTAATTATTCTTCTAATTCTGATTGTGACAGGATAAAAGAAACCTTTGTTTTTACTGGGGTAATTTGTTGTTCAATAAATGTACCTAATTTTCTGTGGATGGAGAGTTCATATTATAAACATCAAGCTGTCTTCTTTCATTAGCAATTTATAAAGCTCTTATTAGACTGGTAAAATTCACACAGGAGAGAAAAGATAAGTTATTGCTAATCAATTTCTAATCTAATCTCTTCAACACTTACATGAATACAATGCTATGCTTCATCAAAGGGCTTTTTAGTTTCATTCCAAGTCATTATGTTAAATACAGGTTTAGTTGGTAATTAGTAAATTTAAACTTTTAAATAAGTATTTTTAAATAAGTATTTTAAATACTTATAATTCATATTTATCATGTTACTCACTCAAAAACCTTCAGTGGCTTCTCATTATTACCAAATAAAATCCAAACTCCTTACTCTAAGAGTAGTAGTAAAGACAGAACAATGCACCACTAGTTTGGGGGGCTTCAGACAGCCACAAGGTTCATTTCTGACAGTTTGTCTTTTTTCTAGACTTACCCCATCTTTCTTTTGGAAATCTTTTCCCTGCCAATTTTCTAGAGCTTTTTATGGAAGCTTGTAGTCCCATCATACAGTGGGAGAGTCAATGTACAATCCCTGGAATTTCAGTCATTGGAACTAATTATAATTAGATGAGCTTGCTAGAGATCTTTTCCTTCATTATAAAACTTCTGACCTTATGTGTCCTGGAGAGTTGTCCTGTTGTATGGAATGACATGCAAACATATCTACACAAAGATATAAGTTCTAACAACCTGGAATCACCTGGGTACCAGGTCCAGAGCTCCCCCTCATATGGTCACTGCTTCTTTGCTAACCTCCTCCCTTGGCCTGTTAGAGCTGTACCCTTACCAATTATCCCAAGGTTTATCTAAACTCTTTTCTCTCTCACTAATCCAAACCAACTCAAAGGTTTCAAACTCCAAATCAAACCAACTCAAAGGTTTTAAACTCCAAATCAATCTTTGTTAAACAACAGCATTAGGTACGGTGCTAGACATCGGAGACACAAACATATAAATTACTTAAATCAAAAAGGAATAAATGTAAATTCTTATACCAAGATTCAAAAAATCAATACTCCATATTTGATGGGATGTGAAAAAAATGCTTAAAATTTTGCATGAATTGCAAGTTTAGTGTGTCAGCAGTGTAATGTGATAACTAAAAATTTTTTTGAGATAAAATAAAAAAAATTAATTCCCTTTCAAATGTACTAGTTCAATACAAATTGGAAAGGTATTTTAGACCTAATAGAGTCAAAATTCTCAAAACAATATAGCAATTAGGCAATTGCATGTGCACAAAAATATAACCTAATATACTTTATTTTTAATAATGAAAGTTAAGGCATGATGCTATTTTTGATGGATTATTTTGATTTGATTATTTGTATCATTGTTATAATCCAAGACTCCACAATGAAGTCCATGATGTCCCAATCAATGGGACAGTCTTTATAGTCTTGACTATCAACAGCTGCAGTAATTAACAGAAGTACAGTGATAAGAGTAAGGGTGATTGATTTGACTTGCTCAATTTGTATTCCACAAATCTTAGTGCAGGGTTTAAGTTAAAACTTCACTAAAACCTTTGAAACACCCTGTGTGATGATGTATTTGAAACTCTTCTTAAAGGGAAGTTGGCCTAGGCCCTGAGGCAGTTGAGAAGAGTGTTGGTTTCTTCCTGTGAACACTGTCTTTGTAGGCATTGGGGTATAGTGGGATAAGTGTATAAGATTTGGGTTTAAATGCCAGCTCTGCCTCTTAGTAGCTCAGTGACCCTGGACAAGTTATTTGATAATTTATGTTACCTAAGTCATGAGATTGTTATAAGATTAAGCACTCCCTAGAGTTTAAAAAGCATGGAACCTTGACCTCTTGTTGTTATTCTCCCCCAATGCCATGATGATGGTAGTGGCATCATCACTAAGGGGAAGAGGGCTGCCAATGGCTTAGGTGCAACCCCTCTCTCAGGTAGGCTGTAATATTTTTGAGGAAAGGATCACAAGGCTAAGCCCAAAGAGTCCATTAGCTTTGACATGAGCAAGTACTTTATCAGTTCCCCACACTATAGGGAGGGAAAGCGTCCTTATGAAGTGGAAGCATGTTGCATAGAAAGAATGGAAGTCAATCTCATTTTATCTGGAGAGGAAGAAATAGCTCTGCCAAGGCTTCACAGGAAGGGAATTCCCTTAGGTCGGCAAAATGCAAAGAGAATTTACAGAGTGGTGGGGAACCTGGGGCCTTGAGGCCACATATGGCCCTCTAGATCCTCAAGTACAGCCTTTTAATTCAGTCAAAGGCCACACTTGAGTCCCTGGAGGACCGCATGTGGCCTCAAGACTGCAGGTTTCCCGCTCCTGGATTATACCTTTGTTATTTTGCTATTTTTCTATCTGCAGTGATGAGTTTTCAGACAAAGAAATATATCACTGAAGAATATCCCTTTTGTTAATAAAGCATTCCAATTTTTTGGTTGTTATCGCTGTTATTTTTTAGAATTGTAGGGAGAAGAAACTAAAAGAGTGAATTTTTCTGGAGAAATTTCAGAAATGGTGACATCAGTGGTAAGGGAAACATTTTCCAGGTAGTAGGGACCTAACAAAGGCCCTTCAAATCTTGTTAAATATGAGGACCAGGTGTGATATAACAGATAGGAAGAAAGGCAACAAATATTTATTATCCACCTACTACGTGCCAGGCACTGTGATAAATAATTTATAAATATTGTCTTTTAATCTTCACAACAACCCTGTGAAATAAGTGCCATTATTATGCCCATTCTGTAGTTGAAACTGAGGCAAATAGATGATTTGTCTAGAATTACGCAGCTAATATTTGATGTCACATTTGAACTCAGTTCTCCAATTATAGGCCCAGTATTTTATATATATGTGTCTTTGCTGTGGAAGCATGACATTATACTGATAAATGCAATGCTCATTAAATAAATTTTTTCCCAAGCTTATTTATTTTAGCTTTATTTAGGTGTTAGCTTTCAGAAAATCAAAAGTGCAAATCTCACAAGATCACATTACAATACTACCGACCTGTGATTTCATCCATATAACTACCCTTTCCTACAGTACATAGTGAAACTCAGCTACACCTTCTCACCCTGTTCATATCCTCCTACAAACTGTCCTCATATGGCTATTCAGCTTGCCTAAGAGTCTTCTAGATCTTTTGATGTTGGTAAGGTTCACTGATTTACCCTTACTGTCTCTAAATGATCTACCTATCTCCTTTTCTGGTCATACATTGTTCTGATGATATCCTATGTGACGCTTCATTGATAATAGGTTACTCATGCCCCCCTTGTGACTCTCTGTTGTCCCATTGAAGAGCTTTACCTTTAATTCTTCACAGCTCGTTAAACTGCACAATCTGCAATCAGATGGTGACCGTACTTTATCTTTTTTTCCTTTTTTTCACATTAATACATATTTATGGAATAAAACAAGCATTTTCAGAACAGTACAAAAAATGATTATCCTGATACTGCAAATGTACTAAATACAACTTGCTATTCATATATACAACAAAAATTATTGTGTAAATTTTTCTTTTTTCCCTCCTTTTTTCTTCCCTCCTCCCATCCTACCATAGAGATGGCTACCACTAAACATAAATATGTAATCATACATATATACACATACATATGCAGGTATGTAAAATTATTCTCTATATACTTCTATTTATCAGTTCTTTCTCTGGATGCAGATAGCACCTTTCTTTTTTTTTTTTCCTCCATATTTATTAATTTATTTGTTTTCAGTTTTCAACAGTCATTTCCATAAGTGCCAAATTTTCTCCCTCTCTCTCCCCTCTCCCTCCCCAAGATAGCATGTAATCTTACATGGATCCTACACAAACATTCCTATTGAACACATTTCCACATTAGTCATCAATTAGTTTCACAGTTAATTTCACAATTAAAATGAATGGGAGAAACCATGAGAAAAACCAAACCAAAACAAGAGAAAATAGTATGCTTCATTCTGTGTTCCAACTCAATAGTTCTTTTTCTGAATGTGGATGGTATTTTGCATCATGAATCCTTTGGCAATGTTTTAGGTCCTTGCCTTGTTGTGAAGGGCTAAGTCTAAAAAAAAAAAACCAATCCTTGCATACTGTTGCTGTTATTGTGTATAATGTTTCTCTAGTCTCACTTTACTCAGAATCAGTTCATATAAATCTTTCCAGGTTATTCTGTTTGTCATTTCTTATAGCACAATAGTATTCCATTACATTCATACACTACAACTTGTTCAACCATTCCCCAATTGATAGGCATCTTTGCAATTTCCAGTTTTTTGCCACCACAAAGAGAGTTGCTATTAACATCTTTAGGACAAGTAGCTTTTTTTTCCTTTTCCCTAATCATCTTTGGAAATAGATCTAGTAGTAGTATTGCTGGGTCAAAGAGTATAGGTAGTTTAATAACTAGTTGGGCATAATTTCAGATTGCTCTTTGTACTTTATCTTAAAATAGCTTTCTTTGGTTCTCCATATTTTGCCCACTGAAGTGGGAAAGTCTCATTTTATGTGTCTTTGGTGGATTAACACTTTTAGCCTACAAAAAAATACCTTCTTAAAGAACCGTATTACTTTAGTCATTTTGTTCTTTTAAAACAATTTTAATATTTTCTTACTGCTGTAGGCTTCCTCTCTCAGCCCGTCCCCTAATGAAGGGAGTCCCAGAAGTAACTGATGAGATATAAGAACCCCAGGACTTACCATCTATCTACCTTCCTACTACTTCCTAAAGTCCTCCAGGTCTTACCATCCATTTTACTTCTATGCCTTGGATTTAACCAGGACTGGAATCATTATTATTTAAAATTATTATTTAAAAAATGTGTAGACCTCTGGTTCTTGCTATTTTCTGTACCCTTAAGACTTTGGGGTCTTTCTCTTGGCCCTGTAGTTGAATTTTGTTTTATATATTATTCATACATCCATGATTTTAATTATAAAATAGCTAATATTATATATAGCTTTAAGGTCTGTAAAGGGCTTTATACATATTATCTCATTTCATTTTCCTAATAATTCAGTGAGGTAGGTGCTATTATTATCCTTATTTTATAGAAGAAGGAACTGAGGGTGAAAAGAGAGCACATACTGTTTTTCCCACTTGAAATGCCATTTCTTTTATTCCTATCCAAATGATATTTCAGGGGTTAAAATCTCCAATCTTTTCTTTGATCATTTGGATCATCCCTTCTTCCACATTTCTTGTGTCCTGAGAAACCAGCATCCTACAACATACTGTACAGTTCTCTAGTTTTCTGTACCATGCAATTTAGCATGATATCCTATTTTTGGCATGACTTTACATATTTGTAATGGGAATTTTGTTTTTATTGCTTTCCCATAGAGGGTGTAAGTTGGAAGAAAGCAAATATGGACCTGAAAATAAGTTAAAATTGAGCTAAAATAATATCCTATTTTATTCAAAACTTGTTTCCAGTATATATCTTTTGTGGGGTATGTTCATGTTCACATATACATATGTGCAAAAGATTTAAGTTAATGATGACCTTCATGGGTATTTGCATTATTCAGTGACTACAGCACTCCATCCTTGTGTTCTTTAGCCTAGTGTTTAAATATATTTACTTTTTCTAGTAACTAAATGCAAATAAAACATTTATCTCTGAGACAAAGATACTGTATATATATGCAGATATACAGTATATATACTGTATATCTGCATATATATACAGATATATGTATATGTATATATGTATATATGTATATATACAGATAAATATGTATATATAAAAATATAAATAAATATAAATAATATATAAATAAATAAAAATATATATACAGATATATATGTATATATATAGATATATCAGTATATATATTATATACAGATATTACTGTATATAGATAGATAGATAGATAGATAGATAGATAGATAGATATACTGTATCAGAGACCCTCCTTGTAGTCCTCTGCCTATGTGGGTCACTTTTATTATGGCTGTACCCTCTTGCTCTATGTCTGTGTCTGTCACTCTCTCTGGTTTTACTATTTCTTTTTCTACTAATCTAGAAAATAGGGTGACTTCTTATATAAAAGTTTTGAGTGGTGAATCTTCTTTCTGTTCAAAGATCATGCACAATCCAGAAACTATCTCAATACTCAGGTCAGGCCCATGGTGCCACTTTAGCACTCTTGATATGTGATTTCAGGATTTTCTGCTTTCAGAGACTTGGCAAATTCAAATGCAGGTCTTCTGATAGTTTCCACTAAATTACCCATTTTGTCTAGCTCAGATGCCTGTCAGCAATTTAGTCATTCTGTAGCATGCCCAGTTGAAACTTCTACTGATTATTATCTAGGAGAACAGGGATGCTATATTGAGAAGATTTCTGACATGGAGCAATAATATTTTTGTGGTATGGAAAATCTATACTCAGCACTAACTATGTATGAAGCATAGTTCTCTGATTTAAACCTCTGAGTTTTCCTAGTGAAAATTCTTCTCTGCACAGAAAATCTTGAATTTTAAAAATTAACTACTACTTCTTGGAAGATGTTTTAAGAAGCCAGTTTTGAGGTACTATGCTCTACTGTGATTGCATGAGGAGTTTTTGAGTGATAGGCTAGGTCTGGTAATTTACAAAATAAAAATTGATTCTGATTTTTCCTAACAAATATTGCTTTACTTCTTCAGCTTTTTAAAACTTTCTTAACAATCTTATAATATTCTTATTTTAACCCTTAGGTTTTATTTGTATACTCATCAACTCACAATACTTCTTAGATTTATCAGCCTCTATATTTTACAAATTGTTGAAACATGAAGATTTTTATTTAGCAAACCAATAATGCTGAACTAATTGTTAAGCATGCCATATACATTAATAATAAGTTATATGTAATTAATATGTATCAAATAAAATAGTAAAATGGTCAAATTAACTTTTATAACAAATATCAGACATTTATGATTCCACAAATTACAGAGCATTGATATGAGAGGAAATACCTATAGGAAAGAAAAAATGTAAAGATCACAGATGTATTTCCTCAAGCATGACAGAATTTAAGGGCCTATTGCCTTATGTGTATTGCATGTGTGACTAACCTCTTTAAAAACAAATGGCTCAGTTTCTTTACTGATTCTCTTATCCCATATTCTAAGACAGTCAAGGTGTATATTTTCATATTTTTTCACTAATTACTTAAATGGAGACATTTCTGTCATTGATTTATCAATTAGCTTTGGTCCCTTATATTACTTATAAAATGTTTTTTACTCAGTAAGCTGGAGAAAATTTTACTTACTACTCCTATCAAACCTCATGATTTCCTAGGTTTAAACATGTGCTATTTGTTATACACTTTATTAATATTATAATATTTAATAAAACTGAACTAAAGTTGTTTGAAATGTATCAGTTATGAGAACAACCAGATGCAGAGGCACTTTTAATTTTCAATGCTACTGCTTGATCTCTCTTCAATTCTGAAAACACAGGGCTACCATTCATCTCTCTCAGGATTCTGATTACAGTATCTTCTCAAAAAACCTTTGCCTAATATTTCTTGGTGAGATACAAGTTAAAACTATGCAATTAGGAAAGGTGTTCTCTTAGTCCTTTCTGTGTTATGATCTTGTGATCTATTTCCAGTCATCACATAGAATTACAATTCAGCTATTATTTTGTGAGATTCCATTGGTTTTAAAATATATGATAACAGTATCCTCGGTATATGTGAGAGTATCTACTGAAACTGGTGTTATACATTCATCCAAACAGCACCTAGTACAGTTGTAGACACTGGAATACAGTACCGAACTTAGAGCCTGAGGACCTATATTCTAGTCTTTGGTCTGTCTTTTAATTGTTGCTCTTGAATTATTTTTCAGTTGTGTCTAACTCTTTGGGATTCCATTTGGGGTCTTCCTGTTAAAGACACTGGAGTGATTTGTCATTTCCCTCTCCAGGTCATTTTATAGATGAAGAAACTGAAGCAAACATGGTTAAGTGACTTGCCTAGGATCACACAGCTAGTAAGAGTTTGATGCCAGATTTGAACTCAGGAAGATGAGTCTTCTTGACTCCATTCCAGTGCTTTATCCACTGTGCCACTTTGCTGCCCCTACCTCTTACTTAGGATCCATACAAATCTGGGCACATTGATAAACCTTTCTAAGACTTTCTAGTTGCCTCATACATAAAATGAAAGACTAGATAATCTCTACAATCCTTTGTAAATTTGATATTTTATGATCACAGATTTTCAATTTTGCTTAATATTTCAGCGAATAAAAAACTCCTTCCAACATAGGATCTGTCTTTTAGAATAAGGTTCTATTCGAATTTGTTTTCCCATTTACCTAATGTGAAACCAGTGGGACAACAGGTAAGGTCTATTGAAGCAATGTACCCATTCCTTTTAAGTACTCTAATTTTCAAACGCAGCAGGCTCAATTTATTTTAAAAGTTAGCCTGAGATAGTGGAGTTCTCAATGCAGAAAGGCAATTTAACCAAAATGCTCTAACCTAATTGCATAGAATAGTCATTTGAATAAGCAGCTAGCCTGGCATTCAGGAGCCAGAGATGCAGACAATTAAAGCCAAGTAAAAATTATTTGAAGACTTACCACTTTTTGATGGGTTCGTTAGAAAAGTACAAGAACCAAAGCACTTTAGTTTCATTTTTCTAAAGAAAAGATGTACAATATACATCAATATACTATCTAGGCACTCTCTCTGTTGTATAGGATGACTGCATTATGGATGTCCACTAGAGATTCTTACGCAGTGTAGGGGTAAGTATAGGGGTAAAAAGGGAAGTGCTTAAAAATGAACTAAATTGTCTTTGATATCCCTTAATGGCTGTGTTTCTGCAGTAATAAATCCATGAATAAATTAAAGAGCCAATTGGCAAGAAAAATAGTAGGGAGCCACTGAAGCTTTGTTAGGAGGGCAGTGGCAATTCAAACAAGACTGGGAATATTAATTCAGCAGCTATAAGAAAAGTGCATTAGAGAAGGGAAAGACTAAAGATAGGGAGATCACAAAAAGCCAGATGCCATTCAAAATAACTGTAAAACATATAATATCTAGTAATTGGTCAAATGAAGAGTCTGTATAGCTATAATTACAAAAATACTCTTTAAATAACTAAATAATAAGTGGAGGGATATTCATTGTTCATGGCTGAGTTGTCAATGTAATAAAAATGACAATACTACCAAAATTAATTTACTGACAGTACTATGCCAATTAGACTATTAAGTTTATACTTTATAGAGCTAGAAAATAATAAAATTCACTTGTAGGAAAAAAATCTGAAATAATAATGGAAATAATAAAAAAAGATAGAAATGAGGGGAAACAGCAGTTCCAGACTGTAAACTGTATTATAAAGCAATAGCTATCAAAGCTATTTGGTACTGGTTCCAAAAACAGAAAAGAAGATCAGTGGAGCAGACTAGACAGTGAAGAAAAACACCTTATACCATAAACTACAATAAACTTAAATGTGATCTGAATATTCATCACATGATAAAACAGAAGAAAATCAGAACAGGTACCTTTCAAGGCTGTCTATGTTGTGAATGTTTAATCAAACAAAGAGAGGGAATTATAAAGGACAAAATAGTTAATTTTGAGTGCACTCAATTGAGAAGATTTTGCATAAACAAAATAAATGCAACTAGAATAAGAAGGAAACTGGTTGAGTGGGAAATTTGTTTTTTCATCTAATCTCTCTGATAAGGATCTGTTCTCTAATGGATGTAGATATTTGTCTTTCGACAGACAACTAACAGAAAATGTTTGACCAAAAGCCATTCCTCAATAAATAAATAGTCAAAGGATGAACAGATAGTTCTCAGAACTGCAAACTACAAAGTCATATTTAAAAATGTTCCAAATCATTATGAAATGAGAAATTTAAATCAAAACAACTCTGAAGTTTTATCTCCTAGTCACCAAACTGGCAAACATAACAAAAGTGGAAACAGTCAATATTGTTGGAGTTATACGGAAAAAATAGGAATACTAATGCACTATTTTTGGAATGGTTATTTCATCTAACCATTCTAGAAAACAATTTGTAGCTACTGAAGAGAGGGAGTAAAATCCCCATATTTTTTAACCCTGATATTGTACTGCTAGAAACATCCTTTAGGAAGGTCAATTATAAAAAGAAAGACTCCATATGGACCAAAATATTTATAGCAACCCTGGTGTAAGTTGCAAACAACTAGAAACAAAGTAGATATCAAGGAACTGGGGAATAGTTAAACTATTCTGAAATTATGTGAAAATATGAGAACTTTTGGTTTTAGCACTCCTTTATACTCTTAAAAATCCCTGAAGACCCTCAAAAGCTTTTGTTTATAAAGGCAATTTTAATTGATATTTTACTATATTAGAATTTTCAAACTCCTAGTACTATTGTGAAAATGGTTTTTGACTTCATAGACCCCTGGAAAGGGATTCAAAGAGCCCCAAGCATAGCCAGACCATACTTTGAGAACTGTTGTAAAACAATATTGCTGTGCTAGAAGAAACAATTAATATGACAACTACAGAGAAGCATGGGAAGATTTGTGTGAATAAAGCAAAAAGAAATAAACAAAACCATAAAAGCAATATATTCATAATGCCTACAATATTGCAAAAAGCAAGAAGAGGAACAAAACAGTCCCAAGAGGCATCTGGATGGTGTGGGGAATAGAAAGAGGAATCTGGAATTAGAAGACTAGAGTTCAAATGTGGCTTCAGGCTCTTACCAGCTCTGTGACTCTCTCTGCCTCAGTTTCCTCAACTATAAAATAGAAATAATAACTCCCTCCCACAGTTGTTGCAAGGATTAAATGAAGCAATATTTATAAAGTGCTTTACAATTCTTATAGGATTATGCAAGTGTTGTTATTATTAAAATAACTGAAATAAATGAAACTGCTGTAAATTTATCTTGATCATGCTTGGTCTCCAAAAAGAGATATGAGGAAACACCTATTCCTTCACCTCCAACCTTCTTTGCTAACATAGGGAATCATGGAAAAGGGTCACTGCATAAAACATCATATGCGTGTGGTATGTTGGTTAGTTACCCAGAATTTTTTTCTTTTTTTCCATTCTTGGTTATAAGGGATAGTTCTTGGATTCATGGACGAAATAGGTGTTGCAAAAATAAAAGACTAAAATTAAAATTAAAAAGAAAACTATATTCCTTTTTCACAAGTGATATTTATAATGATGCTAATGATTTTGATTCATGATTATGTTCTAGAAGTTACATGTTAATTATAATTTCCACGTACTTTTGTGTGTTGTTTAGAAGAGGAGAATGTGAACTCTCCTTGTTTGCCTATCACTTTATTCTATACAAAATTGAAAATGGACATTGTCTTTATCCATTTTTCTTCCCCTGCCCACAGAACTCTAAGTACCTTGAAAATGTAATAAACATAATGGAGAAAAACTCTCAATGCAGAGATAATGAGATAATATTTGTAAAAGTGCTTAGCACAGTGCTTGGAGTATATTGGTGCTTAATTAATGCTGTTCCTTTCCCTCTCCCCCACCTCTCTTCTAGTCTTGATGGACATGAAAAGAGCTACATCTTACCAAATGACCTTAGCTTGATGTGTTTTTCAGCATCCAGATCAGATTTTAAAGAGGGGAGTATAACAGGCCACCATAGAAATGGTCCACAGCAAAGGAATTTCCATACTATATATATTCCTGCTCTGGTGGCAGGCCTTTAGAACTTTGTGCATGAAACAGCTCTAGCTATATTTTTTTCTTTAATTTTTAAAATCAGAAATCTACAAACTGAAAAGGATAAAACTACTGCACTTGGGGAGGGAAGAAGGAAGGAAGGCTGGAAGACCTGAGTTCAAATAATCTCAGATATTAACTCACTGCATGACCTTAAGTAATTTTGTTTAATTCAATAAACATTTATTAAGGGCCGACTCTGTGCCAGATACTGTACTAAGCACAAGGAATACAAAAAGATAGTCCCTGCTCCAGGGAACTTAAAATCTAACATATACAAAAACAAATATATATATATATATATATATATATATATATATATATATATATATAATAAATCATAGAAGATAAATAAGAAACAATTAAAGAGGAAAGCACTGGAACTAAGAAGGATTAAAGACAGCTTTGTGCAGAAGGTAGGATTTTAGTTGGACTTAAAAGAAACCAGAGAGGTCACTAGTTAGAGTAGAAGAGGGAGAGCGTTCCAGACCTGGGAGAGAGAGAAAATGCCTGGAGCCAAGAGATGGAGTGTCTTGTTCCTGAAATAGCCAGGAAACCAATGTCACTGGATGGAAGATTATCTGTTGTGGAGAAAGGTATAGGACTAGAAAGGTAGGAGGGGGCTAAGTTATGAAGGTGTGTGACAAGATCAGACCTGCATTTTAGGAAAATTGCTTTATTGGATGAATTGAAGATGGATTGGAGTAGGGAGAGACTTGTCGCACCAGTAGGCCACTGCGATTGCTCAGGTATGAGGTGATGACAGCCTGTACTGGTGTGGTGGCATTATCAGAAGGAAGAAGGGGGCACAATCAAGTTATGTTCCACAGGTGAAATTGATAGACTTTGGCAACAGATTGGATATAAGGACACGAAAGATGGGAAGGAATCAAAGAACATACCTAGATGATGAGGCATGGCAGGTAGGTGTGTGTGTGTGTGTGTGTGTGTGCGCGCGCGCATGCGCGCGTGCAGTGAAGTGGCGCAATGGACAGAGCACTGGCCTTGGAATGAGGAAAACTCATCTTCATGAATTGATTTCTGACCTCAGAAACTTTCTAGCTGTGTGACTGTGGGTAAGTCACTTAACCCTGTTTGCCTTAGTTCCTTACCCATAAAATGAGCTATAGAAGGAAACAGCAAACCAGTTCAGTATCTTTGCCAAGAAAATCCCAAAAAAGGCTCATGAAGAGCTGAACACAACTAAAAGCTAGTAACCAACAACCATAACAAAAGATGGCAGCAGGCGGAGGGGGTAGGGCAGGTTTTAGGGGAGTTTAGGCAAGTCACAACCTCTGTCTGCCTCAGCTTTGCATCTATAAAATAGGAACAATAATAGAAACAACAAATAGAACAATAACCTAACAGGGCTGCTGTGAGAAGAAAATGAGATATTGTTGTTTCGTTTGTTTCAAAAACTAGGTAGGATACCTTGGAATTTTTGGACACTAAAGGATGATGAAAAAAATTAGCATTCTGGAAGCTTAACAAGATCCCACTGGTTTCAAAGAATTTATAGTCTATTTGAGACAGGTGTGTTTTCCATGAAGGGCTTTAATCCCTGACAATTTTCCAAATATACCAAAGATGACACGAGCTGTGTCAGCAGGGTATTCCAGACAGCGGAGCCTTGTGACCTGAGCAAATGGCTTTGCTTGTGCTTTGATGCTATATCACCAAAATAGAGAATTCTGAGCTCATAGGTCAATAGGGAAAGGAAAAACACAGGTAGCAAGTTGCTCGGTCACTTTGTGACTCGAGTAGCAGATGGGATGTCCTTTAGAAAAAAAGGAAAGAACATCTACCAACTGGTGAAGAAAATGTGAGTCTGAGGGAACAATATCTCACTTTGGTGAAGACAGCTCCTGCCGCTGCATACATTAGGAGCATCGGAAAAACTGCGGCTTGCTGTGAATGTTCACCTGAGGTACAGCTCTGAATTTCTCCCCTTACACATACGTACCTATGTGCACATATCTACATCTTAATCACTGCAAAAAACACGCTCCATCGGATGTCAAAATCTCCAAGATAGCAAAGTGGTTTGAAGAAAATAAGGATCCAAGTCAACATCAATGAAAAAGGGGTGGAAGGAAGAAGCTGCAATGAAAAGCATTCATTTTTATTATTTAAATGCTCTGACCAGAAGGGAGGCTACTTCTGCTTGAGTGAAAAGGGATGGAAACAATTCAAAGGCACTTAGCAGTCAATAAAATTAGCCTTATGAAAGACCAAGTGGAGATTGCTGGTGGTCAGTTTTACTCATAAGGTAGCTACTGATGGATCTCTGGAGATAAGAATTATTATCAGTCATGTCTGTTAGCTGACAAGCATCTAATAAGTACTTAACATGTATTAGGCATTGTGCTAAGGTCTGAGGGTACAATGAAAGTTAAAAAAACAATAGTCCCTGTCCTGAAGGATTTTACATTCTAATAGAGGGGAGAGGAAAGGGCGATAATATGCAAATACTTTATCCTCTCTGTCCCTCTGTCTCTCTGTCTCTCTCTCTCTTCCTCCTCCCCAACTCCTACATGCATGTATGTGTGCACACACATTTACACATATATACTACAGACATATTATATGTAAAATATTAAATGACACAAAAATATTCACACATATATACCCATATTTTACGTTATACATAAAATAAATATAAACTATATATATCTATCTATCATCTATCTATATGTATGAAATGGAAGGAGATCTCAGAAGAAAGGCACTCATAGATGTTTTAGAAGGAAACCTGGAAAGTCTGTAGAAGGTGAGATTTGAGCTGATTCCTGAAGGAAGCTGGGAGGTGGATCCAAGGAAGGAGAGAATTCCAGGACTGAGAATGTCACTGTAAAGGGGCCAGGTAGCAAGAAAAAAGTGTGTGTGTATGTATGTATGTATGTGTGTATGTGTGTGTGTGTGTGTGTGTGTGTGTGTGTGTGTGTGTGACAGAAAGTAGACCAGTAGAGCTGACCATAGAGTGCATGGAGTACAGTATGAAACTGGGAAGATAAGAAAAGGTTAAACGGTATTACTATTAAATAACAAAGTTAAAGAAAATAAGAGTGATCACATGGGGCAATTTTCACATTTTATAAAATTATGTTGTTCAGTTGTTTCAGTCTTGTCAGATTCTTCATGACCTCATTTAGAATTTTTGGCCAAAGATACTGGAATGGTCTGCCAGTTCCTTCTCTAGGTCATTTTCTACATGAGAAAACTGAGGCAAACAGGGTCCAGTGACTTGCCCAGGGTCATACAGCTACTAGGAAGTGTCTGAGGCAAGATGAGTCTTCTTGAGTCCAGGCCCAACACTCTATCTACTTTACCACCTAGCTGCCCCTTTAACAATTATACATTTCTCATAATCTTAATAAAAATGACTCAGATCTGACTTTTGTACATAGACCTGAATCTGCATGCCTTTTTGAGAAACACACTAGAATGTTCCTATTTGACACTGTATTCATAAATCAGATTATTCCTAATTTCTAAAGACTACTTTTTGAGTAGACATGTTACTTATCAAGTTTCGAAAGGTGTGAGCAGATGACCACAGGATATGAGAAATGTACTCTGAAGACTGTAGATATATTAATGAAGGTGAGTAGGCTATGTCAAGATGTCAAAAATCTGAGATTTCTACTAGGTAGAAATCCTCTTCACTAATGCAGATTACAACACATCTATAACTTGGTAGACAAATTTAAGGACTTTCCTGAAACTAAGATATGGCAAATGATTTTCCCATGGTAACTCAACTACTAAGTGTCAGAGGCTGTACTTGAATCTGGATCTGCCTGCTTCCTGGAGGTACAGTGGGTGATATTGCAGTTGGTGGTGGAAGGATCTAAGTTCAGCTCTTACCACAGACACACAATTGTTCTTTGACTGGGGGCTAGTCCCTGGGCACTTACCTACAAAATGAGGATAAGCATAGCACCCATCTCACAGAATTACTACGAGTTCAAATAATATAACATGCATAGTGCTTTGGGAACCTTAAAGTACCAACTAAATGCTAGTTATCATTATTATTGTACCAAGCTGAGGTAAGCAATAAATAAAATTAATTTAATTCATTTTGTATGCACTGTTGTTCTGCATGGTAACTAGATATGAAGAAAATTAGACAACTTGCATTCAGGATAAATTTTTAGTTTTTCTGTGTTCCATAATATCAAAAAAATGCCAAGATTTATTTTTCCTTGATACAATGAATGACTTAATCCTTATCTCATACATACATACATACATACAAGATGATGGCTATGCTTGTTAAAGACAGTGGTCTTAGAATGTGACTCCCTCCTAATAACTGTGCCTAGAAAGAAGAACTCTGCTTCTCCTGGGAAAGGCATGTTTAGATATGTATCTGTAGGAAGCACAAATCGGTCCAAATTAAATGGAAATATTTCTAAGAGAAAAGTCAGGTCAGACACTAGTTTCGTTAGCAAAGTCCAAAATTAGTTCATAATTCAGTATAGTAAGGAAAGTAATTAGTATATGTCCAGGTGGTCAGCATTGGTCAAGTCTGGCACCAGGCAGTAAAGACTCACAGAGCAACACAGTGCTTTAGATACAGGGAGCCAAAGCCATGAGAAAAGTTCAAATCCAGGTAGAAAACCCAGTCTCTAAGTAGAGGTGGGATAGGTTGTAGCCAGGCAAGAGAGGAACAGAGGAGAGCTAATTCACCAGACATTAATCAAAGATCATGAAATTTAGACCTCCAGAAGTTGATTTAGGGCAATCACCTTATTCTTCAGGTAAGGAAACTGAGTAACAGTAAGTAACTTGCTGAGGTCACTTACATAGAAGTGAGGCTCTGAGGTCAGAGGTCTGTTTTTGAAAAGGACAAATGAAGTCATTGGGTGATGTCTTGACTTTTACATGATTCTGAATTCAAGTGAGGCAGAGCTGTATAAAGTCATCAGCCTCATTCTCTCTTCCAGAGTCATTGAATCCAATGGCAAGACAAAGTCAAGATGACTGGTGATGGCTTGGGATGCAACGGATGACCTTGGCAACATCAATGTCTGATCGAGTTCTTAATGCTCTATAACTCCTGTTTCAGCCACCTTCATGACTACTGGAATAAATTGTTTTTATCTACCCATTCAGGGAAAGTCTTCACATGCTTGGGGTAGGCACCCCCTTACTTCACCCATGAGTTTGTGGCCTGTCAGTTACCCGAGTGCTAGTCCTCTCAGAATAGACTCATAGACTCTAAGGTCAACGTAAGGCTAGTAGTAAGACTGATTCTGATGCTGAATCTATGAGATGTTGTGCCAGAACATTTGCAGAGTCCTTTGTCAGACAGTTTGGAGGTGGGGAAGGAACAAGCAAACTGCATTTGTCAGTCTAACTACTAGTTTGGGAGAGTCAGAAATTGCTAGCCACAAAGATTATGAAAAGCAAAATACAGTGAAAACTGCTCAGGAGCCACAGTTAAATTTTTTTTTTTAAATCCTATGATATTGTACATGTATAGCCCATATCAGATTGCTTGTCGTGTTGGGGAAGGGGAAGGGAAGAAGAAAAATATTTGGAACTCAAAAATTCTTATAAAAGTGAATGTTGAAAACTATCTTCACAAATAAATGGAAAAAATAAAACACTAATAAGTGAAAAAACAACCCTGTTATAGATTTTTAAAATTAAAATAATTTTTTCAATGAACAAAAATGAGCTTTTTTCTCTCATTTATTTTTAAAATTGTCCTTACTCTTGTGCAGTATTTTCTATGCCATTCTGTGAACTGTTCCATTTACAGAGGAATTCACTGTTGCTAAACACCTACAAATTAGCATTATCCAACAAAAGATGTGCACAAAGGTACCAGTATTTACAGTGGATTCATTTGAAGAAGGAAAAGATTGGGTTGATTCATTTATTATGCATTGGAAGATGTATTGCATTCTCCTGCCATAGAAATCAAAGTAGATTTCCTCTAGCAATGATTTTAACATAAATTTTAAAAAGTGAAAAAAATGCACAGGTCACCATCTAGGGATTTTTATGCACACACACCAGACTTCCTATTTGGCTCTACTAAATGGCTTCTTATCACCTATAAGATATTACAACTCATTCTGACAGGTTCTTATTCACCAGAAGTCACCACGTACCTTAAATGTCCACAAATTATGCTGAAATATTAAAGCAAAGGGGAAATGGAACCATATTTGTAATTAGAAAATTAATAATCTGATGTTGCATTTGGAAAAGGAGGTATTTTTCCCTGTAGGATTGTGAATGTGAAGTTCAGCATGATGTGATTTATTTCAGCGACCTGTGATGTACTGAGTGAAGTTATTAAAAATAACCATTCTAAAGCAACTTTATTCTGTGCATAGATGCATTTATTATGCTATATAGTACATCTTCAATGACGGGGCTGTGAGCTGGAAAATCATGTAGAACAGTGATTTCCTATGTTTTTATAAGGAATGCAGCATTCTCTTTTCTTCAGTTATATGCAATCTATAGACTCAATAAATCAAAACTTGTTCCATCAATGAAAAAAATCAACAATAGTGAGCTGAAATAATCAGATAGTTGTCTCTTTTTCTCGTATTTTGCTAGGTTGATTTTTTTTCGTTTTGAATGACTATGGAGAAAGCATAAAGAAAATTGTTCTCATGTTTATCTATTTCTTTCTTTGTCCACTGTCCTGACTGCAGTTTAGACTTGTTAGGCTGGCATTACTAATTATCTGGACCTTTATAATGACTTCCTGTCCATTCCTTCCACTTTTTACCCTCTTCTTCCTTCCAATACATATTATGTACTCCACTCACAGATCAAGTTTTTTAAAGGCTGGTTGTGATCATATCATTATGCTCCTAAAAACCTTAATTAACTCCCCATGATCTAATGAAGTCCAAACTCCTTAGTGTGCCATTTAAATCATTTCATAATCTGTGCCCAATCTACCTTTGCAGTCTAATCTCCCTACCAGTACTGTGTAGTCCAACTGAAATAGGATTTTATGGATTACTTCATATTTTTATATCATGCTTTAGCTCATGCAATAGACTGAAATTCCTTTAGATTCTGTTCCATTTCTGTTTCTTGAATTCTTACCCAACTTTCAAGCTTCTAATCAGATCCCATTTCCTGTAGGAAGCCTTCCTTGATCTCTTAAACCTGATTTAGTCTTGCATTGATTCCCGCGGTACATTGTCCCTTTCTTATTAACTTATCTTCTGTCTTGTGGTATAGCTCCTTGCGAATTTTTTAAAAAATCACTCTCTTTCTCCTTCTCTCTTCCCCAAACAGGTGGCAAATTCCTTGAAGGGAGCAATTGTATCACTCATTTTAATATGCCAAATAGCACCTAAACATATTGCCATGTGCATAAGAGGTATTCTTTCTGTTTTTATGACATCTAGAGGGCATGTCTAGCCATAATGCAAGCCTCCTTGAGCAAATGCTAGGCTTCTTATGGATATTTCCTCCCAAGGCTCTGGTTAGTCAGAATTAAATGCAGAATAGTATCCACCTGACTTCCCTTATTTTGGGGGATATAAAACCTTTATCAACACAAAGTAAGAATCTACCTATCTATTTATCTATAGAGTATGTGTGTGCAAATGTGTGTATCATATATGTGATAACATATATGTGTGGGTTCTTTTTTATAATATATAATTCATTTATTTTTCAGTTCTAAAAATATTTACTTCCACAAGAATTTGAATTCAAAATTTTCTCCTCATTCCTCCCCCCCAATCCTAAAACAGCATGTATCCCATCCACCCCTTCTTCCAGTCTGTCCTTCCTTCTACTACCCACCCTTCTTCCATTCCCCTTCCCCTCTATTTTTCTGTAGGGCAAAACAGATTTCTATACTCTATTGCCTGTATATTTTAATTTTCAGTTGCGTAGTAAAACAATTTTTAACATTCATTACCAAAGCTTTGAGTTCCATATTCTCTGCCCCCCTCCCCACCAAGTCCCATTGAGAAAACAAGCAATTCAATATAGGTCATATATATGTAAAAATGCAAAGCACTTCCAAAGCAGTCATGTTGTAAAAGACTAATTACATTCCCCTCTGTCCTATCCTGCCCTCAATCTATTCCTGTGCTCCCACAAAAGTGCTTACTTCTGATAATCTCCTTCCTCAGTTTGCTGTCCCTTGTATTATTTCCCCTCTTCTATACCCTTCCCCCCTGCCTTCCTGCAGGGTAAAATAGATTTCCATATCCAATTGAGTGTGTGTCATTCCACCTTAAGCCAAATCCCATGACAGCAAGGCTCACTCATTTCCTTTCATCTCTGTCTGACCCTCCATTGTAAAAGCTCCTTCTTCCCTCTTCCATGTGAGATGATTCACTACATTTCACCTCTCCCTTTCAACTACTTCCAGAACATTCCATTCAACAGTAAATTTTATTTTTTTAGGTATTCTCCCTTCACATTCAGCTCACCTTGTGCCCTTTGTCAATGTGTATACACACACACATACATATGTACATACATATGCATACATACACATACTTACACATATATAATATACACATACATACATGCCTACATATATATTTCCTCTAACTACCCTAATACTGAAAAAGGTCTCATGAGTTACAAATAACATCTTTCCATGTAGGAAAGTAAATAGTTCAACTTTTATGAGTTCCTTAAGTCTTCTCTTTTCTGTTTACCTTTTTATGTTTCTCTTGATTCTTGTATTTGAATGTCAAATTTTCTATTCAGCTCTGGTCTTTTCAACAAGAATGCTTGGAAGTCCTTTATTTCATTGAAATTCCATTTTTTAACCTTTAGTATTATACTCAGTTTGGCTGGGTAGGTGATTCTTGGTTTTAATCCTATCTCCTTTTGACCTCTGGAATATCATATTCTACACCCTTTGATCCCTTAGTGTAGAAGTAACTAAATCCTGTATTATCCTGATAGTATTTCCACAATACTTGAATTATTTCCTTCTGGCTGCTTGTAATATTTTCTCCTTGATCTGGGAACTCTGATATTTGGCTACAATATTCCTAGGAGTTTTCCCTTTTTGTCTCTTTCAAGAGGTGATCAGTGAATTCTTTCCATTTCTATTTTGCCCTCTGGTTCTAGAATATCAGGGCAGTTTTTCTTAATAATTTCTTGGAAGATGATGTCTAGGCTGTTTTTTGATCATGGTTTTCAGGTAGATCAATAATTTCTAAATTATCTCTCCTGGATCTATTTTCCAGGTCAGTTATTTTTCCAATGAGATATTTCATATTGTCTTCTATTTTTCCATTCTTTTGGTTTTGTTTTATAATTTCTTGATTTCTCATAAAGTTGTCATCTTCCATCTTCTCCATTCTAATTTTTAAAGAACTGTTTTCTTCAGTGAACCTCCTTTCCCATTTGGCAAGTTCTGCTTTTTAAAATGTTCTTCTCCTTTTTTGGACCTCTTTTGCCATTTGGGTTAGTCTATTGTTAATGAGATTATTTTCTTTAGCATTTCTTTGGGTCTCCTTTAGCAAGCTGTAGATTTGCTTCTTATGATTTTCTTGCATCACTCTCATTTCTCTTCCCAATTTTTCCTCCACCTATCTTACCTGATTTTCAAAATCTTTTTGAGCTCTTCCATGGCCTGAGACTATTGCATATTTTTTTTTGGAGATTTTGGATGTAGAAGCCTTGACTTTGATGTCTTCCTCTGATGTTATGCTTTGTTCTTCCTTATCTGAAATGATGGAAGAAAATACCTGTTCACCAAGAAAGTAACCTTCAATAGTCTTATTTTTTCCTCATTTTTGGGCATTTTCCAAGCCCATTTCTTGATTTTTGAGTCCTTTGTAAGGGGAGAGCATACTACCCTAGACTTCAGAGGTTTTGTGCAGTTGTTCTCTGAAATATCTCCAGGGATTTGTAAGTTCTCAGTTTCTCCATGGTGACACAATAAAGTGAGAGTAGTATACTCCTCTCCTGGTTTGAACCCTTGTCTATGAGCAACCACAAGCACTCTTTTCTGCCCTGGAACTGCAAGTAGGATTCCCTCTACACAGCCACCATTAGCTCCACTTTGTCAGTGCTCTTCCTCAACCCAGAACCACCACTCAGGACTGAGATCCAGATGAGCTGCTAGATCCCTCCCAGGGTCTTTAGGCTGAGGGCTCCAAAAGTGGCTGCTGCTGCCCTGGGGCTGAGACCAGACTCCCCACTCACCCAGGTGAAAGAGTTTTCTTCCTGACCTTTGAAACTCTCTTTGGTGTTTGTGGGGAAAAATCAGCATAACTGATATATTGAAAAAAGTCCAAAAACATGAATTGTATAACACTTCTTTGAACAGGTGAGGTGAGGGTATCCTCTCATATCTCTTCATTCAAACGCTGCTGAATATTTATAATTTTGTCACGTTCACTTTGGATTTTTTTTTTGTAGATGTTCTTTCCATTTACATGTTGTAGTCCTTGTGTATATCGTTTCTTAGCTCTGCTTCTTTTGTTCTTCTGTATATAAGTTCATACTTATCTGTATTCATCTACATAGCGTTTCTTACAGCACAGTAATATTCCATTACATTCATGTATCACAATTTATTTAGTCATTCTTCAGTTCATAAGCATCAATTTTATTTCTTCTTCTCTATCACAAAAAAAACGGTACTAAAAATATTTTGGTGTGTATGGGGACTTGCTTCTTATCAATGACTTCCTTCATGTGTAAACTCAGTAATAGAATGCTTGGTTCAAAGAGTAAGGACATCTCAATTTACTTTATTTCCCTAATTCTAAATTGCTTTCTAAAATGGTTGTACCATTTCAGAGCTCCATGAAAAAAAAAAATTTAATGTGCCTGTCATTCCACAATCCCACCATCATAGACTCTTGCCATTTTTTTTTATTATCTTGGCCAATTTCCAATGTGTGAAGTTGTTCTGATTTCCATTTCTCTTTTTTATTAATGATTTAGAGCATTCTTTTTATGGTTACAAATACCTTGCAGTTTTTCTTCTGAGAAATGTTTGTTCACATTTTTTGACTACTTATCTTTTGAAAGAGGGTGGTTGACTTTTATTCATCTCTCTATCCTCAGTCTCTTGACTGGGAACTTGTGCTTAGGTGAGACTGCGCTTTCCCTTCTTTTCAAAATATTATTTGTTAAATGAGATAACTGTCTGGGAGGGAGAAGGACACTATAAATAGACATCAATAAAATAAAATGGCCTCCAGTGGAAGTTCATGTCATTTTTCAGTTGTTTGGAAATTTATTGACAGGTTGTTCTTATCTTAGTGCTGGGGCCAGGGAGGAGGAGGCTGAATAAATGTTAGGTTAACTCAGTGAAATGGACAATGTTTTCTCAATGTTCCCTACAATGTTCTGGGTAAATAAATTGATGATGGAAATCAAGTTAGCTTAAAGTATATAAAAAAATTCTGCTTGTGAAGTCTTTGCATCGGTTTGCTTTAAATTTTCAAAATATCCTATTATTCAGAATTTGACAAATAGTCAAAAATCTGAAAATTTTAATATACCAAGAACAGAAAAGAATATTGGATATAAAATGATGAATCTTATTATATATAGCTCATTTTTAAAGGCATAGTAAATTTAGCACACACCTTGTCTGTGTTTTTGTTTAAACTTACTTCTGTAGCCTTCTGTGAATTTGAAAAATGTTTCATTGACCCCTTCTCTCCCTCCCTCCCTCCCTCCCTCCCTCCCTCCCTCCCTCCCTCCCTTCCTTCCTTCCTTCCTTCCTTCCTTCCTTCCTTCCTTCCTTCCTTCCTTCCTTCCTTCCTTCCTTCCTTTCTTCCTTCCTTCTTTCCTTCCTTCCTTTCCCTCCCTCTCTTTCTTCCTTCCACTAATTCGCTTCTCTCCACCTACCCACAATCATCTATGCAATCTTAAGCAAAACCATATAGTGGGAAAATGTTTTTAGTATGTACATGCTCAGTACTTTAGGTTCTGCCCATGTGCCTCATCTCCCTAGCCTAGTAATCCTAGCCAGGTGCTCTTTTGCTTTCTAGACAGCATGGGTGGAGTACTGCATAGAATGATGGATTTGGAGTCAAGAAGACGAGTTCAAATCCTATCTCAGACTTTTACTAGCTCTGTGACTCTGGGCAAGTCACTTAACCTCTATTTGCTCAGATTCCTCAACTATAACATTGAGATGATAATAAATAACACTTACAAGTTGTTTACAGCATCAAATGGGATAACATATGTAAAGTGCTTTGTAAATTTTAACCGACCACACAAATACTTTGTTGTTGTGAATGACTCTTTGTGACCCCACTTGGTGTTTTCTTAGCAAAAATATTGGAGTGGTTTGCCATTTCCTTCTCTAGTTCATTCTGTAGATGAAGAACTGTGGCAAACAGGATTAAGTGCCTTGCCTGGGGTCACACAAATAGTCAGTGTCTGAGATCAGACTTGAACTGAGGTCCTCCTGACTTGCAGGCCTGGCACACAATTCACTGTGCTACTGAGCCCATCCTATGTAAATGTGAGTTAGTATTATTATCATATCCCTTCAAAATACTCTTTACTTCCTAGGACCCAACTAGTTCTTAGGAATTGGAAGGTCCCTTAGAAATTACTGAGTCTGATCCTTTAATTTTACAATAAGGAAACTGAGACAACTTGTGAAGAGAGGTGGAGGGATAGGCAGTACTCTTTCCCCCCACCATGCCACTAATCCCCTATAGAACACAGATTCAACTAGATAAGTTTGTACCTCGGCCCCCACCTACTTTTCTGTTTTGTGTTTCCTTGTCTGATGAGTTGATAAAATATTTGTTTTCAGGGTGGATGTGTCTATAGCTGGAAGCAACTTGGTGACTTCAGAAGATATAGTGGTCTTAAGTCCTCATGAGTTGGAACTAGCAACCAGAAGGGAAACTTCTATAGCAAAGAGAGTGGTGACCAGAAAGAAGATGGGTCTAAGATCAGCTATGTTACCAGCAAACATATACAGGGAATTATTTGTACAGTGCAGAGTCGAGAAGAAATAAAAATGTCTGTTTTACAGTCTTGTAAATTGTTTTACATTGTGATTAGTTTTAAGTATCAACCTTCTAGCAAAATTTAATAATAGTTAAGTTAAACTGCTAAGTTACAGTTTTTAGTCATTCTATTATTTATGCATTTATATTTAGCATTTCTTTTGGTGCAGGAAGAATTATCTGCCCCACATCTGATTCATATTCTTTATTGAGTACCTTTCTACTCCTTTCTTTTTGGAGAAACTCTAGATAGGAGTCATACCAAAGTTATGAATAAATTTGTCCTTGGAGTTCTGGGAGGCTGTTTTATGAACCAGAGCATGAGAACAGGGAATGTAGATCTGCTCTTATTAGAGACTAAACACCTTAGGACTGAACCTCAGTCTAAACCTCATGACTGGGTATAGAATTAATGAATAAGCAATAAAGCATTTATTAAAGACCTACTATATGCCAGACACTAACTGAGTGCTGAGCGATTCAAATACAAAAGGCAAAGACAGTCCAAACTCTGAAGGTTCTTACATTCTAATTAGGGAGACATCGCTCAAAAGGAAATGGTCCCTAGGGAGCGTTACTTTGCTCACAAAGTTAGAAGAGAGTAGTTCGAAATGTCCCATCCAAAAACAATAACAGAATTGATTTGATCATCCATATATGGTTCCACAAAAAACTCTGGGTTAATCTTCAAATAATATCTTCAGGGGCATGATGGCAAATGTTTAAAAACTTGCTTTTACAATTGGCTCTCAAAAAAAGTGTATGCTGGACAAATTTTTAAAACTTAACGTGCATTCTTAACATTTTTTCCATCACTTTTTAAATTCTAGAAAATCAACAAAACAATAAATTAAACCTTGATTTGTAGTGTTTATCTATTTCCAAGGGGTAAATGCTCATAATGAAAATTAAACACAGTGAAAATTTAACAACTGGCTTTCCAAGGAGTTAGCTCCAGCATACTCCTTGCATGTGTAGGCGACTACACTTTCAACGTATTTGGCTAGACTTATAGTATGAAGTAAAATAAAAGAAGTTTTTCTAATTCATTACAGCCGGGTTTCTGACTGTCATAAGAGACAATGAAATGAGAAAAGAGGAAGTCCCCTTTGCTAGCAGTGCCAAAGGAAATCTACTAAAAGCGTAAGTAGTCATTTGGAGAAATCAGTCATTCTGTTTTTCCTTCCTCTGGGTGTTCTTTTCTCAGGTTCTTTCTCTTCTACCTTCAAAAGACTGCTGTCTCTTTAGTCCTATGGAGGATCCCAGAGAAAAAGTGTTTATTGACTGCAATAGGGAAGCAGAAATTGATAAGGCGGGAGATATTTGTCAGGGTCTCTGGAGGAAGTCTATCTGTATGACAAATTAACAAAATGATAAACAAAGCTAGTGTCTTCCCTCTATTCTATTCAAATTTTTACATATGTATCCTGATTGTACACAGTTGTTTGCATGTTGTTTCCCTCATCAGATTATGAATTCCTTGAGAGTAGGACTAATTTTTTGTTCTTGGCCTTTCTTTGTATGTTCAGAACAAAGTACAGTATAGGCACACAGTAAGTGCTTAATAAATGCTTGCTGCCTGACTTGCCAAATGTGAGCAGTTGAATATTGACTGTACCTAAATAGATTTATTTTGCACTAAGCAAGAACATGCTTTTTAACACAAGGAACCCTGCAATTGATTCATCTCTCCATGTGTAACACATTACTAACAGGAAGGCAAAATTAAGACAGAAATTTCATTATAATGCGGCCCAGAAAACCACCCAAGTTATAGAGATCAGAAATGCATCAGTGCAGTACAATGTATAAAAGACACAGCTATGCCTTAGGGGGAACTGTTTTGCTTTTGTAGTTTTAACTGTTAGACATGTCATTTTTATATTACACAAAAGCCTGAACTCCATGAAATGTGCCCTCAATGAAATGAGATCCTACCTCTGAATGAATACTAATAAACTATGTAATACACTATGCAAAGCACTACCACATTTTTTCAGCCCTTTTGGCTTGTTCTATGGATGCTGGGTTAGCAACAGCTTACTATGTATGCTATTAATTTGACAAACCATGATTACAAGGTAGGAGTCCACACAATCCTCAATCATAGTCTGTTTGGGAGATAGGTTTTCAGCTTTAGCTTAGCCGGTTGCTTAGTTCAATCATTACATTCACACTAGTGAAGTCATAAGCTTGTCAAAGTCCACTTGGACATTTCTGGCTCAACAAATCAGTGCAGGAAACAAACCTCATTGCATATGGTGTGTACATTAACTCGGCGTACAATAATTCTCCTTGACATGTCTGCTGAGAACACATACCCCGTCAGTACATGCAAACACTGAATGATCCTTTTTATTTCCAATAGGGTGAAAGCTTTGTTGGGATCAATTTTGGGGGAGCTGCTAGAAGACAGAATGTTCATAGAGCTTTAAATCCATTTAAATAACTGGAGAATAGAAAAGAGAAGCAGAATAATGCACTGGGAGAAAAACGATGAGTTTGGAATTAGGAGACGGATGTATCATCAGGCAACACTATAAAAAGTGCTAGATTTGGAGTCACCAAGCTAATTTGAATCCTACTTCTGCCCAAGGTGACCTTGAGAAAATTATTTAATCTTTTTGGACCTGAGTTGCAAAACGAGATGTTTGGAGTAGATTACCTTTAAGGTCTTTCAATTCCAATTTTACAATATGTTCCTGTGACTTGAATTCTGGCTTTACTCATTACGTGTGTAACCTAGGGCAAGTAATTTACCCTTCCCAGGCCTCAGATATCAAATGCAGTGGTTGGATGAAAGGACCTTCAAGGACATTTCTAACTCAAATTTTAAGAATCTATGTTCCAATAAATTAAGAATCATGGTCTTATTTTTATTTATTACACAGGAAGTTACTGAACATCACCAGGTCTTAGGTAGCTTATCTGTAAAACAAGGAGATTGGATAGATATTTTTACTTAGGTTCCTTCCAATTATAAAAGCCAAAGACTGCTATGAAAACCAATATATATATTTTTGGGTATTTTTGTGGGTACATAAGTACTCTTTGGAGAAGAACTCCCTTTAAAGCTGAGTAGTTTTAAAAACTGATATTTATCAAAATGTTCCCAAATTGAACGGTCTCCCTGGGGCATTTTAAAAAATCCATTAATAATATGTTTGCTGTTGTCAGAGTGTGTATTATGAAGCTCAGGCTGTGAAAGGCTGTCTCTCCACAAGGAGAGATGACAGACCCATTGGGAGGTAGAGAAGGGAGCTGAAGATGGATATGTGCTGCCTTGTTGACAAGTGGTGGGGACAAGCAAGGAGATGGATCAGTAAAAATTTCCATTAAAGCAAGAAAAACACAACTTGCCCCTAACATCACCTCTGATGGCTTCTTAGACCAGCTGCTTCTCTGACGCCCTACTGAGGAACAAATTGCTTTCCTGGCAGGACATTTGGACACTCCTGCATTAATAGATAGAGATCCCAGCATGCCAAGCCAAGCGAGAAGGCAATTTCATATGAGCAACACTGTCATCTCAATTTAGGACAACAGTGACGATGCCCTACAGGGCATTGTAACAGCTTCTAGAAGTATACAACATAAGACATTCTCACTGTCTTAAGGCTATGCAAAGCTGGTGTTTCGAGTAAATAGCCAAACCAAGGAGAACGGCAAATGTAATGCAAGGATGACGGCAAGCATTGTCCTGTCTGTGATTGTCAATTTCAATTTGGAAGGCTTTCAGTTCAATGAAGAGTGGAGGCAAAGTGTGAGGAGACAGACGCATCCTCTCCTATTTCACCCCCTTCCATCCTTCTCTTTCTCTCTCTCTTAACCAAATGCACACACACATACAAATACACACCCACACTCACCCCTCCAAAAGCCCAACAGCCCCAATCACTAAAGGCATGACTAACACTAGGTGGCAGGCATTTCACATTCAGAAAGAGGGAAATGTCAGTTGAGACACCATTTGGTGGTGACAGCTTCCATGTGTCTACGAAGGCTGCTGCTGTTGGATACATGAAAACACTTTTAGCATGCATCATACAACAGTGAATTATTTGTAAGAGCTTTTTTTTTGTTGTCTGTTATCCAAATGCATTATGTATTAGAACATTATTTAATAATGGATTCTATTTTATGTTCCCTAGAACAAGAGGATCCATTGGATATATTAGGCAAAGATGATATTTCTTCTTTGAAGTTTTTGTACAAAATTTTGCTTTTATATACAAACTTCATAAATCCAGGGAGAATTATACTTCTTTGGTATTTTGAACCAAATTTATATCTAAATGTGATTACATTAATATATAACAATTTCTGTTTCACATCCATCAATTCATTTCTTTTCAGTTTAACAGATATGGGTAAATGAAAGAATATACGTGACTATAATTAATAATAAATTAGTATAAAATAATATAGCCAAGGATAAATCTTTCTCTGGTCAGGGACACTGAATCTTGAGTCAGAGATTGTGGGTTCATACCCTGCCTCTGATGTTTACTACCTGTGTGACCTTGGGCAAGTTATTTACCCTTCCTGGGAACCTATTTCCTCATGTGTAAAATGAAGGGGTTGAAACAGGTGGCCTCTGTGCTCCCTTCCAGCATTAGAACTATGATCCTCATCACAGGAAAAAAAAAGAGCCTTGAATTTACCCACAAACTATAGTGACTTGCATCGATTGCATTGCATGCTATAATGTCATTTTGCATTAGGCATGGAGCACAATAACTCAATTGGTCATTACCACAACCATTTCAGTTTGGTACCAGCTTTATGACAGGCCACAAAGTCATTGTACTTATAAAGAAAATAGGCCAGGGAGTAGCTTACAGTGAATAGAGGAAAAAGACAAATACAGGCTCCATTTTGCTCTGCTGCTGCCTCCTATATTCCTAATGAGTGGATGCTAAATTTTAAAAGCTAGTTTTATTTCACGGTGATTAAATATTTAAACTTTAAGAATGAATTAGTTTTTCGTTATTCTGGGCAAAAATCTTCCTGAAAAAGTACAATTACTTGTGAAAATACTCAAACTAAACAACATATAGGACCAGTCACAAAATGTGGCCCATGCAACATGGCCAGAAATATGGGACTTTGGGGGGGGGTCACAGTTCTCTCGGGCACTAGGGAAACCTTGAGGGGTACAAAATAGAGAAATGAGGACAGCATGTGCCATATTTTTCCCCAATATAATTTCTACTAAGAAGTGTATTATTCTTAAAAAACAAAACATACATACACAAAAACAAACAAGACCAGGAGTCCAACTGGAATACTGGGAAGTCCAAGATCTCAGTATGTGTCTCATCTCTACCATGAAGGGAAGGAATTAGCATTTATATGGCTTCCAATTTATGCCAGGTATTCTGCTAAATGCTTTTTACAAATATTTGGTCCTCACAACAACTTAGTAGGGTAGGTACAATTATTATCACCATTTCAGAGGTGAGAAAACTGAGGTATACCAAGGTTAAGTGACTTGTCCAAGGTCATAGGGCCATTGTGTTTGAGGCTGAATTTGAACTCATCTCTTTCTGACCCCAGGCCCAGCACTCTATCCAATGAGCCACCAACTGATCATTAACTAGATGCATAATTGTGGGCAATTTAACTGCATCAGACCTCAGTTTATTCATCTATAAAGTGTTCTTATACTTATATATACTTATATATACTTATATGTACTTATATATACTTATATATCTATCTCATTGAGCTGGAAGAATTCAATTAGATATTTGAATGAAGGTTCATTGAGAATATTGCCACATGTGGTGGTCCAGACCTATAATACCTGCTACAGAAGGGGGTGGTGGATTGCCTGAATTCAGGAGTTCTGAGCTGCATTACGGCTAAAGCTGAGGGTACTAGTTTGGCACCAATATGATGAGCATCTGAGAAGAGGTGAAGTATGGGGAAGCCAGGCTGCCTAAGAAGAGGAAAGGGGTTTACTGAATATTCGCAAGAATAGGAACAGGACTGGGAATGGCATTTTTCAAGATCTCTGGAGTAGGTTATCCATTTGCCTGACATTAACAAAATAACAAAGACCAGTATGGTGAACAATGCTAGTACTTTCCCACTGTGGATTATCTGCAAATTTTTCCTGTATTTATCTTGGTTGTACCATATGGGTTTTGGTGTTATCTCCCTCAGTAAACTATGAATTCCTTGAAAATAGGGACGATTTTCTTTCATCCCCAAACTTTCTTTGTATCCCCAGTGCTTAGCACAGATACGTAGTACATAGTAGGCAACTTAATAAAAGTTTACTATTTACTATACCGTGAAGTTTAGTATCTGAAACTGTAACATTCTACAACTGGTCTTGTTTACATTGTGGGTGTCATGGGCATACAGAGTAGGAATTTTGAAATTTTTTAATAGATAGTAGCTTATTAAGAGTGAGAGCAAAATATTTGTTTAAAAGGATAAATTATTTTCTAGAAAAGCATGAACTTCTTAGTTTCCTTACATGTTCTGAACCTGTTGATAGAGCAAACAAGATATCTATAAAGCACGTAGCATGATGTCTGGCATGTAGCAGGTACTTAATCCTTGTTCCCTCCTTCTGATCCCATAGGGATAGGATAATAATAATAATTTTATTATTTCTTATTAAAGCATGAAGATTAACTGTTTAAATAATATCATTTCTTATTATATGATGAAATATTTAATATTGTACCATTATTATAAGGCATAACATTATTTTGATATTTTAAAATTATGGCAAAATGATTATTATAGTCAGAATGGCTATAATACTGATATTTTAAAATATATATAATTATGATTTGAATATACAAGTAGATATTAAAATAACATTATTTGACTATGCTACAATGTGATATTTTATTAAATGAAAGAATAGTGATATTTCAATATTTAATCTTAATATTTAAAACAATTATGTTGTTATAATAAGGCATACTAATTATACTATTATCATCCTACTCCCATGGCAGCAGGGAGAGGGAAAAAGTATTTATTAAGCACCTACAATGTATCAGGCATTGTGATTAGTGCTTTGATATTACATAATAACATGTAATATATCACTATCTAATTAAATAATACATATTATGATGATCCTATATCTGTTGATCCTCACAATGACCCTATACAATAAGTATTTCCTTAATTATAGATGATGAAAGTAAAGTGAATAAATACAATTTTACCAAGTGAGCCATAATATTAATGACAAGAGAGTAAGAACTCATACCAGGAGCCTCTCCCCTCCAAATCTACTTTGCTTTTGCCTGCTGTACCTTCCTCTCTAGATGGAATGCCAGGATCTTCTAAGGGAATGGTGGGATTCTTGCAACAATTGGTGGTTTTGTGGTTGTTTTTTCTAAATTTTAATAATTCTTTCACAGCCAAACCAGGAGACAGGGACTGTTTAAGTTTATCTACCTTCTCTTTGTCTGTGATGACCAATGTGGAAAGATACCTTTTGCAGCAAACCTTGAACTACATGTTGTCCTTGATGGTAATGGGTGAGTTAAACATCATTCGTTAAATTTTCTTTTTTGTGATAAACACATGTTTGAGGTCTCTTCTGAACTTCCCTCTTTGGCATTCTTTGAGTTGGCTCTGAGCAGGAAGTCTTTGATTTCTTCCATTTTGCAGGGCTCCAATCAACTCCTTAGCAAGTTAGGGTTGAGGGAGAAAGATTAACACCTTGCACTTTCTTCCCCTCTTTGCCTCCCCTTTCTCAATGTATTTATCAGATTAAAGGTGGCAGCTAGGTGTCAAAGAGGATAGAACACTGAACTTGTGAGTCAGTAAGACTAGGTATGTGGTCCTGGACACATAATTTAACTTTGCTCAATCTCATTTTCCTCATCTGTAAAATGGGGTAAATAACAGCACCTACCTCATACGGTTGTTATTAAGGATCAACTGAGATAAAATGAATAAAGTGCTTTGCAAAGCTTCATGTTACATGAATATTACTCATTACTCTTATTAAAATGAATGTTTAGAGTAGCCTTCATGATAACGTGGACATGATGAGAGAGAGGTAGGAAACAACAGGAAGTCGTATCTAGTTTGTTTGTGATGGTGAGGGTGGGGTGGTAAGACGATAGGGCCAAGTCAGCAGACCCACAGGTGAAACAAAAATGGCTCTAGAATTGTAAAGCCTGGATTCAAATCTTGCCTTCTATGCTTATCTATAACAAAGCACAAGTCACTTAACCTCCTTGTGCTTCAATTTCCTGATCTCCACAATGAGGGGGTCAGACAAGAGGTCTATTCTATGATCTTATGGACTATTTCAACTCTCTAGGCCTCAGTTTCTCCTACTGCTGAATGGGGACCTCAGTTTCCTTGTCTATTGAGCAGAGGGGATGGAATAGATGACCTCTGACATTCCTTTTCATCCTCAATTCTCTGATCAATCCCTAATGATTCTCAAGTCTCTTTTTCAGCACCGGTTGTACTGTAGTCTTCTTCCTTCCCCCAGCAGCCTGGCTGCAGTAGGGCTCTGGAATGATTTCTCAGTGCCCTTGAGAAAACTCAGCATCTCTTATATGCGCATAAAAGAAAAAAAAAAGCTCTTCTTGGAAAATTCAGTTGTCAGAATTAGAGAATGAAGTGAAACAGCATGGTGAACATGACCCTGTCACTAGATTGAGGGCTGCTTTGAGAGAGCTGTCCCTCTGTGGGGGCCTCATCACCACGACCTGGAACCATATGGCTGCCTCAAATTAAGAAGGAGGGCAGGGTGGGACATGGCATTTTCTTCTCTGCTTAGTGGGAAGAAGACCTGGTATCCTCCAGCACTAAGCAAGATAAATGGTTCACAAAGATACACATATACTTCTAAGCTGACTTTGCATTTACTTGCTTCTCTCTGTTTATCTACCTCTTCCATCCTTCCACCCCTACTTGTCCTTCAGGTCACTGGGGGCTTGAACCTGGGTTGATCAGAAATTTGCATATGACAAAGTTTGGCTACCACTGCTATTCAAAGGTTGACAACTCTCTACCTAGAAAGGCACAAGGATGCAGGGGCCTTTATCCTGTTGATCAAATACTCAGGTACACATGGGCAACATGTTGGCTTCTGCTTGGCCCTGGAGTCTACTGGTCATGCACCAAATACAGCATCCAGTCAGTGAGGCCACACCTAGTCTATTTTTTTTCTCATTCATTCTTCAGGAATCTTTATCTGCACCCCAAATTACTAATTTGTGGTCCATTTTCTTTTGTTGTGCCTCTTTTCTCATATCAAGGGGTTAGTCTTGATGCTTATCAACCATGGTTTTAAACCTTTAGGATCATTGCTGAGAGAAAAAAATAACATCTACAGACAGCAACACAATGGCCTCCTTCTTCCTACGGTTTTTGTCTTCCTACAGGATTCTCAACCTTGATACCTTGGTCATTCATGCTCCACATCCCCACTTTAACTTCCTCTTGGTTATGTCCCTGGCTTTCCACCTATGCTGTCCCAGCCTCTGTCGTATCAGCCAGTCAATCAGTTGACAATTATTTCATTTAAAAAATTATATTGATATCTTTTATAACATCACCTAAATTTCCTCTACATAAACTTTACCTCCCTCTCCCAGAGAGACATGTCCTATATCAAAGAATAATTTTTAAAACAAAAAACATGAAAAAATAATAAATAAAAAAAGCAAGGCCAAGTAATACACCAAAAATTTCTATTACATTCAATGTTCCACACTGGAAGGCCTCTGACCTCTGCAAAGGCACTGGAGGAGGGGTCTTCTCATATCTCTTCCTTGAGGCCAAACTTGTTACTAGTTATTTTTTTCATACTATTATATATAGTCTGGGTTTCTTCCCCTGAGAACTGCCTGTTCATAACCTTAGACTATTTATCAATTAGGTAATGGCTCTTGTTCTCATAAATTTGAATCAGTTCCTTATATAGCTCAGAAACAAGAGCTTTTGCAAACAAACTTGTTAAAAAGATTTTTTCCTAGTTAATTATTTCCCTTTCAATCTTAGCCTTATTGTACTTGTTTATGCAAAACCTTTTTAATTTTATGCAATTAAAGTCTTCCATTTTATCTTTTGTAATACTCTCTATCCCTTATTTGGTCATGAACTTTTCTTCTATACAAAGGCCTGATAGGTAAATATTCCATGTTTTATTAATTGGTTTAGGATGTGACCTTTTGTATCTTTTTGGAGCTTATTTTGGTATAAAGTGTGAAGTGTTGGCCTAAGTTAAAGAAAGCAAAGAATAAAAATGATAAACGATGGAAGGGCTGTGGAAAAACAGGTAAACTGATGCACTGTTGGTGAACCTGTGGATGGGTTTGGAATTATACTTAAAAAGTTATTACAGAGTACCTAGCTCAAGCACTGGTAGGCTAACACCAAAAGAGAGCAAAGAAATAAGAAAAGGTCCTATATACACACAAATGTTCATAGCATCTCTTTTTGTGGTGGCAGAACTGGAGACTAAAGTGATAGCTGTCAATTGAGGATGACTAAGTTACGTCATATGAAAGCAATGTAATACTATTGGGGTATAACAAATGAGGAGATAGATAATTCAAAGGGATTTAGAAAAGTATATAGACTGATACAGAGTAAAGTGAGAACCAGAACAGTTTCTACAGTAACAACAACACTAAAAGAACAAATAATTTTGAAAGCAGTAAAAACTGTGACTATAACAATGGCTAATCAATAATTCCAGAGGATGATGGTGAAATACCACAGGATTTACTGAATAAAGAATGCATATTTTTGTATAGCCACTGGGGAAATTTGTTTGGATTGACTATGCATAGTGTAATTGTTACAAGGAATCTCTCCCTCCCTCCCCTCTCTCTGTGCAAGCTTGTGCATGTGTGACTGGTGTGTGTGTGTGTGTGTGTGTGTGTGTGTGTGTGTGTGTGTGTGTGTAAGGTGAGATGGAGAGAAAATCAGTTTCTTTTAATAAAGAAAGTTTGAAAAAAGACAAATGAAAGGTACTTCAGATGTAGAATGTGCCATGCACTTTGAAATAACTTTATCAACAAGAATACTTTTAAAGAGTGAGGGTAATAAAAACAAAACACATCAGTAAAACTCAAGAAAATAAAGACGCAGGGCGAAGTAAACAGAGGCAAGAAAAGAACATGCACACTCTAACTCACCTTTGTGTGCCTTAGTTTTCCTTTCTATCCTTATCTCTTGCCTACTCAGTATATATCTTACTTGTATCTAGTTATTTGCATGTTGTCTCCCCAATTAGAAGGTAAGCACATTGAGGGCAGGAAATGACTTTGCCTTTGTTTTTATCTCTTGTACTTAGCATCGTGCCTGTCTCCCATGAAGGTAACATTTGGGATGAGTCTTAATAGAAGACAGACATGTCTTGTTTACTGGCTATTTTTCATCTCTTGATAATCCCTTGTGCCCTAAGTCTGATATTCCATGTAGCCATAGGGTACAGACAACTTGTTTCCCTTCTTTTTTCTATGCTAAACTCCTACAGATGCTCCCACACCAACCTGGTCTAGGCCAGGTGGCGGAGGACACAAGATCTCCTTTCACTATGACTGCCACTGCCCTTAGAAGTAGCTGTGGATTGGCATATGACTTCATCCCTCAAATCTTGGGAAGGTACAGGCAATTTCATTCAATTCCTATGTGTAAGACAAGAAGTAGTGCTTTGTCATGGACAAAGGTCTCACTCTGCTGTCAGGAAGACCAAGGCTCCAATCAGCAGTGTGCCGATTGTTTTAACAACAAGCTCTCCAAAAAAAAATGCATATAATAATATTTAATAACAGACTTTCTATAAAAATGTGCTTACATAAACTTTAATATTTAATCTACATCATTAACATTTTAAGCATAGACAAACAAAACAATTAATAAAGCCCTGATTTGTAGTGTTTGTTGATTTACAAGGCATAGATGCTCATATTGAAAATTTAACACCTTGGCTCTTCCTAGCCTGGTAAGAAGTAACTCTAGCACACCTTTGGTTCAACATACCTTTCTTCTAATACCTAATGGCTGAGTGGAGATGGAAAACCACTTAAATTCTTTGTCGTCCAGGCAACACTCTAAGACCTTAAGTGAAAAGGAACTGCTCATCTATTTCAGTAGAGGGAACATCTTTTCAGAAAGTTTCCCATGTTGATGAAACCATAGGTCCAGACCGTTCTCTCCCTCCCCCTGTTCCCTATAAACAAAATACAGGAGATAGAAAAGCTTAAAAAATAACTATGTCTGCCAGCAATAGGAAGTAAATTCAGGCAGCAGTAAAACTGGCAAACCTGGATGGAAGGAAGCCTAGTCCTGAAGGCTCTTAGCTACTTATTTTACAGAATGCTAAGCTTAAGAAATTACAAAATGACAAAATGTTATAGTTGAAAATCATGTCTTCTATCCCTCCACCATCCCTCTCTCATCATCCTTATTCTGCAAAGGAGGAGATGACGTTCATAGGAGTATGATGTGCCCAATTCTTGTAGTTATGGGATTTGAACTCAGTGAAACTGATAAAGCTGATATACATATACATACATAAATTTGTATATATACACATACATTACATATGATATTATATTAAATCTTATTCAGTGGAAAGAATAGTCATATCAGGCATTCTCCCACATTGCTAAACTTATAGGACCAAAAATAAACTCTGTGTGTGTGTGTGTGTGTGTGTGTATGTATTCTCAGTTTACTTGATTCCACTGAGTCTGAAGACCTGGGTCCAAGTTCTATACACTAAATATCTGAATTAGATATGACCATGAGCAACCTCCTAATGCCCATATACATATATGATATATATGATACACATATATGTTATATGTGATATAAACACATATAAGTCATACACACAAATATGTATATGCAGAGGAATTTTTGGTGTGACCTAATACATCATCATATTATATCGTGTTATATATCTTATTATAGCTCTAATGGTGGAAGATACCTTGTTGTTGTTCAGTTGTTTAAATTGTGTCTGACCCTTTGCGACCTTATTCAGGGTTTTCTTGGTAGATAAAATGGAGTGGTTTGCCATTTCCTTCTCTAGTTTATTTTATAGATGAGGAAAATGAGGCAAGCAGGATTAAATGGCTTTCCCAGTGTCACCCAGCTAGTAAGTGTCTGAGGCCAGATTTGAACTGAAAAAGATGAGTCTTCCTGACTCCAAACCTGGTACTCTATCCACAGCACCATCTAGTTGCCCATTGAAGACACCTTAAAGGTCACTTAATCCAAGATCTTCCTTTTAGGGATAAGGAAACTGAGGTCCACAGATATTAATTAACTTGCCAAAAGACTGCTGGAGCTGGCAGAAGAAAGGCAAATGTTATGCAATTTATAATCTAACAGAGGTGACTAAGGCATTGAGAAGTTGCCCACAGTTACAAAGACAGCATGTGTCAGAGGCAAGAATTGAACAAGATTCTTCAGACCTCTATCTGTTATGTAATTTTGTTCAGTAGTACTGAAACTCCATTGAAGAAAGCCCTAGAATTCTTAATCTGGTTATTCATACTATTCCCTACTATATCAACTCCATAGATATAAAGTTCTACATATTTAATTGTTCTATATTGGGGAATACTGATGTAAATCAATTAAATATTTATTAAACTACTGCTATAAGCTAGGCAATGTACTAAGTATTGGAATACAAAGGCAATAATAGTAATAATAACTGAAATAATATAAAACTCAAAATATAAAAGTGAATGCTGAAAACTATCATGCCATGTGATTGGAAAAATGAATATATGTAAACACATATAAACATATTCATATTTTTAAAAATTAATTTTTTTCAATTAAAACCGGTTTTGTCTCCTTCCTACTTCTATCCCATTGGGAAAATATGTAGAAAAACAAAGCCCTTGTAACAACATCAGGCAAAACAAATTCCCACGTTGACCAAGTCAAAAAACTTTATGTAGGCAACTGGGGAAGCAGGTGACCTAGCAGGACAGTCTCTTCTCTGTTCTGTGCTTGCCAGGAGCAACAAAGACTGGGGACTGGACTCCTGTTCTCATCATCACTATTGCGGGTCAACATGGGATCAGAAACAGCAGATGTTAGAGGGCAGCTGTTACAGCTTCCTGAGGGAATCCTGCAATGATGTAAGTCCCAGAGTTCATGTAAGCAATGAGAGTATGATGTAGGACATTTCCAAGTTGCAGGTCCTTGGCATCCCATAGGATGAATGCTACTGAGGGGAAGGTCTTCATGTTGTTGAATGCCCAGCTCTGAGGTGCATGCACTGATATCCCCTATGTTGGTATCATGCTAATAACAAGAAGGAGTTTAAGTCAGTACTCTAAGAAATCAGTAGAATTCACTGATAAAGCCCTGACTCAGAAGAATGCCAAGGACAGACTTGGTAACATCATTACTTCCCCAGAAACAGGAAAAGAACACATGTACTATTGGAGTAGGGTTCCATAAAAATGTCTGGAAATGTCCAAAAGAAGTTAGTATTCTTCTCTAAAGTTCTTGCCTAAAGAGCAAATGGGCCTCCAACCCTTCAAGAACACTAACTATACCACATGATCACATGGCACTCTAGCTTTGGGCTTGAGATGTGGGGCTGTTTCTAGCCATCACCACTGCTTCCGTAATGCATTTACCCATGATTATGATGCGACAGTGTCTCCCTTCAGTTCCTGTTCTCAGGGAGCTCACAGTGTACCTGAGGAGAATCAAGATAGGTGATTTAAATAGGGATGCCTTCTTAAGAATACTTTTCTCACATCTCAGGGTCCCTTTTTTTTTCCTTTAAAATGCATCTTTTTGAGTAGACAGACTTCAGAAATATCTGAAAAGATTTATATGAACTGATCTTGAGTGAAGTGAGCAGAACCAGAAGAACATTGTATATAGATAGTAACAGGAACATTGTATGATGACCAGCTGAGCTCTTCTCAGTGATACAATGATCTAAGGCAATTCTAAAAGACTCATGGAAAATACTAGCCACATTCAGAGGAAGATTTATGGAGATTGAACGTAGATTGGAGCATACTATTTTTTCTTTCTTGTAGTTTTTCCTTTTTGTTCTGATTCTTCTTTCACAACATGACTAATGTGGAAATATGTTTAATATGTTTGCACATGTATAATCTATATCAGATTGCTTGCCATCTTGTGGAGGGGGGAGGAGAAGGAGACGGAGAAAAAATACATAATTCAAAATACTATAAAAGTGAATATTGAAAACTATCTTTCCATGTTATCGGAAAAGATGAAATACTATTAAGTGGAAAAAGGTAAAATTTTAAAAAGTAAAAAAAGGAAATGTATCTTGAGTTTTATGTATTACATATAAACATTTTATATATATTATATGCATATGATATATATTATATATACATATAAACATACGTGTATTATATATAAATATATTTTTTTCTGGGGAAAATATTCAGTTGTGTGTAAAATATATATTCATGTAATATAACATACTATATATAATAAGAATAGTAAGCAAATCATATTAATTTGACATATGGAAATTTATTTAATAGGCTACTATATAACTATTCCACATAATGGATAATACCAGCAATTCAGTTTTTGAAGACTGAAAATAAAACCTGAAACCCATGTGAACAGAACCTTCTGCAGTACGAATTATAGTTATTTTAAGATTTCTAAAAACTATGGTGAGGGAGTATGTGAGGCAGTATCCCTGGTAGGGGATTTCTGTACTGCACTTCAGATGCCTGAAAACAACAGTCCTGTTAAATAATAAAAAAAAGTCTTCTGCTCCACAAGGTAAAAAACAATACCAAAAAAACCATTCCTTAAAGACTTGTTAAATGAATTCCAGTTCTGTGAAGTTCACTAATTGCTCCCGTTCTTCACTCCTATATATATACGGCAGTAATATTGCTATTCAAATTACCTGAACGCTTCTGTGAAAGCTCAAACAGAAATGGGATAGAGATTAAAGAACTCTTCAGTGAATGGATGCTTTAGGAAAGGAACAATGTGGAAATACTACAATAATATTGTTTCAACTAGACAATAAATTTGAGAAACGTTTGTTATAAAAGCTGAAAAGGGAAAATGATCAGAAGGCAAAGATCAGGAAAATACAAGAATAAAAAGGAACTGGTATTGAATTTCTATGCAACTTACATCAGAATACAGTCACAGACTGTACAGGTGGTAGTAAGCTAGCTACTTTGAACCCAAGCTTTTTACATGAAGAAAAGATTAAAATAATAACTCTCAAGTGAACACATCATATCTGAAAAGTTTGATTTTTCTTTTGTTAAGCTAGTAAAATAGGTGTAAGTGCTTAAGAGTCTACTATATGCAAAAAACTTTATTTGTGTGTAATATATGGGATATATCTAGCCACACAGAGGAATTCATTAACAGAAAAGTTATTTGAAAAATAAATATCGGTAAGCTAACATTTTCTTACAACAGGCGAATTCACATACCTCTTATGAGTTTTTTTCAGAAGGATCTAATCTTTTATTGTAGCTCCACATAGCAACAACACCAAACAGAATGATAGGTGGTGACTCTTCACCTAAGTGCCTACAGCTCTATCTTAGTGTACCCTATTTCCTTCACACAATGGATGTACCTTATTTAATTCATGTATCTGTTATAATATGGTTCATTATACACTATTTTCTTTCTGGCTTAGGTTGTAATCTCTTAGATCTGTGGTCCTCAATTCAAATTGTATGTTTAAGCTTAAATACTCAGCTATTTATACTATCATCTGAATCTCTGTTTCTTTTCACAGTGTCTTAATCTGATTACATATCTGTCTAGTCAAGGGGACAATAAATTGTAAAACAATACTTGGAGGGAGGGCTGCAGGAAGAAGAGCAGTAAGTCTCAAAATTGAGATTCTCGTTCTAGAGCGTGCACATTCCATTTACTTTACTTTGTAAAGTATCAAAACTAATATATACAGAAAGCTCTTAATAAATGATGTAGGTGGTAATTAGAGGGGAAAAAATAACACATATTTGGATTGTGTGGCATTGCTTCTTTTACACAGGCTATCCCAGCAAATAGGCTTAAATCTGCAATAAGACTTTAAGCAGGCTTGTGTTTACACTAAGACTTTTGGGACACCCTGTATTAGAGGCCGAGGATCCTACTTTGTCTAATTACCTTTTGGGTAATTATATCCTCTAATTTTGAATGGCTTAACAACTGCTACTATGAACTCAATTGTGTTTTGTAAGAGTATTCATTAACACGTTAATGTTATTTAGTTACACATTACTATTTCCACTCTGGAATAATTTTTGTCTTCCAGACTAACAGGTTTTAGGGCATCCAAGGAGCCTCATCATTCCACATCTGTTTTTAAGGTAAGGTATGAAAATCTAATGTTACAAAATCAAGAGTTAGAGATAACGTGAAATGTCTCTCTCTCTACATATATACACATATATATTTAAAATCTCTGGCTAAGTTTACACTAAGCGTAGTGATATGACTATTATTTGCAATACAACATTTAAACTGTTTTTGTTTGTTTTTGATGTCTGACTCTTAAGAGATCAATATCTACATTTTTAGCAAATTTCTCTCAACAATAGCAATTTCCCCTTTGGGAAACCAAAAAATTCCTGAGTCTGACTATATAAGGCTAATGCTTGGTCAGTCCTTTACATGGTCAATCCAGGTTAAATGGGTCTGAATTTAAAAGGGCCACCTTCTATATAGACTTTTCTATAGAACAGTGAAGAGGAACATCTTTATAACACATGCACATACAGAGTATTTTCTATATCAAATAAGATGGTAAATACCACTAGCATGACAGATGCCTGCTGTTCCAATCATCCAGTTAGAAACCTCTCAAAAAATAAAAAAAAATAAGAAAAAAGAAACCTCTCCATGGGTTAAATATTCTTCAGTGCATCCTGGCAGAATGTGCCACATTTAGAAAATGGAGATTAAACTGTTTACATTCTCTTGATGAAAATGATACAAAAGATCATTTACTAATAATTAATGTCATATCCCACTGGGACCAGTGCCACTTGCCTGGTGTGTCACAGAAAACAATGCAAGAATATGAACACATTTCTCTGAGAAATGAAAGCTTATGGTGCATATTATAGAGATGAGAACAGTAGAAAACAAAAGCAATCACTCAGCTGAGTATTTCAGGCAGAAGTCCCTGCTTACATATTTTGTACACTGCATAAATGAACATTTTTCCCCAGAAAATATTTAGTGAGCATTGAATAAATACTTGGATTTTTTCCCTTGATTTGGAGGAAAAGATGCACATTATCCCCAAAACATCACTCCCAGAATGGCAGAAGATGGAGGGTCAATCCTCTTTCCAAGTCTTCTTTCCACCCTCCTGGAGAGAAGATGCCTTGGCCCCCTGCTCTTCTTTTTCTGTATGAGTTCTTATTTAGAGAATTGTGCCATTAAAATGGCAGGTGCCCATTTCTAATGATGATCTTTCTCTGTCCTAGATGGGGACTTCAAAATGTTTGATGCTCTAACTCATGAGTGGCATATTGAAGCCACATGAAATCCAGGAACGCTCCTCACTGATCTGCTGTCCCTGATCTTGACTGTGCCCTGTGTTGTTTTGTTCCTTCAACTTCCACAGGTTCCCCGGCTCTTGATTTCTTCTCCTCTCTTGCTAGAGTTTTCCTTGCTTTCCTGTTCCCTCAGTTTTCTTGCCTTCTCTTTACCCCAGCTTCTAATGACCATGTTTGCTATGCCTGTTTGTCCATCCTACTGCTAACTCCTTCTCTGTCCTGGTGATCCACTAATTGCCTGGCTTTCCACCTCCTTAGTTTGCCTAACTCTGATTTTTTTCACATCATGTTCCAATACTGATGGCTTCCTTCCTGATTCTCCACATCATTACTGACCTTCTTATTATCTGTTTCTGGGCTCCCAGTCTCCTCTATTTCCAAATCATTTCACACAACACTGACAAAATCATTTTCCTAAACAAGAACTTTTATCATGCTTTTCTCATATTCAAGAACTTTTCTCATCATACTGAGCTGATTCTTTGTTGCCCTCGGAATTAATGCAAATTCTTCATCCTAGAATTCAACCAATGCAAGTCATCATCATCTATGCGACTTTCAGTATTAGAGAGCGCTTAGAGCAAAGATTAAGTGATCTGCTCAGACAATGTAGCAGAGGTGGGAACTGGCCCCAGGTATTTCTGGCTTTGAGGATGGTGCTTTTTCTACCACTCTGTCTTTCCTAGAGCAGTGTAGAACAAAGGAAAGATACCTGAATAGGAGACCAGGAGTTCCCTAAACGAATAAAATCACAGATCTGGTTAAAAGTTCAAAATAATTCTTAATCCTATTATCATCATCAATGAGGTCGATTTATGGTTGGTTTCCTTAACAGTTTTTCTGAAATTCTAGCTTTTCTTAAATAGCCATCCTTTATTCTTTCCTTAGCTAAAACCTAGATAGGTAAATGTTTGATGATAACATCTGTTTCTTATCACCTTTTAAAAATCTTATTGACAGCACAGAGAAGTTTTATTTGAGCCATAAGTGAGTTCACACACAGTCAAGTTATTTAGATTAGAAGATACCTATTTTAGGTCAGAAAAAGGTTGCTTTTATCAGCCACTAAAGGTAGTAGGTCAAGTAGCCATGTTTTGTCAGTCCTGGATATGAAAGCCATTATTTCATTAACTCTGGTTCCTTTTCATAAATATTTCTGTGCCACTTAATTTGGTAAGAATTCCTGTTTTAGACTTAGTTTCTCCTATGTGGATAATTAGGCTGAATTATTTTAACTGGTTATGGATATCTTTCAAAAAGCCCTGAAATTGAGGGGTGGAGTCAAGATGGCGGAGTAGAAAGACTCACATATGCTCGCTCCGAACCCACAGCCCATATATTTCCTGCAAGAAGAACTCCCCACGAATTCTGGATCACTGCAAGGTGCACAGAAACATAGTGGAAAAGATTTCCATTCCAGAGAGCCCTGGAAAGCCAACCCCAAAGGTCCATCGTGCCCCGGAAAGCGGAGCCCACCCCAGCACTGCCCTGGCTGCGGCCCCAGAGGAGCAGATCCGAGCAGGCTTCAGGGACAGAATCTCCAGTGGCTGGGAAGGTCCCTCCACCCACAGACGCTACAGGTCAGTGAGAGAGACGTCTGGGCGGGGCGAGAGGGCAGCGGGGTGTCTCTGTAACTCGGGCCCCCTTGGGAGGAAGCGGCGGAGGCAGAGGCAGGGGTGGTGGCAGAGGCAGCAGGGGCCCCCAGGACTCCCAGAGCAGCAGGCAGAAGATCAGGTCTCTGCATAAACCCCCTGAGGGAACTGAGCCTGGGAGATAGCCCTGCCCCCACCCACCCCATTACTGAAGGTATCTGCATAAAGCCTCTGAGGGAACTGAGCCTGGGAGGTAGCCCTGCCCCCACCTGAGCACCAGAACTTAAGCTCACATTGAATAGCAGCCACAGCCACCGCGGATAGCCCATTTAAATCTCAGACCCCAAGCACTAGCTGGGCGGATCTAGGCGGGGGTGGACAGGAATCTCAGAAGTCTCAAGAAGTATGGGCTGGGAAAATGCCCAGAAAAGGGAAGAAAAATAAGACTATAGAGAGCTTCTTTGAGTGAGTGCAAATGTTCCCACCTTTCAATTCTGATGACGAGGACATAGTCTTACCATCAGGGAAAGACGTGGAGGGCGGGGCCTCTGTATTCCAGACATCCGAGGCGGATGTCCGGTGGGCTCAGGCCTTGGAAGAGCTCAAAAAGGACTTTGAAAATCAAGTTAGACAGGTGGAGGAAAAACTGGGAAGAGAAATGAGAGAGATGCAAGAAAAGCAAGAAAAACGGGTCAATACCTTGCTAAAGCAGACCCAAAAAATGCTGAAGAAAACTCAATTGGCAAAAGAGGTTCAAAAAGCCAATGAGGAGAAAAATGCTTTCAAAAGCAGAATTAGCCAAATGGAAAAAGAGGTTCAAAAGCTCATTGAAGAGAATAGCTCTCTCAAAATTAGAATGGAACAGATGGAGTCTAATGACTTTCTGAGAAACCAAGAAATCACAAAAGAAAACTAAAAGAATGAAAAAATGGAAGAGAATGTGAAATATCTCATGGGAAAAACAACTGACCTGGAAAATAGATCCAGGAGAGACAATTTAAAAATTATGGGACTACCTGAAAGTCATGATCAAAAAAAGAGCCTAGACATCATCTTTCATGAAATTATCTAGGAAAACTGCCCTGATATTCTACAACCAGAGGGCAAAATAAATATTGAAAGAATCCACTGATCACCACCTGAAAGAGATCCAAAAAGAGAAACTCCTAGGAACATTGTGGCCAAATTCCAGAACCCCCAGGTCAAGGAGAAAATATTGTAAGCAGCTAGATTCCGGTATTGTGGAAATACAATCAGGATAACTCAAGATCTAGCAGCTTCTACATTAAGGGATCAAAGGGTGTGGAATAGGATATTCCAGAAGTCAAAGGAACTAGGACTCAAACCAAGAATCACCTACCCAGCTAAACTGAGTATAATACTTCAGGGGAAAATATGGTCTTTCAATGAAACAGAGGACTTTCAGGCATTCTTGATGAAAAGAAAATTTGACTTTCAAACACAAGAATGAGAAGAAGCATGAAAAAGTAAACAGCAAAGAGAAGTCATTAGGGACTTATCAAAAGTGAACTGTTTACATTCCTACATGGAAAGATAATATTTGTAACTCTTAAAATTTTCAGTATCGGGGTAGTTGGTGGGATCACACACACACACACATACACACATACACACATATGTACATGCATGCACGCACACAGACATACACACATGCATGCACATACAGAGACAGAGAGCACAGAGTGAATTGAATAGGATGGGACCATATCTTAAAAAGAAATTAAGGTAAATGGTGAGAGAGAAATGTAGGGGAGGAAAGAGGGTGAAATGGAATGGTGTAAATTATATGTCATTCAAGAGGCAAGCAGGAGACTTTTTAGTGGAGGGAAAAAGAGGAGAGCTGAGAAAAAAAACAAGAAGTTTACTCTCATCACATTCGACTAAAGGAAGGAATAAAATGCACACTCATTTTGGTATGAAAACCTATCGTACAATACAGGAAAGTGGGGGAGAAGGAGATAAGCAAGGGGGTCAGGGGATGATGGTAGGGAGGGCAATGGGAGGAGGGAGCAATTTGAAGTCAACACTCTTGGGGAGGGACAGGATCAAAAGACAAAATAGAAACAATGAGGGGCAGGATAAGATGGAGGGAAATACAGTTAGTCTTACACAACACGACTATTATGGAAGTCATTTGCAAAACTACACAGATAGGGCCTATATTGAACTGCCTGCCTTCCCAAAGGGAATGGGTGGGGAGGGAGGGATGGGGAGAATTTGGAACTCAAAGTTTTAGGAACAACTGTTCAGTATTGTTGCTACTAGGAAATAAGACATACAGTTAATGAGGAATAGAAAGTCATCTGGCCCTATAGGACAAAAGAGAAGATGGGGACAAGAGAAGGGAGGGATGATAGAAAAGAGGGCAGATTGGTGATAGGGAAAATTAGATTGCTCGGTGTATTGGGGTGGGGGGAGGGGATAAAAGGGGAGAAAATTTGGAACCCAAAATTTTGTGAAAATAAATGTAAAATGTTAAATAAATAAATTTTTATTAAAAAAAAAAAGCCCTGAAATTTTGTAAGGCCTGACAGTCAGCACAATATCTATACCCAAGATCTTTAGGAGTATGTTGCCATTGATAGGCGATGTCCTCTCCCATTTTGATTTTTCTTGGACGTTACATGACAATAGCAAAAATCTTTGGAGAACATACACCTTCCTATTTTACTCCTTGTTTGCAGCAATAAGCACAGAGTCTTCAAAAATTTGTCTCTTTCATTTGATTTTTCAAAGATTTTTCTTACATGATTCTGAAATATGCATAGAAGACATCTTGTTGGGGAAGAATCTGTCAAGGACTACTTTACTCAATTAAATTAAATGCTTTTTCTTAGAATTAACAAAGAACAAGGACAATGGGATCTTGTACCCTCTATATTTTTCAATTAGTTGTGTTACTGGAAAGATGTGTTCTGATACAGAGTATCTACTTGGAAAAGTCAGTCTTATTTTTATGCTGTCATCAAGGAAGTCTTCAATGGGTGTGAAGATTATTCTTGTAAAATTTTTACAGAGAAAGAAAGATTAGAATGTGACTTGGTAGCTAATGATATTTCTTTAATTGTCTAATTTTGATAATAAATTCTATGATTTTTTTTCCTAATACTCTCCTGTTCCAGATATCTTGAGAATTACATATCCCTCTATGATCTCAGCCCTGCATCATCCCCAGGAGCGACCTCTTCTGGGTATGCCTGGACAATCCCACACTTTTTTTAAAAAAAAAGCCATTTTAATCTTCTAATGCAGCACAATGAGGATGGTGAAATCAGATTCCAAATGTAGAGGCTCCACTTATTGATGGATGACATTTTTTATTTATATATCCTTTCAATACCATCACAAAAATATTACCTTTAAATATGCTCATGATGTTTCAGTTAGCTGGCTCCCTTATAATTATTTCTGTAATTTTTCCTCTCCATTACTTACTTTTTTATGAAGTAATACTATTCAAACTCTTCCACCATACTCAACTGAATTTTTTTAGGATGTCTATATGTTTAAGCTAGTGTTGCCTTTGGCTGCCACATGCATTAATGGGACTATAACAAGATCAGGAGCCATCCAGTTGAAACCATTATTTAATAGATAAGTGACCTGCCCAGGGTCACTCATTTTTGTAATCTTTTGAGAAAGAACTTGAACTCAGGTTTGTTGATTCCAGAGGAAATGTTCTTTCCATGGCCTCCCTGATGAGCAAAGAGATGAAATATCTGGTTTCCTTGATATGGTCACTGATTTACCTTGACTAAACTTACTAAGAAAATGGTGACAATCTGTGTCTGTATCTGCCCTTTTGTATATTTCCAATTTTTTCATCAACGACTTATTTAAATGTGTAAGACTGGAGTTGCTTCGGTTGAATATCATATCTAATTTTCAGTTTTACCCTTTCTTCTAACATGGAGTTGATTTTGATATTTTCTTTAAACAGGTGGTGATTCTGAATATGCATTGACCACTTGTTTGTAAAAGATTCCTGCAGCGATTTATTTTCTGCTTATTAAAATACGGTCAATTTAATTTCAGTGATGCTATTTGTTGTTTTATTTTTCAGTATTTCTGGGCTCTTGGAGAAGGAATTAATGAAATAATAGACATGAGCTTTCTATAAAAATCAGCAAACCTTTAGCTTCTTTCATTTTTGTACTATAGAAATGAAATCTAATAGAAAATACAAGATTTTCTTTGAATCCAATAATTTTGGTAGGTAGATTGAGGATTTTTCTGGCCAAAATATTGTACCAAAGCAATGAGAATATGTTATGGTATTGACTGATATGTATAAAAAAGGAAGGAATGTGATCTGGGTGGGTGAAGTATAAAAAGGTTTCTCCCTTAAGGCACCTTTTGTTAGGGCTCAAATTCATTTGGATGTGAAGCTAGACAGATTTCCTCTGAGATTACTTTCAATTTATATTGTATTTATGTTGTCTGTACAAAATCATTTGCATACTGTTTCCCTGTAAGAATGTGAACTTCTCTAAGGGCAGAGAATTTTTTTGCCTTTCTTTATATCTCAAGCACCTACAACAGTGCCTAGCAAATAGGAAGGGCATAATAAATGCTTTTTGACTGATTGTCCAGCATTTAGTTATATAGTTATCTATAACGGAGGGTTTTGATCTGTGCCAACAGGAGAAAATATTTAATCAGAGCATGTGAGTATGTTGTCTGGCTTTTATTAGTTGGGTTTGAGTGTCGCTAAGTCTAAAGACCTAACAGTCTGTAATTATTAGAGGGCTCTAACCTTTCTACACTAGGATACTAGAGCTGAGATGCCCCAAGTGGTTCTGAAAAGATGAACTCCGGAACTAATAGTGGAGAATGACACTGAGGAGAGACCACGTTCCCAGCAGCCACTATGTGCCCAGTAGCAATTTAGAGACTGGTAGAATAAATGTACTGGCGAACTCTATATGGCAGCAGTCACAGTGAGACCACTGAGGTTCAAAGGACCTAGCAAAAAGTCCAGTAAAAATAGAATGATGACCTCACTAGCAGAAATAATAATAACCAAATTTATATGAAGTTTTAAGATTTGCAAAGCCCATTACACATGTTTTGGCATTTGAACCTTACAACAATCCTGTGAAGTAGATGCCACTATTATCTTCATTTTATAGATGGGGAAACAGAGCAAAAGAGAGGTCAAGTGAACTACCCAGGGTCACTCATCTATTAAGTATCTGAGGTAGGATTTGAACTCAGTGATGATGGTATGCTACTTTTAATATACCATTTATAGTGTATACACTGAGTACCTAATTGGTACAGTGGATAGAGCTCTGGGCTTAATATAAAGAAGATCTGAGTTCAAGTCTAACTTCAGGTACTTACTAGCTGTGTGACTCTGTGCAAGTCACTTAACCCCTATTTGTCTTAGTTCCTCATCTGTAAAATGAGTTGGAGAAAGAAATGGCAAATCACTCCAGTATTCTTGACAAGAAAACTCTGTGGATAAAGTCCATGGATTCACATACAGTTGGACCTAACTGAATGACTGAACAGCAATGTACTAGATACATGGTTCTTTTGTCCTCACCAATCTCATGGTAACATCTGGCACATAGGCTTTGCTAGTGCACAGTTCTGCTGGTCTCTCAGAATCTCCATTGGGCATGTAATCTCAGCTGAGTGCTTCTCTGGTGGCTACTCAGTAGGAAGTCTGATACTCAAGCCCTGCCTATAATTTATATGAAGAAAATTTTGTGCAAATTAGAGTATTGCTGATACAGTCATTTAACCTCCAATTGTATATTTTTTTCTTCTAGCTGTGTTCCCAATCAGTCTGCATTAAGGAAATTTTGGTCTTAAATCTTACTATTAGATAGGGGGCGCTCTCAATTCAGGTGAAGGATTATTTGAAATCACTTTATCTACAGTGTGATATCTTTTCATGTGTATAATTTACGGACCCTGCTGCTTGGATTCTAATGAAAACCTGTAGAGTGGAAATATTTCAATACTTCAAGGACTGTAATTTCATTGGCATGGATCCTCTCTCCACTAATTCAGATTGGATTCCCTTTACACTTTAGTAGATTTTCTTGAAGAGATGCTATGAGTAATTAATCACCCAAAAGCCATTGATAAGCATCTCTTATGTTATCTAGGGTGATCTACAGGTGATTGACATACAAGAGAAATATCTTGATATATATATTTAGATGGCTGAATTCCTCTCCTGAGAAGAAAATTTCTTTCTTGGCTATGGAGAATGGGATGCATAGTCATAGCCAGTTAGGGCTGGACACAACTACATCTATACTTGAATGTGATGATCTACAATCTCCACAAACAACTCCTTTTGCAATGAGCAGAAGCATTTTCTTTTTCTGCATAAGTCCATTAAGTATGTCCCCATATACCCATAGGTATATAAATAATGTTTTTTCTTGCCTAAACCTGGTAGACTAAAGGAGGGTGGTTACCTGCAGTGAATCACACAGGGATTTTATTGAAGTTCCTCTTAGCTCTAAACATCAGTTTTGGTCTCCTAAGTTCATGATAGATGTGCAAGCAGTGCTTAAGAAATACTTGTGAAGTAAATTCTCTTCTTAAAGTTTTTCCAAGAATAGAAGGCTCTAAGGAAATCTTTATCCTTTAGCAATCTAAACATAATACAAATATTTTACTTGCTATTATTAAAGTCAATTCAACAACCATCTTTTGTTATATCAAGTTCCAAGAATTTTCCCAAATATTTGCTATCCGCCCCTCTTTCAGATATCTTGAAATTTATAAATTAAATTTATTAAGCACCTATCATATAAAATCCTCATTCTATCCTACAGGGGATACAAGGAGAAGAACCAAACAATCATTGTCCTCAGAAAGCTTACATTCAACAGGAAGATACAACCTGTAGACAAATCAAGTACTCCACAAACATTTATTAAGCCCCGACCATACGCTAAACAGTAATGACACAAGACTGGGGAATCCCTATTCCCTCTAGTATGAAACGTAATGTCATTGTTTTGGCATTCAAAGCTCTTCACAGACTGGCCCTATGCTATCTTTCTAGTCTTCTCACATTTTATTCACCTCCTCACACACTGTGGTCCAGCCATAGTGGCTTGCTTTATATACTACATGTAGAATGCTCCATCTGTCATCTCGGCCATTTCCATTGCTATACCCCATGCCTGGAATGTACTTCTCTTTGCTTCCACCTCTTGTAATCCTAGATTTACTTCAAGGAAATGCATTTTCTGATCTTTCTAACTCCTAGGAAATCCACTCCCCAGACTTGTACTCATTTATTGCATGTTCTGTTAATTCTCATGTGTGTACATGTTGTCCTTCCCATTTGAATACCTTGCCTTCAAGGGCAGGAGTTGTTTTTGCCATCCAATTCTTGTTGTTCAGCACATTGCCTTGTACTTGGTAAGCACTTAATAAATGCTTGCTGACTGGGTAATTGTCAGAAGAGACAGCTCATACAGTGAATGAAATCAGTGGTCAAAAAGAGACTAGATAGGATATTGAATTGAATCTAGTATGATGAAATTTGATGGGCATAATTATCAAGGCATCTAGGTGGCAAAATGGATAGAGTTCCAGGTCTAGAGTCCAGAAGACTAATTTTCATGAGTTCAAATCTGGCCTCAGACACTTACCAGCTATGTAACCCTGGGCAAGTCACTTAACCCTGCTTACTTCAGTTTCCTCATATATAAATTGAATTGGAGGAGGAAATGGCAAACCACTCCAGAATCTTTGCTAAGAAAACCCCAAATGGGGTCATAAACACTCAGATATGACTAAAAATGACTGAAAAATACACAAACACATACATATATATGCAAATACATATGTATACAAATGCACATATGTAAACATTTGAGGAGAAAACCACAACTAGGATGGGACAATCCTAGAGCTCTGATCCAAGGTGCCATCATGGAGGTGTATGCTTTCTCTTGGTGCCACTATGATGCCAAACTATCTACATAGATTGGCCTTTCACAAAGATCCACATGTGGTAAAGAGAAGTAGGTGGTCAATTCTTTGTACATATTTTTTTAGACAAGGGAGAAAATAACATAAAACATATTTTTGCATTAAGGCAGCCATTCAGTGTTTACCAAACACAAGAGGCATTTTTCAGGTAAGGTGAGAGCTGTAGGTAACATCTGTGAAATCACCAGACTATCAATGTATTGGTAATGTTTTCCAAACTACTTTGTGAATAGGGGCATGGCTTCCTTTCGTTCAACCTTGGCCCTACCTTTAGCTTTGAAAATCTTAAAACCATTTCTCCTCTTCTCTCCAAAATGGCTTTACATACAAATCTTAGCACTTTACACATTAATCTCACAGTTTTTTTGAATGCAAACTCTCAGTCCAGTTAAAAATGTTAGCTTGATTAAAACTGAAGTTCCCTAAAGATTCTGTTTCCATTCACCTTATGCCCTTGGAGCCATCTAAGGTGTGAAAACTGTTATCAATACAAAACCCTTTCCACTCTGCACCCAGAAAGAGGCAGACAGACCTCAACTTTCTCTTGTTTTTTCATTTTGGTAAATTAAATGAAAAAATTCAAATGTATAACTTCTACTATTAACAATTCCTAACAAGACAGCTGACAATAGCTCCAAAATGGCTTCCATTAATAGATCCCATTTCTTTAGCACAATAACGAGACGAAGCCACAAAGGGCCTTCTTTTGTGTGGCTTTGGGAATTCCCTTCTATAACAACAACAATGAAGATGGATGATGATGATGCTAATTGTTTTGTTGCTGGCCCATCCTCTCCAGTCCTGTCTGACTCTTTGTGATCCCATTTGGGGTTTTCTTGGCAAAGACACTGGAGTGCTCTGTTGTTTCCTTCTCCAGATCATTTGACAGATGAAACTGAAGAAGCCATGCTCATATTTGCAAAGTAGTTCAGAAAACAACATTACCAATACATTGTACCAATACAATACCAATACATAGTCTGATGATTTCACAGATGTTACTGAAAGTTGTTGATAAACTGAGATTCTCCATTTCTAAGGATACACAAACTGAAGCACTCTTCTTCCTAACCACACACATTCCAGTTATTCAGATGCCAGGTCTGTCTGCCAAAGCAGACAGGTGAGGCTTCTCATCCAACCGGAATTGCCTGAGAACATTTTTCAGACTAAATCATTAAATCTCTGGATGGAGGATGCAACCACACTAAAGTGAGAGGAGTCCAGACACAGGAGACTCAGTTGTTCCTGGTTCAATAATGTTGCAAATGTTCTCGAGTGCCTGATGCTTCTCCATGATAACCTACTCCCAAGTAAGCAGAGACAAGTGCCTCTGATCACCAGCCTCTCCCTGCCCTTCCACACTAAAGGATGGGAATGATTCAAAAAGAGTTACCAGTTGCTGTTTTTTATAAATCCACATTACTTTGAATATTTTTCTTCTCCCACATACTTTTTTTAACATTCTTGCTTTTTCTGCACAAGTGTCTTTTGACAGGTCTCTGCCTGGCATGATTTAGTGTATGGGGTTGTAGTTTTCATGGGACATACCCAAGGAGTCAATGATCTAGACATCCATAGATGGAGGGGAAGTATCAGTGAATTATCATTGCTGGAATTGACAAGTTTGGTGAATAAATTAATATGTTTATTTCTCTCATTTTAAAGGAAAGGTTTCTTTCTAGATATGTTAGAGTTAGTTCAGTTGCTGATAACAACATGACTTCTAGTGACTGCTGCAATAGAATAAATCTAAAATTCCTTGTATTTCTGTTGGAAATATAAATGAGAAGTCAATATTACTCTAAGGAGCTATAATTTTGAATTTGAGACTCCAAAAGTTTTAATCAGTGGTTTGCATGGTTGTACTAAAACAAAAACAAACCAACAAAAAAAAAAACCAAGCAGGGAATTTTCATGTGAAAAGAAAAAAGGAGCAAGAAACCAGCAGGTGAAAATTAGAGTTCAATTCAAAGATTTTATCTTTCCCTCTCCTGAACTGCACCTCTTCTCTGCAGGAATTCAGTGAGTTTCTGCGACAAGAGTGGACAATGCTTTTGCTTCTCTATTGTTAGGTTATATATAGTCTTGGTAAGAGTTAAATACAGAGCATTGTAGGGGATACAAATACATACATACATACACATACACATATTCACAAAAGCAAACGTCATGCCATATATCCCAAAGCATAAAAAGGAAAATTATTAAGCTTTCCAAAAATTAAATGGTGACTTCACCAAGCCAAACTGATAAGCTGAATCTGAAGACAAAAATCTAGCAAATCACCTTTTGCCAATCTGATTTAGAATCAACAGATGAAAAAACACATTTGGGGGAACAGAGACCTTATATATTCTGTCAAGTGCTTAGTTTAATGTTTCCTCATTAGATTTGACACATATCTTTGTGACATAATAGGTGTACCAATCACCTGATCAATAAGCATTTATTAATATTAAATGCCAACTATGTGTCAGATACCAGGGACACAAAGGAAGAAAAAAAAAACCAAACCTATCACAGAATATGTCTATTCGGAGGAATACTGTTAGCTACATCTGTCCTAGTTATTTTCCTTGCCCTGTAAATTACTTTTAATTAATAGCCTGTAGAACTTACAAAGGTAATCTTATACGCCACCATTTCCATGACTCCATTAACAATAGTTTATCATGACACTTACATTGCTAAATTTTTACTTTTCATTCTGCTTTTAATAATGGCTTGCACATAAAGAAAATGAATAAATAATTTTCCTTTCCAGTATCATGCTGCTCTCGTTCAGTGATCCCATTTGGAGTTTTTTTGGCAAAGGTACTGGAGTGGGTTGCCATTTCCTTCTCCAAGTGCTTTACATGACACACTAAGACTATTTAATAGGCTTTTACAGGTAGGAAATGAGGAAATGGAGAGACTAATATTTTAAAACTTTTACACTTTTTCTGCATAGTAGAGAACATAACATCTGAACAATTTTGCCAAGCGCCTCATTTATGGCAAGTGAGCCACCCACATCACCCTGCTTGTTCACAATAAAACCTCATTATAACAAAGCTAGTTATGGGTTTAGGTGTGCCTTTGAGATAATCAAATATTCTGCAATGCATAACAATATAAAATGAAGACCTAGTGTAACAGTCAATACACGAATATTACTCATCTCTCACCAGCAGTATTACAAAAAAGGTTCACTATGTCATCGCTTAGTTAAAATATTTTAGAGATATGACTTTGGAATACAACTATATTTTGGGGAGGAAATAAAGATAAGGATTAAATCTACTATTTTGGAGGGGGAGGTAATCAGATCTGGAATTTCATAGGCAGGAAATGGCTTTGATTGTGTTAGGAAAGGACTTTTATCAATGCAGAATTGCAACTCTTCTACAATTTACACTCTTAAGAAATGGTCTGAGTGCACTAAAAGGTTAAATGACCTACTCAAGGTTGAATCAAGGTCTTCTGGACTCAGAGGCTATCTCTCTATCCACTATGACAAAGATCCACAAGGCATCACTGAATTCCACTCAGTTCCATGACCAAAGGCTAGACCTGTTGGCCTACTGATTATCGACTGATAAAGATGGTCAGGAGGTAGACCAGGTGATACAGTGCAGAGAACATAGCACAAAACATTGGCTACTATTAGGTCATGCCATAAGAAATTAACAGCTGGTCACATAGATTTTTTTTAAAAATTTTGGCTTGTAACACTAGAATGAGGGACTCTTAAGAAAAGGCAGATTACAGAGAATCCAAGTGCATGTTTGGTATCAGACTTGCTGACATACTCAAGAATACTTTAAACTTCAAGCTGAAGGACAACAAAATAATATTCACACAGAAAACATTATTGGATACTGTGAATGACAACATGGAGAAAAGAAGCATGATGGAAGAAGGGCTGTGATTCACAGAAAGAAACAATAGGAAAGCATGTGGGGAATATTGTAACTTGAGATATCTATACACCAATTCACAGACTTTATTGAATGATAAAGTAAATTTGCAATTTTAACAGAGAGAAGTAACATAATTTTATAGGTACTGCTGTGATTTGGTGAAATGAGGCTATGATAGCAATGGAAAGGTGTTATATCTTTTTTTAAAGGAGAAATCTAATAGAAGAAAATGAGAAATCATACTTAAAGTTGAGAAAGTAGACATCTATCTGGAATTCTACAAAAATGATGGTTGAAAATGCTGAGAAAATTTAAAAGATGATACAATGAGAAAGAAATAGAAGTGACACAATTACAGGACATATTGTAGGTATATACTGCTCAATCAAGTAGAAAATATGGGTGACACTTATATTACAAAACTGTCATAGTAGTAAAACATTGCCGTGATCTGAGTTTTCAACTACCTGGAGATTTGGTGGCTGACTTGATCAGCTAAAACCATAATGTCTAATAATTTTTTAATCTCATTTCATAGAAGGCAGAGGAAATAATGAGGGGAATTGTTACTCTGAACTCATTTTTCATCAATAGAGAAAAAAAACAACTCAACTTTTTTGGGGATATAAATACAAGAACTATAAGGGAAAATGACAATATATCACAGAATTTATGTTTGTTAAGGAAGGAACCCCTGAGCATAGTCCAATTTTCTGCTGGAACATCTATGCTCTATTGTCTTATTGGTGTATCAGAGTCCAAAAACCTCAAACACACTCCATTTCTTGGCTTCCTTATTTCTCTTGACCCAGGTACTGTTCTTCCAGTCATCCAAATTCACAAAGGAGGATTTATCCTTTACTCTTCAAGCTCATCACCACTCCAATCCAATGAATTGGCAAGTTTTGTCATTTCTAGCTCCTCAGCATTTCTCACATCTATCTCTTCCTCCCTACTCATACCATAATCTCTGTAGTTCAGGCCCGTGCAACCTCTAGCATGGACTATTGTAATAGTCTCCTAATTGGTGTCACTTGATTGATTCTCTCCTTGCTCCAATCCATCTTCCATATAGCTGTCGAAATGATAGACTTAAAATATAGTCTGACAATGTCATCCCCTATTCAGGAAACTTCAATGGTTCCCCATTGTCTTTAGGATAAATCATAGTATCTGAAATTCTTTATGTTTTAGTTCCAGACTATTTTTTCCAGATTGATTACAGATTGTCTTCTCTTTCCCTTTGCATTCAACACTTCTGCCAAACTGGTCTAATGACCATTTTTGTTCACAACATTCCTGTCCTTAATGTCGTGCCTTTATATAGGCTCTTAACCTTCCTTTTGGAACTCCAGTCCCTTCCAGAGTCAGTTTTAATGTCACCACCTTCAAGATGCCTTTCTGGATTGCTCTTAATGTTAATGGCCTTAAAGCAAATGTGTGTATTTGTATATATGTTTGTGTATATCTATCTCTATATACATATATATCTATGTATCCTATATCTACTTGTCTGTAGACATGCTGCATCTTCATCAACAGATGAAGCTCTTTGGGGTCAGGGACTTTCTTACTTTTATCGTGGTACTCCCAGCACTTTATATACTGCCTTCTCCATTTGTTGTAACCATATGGATGGTGTGGTGATGGCTGATGGAGCACCTGTGGTTTTTTGGTGTTAATAATTACGCCAAAATCAGTACAAGTAGCAGAGAATTGATTCATACTTTGTTGCATCTCAGCTGCAGAGGCTGCATTGAGTGCACAATCATCTGCAAACAGAAAATCATGCACCAACGCTCCCTTCACTTTGGTCTTGCTAGTAGTCTTTTCAAATCAAAGAATTTACCATGAGTATGGTAGCTGACCTTGATGTTGTGTTCATCCTCACGGTGGCTGAAAACATCATGCTAAAAAGCATGCGAGCAAGCACACAGCCATTTTTCACTCCATTGGTGACTGGGAAATTGTGAGAGCATTGTCTACCGTCCAGAATTCAGCAAACATGACATCATGAAATTGTCATATAATACTGAAGAATTTCTCCGGGCTATCAAATTTTGGCATAATTTTCCATAAGCCCTCATGACTAATAGCGTCAAAGGCCTTGGTCACATCTACAAATGTTGTGTACAGACGTCTGTTCTGCTCCTGGCATTTTTCCTGGAGTTGTCCTGGAGTTGTCCTGGAAGCAAACACCACATCGACTGTTCCATGGCCCTTTCTGAAGCCACATTGACTCTCAGGTATATGACCATCTTTCAGGTAAAGGATCAGCTTATTAAGGAGGACTCTAGCAAGAACCTTGCCAGCAGTGACTAAGACAGAGACCCCCCGCTGTGATTGTCCCAGGACAATCTATACCCTTTACCTTTATAGAGATGGACAATGGAGGCATCCTTGAACTCCTGGGGGATAACCTCCTCTTGCCATATAACCTGAAAAATTTCAATCCGCTTTTGTATGAACAATGGTCCCCCTACTTTGTAAATCTCAGCTGGAATAGAATCAGCACCAGGTGCTTTGCCACATGAAAGGAGCGTAATGGCCCTCAAAACCTCTTCTTCAGTTGGAAGTTCAGCTAAGGAGGGACTGACTTCAACCTGAGGTAAACAGTCAATGGCCTCAGCACTGATTGATGATGGTCTTTTGAGAACACCATGGAAGTGTTCAATTCATCTCTCTAGGATCATGTTCTTATCACTAATCAATGTGGCTCCATCAGCCCTGAATAATTGTGATGCACCATAGGTTTTTGGCCCATAAATAGCTTTCAGGGAATCATAAAAGTGCTTTGGCTTGTTACTATCAGCATAAAACTGAATTTCATCTGCCTTCTTACTAAGCCATGAATCTTGTATCTCTCTAAGCTTTGCTTGTACTTTAGTTTTGATGGAATTAAATGCTGCCTTCTTAGAGATGGATGAACTATCCTGCTGGTAAATCCTGTGGAGTTCTCATTTTTCATTTAGCAGCTTCTGGATTTCCCTGTCACTTTCATCAAACCAGTCTTGGTGTTTGCAAGTCTTCTGACCCAGATGAGCAAATGCAGTGCTATGGATAAGTTCACTTACCTTGGTAGTGCCCTTTCCAGGGATGTACACATTGACAATGAGATTGATGCACAGAGCTAACTCAGTGTGTGGGAGGTTCCAAAGAAAAGTCTGGGAGAGGAGAGGTATTAGACTCTCAAAGTGAAGGTCTACAGAGGTCAATGCTGACCTCACTGTTGTATGCCTGCGGAACATGGACAGTCTCCTAGTGCCATGCCAGGAAAATGAATCGCTTCCATATGAACTGTCTTAAGAAGATTCTGAGGATCACCTGGAAGGATAAGGTACCAGACACTGAAGTCCTTGCTCAAACTAAACTGCCATACATTCAAACTATGCTTCAGAAAACACAACTCCAATGGGCTGGCCACATTGTTTGAATGCAAAATGTATGCTTGCCAAAAAGGATATTTTATGGAGAACTCACATGGGGCAGGTAATTACATGGTGATCAGAAGAAGCAATACAAGGTCACTCTCAAGGTCTCTCTCAAGAACTCTGGATTAGACTGTGCAACATGAGAGACACTGGCACAGGGCCTCTCAGCATGTTGTACCCACATCAGAAAAGGTGCTGTGGTCTGTGAGCAAAGCAGAATTGAAAGAGCACAAATGAAATGTAGGATGTGCAAATTTGGAGTAACCACCCCAAATGTTCACACGGATCATCTGTGCCTAATCTGTGGTGTAGCACTCCAAGCTCATATTGGTCTGATCAGCCACAGTCATACACATTTGAAACTTCACTTTATCATGGTTATATCATTTTGGTTCTTTCTGAGAAGGAAGGACAACAACCAACCAATATAATGCCTAGCACACAGTAAGTCATTAATAAATCCTTGTTTTTGATTGACTGATAGTCAGATATGACCTTAAATTTTACAAAGCAGAAGTTGATAATTCAGATAAAATATAGGTAAGCTTCACAAAAGAAGATTCTAAAGGGGACTATGTCAAAAGAAAATTAAAGTGCTTTCAGCAACAGAAGTAAAAAATATGTGAGTATAAAATCATGAATGGCCCAAGTGAGAAAGAAATGAAAAAAGAAATTTAAAGAAACCGTGTGGTAAGACAGATTGCTCTTTGAGCTCAGACTTAAAATAGTAGGTACTAAATATGGAAGGAGAAATACACAACCGAAGGTAGGAGTAAACAACTAGTATTAGGTTTATAGAAAACAAAACCAAAACCAAATGAAGGATGTGAAAAATAATACCAATGTTTTTATATGACAAGATCACGATGTGAAAATATTTCAATCAATGGATTAAGGCAATGGTTTACTGAACCGAGTGCTGAGATTGTAGTTAGGAAGCCTTGGGTTTGAATCCTACCTTGTTCACTTACTATCACTATATGACTCTGGATAAGTGATTTAACCCCTTGGGTCTCATTATGAATGAGGGTGTTAGACTTGATGAACTTCTAAATCCTTACAGCTTTTAAATCTATAATTCTATTCATCCAAAGAGCTGGACAAAGGGTTGAAATTAATATGAATTAATTGAAAAGAAATGAACACAATGTCTAGTATTTACTTTAAAAAATTCATTTATGTAAGCAGAGGATACAGGAGACCTGGCTTGACATGAAAAAATACATGAACCAACAGTATAAGATGTGGTGGTCAAACCACTCTCTTCTCAAACAAAAATGAAAACAAATCTACACTAATAAAAGTGTAGTTTCCAAATCTAAGATGGTATAGTCATAGAACTGTGTAATAATTAGAACTAAAAAGGAGATCACTTAGTCTAACTCTTTCATTTTTACTGAAAGAATAAAAACTAAGGTTATGTGACTTGCTCAAGGTCACAAAATTACAGAAATTCAGAACTAGAAGAGAACTAAAGAGCCATCTAAATAATGCCACTGTGACTTGAAAAAACATCCCTTACATGAGATTTTGGACTCATGATCAATCCCTTGGCTTGAAGGCTTCTAGTGAAGTTGGGGAGGGAGGGAGGTTTCATCACCTTTCAATCCACTCAACTTTGTACTAAGTAGGGCAGAAGATGTGATTATTAGCAAATATCTCCTCTCATGGAGGCAGCTGGGTGGTTCAGTGGACAGAACACTCAGCCTGAGTTTAAATCCAGCCTCAGACACATACTAACTGTGTGAGTCACTTAACCTTTGTTTGCTTTAATTTACAAGAGAGGGAAACAATAAATTACTCCAGTATTTTTGCCAAGAAAACCCTACAGACAGAATTGGTGAGCTATGGTCCACAAGATCGCAGAGTCAGACAACTGAATAACAACCATCTCCTCACCTCCATCAAGGCTGCATTTATCTCTTTGCAGCTATTAGCCATTCCCCTTGGTCCAGCCCCTCTGGGGTCACACAGGCTGATAGAACCAGGAATAAATCCGGATCTCTTCATTATCAGATGGATGCGAAAGTGCTATGAAAACTGTAAAGTTTTCATAATATAATATAAATATATGTAATATAAATATATTATAATATATAATATAATATTAATAGTATAATATATTATATTATATAAATGCAAGTATAATATAATATAGTAAACTATAATATAAATGCAAGAAACTGTTGTTGTTATTGCAATATGTCAAATTCCACAATACAGCAGAATGACTTTAAGATAACACCAAAAATATTAGAAGTGATGACCTTGATGCATCTTGATAACATAATGGATAGAAAGTTGAATTCAGTATCAGAGACATCAGAGTTCAAATCCTGTCTCTAGCACTTACTAGCTGCGTGACCCAGGGCAAGTCACTTGACTCACCTTATGTTTCTTCATTTGTAAAATAGGGATGATATTAGTACCTACTTCTGAGGATTGTGAGGATCAAATGAGGTAACATGTAAAGCACTTTGCAAACTCTAATGCTATAGAAATGTTAGCTGTTATTATTATCTCAGTTGTGTTTAGCATGTAAGTCAAGTATTTTTAAATTCCCTATAAAACAGTATTGAGAATATTTTGAAAAAAAAAAGCTCAGAGAATAACAAAAGCTCTCAAATCCCAAATTCCAGAATAGATGATTAGGCCAAACCTTCCTTCAGCAGTTATTCCTTTAGAATATGCAGCACATTTTATCCAGCCTACAGTACAAGATGTTGGGTCAAAAGACTTCATATAACCAGAGACCTTATCTGTTAAATCCTATGATTTTACTTGATTTCATATTGATTAAACAGCTTCTGCACCTTGCAATAATATGCTGCTATTAATAGGGGCAGCTAGGTGGTGCAGTGGATAGAGCACCAGTGCAGGAGTCAGGAGGACCTGAGTTCAAATCTCACCTCAGACATTTGACACTGTGTGACCTTGGGTAAGTCACTTAACCCCAATTGCCTCATCCTGGGTCATCTTCAGTCATCCTGATGAATATCTGGTCACTGGATTCAGATGGCTCTGGAGGAGAAGTGAGGCTAGTGACCTGCACAGCCCTCCCTCACTCAAAAACAAAGTCAAGTGCAAATCATGTCATCATTTCTCTGATGGCATGGCCTTCTTTGGCAATGAAGGATGAACACACACAGAACTATTAATACAAAAGGCCCACAGATGTCCTAAGATTCCTTTTATTTCATTTTATTTCTTTGGAAAGAAAAGTCCTGTCCTGTGTATTGCTTTCAGTATCCATTGTCTTATCATTATGAAAATCATCCAAACGAGGTTGATTGATAAATAAATGGCCATATTTCCTTTTCTCTCTCCTCTTTAGCAGGTAAAAATAATTTCAATAATCCTGGGACCAATAAATATTCCACGTGGTTCTTTCCAAATCTTGAATAAAGATTTGTTAATTGGTACATTTCCTTTTATTCATTTTGAAATTAGCAGGTGGTGGCCACATGTCAACTGAGATCTTTAAAGAACCATGCTTTAATTTTGGAGGTGGAAAGGCTTGCTACAAGTGCCACGGTATCATGATTATTATTAGTGACTTTGATTAAGAAGTCTCAGAGGACAATCACATTCCACAGGTGGAAAACAGCGAATGTGCTGTGTTGGTAGACCTTTAAAAGAGATAATAGGCTTCCTCAGAGTTATAGACCTGTCAGTTTAACACTAATACCTCAAGAAAGACTGGAACAAATCATTCAGCAACCAATTTCCAAGCACCTGGAAAGGCAGAGCACCAACAGGACTTTGTGAAGAAGAAAGCATGTCAGGAACAATATTATTTCTTTCTAAGAGTGATGGTTCTTGCAGGCATGAGGAATGCAACTGACACCCTAGGTTTAGCTCTACAGAGAAGAGGAAAATCCACTTTCTTTTTGAAATGTGCTAATAGGCTTCACTTGACAAATTGCTTCTTCTAGGACATCAAGTGGTGATATCTTTCCTTTAAATAGATTCTTATTTTTTTTCTGTATTCTCCTTGGTTAAAGATTGTGCAGATAGATAAAAAGAAGCAGTGCTGGCCTGTGTCTAGGTCATAGGTTTGCTACACTACTCTCTTCCAGCTTTTAAGAAAAAAAATGTTACAAGGTAGAAAAGATGTTCCTTCCTCTTGCTCCATGATTTTTAAATGGTACGCCAGAAATATAACGTGGCTGGATTCATTCCTAAAGTGCAATCTCTTATTTGCAAATTACAAAGTGGGATTATTCCTAGGCTGGGTCATATGTGGACACAGAGTTCAGATTAGTCTATTTCCAGATATAAGCAAACAGAAATAAGAATTAGGGTCTTTGTACAATGTACCCTGAGTGGCTGAACTAGACTTCCAAGGCCTGCAGAACTGCAAACTACATTCCCAGGTGGAGAGCAGGAAATGGACCTAATCTTTTTGGTTTCTCTATCTACTATCTTCTGGATCTAGTCCACAATTACTGAAGCCATGGGATCAATTCTTTCTTTTGTGGAAGCCTTGGCCTAATTGTTGAGAAGTGATCCAAATAATCTCCTATCATACCATTATTTTGCAGCAATCTTTGCCAATAAGCTGGAAAAGGACACTTCCTTATTATTGACTGGGATGACTTTGTCCTAAAATATACTATCAGTTTTGTACTGTTTCTAAACTTTCATTAGAGATAGAGAACTATGAACTAGTACTTAACACATGCTTTTGGTGTTCTTATTTTATATGGGGGAGAAATAAGAGAGTATTTTGTTTGTTCCTCATAAAAAAGGAAAGCCTTTTTAATGGTACCTATCTTCTCCTTTCTCAAATGAGATAATCTATGGAAAGCACTTGATAAATGGAAATGTCCACCAATATCACTATTCTTGAATTTCTGAACTGTTGGGCTCTTTTAAAACTTCCCATAAACTAAACTTCTCTTATTTATATTCCTATTGTTTATACTCTAACAATAGTGCTATTGATGCTATAGTTCTTGGTGCTTTTTAAGAAGAGTTAGAGAATTTTAAAACAATTTCTTAGTGTATTTTAGTTCCATTTTTCTCAAATGCTCCATTCAACTTAGACAATATGACAGAAAGGTTCTTGATGCAATCATAAGCCTGATAGCAGAATAGTTTCCCATCCATTCAGGCTGTAGTTAACTTAGCAATAGTTAGGACTTAGCTGATTTAAAACAAAAAACAGATAAAGGATTTCTTCTTGCTTATGCCAGCCACAGTTGAACTATATGATCCTTTTCCTATATAGAGAAGTACCACATTTGAAATCATGTGGGCACATACTCAGTTGGTACAGTGGAAAGAGCACTGGCTCCGGAATCAGGTGACCTGGCTACTAACTCTATTTCTCCAACCTACTTATCATCTGTGTGACCTTGTGTGAGTCATAACCTCCTGGTACTACATTTTCCTTATCTGAAAAATGAAAGAATTAGACTAGATGGGCCTGAGATTATTTTTAACTCTAGAATTATGAACATATGATACTATGAAGACTGATGCATGTAATCGGAATAATCTATGAATTTTCTATAATCCTTAGGTCAGGGAGGTAACTATGATCTAATGTAATGACTGAGAGATTAGATAAAAGCCTGTGGACTCAAGACTTAAGTTGTTACCAATTGAAAGAACTCATTTCAGTTACCTTATTCTGGAGATTTAAACCTAAAAAAGATGCAAAGAAGAAATACCAAGGTTCTCAATGAGAACACAGAATAGGAACATGAAGAACCTATCAGATGTCTTTATATTTGTTACGAGATTTAACACAGAAAAGAGGAGAAAGATCTAAAACATGGATTTAATGAGTACCTCCTCAGAACAGCAAAACAAAACAAAGAACAAATAAAAAGAAAGCAAACAAATCCCACAAAACAAATTGAGAAGCAATCAGTTAATTTTAATTAGTGGTATCCTTTCTCATATTTTGTATGGACAAAATATATGTTTTCTTTGTAAGACTGAATTGTAGGTCCAGAAGTTATGTGACATGTTTTCTTTATAATAATGTATACTTTATATCTAATGTCCTAACTAGACACAAAATCTAAAATGTCATTCAAATTACATATGTTGTAAATTCTCTCTTGATTAAAATACATTCTAATGAAATTGTTTATATTCCCATCAAGAAGAAGTAAAAACAGTGAAAGAGGTTGAAAGGTTAAGATACTTTAAGAGTATAAAGAAAAAAAGAGTATAAAGTATACTGAAGGAAACCAATAAAAGAAACACATGAACCACATACAGGAATGTGCCATATGGTACAAGAAATGGCAGTAAAAGGGCAAAGGAACAAGCCTTGAAATATACATTTAATAAAGAAAGGATACTCCACCAAGGTGGTAGATAGTTTACAAGGAATCCAAGTATGGGTCAACCCTATCAACTGGTTTGAGAAAGAAAAGGAAAAAAAAACAAAATGGATGGCATGAACTGGTAAATGAGATCAGACAGAGTCAAATAATGTTAAGACAATGACTGACCTATTACTGAAGAAGCATATATGGTAAATACCCAATTTAATATGAAAACAAACCAAACAGATTCTAGTAATGAAAGGAGTACAGTAATTATCAGGAGCACCTTTAATTTAGATCTTATGCTTTTGATAAATTACTCTTATTTTCCAAAGAAGCTGATTAAATACATAGGTTTTAATAACTATAGCTTGTAATTATAAAGTATTTTAAAGTTTAAAATGTGGTTTTCTTATATCAACCTTGAAAAGGATAACTGCATTGGATGGTCTCTAAGATCCCTTTGAGTTCCAAATCTATGATCTAATTATGTCTCATTATTCCCCATTTTATAGATAAGAAGACTAAGATTCAGAAAAAATTTGCCTGAACCTAAATATCAGAGCTAGTAAATGAAATGATTTGAAATGTAAGATCCTCTCCCCCTCCCTTTCTCTCTCTTACTCTTCCTCTCTATCATTTCAGAAGAAAAGCTGGTTCTCTCTTCTCCCCTAAACTCTCACCTTCCTGATTACTCTTGAGAGCAACACCATCATCTCAGTCCTTGAGGTTCTCAAGCTAGGAAGTATCCTCTACACCTTACTATCTCTCATCTTTCATATCCAATCTGTTGCCAAGACCTGTTGTTTTCACCTTTGTAGCATTCCTCAAATTCCCTTCTCTACTTTGATACTCTGGTATAGGCTTTCATTCTGTCACACCTAGACTACTGTACTTACTAGCTGTGAGCTTCTGGGCTAGTCATTTTACCCTGTTTTCCTCAGTTTCCTCATTGGTAAAAATGAGCCAGAAGAGGAAATAGCAAGTCACTCCAGTTTGTTTGCCAAGAAAATCTTCAAATGAAGTCATGAAGGATCAGATAAAATTGAAAAACAACTTTATCATAGCTAGGATAAGTTAACATTAAGTAACTGGTCTTTGCTAAAACTACAACTTCTACATCTCAATAAAGAGAAGACTTTCGAGGAAAAATCTGTGAAATGCATGCCTGTATAATGTTACACAGAACTTGTTATTTGTCTGAACTATTTTTCTTGATTCTAAGAAATACTTTTTAAGATTTTCTCTCTTAGCTCATCAAGCTGGCTCAGTGTGAGTCTAGCAAGACTATTCCTGATCTTTGCAAGTAAGTCAATCTTATGGTTTAAAATTAGATTTTTTGGACACATTTTTGTCAAATAAATACAGAATATATATTTTATGACATTTGTTAAAATTAGCTTTCTTTTCTAAAACCTATGATTATGAGCATCTTGTGTAACAAATTTAACAAACATTTTTAAAGCTCTGTGGGCACAATGTGCAGACTATTAACTAAATCAAAGTTTAGATAAGACATTGTCTCTGTCCTCATAAAGACTACAGCCTGATAGAAGAAGCAGTCTATATACAAAATATTTATCTAAATACAAAATATAAAAAAATATTTTTATACAAAATCTGCAAAACAAAATAAAATATAATCCATGAATAAAAAGATGCAAGTCAGGTGCTCTGTGAGGGTGTGAAAAGTCATTACCAAATAGGGCTCCAGGGATGCTTTCATGAAAAAGGTAACATTTAGGTTGGGTCTTACTTTTTGGGTTTGTCACAATGAGATTGATATATGTGATATTACAAATATGCTTTTGGAAATATTACAACTGAAAATAGAATATTTGCTATATATACATATGTGTGTATGTACATATACTTATATATTGTAAAATCTGGACAAAGACTTGTTTGTGTGTTCCAATTAATTGTCAAGGCAGTAGACAATGGAAAAAAATGTGGCATATGGAAATTTAACTTGTCTCATTGCCCACATGGCTCCCTTGGGCATGTTGAGTACACATTCTTTGGTCCCATCTCTGTTCTTGGCCATAGAATCTGTGACTTTGTTGGGTTGACCATGGATTCTTCTCCAGTGTATCTGAGGATATGGCCCTAATAAAAGAGATATAGTTATGGCCCTAGTTTAAATCTAAAACCAAATCCATCTTGAAGGGCCTAGTTGAGATCTGATTTCCATTCAATATAATTATTTATCTGTAAGATTACAAATTAAGGAGTCTTATCTCTACTTCTAAGACCTCTGTAGGCTTTGGAAGACTCATGTGAACTGAAACAGTGGTAGGTAAAAAGAACCAGTTGAAAAATTTGTACAATAACAACACCATTATAAAGAAAAACAACTTTGAAAGACTTAAGAACTCTGATCAACACAATGACCAACCATGATTTCTGCTCATCTCCTGACACAGAAGTGATTGAGTCAGGGTTAAGATGAAATATAAAGTTTCTGGACATAGACTAATGTAGGAATTTTTTTTGCCTGACTATGTGCATGGTTAAAAAGGTAGGTAGTACCAAGAGAAAGTAGATTTGTTAATTGGAAAAAAATGAAATTTAAATGTTTACTAAAGAACTCTCCAGACTTGTAATTTTAGTAATATCTAACAATCCAGAAAAACACAAAAGTATCCATTTATAGACAAATCAAAAATTGCTGAAATATTTTAATGAGCTAATCTTTTCACTGATAAATTAAGTCAACCCATTTAACCCATGTTTCTTTTCAGTCTTTTTCTTAACTCAGATATTGCCATAAACATATGATCTATATATTATAAACTTTAAAGTTCTATATAAATGTGAGCTCTTATTCTTCCTACAATGGCTATCTTTTTATTAACCATAATTGGATTTAGAGAAGAAAATCTGATGACCCTCTATAGTCCTATTCCATGACTTTGTGTGGTATGGAGGTGATCCTGTATTCATTTTTGTTTTGAAATATTTTTTATTGATCTTTTGTTTTTACATCAACTGTATTTCCTAATATTTTATTCCCCTTCACAGACAGTCTTCTCTTACAACAAAGAACAAAAAGAGGGGTAAAAAAACAAGTTTGGTAAAACTAATTGACCTATCAGACAAATATAGCAATATATACAGTATTATTTCAAAAACAGTTAGCTAAATTCAGTCAAGTATTTAAAAACTAATATGTTGCTTGACTAAATTAAAACAAAAAAATGGTTCATCTGGATCTATGAATGATCTGTGTTTTCCATTTATTGTTGTTGCTGTTTAATTATTTCAGTCATGTCTGACTCTTTGCGACCCCATTTGGTTTTTTGGGGGGTAAGGACAAAGATACTGGAGTAGTTTGTCATTTCCTTCTCCAGTTCATTTTACTGATGAGGAAGCTGAGGCAAACGGGGGTAAGTGACTTGCCCAAGGTCATATAGTTAATAAATGTCAGAGACCAGATTTGAATTCAGGAAGATGAGTCTTCCTGACTCTAATCCTGACACTCTATTCACTGTGCCACCAAACTGCCCACATTTCTAATTGCTATACAGTATTACTGGAAATTATGAAAGATAGATCCATAGAAGTCTTGAATTATGATTCTAAGGTTAAGAATATATTTTAATAAACTCAATTTTGAAAAGATAAAAAATTTAAAATTGTCTAATAATATTTGTGTATGTGTGTAAACTTTTAGAAAGTCACATAAAAAAGTTTAGGAGCTTACTATCTACAACCACCTTAATATTTAATATGAGTAATTATATTAAAACATGACCAGTCTTTTCCTTCTACTGTGACTGCCTATATTTCACACCCCTTCCCCCACTTTTCCTATGGAATGAACCTCTTCCCTTTTGTCTATTCTTGTTGTATGAGGGTCACCTCCAGCTGTCCTGATCTGTATCTGGCCATTGGATCCAGATGGCTCAGAAGGAGAAAGTGAGGCTGATGACTTTGTATGGCCCTCCCTCACTTAAATGTTTATCACGTGTATATCATGGTATCACCTTACTGATGATATGGTTCTCTTCAAGAACGAAGGGCAGTACAGGCAAATAGAGGGGAAGGGGATGGAAGAAAAGTGGGTAATAGAAGGGAGGACAGACTGGAGGAAGAGGTGGATGGGGTGCATGCTGTCCTGGGGTAGGGATGAGGAGAGATGGGGAGAAAATTTCTAATTCAAATTCTTGAGGAAATAAATGTTGAGAACTGAAAAATAAATTATATATTTTTTCAAAAAGAGTGAAGGACAAACACAAACAACGATAAAAACAACAATCTTATTCTGCACATCCTTTAGAGTACAGTGGGAAGAGGAATAGTTCAGCTTCCTACCCTCGTATATAATCTTGGAGCAGTCATTTAACCTCCATAGCCTCAGTATTCCTACCTGCAACGTGAGAGAATTGGACTTTGAAGCTTCTCAGGTACTGTCGAGTAATTCTATTAGCCAATGACTCATAGCTTTTCACTTATAATTGGAACAAAGACCTGGGAAAACTAGAGGAAAAGCAGCCTTTATTAAAGTGAGAGCTAGCGAAATTTTCTAATAATGTGTTCCTGAAAGGCTCATCGGTTAAAAAAAACATATAAAATAAAATCCTCTGTATTTTGGCTGTTTTTTCTTCATCTTTTTCTGAAAGGAGAGGAATGTGGGTCTTACTGTATTATTGGAATACCTGACTTGTTTTCTCAATGTCCTCTGTGTCACTTTTACAAGTATTTCAATAAAAGTAAAAAATAAAGACAACAAAAAAGACTGGTTATTTTAAAATGCATAAAACCCCCTCTTATTCAACTTTCCAGCCAATTGTGGCAACAGAAAAGATTATATCAATCATGGCAGAATGACTTCCCACAGAATTGATGACCTTTGTATTTCATATATATTCTGAGGTCAATGCACTGCAATGTTTCTAGGCATTGCTATTGAGAATAACCATTTGTTAGTGATAAATATATCCTAGAAGAAACTACTATTTGTATTGCATTATTTTAGGCTAGGACATTATTAAAAGGCCATAGTATACTGACATGAGTAAGAGTTCCCCATTTTCACAGATCATTGCAAATGGTATTATACATGATCAGGAAAATAGTATTTCAGCCATTTTATGGAAAGTCTGTCATATTTTAGCTAAGAATCAACTTGCTTAGGAATTGGAGCATAAGGTATTGAAAAGATGCAATTCTATTTTCTATAGGATAAAGTGACCAGTCAATAGAAGGAGGCAAGGTATGATTACTGCCTAGAGCTTACTACAGAAGCTAGCAGCCTAGCAGTTAGCAATAATGAAAAATGTCTGGGCTTTTTGTGTTTCCTTGAAAAGTTGTCCATATAAAATATACTCTGAGCTAGGTTTTTAATTTTTAGTTTTTTTTAAGTAAACTAATACAAATTCAAATTCTTTCAGCACAAAAGTTACAATCAAATTACATATGACTATAAAATTAAAATAACTTTAAAGAAAAAGGATTATTCTTTTAGTATTGAATTGATCCCTAATTTAAATTTCAAAGTTTCACTAATACTAACAAAAAAAAAAGAAAGAAAAGAAAAAAGGGGTAATGTTAGAGGGAGAGAAAAGAAGAGAAAAAGGAAAAGACTGGAACCCTGTCATTTAGGTTTTACTCAAAAGACTCCAAGCTGAATCACTATTTTGCATTTGAGTTTGTCTCCATGTCTTATGTGCCTTTGAAAGAGCTTTGAAGTAACAATGATGAATGTAGACCTCCAAGAAGAATCTTTGTACATAGTAGGTCCTTGAAAAATATTTATACAAGAAGTAATTTTAAGCCACAGCAGATATCTTCACCTTGATCTGTTAAGATTCATTTTACTGATGTAATATGGATTCTTAAAACCATTTAGAGATTTAATCTCTAATGAGTTAGAGATTTCAGTTTTAATCTTAATGAACTAATAAAAATCTTGCTTAATGCCCTTTTACCTAGCTTTTTAATTCATGACAGAAATCCCACTCTCCAATTCCAAACGGCTTTAAAAGATCATTTCCTAGGGCATACAATATCCCAGGATAGAACCAAATATGATAAAGATGTTTTATTTATAGAGTATGTGTGAGCCTGGATTGCCCCAACCTTCTCTGTTGCCAGGTCAGTGAGTATAATGTAGTCCATATTTTGTTGCTGTTTTCCAGCATTAAACATGTCAGCATTTTACATCTCAGCTACGAAAGTCAGTGAGATAGGTCTGATGAATAGCAATAAGAAAAAAAACCCAAAACAAAACAAAACATAATGTGAATATCTTGGAAAATCAATTAATATTTTTATGAACAGCAATAAAAATATTATTGAGCACTAGCAGAGAGTGAGGTCAGACTAGCTGACCTCAATATATATTCTTGGTTGAGCTTTGCTTATCATTGTAAATAAATGCTGCACCCCTGTCAAAACTGACATCTTCGTACATGCAAAGGCAAGAAGTTTTATCAATTCAAATACTCCTTATTTAACTCAGTGACTCTCATTAAGACATATAAACTTGATATCTAGAAATGCCACAGCACTGTTGAAATCAGAAGCCACCTCGTTGGTTTTTTCTTTGAAAAGAACACAACCATATATTGTGAATGTCATATTTGTGTGTGCCATTAAAAGTAAACATACAAGTAAACAGGCATTTAATAAATGCTTTTTGACAGTGACTTTTGATGTGAAAAGGCAAGCAAATCAATCAGTGGGTGAAGAGAACTAAATCTGTACTATCCTGGGTGGAAAACAAAGACACAACGAAAAGGCAAGACAAAAGCAGGGAATTCCTGATGACCAGATGAGAGGAGAGGTGAGAGATGGAATTAGAAGCTGAATTTCATTGGAAGGCCTTTGGAAGATAACAGTGGGCAGATTATAGATAGAGCCACTAGTGTATTGACAGAACTCTGCTAATTGTGTATCTGACATTAGTGGGCAAATGGTACTGGATAATTTGAAAAAAACCTAATCCCATTATTTTACTTAGGAACTGCTGGTCTCATGATCAGATAGGGCAAACTGATGGTTTGTTGGGGAGAATTCGCAGCAAGAGTGAGAGAAGACTTTGGATCTCACAGACAATGGAGAGGAGTGTCCCATTAACCTGAAGAGACTGCCCAGTGTATGCTTTTCTTCCAGATGCTGTGAAAATTTTAATGGATCCATAATTTCAACAACATGGGCACTCAACACTGGTGCCATTGCTTACAACCAACTCATGTCTTCTGATCCTCTGCAGTTCTAGGTCACAACTTTTCCATAATCTTGAGAAGCTGAAAACACACTGGAGGTCACTGCCTGGATTTTTTTTAACATATAAGATATGGATACCAGTGTATCATTCAGAAAAATCAGTTGCTATCCCTCCTTCATAACTGGTATACCTTCTTTTTGTGCTCTAACACTCCTTCAAGGTAAGAGGAAATTAAGGTCCACACAGGGCAGTATCTTGCTCCAAGTTAAAAACATATTAAACAGAAGAGTTACAGAGAGAATTTAGGTTTTTGTCTCAGTTTTTTTTTTAAATCTGTACCTGTGATTTCAACTATGTCCCAAATCATCATTTTACAAATGAGGTAACTGAAGTCTAAAGAGTTTAAGTAACCGATCAAGGTAACAGAGGTAGTAGGAGGAAAAACTATAATTCAAAACATAGGTCCTCTGATTTTCAGTCTCTCTCCTCTTCAATCCTTTTATCCCTAACTGCTAACATGGTGATTTCTATTGTCCCACACCCCTTAAATGAAATTTACTTAACATTAAAAGTGCAGTGAAAATAATTGGATATTGGATAATAATTTAGATACAGCCAAAGGACCTTGTGCCCTGGGTTATTGCTATGAAAATCCATTATCCTTGCCTGCAGATACAAAGAAATGACGGTTAATGGAGAGCTCTACTTTGCAGAACTTCAGATAAACAAACTGTCCTATTAGTCTCTGCTTATTTAATTAAGTTCAATATGTCCAGAAGAAAATATGACTTGCTATTATTTTCCATGTGAGTGAAGCTTGAGAAGGAAGCTCCCTTTTACCACTTTACTGATTGAAATTCCAGTTACCCAACATTTTGAGAAATTATTAGCAATCATACTAATAATAGTCCTCATTTTCAAAAGTGATCTAATTCAACATGCCTTGGAAAAATAATGACAATTCATGTGATAAACCTTGGAGTTAAGAAGCTAGGCAATTAAGGAGTTAAGAAATTATGACCTAAGCAACTAAAACTCTAAGTTACAGATGTACTGCTAATAAGTTATCAGCAGAAGAAACTTTTATATTAGGAATTTTTCACACTAATAAAATATTGGGTCCAGATTGAGCATTGTAAGGAAAGAGAGGAACATTGTGTATAATTAAATCTTTTTATTTGTTTTGGAAGACTACATTTAAAAAAAACACAGAGATAGTATAGGTAAAACTTCAATGATATGGGTGAAAATTGCCTTAAATGGAAAATATATTCTCAAATACAAAATTTTTAGGACACAAATGAATTTAAAATGGAAGAAGGGAAGCCACCTAAAGAGACATTTATGGTTGTATTGTCAACTCACTGAACAATTCAAATATTTTATAAAAGCTATTTTTCAGGCAAGATAAAGGTCAAATAAATGATAGGCCCATTGGTTAGGGGATAAGAGGGCTAAAAGTAATGCCCTATTAAAAATGGGAGATAGTGTGGTGCATGCTAGATTTGAGTCAGATGTTCTGAACTTAGATTACAATTCTATTATCTACTAGTGACCATGAGTAAGATACCTATCCTTTCTGGGACTCAATTCTGCATTGAGGTGGCTGAACCTCTGATATCCCTCTGATTTCTTAACTTATGTTCCTATGAATAGGTGACATTTGGATAGTACTTTAAGTTTTTGCAAAGCCCTTTACCCATATTCCTATATTTGATCTTTCTAACAATACTCTAAAGTAGCTAGTAGGTATTCCTATCTTAGAGATGAAGAAGTGAGGCCTTTAATCAGGTAGCTGGTAAATGTCAGAGATGGCATTTTGAAACTAAGTCTATCTGACTCCAGGAACACGGATCTTTTTACTGTACCATTCAGCTGAATCATTTTTCATAGTATCTAACTCTTTATGACACCATTTGGGATTTTCTTGGCAAGCATACTAAAGTAATTTGCCATTTCCTTCTCTAGCTCATTTTACAGATGGGAAAAATGAGGTAAATAGGGTTAAGTGACATGCTTAGGGTCACACTGCTAGGAAATGTCTGAGACTGGATTTGAACTTAAGGAGATGAGTCTTCCTGACTCCAAGCCTGGTGTTCTATCCACTGTACCCCCAACTACTTTGACTCTCCAGTAAATAATGGAAAAGAATGCAGAACTACTCATTTTTTATTCTGATTCTATAGTCTTAATCAAAGGTAATTAATCATCTTTAGATTGGAAAGTATAGGATAAAAATGGCTAGCAGGGGAAATGAAATCCAAGATAAGTGAAGAAATGGTTGGAGAGAACCTAGCTGTCTTTAAAAAGGTCCAGTTCCTTGGGAACAGATGAAATACCCCATGGGGTAGCAAATTCTTTCAGAAGTGGTTGCTGGGCTAATGATAGTGATCTCTGAAAAACTGTGGCGATAAGAAGACATATTGCAAGAGGGAAAATGGATAAGTGCTCCTAACTTTCACAAAGGGGAAAAAGAAGATGACATTCTTCATACTCTAGGCTGCTGACTTTATTTCCTGGTGAGCTAGTCATTTAACCCCTTTTGTCTATGTTGGATGAAAGAACAAGGATCTAGAAAGACTTGAAGAGATTAGAATTGTGAACCGAATCTAATAAAAGGGAACCTAGAAGGGATCAACATAAGTAATGTCCTGCATTTTGGGTCCAAAAATCCAAGCACAAGTACAGGAAAAAAAAGCTGGAGATAAACAATATTCCATCTGAAGAATAAACCTGGAGGTTTAGTGAACAGCAACCGAAACAACAAGATTCAAGAGTGTAACATGGCGACCCAAAAACTAACGAAATATTTAGACTGCAACAATAGAAGTGTAGAATAACCAATGTGGAAATACGTTTTGCATGACTGGCCATATAGAGCCTATATCAAATCACTTGCCTTCTCAACAAGCGGGGTAAGGCAAGGAGGGAGAGAGAATCTGGATCTCAAAATTTTAAAAAAAAACAGCAAATTGTAAAGATTGTTTTTGTAAGTATTGGGGAGGGATAAAATATTAAATCATTAAAAAAATAAAAAATAATAGAAGTGTAGCATCTAGGATTCAGGAATTCAGAATGCTGCTACATTCTGCCTCTAAGAGATACACCTCAACTAGCATGTTTGGGCATCATACTTATAGTCAGAAAAATTATGAACTGGATTGAGCCCAGACCTCCACTATACTCTTTGAATAAGAGCTTCCCATCATTACTAGACTGAAATGGATTCAATTTACAGAAAACAAAACAAAAACAAATACTCAAAAATGTGCTTTTCACTCAAATGATCAGAAATTCAGCTGTTGTACCAGGTGAATTAGATCCCCAGGGAATTCTTAGCTCAGGCCTTCATCTCTCACTTAGATTACTGAAGGTCTTTCTATCTCACATCTATCTGTCCTACAAGTCCATCCTCCACAGCTAATCAAATGATTTTTCTATAAACACAGAATTGACCATGTCACTCATCACTCGCCTACTCAATGAACTCTAGTGGTTCCCTGTTGCCTCAAAAATAAAATGTTACTATGTTTAGCTTTTAAAACCCTACATAATTTGGCTCTATCCTATCTTTTGAGTCTGATTTCACATTAATCTGCATTCTGGCCAAACTGGCCTTCTCTTTCTTCCTTGTACATTATGTTCCGTCTCTCATCTACTTGCCTTTTCAAAGTCTTGCTAGGGATGTCTTCCCTCCTCATCTTTACATCATATAATTCCTCTCTGACTTTAAGACACAACTCAAGCACTGTCAAGGGTATATGGAACTTCCATTGTGAGTGTTCCCCTTTTGAAACTATTTTGAATTTATTTTTAAAATATTTACTTAGTATATATACGTCTATACATGTATATATACATACACACACTTACACACGTCATCACCACCAGAACACACAAGAGATTGTATCATTCACTGTATGTATGTCTACAGAGCCTAGTAAAGTTCTTGGAACTTCGTAGGCACTGCATAAATATCTGTTAATTGAATGACTGATTTTTAGTTTTGAGAAAACTTAGAGGGATAGATGACAACTTCCTTCAAGCAAAAAAGTTACTGTCATGTGGAAGAGGATCTTAAAACCTTGTTTCCTTGACCCTGTAGGGTAGAACTACAGAAACAAGTGGCTACCGCAGAAAGGCAGATTTCAGATTGTTATCAGGAAAAACACTGCAACAATTAAGAGTTGTTGAGATGACATTTGGGAGGAAGTAGTTACCAATGAGTAGGAGTCTTTAAGCAAAGACTAGATGACTGATGGGTATGTTGCCTAAAGAATTCCAGGTCAGATATGGTTTGAATGGATGACTTCTGAGATTTCCTCTGACATGAAGATTCTCTGATTTAACAGAAGTTATGGCTTTTCTACATGTTAAATTGTCACTTCTGTATTCATAATACTCATTCATTCATATTTTTGCATAAAAATACCTGCATTGTACCCTGCCAGGCACTATGAAGAATGTAAATATGTATAAAGATACAGCCCAACTTTATAATCTAAAGAAATGAAAGATATATATATATATATATATATACACACATATACAAGATGAATAGAAATACAAGCTGCTGTATGATTTTAATAATAAATGTTGTAGGTGTTCAGAGAAAGGAAAGACCAAAAAAAGGAAACATTCAATGATTCCCTAAAGCTGGCATTGTAGAGGCCACTTAGACCACATATAATCAGCATGGATTGTACAGCAAAATGATGATGACTGAAGTTGAAAAATAGTTTGATTTTCATAATTTCTAAGGATAGCCAAATTTACTTGGGCTTTCATTTTAATGCAATCATGAAAGTTAATACAGAGGCATTACTTTTCATTTAATCATTCTTGTTTTTCATTGCTCTCTATCAGCTCCATTTTCTTTCCTTTATAGCTCTGTATCAGTTAAAAGAGCCTAGGGAAGGAACACTGTGTTTGACATGCCCCACTGCATGGACAGATAGGAAGTTTTACCAAGGTCGACAGATGCTACTCGGGTGACTTATTGTGCTCAGCAAACAATTATGCTTTACCTCTGTATCCCTGATATTTCTGATACCCCACCCCAAGCCTTCCATTAAGTTTCAATTTTAAAAGAAATGCTTTCCCATCAAAATTCAACAGCATTTTATAAGCTGTTTTCCTGCCTGCACTAAATTTAATATCAGGATTATTATCCATTTGTCATTTCAACCTGTAATTTAGTAAGCCTTTTTGTGTTTGAAGTACATTTCCCTCCATCACCGTTCCTCCAGCTTCTACTGGGATTTTCACTGAAGCCTCTGCCTAGGACATTTGATTTGACCTCTTAGAACAAATATTTTCGATGTTTCTGATTCTGCTTTCCTAAGAGGCCCCATTAGCTCTGCTCAACTCTATTTAAAATAGTTTTTATGATGCAATACAATTTCAACATTTCTATATTAATCTTCATTTTATTTCTTCAAGTACTTACACAAATGCTGTCACTGGGACATCACTGATGGGACATTCTATCTCTCTTTTACTCCTGTCTACTTAAAGGCACCACTAACACAATAATAAATGGTTTATGGAGAATCTGCTGAGCACTGGAAGAAAAAGTTCAAGAAGTGGCCTTGTCATTGACAACTGCTCATACGAACTACTTAGATCAGCAGTCTCTCAAATGAATTAGAAAGAAGTCTGGTATGAGCATTCCCCACATATCAGTAATCCATTCCTACCTGGGCCACTGGATTCTAGTTTTTAGACACCTAAAAAAAAGATGCCTTGGCAAAAACATTTGTCAGGTTAAAAGGAAATCAAACAAACAAATTCAAACCAAAATACCAATCTAAGGAATCTGACAAGTTTGAATAATAGTCTTTCCTTACCCCGCAGCCTAGGCCATTACTTGGCTCACATGTGATTTTCCTCACTTCTGGTTCAGGGAGGAGGCCTGCTCCACACCCTGGGCTGGGACAGAGGACTCCCCCCATCTGCAGGACACATTCCTCAGCTCCATAGCGTTGATAACGGTTGTACTAGAAAGAAGAAAAAAAAAATTTCAAAAGAAGCAAGCAATATGAAAGAACCAATGTAGCATTTTTTCTGCTTAGATAGGATTCAGAAGCTAGTGGAGGCATAGTGTGTAAAAAATGCTAGATATGGAGTCTGAAAGACCAGTTCGAATCACTCCTCTGGGACTTAATACCTGGGTGGCTATGGGCCTTAACCTGACTGAAATTCACTTAGCTCTCTAAGATTTACCCCCTTTCCTTGATAGAATAGAAACTCTACTGGAGCAGGGGGAAGGAAAAGGGAATAAGCATTTCTATAGCACCTACTACGTGCTTCACACTGAGATAAGCGTGCTACACATATCTTATTTGAAAGGACTGACAACCTATGCCCATATAAATATATACAATGAAACACACACACACACACACACACACAATTAACCTGAAGGAGATGTGATTCAGGAAAGACCTTACATAAGAGATAATGAATGAAATGATATTTTAAGGAAAGTAATGAATTCTAAAATGTGAAGATGAGGAGGGAATGCATTCCAGTTATGAGGGGCAGGCTGTGGTAAAGAATGGATATGGGAAATAGAATTTCAAATGTTAAGGAGCACAGGCAGGCCAATTTGGCCAATACTCAAAATAATTTGACCTAATCATCCACTTGGGGGAAAAATGGAGGAAAACTACCTATTGTTCTGACTATGAAATATAGTTGGATGGACATTTATGATGATATTAACAACATATGACATTTACATAGATCTTCAAGGTTTGCAAAATCGTTTACCTCATCCAAGATTTATGTATATTTTGTTTAGGTGCTTTAGTTGTTTCTGACTCTTTGTGATCCCATTTGAGGTTTTCTTGGCAAAGATACTGGAGTGGTTTGCCATTCCCTTCTCCAGTTCATTTTAGAGATGAGGAAACAAGCAAAATGGGTTAAGAGACTTGCCCAGGGTCACACAGCTAGTAAGTGTCTGAGGCCAGATTTGAACTCAGGAAGATGAGTGTTCCTGAGTCCAGTTCTGGCCCTCTATCCACTGTACCAACTAGCTGCATATGATATATGTAGACATACAAATGTATCTATATCTCTTGGAAATATAATACAAATGGACATTAAGTGGGGAGCAGAACTGAAAAGGCCAATAGCAGGCTGGATTTCTTTTTTATTGATGGGGATTGTAAATCATTGATATGATATTGCCAATTGCAGAAAGAATGGCTAGTTTTTTCTACAAATGGTTATATATTTTTAAACCCTCTATAAAGCTCTCCTCCTCAAAACTCTTACTCTAACAATGATAGCTAACATGTGTATGTGTTAAATTTTGGGATGCACTCTATAGACATAATCTGATTTCATCTTTACAACAACCCTGTGTAGTTGGTACTATAATGTTATCGCTGTTTTATAGATGAGGAAACGGAAGCTCAAAGATGTTAAATACCATATCATGGTCACATAGTAAGCAGCTGAGGTATTTCCTGACCTGATTTCTAATACTGTTTCTGCTATCACAGTATTACTTCTCATTCTACTTCAATATCTCATGATATTGTGGGTCACTTCAAGTTGGGCCACGGCAATTCTGGCCAACCTGGAAGAAATATGCTAACAGGCCCAGGGATGGACTTTTTGTCTGTAATCTGAGATTCAGCCTAAGTGTGCAGAAGGTCAGCGCTAAGAACTTGGCTACCAGATGATCATTCAATCAATCAGCAAGCAGTTATTAAGTGATTGTTATGTGTTGGGCATTGTATAAACAATAGAAATACAAAGAGAAAAAAGCAAAACCAGGATTAGGAGTCTGTTCTTTATTCAGTATGCTTGAGGGAGTCAATGAACATTTTGAATAGAGTAAACCAGATCATAAGAGTACATTAGGAAGACAACTTGGGTGGCAGTGTGGAGGACGGCATGAAGAAGGGTTTGATACAAGCAGAAAGGACAGTTTGCAGATAGTATTAGAGTCTGGGGCAAAAAATATGAGAGAATATACTAAAGCAGTTGTGATGGAAGTACAGATGGCAAGACAAAAAAAGAAGAGAGAATGAAGGTATAAATAAAAGGAATTGCACCAGTCACTTGATGTATACAGTGATGGAAGGAAGGGGTCAAACAAAGCTAAAAGACTGAGGGTCTGAGGGGGTCATATCACTATCCACATAAACTGAGAAACTAGAGGAAGGGCAAGGTTAGAGCTGAAAGCAATCTAGAGATCATCTTTTAAAACTTCTTAATTATTTATTTACTTGCAAATGAGGAAATTTAAGCCCAGACAGATTGACCTCAGGTTCAAATCCAGTGCTCTTTCCCATGAACCAAAGAATCTACCAACATTCAATTTTAGACATGTACAGGTCGAAGTACCAGTGGAACATTTAAGAAGAGATATGTAATAAGGCATTAGAAATCAAAGAATGAGAGACCTCATATCCACAAAAAAAATCCTTCCATAATTTATCCAAACAAGTGGTTAATCAGTCTTTGCTTGAAAATCTTAAGCTAAGGGGAATATAAGGGCAGCTAGATGGCACAGTGGATAGAGCACTGGACTTGGAATCAGGAAGATTCATCTTCCTGAGTTTAAATCTGGCCTCAGATACTTACTAGCTCTGTGACCCTGGGCAAGTCACTTAATCCTCTTTGCCTCATTTTCTCATTTGTAAAATGAGTTGGAGAAGGAAATGGAAAATCATTCCAGTATCTTTGCCAAGAAAACTCCAAAATGGAGTCAGGAAGAGTCAGGCAGGACTGAACATCAAAAACAACAGCAAAGGGGGAATATAAGACTGGAGTCTTGGAAAGAGATTGGGCGAGGAGATAGAAATTGGAAGTTACTGATACAGAAGTGACCTTTGAAATTATGGGAGTAGATGATTGCTAAAGAGCAAGCATGGAGACATAAAAGAAGAGAAACCAAGAAAAGAATCTTGGGGGAAGTCTATTTTTAAAGGGTGGGAGGATGATGAATAATCAGAAAAAGAGGTAGAAAAGGAATAGGAAGACAGAAGAAGATCATGGAACTATGGCATAACAAATTCCAAAGAAGAAGAGTGTGTCTAAAAGAAATATGGGATGTGACTGGGTCAATTGTCACAGGGGAATCAGTAGCTATGAAAAAGGGGGAAAACAAAAAAGGGGGGAGATTTAGCAACAAGAAATTGTTTGTAGCCTTTAGGAGAGAGATGTTTTAATAGTGAATCAGATTGCAAGAGGCTGAACAATATACAGACAGTAAGGAAGCAGGTTAATGAGCAATTGTAGATAATGCTAGTGGTGTCAAACTCAAACAGAAACAGATCCCTGCTGGCCACATGTTGCTATAAAAACCCCACAGATTAACATTATCTATGTTGTACTACATTTTAAATTTATTTTGTTAAGCACTTTTCAATTAAATTTTAAACTGGTTCAAGTTGTGCTCAGGAATTTTTCAGTCCCTTTTGGCTGCTGGTCCAAGTTTGATACCCTTGACAAAGAGCTTTGAAGAAATTATAAAAAGAGAAAGACAAGAGGATAGCTTAAGAGGGTGGTAATGTATGAAAGGTTTCTTTTCTTTTTAGATAAGGAGTTGATTTTAAGCTGAGAGGCAGCTATACGGGGAGAGATTAAAAATTCATAAGGGAGAAATGATGACTGTTGAAACAAGATTATGAAACACATGGGAGTGGAAAAAATAAAAGGTATAGTTAGAAAGGGTTAGGGCCAGCTTTCCCTTTGAGAGCTTTCACTCTGAGACAAGAGGGAGGGAGGAAAGAATGGAGGGAGAGAAGGAGGAAAAAGAAAAGGAAAGAGGAAAACAGAGAGAGAGGTAAAGAGAAGGGGAGGCAGGACTGAAACCCTGGAAAGAGGTTGGGGAAGGAGATAGAAATTTGCAAGTCATTGATATAGAAGTGATCTTTGAATCAGGGGAGAGGATGATTGCTAAGGAATAAGTATAAAGACACAAGAGAAGAGGACCCAAGAAAGGAATCTTGGGAGAGGAAGAAGGAGAGCAGGAGGGAGAGAGGGAGAGAATGAGAAGAGAGATGTAAATCTGTAGTTTCAGAATAGTCACTATGGGGAGTGTCATTGATAGCCACGAATAGGTGAATAAGAAAGTTGCCATGAAGCAGTGAAGGTCCAGCTAAGGTTAGACTTAATACATGTGTAGTGGTTACAGTCAATATAATTTTCATGATAATCTACAGTAGTATTTGGCAAACAGAGGTTGGAGTCAAGAAGGAGGTACAGGTTATTCATATTTTAGGTCATCACGATGAAAATGGTAGAAAGTCAAGGTGGACTCAATAATTGAGGAAAAAGCATTCATTTAAATTACTTGCCAGAGGGCCAAGATTGGGTAAGGAGGAAGGTAAGTCCAAAACACAAGAAGAACAGGGAGGAATCAAGGGATGGTAATACGCTTTACTAACAATTTTTAGTATTTTGAAGGGGAAGGAAACTTAGAAATAATCTATGCCAAGACATTCATTCTATAGATGAGGTGAATAACCTCAGATTTTGTCCAAGAGATTGTCCAAAGTCACATAGGTTGTAAGCATAATTCAATGGCTTTTTTTCTATTATACTTGCTATTATAAAAATATACATTCTGATACTATGTAAAAATAATTATATTATGTATTAATAAATTAAAGAATTCTAGGACAAAAAAGCTATCATTAATAATAGAATTAATAATAGAAGGATCTAGGGAATATCTACATGTACAGGTTAAACACACATACACACACACACACACCCATCACCATCACCATCACCATTACTATCACCAACAAAAATTTAATTAACCAATTACTGATTAATTTAATTTGGTTTTGATTTTGATCCAGATACAACATCATCATCAGTACAGCAACCTCAGGATGAGGAACTCCATCCGTCAGTGTAGATTATGCCTTCTTTGTGACTTTGTTAGGCTCAGAGAGCTTCCTGAGGGTACTAAGAGGTTGTGACTTAGGGTTTCCTAGGTAATATGTCAGTACGGGGCCTTCCTGATGCAAAGGCCAGCTTCTTTATCCATCGTATCACATTGTTGATTCACTAGTGAAAGACTGCTTAACCTGACAAATGGTTACTACCTGACCAATTTAGTAAAAACAAGTAATGGGTACAGACGGTGCTACCCATTTCAACAATATAACTGAATTTAATTCAAAAAGTATTTATTAAACACTCTGTGTCAGACACTGTTCTAGATGTTAGAGTGAAATAGAATTAATATGAATTTATATTTCACCCTAAGTGACAGGGACACAGATGTAAACATGTGGCCCTTTCAGACTGAGTTTTGCTGATTAATAAATAAATAAATAAATACAAGATTTGAATATTAAAACAAAACCCCCAAAAAAGGCCTCCCAAAGAAACAACTGTCTTGTTTCCCACCCACTCATTTGCATAAAACCAACAGGAGAACTTGATAGTTAGAAACCAAACTCAGAGATATTTTGTGATTATTAGGTAAATTGCTTAGTTATGACCCAGTCTGCATGTATGAGGTAAATAAATGCACTGTTTGATCACCGTATGTTAGACACAGATTTTTTGGTGAGACCTTGCTCTGAACTAGAAAAGTTGGCCACAGAAAAGAGTCTGGTGGAAGTGAAGGCATATCTCTGTACTGCTGCCTCTACTTAGGAAGTGAAAACCCTGCAGAGGCCAGACAACAGAGGAGAACTAGTGCCTCAAAACCAAAGGCTTTCTGAAAGGGTATAGCTGGCAGCAAAGAGATATTGCCAGTGGAGGATCATTCCAGCTTAGCAGAGGTGCTGCTACCTTTTTTTTTTCTCAAGAATTTTTTTATTAATTAATTTATAGATATTTTTCAACATTCATTTCCACAAGATTTTGAGTTCCAAATTTTCTCCCATCTCTCCCCTCCCCTCACCCCAAGACAGCATGCATTCTGATTACCCCTTCCCGCAAAGTGCCCTCCCTTCTATCACTACCACCCACTTCTCTCATCCCCATCCCCTCTATTTTCTTGTAGGGCAAGATAGATTTCTATATCCTATTGTCTGTATTTCTTATTTCCCAGCTGCATGTAAAAACAATTTTTAACATTCATTTTTAAAACTTTTGAGTTCCAGATTTTCTCCCATGCTGTTACCTTTCTAACAGATTACACATTCATCAGGAACTTGATGGAAACTGAGGCATACAGTTCCAGAGTTACGACTTACCTTAGTCATTTGTTAAGAGTTAACTGAGGAGTAACTAGGTGGTGTGGAACACCAGCCCTAGAGTACAGAGGACCTGAATTCAAATGTGGCCTCAGATACTTACTAGCTGTGTGACCCTGAACAAGCCACTTAACCCAGATTTCCTCAAAAAAAAAAAGAGTTAATTGAAACAGATGACCAATTAGTTAGTGAGAAGCAGATAAAATTAGCATATCATCCTCCTAGAATTTCAGAATTGGAGGGGACTTCAGAAATCATCTTATATAACCAGTAGTAACCGATCAGGAATCTTTTCCGAGAAACTCCAGCTTAAAAATTTTTAAGGCAGTCCATGTCACTTCTGATCAGTCAGATTTTTAGGAAAATTTTGCTTATAGCAATTTCAAATCTATTTTTCTATAACTTTCACTCTCTGTTACTAATTCTGCCCTCTTTAAACAAGGAAAACCATCTTGTGATGTTGTATTGAAAAGGACCTTAGAAGTCATCTGATTTAATGTCTTTTATGTTACAGATGAGGAAACTGAGATTGAGATCAAGTTTAATTCAACAAACATCTATTTAAGCACCTATTACATACAGTGCTATGTTCTCAGTGCACTGGGAACATAAATACCAAAATGATAGTCTTTGCCCTTAGGTAACTTACACTCTACTTCAGGGATCCAAGATGGACAACAGAATTAATATGGAGAACCTGGGTCACTGGAAGAACAGTGGTATCCTCAGGAGAAATTGGTAAATTAATCAGAAAGTTAGGCTTAAAGTGAAAAAAGCAAAATTCTGTTTTTTAACATGTTGAATGTGAGATGCCTACAAAACATTCAGTTTGAAATATGTGATAGGCAGTAGGAGATATATTATTGAGACTTAAGAGCAACTCTACAACTGGATCTAGAGATCTGTGAGCCATGTAAAAAGAGAGGATGATTAAATCCATGGGAGCCTGTGCAATCATTGGGAGAGAAGAATGAAAGAGAAAAAAAGATCTAGAACAAAACCTTGGTGGTATATCCACAGTTAGTGGATGTGATGTAGATAATGGTCCAGAAAAGAAGATTGAGAAGGCTCAGTCAGACTGATCAGAGGAGAATCAAGAGAAAGCAGTGTCAGAGAAGCCCACCGAAGAGAAAGTAGGGTCATGTAGTTGGGAAGGCAGGATTCAAACTCAGATTTTCCTAGCTCTTGACTAGTTCTCTGGTCATTATGATACAGAGCTGCCTGGCCTGTGGATCTGAATCTCTGCCTCTGCAACAAATATTCCTGTTCTTCTCATGTTCTTCATGAAAGAAAACCTTTACTGACCCAGAATCACTTTAGGCTTGTGTTTGATCAGTTCTCAATTTGGAATTGCCCCATCTATCCCATTTTACCTTCTCCAGGTGAGAACCGACAACTGATCTCATCACATATTGAATATTTGTTGCTATTGCTGTTCAGTCATTTCAGTCACGTCTGTCTTTTCATGACCACATCTGGAGTTTTCTTGGCAAAGATACTGGAGTAGTTTTCCATTTCCCTCTCCAGTTTGTTTTACAGATGAGGAAACTGAGGCAGACAGGGTTAAGTGACTTGCCCAGGGTCACACAGCCAGGAAGTGTGTGAAGTGATTTGAATTCGGGAAGATGAGTCTTCCACTGTACTGTCTATATGTCTCCACTTTTCTTCTGTCTCTGGAATCTGAGAACCTAGGTTAAAATCATGCCTCTGATGCCTACCCTGGACAATTTATTTAACTTTCCTGAATCTCAATTTCCTTATCTATAAAATTAGAGAATTAGACTGGATGACCTTGGAAGTTCCTACAAATTCTAATGCTATGTATCATCTTGAAAGCTTTACACCAGGTACAAAATGGTACCTGCTGGCTTGATGTCCAGAACACACATCAGAAGTTGTCCACCTCACAATCTCACTCAATGGGCAATAACTAGAAGACTTTTAGGCACTGTTTTGGAAGGACATGATTAATTTATAATGTGGGAATTTTCTGGAAAACAGTATTACACACACAATATGAAATAGAGCTCCAGATAGCATATTACTAATTTTTTTAGAAAACATTTGTCTTTGGAGTTCTGTGGGTGATGATTATATTTATTTTCTCAGTTATGTTTCAACACTCCAACAAACATTTATTATGCTCTTATCATATGCAAAAAATTGATTAAACTACAGAAATCTTTAATGAGGTCAGGGACTCCCAGGACATGAATCTGGAAGGGTTCTTGACCATGCCATACCACAAAGGCCTTCCAACAAAGAATTCACCCAACATGCTGGAGGACTCCCTCTGAATTAAATGCCATTGCTTGGATCCTGATGAAGGATAGGGGCTGAACATCAGTTCTCCATTGCTCTCAGTACATGACTGGCCCATTTTCTTTTCCATTCATAAGTTTTTTCTGATGATACCCCTTATGAATCTTTCATGAACAATTCCTTGCTGATTACATGCTTCAGTCTCTTCATACCCATTGATAAGTCTCTTCATTTCCTTCTGGGTGACCTCCAACCTTAAGCCTTCAGATTCTGGTATTCCATTCTTTACAGTCATAAATTATTATCAATGGCATTAAAAAGAATAACAACAAAAAATGAAAAAAGAATGAAGTTTCAAGGAAAAATGAGGTATTATTAAAAGTCTAGTACAATTTCTCAAATACAGTCCAACCTATTTTCCTTTTTAATTAATTTTGAGTCTAGTTTAATGTCCATTTAAGCTACCTATTATATGTGTGTATATGTACACACACATGCACTCATATCTATGTATGTATATGCACACATATAAATATATACATTTGTATACATACATATGCATACATACATACATATATACAGTAATAGACAAGCTCTATAGGTTGTCTACTCATTTGAATATTATAAACTGCATAGCATAGTTCTCAGTGGATATTATCCTAGATTATTTTGGGAATACTATAAATTGTTTGTTACAATTTAGCATCACAAGTCAATAAAGGAGTATATTTCATACCTAAAGATATAAGCCTAGTCAGGATGAAGAAACAATTGACCCAGAGAGGCGTGGCTTAATGGGGCAAGTAGACTTCTGCACAATGAGACATTTTTCAACACTAGGTGAAAGAACAGAAAGAACGCTTACATTATAATGAAGGAGACAACTGGTAATTTCTATAAGTAAACAAAACAGAAAGAGAATAAATACAAATAAAAAAAGAAGTTAACCATAAATAACTTGAGAGGGAAGACACAAATAGGTGGGGTAGGTCAGGAAAGCGTTGTGGTAGAAGGTGTTCCTTGAATTGAGATTTGAAGGAAGAGAGGAATTCTGTGAGGTAGATTGGAAGAGCGAGTGCAGTCTTTATAGAGGAGATTACCAGGGCAAAGGCAATGACAGGGAGATAAGAGCAGAGAAGGCAGTCTGGCTGGTCACATGGTAAAGGAAAGTGGATGATGCACAATGAGACTTATGAGAGAGGCTAGGGCCAAGCAGTTTAATAATAAAACTGAGGATTTTTGATATTATAGTAGAAGCAAAATGAAGTCACTGGAATTTACTGTCGAGAGGAGCAACTTGGTTATATTTGTACTTCAGGGAAAACACTGGCAATATCATGTGGACTAGGCTAAAATGGGGTAAGATTTGAGGCAGGGACACCAATTAGAAAGTTTTTATAGCAATCTAGGAAAGAAAGGATAAGGGCCTGAACAAAGGTAGGAGCTATAAAGGGGATGGATATGAGATGTTGTGGAGGTAGAAAGATCAAGAAACAGCTAGCAACTGGATATGTGGGGTGACAGAGGGTCTTCCTGGGGTAGACTCAGAAAGCCTGGTGCTCTGTCTCCTGAACCACCTAGCTGCCCTTGGAAGAGTAATGGAGGCCTTCAACAGAAGGAAAGTATAAAAGAAGGGTATATTTGAAGAAAGGATGAATTGTTTTAGACATATTGAAATTTGTGCTTCTGACTCAAGCTCAGGGGAGAGGTTGAGGCTGGATATAAAAATTTGTGATTCACTGGAATAAAGATGATAATTCAACCATCTTTACCTCTTAGTCCAAATCCTTATCACAGCTCTCTATCAGCCTCCAGGCCAATTCCTCCTCCTTTCCCAGGGAGTTAAGTACTTGGCCCATAATCTTCCTTTCCACCTCAACTGCTACTCTTATACTTGGAGAAACACACAGAGGACTATATAGATATACAAACATACACACACATATATAGAGAGCAGACTATATAGATATAGAAACATATATATTACACACACATACATACACACATGTAGGTAGATACATACATAGATACATAGATGGATACATATATATGCATACACACACAGAGTGAGGTCCCCTCAAGCATCTTACCTCATCAGCAACTATTATGTCCTCAGTTTCCACTCTACTTTAACTCTGCATAGGGTTAGGTAAGCTCTTGAACTGGTTATCAAAAGGGATCTTATTTGTAAAGCACTTAACGTAATGCCTGACACATAAAAGGCATTTAAGAAATGTTGCTCCCCACCATCTATCACACCTACCTGTTCTACCTCCAAAATCCCAAACTCTATAAATCCTTCTTCTTGAGGATAGGGACACTTTTGTGGTTATTTGCACCTGTAGGGCATTATCTCAAAATACCTTGGCATCATCCCTTACTCTCTCCCCATTTCCAAAGAGGTGGCCCATCTGATCATCAAAACCACTCCCTTTACATGTACCCTTCATCCCATTTTTGCTCTTCTCCAGCAGATTGCCTTCCACTGCTTCCTATCTCCTGGTTAGCTCAAGATTAGGTAATCCATATGCCCAAATCTATGCTATCCTTAAAAAAAATCTTCATTATGTCCATCCATCTCCTCAAGCTATCATCATATTTCTCTTTTCCCTTCTCAGTTATATTCCTAGAAAAAATCCCTCTACTCTTCTTACCTCCACTTACCTCATCACTCAACTGAAACTATTAGAACTCCGAAATCACTACTGATCTCTTACTTGACAAACTGGATGGTCTTTTCTCAATCTTGCTCTTTCTAATGTTCTGCTGATCTTAACATACACTGCTGACTACTCTTTCCTCCCTGATACTTTCTCCCCTGGGTTTTTGTGACACTCTTCTCTTTTGGTTCTTCTTTTCCCCACCTAACTGCCTCTACTCAGTCTTGTCTGCTGATCACCACCTAGGTTCCCCTAGGCCCTACCCTGTAGCCTCTTTTCTTCTCTTTCTATTCCTTCTCACTTTGTGACCTAGTCACCTCCCATCAGTTTGACTGTCATCTCTATGCAGATGTCTCTAAGATCTCTACATCTGGTCAGTCAGTTACCTATTTAACATCTCAAATTAGATACATATCAAATTCAACATGGCCAAAAGGGAACTCAATATTTTTACTCCTCAAACCACTCTCCTAACAACCTTCAATTCGTCAGGGCTCCTAGGTTTGTAACATTTCTGTTAGATTCCTCACTCTCCTTTGCCTTACAGAGCTAATCAGTTGCCAGATCTTGACCTTTCTGCCTTCACAACATGTCTTGTGTCCATCGCCCTCTCTCTATTCACCCTGTGACCACCTTAGGTCAGGCTTCCAACCTTTCTTGCCTAAACTGTTACAATGGCCTCCTAATTGGTTTCTCTACCTCACAACTTAAATACATCCTCCACCTAGCTGCTAAAGTGATTTTCCAATATGCAAGTCTACTCAATAAATTCCAGGAGCTACCTATTGCCTTTAAGATTATAGGAAAATTCTTCTACTGTTAAAACCTTTCATAATCTGTATTAATCTATCTTTCCTGACTAGCTAGACAGTCTTTCCTTCTTCCACCCTGTGATCCAGGCAAACTGGTATTTGCTCTGTTCCATACATACATCATTTTTATCTCCCATATCCATGCTTTTCTACCTGCCATTTCTCATATATGCTATGCCCTTCCACCTCACAGAATCCCTCACTTAAAGAGGAAGATCAAGGAGGGAGCCAAAGTGGCAGAGTAGGAAGAAGGGTACATAGTCCAACTCCTTTCTTGCTAATGATATGATAAGAATCCCGGAACAAGAAATAACCAGGAAATTGAGGGAGAAATTATAGGGAGTCATTATTCTAGACAACAATTACAAATTCAACCTACAAATGACTAAAGTAACAACTGTGCAACAGAGATGGGCCCAGGGCACAAACTCAGTACCCAGAGCCCCAACCTAGATCCATAACTTGATCATCTGGGACTCAGCCCCTAGATCAGAAGAAAAATGTGAGGGCCTCCCACAGAAGTGGAAGAATGAAGACTTAGTGCCCAGAGCCCCAGGACAGGCCAGTGGCATGGAATCTTCTGCTCAGGAGGAGGGGAAATCAAAGAAACAGACTCAGAACCAACAGCAATGGAATGCCCTGAGATCATGGATACAGGGTCTGGGATTTCATACTTGGTCTCCAGAACAATCTGGTAGGCCAGCTACATGGGGCAGCCCAAAGCAGGTCACACGAAAAAAAATTGACCAAACTACAGAAAGCTTTAATGAGGTCAGGGACTCCCAGGAAACGAACCTGGAAGGGGAGAATAACTCCAAAGCACGTATAAGCACAGCCTCAAATAACCAAACAGCTTGCCAGCAAGATCAATTGGAATCCCTAAAATTTAGCTTCTAAATTTTAGAGCTAAAATGATATTATAAGTGAGAGTGAAAGATAGAAGAATTGTAAAAGGAATGAGGGGTCTAGACAAATGACTTCGAAAGAAAATCAATAGCTTAGCACAACATGTGTAAAACCTTACCCAAATTACAGGTTCCATGAAAATCAAAATGGATTAAAAATAAGTGGATGACTCTATGAGACAAAAACAAATATTGAAATAGTCAAAAGACTGAAAAATAGAAGAGAAGCTATGTCAAATAAAAAACAACCAATCTAAAAATATCAAGACAAAATAATTGAAAAATCAATGGTCTACCTGAAAGCTAGAGACAAAAAAAAAAACAAAAAAAAATCAACTTAGACATCATATTTCAAGAATTCATGACAGAATACTACTCAGATTTCTTAAAACCTGAGAGTAAAATGGAAATAAAAAAATTAACTGGCCATTCCTTGAAAGAAACTCAAAAACAAAAACTACCAGGAACATCACAGCCAAAATCCAGAGCCACTAGGTCAAAGAAAAAATACTTGAAAGTACCCAGGAAGAAAGAGTTCAAGTACCAAGAAGCTATAGTCAATTTCACACAAAACTTAGAAACTTTCACTTTAAAAATTACCTAGCAAAATGAGACTAAATCTATAAGGGGAAAAGTGAACCTCTAATGATAACAGGGCTCTCAAGCATTAACAGACTAAAAACAAAAAACAAGAAATGAGTAGAAACTTTAAAATGTAAATGTCAGAGTAAGCAAAAATAGGTAAAGGGAAAAGATGTTATGAGGATGAATTGTTTGTATTCTAATAGGGAGAGGGAGAAGGATGATATAAGGAGGCTCTGATAAGTGCAATGTTCATCAGGGGTCATAGATAGGGTCATAGAAGATGGAGGATTGGAAGTGATTTTTGTTATGTTTTGACAATCATAAATGAAGAAAAGAAATGAAGAAAAAGATATACTAGGGAGGAAAAGAAGAGGAATAATGGGAGGGAATTTATTTCATATAATCAGGAAGTACAAGTAGAAATCTACACAAATGAGGAAAGAAGATGCAAAGCAGGTATCACCTGAACCTCACTTTTAACTGATGCAGAGTGAAGTGAGGAAAACAATTTATATGTTAATGATAGAATTATAAAAACAAATAATTTTGAAAAACTTAACAACTGTGACCAATACAATAAACAACCATGATTCCATGGTGATTAAGAATACTGTCCATCACCTGACACAGAGGTGACAGGATAGATATACAGAGTCAGACATGCATTTTTGGACACAGCTAATTTGTTTTGCTTGACTATGTTATTTGCTGAAGGATTTTGTTTTTATTCCTCTCCCCACGTCATGCACAGTGTGATGTGACAAAGAGAGAAGGAAGCTTCCTGTTAAACAAAAAAAATTAATGAAAAGATTCTGTAGCCCAAGGACCATTTTCTACGTAAAGGTATTTTGCATCTACTTGCATGTATTTTGTATCTTGCAACTATGATTGCCCCACCATCTCAACTCCTTTGTATTTATTTTCTTTTTACATTTTATTCTATATATACTTGTACATGTTTTTGTTTTCTCTTCTATTATAATATAAGCTCCTTGAGAGTAGAAATTATTTCATTCTTTGAACTTATGTCTCCAGTGTCTATCAAAGTACCCTGCATATGTTAGAATCTTAGCAAATGTTTATTGATTGAGACATTCTTCATCCACTTTACTTTGCTATATAGATGGTTATGCCAAACTCTTCTGAAAGCTTATGGATCTCATTTAGGAGGTTCACAGATGTTCTGGATATCAATACTGTCATTCTAATGTCATATGCAAACAGGACCATCTTGAAGACCTCAACATATGTACATAATTATCCCATTTCATTCCGTTGAAAATTCTCCGTGAAAACAGCAAACACCCTTAGCAAGCATACATCCCTCTGTTTCATGCCTTGCTTGAGATTTAAAATTGGAGGGTTGTCTTGCATGGCTTTAATATATGTATGGGAGATACCTTGCTAAAAGAAATTGCTGACTACCAATAAAGTGCAATAATAGAATGATAATGGCCATTAGGAGACCAAACAAAGAAGTGTGAATGTGTTACCACAATCTCTGAAAAAAATCAAGTCAGAGGGATTGTTTTCCTTATGGTGGTTTAGTGAAGAAGGATTGTTACATTATGAAATTTCATTTAAAAACAACTTTTTGGGGGGAGGAGCCAAGATGGCCAAGTAGAAAGATTCACATATGCTAGCTCCTGAACGCACAGCCCATAAAATACCCGTAAAAAAGAACTCCTAACAAATTCGGGAGCAGCAGAAGCCACAGAACAACAGAGTGAAGGAGATTTCTCTTCCAGAGAGCCCTGAAAAACCGACACCAAGGATCCATCATGCACTGGACCCATAGCAGAGCCTAGCCCTGTCTTGGCCATGCGGCACTGAGAGGAGCAGATCCGAGCAGGCTTCAGGGGTGGAATCTCCAGTGGCCGAGCAGGTCCCTCCACCCACAGGTGCAAAGGTCAGTGAGAGAGCCTGTCTGGCTGGCCTAGAGGGGAGTGGGGTGTCTCCATAACTCAGGCCCCCTTGGGAGGCCAGCAGCAGAGGCAGCAATGGACAGGAGCTCCCAAAGGAGGCAGGAGCTCAGATCCATTGTTGAAGATCTCTGCATAAACCCCCTGAGGGAACTGAGCCCCGTGCCTTGGCCCTGCCCCTGCCCCAGCCTGAGCAGTTGAACTTAATCTCACACTGAATAGCAGCCCTGCCCCCACCTGAGCACCTGAATTTAATCTCACACTGAATAGCAGCCCTGCCCCTGCTGAAACCTCTGAGGCTGGGAAGCAGCATTTGAATCTCAGACTCCAAGCACTAGCTGGAACTGGAGGCAAGGTGGGGGTGGAGAGGAATCTCAGAAGTCAAGTAACTGACTGGGAAAATGCCCAGAAAAGGGAAGAAAAATAAGATCATAGAAGGTTACTTTCTTGGTGAACAGATATCTCCTCCCTTCCTTTATGATGAGGAAGAACAATGCTTACCATCAGGGAAAGAGATAGAACTCAAGGCTTCTGTATCACAAACATCCAAAATAAATATTCAATGAGCTCAGGCAATGGAAGAGCTCAAAAAGGATTTTGAAAATCAAGTTAGACAGGTGGCGGAAAAACTGGGAAGAGAAATGAGAGAGATGCAAGAAAAGCAGGAAAAGCAGGTCAACCTTGCTAAAGGAGACCCAAAAAAATGCTGAAGAAAATAATACCTTGAAAAATAGGCTCACTCAACTGGCAAAAGAGGTTCAAAAAGCCAATGAGGAGAAGAATGCTTTCAAAAGCAGAATTAGCCAAATGGAAAAGGAGGTTCAAAAGCTCACTGAAGAAAACAGTTCTTTCAAAATTAGAATGGAACAGATGGAGGCTAATGACTTTCTAAGAAACCAAGAAATCACAAAACAAAACCAAAAGAATGAAAAAATGGAAAATAATGTGAAATATCTCATTGGAAAAACAACTGACCTGGAAAACAGATCCAGGAGAGACAATTTAAAAATTATGGGACTACCTGAAAGCCATGATCAAAAAAAGAGCCTAGACATCATCTTTCATGAAATTATCAAGGAAAACTGCCCTGAGATTCTAGAACCAGAGGGCGAAATAAGTATTCAAGGAACCCACCTATCACCACCTGAAAGATATCCAAAAAGAGAAACTCCTAGGAATATTGTGGCCAAATTCCAGAGTTCCCAGGTCAAGGAGAAAATATTGCAAGCAGCTAGAAAGAAACAATTCCAGTATTGTGGAAATACAATCAGGATAACACAAGATCTAGCAGCTTCCGCATTAAGGGATGGAAGGGCATGGAATAGGATATTCCAGAAGTCAAAGGAACTAGGACTAAAACCAAGAATCATCTACCCAGCAAAACTGAGTATAATACTTCAGGGGGAAAAATGGTCTTTCAATGAAATAGAGGACTTTCAAGCATTCTTGATGAAAAGACCAGAGCTGGAAAGAAAATTTGACTTTCAAACACAAGAATGAAAAGAAGCATGAAAAGGTAAACAGCAAACAGAAGTCAAAAGGGACTTACTAAAGTTGAACTGTTTACATTCCTACATGGAAAGACAATATTTGTAACTCTTGAAACTTTTCAGCATCTGAGTAGTTGGTGGGATTACACACACACACACACATACACACACACATGCATGCATGCACACACAGAGACAGAAAGCACAGAGTGAATTGAATAGAATGGGATCATATCTTAAAAAAGTGAAGTTAAGAGGTGAGAGAGAAATATATTGGGAGGAGAGAGGGAGAAATGGAATGGGGCAAATTATCTTTCATAGAAGAGGCAGGCAAGAGACTTTTTAGTGGAGGGAAAAAGAGGGGAGCTGAGAGAAAAACACGAAGTTTACTCTCATCACATTCGACTAAAGGAAGGAATAAAATGCACACTCATTTTGGGATGAAAACCTATCTTACAATATAGGAAAGTGGGGGAGAAGGGGATAAGCAGGGTGGGAGGGATGATGGAAGGGAGGGCAATGAGAGGAGGGAGCAATTTGAAATCAACACTCTTGTTGTTCAAAGAGAGAATAGAAGCAAAGGGAGGCAGGATAGGATGGAGGAAAATATAGTTAGTCTTACAGAACACGACTATTATGGAAGTCATTTGCAAAACTACACAGATATGGCCTATATTGAATTGCCTGCTTTCCCAAAGGAGATGGGTGGGGAGGGAGGGATGGGGAGAAGTAGGAACTCAAAGTTTTAGGAACAACTGTCGAGTATTGTTGCTACTAGGAAATAAGAAATACAGGTAATGGGGAATAGAAAGTTATCTGGCTCTACAGGACATAAGAGAAGATGGGGACAAGGGAAAGGAGGGATGATAGAAAAGAGGGCAGATTGGTGATTGGGGAAATTAGAATGCTCTGTGTATTGGGGTGGGGGGAGAGGACAAATGGGGAGAAAATTTGGAACCCAAAATTTTGTGAAAATGAATGTAAAAAGTTAAATAAATTTATTTAAAAAATTTAAAAAAAAACACCTTTTCCCCTTTGAATGTTGGAGAGGTGGAGGGTTATTTAAAGAAACCTATACAAGAATATTAAACTATGGAGTGACTGTTTTTCACTTGTTTCAGTCATGTTCAATTTCTTGTGATCTTGCATGAGTTTTTCTGGACAAGGATACTGGAGTGGTTTGCTATTTCCTTCTCTGGTTCATTTACAGATAAGGAAACTGAGGCAAACTGGGTTAAGTGACTTGCCTAGGGTCACACAGTTAGTAAGTATCTGAGGTCAGATTTGAACTTAGGGATACGAGTCTTCCTGACTCCAGGCATGGCACTCTATTCACCATGCCACCTAACTATCTATGGATAGACCATACCTGCCTCAAAGAATGGGATATTGACAAGGATAACTAGATCAAGCAGCAAGCATTTATTAAGCATTTACTATATGCTACACATTTTAGACATAGTAGTATTCTGTCTGGAGTAGCCTTCTGGGCTAATCCAATATAAGGAAGCTGATTTTTCTCAGACCCAATCACAACAAAAGGCAGATTCTTACTCATCAAAAATGCAAGATTGAAATAGTAATAAAAAAATGCAAGACTGTTGGCAGAAAACAAAGATTGACAACCTATTGTGAAACTCAGCAGACAGTGGTATTTATTCATTCATTCATTCATTTGTGTCATTGTTAGCCATTATGTTATCTATTAGGAGATATTACATTCTTTCCTTTGGGGGGCACTCAGGTACAGCAGCAACAGCAGGAACAATTGCTTGATTCCTGCTTCATTACTCCCAATCCTCTGTCCTCCTCCAAGTCATGGTTGCTATTTTAGCAAGAAGTCACAAATGCCCCAGTGCACAGTTTCCTCTCCCGTGGCCTCTCCCATCTTCTCACTCAGAGAAGCATCTTTTTTTCTCTCCCTATTCATACTCCCCAGTGAGCTGTCAGAAACAAATCAAAGACAAATTTGTTGCAGAAGATAATATGCTTGGGTTCTGATTTTATTTGCATAGTATTGGGGTCTAAGAGTCAAAAGCAGTCTATAGATGAGCATTAATTTATGACTAAATTATTCCCCCCTGCTATTTGGAGAGGGCCATATTTGCTGCATCTATTAGACATCTTTTAAAGCTCCTTATAGTCTCATTAATCGTAAACTCATTTCCCCTCAGTTGCAGATAGTTAGCCTGGAGGAATAAATGACTGCTTTAGGAGACTGACTTTTACATTGTTTTTATGTGAGTGTGTATTTGTGTGTGAGTTTTTCAGCTGTCTCTTAGCAAATAAATCTTTCTAGCTGATTTTGAACATCTGTCATCTACCCAGGAAGTGAAATGGTTGGATAGAAGGCTGGACTTTGTCCATTGCATAGAGAGAAAAAATATTGTGATTTGCTGAAATCAAGTTTTATGAAAACACACACACACACAACACATTAAAAACTCAAACAAGGCAGGAGGCATCAGTACAAAATCTAACCCTGTCAGATATAAGATGCTATGTGTTACTGAAAAGTAACACACTGTTTAAGGGTGTCCCAATTTCTTTCTTATGCAAGAAGTGTAATCATTTTGTTCATTCTGTGTTGTGACACATGACCACAAATCACAGGAAAGGAAATAAATAGAACTAGACTTCATGTAATTATCTTTCTTGCAGCCTCACTAGCGTAAACTTGCCTTTGGAGAGTTCAGTATAATGAACTGTAAAGCACCTCTAAAAGTGGTATGGGTACAATGGTTTCTGAATTTCCTTAAGCGTACAATCATCTCCTTTACTGCAAAGATAGCATGAGAGATCCTTGTCAAAGACTTTAGCACTGATGGTGATGATGAATACACTGGAGTAGTTCTCAATCACAAAGTATAAAAGACTTTTCCATATAGATGGAAATAAATGTTTTCAGACACTACAAAGCCAAATCCCAAAACCAGAAAGCGAAATCCATCATAGTAGCCAAGAATACACATTAGCATTGCAGAGAACAAAGCCATTCCCAAGCCTGCCCCCCTCACCCGGGGACTTCCCACAAACAAACACTCACAAGCCTAGCTGTCTGCTTGCCTGAGTTCTGTCTCTCTCCACCCTAACTTCTCTAACTCACTTCCTACCAGTTTATCTTTGGTCTTTCCTGTTCCACCCATTCAGCAAGCTCTTCCCACTATAAGTGACTTAGGTATCCATGTGATTTAAGCAGGTCACATGGGCCTATGAGAAAGATCTTCCCATTTAAATTGCCATTATACCAGTTGTATTGCATCTCTTCCATTCTTCTGATGTACTAGTTTAATAATCCTATCAAAAAGGAAACTTATATTAGCATGTGAAGAATATTATTAAAGAATATAGAATGAATCTTAATGATCATTGCATTTTCCTTCTAAATGCTCAGTGACCATACCTTTAATAATGAATTTTGACAAGAATATAGTAAAGTTCACAGACCTATATTCTGAAGACTCTATTCTCTTCCCTTTCTTGAAAATTTGGGCAATTGAGTAGCTGTAGAGCACCTCTATCATTTTCCATTATTTTTTCAGACATCTCTGACAATGAATGAGCTATCACATTTACCAGTTCTTTTAGGAGTCTGGCAATTAACTTGTCTGTGCCTGGTATATTAAGTCCCTGAGGGGCAAATGGCCCTTGATTGCAATGTTCTCACTTATAATGGATTCTAATCCCATACTTTCCATTTTGTTCCATTCCTCATAACATCAGGAATATTCTCCTTTAAATATGAGAAAGAGTTGAAGAGATTTTCCTTCTTTCTGTTATCAATAACTATTTCATGTCTTGGAAGGATTTGAACATAGGTCTTTGTTTTCCATGTTTATTGATGATTCACTATAATACTTTGCTTCTCAAGGACTTGTGAAGGAAATTACAGATTCCTAGTACAAAGAACCATGAGGGAAAAACGCTTCTGGGTTAAGGTAGCTAGGTAACACCTACTGGGCAGGAGGTTCCATTGCAATAGGAATGTTCATGGAAAAGTTCCACAAAAAGGGACTCTCTTTTTAAGGGGAAGGTAAGAAATGGTAAATGTCTGAAGCAGGACATATAAATATTCTCTTGCTAAAGTGGATGGAAGCCTGGTCCATTTTTTGTTCATTACCATCTCAGATAAGTATTTTTTGTTTAGGTGCTTATTACTAGCGTGTAGTTGTGGCAATGAATACCCTTCAAGGAGAGCTGAAATAATCCAGATTCTGATATCCACAGAAACTAATCTTTTGATTGAAGCATAAGTCATGGATCATACCCAGGGATTTAGAAGGCCCCAAGATTGAATCTGAATCTCTTTAAACCAAGAATTTTGGTTCTGGGCAATAGGTTAAAATTTTCAGATTTCTTGAGGATACTTTTGACTTAATTTCTTTTCTTCTGAAATTTAGACTACACTGATATCTTTGGTCTGGGCAACATGAATTAGATGTGAATCTAATCAAAAGAACTTTAAAATAAAAAGGAATATGGAGAGAAAATTTACCTATGTATGACCACCAAGCTAGATGCCATGAAAGCAGGTATAGTGCAGGAAGAAGAGAATGTAAAGTCTCTAGAAGGTCAAATATAAAGAAATAACTTATAATAACACCAAAATCATGAGATATCTAAAATATGACGAACAAAAAAGATATACTAAAGATCTTAACACAAAAAAGTAAATTTGATTTCATAATTATTACTGAAATTTAGTGAAGTTATTAGAATATGGAAGTTTAAATTATATGTAAAAGAAAAAGTATTTGTCAATCAATAGGTAATTATACAATGCCTACTATATGTCAGACACTGAGGATACAAAAAGTGCAACAATTCCTATGTTTACAATCTATCTGGAGAGACATGTATAAATATAACAAAATAACAAATACATGCCAATAAATATAAATAGATAAATATGCAGTGGTTATAGAAGGATGACACTAACACTTGGAAGAATCAGGATGAGCTCCGTGTGGAAAGCAGTGTTTCAGCAGCATCTTGACAGAAAACAGGGCTAGGAATTGTGGTGTACATCTGTAATCCCTGCTATTGGGTAGGCTAAGGGCGACAGAGATCTTGAGCTGGGAACTTCTGAGTTGCAGTGTGATTAGCTGATCAGGTGTTTATACTGAATCCAGCATCAAGATGGTGAGACCTTGGGAATGGAGGAGAGCAGGCAGGAAAGGGGGAGAGCAGGTAATCTAATGTTCAGCCAGTGTCAGAAACAAAGCAGATTCGAACTCCTAACTGTTTGACTAGTGGTGGGATTGGGTCTTTGAATAGCTCTTGAGCAGAAGAAAAGAAGGAAGGGATGTGGGAAGGTGGGAAGAGAAAAAAGAAAGGAAGGAAGAAAAAAAGAAAAAACTAAGAAAGAAAAAATAAGGTAGAGGAAAGAAGGCAATGCATGGAGATAAGAAAAGAGTATCATTTGTTGAGGAAGAAAAATTTTGGCTAGATCATAAACTAGGGAAAGGGGAGGCTGAAAGGATGGTATCAGGTTGCAAAAGGCTTTAAAAATCAAAGAGAAAAGTTTATATATTATCCTACAGGCAATAAGGAGCCACTGTAGTTCAGTGAGTAGGGGAATAACATGATTAGATTTGTGCTTAAGGAAAAAGACTTTGGCAGCTGAAAAGAGGATGCCCTGGAGTTGAGGAGAGACTTGAAGTGGAGTAACCAATTAGGAAGTCATAGCAATAGCCTACGTGAAGTAAAGAGCTATACTAAAATAGTGTCTGTGTGAGTACAATAGAGAGAGAGAATGGGTCAGATGTAAGAGTTGTTATGGAGGTAGAAATGGTTAAATTTGGAAACTGAATGAACACATGAGCCAGAGGGAACAGCTGAAGATGATGCTGATGTTATAAACCTGAAAGACCTGAGGAGCAGGCAGCATCTCCGACAGAAATTGTGATAGAACGTAGAGTTTTAGGAACAAGGTAGTGAGTTCTGTCTTGCATAGACTGAATTTGAGATGCCCCAGGACATCCAGTATGAATTGTCCAACAGGCAGCTGGTGATGTGGGACTGAAGTTCTGCATAAGGATGATGGTTAAAACCATGTAAGCTTATCAGGTCACCAGAAGAAAATCACAGGGCTCAAGACAAAGCTTTATAGTGTACTTGCAATTAGGAGTCACAATATGTATGCAAGATAAGCCAGAAAAGGAGTCTAAGAGGACATGATTAGGAAGAGAACCTGCATTATCCCATTATAAAATTTACAAGAGAAGAGGGGAAATTAGCCTGAAAAATATGAATCAAGTTATGATTAAGATACGTTTAGGCACCACCTTAAGCACACACTAGGTGGATTATGACAGAGTGACTAAAGGAACCATAATTAGGATTCTAAGTACTTAAAATCTGGGGTAATCAATTCAGGAATGAAATGAAGTCCTTAAGAATGAAATGTTGGAGACCCAATAGGAATAAATTCTAGTAAAGGAGAAAAAGGGAAGTTGTCTAAATAGAATGATAGGAGGTCTTCAGGTAACTGATCAAGCCACTTAAATTTTAACAAGACATTAGCAGAAGATGAAAGCAAAGCTAGAAGAGATAAATGCAAAAACCTGGCATAGCACTTTAAGAACACTGTCAGCAGTGATAAAGCCCAGAATGAGCTAAGGCTGGTTGGGAAAGTTAAAGACAACACCACCAACAGCAATTAAAAGAAAAACAACCCACGGCTTTATTGGTGAAAAGATCAAGGAAGAGATAGGATTATTGCCCAGGGTGATAAATGAGGGAGAGCTACTCAATTCTTGTTTCATTGTGCTTTCTCTACCAAGCAGCATGAATGTTAGGCTGCAAAAATATAGGTAACCAGGAAAATAAATATGGGCTTTAATTTCACACTCACAAGGCCTTTGTGACCTTGGGCATGTCGCATAACTTTCCTAGGTTTTCCTTTACATACCTGTAAAAGGAGAGAGTTTGAATAGATGGCTTCTAGGGCCCCTTCTCACTCTGGATCATTAATTCTATAGTAGTATCCGAGATGATAAGAACAGCTAATATTTCTATAGTATGGAACTGTTTGTAAAGCAATCTTTACATATATTTAACACCAGTCAGGTGAAATTGGTGCTATAATTATCTCCATTTTACAAAGGAGGAAATTGAGGCTTTTGTAAATTTCAGTGAACGGCCCAAAGTCAAGCAGGGGGTTAGAATCAAAGGGAGATATTAATTGAAGAATGGGCAAACAAATCATGGTACGTGAATATAATAAGAGTATTATAGTATCTTAAGTAATAATGAAATTGACAAGTAGATACAGAAAATAATGTAAAAAACAAGAGCTGAAACAAAATGAAGTAAACAGAAATAGGGAAACAATATACATGCTGACAACCACAAAACAAATGAAAATGAATACTAAAAAATATATAAAGAACAACCTTGGCTCCAAAGAAGATATGAGATATGAGAAGACACCTCTCCTACTCTTTTGCAGAGGGAAAGGCCGCATGGTGTGGAGTGTTGCATGTGGTGCATTTTTTTCAATGTGTTCATATGCTCTACTGGATTTTTTTCTTCTTCCCCTTCTCCACAGTACTTTGTCATAAGGGATGATTCTCTGGGAGGACAGTAAAACCTCACCTCAGAGTAGCATATATACATTTTTCAGAGCTGGAGGGCATGACCCTCATGACCCAGAGTCTCATTAGAAATTAACAAAAAGTATCTGAGGCCTATTAATGTGCTGGGAAGATCTTTAACTCTTCCCCCTACCCACCATTAACTTTACATTAACATTGCAAAAGGTAGGCAGGGGTGGGATTCACATAATCATCATTTTATTTCTCTCTCTGTGTATCCAGTCCAAGGAGTACTGATTTTGATTAATATTTCTGAATTCAATTGTAAGGGAGAATGACAAGTGGCCTGATGTCATTTAAACCCAAAGAGAGGGCATGGCTGATTTATTTTTGTCTCTTTTTACTATTAACTCTCTGGTTATATTAGAATAAATATAGATATGACCTAAGATATATATCATACATATCATATATGATAAACATGTATGTATATGTGTGTGTTGAAAGAGATGATTTATCAGTCAAAGAAAGAATGGCAACTTAAACTGTTAAGCTGTAGCTCAAAAAATCACTTCTGGGTCCTATAGGAAATTGGCTTTCAAATATCATGGTATACTAGGTAGCTATGCATTTAAAGTAATTTTTCAATATATTTTTTAATGGAAAGAATTAGTATCACACAAAATACAAAATGACAGATCATCAGAAAATAATTTGTTTGGTTTTTGAATGTGCTTTTGTACTTGTATTTTAATATTCTAAACATACAAGTACTTCAAATAAAAAATAGTAAGACATAAGTCAGGAAGGGTTCAGACACTCTCTAACTTCCCTACACTATCTCTTCATTAACCCAATTGCTTTCTACTTCATCCTGGAGATGGATAATATCAATTAGAAAACAAAGAACCAACCTAAACTGAATGGCTTTTTCTTGTTGATACATTTTTTGAGTTGGTGGAAGAGGGTAATTTGGTAGTTTGGTTGGAAAGGTTTCTTTGGGCACTGTAAGATCAAGCAAAGTTTGTTTATTCTATAGATCAAAAATGTTATCACCTATTGTGCCTTAGTGATTTTAACAATACTTTGAAAAAAAGCATTTGCCATAACAAAGTCAATATATACATATATATAATCTATTCATGGACAATCAAGCTTTGATACATAGCTATGCAAAAACATTTAACAATTCCATGTATGTTTAGCCAGGTGTATTGCTATCACTGGTGCAATTCCTTCCATTAAGACTACCCAACTACCTGTATGGTCTTAGAGACTGGCTCAGAGACATAAATGGCTTATTGTTTTTGAACTGTTTCAATCCTGTATGACTCTTCATGATTCCATTTGGGATTTTCTTGGCAAAGACACAGGAGTGCTTTGCCTTTCCCTTCTCCAGCTCATTTTACAGATGAGAAAACTGAGGCAAACAGGGTTAAGTGATTTGCCCACAGTCACACAACTGGTATCTTAGGCCAGACATGAAATTGGAAGATGAGTCTTCTAGAATCCAGGCATGGCTCCTCTACCTACTTCACCACCTAGCTATCCTTTAAATGACTAATCACCTCTAAGAAGTATCAGAGACAGCATTCAGAATCCATGCTTTCCTGACGACAAGTCCAACATTTTCTCCACTACTCTGTATGATGTCATAAAAATTTTTACTATTTTCTAGTCAGCAAAAACCCAGTCCTCTTCTCCTTCAACATCTCCCCACACCACCCCAGCTGCCACTGAGAAAGAAGGTAAAACAAAAGCCTTGTCACAAACATGCATAATCAAGGAAAAAAAAATCCACATTGACAGTGTCCAAAAAAAACGATTTACATCCCTTTAAAACATGAGATGCTTTGTTGAATGCAGTGTGGTTTTTATTTAATTTTATCTTGTTTTGGACTGGCAGTGTAGTTACATGGGTTCAGAGAACTGTGAATGAGGAAATTCCTTCTACCAATGCACATCAACACTTGTTCTACAACTTCACATCTCAGATAATTACCTACAGCACTGAAAAATTAAATGACTTGTCCAGGGACACAAAGCGAGTCTGTATCAGACATGGTACTTAAACCCAAGTTTTCCTGAGTTTAAGCCAGATAGATAGCTTTTATCCAATGTGCTATCTTAGCTACATCTCAGTTTTAAATAACCTACTGCATAAATAAGACACCTTCCAGAAAGGCAGCTAAGTGATGCCACAGTGAACAAGCTCAAGGCTTGGAGTTGAGTCGGGAAGGCTTGAGTTCAAATATGGCCTCAGACACTTACTTGCAGAATTGTGCTGGGCAAGTCACTTAAGCCTGTTTGCCTGGAGAAGGAATGATCTGGAGAAGGAAATGGCAAACCAGTCCAGTATCTATGCCAAGAAAACCCCAAATGGGAGGTCACAAAAAATCAGGCATGATTGAAACGACTGGACAACAGCACCCACCATAGGAATTACGTATGTTCAAACTCATGCAAAATGTTATTATATGCCTCAAAATATACAAGATACATATATAAAACTTAAAAACACTATGCAAAAACCCTAGATTGAACACACAGACACTTCTACCCTCCCTGCAACACCCACATACCCCCATTCACCAAAACCAAACCTGACAAGACTTTCCCTATGATTCCCTCAGGCAGAGTTCATAGTCATACGTATTTGTTTGCTTGTCTGCCTCTGTGTAGTGCCTGTTTACCACTACGTTCCTGCCTTGAAAAGTTGTGGCAGATAGCAGATGTAGCAATTAATAACCTGTCAAGGCTGATGGATAGGATTAAAAAAATGTTCTCACACATCTCCTGTGTGTTTTTCTTTCCCATTTTGGGGCCCTGCAGGTCATCAGACACGTAGTGTTTCCCTGGAGAGTTAGGGAACTGTCTCATTAGTGCTGCCTTTTGTGACACTATCACACAGCCTTTGAAATGTTAACTTACCTGTTCCTCCCCAAGAATTCTGAAGTGATGAAGCTCTTTAATCAAGGAGTCTGGACAGCCAGCTGTTAAAAAGAAAAATTAATCTTAAAAATCATTGGCAATGTTTTAGATGTAATACAAGTATGTATTTTCATAACCATAAGAAGATTGGAGAATCATAAATATAGCTCTGGGAGGGACATCTATTTCAATCCCCTCATTTCAGAGATGAGAAATTTGATGTCTAGAGAGGCCAAATCACTCGCTCAAGGTCACATTTGTAGTTAATGAAAAAGGCATGATTTGAAATAGGTCTTCTGATTCCAAATTCAGTGTTTCCTCCCACTGTACCAATTGATGGTCAGTCCTCTTGTTCTTTGTGCATACACATGGCCCTATCTATGCACACATACATATGAACATAACAAATGAACATTTCTATAAATGATGCCTTAGGCTTGGGGTGGCTTTTTAGTGCTCTCTGTGATTCTGTCTATGTTCATGACCTGGTCTTGCACAGTTTCTAGTTTCTAGCTTGACCCATCCATAGATGTATAGCCCAACACTGATCACACAGGCAAAGTCTGAGATTGCTCCTGGGGGGCAGGGGGAGTTTGATGGTCTGAAAGAGTGTCATTATTTACACCATGCAGCTCAGTCACTCTCAGGGAGGGGCATATAATGTACATGAACAGCTTTCAGTACCCTACTTTGTTCTGCCAAGAGGTACCCTAGTATACTAAAGCAACAACTTCCTGTTCTGATCACATCAGCCATCAGGTAAATCAGCCCAATTCTTCAGTGCCCGTGAGCACTCATTTTCCACTCTCTACACCCTTCTCCTAACCAACTAATTCCCACTAGCTCCCACTCCAACACAAGAATTTGTCTTTTCAGAACTGTCTAAATATTCTCCATTCAGGTCAGGCAGTGTCCTCCCAGATATTTAATATGGGAAATCTGGTAAGTACAGGGAAGAGATAATTTCCTTTGGTAATAACAATCAGAAAGGATTAAACTAATTAATATTCAATTAAAACCTTCACTTTTCCATGGCACTGCAGGTATTTTAAATCATCACTTTCTGTCAGAATTCATCTTTGAAAATATATTAAAACAATGTCAGAATATATTTCAAAACCATTACCAACCACTCAATGTTTACATTAAACGAATTTTGGCCCCCTACCATAGAATGTCATCTCTAAGAGGGAGCTCAAAATGTTATGCCCTTCTCCCATGTGTTTTTAGGACCTTTAACAAAGGAATCAGGGTATTGTAATCACAATAGCACCTAACAATAGTTTTCTTTCTTTTAGGAAAATGTTATAAAACATTCCTTCCATAAACCTGGGATATATTCTCCCCGAGATACACATAATGCCAGTGAAAAGCCTTTACAGAAAGTTCAACAGTACCTAGGCACATGTATAGGGAACTAGTGGCCCAGTTAGCTTAAGCCTGTAGCACTGTATTTCCTTGATGTTCCTCCCTTCTTTGAATGAAGCTCCCCACACAGACTAGCATCTCTGATGGGTGGACTACTAAGATCCAAGGACAGCTCTTCAACCCCACCCAACTCTCACCTCAAGACTAGTTCTCCCTCAAATCCATAGTTGGCTCTCTTCTCTGCTACCAGTCATCATATAATTTGAAACCACTACCTCCTGGGAGTCACTTCCCTTGTATGTCTAATGGAGAGTAGATGTACCTGCTCTCTTAACTGTGGTTTAAATCGACTCCCCAGATTGTTCAAGGGTGTGTCCTTTCCTGGATACACAGCTTCAGCTCCAAGCTTCCTACTTTGGAAATCCCACTGTTCTGAATGATGGATGCCTTATGTGGCTTACTATATCCATGCAGCCTCTGGCCATTCTTTCTTTCTTGGCCAGTTTGTGGCTACTAAACCCCTACCTGGAATTCCAGCACTGGAACCATAATCATTCTTTTTTTAATTTATTATTTATTTTCAGTGTTCTACAATCACTACCATATAACTTAGATTATTATTTTCCCCTCTCTCCCCTCTACCTCTTCTCTCCCTCCTCAAGATGGCATACTATTTTGTATAGTTTCTACACATACATTTCTACTAAATACATTTTCACTATAGTCATACTGTGTTGAAGAATTAAAATGAGTGGAAGAAATCATCTAACAAGCCAAAACACAATACACACACACACACACACACACACACACACACATACACATACACAAATGATGAGCTATATTCTGAGATTGAATTCCATAGTTCTTTCTCTGGAATGTAGAAGGCATTTTGCCTTAGAAGACCATTGCAAATTTTTTTTAAGTCCTTGCATTGCAATGAAGTTCCAAGTCTACCAGAAAAAACTCTCACACACTATGGTCATTGCTTGTGCACAAAGTTCTCCTGGTTCTGCTCCTTGTGTTCAGCATCAGATCATATATGTCTTGCCAGGCCTCTCTGAAGTCTTTCTGTTCATCATTTCTTATAGCAAAATAGTATTCCATTACATTCATATACCATAATTTATTCAGCCATTCCCCAATTGGTGGGCATCCCCTTGATTTCCAGTTTTTGGCCACTACAAAGAGTGCTGCTATAAATATTTTTGTATATGTGGGACCCTTTCCCATTTTTATGATCTCTTGGCGTTACAGTCCTACAAGTGCTATTGCTGGGTCAAAAGGTCTGCATACTTTTGTAGCCCTTTGGGCATAGTTTCAAATTGCTCTCCAGAATGGTTGAATCAGCTCACAGCTCCACCAACAGTGTACTAGTGTTCCAAATCTCCCACATCCTCGCCAACATTCATCATCTTCTTGTTCTGTCATGTTTGTCAATCTGATAGGTGTGATGTGGTACCTCAGAGTTGTTTTGATTTCCATTTCTCTAATCAAAAGTGATTTAGAGTATTTTTGCGTATGACTAAAGATATCTTTAATTTCTTCTTCTGAAAATTGCCTGTTTATATCCTTTGACCATTTATCAACTGGAGAATGACTTGTATTTTAGTACATTTGACTCAGTTTCCTATATATTTTAGAAATGAGGCCTTTATCACTGACTTTAGCTGTAAAAATTCTTTCCTAGTTTTCTACATCTCTCAGTTGCATTGGGTTTGGTTGTGCAAAATCTTTTAAGTTTAATGTAATCAAAATAATGCATCTTGTACTTCATAATGCTTTCTATCTCTTCTTTAGTCAAGAATTCTTCCCTTCTCCATAAATCTGATAAATACACTATTCCTTGCTCCACCAATCTGTCCATAGCATCAATCTTTATACCTAGATTGTGTACCCATTTGGATTTTATTCTTGTGTATGGTGTCAGGAGTTGGTCTATGCCTAGTTTCTGCTACACTTTTATCTAGTTTTCCCGGCAATTTTTGTCAAACAGTGAGTTCTTATCCTAGAAGCTGGGGTCCTTGGTTTATCAAACAGTAGATTGCTATATTCATTGTCTACTGTGTCTTAAATACCTGGAATATTCCACTTGTCTACCTTTCTGTTTCTTAGTCAGTACCAAGTGGTTTTGATAATTGCTGCTTTATAATACAATTTGATATCTAGTAGCACTAGGCCACCTTCCCTAGCATTTCTTTTCATTAATTCCCTTGATATTCTGGACCTTTTGTTCTTCCATATGAATTTTGATACTATTTTTCCAGTTCTAGAAAATAATTATCTGATAGTTTAATTGGTATGGCAGCAAATAATAAATTAATTTAGGTAGAATTGTCATTTTTAGTATATTGGCTCAGCCTACCCACGAGCTGCTGATGGTTTTCCACTTACTTAAATCTGACTTATTTGTGTCCCTGAGTTTGTTTTGGCAGGTAAACTCCCAAGTAATTTATAGTGTCTACCCTAGCATTAAATGGAAGTTCTCTTTCTATTTCTTGCTGTTGGGCTTTGTTACTAATATACAGAAATGCAGAAGATTTGTGTGGGTTTATTTTGTAACCTTCAACTTTGCCAAAGTTGTTTATTATTTCAAGTAGTTTTTTACTTGAATCTCTGGGATTTTCTAAGTATTTCAACATATCATCTGCAAAGAGTGATAATTTAGTTTCTTCTCTGCCTATTCTAGTTCCTTCAATTTCTTTATCTTGTCTAATTGCTATAGCTAACATTTCTAGTACCATATTGAACAATAGTGGTGATAACGGACATCATTGTTTCACCCCTGATCTTATTGGAAATGCATCTAGCTTATCATCATTGCATATAATGATTGAAGAAGGTTTTAGGTAGATAATGCTTATTATTTTGTGGAAGATTCCCTTTATTCCTATGCTCTCCAATGTTTTTAATAGGAATGGGTGTTGTATTTTGTCAAAAGGTTTTTCTGCATCTATGGAGATAATCATGTGGTTTCTGTTAGTTTTGTTGTTAATATGATCGATAATGCTGATAGTTTTCCTAATATTGAACCAGCCCTGTATTCCTGGTATGAATCCTACCTGATCATAATGTATTATTTGCATGATAAGTTGCTGTATTCTTTTTGCTAAAAATCTTATTTAAAATTTTTGCATCTATATTCATTAGAGAAACTAATCTATAATTTTCTTTCTCTGTTTCGTCTCTTCCTGGTTTAGGTATTGAAACCATATTTCTATCATAAAAACAATTTGGGAGGACTCCTTCTTCCCCAATTTTCAAAAATAGTCTATATAATATTGGAATTAACTGTTCTTTAGATGTTTGATAGAATTCACTTGTAAATCCATCTGGCCCTGGAGATTTTTTTCCTAGGGAGTTCACTGATGGCTTGTTCAATTTCTTTTTCTGAGATGGGGTTCATTGTTTATTGTGCCTTTTTAGCAGGATACAGTTTCCTTCCTCATCCCTTTTGATTAGATCTATTTCTGCTTTTGCTTTGTCTGAGATTAGGATTGCTACCCCTGCTTTTCTTACATCAGCTGAGGCATAAAATATTCTGCTCCAACCTTTTACCTTTACCCTGTGGGTATCCCCGTGTTTCTTGTAAACAACATATTGTTGGATTATGGCTTTTAATCCATTCTGCTATCCATCTCTGTTTTATAGGAAAGTTCATTTCATTCACATTCACAGTTATGATTACAATCTGTGTATTCCCCTCCATCCTCTTTCCCACCATTTGTGCTTTTAGTTTTCCCATCTCCCTTCTCCTCCTCAATAGTTTTTACTTTTCACCATCACCTCCTGCAGTCTTCCCTTTCTTATTTCAGCCCCCCTCCATTTTACTCCCCTTTACCCTTACTACTTCTTCCTTCCCTTTTAGCTTCCCCTCCCCTTTCTTCCCCCTTCCCCTCCTACTGCTTATAGAGCTAGTTAGACTTATATACTTAATTAAGTTTATTGTTCCCTCCTTGAACCAAATCAGATGAGAGTACCTCTGAAACAATGCTCATCTCTCTCTCCTCTTTCCCTGTACTATAATTTTGTCCTTCTTCCTGTGATGTAATTTACCATTTTCTGCTTCCTCCTTTTCACATCTCCTGTTACAATGCCTTTGCATGCTTAAATCATATTTTTATCATCATATCATGTACTTTATACCCGTTCCCTCTATGTATATGTACCTTTATATTTCATAATAGATGTACAATTCTCAAGATTAACAAGTATCATATTCCCTTATTGGGAGGTAAACAGTTTGCCCAAATGGAGTAACAAGTTTTTCTTTTTCCCTGTTTATCTTTTATACCTCTCTTGTGACCTGCATTGAAAGACTGAATTTTCTATTGAGTTCTGCCCTTTTTGTCAGGAAGGTCTGGAAATCCCTAATTTCTTTCAATGTCCATCTCCTTGCCTGAAATGTTATGCTGAACTTTGCTGGGTAATTGATCCTTGGCTGTAGTCCCAGCTTCTTTGCCTTATGGAATATCGTATTCCAATTCCTTCAGTCTTTTAATGTAGAACCTGCAAGGTCCTGTGTGATCCTGACTGTAGTTCTTTGATATTTGGATGGTTTCCTTCTGGCTGCCTGTAGTATTTTCTCCTTTACTTGATATTTCTGGAATTTGACAACAATATTTCTTGGGGTTTTTAGTTTGGGATCAATTTTGGGAGGAGTACAGCGGATTCTTTCGATCACTATTTTGCCCTCTTGATCTAGCACTTCTGGGCAGTTTTCCTTGATGATTTCTTGGACAATACTGTCCAGATTCTTTTGTTCATCGTGACTTTCTGGTAGGTCAATAATTCTTACATTTTCTCTCTTGGATCTATTTTCCAGGTCAGTTGCTTTTCCAATTAGATATTTTACATTTTCTTTTATCTTTTCATTCTTTAGATTTCATTTGACTGATTCTTGATGTCTCATAAAGTTATTAGTTTCTACTTGCCCAGTTCTAATTTTTATCAAATTGTTTTCTTCAGTTAACTTTTGCATCTCCTTTTCCATCTGTCTAATTATTCCTTTTAAGGAATTATTTTTTCCAGTTAGTTTTTGTACTTCCTTTTCCATTTGTCCAATTTTCCCAGTTAGGTTTTGTGCTTTCTTTTCCATTTGTTAAATTTTCCCTTTTAAAGAGATGTTCTCATCAGTGAATGCTTTTTTCATACTTTTAAAATCATTGGCCAGTTTTTCTTCTATTTCCTTTTTGAGCTGTTCCAGGAGAGGTGTTTGTGCATGTAAGCAGTTCATGGTCCCTTCTGAAGTTTCAGATGGGAGTATATTCTAACTACTGACCTCTTTGGTATTTGTATTTTGGTCCTTGTTCCCATAGAAAGATTCTTTGGTTTTTTGTCCTTACTTTGCTTTTTCTTGCTCATGATGGTGATTTGTGTTGTGGCTTCTGGTTCTTTCAGTTAGAACCTGCAGAACTTGGTGTTGAGCTGACTGGTGTGAAAAAGCAGACAACAGTTGAACTCAGATATTCTGGATCCAGTTGCAGTGCTCCTTATAGCGAGAAGGCTCATTTGCAGAAGCAGATTCACCTGCACATTATGGAGCTCACCTCTGAAGGGTCAAATAGACCCTGTTTTCTTCAAAAATAATGGGGATAACACAGCACCTACTTCTCAGTGCTGTTGGTGCAATGGATAGAGCACCGGGCCTGGAGTCAGAAAGACTCATATTCCTGAGTCCAAATTCAGCCTCAGACATTTACTAGCTAGGTAAACCTGGGCAAGTCACTTACCCTAGTTTACCTCAGTTTCCTCATCTGTGAAATGAGCTAGAGAAGACAACAGCAAATCACTTCAGTATCTTTGCCAAGAAAACCCTAAATGGGGTCATAAAGAGTTGGACAGTACTGAAATGGCATAATAAAAACCAACTTTTGCACAGTACCTGGCGTATAGTAAGAAGATGATAAATGCTAATTCTATTCTCAGTCCCCCCAGTCCCTCTTCCCATTACATGTAAGTTTAGTGAACTCTTGTCTATATATTGAAGATTCTTTTAATGAGTAAGGAGGCAAATTCTGTATTTCCTGAGGAGGAAAAAATCTAAATGGCGAATCCAATATAAGGCCTTGGAGTGTTCAGCCATGTGACATCAGATTAATGGCTGCCATTAATCCATTAATGAGAGTCTGCAGACTTTTAACGTGATGGTTTGGCTTCTTATGGCAGCAGATATTTGGAAGTATAAGATTTAAAGAGCATTACATATTGAGGTACAAATCTTATTCCTAAGACCCCCTCTAATTTAGCTCTCACTGTCCATCAAGGAGACCAGGGAAGCAGGACTTGTTTCAAAGTCCAGAAACATTCTCAATGCAACAAACTACTTTGGAATCTTTGAGACTGCTCTGGACACCTTCTCTTGACCTGCCTTGTTTCTTGTCTTTCTGATTTCTGGCTCTGGACTTCAACTCTGATTTATATTTCTCTTTCTGCATTCTACCACTGTTGCCAGACTCTACAGGTGACTCTGCAGTGCAGCATGGTCAAGCTATAGTGAATTTGCTTCATCTGGCTTAGTATCAGTAGGTGTACCCCTCCCCATAGGGAAGCCCTCTTCACATTTGCCATCAGTCAGATGCACCCAAGTTTGGGCAGAGCTCTGTTATTGTAGGTGGGTTCATACTGTTCATGACAGCTCAATTATTAACAAGGTGGAATTGGGAGGGGTTGAGGTGGAAGGGAATCATGTCTTTAGATTTTATTAACCTAAAGAATTCCTTGTTTGGAAACTTCCTTTATCAAAAGCAACTCATTTATAACTTACAGTCTCAGAAAATTACCTGAACTGTCTAAGAGACTAAGCGACTTTTTCAGGGTCTTATGTTGCATCAATATATTTATTTTGTAATACATATTTATATACATAGAATTGGAGTCAGGAAGAGCTGAGTTCAAATGTGACTTCAAATATTTATAAGCTGAATGATCTGGGAAAGCCAATTAACTACTGACTGCCTCAGTTTCCTTATCTGTAAAATGAGCATAAAAATAGCACTCACTCCCAGGGTTGTTATGAGGATAAAATGAGGTAATAGTTGTAAAGTTCTTTGTAAGCCTTAAAGTACTATATAAATGCTCTTACTATTATTATATTATTATCATCAATTAATTATTAATCATTGTATTACTATTGTAACTGTTAATTTCCCTGGCTTCCTCTATGGCTCAACTCCCTCCCCCTGCCAATTTTTACAGGATGTCTTTTCCAACTCCTCTTAATTCTAATGCCTTTTTTGTGTTAATCACTTCCTATTTAGCCTGTATATAACTTGATATGTATTTATTTGCAGCAATCAGCCATTAAATTGTAAACTTCTTGAGGGCAGGTACTATCTTTTATCCAACACAGAGTATGTGCTCAGTAAATGTTTACTGATTGATTATAGCTGCTTTTTCCATTGCTGTTTTGATATGTGTTGTCTTCCCTCATAAAATGATGCTTTGAAAGCTCCTGGAGGGCAGGAATTATTACTTCCTGTCCTTGAATCCCAATGTGATTGGCATATTGGCTGATGTACAGTGAGTGCTCAAGAAGCACTTGCTTGCTGGATGGCCACAGCTGGTCTGGACTCACGTATTCTTGTCTTCAAGGCTAGCCCTCTATCCACTATACCAGTCTGCTTCTCAAGGACACTAGTAATAATTAAGTATGCATGTGTGCTAGTTGTTAGATCATGAAATTAACAAAGCATAAAAGTCATGACAAACTAACAAAAATACAGATTACTTTATCTAGAATGCCATGCTATTGCTAGCAGGGGTGATGGAAACTATATGAGAATATATATAGGGAAGGAAATAACCTAATATAAAGTTGAAGGTATTGTAAGAAGAAACAATATTTTTTCTCCTTATAGTTCCATAAGCAGATAGTTGTTTGTGAAATCAGCCCTAGAAAATAAAAGTCAAAACAAATCTTTAGATTCTTACTGGCTAAGAACTGGGGAAGATTTAATGTTGTAAATGCTGCATTATGTCCATTTGATTTTGTTCTTTTGATTTGGTGGCAGGGCAATTGATCTCTGAAAGCTGTGAGGAGGCAGTTTAGTCCTAAGAAAGACCCTGGCTTTTCTTGCATTCTGAGACTTATTCTAAATGGCATAAAAAAGCTGGAAGATCTGAGTCCTCTGTGATGGTACACTCCTTACACTGTGGCCATAGAACTCTGTGTGTTGGTAAGGGATCAAGTGTCACCTGGGCAAGTGGGAAATCAATGTGACCAGAGTACAGCAATGGGCAGTCTGGTTACCTCAATAAAAGTCAATAAACATTTTTACTATTGCTGTTGAATCGTGTGTGACTCTTCATGATCTGGTTTGGGGTTTTCAAGGCAAATAAACTGGAGTGGTTTGCCATTTGCTTCTCTAGCTCATTTTAAAGGTGAGGAACCTGAAACAAACAGAGTCAAGTAACTTGCCCAGTGTAACATGAGGGGAGACTCATGAAGATGAGTCTTCCTAGTGCCAATTATGCACATTTATTTAGCACCTACTATTCGCCCTATTTGTCAGGCAGAGACAGTAAGGTGATACAACAGATACAGATGACAGGCCTGAAGTCGGGGAGATCTGAATTTGAATCCCATCTCTGACATTTCTTAGTTGTGTGACCTTGGACAAGTCACTTAACCTCTGTTTGCCTTAATTCAATGGAGAATGAAATGGCAAACCACTCCAATATCTTTGCCAAGAAAATCCCAAGGGCAGAATTGGCATGATATGGTCCACAGAATAACAAAATTTGGACATGACTGAATAGCTGAAGAACAACAATTTTCCAGGAGCTGTGCTGGGGACACAAATGAGAAAAAGAAATGAAGTCCTTGCTTTCAAGGAGCTTACATTCTAATGGAAGCATGTGATTCTGGAAGAAGTATTTATTTGACCCTGCTAAGTGCCAGGCACTGTACAAGGACTTCACAAACATTATCTCATTTAATCCTCAGGACAATCCTGGAAGGTAAGTGCTACTGCTATCCCCATTTGTACAACTGAAGTAACTGAGGTTAAGTGGTTTGTGGAGGGTCACATAGTCAGCTATGTATTTGAGGCTAGATTTCAACTCAGAGCATCCATATTCCAGGTCCAGAGTTCTAACCACAGTGCCACCAAGAGGCTGGTGACTTCTCCTAGTATGTTGTCTGTCTATATTTTGTGAATTCCTGGGGAAAGTCTCAAGTACTGAGATAAAGAAGGAAGGAAGGAAGGAAGGAAGGAAGGAAGGAAGGAAGGAAGGAAGGAAGGAAGGAAGGAAGGAAGGAAGGAAGGAAGGAAGGAAGGAAGGAAGGAAGGAAGGAAGGAAGGAAGGAAGGAAGGAAGGAAGGAAAGAGGGAGAGAAGGAAGGAGGAGAGAGAGAAACAAAGGAAGGGAGAAATAAAAGTAGACAAAAGATAGATTGATAGGCAGACAGAAAGACACATAGATAGATAGATAGATAGATAGATAGATAGATAGATAGATAGATAGATAGACAGACAGATAGATAGGTAGGTAGATGGATGAATGGATCAAACAATTGTTACATATGTGTCCTTTGCTAGGAACTGTGTTAAGCTATGGTAATACAAATATAGGCAAAAAATACCGATTCTTCACCCTATAGAGAATACCTTCCATTGGGGAAAGACAACAACTTAAAAAGAATAAATAACTAAAGATGGCAATACAATTGTTTCCTTACTGCTCTCCAAGTTCTACATAATTACAGAAGAATGCCTTTAACTTATCTCACCTAAAATTTTATAATTTTAAGTTACCCAACAATTTAAACCATGATATTGCAGAAGACTGCCAAATTCCTTCCGCCACACTGTCATCTCTATCAAGTAAAAATAGTAGTTAACATAGCCCTGTGAATTGCACAAGAAAATAGCATTTAAATACCCATGGTTTCCAGGATAGCTAGATAGGCCACACAATACTCACACCAAGCTACAAAGTGAACTCTTAGACTGTATATATCTTGGGAGTATTTTGTGTCCCCACCACCTAGGAAAGTGCCTGCCTGGTGGTATATAGTAGGTGACTAATGAATGCTTGTTGATTGCTTGAGTGAAAAATATAGAAAGGCTCAAACATCAAATGTTTGTTTGAATGACTTTAGAAGGGTAAGTGAATGCTTGAACTCTTGAGATTTAACCTTTATGCTGATTGAAGTTTTAGTAAGACTAAGAAAAACAAGAAGCAGAAAACTAGTGCTTCAGAATTCACATGAAAGGATCTTGTTAGAATAAAGCTAAAAAGAATGCCACATAGCTCAAAGAAAACAAACATCTTTAATAGAAGACTAGGTAATTAAAGGAAACACCTGGTGAGTGCAATGGAGGAAGATTTAATACATATATGTGTATATATGTAAATATATATACATATATATATGAGAAAGGAGAACAGGGTATATAATGAAAACGAATAGTTGTAAATTGTGAGGAGATTCAAGAACAAAAGCTTGGAGAAGTATCTCCTTAATACCAGGCAGATGAAAATCAAGTGAGGAAACTAGAGTTAAAAAAACTGTTTTGTAAAGATGTACTTAGCAAATAACAAATGAAGAGACAATAGGGAAGGATACAAAGCATTAGGAACATCTAAACATGGGGAAAGTATGAGTTGAGTGGAAAATACACTGGATTTGGAGTCTGGAGACATGATTCCATCATTTACTTCCTAAAGTGACCTGGCATGTCACAGCATCTCTTGGCTTCAGCTTCCTATAAGATAAAGGGTTTGGACAAGATGATTTCAATAGGATTCTTTCCCGTTGTAAATCTGTGATCCTGTGAGGGTACTAAATAATATAAAGCCTTTATTAGGCTTATTTTTTTAAAAAAAATAAGAAGCTTGGTTGACACAACAAATGTCACTTGCAACTAGATGTAATGGGTAGAATTCAAATCCTATGTTAAATAATTACTAGGCCACTGTATAGCCCTGGCTCAGTTACTTTCCTTGTCTCAGGCTTAAGTTTTCCACCTGTAAAATGGGGATAATAACATATACTTGCATTATATACCTCACATGCACTATATAGAATTGTTTTGAGGGAAACATTTCATAAATCATAATGCACTATATAAATGTGACTTGCCATTGTGATTGGCATAATTACCAACAGCACCCCTCCACAGGGTTGTTGTGAATATCACATGAGAGAATTAATACATGTTAAATGCTTTGTAAAACTCAAAGCATGATATAAATGTTTGTTATTCTTACAGCATAGCATTATTAGCACAGGTAAAAACAACCAAACTGGCAAGTGGGGCTACATTTCCTCTTCTATCAATGATGGAAGAGTGTTCCAAAGGGATGCCATCAAAATAGTCCCCTAAGTATTCTCCCTGGAATATCATGATGTAACCAAGAAGTAATAACAATTATGCCCAATCATAATGGTAAGTCACATCTATATGGTGCTTCATGGTCTATAAAATTAAAATAAATAATAAAAAATAAAATAAAATATTTTCTGTGAGGTATGTAGTGAAAGCATGAATTATTATCCCCATTTTACAGGTAGGAACACTGAAACAAAGAGATTAAATAACCTGTTCAGGTTCTCACAATTAGTAGGTACTTCAGAATTCAAATGCGTGCTTTCCATTTTTACCTTGTCCTCCAAGCCTTACTTGATCTCTAGTTCTGACAATACTTTGTGAAAAAGGAAGGAAGGAAACAAGCATTTATTAAGTACATACTATGTATCAGGAACAAATAAGGCCAAATAATTAAAGGTGGATCTCTGAAATTATAAATGACTGATTCTCTTCCTTGCTACCACCTATGGTTCACATAGATTTTTTTCCACTCATCTATTTTTGTCCTGGCATAGAAGAAGTTGTTGGTTGTTGAAAAAGTATTACTTAGAAGGTCAAAGAGAAGATACAAAATCTCTGTAATTAGAAGTAATTTGGTTTGTATTCCTATAAAAAGCACTTAGATATGTTGAGGCTATTTAGAAATGCCATCAATGAAATGGCTGGTCATGGAAACTAGCAATCCACAATGCTACCTGGACCACTGGGACATGATTTTCATTGACAGGTTCAAAGTACATTAAGAGCTAGAAAGAAACTGAATCCAAACATTTTACTTCATAGATGAGGAAACTGAGGCAGACAATGGCTTCAACAGAGAGCCTACTGTTAGCAAGGAAGAGACCAAAAAAGCAATAATTCCCAATAGGGGCAACGGTTAAATAAGGAAATGAAATAAAATAATTGGGAATTTTGTAGGCTCACTGGATGAGACCTGTCCTCCCTGACTTTCATCCTCTCACCATTACTGCTGCTGTCTCGGTTAGGAAAGTCCTTGATAGAGAATGCCTTTGTTTAAAAGATAAGTAGGCGAAGTAATTGCCGCAAGAGCTACAGTATTAAGAAATAAAGGTCAGATGCTGAGTCATCTGGCATATGAAGAAAGTCATTAATTTGTTGACCTCATCTGATGATTTACCAAGTGAGAAAACCATGACTTTCTCTGATGAAGAGGGCACTGCTCTGGAGGCATTTGTGATTAATGTGGTGGTGACGAACACAACTGTCTTCTCTAGCCCCATCAGGATTAGCAGGGCAAAACAGGTCATTTGCCATGTAGAGAGGGAATACAAAGCTCTGGATGCATGAAAATTGTTCAAGTAAATGTAACAGTCCTTTTAAAATGACATGCTAGTAGGCATCTTATTTGGTTAACTGAAAAATAATCAAATTTTAAATTTTTTTAAAGCTGTGTCAGACAATATTAAGCACCTACTGTATGCCCATTATTTCTATTGTGTTTGTAGATGTGATTTCTTATATCATATACACACATATGTACACATACATACTAGTACTACTAACACACACACATACACAAACACATTCATCTAGAATATTTAAGGGGAGGGTTATTTCTCCTTAAGAACTATATGGTAATTCCTGTATTAATGAAAAGAATAACATGATGATGTAGTCCAGCTGCATCCCCTCTATATGCCTAGGAAATTTATATCCATCCATTCCTTCATCCATCCATAAAATACACATATATCCATCTATGAGATGTAAGTGCTTATCATGTGAAAGGCATACATGTGTACAGTAAGTGATAGATGTATGTGTTTATATTTTTGTCTATATCCTTTAAGGTTATCACAAATTAGGGTTTTTCCTATCATATAGATATATTATACACACAGACACACACACACATATGAGACAACATATATAATAACCTACATCCATAGTCAATCACTTCTGCAAAGAAGGTGTAATCTCATATCTCTTTTTTGAACTGCTTAACTTTTTTAAAAAGACCTATAACAAAGCAATTTAGTCAAACACATTTATTAATAATAATTCACATTTATATAAAACTTAAAGGTTTAAAAACACTTTACATATATTATCTCATCTGATCCATGCTATTATGGCCCAAGAGGTGCTATTGCTTACCCCATTTTCCAGATATGGAAAATAAGGTTCTTAGAGTTAAGTGACTTGTCCATTGTTATTTAGCTGTTTCTGTTGTGACTGACTCCTCATGACCCCTTCGAGGTTTTCTTGGTAAAGATACTAAAATGGTTTGTCATTTCCTTCTCCAGCTCACTTTATAGATGAAAAACTGAGGCAAATAGGGTTAAATGACTTGCCCAGGTTCACACAGTTAATAATTAAGTGTCTGAGGCTGAATTTGAACTCAGGTCTTACTGACTCCAGGCCTAGCACTCTATCTACTCTCCCACCCAATTTGTCCAAGTAACTCTTCCAGAGTCATATAATTAGAATATATCTGAGATACGATCAAACCTAATCCTTCTAGACTCAAGGTCTTGTGCTCTATTTTCTGTTACAAATAATATGAACTTGATGAGAAAATGTTCACTTTAGGTTGTCTGAACAACCAATTTAAGGCTGTATGTTTATTAAGTACAAATAATTAAAAATTCAAAATGGCATTTTCTTGGAAGAATCATTGTATTTTCAAAATGTTTTCTCTTTGAACAACTAAGAAGATGCGAAGTTTCCAGTAGAGTTTGAGAAGCATCATCTCAAAGGCAAGTCTAAGTCTACATTGCGAAATAGGCCGCTAAGACAAGAATAAAAATAAATCAATCAAACAAAAAATTCTCCAAATCTGAGTATCTGATACTCATTCTGTATTCAAAAGGAAAACAACATGCTATTAAGCTTATGACAGAAGAAACTATTAACAGTAGTTTAATAATACTTTTAATTAAATCTTTTGAGTCAGTTTGGACTTATAAGAATACATTTCTTTAGAATATAATCAACAAGTAGATGAATAATCTATAGGTTAAAAAAACGAATGTACCTCAAAGATATTAAAAAGAGTCCTGAAGATCAAAACTTCTACTTAACCATTGCCAAGTGACTCAGTGATGAGATGATTATCCTTTGTATTCATGGTAGTCTTCTGAGACATTTGATACCTTACCTCCCAACCAGGTCCCAAACTGTTTACTCAAAAACTAAGCCAAAAGGATTCTGGGAGTTGGTGGTAAGGGAAGATGTTTATGTATAATTTATAGTGCATGCATAAATACTTACTTTCCAAGATCAAATTATTTTTAGAATATCATTTCTGAAACTAACAAGCAAAACTCCACCTGGCCTTTTGCTTCTTTGCACAGATAACAAAGACTTAATTATATAGCATAGGGGGAGAGTAAGGTGTAAGAAAACTAGCAAGATAGGAAGACACCAGGTCCTAAAGGGCTTTCAGTGCCACACAGAGGATTTTATATTAGATCCTGAATGTGACAGGGATCCACTGGAGTTTATTGAATTGGAGTAACATGGTCAGAACTGCACTTTAGGAAAATAACATAGCATGTCTTAGAAGAGAACTCTTTCTCTAAACTCTTTATCTTTAGTGGTTTCATTCGCCCCAGTGAATTCAATTATCATCTCTATATACTGATGATTCTCAAATCTTCTTATCCAGCCCTAACTACTTTATTGACTTCCAACCTTGCATCTACCTATTAAACATCTCAAACTGACTGTCTAGCAGACATCTTAAACTCAACATATGAGTGGAAACTGTACTGGAGTGGGGAGAGACATAAGGCAATAGCCCATGTGTGAGGTGGTGATAGCCTACATTTGGGTGGTGGCAAAACTGAGGAGGGGCAGAAGCATATCCAAAAGATGTTGCAAAGGTGAAATAGATAGCAGATTACATATGGAGAGCAAGAGATGGTGAGGAGTTGAAGATGATGCCTATATTGTGAGGATGGGAGACAAGGAAGATGGTGGTATACTTGACAGTAACAGAGATGCTTGGAAGGGGGAAGAAGTCTGGAGTAAAAGATGATGAGTTCAGTCTTAAGCTTAATATGATGGAGGAAGCTGCCAGAGAGACTTAATTCTTATTTATTAAGATGTTACTCTGATATATAATCAAATTCAAAGGAATCTGTCTATTCTATATGGACATTGTATTTCCCTATTTACATTTATGTTGCCACTCCCCAACCATTAAAATGTAAGCTCCTTGAGGACAAGGACCATTTTTATTTATATGCTCAAGTAAAAAGGAATGTATGCTTAGCATAGTGCCTGGTACAGAGCAAGCATTTAATATATGCCTCTTCACTGATTTAAACATTAAATATTTTTATTTGACATACATGAATAACTATAAATGAGAGGACCTAATTTTCTTGTTTGGCTTGGGGAATGAACTTCATTCCTCCCACTGTACAATTTCATTTTATCTGAAAAAGATCCAGTATCCAAGGTGGATGTTTCCTTGAACATTTTGCAGTGAATGTCACTGACAACACAGAAAAAAAAATTCAAATAATAATGGCTTTATAAGCCCAGACTAGTTTCACTTAGTGACCCAAAAGTAAACTCTATTTTGCCATAGCAACCAATCTTAAGAATCCCAGAAAATTGGCTGTTTAATATTTAAACATGTTTAATTTTTAAGTGCAAACTATTATAGCTAGTGTATTTCTCAACTATATATGCAAGAAGCATTAAAAACTTTTTTTTCATTTTCACATTGTCAAAATTAAGTCAGTTTTCAACACAGTTGCTGTTCATTTTTGTATAAGACGTATATTTAGCTGATTCAGGTTTTTGGACCATGATAACCATTCATTACTGAACAACTGACTTGCTTATTGAACTGTCAAGTTGATTCATTTGAGAGAGTCACAATATGACTTTGTACCCTACTTATTTGGTTAGAGAGCTGTGACTAGGAGTTTCTGTTGTTGAAGCAAAGTTCTGTGGTAACACTGAAGGTACTGCCTCAGTGGGCAACTGCTGGAAAAGGGGGAATTGGGAAAGGCACAAAAGAAAGAAGACACCCCACACTTGGTCCAGCAGTTTCAGCACGGAATCTCCAAGAAAGGAAGGTAGCTACAGAAGACAGTTTGTCCCACTTAGATACAGTATTGTCTGGTCACCCCAGAATGGAGTGAGTGAGACCATATGAAAATGGCGAAATTACACAGGGGTAAGGAGATGGCTATGACCACTGCAGCAGCACCAGGAAATTATCTCAGAGAGACTAAGAAAATGGGAAAGTAGTTCGTGCAACCTTTTGGGAAAATAGTGATGGACAGAAAGTGTTAAGTTCACCACAAAACTAATACTGAAAGGTGAGCTTTTAGAGAAAGGAGAGAGACTTTCATGTTTCACTGGGAAATGCAGAGGAGGAAGAAGGGGAATTGGTAATGGGGCCAGAGATGTCTGGAAGTTTTTCAATGCCACCTTTCTCTACAAGATCTGGGAGTAAGAAACAGCACCAGAACTTCTCCCTTTCCTGAATTCCATTTGTACTTAGAGAGTTTTCTCATAATAATTCAACTTAATAAACATTTACTAAGTGCCTACTATGTCCTAGACATTGTGTTAAGCATTGGGGATACAAATATGGAAAACAAACAGCATACAATCTAATGAAGGGAAGATATACAGAAGGAAACTTAAAAAGTGGGGGCTGCGAAGTACTTAACATGGGGGCATGAAGATGGTGGAGTCAAATCCAAGGTGCATCTGGTAGGAAATGGTTGTGCTACTGAGTCTTCTGAGCACTCTTTAAGTGGAGATTTGGGAATTTTTTCTCGACCCTTTAGTTCTCCAGAAGGGCACAGGCTACTGAGGGTATACACTTAAGCCACTGCACTACACAGATGTATGTGTATGTAGGCTTTATCTCCCCAAATAGATTACATCTAGAGAACAAGACCATGACTATTACTTCGTTATACGTTCAATGCCTTACTCACAGCTACTACATTTATTCTGTCTCTGTCTCACTTTTTTCTTTCTTTTTTTTAGAATTAATTTATTTGCTTTCAGTTTTAACAATCACTTTCATAAGTTTTAAATTTTTCTCCCCCTCCCTCCCTGCTCCTTCCCCATGATGGCATGCACTCTTATATGGGTTCTACACATACATTCTTGATAAACACATTTTCACATCAGTCATGTTGCATAGAAGAATTAAATGGGAGAACCAACAAGAAAAAACAAAACAAAACATAACAAAATAGAAAACCCTCTGCTTCATTCTGAGTTCTGACTCCACAGTTCTTTCTCTGGATATGGATGGCACCTTGCATCAAGAATCCTTTGGAAATGTTTTAGGTCCCTTCTCTGTGTCTTTCTTTCTCTGTCTCTCTGTCTCTGTTTATCGGTGTGGCTCTTTCTCTGTGTCTCTCTTTCTATGTGTCTATCTCTCCTCTCCATCTCCCCTTTCCCCTCCCTCCCTCCCTCATACATAATAACTTCCAGGCTCACAAAAGTTATTAATTAATCTTCTCTGTTAATCATCCAGTTCATATTTCATCATTTTATTCATGTGGATAAGGCTGATAATATTGAAGTCATTGTTATATGTCTATGGAAAAGATGTTCACTTTCCTCAACTATTAAATAGGGCTACTTTTGCTACCTACTTTCACTAAGGACACTATAAACCCTAAAGTATTACAGCAGTGGCTAGTAATAACAAAAACAATCAATAATAATTATAGAACACAATATGAAAAGTCTTTTATAATTTATGATAACTATTATTTTTGCAAATACTGCAATAAGTCTTCAGTCTCATCAATGTATGATCATCAATTCTCCATGACTCCAGTCCATGTTCTCTGAAAAGTTCACTGCAGGTACTGTACTTTGCATAGGGCAGCTAGGAGACACAGTGGCTAGAGTGCCAGGCCTGGAGTCATGGAGAATAATCTTCCCAAGTTCAAATCCAGCTTCAGACACTTGCTAACTGTGCGATCCTAACTGCCACTTAACCCTGCTTGCCTCAGTTTCCTCATCTGCAAAATGAGTTGGAGAAGGAAATGGCAAACCACTCCAGTATCTTTGCCAAGAAAACCTCAAATGGACTCGCAAAGAGTTGGACGCAACTGAAATGACCGAACTTTGTCCTGGAAGCATTCCTTGATTTCTCAGCACATTATAATTGCAACAATGGAGCACTTATCATCCTTTACCATGTGACCATCCCATTTTCTCTTTTTATCACACAACAGTTTTTAGGTTTCAGATTGTTCTCACCCACCATGTGACTTTCCATAGTTCTCTGCTAGAGCTCATTTTTGGTTTTAGGGAGGCCATGGTATTTCAGGTTTCATTGCCATACAGCAAAATTGATAAAATGCTTATAATGAGAAAAAAATGAGCCTTAAATACCATGGGAATCTTGAACTCTCTTACAGGAAGCTCTGCAATATCTTGGGATATGATGTAATCAAAATAATACTAGAAACTCTTCCTTAACCTGGATTCTAAGCTGCATATCCTCCATTCCATTTCCCATTAAGTAGTTAATACTTTTGGCAAGAAGACATTTCCCTGTTTTATGACTTCACTGATTTTTATTATCAGAAAGTTACTGAACAGGGTTATTTCTGTTGCAGTACGTGCCAAAGAATTTAAAATTATCTCAGATGTGGATGGGAAATACTTTTTGTAAGAGTCTATAAAGTGGCATTTTGTTTATCAAAGTCAAATGCTTCTTTATCTTATATTCTCTACATCTTTCCATCAACTGTGAGATGGTAAAGCTGTAGCCCACTGCTGAAAATTATTTGTTTAAAATCTGCCTGTCCCTTATTTTAATGCCATCATCAAAGATTCCCTCAATTCACATAAAGATGATTCAAAATAATTTTGTGTAGATGAGACAAAAAGCATGTTGGTCTACAGGTGTTGATGTTTTTTTGACCACATTATCATCATTGTTATTTTATTATTATGCTATTCCTCTGATCTACAAACTGAATAACTTTGCCAATTAAAAAGCAAACATACTGACCTCAGCTATTAATCAAATTATGTTATCTCAGTAATTATAATACTCGAAAAAATTCTCACAATCAGTCTAACAATCTGTTGTGAAATTTTAGTGCTTTGGCATCAAGTTTAGGGAGACATCATGACATAATAAAAGGAGTGATGGAGTTGGAGTCAGGAGGACCTAGGTACAAATCTTGATGCTGATACTAAGATTTAAATAATAATTCATAAATGTACAGGATGATATATTTGTTCATAAAACAAGTTCCCATGCATATGAAACACTAAATCCTTAATATCCAGATATCAAGCTGAGTGGCCAGCATACAGTTTCTGAGATTCACCCTTTCCCTCTCTTTGAAAACTGGAATAACATTTGCCTATCTTTACTCTTCCAGCACTTTTCATGCTCCATGATTTCTTACAGGATAGTGACTATGCCAAGTTCTTTTAGCACCCTTCATTCTAGACCTAGATGGAGATTTCAACTAATTTAAAATAGCTTCAGCTCTTACTTTTTGTTCTTTGATCTAAGCCTACAATTCTCTCTTTATCTTTTTAGTCTAAAGACCATTCTTAACAAAGAAGACAGAAACAAAATAGGTATTAAACCATTTCCTCCAAGTAGGGGTTCCATCAGTTTCTTGGTCTCCAAAACACCGAACAAGAATGTTAAAGGTTCTTCAGCACTTCTGGCTACTCTCAGTTCATTTGGGTCTTTAGCCTTCCTAAAAGATAGGTGTATTCCGTTCATCTTACTCTTTCATATTTTCCCTGGTTATTTAACCTTCCATCTAGCTTTTCTTCAAAATGAGTTCATCAAAGATCTCTCCATGTAACTAATACAAATTGCCCATTTTCCTATTAAAAAGAAATAAGGACAGTACAAAAAAGTACAGAAAAACGGAGAGTTCAAAATCCATGATGTTATAAAGGTAACTTTAAAGGGAAGACCTATTATTTTAATAATTGCTAGTTATCAGCTTTTATTATGATCCTAGTTCTTAGATTTTAAATGTTTATTTTATAATTTATTTTGTGAATATAATTTTCTATTGTTATACTATTTAAAATTAATTCAGGAAATGCCTTAGGAGAGAAGATCCCCTCAAAGTAGTTCATTTCTACACAGTCTGAAAGTTAATTTTAGAAAAAAAAGTAACAAAAATAACTTTGGGGGATTATTTCACTTTGAAATAGAGTTTTGCTGACTTCACTTTGCTTTGCTTCACTTTACTGCTAGGAAACAGTGGGAACTAATTTGGAAAATATATTCCATTGAATGGAAATGAAAAATACTAATTGCCAATCACTTATTTTTTCTTTTCAAATTCCTTGAAGATCATCACAGGGCAATTGTGGTATCTATTCATTGGGTTCACAAGAAAACCCTGAGCAGTAGAACTCAGAATAAAAATGGAAATGGATTTTCAGCTCTCTGATGTTCTATTGGCACTTGCCACATGACAACATAATCTACAATTTGCAGATTTCTGCTGTTGAGTATGAAATGGTTTGAGGGTTAATTTCTTTCAATTATAATATGGAATCCCTAATGGAGGCTTGACAATTATAGTTACCTTCTATTCCTCCCTTAAGTTCAACTTTAAAAAGGAAGCATGGAGAGAGATGAAATGACATTCAAAAGAAAGATTTTTAATGATCCACTGTGATCAAAGACAAAAGGAAAATCTACAAACAACTACCTTTAATCACAAGCCAAAAGAGTGGATTGAGCACATCTGTAGGCTGTTATGGCAATGGTGAATAGGTTTAATAGGATTCTTTCAACTCAAGTTAAGCTGGGATGATTAGAGTCTATATATACTTTTCTGAAATAGACATCTGTGAATTGGTCTGAGATTCAAATATTATCGAAGGAGAATTCATTGAGATGTCTTTACTAAATACTTGAATTGAAAGTACCAGTACAATCTGACATTGTGTGAATTTTTTATCTCAAAAAGAAAAAAAAACTCTATCAAGTATACCTTAATCTTTTTGATGATATTATTTTAATTAATAGTGTTTTTAATTAATAATGTGTTTTCTCCCCCTCCTAGTGTCCTACTACATTACTAAGCTAACTCCGCTAATAGTAGGCTCAGAATTATCCAGGCCAGCTTTAAAATCATGTAGGTGAATTCTGAAATAATCCTTCAAATAAACAAATGAAAGAAAATAAAATTCATGAACTGTCAAGCCTTACTTTAAAAAACCATGTAGTTCTAAAAAGGTCATTCCAGTGTCATTAATTTTACTACTAAACATTTAAAGAAGTCACACTAGAGTTTGAAATAGATATAGTTAGAGACAATGTGATAAAATGATAATTTATAGATTTCTAAGACACATGGTTCATTGGAAGGAATGATGCAAAAAATTATTTATTCCATTTTGTACATATGACATAGTAGCAAATAACCATACATACTCACTGAGGCCTTGAGTATAAGCTGCAAATGGGGAATGGAAACCCATGTCTTTTTGTGGCTTATTATTCTTTGGATTAGTCATTTACTCTCAAAATTATTATGTTTATTATGTTAAGATAATAAGTTCATAAAAATGGAAAAATTTTAAAAAGATGAAACAAATAGTATTTCTTCAAAACAGTCCAGCAAAGACACACATTGAAAATAATTTTTATGTCTTGAAAACTTTGAATATCATATCAATTTAAAAAAATTTTGTGGACAACAATAGGCAACAACACAAATATATCTTCTTTATGCGTGGAAAAACTTGTGTTTAGTGATAATTATGCCCACAACAAAAGGAAAATCGAAAACACTGTTTCACTAATGGTGACATTAAGTTAACACTAATACATAATAAATCATAATTAGTAATAGATTATTTGAGGTTTTAGTTTTCTTCCTCTTTTGAAAGGAGGTTTTTCTTATTTTTAATGATTTGGAATTGATATGAGATTTTAAGAATAAATATGTATTATTCAGGCTTTTTTTTTCCTTGGAAGCATAGAGAATTGTCTGTGGCACTGAGATGTTGAGTAAGAAGCCCATGAATACACATACACTGGATACTATCAGACATGAGACATGTGAACACAGTTCTAATTTTGAGGGCAGGTTTTAATCTAGTATACTATTCTGTCTCTCTTATTATGTTCACTTTATTAACCTATAAAAGCCCAGTTAACCTGTAAGTGAAACTTTATGAGAGATATAAAAAAGAATTGAAAGAGAAGTAAAAATAAGATGCTACAGTATATAGTATCAGAAGGTGGGTCCACTCAAAGAATTGTAAATTAAGTAAATTTTGTTGGTTATGTTGATGTGTGTTAGCTGGGAATCTAATTATTTAGAAATGTGGCTTCTTTGTGGAAAATGAGAATAAGAATGAGTGATACTGTCAAAACTCAAGAGAAGAAAACTGGAAGCTAACTCTGGTGACCTTAAAATCCTTGGAAGGAAATTTAAGGGCTTGGGGACAGAGGTGGGGTTTTTTTTTCTCATTTTTTTTTTTAAAGTCCAATTGAAGGTTGGGACTTGAGAAGGAAAACCAGAAATGAATAGCTGGCCATAGATCGTATCAAAAAACAGGATTTCTTTTCTGAACCACAGCTTGAAATGGGCTCCTGACTAGGACCAACTCTATCTCTTCAGGAATAAGAGTAATGCATTTGGCTTGAAATTTGCCATTCTAATCAAGAGTTCTAAAGTGAAACTGGAGATGGGTGTGGGGGGGATTGGGGGGTGTTGGGGTTGGGTGCGGGGGGTGGGGAAGAGACAAAGAGATGAGGAGACAAGTGTGCCCAGAAAATAAAAGAGCATTAAATAAATTCTCAACTTGCTTTCCTGAAAACGTCATTTATCAAAAGTTGTAAAAATGATAAGGGAGAAATTAATTCTGACTAAGAAGGAAGGTTGGTTTGTAAAGTAGATGCTGTGGGTATCTGGATTCAAGGCCAAAAAAGAAAACTGTACATAATAAGGCATATATGCTGGACTCAAGGAAAGTAGATTATCAGGGTTATTAAAACACAAGAGTACAGGAGCTAGAGACTACACTGGACAGTTGAAAGGGTGATGGATATGAAGTCTACGAACTTGGGTTTGAATCTTGGCCCAGGTACATACTATCTGTGAGATGTTGGATAGGTCAACTACTTTCTCAGAGGCAAAATTTCCTTACGTATAAAAAAAGATTACATCTATAAGATACTTTTCATATATAAATAGTATGATCTCAGGACTATAATTAGCTACTTTGAATGAGCTTGTCTTCTATTGTAGAAGAATCACATCCTAAGTTATTGAAATAATTTGTCAATATGATCAATGGACTCTATTGAGAACTCTTGCTATGTACAAAGGAGATGGTGGAAGACTCGTGAAAGGCAAACAACATACCAATTAAAACACAAAGAAAAAGTATATAAAGTATATTCTAGAAATTTACCTAAAAATTGAGTATCTTGACATTGATCCTCTGAAAATTTTCAAAATGGATTAAAACTCTTTTTAATGTAGCCTTTTGTTTTCATATCACATTCATTATATGTGTGTATATATACATAGGTATGTAATACTTGCATATGCACATATCATATGCCTGTATAAATGTGTATATATATATATATATATATATATGTATATCCACTTTTGCATAGTGAATCATTCCTTATAAGAGATTTTTAAAAAAGAAAAAAATTTTTATCAAAAGCAATCAATACATTACTCATGTCTGACAGTCTATGTGAATAGTCCACTATAGATCGTTCCCCATCCTTCACAATGAAGACAAAGGATGCATTTTCTTGACTCTTTTTGGGGTCAAGCTTGGTCACTGCAACCTCACAGTATTCAGTTTTGTTCTGTTGTTAGTTGCATTAATATTATTACAGTTATTGTGTTGCTTTTCCTAACTTTACTCTCTTCATACAATTCTTCCCAGGCTTTTCTGAATTATTCATAACTCTCATTTTTTATCCCCCAGTAATATTCTGTTACACAGGTTTTTTACTGTTACTGTTGTTCCAGATCTGTGACTTTCTCAGGGTCACATAGCCAGGATGTGGCAGAGGGATAAATTGAATGCAGGTTTGCCTGACTCTAATGTAAAGGATGGGGAACTATGAATGCACAATATGTTATATCCTGTCAGACATTGACAATGTGTTGTTTCATTTTGCACAAATGTGTTTTTCTTTCTTTTTAAAACTTTGTTACATGGAATAACTCACTAGAAGAAATGGATAGGGATATAGTCATAAATGTATGTGTGTTCATCCATTGCCAAAGACCATACCATCAGAGAAATGATGACATGACTTGCACTTGACATTGTTTTGACTGAGGGAGGGCTCACTTCTCCTCCAGAGCCATCTGAATCCAGTGACCAGCATCAGGATGCCTGGAGATGACCCAGGATGAGGCAATTGGGGTTAAGTGACTTGCCCAAGGTCACACAGCTAGTAAGTGTCAAGTGTCTGAGGTGAGAACTCAGGTCCTCGTGACTCCTGCACTGGTGCTCTATCCATTGCACCACCGAGCTACCCCTAAATATATGTGATATAAAGAAAAAATAATTTTAATTATTAAATTAAAAATTAATTTAATTAAAATTTAATTAAAAATAATTTTAATCCATGATGGAATTTTTTTAGATGATCAAGGTCAAACTCTTCAAATCTTCCATCAATAGGTACATTTCTACATAACATTTTCCCTACATTTATGCACCACTATTAATTTAGCTACTTCTTAATTAACAGGCATCTATGTTATTTTAAATCTTTGTGGATTTTTTTGTGAGTACCTAGAAAGGGAAGTTTTTCAATAGGGAAGAGTGTGGATTCATTAAAAGTAAGTCATTTAAAGTAATTTTATTTCCTGTTCTCATAGGGTTAGTTGAATGGTATTCAAAGGAAATGCTGTAGACATAGATAATCTGGATTTTAGCAAGCATCTGGTAAAGTCTTGCACAGAATCTCTGTATAAAAGACAAACAGAAGTGTAGGTGGCAATCTAGTTAGATTGCTTCATAGATGGTTGAACATCTACACCCAAATTGTGGTGATTTACAGATAAATGTAATTCTAGAGTGGCACTCTAAATCTTTAGTCTCATTCTGTTCCACATTTTTATTAAGGATTTGGATGAAGACAAAAAGTGACAGATATAAACAGATAGGTAAGTGGATAACGAAGCTAAGAGGCATAACTAACAGACTAATAAAGATATGAGGATAAAATATTAACAATCTGAGATATTGAGTTGAATTTAAGAAGTCAAGTCAACAAGCATTTATTAAGTACCAGCTATTATATACGGCCACTGTGCTAAGTGTTGGGGATACAAAGATATGCAGAAAGAGACTCTGCTTACAAGGAGATTGCATAATAATGAGTGCCACCCACAACATGTAAGCAAAGTGAAATTTGAAAGGGACAAATGTAACGTCTTGTATTTAGGTTTAAAAAAATAAACTTTACATGTATTAGAGACCGGGAATAATTGTAGTTGATGTAAAAAAACTGTTTTTGATTGATTCTAAGATCAATCAATATCAGTGCTATATAGCTGCCACCAAAAGAGTAGGCTTCTTTACAAGTAACGTGACCTGTAGAAGGATAGTAATGGTCTTGCTGCTGAATAGATCATTTCTGGGATACTGAGTTCAGTACTGGTTACCAAATTTGGTATGGAAAGGGAGGAGCATTGATCAACTGGAAAATGTCCAAAGAAGGCACCAGGGGTGAGGGGACTCAAAATTATGCTACGTGAGGAGGGAGGCAACTGGGTATGGGTGCTTAGAGAAAGGAAAACCTATGAGTGAAAGGATCACTCTATTTGTGCGTTTTGTATAGATCTAGAAGGCAGAAGCAGAACTAAAGAGAGTAAATTACAGAAGGCAGATTTTGACTGAACTGAAATGATTTTTAAATATCAGAACTATAAATATAAATGGAATAGCTAATGAATGCATGAATCCCTTGCCTTGAGAAGTGTTCAAACTTCTCAGAGATGAATAACCCCCTTTCAAGAGCTGTGGCTTGATTTCTAAGGGGAATGTGGTCAACTACACAGAGGGTGGAAAGATGAAAGGCATCTCACCCATCCTGTGATAGCCAGTCACGGGGCTTTTCTCCAATATTATCATATCCTTACCCTCCACTATTCCACAACTCTTTTCCTCCACTGTGCAAACTTCCAGTCTTCTCCTGCACTGGGAAATACAGGCAGGATGCCCTTAGAGCACTGATAACCTGACTACTAATGCAGCATCCACAGCAGTGCAGGTACAAATGGGAAAAAGCTACTCCTTGTCTTTTGGATCACTTTTAACCATAGCAGATGCCCTCCAGGATAGGGTTCCAGGGTCAGCAAGAACCCCACCTCCGCCTTTTCTTTTGGGTGGGACAGAGGGTTTACATAAGATGACAGGACATAGATGGATTGCCATATGCATCAATAATCTTCCTTCATTATCATCTCTTTTCGGAATTTCCCTGTTTCTTTTAAGAGCAAAAGTAACCAACCTCCCGCTCACTGCACTGTCATATCCAGTCCATCTCTATTGTCATTTTGGACTCCTCATTTTCTCTCATCCAATATGTCTTATCAAATCACTTCATATCTAACTTTACATCTCTCACATCTGTCCCCTTCTTACTCCTCACACAATCACCACCCTCTTTCAGGCCCGCATCATCTCTTCCCTAGATTATTTGGAATTGCCTCCCAAATATTTTCCCTTCCTCAAGCTTCTGCCATCTCCAATCGATACTCCACACAAATGTCTGTGGGACTTTCTGCAAGTCTATGTTTGACTATGTCACTCTTTTACTCCATAAACTCTATTGGCCCCCTACTGACTCTATGGTTAAATATTCTTTTCTCTTAATTTCATTCTTGTAAAATTAAATTTTTGAGTAAGTTTTATAATATACATACTGATTATAATAGTACTTGCATATAACTTGTAAATAAGTAAATATATACAGAGACAAGGTCAAAATATTTTTACTGATGGAATGTACAATAAAAAAAGTTGGAGAATATTACAGTAAATGATTGCTAAAGTCCCTGATAGTTCCAAAATTTTGCGGGGGGAGGGGAAGGAGGCAATCTGAGTCATATGGCTTGCCTAGGGTCTCACTGTCAGTAAGTATCTGAGACCACATTTGATCGGGTCCTCCTGACTCCAGGACTTGTGAATTCTAAGATGTTATTATTTGCAATTAACATTTTAGAATGTAACAAGTTTGTTAATTGGAGACTACTTATCCTGGCACCTTGTGAATGTGATCATTTTCTAAGACAGATTCTTCTTCAGCAGAAAGTGAGCATTAATTATTTGGGAAGAGGATAAAATTCCTTGGTGGACCAGAGTGATGAATACTAAATGGTATTCCAGTAGACAAAAACCATTAAACTAAAAATGCCCCAAATAGGGGAGGGAGAACTGAGGGGAATGGAAAGGGAATGTTGGAGGAACAGATTATGCACTGGGAAAATAAATCTGACATTAAGTGTTATTGGATTATATTCTTTTTTGGTATTCTAAGCTTGTTTCAGTAATTTCCTTTTGTAATTTATTCTAATGTGTGTCATCCTTTCATTCATGTGCCTGTCGGCATAATTGCATTCATGGCTGAAAGGCATATTTCAAGCTGAAGAGACAGCGCTTTTGTATGATTTGTCAGAATGTTACTTGGACTCATCACTGTTTTTAAATTGTTCAGATACTTCAGAGTTTGTTTCATGAAGTGAGGTCTATTTTTAGAATTTGTTTCAAGAAGTGAGTTTTATTCAAAAATAGATGCAATAAAATAAGACCCCACATAAAACAAAGCAAAAAATTCAAATTAAATGACAAATACTTTAACCCCATAATGTGAAAAAACTATGTATACCTTTAGCAGGACTACAGATTATACAGGATGTAACTGCCTATCAGAGGCGGGTCTGTGGTCTCAAAGTCACACGTGGCCTTCTTGGTTCTCAGGTGTGGCCTTCTGCCAGAGTCCAAGTTTTACAGAACAAATCCTTTTACTAAGGGGATTTGTTCTGTGAAGTTTGAATTCAGTCAAAGAGCCACATTCAAGGACCTAGAGGGCCATATGTGACCTTGAGGTTCCCCACCCTTGCCCGAACTCTTTACATTTCTTTAAATCATTCTTTATTCAGAGACAAGATGGCCACTGAAATGAACAATTTTCATCTTGTAACAAAGTTGTAATAATGAATTCATATTCAGAATTTATTTTACTGAAGCATAGCATTCATTAGGCTCTTAATTCTAAGGTATACAAAGCAGTTATTATTAATAAAGAATTTCCGAAGTCTCAGGCTTCAAGTAGCATGCGGCAGTTCGGGGCCTTCAAGTCCGGGGCGTAACTTCCTTAGCGGGATCAGTTGTAGGAAATAATTTTAAAATATATGTCTATAAAAATTAAAATCAATGAATATGATGATGAATAGTGGTTCAAACCTAGAAAACAAATGAATAGTTGGGTTTTGGGTAGAAGTATACTGTCCTAAAAGTCAAAGGGGTTGGATCCTTGAACTAATTCTATCACTTATTATTTGTGGGACCTTGGGACAACTTGCTTTCCTTGAAAAAATAGATAAGATTGTTGAGAACAACAAATGTAGTAATGGATGTAAAGCATTTTATGTGTACACTATAAAACATGAAACATACACATATATAAATGAACTATTTTTGTTTTGTTCTGGAGGAGCAGTTCAGCCTTGTGTTTTCATCCTATGAAGAACCTCCGGTGTGGAAAATTCTTCCACTGATGTATATCAGCAATTTAGCTACAACTTAAGAGTCTCAAAAAATTGCTTTGATCACCTGCTTTTGGTCAACACAGAATCAGGACCTGAAACCAGATTTTCCTGATTCTAAGGCTTGCTGTTCGGTCATTTCAGTTGTGTCCAATCCTTTGTGACCTCATCTGCAGTTTTCTTGGCAAAGATATCGGAGTGGTTGGCCATTTCCTTCTCCAGCTCATTTTACAGATGAGAAAACTGAGGCAAACAGGGTTAAGTGACTTGCCCAGGGTCACATAGCTAGAAAGTGTTTGAGGTCAGATCTTAACTCCTAAGTTGTCCTGACTCCAGGCCTGGCAGTCCATCCATCCACTGTGCTAGCCCTGATTCTGAGGCTGGTCTATTCAGTAAGTCAGGTTGCTTGACCTTATAATTAATGGCAATGATGGTAAAGATGATAATAAACTGCCAACAAAGTTGATCCACAGCGATAACATGTAAGCTACTCTGCAAGCATTAAGTGCTATATTAGTGCTAGCTATTATTGCAGCTATTATTATTGATGATAATAGAAACAATAATGAGAACAGTCATCTGACTGAAACAATGGAGGATGAACTCATCAACTGATTCATCCATTGTTTTCTTATTTTGTATTTCCTCTACATTTAGCTTTGCCATGCAAGGGATAAGGTGGTAAACATTGTGAGAGCAGCGAAATGAAGGGTTGTATCTCTACCTGCTAAATTTGCACTCATGAGTAGAAGATAACAGCTGGGAAAGTGACAAACTGTGGCTTCCGCTCTGGGGAATATCAGCATCATTCATCTTGGCAATCTATAGACTGAACGGCTACCGGGCCTCAGATGCTTACTGTGGCCCTCACCCCTTACTTCTTGGCTGTGTTACTCTTTTACATTAAAACCCCTTGACAGAGAATGAGGTGTTAAGCTAAATCCTTTGTGTCAAAACTTTCTGTGATAGAAAATTTGGGGAAATGTATTTTAATTTCCCTGCCTTCTTAAATATATGATACTGAGTACATTTTAACCTTTCCTTAATTATTCAGGATTTACAAGATGGTTACCAGGATATGATAACACTGAGCTGTAACACAAGAATGCACCCAGGACTATTTAGTCTTACAAAAAAGACAGTTTCAGACTGCCAGGCTCTTCTGGTTAATATTTCTTCTGCTGCTCCTTTTTGCTATCAGCTCTCATTTCTTACTGGGTTGCCTGCTAGGACAGGGCTGAAAGATACCAGGGCAGCTGAACAACCTTGCTACATGAACAACCTAAATTTTATCCACAGAGTCCTAAGGCAAAAGATTCTGAGGCCTAAGAGTAGCTGTACTTCCTTTCTATTGGTTAGGGGCTCAGGTTTTAGGACAGGAATCTTCCTCATTACACAGAGGATAGTTTTCACTAACAATATTCATGATTGTGCTTCAAAAGGCAAAAGAAATAATCCAACAATCAAGCAAATATGCATTCATATATGTATTGAATTGATATTTATCAATAAGTCATCTCTCCTGTGCTAGGCGATAGACATAAAAAACAATGAAGAGGTCTCTGCCTTCAAAGGGTTTATGTTCTATCACAGGAAATAACATAAACACAGATACAAATAAGCACAAAATTAAGATGAAAAAACAGATAAAATTAAATTATATTAAATATTACATTAAATATAATAAATCAAATTTTAAATTCATATTAAATATAATTAGAATCAAAGAAATGCAAAATATATATAATGATAATAAAATGAATAATCTCAGAAAAGGGGGGGCAGTAACCAGTAGAAGGTTAGGATTGGGCTCCCAGAGGAAACTGTCATGGAGTTGATGACACAGAGATTGGGATGAGGCAGGAGTGAGAAGGGGCAGCATCATGGGCTGTTTGAAGATAGGACAGATGCTTTTCAAGAGCCTCCTTTCTGTACCACACACAAGACTATCCACCTGTTTTCATCTCCCTGCTCATCTCTGCTTCCTGCCTTCCTTCAGTTAACAGCTCAAACCTCACCTTCATCAGGAAGACATTCCCAGTTCTCCCTTATTGCTACTGCCCTCCATCTCATGATCACCTTCAACTTATTCTGTATCTATCTTGTCTGCATACAGCTGCTGGAAGGTTATCTCTCCCATTAGACTCTGTTACTTGAGGGCAGGGGCTGTTTTTTGCCTTTCTTTATATCTCTCCCCAGAACTTCACAGAGAACTTGGCACATAGTAAGCAATTAGGAAAGGCTCATTGACCTCCTGGCTGTGTGATCCTACACAAATCACTTAACTTCATGTACTCTAGGAACATCCTAAAGACTATAAAAAATCACAGAGACACTGCTGACCTGCATTGGTAGGGTAAATTCTTCATTGGGAACTCCCTAAACCAAGAAATTCTTGGTTATAGAAAAGGGTAGGGAGAGCTGACTTCAAAGTCAGAAAGCTGTGATGGGCTCAAGTCCCACTTAAAAATACTAGCTAATTATACGATCCTTGGCAAATTACTCAACCCTGACTCTCTGGGCAACTCTCCAGATTCTAAGTTGCAGAGAAGATGCCAACATGAATTGTTCAAGAGTCTGATCGAGGGAATTTCCTATATATGTAATCACAGGTTCAGTCCCTACCCTTATTTCAATGTACTCTATTGTGCATTTGGTTATTGGAGAACTGAGTTTCATCTAAATCTACTCTTTGACAGATGGGAGCAAAACTGCTCTCCAAAACATGGCAAGGCAGTTAAGGAACAAATCGCTAATAGGCCTATGTCAAGAGTAGAGGGGTTCACTTTCTCCAAGTGGAAAGCTTCCTTAAAGCCCAGAGAGTTAACAGAAACTATATGCTCCTGAACATAACGTGGAAAAGAACCATCAGCTGCCAGTACCCATATTTTCTCAAGTGGCAGGCAAAAAGCCTGGGGGAGAGTTTCTGAGGGGGAGACCAAGTTAAGCTTCACTTCTAGTCAACTACAGGACTCTGTTTAATTAGTGTTTCTCCTGCAGACATAATCTATATGCCATCTTTTCTATGATCAGAAGGGTGACCCTGGGGGGCCTTGAACAGCTGCTTGGAGGTAGCATTAAAAAACAAAACAAAACCCAACACATTTTCTGGAGTTATTTTCTCTGCCTGCAAAGTGTGATGATAATATATATGGAAAATATGAAGGTATAAAAAAGTTGAAATCACAGTTCTAATGCATGAGAAAGACCTGGCATTTGAAGCCAAGCATGTGAAATTCTCTGCATATATAAATTATTTTATATAGTATTGAATCAAAATCTCACATTTTTCTTGTCAAAAATTTATGGGAATAAAGAGATAAAAATATATGTGTATAAGATGAAGTGAAACCTGGATTTTGAGGGTTTATGATATTTCATAATAAGCTCAGCTAAGATGTGATTAAATCTACTGGAGAAAAATAAGAGAATGTTCTGTAGCTCATGTCAAACTACCTTGTGGTAAATTTTGGTCCTAAGGGAATTTTTACAGAGACTAATAATAAAGCTCTGTCAGGGAACTTTTGAAATCTCAATTCTTGGGAGAGATGATTTGTTCTGTCTGTTCTTTCAGGTTCCTCAGGAATGTGTTCATTTGACAGAAACCAAAAAAGGCTATGTTTTATTCACATACATTACAACCCTGCGAAAAATAAATTGAGAACTTTATTTTGGCTGACTAGTTCAATTGTTTGCATAGTAACTGCCAAGAGAGCAGAGGGGGCCAAATGAATCTTGCCTGGGCACCTACAGTATGTCAATATGAGAAAGTTTTGTTGTTCAGAGGTCTGATCTCCACTCCCATGCTGCCTCCATTAGGCTAACCGTTGGTTTTCTTTCAGTGTGCATTCTGGAGCCATATTAATCAACAAAACAAAATATTCAGGTCATCTTTCACGACGAGCCCTCTTCTTGATCCTTATGACAAATATCAACAGTCAAAGTTAGAGAAGGCAGGCCTTTAGTAAATGTTCAGAACAGGAACGGTTATGAACTCAGGGATTAATTCTTCCATCAAGTCCTATTCCCATGACTCATTGTGGTGTATGGGTGACACTCAGTTTTTAAAGGATAATACCAAATAAATCCTCATAGGTTCTATCAAGCTGGAAAGATTTTGTGAATGGTTCAGGTAACAAATCAAGTTTGCTGCCCAAGGAACCAATCTAATTAAGTATTGAAATTGAAGGATTTCAGAATCCCATTATATAGTGGCTTGGAAGCTTCACAGATCATTGCAAATCATTTTCTAGGAGGGAAAGGGAACAAACATTTATTAAGCACCTCTTATATGCCAGGTACTAGGCACCTTATGATTATTATCTGCACAACAACTCTGGGAAGTGGGTGCTATTATCACCGCATTTGATGGTTTAGGAAACCGAGGCAAGAAGAAGTTAAGCAACTTGCCCAGGGCCACACAGCTGGTACATGTCTGAGTTGGGATCTGAACTCAGGTTTTCCTGATTCCAGATCCAGCACTTAATCTACCTTGCCACAAAATGTTTTCACTGATAGGGAAGGATAGATAAAGATGGGGAAGGATGATAACAGTCACTGTGGAGCATTATGAGAAAGAATAATTAGAGGTTGTTGATTAGGTTGGCATCTTTTGAGAACTTTCATAAAAGCAAGTAGAAAGATGAAGATGCTGCTGTTCCAGTGTCAAGAATAGGCTGCAGTCCATCTAATCAATAGGCATTTATTAAATGCTTGCTAGTTGCTAGGTGCTGGGCATACAAATATAAAAGTGAGTCAGTTCCTTCAAAAACTTTACATTTTATTTGCAGGGTATATGCTTACAGAGAAGTCAGCGCAAGTTAGGTACAAAATAAATGTACAGTTATGTGGGGAAGAGGCCCCAACAACTGGGAGAGAGATCATTTGAAAGAAGCAGCACTTGACGTAAGGCTTGAAGGGTAAGGATGAGGAGGGAAGTCATTCCAGCACAGTCAGAACAAAAGTACAGAGGCAGAAAATGAAATGTTTTAAATGGGGAACAGCAAGTAGCTCAGTTTTGCTGAAGCATACAGGGCATGAGGTTAGAAGCAAAGTGTAACTGACTTGTTAAGATAGAATGAAGCAAAATCAGAAAGGGCTTCAAATGCCAAACAGAGGGACTTGCATTTTAATCCTAAGGGCAATGGGGAGACTTTGAAGTTTCTTAAACTAGGAAATTACATGCTCAGATCCGTGTTTTAGGAATATCAATTTGGCAACTATGTGGAGCTAGGACCCTAGAGCACAGAGACTAGATGAAAGGAAACTAACTAGGAAGTTTTTGTAGTGCTCCAGGTGAGTAAGGATAAGGGCCTGAACCAGGGTGATGGTTGCATGAATAGTGAGAAGAGGAGAGGCAGAACAGAACAGATACTGAAAAGTTGGAATCAGTAAGATGTGACCATTTAATCAATTACTGATAACTACTCTTTGTATCTGATCCTTAAGCCAGTTTTGAATTTATCTAACGGTAGACCATGGCTTTCCATCTTTTCCACAAGAATAACAAGAGTGATTTTTGCCAAATGCTCTGTTAAGATATGGATACTATAAAAGTACAGAATTCCCCCTTTTTTTTTAACCAGTGTGGTAACTTTGTCAATAAAATCAATAAGTACAACTAGGCATACCTACACCTACAAATCTATACTGGCTCTCTGAGATCATTATTTTCTTCTCTGGATTTTCATTAACTCTCTCTATATTTTGGAGTCACATTATATTCAGACCATCTGTATAGAAATGTACTTTTGCTTATGTTAATGTAATTTTTCTTCTTAATGAGATCTTTCCCATCCATTAATAGGCCCATGTGCCCTGCTTAAGTCACATGGAAGCCTGAGTCACATGAGTCAAGTCACATGGAACAGGAAGGGGTGGAGCAGAAAGAGTGGGACAGGGAGAGGCGGAGCTGGTCAGAGCTGAGAGGAAGTTAGAGAGCAGTCAGAGTGGGAAAGGCAGCTGTTAGCCTGAGTGAGAGAGCCTGTCCATGATTTGTTTAAAGGAGCTGGTCTGTGGGAAACCTAGCAGGGGGAAGGCTTGGGGCTGGTGCTGTCCTCTGTTACTGTGTATAGATTTTTGTTACTGTGATGGATTTGGCTTCCTGGTGTCTGAATAAATGTTTTGGCTCTGTCTTCCATGTGTAGAGTCTGTTGTAATTTGTGATTCAGAACTGCACCCACATATTCAGGGCCGCCATGGGTGCAGTGAATATCGTGTTGCAGATACACCATCTTTCACGATGATTTCTCCTTTTGATCCTTATGATGACAAATACCAATAGTTTTAAAGCCAGAGAAGGCAGGGCCTTAGGAAATGTTTTTAGAACAGGAACTATATGAACTTACATGAATTACTGTGGAATTATGTTATAAATATTCTGAATAAATGTATTACTAAGGAATAATATATTCTAGACTTTTACAAGTAATCACAACATGGTCTAGAGTGTGAAGATCTCATTTTCTTCCTTGAAAACCCAGGAAATATTTGTCTTGCACCAGTTCTGTGATGACTTTTCCTGTCTACCATGATTTTTCTAAGATCACTGACAGTGACTTAGCATTCTCATCTACCAATTCTTTCAGTTTTTTAGGATGCTGCTCCTCCAGACCTGATCATTTGAACTATCATCGGCAACTAGGTGCTTTCTTCAGATCTCTCTACTTTCTTGGGCATTATCTCTAATGGGTCATTTTGCTCTGTCATTTCCTGTCCAAAGATCATTTTTTTTTCATAGAAACAAAACAGAAGCAAAGAATTCCACAGCTCCATTTCCTCTTCTTCTGTTATCCTTGTCTTATTCATTCTCAGGGATGGTCTTGTCCTTTTTTTCCTCTTCCTTTTTCCAAAAGGAAAGCTTAAAAATCTACTTTTTATTGTCCTCAGTTTTCCTGGCCAGCTTCTGTTCATTAGGGGCTTGAGTATAATTACACTATTCCTTTCAGAATGCACCAATGTTTTGTATGCATTCTCTGTTACTTGCTTTAGTTTTCCACACATACATTTTAAAAATCAGAAGTAATTTTCTGAATTTCTTGTATATCATTATTACCATTTTTAGGAAAGTCCCCATTTTCCCCTTGATCAAAATTGTTTCTGTGTGTTTCCATAATTTCATTCTTGAGAACTTCATATTCCTCCTGACAATATTTATCCTATAGAATTTTAAGCTGCTGTTTTCACTTAGACTTTCTCTGAGCTCTCTGAAATCTGCTCTTCTAAAAATTCAGATGGATGCCTGTCAATCAGACTATGTTCAGCTCTCCTCTCCTATCACATATTCCAAGATAGATTGGTTACTTCCCTTCATGGTTCCTATCACTTCCACCTAGCAATCAGTTCCACCTAGTTGGTAAGAATCACATCCACAATAGAATATCCCCTTATTGGTTCCTCCATCTTTTATAGAATGAAATGATCATTCAGGCACATCAAGAGATTATTAACAACTTTGCTTTGGGTAAAGAGAGAGAGCACTCTAGCTGATGACCAGATAATTAAAATCTCCCATCATTATTAGAATATTTCTTTGTGCCAGGCTTGTGATTTGTTTCCTAAGACCTTAATTCCTTTTTTAAATCTCCATGTGGAGATTAATACTTTCCTAGGAAAATATCACTTCTTTTCCAGCCTCCACTCATCTTCACTCAAATTCTTTTCACCACATTCCCTATTTCATTTTCTGAGATTTGCTCACATCTTTTAAAATACATTATACTCATTCCTTTCTTCCTTTTGCCTAATAGTCATTTTGAATAAGAGGTAATGGGTACATGCAACAAAGTCTCGGGTATCTCTGTGGCCAAATTCACCTCCTTGTAGGATCTGTAGTTCAATTTTCTTGCTGCCCATATTTGAAGAATTTTCGTATAGGTATTTGCGATCATGTGTTTTATTGCTGGCTTCTTCCCTGGATATGTCTCCTGTGAATTTCTGGACATTTGGGATGCTCTTTCTATGTTGTGTTTACTATCTCTGGCATCTAGAGTCTTTAGTTTAAATCAATCAGTAATCAAAGCAAGAATACACCAAGCATTATGTGTGGCAGGCATTGCACTAAACATACGTAAACTAGACATAATAGGATAAATTGGAAATAATCTCAAAAGCAAAGCACAAAGATTAAGGAGGTTTGGGAAAGGCTTCCCGCAGAAGGTGGAACTTTAGCTGAGACACAATGCAACTGGTGAAAATGTATGGAGTTTGGAGATGGAATATCTTGTGGGAGGAACAAAAAGAAGCCAGTGTCACTGAATCACTAAGTAGGTATTAGAGAAGGTCGTGTCAGAGGAGGGGAAAGGTAGGGCAGGGTCAGGTTAATAAGGGCTTTGAAAGCCCAATATACCTTGCAGACAACATGAGCCACAGGGGATGATGGAATAAGGTCAGACTTTGCTTTGAGAACATCACTTTGACAGGTGGAGGGATGAACTGGTGTGGGGAGAAGCTTAATGGGTGGGTTATTGTAAAGGTACAAGCATGACGTGATGAGGGCCTGCAACAGGATGATGGTAGTGTCTGAAGATAGAAGGGTCCACACACAAAAGTTAAGAAGATAGAAGATAGAATTGACAGGACTCGGCATATAACTGGATACGAATGGGGAATGAGAGAGAATGAGGATTCGAGAATGACAACTAGGTTTTGAGCCTATGAAACTGGCAGGCAGGATAGTTGTGCTTCGAAGAATAATTAGACAAGTTTTGGGGGGAAAGATAATGAATTCAGATTGGGCATATTTAGTATAAGACATTTATGGGATATCCCTTTTTGAGATGTCCAATAACCAGTTGAAGATGTGAAACTAGAGGTCAGGAGAGAGGATGGACCACTTATTCTTTAAGGATGTTTCCTAGATAATTTCTAGATGTATTATTCCTTCTAATAGCATAATCAGAAATAGGTAATTATCATCTACAAACTCAATCCAAGACTAGTATTTTCAGACGGAATGTTCTAAGACTAATCCCAACTCTGCCAAATCATTGCAATTACACCAATAATCAACTGTTACCAGATTAGAAAGGTGAGGCCTGACTTATTTTAATTTGTATCTCACAATGTCTTCCTCAAGGCATATATGTAGGTTTTAATAAATATTTCTTGAACAAATGAATGCTCCTCACTCTTTTTACCACTTTACTGAATATTTAGCAAATTTTCTTGTATGGTTGCCATGGAATGTTAACTCCTTGAAAATAGGCACTCTTTTGAATTTATCGCTTATTTTTAATTTCTTTCCAGACCTGTCATTCCAATGATGTAAGGATCTTCCTGTGAGGCAATTTCCTCAACTAATGCCAACCAGCAATTGTACTACAAACTAGAGTATTGAAAGTTGCCTTGGGAAATAAGAAGTAAGATGACTTGCCTAGGGTCACACAGTCTTTGTCTGAGGCTGTCCCTGAATTTCAGTCTTCCTGATTCTAATTTCAACCATCCACCCTTAACACTTTAGTGCGCCTTACCTCATACACAGCAGGCATTTAAGAGGTGTTTGCTGAACTTAAATGGTTGTATTTAGTTGTACACATGATCAAAGGACTGTCATTTTTATACATTCTCAAGTTCCCTTCTCCTGAAAAAAAACCTTTACTTTAAATTACTGAAGAAAGACAAAGGTGTCTTCTTCTAATTCTTCTGTAATTTCCCCAAAGACACTGGTTCAGTCCTCTGCACACTATTGTTAAGTGATTATTTTTGCACAGTGTTACTTAATCTAAATGAATTTTACCCAAGTGGAAAGTAGGCAAGATTGCCAGTGGTAATTCTATTCTCGAGAATTCCCATCTTCATTCAGTTTCTAATATTTAATAATAATTTGTTCTTTTTAGACACTAAAAGAGGCTTGTGGCCTGTGGTGGAAACTTTATAAGACTAGAGATATTAATTGTTTTAAGAAAATCTTTTTTTGCTGAACAAAAGTTGTGCAAGATCATAATTATTATAAAATAATTTAATTTGTTTGATGCTGAAAGCCTTCCTTTGAGTATTATTAATTTTCAATTAATGAACAAAGTAGGTAGACTAGACACTCTCTCTCCACATATACATATATATTTATATATACATATAAGTAAAATATGTATTTCACATGTTATTCAATTATGAATATAACTGCTTATCTATATATTCTCATACATATTACTCATACATATGCTCATGTATATCTATACATGCTCATACAATATATTATGTATATGTGTATGTATATATGTATGTATGTACTTATATTTCCCAGTTTGGTTAATAAAGCTCCATTGTAGAGATTCGAGGTAAATCAAAACATAGAAACCATAGATTTTTCTTTGATCATCAGTTTTAAAAAACTGGACTCACACAACCTCTTTCATAGTATTCATAGCCACATTGAGTGCAGTAGGCACATACAGTCCAGGGTGTGGTAACTGTATTGCCAAAACACATACATACTATTACACAAACCTGGTCTAAGATATTCAAAGTCCTTGGAAGAATGATTATTAGGATTACTTATGTTCTATTTAAATAGACAGTAAGCTTCATATGGGAAAGGTTAATTCTGCAAGATCTCCAAAAAATGAAAATATACCAAAGTAAATAAAATGTTTAATCACATGTTACTCTTTTAATATATGATAATTATAGCTAAAGGGCAGCTAGGTGGCACAGTGGACAGTATGCTAAGCCAGGAAGACCTGAATTAAAATCCAACTTCAGGCTTTTACTATGAGACAATGGACAAATCGCTTAACCCTGTTTGCCTCAGTTTCCTCCTCTGTAAAATGAGAGTAGAAGCAAATGGCAAACTACTTTAATGTCTTTGCCAAGAAAATCTCCAAAAGATCACAAAGAATCAGACATTAGTGAAATGGCTGAAGAACAATTGTAGCTAACATTTATACAGCCCTTTAAGGTTTGCAAAACACTTTACATACGCTACTTCATTGGGTCCTCACAATGACCCTGGGAAGGAGGTGTTATTATTACCATTTTACATGTGAGGAAACTGAGGAAAAAAGAAGTAAAGTGACTTGCCCAGAGTCACTCAGCTAGGATTAGGTCTTCCTAACTCCAAGTTATCTACTTCTCCACCTATGAAGTGATCCAGGAATATATTAGACTATTTTCCCTTCAACTGTATGTCACCGTAAATTATGAGCACACATTATATAAAATCATATGTAATGACTTGAATTTATATAGCATTTCTGCATACAGTTTAAATCTTTCATGCAAATATGAGTTATATATTTAGACTGCTGTATAAAGAGACCTTTGGGTAAGCCCCCAAAATCTATGCAACACTGAAAATAGAAGCCCACTCAACCTACTCCCCCCAAAAAAAGAAAAAAAGAAAAGAAACTAAAAACCACTAAAGAAATAACAGATGCTTCAGAGAAAGCACAGAGAAATCTAGACAAGTAAGCAAGATTTACTTTTTTTTTTGTCAAAATAGCTGGTAGTAGGTGATTATTTCTGGAGTATTTGCAACTAAAGTGATTTTTTAAAAAAGATATATATATAAAGCAAAATGTGTAATGGATAGAGAGCTCTTCTCAGAGTCAGAAGGTGAGGGGTCTGTCTTGCCTCTATCTCACTAGCTAGGTGACCCTGGTCAAATTACTTAATGTTTCAGTGCCCAGGGCAACTTTCTAGGTCTTCTCAATTACAGAGCAAATGCTGATTTGCATTAGTAGATGCAGTTTAGGGAGAAGGAGCTCCTTATAACAATGGAATCAGAGACTTGATTGGTTTACATAAAAACATACATATTGTGCATATTATGTGCATGGAAATCCACATGTGTATCTATACACATAGATGAGGCAATCTATTATTACTGACTATTGGAAGTACTGCATTTTTCCCTTTCCCTCTCATTAGTTCTATATATTCACGTCTTATTTCTCTCTGGGATGAAACCTGGCACTTCTCCACTCTGTGAGAAATGAGGACAGTTTTGCATTTCACCTTAATCAGATCAAATTAGGACAGGTGGTAACCCTGCAGGCAACATAATTATAAAAAATGTCTGTGTTCAATACAAACTGTCCTTCCCGTGCCCAATCTAATAGGACTTCACATTCCAATCTTTCCACATTTGACTGGCAACTCAACCACCACCCACTCTCATTATCCAGTCTGCTGTGGGTGAAACAGGATGCTAAATATAGAAGAAAAAGAATTAGTCTTTTTTTTGGGGGGGGGCAGGAGTCAGTCTCTTTTATAAGATATGTTAATCCAGTATTAGAATGATTCTGCGACCAAAATCCTGCTGTGCCCAAGGGGGAAGCAGGAAAGCCAAGAAAAACTGAAGTGGTCCCCTTGGTAAAAGGAAAACTTGAAAACTGTTCATATGCTGACCACCCTGAAAAGTAAAAAATTTGAAGCAGTCCGTATTTTATTATGATAAAGTGGCCCCACTGTCTAATGGAACACTTGCCTTCGATGAATACCCAGTTAAACAGATTTGAGATAAGCTTAATATTGGTTGCAAAATTCCACTCCCCATTAAGGGGTTAATCCACCCAGCTTCATTTAGGATATTACTCCTCAGAAGACACCCCAAGCAGTGCAATCACAAATGTTCTATCAGAGATGCACTCAGCAAAAAATGCAGGATGAGTCTCCATGCAGCAATTTTTCAGCATGTCAGAATTATAATATCACTCCATGGAAACAAATTAAGCTGCACAAGTTTGGCAGTGGGGATCGCTTTATTAGCAAATGCAGTATTATTTCATAAAGAATGAATGCTTCAGATCTGTCAATGAATGTCAACAATGGCCTATCCATTTTTATGAAACCCAATTTGTTATTTGGAGAAGAAATAAACAGAATTCTTTGGCATCAGATGACTTCTCTGCATAGTGTTTAAAATATTATTGGAAAAAAAGCTGATAATTTTTCTTTCCTGATTATGTCCAGCCCATTTACATTTCAGTATTGGAGTTTAGAGGGAAGCCCTTCAAGTGACCGGTGAGGAATGGTATTCTTTTTCTGGTGAATATGGCTACTAAAACTTCACATTATAAACTAGTCTAGAGAAGAAATTTAACATTCATGTGCATACAGTATACATCTGCATACATTTTTGTGTTTCCCATTTATACTGTGTACAGCTAGGTGACTCGGTTGAAAGAGTCCCAGTCCTGAAGCCAGGAAGATTCATATTCCTGAGTTCAAATCAGGCCTCAGAAACTTGCTAACCATGTGATCCTGTGCAAGTCACTTACTCCAGTTGGCCTCAGTTTCCTCATCTGTAAAATGAACTGCAGAAGGAAATGGTAAATCACTCCATTATCATTGACAAGAAAACCCTAAAGAGAGTCACAAAGGGTCAGACATGATTGAACGACTGAGTAACAACCATTTGTATCGAACACAAACAGGTCTGTGGAAAAAAAATCACAGGGCCTCATTAAAATAATCCTTTGCAATTGATTACTGAGTGTTTTTTTTTTTTTGCTCTAGAGAAGATAACAATGAAGTCAGAATAGATGATTATGACTTCAAATGAAAGAAAAAAATCAGATATAGCAGATGAGATACAAAGAAACAGATTTTTTTTTTTACAATCGTAGGTTCTTTAAAAACCATGAAATTAAAGCAAACAAACCACAAAACCCAGAAATATGTACTGAAGCTACATGATTTACAGAAAATATTCCTGTAACTCCTCTTCCCATCCATCTCTACCCTCACGTCTGAGGCAGCTAGGTGGTGCAGTGGATAGAGCACCAATGCAGCAGTCAGGAGGACCTGAGTTCAAATCTCACCTCAAACACTTGACACTCACTAGCTGTGTGACCTTGGGCAAGTCACCTAACCCCAGTTGCCTCATCTTGGATCATCTTCAGTCATCCTGATGAACATCTGGTCGCTGGATTCGGATGGCTCTGGAGGAGAAGTGAGGCTGGTGACCTGCATAGCCCTCCCTCACCCAAAAACAAAGTCAAGTGCAAATCATGTCATCATTTCTCTGATGGCATACAAACACACTCCCCCAGTTCTAATGAATTTACCAGTGAGATTTAAAAATATTACCCATGTTAACTGACATTTTAAAGATCTGTATTCTGTGTCCCATTCCTAAGGCCTTGCTTTTAGCCAGCTATCAATTAGTAGCCGTTAAGAATGACCTTAGTAATTGACAAAGATGACCAAAAATGGGAATAGTCAATGTGGAAAGGATTGTAAAAAGATAGACATATCAATACACTTTGGTATCGCTCCAGGCATTTTGGAAGCAATTTGGAATTACACTTTAAAAAGTGATTAAAATATTTATACCCTTTGACTTAGAAATCCGACTAAATCAAAATCCCATCAACACAAATATTTATAGCAGTATTTTTTGTGGTATCAATGGACTGGAACCAAAGTGGCTGCTCATGCATTGGGAAATAATTAGGCAAGTGTTAGTACATAGATATAATGGATATAATGGAATATTACAGTGACATAACTTACAATGAATATGAAGAAATCAGAAAAACATGAACTAATTTGTTGTTGTCCTTCAGTAGTTTTCAGTCATGTCTGACTCTTCATGACCCCATTTGGGGTTTTCTTAGCAGAAATACTGGAGTGGTTTTCCATTTCTTTCTCCTGTCTATTTTGTAGCTGAGGAAACTGAGACAAATAAGGTGAAGTGACTTTCCTAGGGTCATACAGCTAGTATCAGAGGCCAGATTTGAACTCAGGAAGATGAGTCTTCCTGATTCCAGGTCCAACACTCTATTCGCTGTGCCACCTAGCTGCCCATGAACTGATTTAAAGCAAAATGAATAGAATCAAGAAAACAACATACACAGTCACTGCAATAAAACAATCAAAGGGAAAGGAACAATAACAACAAAAGTGAAAGTGGATGCTGTGTAATTATAATGATCTAACCTCATCCCAAGATAGAGAAGAAAAATACATCTCCTTTATAAATCTGTGTGACGATGGGGAGTGGGGACATCACATATCTTCTCACACTCAGGTGATGTGCTGGTTTTATTGAATTGCTTTTCTCTTTTTCTTTTACTCTTTGTTACAAAAAATGGCTCTTTGGGGGAGTAGGAGGTGAGAAGAGACATAGCTGAATCAATATCAATATTGATATTGATATCAATAAAAAATTTATTAACAAATTGCATTTTTAGAGATTGAATATTTTTGAACACTTAAAAAGATTCATCTCTAATGAAGACATTTAAGACATTGATAAGGGACTGGGTAGGTGAATGGTAGGTAGCCATCTACTATACTCTGCCTATTGGTAAGTTTGCCCTTGTCCTGAGATCTAATGCTTCTGCGGAGTAATAGCCAACTTCATGGGCTACATCTGAACCAGTCCTTGAGACCGAAATGTGACAAAGATGACTTTTGAGATGAGCTGCCCTTTCCACTCTCACCATCATATATTCCACGGCAGTAGAGTTCTAAGGGTCTTATCCTTTAACTGATTCTTTGAAAAGGACTTATAGTGAGCCAAGATGGCAGAGTAGAAAGACTCACGTATGCTAGCTCCGAATCCACAGCCCATAAATTTCCTGTAAGAAGAACTCCCCACAAATTCTGGATCACTGCAAGGCGCATAGAAACACAGTGGAAGAGATTTCCGTTCCAGAGAGCCATCCCCAGGGGTCCGTCATGCCCTGGAAAGTGGAGCCCACCCCTGAGCTGCCCTGGCTGCGGCCCCAGAGGAGCAGATCCGAGCAGGCTTAAGGGACGGAACCTCCGGCAGCGGGGAAGGTCCCTCCACCCAGAGGTGCTCCAGGTTAGTGAGAGAGACTTCTGGGCTGGCCGAGAGGGGAGCGGGGTGTCTTCGTGACTCGGGCCCCCTTGGGAGGCAGCAGCAGAGGGAGCGGCAGAGGCAGTGGTGGCTGGGACTCCCTGAGCAGGCAAGAGTTCCATTACCTAAGGTCTCTGCATAAACCCCCTGAGGAAGCTGAGCCTGGGAGACGGCCCTGCCCCCACCTGCCCCATTACTGAAGGTCTCTGCATAAAGCCGCTGAGGGAACTGGGCCTGGGGGGCGGCTCTGCCCCCAACCCAGCACCAGAACTTAAGCTCACATTGAATAGCAGCCGCTCCCGCCGTGGAAAGCCCTGAGACTGGGAAGCAGCATTTGAATCTCAGACCCCAAGCACTAGCTGGGCAGATCTAGGCAGGGGTGGAGAGGAATCTCAGAACTCAAGTAACTGGCTGGGAAAATGCCCAGAAAAAGGAAGCAAAATAAGACCATAGAGAGCTACTTTATTGGGAAAGAGATGTTCCTTCCTCCTTTCATTTCTGATGAAGAAGTACAATGCTTGGCATCAGGGAAAGACGTGGAGGTCGGGGCCTCTCTATCCCAGACATCCAAGGTGGATGTCTGGTGGGCTCAGGCCATGGAAGAGCTCAAAAAGGATTTTGAAAATCAAGTTAGACAGGTGGAGGAAAAACTGGGAAGAGAAATGAGACAGATGCAAGAAAAGCATGAAAAACGGGTCAATACCTTGGTAAAGGAGAGCCAAAAAAATACTGAAGAAAATAACACCTTGAAAAATAGGCTAACTCAATTGGCAAAAGAAGTTCAAAAAGTCAATGAGGAGAAGAATGCTTTCAAAAGCAAAATTAGCCAAATGGAAAAAGAGGTTCAAAAGCTCACTGAAGAAAATAGTTCTCTCAAGATTAGAATGGAACAGATGGAGTCTAATGACTTTCTGAGAAACCAAGAAATCATAAAACAAAACCAAAAGAATGAAAAAATGGAAGAGAATGTGAAATATCTCATGGGAAAAACAACTGACCTGTAAAATAGATCCAAGAGAGACAATTTAAAAATTATGGGACTACCTGAAAGCCATGATCAAAAAAAGAGCCTAGACATCATCTTTCATGAAATTATCAAGGAAAACTGCCCTGAGATTCTACAACCAGAGGGCAAAATAAGTATTGAAGGAACCCATCGATCACCGCCTGAAAGAGATCCAAAAAGAGAAACTCCTAGGAACACTGTGGCCAAATTCCAGAATTCCCAGCTAGAAAGAAACAATTCCAGTATTGTGGAAATATAATCAGGATAAAACAAGATCTAGCAGCTTCTACATTAAGGGATCGAAGGGCGTGGAATAGGATATTCCAGAAGTCAAAGGAACTAGGACTCAAACCAAGAATCACCTACCCAGCAAAACTGAGTATAATACTTCAGGGCAAAAAATGGTCTTTCAATGAAACAGAGGACTTTCAAGCATTCTTGATGAAAAGACCAGAGCTGAAAAGAAAATTTGACTTTCAAACACAAGAATGAGAAGAAGCATGAAAAAGTAAACAGCAAAGAGATGTCATAAGGGACTTACCAAAGTTGAACTGTTTACATTCCTACATGGAAAGACCATATTTGTAACTCTTAAAACATTTCGGTATCTGGGTAGTTGGTGGGACCACACACAGATGTACGCACACACATGTACATGCATGCACGCACACACACATACACACAAGCATGCACACACAGAGACAGAGAGCACAGAGTGAATTGAATAGGATGGGACCATATCTTAAAAGAAATTAAGGTAAATGGTAAGAGAGAAATGTAGTGGGAGGAGAGAGGCTGAAATGGAATGGGGTAAATTATATCTCATTCAAGAGGCAAGCAGGAGACTTTTTAGTGGAGGAAAAAAGAGGAGAGCTGAGAAAAAAACATGAAGTTTACCCTCATCACGTTCAACTAAAGGAAGGAGTAAAATGCACACTCATTTTGGTATGAAAACCTATCTTACAGTACAGAAAAATGGGGAAGAAGGAGATAAGCAGGGAGGGAGGGATGATGGAAGGGAGGGCAATGGAAGAAGGGAGCAATTTGAAGTCAACACTCTTGGGGAGGGACAGGATCAAAAGACAGAATAGAAACAATGGGGGGGCAGAATAGGATGGAGGGAAATACAGTTAATCTTATACAACATGACTGTTATTGAAGTCATTTGCAAAACTACACAGATATGGCCTATATTGAATTGCCTGCCTTCCCAAAGGGAATGGGTGGGGAGGGAGGGATGGGGGGAAGTTGGAACTCAAAGTTTTAGAATCAACTGTTGAGTATTGTTGTTGCTATTAGGAAATAAGAAATACAGTTAATGGGGAATAGAAAGTCATCTGGCCCTACAGGGCAAAAGAGAAGATGGGGACAAGAGAAGGGAGGGATGATAGAAGAGAGGGCAGATTGGTGATAGGGAAAATTAGAATGCTTGGTGTATTGGGGTGGGGGGAGGGGAGAAATGGGGAGAAAATTTGGAACCCAAAATTTTGTGAAAATGAATGTAAAAAGTTAAATAAATAAATTAAAAGAAAAAAAGAAAAGAACTTATAATAAATGTTTAACAGATGCTCATAGACTCATGATCATGTCTCCTTGATGAATTCCATTTCTCTTAAAGTGCTATTATGTATATATATACATATATATATACACATATATATGTACATATGGAAATAGAGGTTTCCTAAACTTTTCACAGGAATAGAGAGTTGATTTTTCTTTTCTTTGATTAAAATCTTATCTAGCTTATCCTCGATTATCAAGTTGGATGGTTTACTTGTATTTATAAATGCAATTAGCTCTAAACACTGATTTTATGCTCTCGCTTTAGGCATTAGTTTTAAAAGGGTATTTTCTGACAAATTCTAGGACAAATGCTAGAGTCTATCACTTATTTTTATCTCATTTTAGTATCTGAGATCTATTTTTTCTTATTCTGTGATTGAGCAACATAGCCTTATAGTCTTTGTTCACAGTACCTTCCTGAAAAAGAAATTCTTAGAGAAAAGAGAATATTTTTCCAATTAGACTCTTATAATAAAATCCTACCAGAGCACATATAAAACTAAGAAACCATTTCATGTCAGTAGAACAAAGGGTAACTAGAATGTCAGATTCATTTAAATGTCTATGAATTACTTTGCTTCTCACCTTGAAAATCCAGTTCAAAATCTAAGCAACATTTTGCTACTATGACAGAACGAGCAGAGTACATCCCACATATGCAGAGAAAATTCTATGTGAGGAGATGTTCATGGCTTTTTAAAGAAAATGAGCTGGATTTATAGCCAGGGGTCTAACAAGTTAATCTCCAGTGCTGTAGTCACTACATTTTCCAGTATTCAAGTAACTTCTAGCCAAGCTATGAGAACTCACTAATCCAAATCACTTCATATATACACACACATATGCATACACACATATATGTACGTACATATGTATGTATGTACATAAGCCTTCAGGTTAACAAATCAATGATACTTATATACTACAAAATTGGTTACCACTTACAAGCTTTATTCTGATGGGATTTATAACCTGCATAGATACTATTCTTATGTAATTTAGATAGAATGCAAAAACAAAAAATACTGTCAGAAAGCAGCAGCGTAGGTGGAAAAAAATGTAGAAACACCTTCTCTGACGCATAGATGTCTGTGTATAAAAGCTATAAAGGAGAAGATATGAGGATAAACTAGATCAATACCTTAGTTTCCATATATATATATATATATATATATATATATATATATATATATATATGTTTCAAAGACTGCTGCTAGCATCTTACTACAAAATTAAGGCTCTTCCATATTAGTGCCACAGATAATGTTTCAGAATTGGGACCTTACAATGTTTCACACTTGTCAAATCTTAAACAAAATGGTGCTTGTCTCAAATAAATAATATTGTTCCATTGAATACTCTAACCCTCAACTTAAGAATAATAACAAAGATTTTTCTACTCAAAGATTTAACAAAAAAAAAATTATTCTTGTTGACTTTTTTGACTAATCTTAAAAAAAAGATACCTAACATTTATCATAATTTTCAACATTGACTCAGGTCACACTATACAACTAGTTTTTTAAAACAAAACATTTTAGTCCCTAATTATGATTTGACTCATGTCTCCCACCAGTTACTTTTAAAAATTTAGCCTGATTAAAAATTAAAATAAAAACATTAGTTCTAGAAGTTGATACAAGCACATCAGTATAAATACAAGAATCTACCATGTCAAAGTGAATCCTAATTAAGTTCAAGCTATTCTAGATCAAGTTATCATTCAGAATCTCTATGAAATCCACTTATAATCCTAGATCTACAAGTGTATAATCTAGATCTAGAGCTGAAAGGAACTTGCGAGGTCATCTAATCCAACCCTCATTTTACACATAAGGAAGCTGAGACTTAGTATGGTTAAGTGACTTGACCAAGATTAGAAAGGCAGTGGTGAGGTAGTGTTCTGGGTTGAGTCTAAGCTAGGTAAATCTCTTGGAAGTTTAGGTCCTACGTCTGAAGTATACAGACACTCACAGGAAATTCAGTAGTTAGCAAAAGGAAATTTATTTAACTAAAGCAGGGAAAGGATATTCAACAAAGATAGGCAGTGAGGACATCCTTCAACAATGCCACTGAACACAGCTCATCTGCCTGTTTTGCCTTAGGAGGTCTGACAGCTAAGCATCAAAGATAGTCTGGCAGTCCTTCCTGCTATTTGTACTGAGGCAAAGGAGAAGAGATGTTAATAGCTGGAGCCTTTAAGTGACATGAACCAATTAAGTCTTGAGGATGGTTTCAATATATTTTAAGGATATTCATGAGAGGTGACCACATAGCAGGGAACTATGGTAGATATTCTTCTTGCCACAGGCAGGATGGGCACCCAGATTCTTTGACTCCATTGTAATATGCTGCTTCCCTTATATATACATATGATTCAAAAGAATTTTCCCCAATAACATATTAAAACAATGTTTAACTTACTTAAGTTTTTAGTTTCAAATTCTATCCCTTTTTTCTCCCTACAATCCCTCCTGAGATGGTAAACAATCTAACCTAGGTTATACATGTGAAATCATGTAAAACATTTCCATATTAGCCATTTTGTACAAGAAGACTTCAACAAAAGGGAGAGAGAAAGTTAAAAATGGTACGCTTCTGTCTATATTCAGACATCAGTTTTTTCTCTGGAGGAGGATAGCATGTTTCCTCATGAGTCCTTTGGAATTGTCATGTATCACTGCATGGTTGAGAACAGCTAATTGATTCACAGTAGTTCATTATACAATATTGCTGTTAATGTGCACAACATCTGTGTGGTTCTGCTTACTTCGCTTTGCATCAGTTCACATAAATCTTTCCAGGTTTTTATAAAATCATCCTGCTTGCCATTTCTCACAACACAATGATATTCCATCACCATCTCACACCACAACTTGTCCAGACATTCCCCATTTGAAGGCCATCCCCTGATTTTCAATTCTGAGCCACCACCAAGCTGTACAAATAGATCCTTTTCCCCTTTATTGTTATATGCTACCTGTACTATGTATATGTAATTTGCACAATAATGAACTCACAGAATTGATTAAGTAGAAATGACAAGTTCGTACTACCTGAAGCTTTGAAAGAAAGGGATTTTCAAGTGAGAAAACAGAACTTTATGAGGGAGGCATTATAATCAAGTAAAAAGAACAACAGACTGGGAGTCAAGAAACACCATTTAGTTTCTGGTCTTAGATCTGCCACTGAGTGTCCATGTGACTGTGGGCAAATTACTTCTTCCTGAAGGCCAGAATCTCTTAGTGTGTACAAAGGAAGATCTGAACTCAGGACGACCCTGAATTTTTAAAGTCTCAGACACTTTAGTGTGACCTTGGGCAAATCCTCCATTTCTGCGGATTTTGGTTCCTCATCTGTAAAATAAACAGGTTAAGTCAGAAGCTTTTGAGTTCCTTCCAGCTCTAAATCTATGATCTAGACTACTTTCCAACCTCAGTGGCACTTCTTGGTGAAGTATGATTTTACAACTTTTTAGATATTACTTTTAGATACTACTGACAACTGGACAAAAACAAAGGGGCAGTTAAGTTATGGACCTTCTGAGTAATATAATTCTTGCTATCTGCTGTTTTTCCATTCTGATTTTAGAACACTAATATGCTATCTTGTTTCATGAGTACACATTTTTTCATCTTGGATTGCTTTCTCAAAATTCATTTCTTCTGCATAAGGATGAATTTCTCATTCTTTCAAGTAATTGGGATTTACTTGGGCTGAAAATAGCTCTCTTTTAGTCATACATTAAGAAGTACCTTCTTAAGAACTTCCTTTTACAAAAATAAAATCTATGTTTTGTTTTGAGATTTGCTGGAAATTTAGAAAGTGGAATAACAGACATTAGAGCTGTATATAATCTATTAAGCTATCTAGAACATCTCTTAGAGAAAAAAATAAAACAGCTAGCATTTGTATAGTGCTTAAAGGATTGCAAGGCACTTTACAGGGGTTATGTCACTGGATCCTCAAAATGACCCCGTGAGGTAGACACTATCATTATCCCTGATTATACAGATGAGAAGACTGAGGCTGACAGAGGTTAAGTAACTTGCCCATCACAGCACATCTAGTAAATGTCTGAGGGAGGATTTCAATTCCAGTTTGCCTGAATTCAAGTTCTGTGCACTATCCACTGTACTACCTAACTGCCAAGGAGAAAAAACAAACAAAGCAAAAACAGGCTTTCTTCCTGGAACCTATGCCTATTTTGAATACTTACTGATATTTATACAATTCTTATTTTTTCAGTATTTATGATATCTGCAGAAAATGTAAGTGATATCTTTTAAAGTACTACAAAGCAAAGTCAGCAGAATGTGAAAATAAGACTGGTCCTTTCTTGTCTTACTTCCCCTAGAACCAACTGAATGGTGATTATACACACACACACACACACACACACACACACACACACACGCACACACACACATCTATATACACATGTATACACACAGATACACATACACACAACTAGACTTATGATCTATATCTATATTTCTTTAAGGGAGTCTTGAGTGACTATAAATTCTGTTTCATATGCCCTTTCCTGTTATTGGAAACCATATTATAAGAGAGAAAAAGAAAGAAAAAGACACAACTTTGGTTTGCTGTTTTCTACACAGGACAATTGTATCTTTTCTAACCAAAGAATGTCTATGTGAGAGACAGAGACAGAGACAGAGAGTGAGAGAGAGAGAGAGAGAGAGAGAGAGAGGGAGGGAGGGAGGGAGATAATTTTAGAAAAATGATTACAATATAAAAAAAAAAGAATACTTTTTCTTTTTTTTGAGCAAAGATCAGCTGGCTCCTGCTGGAAGAATCCATTACCCCCATGGTGAGAAATCTGAGCCACAGATTTGCAATCATCAGATCCTGTTGTTGTCAATCTTATGCTTATGAAAAGACTTCATTCTAGGGGAGGGGAAAAAAAGACCCTTTCTTTTTATTTCAAATGTGAATATCCATTCATTCATTCATCAAATATTTCTTATGGACCTTCTACGTTCAAGGTTCTGTGCTACTTATTTATGCCCATTTAAATAACTGGTTTAAAATGTCAAAGTTTAACATTATAGTTGAATAGTAGTCATAATGCAAGATGGCACTACCATAATTATAAAAGGGAGGGAGAGGAAACTGAAATGACTGCTGGCCATATATCTGAAGGAGTAACTACCATTTTAAGAAAGTATTTTTTTCCCCAATGGATAGTGGGAAAAAATGCAATCATTTAAATCTCCCTTGGGGTATCAAAAACTATATTGAATGTCAGAGCCTGTTGGCCCACAAATGTTTTCCTAGTCATGCACTAAATGACCTACATTTTATTCAATTTTAAGATGCTTTTGTGTCAATATGAAATGGCTTTATCTACAGGTGAAATTAATATCCTATTTTCTTTGCATTACTGTTGCTGAATCATCCAGGGCTTGTGACTGGCAGGTACACCTAAAATGGTCTTCTTTGACTTCTCTCTCATCAACCCATCCATAACACAACCCATCCATAACACCACATCTACACTCCTCCCCTTTCAAGTCCCTCCAACCTACCTCCTTCCTTTGGTCTGCTAAGACAGAAAAAAGGAAGGTTGGGGTGGGCTGTAGTTAAAAGGAATGTTGTCTCATTCCAGAAGAACCCGTTACCACTATAGAGCCATGGCAAGATTGTAGAGTAGGGACAGGGAGAGGGAAAGAGCACAAGTAAGGTGAAAACGGCATGGGGAACAACGGAAGGCAAACTGCCAAATTTCTTTAAAATAACAAGAATGCCACTCCACTATGTCACAGCCATGGGAAAAAGCCATGATCCATAGAATTCCATCCAGTTCCAAGTCCCATAAGGATTTATCCCATTGGTTTTTCATAATTGAAAAAGAAAATCAAATTATTAAAGAGATATTTTTGGTACCTTCCTTAACAGGGTATTCAAGTTGCTTGTCAGTTTTTCATTGTTTCATTCTCTTCTGGCTGCTAATGACATTTCTACGTAACGAGTATAATAAGACAAATTATAGGCAGATTTCCAGTTTTCTATGTATTCTCAAAAATAAAATTCAAAAAAGCAAAATTTGCCCAACCTGGACACTATGCTCTTTATGTTAGTGCTGTGTCAGGCTACACATTAAGTACAGAAACTACAATGCTACTCTAGGGCAGAGGTGGGGAACATGTGGCCCTCTAGATCCTTAAGTGCGGTCCTCTGATGAAATCCAGACTTCACAGGGCCGCACTCTAGGACCACATGTGGCCTCGAGTCTCTGTAGCGCTTACACAATATTCAAAGTGCCTGTGGCAGCCATGAACATACCAGTGCAATTCTGAATCATGAAGTACAACAGACTCTCCACATGGCAGACAGAATCAAAACATTTAGTCAGACACCAGAAAGCCAAATCCATGGCATCAGCAGAGAAATCCATGCACAATAGTAGTGCAGAGGGCACTGCCAGCCCCAAGCCTTCCCTCTGTTGGCCTCCCACAAACCAGCTCCCTTAAACAAATCATAAACAGGCTCCCACTCACACAGCTCTGACTGCTCTCTCACCAACTTCCTCTCAGCTCTGCTTTAGCTCCGCCTCTTCCTGTTCTACCCTTCCTGCTCCACCCCTTCCTGTTTCATGTGACTTGACCCAGGTGACTCAGGCTTCCACCTGACTTAAGCAGGTGGGCCTCTTAATGGATGGGAAAGGTCTTCCCATTAAGAAGCAAAATTCCGTCAACAAAAAGCAAACATGCGTTACAGATAAATGCCCACAAGTTCCCTACCTTTGCTCTAGGGGGAGAAGTGAAGAAAGTGAAGAAAAAAGGAAGTGAAGGAGAGCAAGAAAATGAAGAGTGAACAGAAAAAGGATGAGCTTGAGAGGAAAGAAAAGATAGAAGAAATGGCCAGAAATTCACAGATACCCAAATGAAAACAGATCAATAAAATTTATCTACAAAAGCTATCTGTCTAAAAGAGCAAATTAAAGAAGACATATTCAAGACAGCATATAATTGGAAGGGGAAATAAAACTGCACCTGTTGGACTGCTAAATTTTTAGTTGTTAAAAACACACAACCCTGGGAAATCTCTACATTTGCCTTATAACTGTTGAATTCATGCTGCTGTTTTAAGCATGCAATGACAAGACAATCACATAAGTACTTTATTTTTTTTGGTAAGATGGACTGGCAATGGGTAGCAAAGAATATATCAACAGTCTTCCAAATAATGCTCCAAATGCTACAGCAAAGTTCATGGCATTCTTCCATGTTCCCAAAATAACAGGCACAAATTTACAATGACTGACCCCCTCCAGTGTGATAAAGTAAGTGTTAATTGTAAACACTGGACAAGAGAAGCAGAGATCTTATTCTTTTGAGCTAAAGAAAAATCTAAATAGTTGCAAGGTCAAAGAAGATCTGTTTTATTTTTTGTTTCAGCAGGTATATTCATCACAGAGAAATTTAGATCATTTACATGTTCTAACGTTCTATTTAAATCCTACTCTGACCCCTCACTGTGGCACAGAAGTGACCCTTGGTTGCCAAAAATCATGCCCCTAGAATACAATGCTTGGCAAATCTCACCAAGGTGTAAAAGTCTATTAAAAAAGAGAAAGATAGAAACAGAGAAGGGAAAGGGACAATGGAGGCCAATGAGGGAAAGAGAGAGATAGACTTGTCAAAGATTGAGTCTGTCTATTGACCTGGTGACAAATTCTGTGTCCATAAGTCAACAAGTAGGGCGGGATGATCTCAGTGAAGTAAAGTAGTGAACCATATACTGTAATTAATAGCAGGCAGGGCCAGAGGCTAGTTAAAACTACCAAGAAATAATTTTCTTAAATAAAAAGGTTGTTTAAACATAGTATTAAATGAGCTAGGGACATCAGAGAATCTCTTTTATTAATGACATTTTAGAATAATTTTACTCCAAGGCCACTTCCAATAGAAGCATCTTACCTTTAGAATCTTTCCTCTCATTTTCTTTCTTTTTTTTTTACTTTCTTATTCATTTTCTTTATTTCTTTTACTGCTTTTTTTCTCTTGCTTTAGATTTGTCAGTGGTATCTATGGGAATCATGTGGTTTAACCCTATCATCTTCTGTCTAGATTATGGCAAAAGCCATAGATAAAGAAAAAAGATGGAGCAAAATTATTGGCAGGCGCTACTCTCTTCAGTTCACCCTCCAGAAGCCAAAGTGATGTTCCTAAATCACAGGTCTAACCATGTTACTCACTTGCTCTGTAAATTGAAGTGGCTTCCTATTTCTTTAGCATCAAACACCAATTAGGTATTTTAAGCCCTACACAACCTGAGCCTACCTTTCTAGGCATTATTGCCACACTGCACTCCCTCATATCCTCTGCATGTTCCTCATACATAATATTGCATGATCTTTCTCTGAGGGTTTACATAGGATGTCACCCTGGCCTAGAGTGACTTTCCTTAGAATCTTTTTTGACTCTTAGAATCTCTAGTTCTCATCAAAATTCAGTTTAAATATCACTTCTTATATGAGATCTTTCCTCATCTCCCCAGTTGCTAGTGCTTCTCTCCAATGAAATTATCTTGTATTTGCTTTGTATATATTGATATATGTGCATATTTTTTCCCCAATAGAGTGCTAAGTTCTTGCAATGATAATTTAAAAGGGGAGTTCTTTCCCATTCATTAATAGGCCCATGTGACCTGCTTAAATCACATGGAAGCCTAAATCACATGTGGTGAAAGGAGTTTGATGAACTGGTGAAACAGTAAGGGTGGGGTAGAACTGGGAAGAAGTTGGTGAGAGCAGTTGGGGTTGGAGGAGAGAGGACACATGCAGGCACAGCTAGTGTTGTGAGTGTTTGTTTGTAGGAAGGCCCTGCAGGGGAGGGAGGGAAAGGAGAGGGGGAAAAGGAAGGTTTGGGAATGGCTTTGTCCCCTGCAGTGCTAATGGGTATTGACTTCTTGGCTACTATGGCAGATTTGGCTTTCTGGTTTGGGATTTGGCTTTCTGGTGTCTGAATGTTTTTCTTCTGCCTTCTATATGGAGAGTCTGTTATACTTTGCAATTCAGAATTATGCTGGCATATTCATAGTCACCAACAGTGCTGTGAATATTGCCTTGGCAATACAGTTCTCTGAAGAAAGGGATTATTTTTTGTCTTTGTCTCCTTAGAAACTTGCACATTGTATAACATACAGCTGATGTTCAATTGATTTATTGCTAACTGATAAGAAATCACAAATGTGAAGAAAATGAGATGACACAAAGGACATGAAGTAATGAAGAATGTAGAGATAGAACAATATTCAGTAATAATATAATAAGTAGCATTCATAGAGTGCTTTTCGGTTGGCAAAGCACTTTATCATCATTATCTCATTTTATCCTCACAACAACTCTGCAAGGTAGGTGCTATTATTATGTCAATTTTACAGATGAGGATACTAAAAGTAACTTACCCAGGATTACACAGCTACTAGGTGTAAGTGTCTAAGTAAGTTCCCTCACTTTCTGGAGTGTTCCACCCTCTCAATGGTATCAGTACACTCAGTACACTCAAAATATGTTTTATAGCTTTAATCCATTCTGGTTTTCCTTTATATTTTGTTTTCCCTTGAGAGTAAGAACCATCATGTTTTTATGTTCTCTTAGAATAATTCCTGGAACATAGTATGTTCTTAATAAATGTTCAATCTAATTTATATATCATCTATTGATCTATCATCATTTATCATTACATACACAGCCAATGTTAAAGATAAAGGTATGCATTTGTGATTCTGTACACATCAGAATCAACTATATTTCAAATAATTGGAAATTGGTATCTAGAAAGCTTGCAAGAATGCATTTTCAAAGAAATATGTGCCCAATAACACAAGCTTTATTAATTATTTACAGTTATAATTGTAAAATATTATGAATATATTCATACCATAATAATAAACATATCAACTCACTCACATTTCAACTGGCTTAGTAGTCTCAGGCTTGGATAGTTCACAAACTCCAAATAATATATTTCCCTATACCGCCTATAGTCTTCCTTATTTACCTGTAACCAGGAACTGAATAGGATTTTTAATATTGAAAGCAATTCAATCAGTTTTTTTATGAAAGTGAAGATATGGGTAGGTAAACCAACTGTCTAATTATGATTTAATATTAAAATAATGATGATTTTAAAATTTCATGTGGCAATTATAATTTTTCTCTTTACAGCATAAGAGGACAAAAATTACATGGATCTCAATGTAATATCAGTTTGTCAATATTAGTTTCATTTTCAAAAAAATTTAGGGGGAATTACAAGTCAGTTTTTATGCTTATAATCAATATTTCAATTACACAGTCCAAAATATATTTTCAATGTGGAATTTTCATTTTTATCACAATTTAGTCACATGGGGCAGGTAGGTGGCACGATAGATAAAGCACTGGTCCTGGAGTCAGGAGGACTTCAGTTCAAATCCAACCACAGACATTTACTAGCTGTGTGACCCTGGACAAGTTACTTAACCCTGATTGTCTAAAAAAAAACCAAAACAATTTAGTCAAATAGCTTCTTCCTATCACCGCAAATGATTCTTAAGAATTTCCAACAATCAGAAGGCAAATAGGATTGAGAAGTGGTAAAGAATGAGAATTCAGAAACAGCTCCAACAAGGAAGACCTCATTATTCAAGACAGAACAAGGAAGGAGTATATAGAAGTAAATTACCATCATGGTAATGGGGTGCAATTTATTGGGCATGTCTTTTATATTAATATCCATATTCTTATTATACAACTGGTATCTTGTGGTAGGATTATCATATTTTCTCTGTCCTTAAATTATTTTTATTTTAAGATCACTGAAGTCTTATCACAACACTGCTTTTTTACCATAAACATGAAAGTTCCTTTTACATATTGCCTAGTTGTATCATGTGACTCTTTTTTTAATTAGTTCTGAACAAGTTCAATTGGAAAAGATAAGCCTGAACTGAAATCACTCGCATGAATTTTCCCTCTGTTCATTTATTTTTCTGTCCCAATACAGAATTAAAGATCATAAGTCAAAAATTTTAGCACTGAGAGGGAATTTAGAGGGCATCCAGCAAAATTTGTTCTTATTACTGATGAAAAAACTAAATGCTGGAGACTAAGTGACTTAACCAAGGTCACAAAGGCAGCAATAACAGAGCTGGGATTTGAATCCAGGTCTTCTAACTCTAAATTCAATTTCCTTTGTATTTCATGACTGCTTCTAAAGGAGATGGCTAGAGACAGTGTTTTGCATTGGAAAGGGCACTGACTTAGTCTGATCTGTCCTGCTGAGAGAACTTGGTTCTTGTTCTACCTCTTTCTCTTCACTATCTGTGAGACCTTGGATACATCAGTCTAACATCCCTCACCTTCATTTTCCTCTCCTGTAAAATAAGAGGCCTGGAGACCATCCTTCAGGTCCCTTTCAGTTCAAGAATTCCATCTAGAATTGTTCTAATTGCAGTATATAAGATTTACAGCAAAAACATCTTAAAATAAAATAATCTTAATCATCTCTCTAAAAGATATGGTATGAAGAGTAAGCTACAGCATCAGAAGAATTTAAATGGTAAATAGAAATAAAGTGAAGGATAGACATAACTGAAATATTAAAACGCAAATCAAGCTCAACAGTTGGGAAAAAAAAAAAACTCTGGGAAATACCAATTTATCAGACAGTAATTTACTATCCCGGAAGAGCTAATATGCCTGCAGGACAATGTAATTCTCTCTCATTAGAATGAGAAAATTCGTTAATTCTTTTGTTCAACTACTATTAATCACCTACTGTGTGCAATCAGTCAACTAGCATTTATTAAAGGCTTACTCTGTTTAGGCATTGTACTATGTACTGAGGGTACAAATGAAATAAAACAAGCAAGTAAGTAAGCAAGCAAGCAAAAATCACAATGGGAAGGAGGACAGGAGAGGTAAAATGAGGAAGAGAATGTGTGTGTGTGTGTGTATACAAATACATATACATATATGCAATACCTATATATATAAAATCTATAACATGCCAAGTACTATACCAAGGCAAGGGAAGTAGGGAAAAGAAAGGAATTAAAACATGAATATAGTACCTACTGTGTGCTAGGCACTGTATAAGCACTTTTACAAATATCTCATTTGATCAACAACATTGAGTCCTTTATGTGTACATTTTTCTCCAGATAGAATATAAAGTCCTTGAAGGGAAGGGCTGTTTCCTTTTTTGTCTTTATATTCCGAGGGCCTAGCAGGTTGCCTGGCAACTAGAAGATAATTAATAAATACTTGTAGATTGATCAATATTCCCAGTTAACATCACTGAAAAGGTAGTCATAACATTTATCAGTGAAAAACAAAGGAGAAAATGAATTTAGAACTCTTATTCCTAACCTTCTGCTGAAACCTCTAAATCATATTCTTCTTTTTTAAAAAATCTGTTAATTGATGTTTCCCTTGGGAATCATTCATTCATAATACAGCAGTGTAGTTCTTAATGAGAAACCTTAAGTGGCAATTTACAATAAAGTCTTCTTGAGCTGTATGGATGGTTTCCAGATTAGCATGTGTGCTTGTACTAAATAATATTTTATTTCTATGTATTTGCCATGTAATTCAATCGGGAGCCTATTTAATTGAGCATTCATTCTGGGCAAAGAAGGGTTAAATAGGACTGAAAATTATAATTAATTCAAAAAGTTATAATGATTTAGAAAACCATCTGTTGATATGGGACTCTTTCTTGAGTGCTGGCAAGATTACATTTAAATAACAACACCAACAAAACCAAAGGCCAACCTATATTATCTGTTAAGTCTGACTCCTAACAGGCTGAGGAGGAAAACTCATACTACAATGTTTTATGTTTAACTAAGAAGCTTCTTTTCTCCATTTATAAAGAAATCTCCATTCTAGGTTTCAATCCATAGTCTACTCTAAGCATTCTTTCTGAGATTTATATCAATTTTTCCTGCTAGAGAACAGACAACTATGCAAGTCATTTGCCACCAGTGTGTGTGCATCAGATTCCACCCTAGCTGGTCATCTAGGAGTTCTAGAACTCTAACGCAGTGATCACTAGTAAAAGGATTACCCCAAGAATGATGAGTTGTTGATAGAGTATAAATAGTTCATTTCCTCAGCTTTAGGATCCCTTTTTTTGAAACTCTCAGAATTTTCACAGTACTTTGTAAACTTCTTTTTAGATCCAATTAGCACAAATTATCTTCTGCCACAAATAATATTAAGTTGTTCTTCTAAGTATGGTTTATTTTAGTAGAGAAATGTCAAGTTTAGATTCTCTGGATTATTGGCCACTAAATAATGAGCATTGTCTGGTCTTAACAAAGGCTGCCAATTTCTTACCTAATAAAGACAATTTTTGTTGTCCAGTTGTATCTAACTTTTCATGATTCTATTTGAGGTTTTCTTGGCAGAGATATTGGAGTAGTTTGCTATTTTCTTTTCCAGCTCATTTTACAGATGAGGAAACTGAGGCACATAGAATTAAGTGACTTGCCTGGGGTCACACAGTCAGGGTCTGAAGTCACATTTGAATTCAGGTTCTACAGATTCCAGGGCCAGCATCCTTTTCACTGCACCACTAAGAGGGCCCCATAAATGCAATACATCTTTTCAATCCTTTCATTTCACACTTTCCTCCTCTCTAATGTCACTGTTTTAAATATGCAATTCTATTTTATTACATTTCCAATACAAATACACCGAAAATCAGAAAATGTATATCATTCATGTATTGGAGAGACATGGAACAAGCAGCACCACAGTCCTAGGACCAAGACTGCCCTGCAAATTCACTGTCTGACTTTGGCTGTCACCCAACTGTCCAGTCTCAGGTTCCTTGTTTGTAAATGGGAAGAGTAGTGGCTACACTGACCTAGAGACTGAGTACGCCATTTAACCCTGTTTCCCTCAGTTTCCACATCTGTAAAAGGAGCTGGAGAAGGAAATGGCAAATTCCTATCAGTATCTTTGCCAAGAAAACCCCCAATGGGGTCACAAAGAATCCAACAGAACTGAAATGACTCTACAACAATACTCCCTCTACTATCTCCCAAGACCACGGTAAAGACTGAATGCATTCAGTCCTTTTCAGTCTCATCTGACTCTTTGTGACCCCATTTAGGGTTTTCTTAGCAGTGGTTTGCCATTTCCTTTTCCAGATCACTTTAGAGATGAGGAAACAGGCAAACAAGATTATGTGATTTACCAAAGGTCTCATAGACAGTAAGTGCCTGAGACTTGAACTCAGAAAGATGAGTCTTCCTTGATTGCAGTTCTGGTGCTCTATCCACTGTGCTGCCTACTGATCTAAAAATGGAATGATGCAGCATAAATAAAAATAATTTTTAAACTATAAAAATTTATATGAATGCAAGATATTATTATCTGATAAGCATTTTAGTAGGAATGATTATAGACAGAGATATGGGCAGAAAAGGATGATGTCATGACATGGGCAGATTTTAAAGAATGGGGAGATAAATTTCTGACATTTTAAAGCAGATTTGATAAGCACTGAATTGCACTGAAAAAATGAAGACAAACTGACCACTAGAACAAAATAGCTGAAGATAGTCTAAGCCAGGGATGGGGAACCTGCGGCCATGAGGCCACATGTGGCCCGGTAGGTCCTCAAATATAGTCAGTCAAAAGGCTGCACTTGAGGACCTAGAGGGCTACGTGAGGCCTTGAGGCTGTAGGTTCCCCTCCCCTGGTCTAAGACCTTGTAAAACCAAGGATTTTCAAAATATAGATGCATTATGAGTGATTTTGTGATAGAAACGAGAAGGCTAAACTTGGGCAAGCTTTCAAAGCAATATTAATAAAGCTATATCTACAAAGAAATCTTTCATAAAAATATTAACTAATCATACACCTGAGATTCCAGTTTATTCAGTGGACAATTTTCTGGCTAAATTTTAAGCACATTGTAAAGGTAATATGCTTAGACTCAATAGTGGCAGCCATGTGGTACACTGGAGAGAAGACTGGAATGAAGAGTAAGACAAGCCTGACCTCTGGTTTTGGTCCTGGTTTTGACCCTGGGAAAGTCACTTAGTTTCTGTCTGCTTCAAGTTTCCCCATCAGAAAATGGGGATAATAACAGCACCTACCTCCCAGTGTTATTGTGGGGACAAAATGAGATATTTGTAAAGCACTCTGCATTCCTTAGGGCAGCTAAGTAGCACAATGGATAGAGGATCAGGCCTGGAGTCAGGAAGACCTGAGTTCAGATCCAGCCTGAGATACTTCCTAGCTGTGCAAACTGGGCAAGTCACTTAACCCTGTTTGTCTCAGTTTCTCCATTTATAAAATGAGCTGGAGAAGGAAATGACAAACCACTCTAGTATCTTTACCAAGAAAACCCCAAAAGGGGTCCCAAAGAATCAGACATGACTGAAAAATCACCAAACAACAACTTGAATACCATAAAGGGCTATATAAATGATAGCTATTACTAATTTGGATTCATTAACATCAGGCTTAGAATCAGGAGCTAGAAAAGGCTATCCAGCGAACTCCCTGCTTCACTTTTCCAATTTTATAGCTCCAGGCCCAAAGCAGCATAGTCATGTGGCCTGTGGGAGACAAAATCCGACTTAGAGCCAAGATCCCCTCCAATGCAGGTACCTACAACTGAGAATATCTTTCTTGCTATCATTTATAGTTAACTCTACAGATCTGGTCAGATTTTTATAGAGAAAAATATGTATCTAAATGCTGAATGTATAGGTTAAACACAGAGTACATATATGTGCAAACCAAAGCCCATCTGGAATAAAGTAACTTAGATGTTATCAATAATGAAAAGGGATGATAGAATTCTAGCTGGAAGGAACCACAAAGGCCCTAGACTGTAACCCTTGCCTTTTATAAAAGATGGCACTGAGGTCACAAAGGGGAAGTGACTTGCTTAAGGTTACACAGGCAGTAAGTGGCAGAACCAGAATTTGAATCTGGTTCCCATCTATTCCAAATCTAATTTCATTCAGATTAGCAGAAAGATCTGGGCATGGTTAGGGTGGGCATTGCTCATTACTATAATTATTATTTTTTCTTTTCTTTTGGAATCTATTCTATAACTTACAGACATAGAGAGATGCCCAGGGCAATGAGAGATTTAGTAACTCACCCAGGCACAGACAGCTTGTATGCGTAGGATTTGAACCACATCTTTTTGATGTCAAGGCTAGTTTTCTACATACTAGACTATATTGCCTCTTGTTCATTACTTACTGTTAACTAATCCAGAGAAAATAAATCTTGCATAATATCCCAACTTTGGCATTTCCACCCTACAATAAAATATTCTCACAGGAACAACTTAATGTTAGCCATTTGTAACAGAAGACAATCTGTGCTAACTCGATCTATGCAATGGTGTCCAAAGCACTGTGCAAATCTTTGTGGTCTCAAAGGAAAGGGAACAAAGCACTAGGTAATGAATAATTTATGATCCATCAATGATACCTCATCATTATTAGGGCAAGGAATTGTTAATAATTATAGAGTGAGAATGCTAGCCTTCCCAGGGAAAGTTAGGATGATGGGACTGTTGTCTTCAAGTATTCGAAGGGAAATCGTGAGGTAATGGAGTAAAATTTATTCTCTATGGCCCCCAAGAGACAAAACCAGGAACAAAGGGTAGAAGCTGTCAAGAACCAATTTCCATTCTTCAAAAGATCATGCATCTAGAGCTAGAGGGCTGAGCAAGTCAACCCCACCCCCATTTTTACAGATGAGAAAACAGACCTAACAGGATTAAGGGGCTTGACCAAGGTCCACAGGCAGTGACTGTTAGAGCAAGGGATTTGAACTCAGGTCCTCTGAATCCAGAGTCAAAGCTCTTTCTAAAGACACTACTGTTTCCCACAATTAGTCCTGAAGAAAGTGGAAACCATTCCTAACAATCAGTGCTACTGAAAAACGGAATGGGGCTACTTCAAGATTTGAATCCGGGCTGGTTATAGGAGAGATTTTTGTTGAGGTAGGCACTGGCCAAGAGGGTTTTTGTGGCTCCTTCCAGCTTATAATATTTATGCTTAGAGTATAAATAGTCCATACAATATCTATTATATGCACATATTATAGATATAGATATTGTATGGACTATATAATTATGCCCCAGGATGATAAATTATAGAAAAGTTAATGATCTACACTGGTGGAAGGGGTTTTCTCATGGAGAGATCCCCACATGGATGAAATCACAGGTCTGACTCCACATTCTTTCTCAATAATGGATTGGATAATTCAACACAGCAGCTTATCTTTGTGGATAAGCCCTAAAATGACAGAGACAGTAACTCATCCATGTCTTTTCATGACAAAGACTTTGCACTAGACATTTATTAGCTGTATGTCACTTAACACTCAGTTTCTTCATCTGTAAAATGGAGATAATTACAGCAGCCAGGTTTGTCATGAAGATAAAATGAGATACTTGTAAAGCACCTAATAGGTGCTTCATAAAGGCTTGTTTCCTTCCTTTATTGGTAATTCTGCTTTTCTCCTGTGGGTCTTTACTGAGCAATGGCTGTAATATATACTGTGGTATACAGGTTTTGAAATATGTTTGCACTTTATGTCTAACATTATGAGAGAGTGAATTTACTAATGGTGATAATAGCAAACACCTGGATTATTTCAAAGGACTAGGTCTGTTAGTTAGTCATGACAGCAAACTCAAACAGGACTTTTGAGAATTCTGGCCTAAGATGGACCATCTCATTTCCAAAATCATTTGAGAGTTCCCTATTGCTTTTCATGTGTTTTATTATTAGATATAATTCCAAGACTTTGTATGATATTGTTATTTTTGTTATTATCACTGTTATCTCATTCCAACCATTTTTTATGATAGTGTTCATATAGAAATTGTATGAAGGCTAGTCACTCTTCTTTTATATTAAAAGTTCAATGAAAAACTTAACAAATAGAAAAAATGATAATATTTTATAATTAATTTAGAGTATTGAGATGAAAATTTGTTTTCTGTGGACTTGGGGCCATAGAGAATACATCTAACACCAAAGTTATTTACTTTTTTGGGGAAAAATTTCAGTAGCAGACATGATTATAGGACTGATATGTAACATGTGTTCCCACATGTAAAAATTCTTCTTCATCATCATCATCAGTTAGCTTCAGTAATATTTAAAACTCCTAAAATATTTTAATTTCATATTTCAGATTCCTTTCAATATGAAAATGCCAAAACTAATAGTGTAATTCTGTAGATTTGTTGTCTGTGTATTCAGATGAAGACATAGCAAAATACCATAAATGTATACAAGTAGAAGGTTGGTGTTCAGTAAATACTTTTTGTTCTCAAAACTGTAGCTGTATTAACACATATCTTTTCAACTAAAACTGTATATCAAAAACTACTGATTCAGTAGCTTTGTCTATCCTAGCAACTGAATTGGACTAGGATATGTTCTAAAGAATTAAGTACATATGAACTAACAATTAAAATGGTTGAAAAAGATCTGATGGACAAGTATCTGATATGAGCACCATGCAAATACGGGCTAACCATTGTTTCACGAAGAAATTGTGTTCACTGAAAACCAAGCGCAGGAAATTTTTATTTTAATTCTCAATCTCTCTCTCTCTCTTGTTAAAGAAAAGATATAAGATAATCAATAAGTTTTGGCTATAAAATAGCTCAAAGATTATGGAAACAAAAGTTTAAAACCCAAGCTGGTTTAAAAAAAGTAAAAAAAAGGAATGCATTTTGAGATTAAATATTTCTGTCTATTCATGGCCATATACATGAGCTCCTTAAAGTCAGGGGCTACTAATTTTTTTTTTGTCTTTTTATTCCCATTGTTCAGCATAGAAACTTTAACATATTAAGTTTTAATAAATGTTTGGCCATGTGACCTATATTCTTGCTAAGTAATTTTAGAAAGTACTGAAAAAAGAAGAAGAAAAAGATCTCTGATGTGTTGAAGAGATTTTTCACAGAAGATTTATAGAAAAACATGGTCAGTCATATATAGGATAAGATGACAGGTAAAGGATGCATTCTATAGGGATGGAAGGAGCACCCAAAAAACCTTGATAGCATCAAAATATCAGAAATGTGCACTGATGCAAAGTAACCTGCATTAAAGGAGAATCAGAGGCTAGATTGCACAGTAGATAGAGTGCTAGATTTGTGTGACCCTGGGCAAATTATTTAAATTCTGTCAGCCTCAATTTCCTCATCTTTAAAATGGGGGGTAATAAAAGCATTACTATAAGAACCAAATTACTTAGTTTTCCTCATCCCCAAAGTTCTGTAACATGGGGGTGGTAGTATAACTTAAAAGTAGCAGCTCTTCACAGGGCTGTTGCCCTCAGAGAATTTTGGTGATATGGGAAGAAGAGTTCTCATGAAGTAAACACTGTATATTGCTATAATATGCAAGTAGATATAGCCTCTGTCTATGAAAAGGCTGCCATATATTAGGCCCAAAATTAAATAGGCATTGAAAAGGAAAAGAGTAATAATTTGGGGAGATTTCTATAGGTCCTATGAACAATAGGAATTTTGATGTTTCCATTCAACATTTACTTACTGGGCTATTTCTTCCTGAAAGAGAGCAACTCATATTTATATGGTATTTTAAGATTTTATATATTTTTTTATATTTTTATATATTTTAAGATAATATTTTATAGATGAAGGGTTTTAGAGGTTATTTGACTTACTTAAACTCATACTATTAGCAAATATCTATGGTAAGATATGAACCCTAATACTTTGACTCCAATTACCAAACTTCATCTACTGTGTCTAAATACAGAGAGTATTGTCCAATCTTGGATTGTTTTTACACATTTTCAAACTGTCATCTGCTAATAGCCCTAGGATAACATTAAGATACCCTAACTTCTTAACCATGACTAAGTAAAATATCATCATTTAATCAATTTAGTTTAAATATCTTCAACCTTTCCAGAGCTAGGGAGAATCACCTAGAAGACTTACATTCCACATCCTGAAAAACGATTCAAGGACGGGTTGTATTGCTGCATAAGTGGGTAGCATATAAACCACATAAGCACACAAAAGTCATTTCCTAAAACTTTTTGTGAGTGGTTCCCCTATAAAAATACCCAATGCCATATTAAAAAACCTCAACTATTTCTTTTCTTGTCTATTTGAGAACCCATTTTAGAATATAGTCTATGGTACAAATATTTCAGCTAGTTCAAATTTTGTTCAACTTTACTTCTTTAAAAATAAAAGAGAAAGTTATTAAAGTGCCAAGAAAAACATCATACAGATCAACTAGCAATTCAGAAAGAGGAATACTTCCACAGAGTTTACATTTGCGAAAAGTTGGAAAGAAATTTGTTCATCATGATTTATATCTCTGTTGAAAATTCTTTAGATGGCATCAAATTAATATGCTTCTACCATTTCAAACAATCAATCAAATGACTTTAGACTAAGTATGAAAAGTTGCTGAAAGCAATTTTAGAAAGCGAAATGATACCAAACAAGACCTGTGTTCAAATCTTTTGTGAATTTTTGCCATGCCCTCTGGGTTTTACATAAAAATATTGAGTTACACACTGAAGCAAGTATGACTTTCTCACACATTACTGAGTTAGAACCTTTTGGGTCAGGGAGGAGATTGCATCATTGAGAACCAAGGAAACTGGTCTCACTGCTCTCCAAGGAGCCCAGCAGAAAAAGACTACACCACGCCTCCTGGGAACTTTTTGAATATCCACTCCATAAATGGGAGAAAAGGACTTCTAGCAATTAGGAGATCTCTTGAGCTCACTATTCCCTTGTCTCTGTATGTACTAGTGGAAGAGTATGTCACAGGTGTCATTATACCTTATACATTCCCCACAGATAAATATATATTAGATCTTTTATCCTCAATCAATTCCAGAATTTATGAAGTGTCTACTGTAGGGCTTAGTGCTTAGTGGATAGAAAGCTAAAAAGCAGTATACATATTTGTAGGAGGTCACTGTTACTCTCAGTTCAGTGCATCAAGAATGTTATTAGGAACTAATTTATGCTTGGCACTGTGCTAGACACTGGTGATGTAAAGACAAGAAGTTAAGAGTTCCTGCTCTCAAGGAGTGTCCAGTCTATGGGAGAGCCTATATTCTTCCTTGAACCTCTCCAGGTTAAATTTTCAGGTGAACTTACAGGTCACTTATGCTTCCAACCACGGATTTATCTTTTTGTTGCCTTTATTATCCTGCAGCATCACTTAGTATACACAGAACTCTCCCAGGAAGAATGTTTTGAATTACAACTTTTTAGTAAATAGCAGAAGAAACAACTTTAAAATAAACTAACCAAACCTTAACATACTTGCTATTATCTAATTAGAGAAAATATAAATGGAACAATAGAACTGCCTGCTAACTCTAGAACACTATGCTAAGAGGCCTGGAATTATAAAATCATGCTCAGTCTAGGATGTGGAAAATCATGTAACCATAAATAATTCTGAAGATAACCAGAGTGATATAGCGACCACAGAAACTATGCTGCTAACATAGTTTCAAGTACTACAACTCCTCTTCAGGCATCTGATTAAACTCTAAATATCTGTAGGGGGCAGCTAACTGGTGCAGTGGATAGAGCACCAGTGCAGGAGTCAGGAGAACCAGGGTTCAAATGTCACCTCAGACACTTGACACTCACTGGCTGTGTGACTTTGGGCAAGTCACTTAACCCCAATTGCCTCATCCTGGGTCATCTCCAGTCATCCTAATGAATATCTGGTCACTGGATTCAGATGGCTCTGGAGGAGAAGTGAGTCTGGTGACCTGCACAGCCCTCCCTCACTCAAAAACAAAGTCAAGTGCAAGGCATGTCATTATTTCTCTGATGGCATGGTCTTCAGCAACGAAGGATGAACACACATACACACACATACACACACATACACATATCTGTAGCCATTCAACATTATGAAGCAAATATCATTAATAAAGATTCTACAGCAGCCCTAACTCACCAAGCTTTTACAAACTCTTGAAAATATGAACCATATCTTTTCTTAGTCATATCTGATGCTCTGTGACCCCCATCGGGGATTTTCTTGGCAAAGATACTAGGGTGCTTTACTATTTTCTTCTCCAGCTCATTTTATAGTTGAGGAAATTAGGGCAAACAGGGTTGAGTGACTTGCCCAGGGTCAATGCAGTTAATGTCTGACTTGAACTCAAGACTCCCTTCTAGGCCTGACACTCCATCCACAGAACCTTCGATCTTTTAGAAAAAATTATTTGAAAATGAGAGAAACCTTCTCAGGGAACAAGAATGTAAATATTTTATGGTTACCCACCTCTATTTCTCAGAAAGAAAGATGAGATGAATAACTCTAATATGGTAAGCTATTCTGGTACAGTAAATCTTATCTGTGGGGTTGTGAACCATTTTGCATATGGGTAAAACAAAGCAAATACATCTCACTGATTTGTTTAAGAGTCAAAGATCAGCTAAGAATTTTGAATGGTTTGACATTCACATATACACATAGTTATTGTATATACCTCACTTTAATACAGACTCCATAGACCACAAATTAATTTCAACAAAAGATAATAGTAATAGCTAGTATTTATAGAATGCTTTAGATAGGTCATGTTGCTTGACGGTTACAGTTACAATATCCCTGTGAGGAGATGCCATCATTATCCCATTAGGTAGATGGGTTAGGTGTATTGCTCAGGATCATATAGTTGGTAAATGTCTAAGGTAGGACTGGAAATCAGGTCTTCCTAACTCCAAGTCCTATCCATTCTGTCACCTAGATGCCAAAGAAAAAATGTTTTTTTAATCAGAGCATTAAGATGCTTACAAAAAAAGAACAACTTATCTAACACAGTAGGTAACAATGTTGGTGACTGATGTTCTAAATAAACCTTTAAAGAAAGTTCATTTATGGAATTACACATGGACAAAGCAGTGAATCCATGTTAGTAACAATTTGGCACATTAATATTACTTGTAGTTTTACTACATGCATTCAAGGAAATTGCTACATATATTTCCACAATTAGTATACATGGTGCACAGACCTGAGTCCTATTTTATACCCCATCCTGGTTAGTTCCCTAGCTACAATTTCCATTTCTTATCCATTGCTGTGAAAAAGGAAATTCTTTTGCTTAAGAATCTTTCACCTCTCCCTAATCTAGCAGCCTGGGTATATGAATGGTTTCCATGAGAAATGTAAAAGGAATGCTGGTGATTTGCCTGGAAAAATGACGCAATTCTTGGCAGGCTGCTGGGCCCACTTAAAAAAAAAAATCCTTTCCCCTTTTTTTTTGTGCTTGCCTAAATCTTCTTGCTGCTTTCTTTTACTTCTTCTCCTTCCCCTCCCCTTCAAAAACTAAAAAAAAAAAAAGAAAAAATTACACTACAGGCTTGCTCTCAGCTTTATTGCCTAAACCTACCTACAAACTATACATCAATACGAGACTAATTGTGCATAAAATTTAAATTCTATTGCACTGCTACATAAAAATGCAAAATGCTTCAGTGGTATAATGTCTAGTGCTGAGCTCAATCCAATAAGGGCTGCCCCAAGGCAACGCATACAAATGCAATTATCTCTCACATACTCGAAACGCTTTCTTTCACAACATTACTTTTATTATGCAAATGTATAAATCTAATTTTAATCCGTAAGACCATCTAGAAGATTAAAACAGCACTCATGTCTTACTTCCACTAAGTGTAATTAAAGATATTAAAAAACTTCCTATTGGAGGAAGAGTTCCAGGCACTAGCGAAAGCTTGCCATTATCGCCCTTACAGGTCATGCCACAACTATGGTGTAAAGAGAGGAAGGCATGTCTGGGTAATATTCATCTTCCTTTCCTGAGTGGGTGAGGTGCTTGGTTCTGGCTAAGTGACAGGACCAGCAGATTTGGCAACAGACAGCAGAGATTCTAACCTTCCTATTAGTTTCCTTCCTGAACTCTATATTACAGTCAAACCAGAAGATTATTCTCTGAACCAAACTCTCCACACCAAAGATCTCAAATTGCAAAATCTAACGTCCTTTTTCTCAATCTTCCCTCTCGGTGACTTTCTGCAGCCTCTGACCCCGCTGATCACTCTCTTCTGTGTGATCATTTATTTTTCTCTTTAGGTTTTCATGACACTGCTTTCTACCTGCTGGACAGCTCCTTTGTCAGATCTTCTAGCAGGTTGCATCTGCAAATCAAGGGTGCCCTCCAACTGAGAATTGAGAAAAAATAAAAAGTGTATGAGGATTTGAACTCAGGTCTTCCTGAGTGTAGGTCTGGAACTGTAGCCACTGCACTACACAGCTGCTACTGAGAGAAGAAACTTTTGTTTTGGTTCATTTTTTATCCCTTTCTTTGTGGCCCCAGCATGGAGCACAGTGTATGACCCATTAATATATGTTTTTTTGAGTGATATTCTGCCTCCTCTCTGGTGCACTCATATAAATTATCCCCTCAAGTCACGAATACATGATTTTCCTCATGTCATCTTCCTAGAATTCTCGTCTTATTTCAAGGCTCGTTCAGGTGCCCCTTCTGGGAAGACATCTCTGAGCTTCCCACTTAAGTACTCACTCCTTCCACAATTTTCCTTTTATTATAACTTTGTATACATATTGTATCAAAGAATATATTCTCATTAATTATATTAATTCTCATTAATGCAGTGCTTTAAGGTCTGCAGAGCAATTGACATATGTTATCTAATTTGATTCATACAACAGCCCTCTGTGGTAGGTGCTCTTATTATCCCCGTCTTACAGACAAGAAAAATGAGTCTGAGAAGGTAAGTGACTTGTTAGGCATCACAATGTAAACATCACAGAGAAGATCTGAAATCATCTTCCTGCCTCCAAGTCCAGCATTCTATCCCATAGCTGACTAGATCCTCCCTAGAGAGCAGTCAGTCAATAAACATTTAATAAATACCTACTGAGTGCTAGGCACTCTGCTAAGCTCTGAGGACACAAAGGAAGGCAAAAACAACAAAACACAAATAAGTCAGTGCCCATTTTTTATCTTTGTATCCCAAGTGATGAGCAAAATGCCTTCTGGGAAGAACGAGAGAACAAAGGGTGAAACATATATTTATTAAGAGCTCTCTATGTACCAGGATCTGAACTAAGGACAGAGGATCTTGCCCTCAAACAGCTTATAGTCTGAGGAGTGTGAATCTATTTAATTAACATATAATTCCCTTTTCTAGGTCACTGATAAAGTTTTTCAATAACTGAGCAGAAAACACTATAATATGCAGAAATGGAAGCTGACTAGAAATTACCCTTAGCATTTCTTTTGTATCAGTAAATGTGAAAAATTTAACCAAAATATTGTGATTCGAAATAGTCAATTCTCCATTACCTAGGAAACAGGTCACCTAAGTACAGATCTTCAAGCCTTCAAGCTCTACTGAGTTTCACCCTTTCTGTTGACTCTCATTATATATGTGCCCCGCAGGTAGGCAAAGACAGAAGATAAGAAAATAAGGTTTGAAGGAGTCAAGTTGGCATCTTCATGCTTGTTCAGACTGTAGAAAAGACCTTACAAACCAAAACATTTAATTATTTTTCCTACTACTCATAGACATGAAGAATGTAAGGGAGCTAAAGAGAATGTACTCATGCTGGGCATAGACTATTAAAATGAAGTAGACAGCAGGGAGAGATTGAGTACTGAGCAGATCTGAGAAGCTAGAAACTTTGCTCCTTCCTTCCACTTTGGGTAGTGGAAATGTAACTTTGTTGTTTTGGTTAAAGTATGTAATGATCAGAATGGTGGGCATTCCTATCCTGAAATGAAATAAAACCAATTCATTTAAAATCAAATATCCCTCTTGTGGTGATAGCCTCAGCTCCCATGGGTTAAAGTAGAATATTAACACAGATGACCCTCAAATCTAGAAAGACTTCATCTCTCTCTCTCTTGAGTTCTACACCAACATTTCCATGTGCCTTCTGAACATTTCCACTTGAGAATCCAATAAACATCTCAAAACAAACATATTTTAAACAGAATTCATTATCCTTCTCCTCTTCAGCTCCACTTCATGAACAGAAACTCATTTTTGGTTCCTAATTTTGTGGGTGAGGGAGAGGAGAGGCAATTGGGGTTAAGTGACTTGTCCAGTTCACACAGCTACTAAGTGTCTCAGGCCAAATTTAAACTCAGGGCCTCCTGACTCCAAGGCCCATGCTTTTTCCACTGTGCCACCTACCTGCCCCTGACTTCCTCCTATCTATTGAGTCTATTGAGGATGCCCCAATCCTCCTAGTCACCCAGACTTAGAACCTTAACATCTCTTTGACATTTTTTCTCTGCCTTACCCTCCATATCCAAGTAATTGTCAAGCTTTGTCAATTCTAGCTTAATATTTTCCCCATTTTAAAAATTTTAGACTTAAATACTAAAACTTAAACTCACAATAAAGAAAAGAAAAAAATTAAAACTTAAATATTGAAACAAATACAAAATAAGAAAAAAACATGTCATGTGCACAGCAGAACATAAGAGAAGATTCAAAGTATATAATGATAAATTTCCATTTCAAGAAAGCCTATATAATAAATATCACACATTGTATTGAAAATTGTCGATATTTTCTTTGTTTCTTTGCAAGTTTTCTTTTGTTCTCTGCTGTGTACTTTTTACTTTGTTCCTTTCCCTCCGCTTGAAGGCTACAATTAAGTACAGATATATTTAGATATCGATATAGATATGTACAAACACAAAAATGCATATATACATATATATGAACATATACTTTTCCTAACAAATTCTGTTCCTGACCTTTGTTTCTGTATTTGTGCATATCTCTTATTTCCTATCCTCCTGACTCCTCCACATAATATTTTTAATATTGGTTCCTTGACTTCACTCTATGATCCAGTCTTGCTCTCAACCAACCATTTGTCTGAATTTTTGCAAGTCTTGTAAATGATTTTCCTGCCTTTGTTCTCTATTCTCCACACAGCTGCCAAATTGATATGTCTAAAGCATAGATCTGACCCTGGCTCCCTGTTTCCTTTAGGATAAAATACAAACTCTTCTGCATGGCATTTAACTCTTCACAATCTGGCTCCAACCTATCTCTCCAGATCGATTTTATACCACTCTGTCTCACATATTTTATGTTCTAGTCAAACTGGGGTATTTGCCTCATGTGACAACCTGTCTCCTGCCTCTTTACCTTTTCCAAGGTTTTTTTTAGGTGTGAAATTCTCTCCTTCTTCACCTCCAACTTTAGGAATCTGCAGGGTTCGTTAAAGACTCAGGCCTGGTACTACCACTGACCAAAGGCCCAATCTTGAGACTCCAAACCAATAGAGCCCTCTCCATGCCTCAAAGAACTCTGTGTTTGTATACTGTAATATATGTTCAATATTATTTTAATAATATAATATGTAATAAATAATAACATAACTAATTACTACATCAAATAATAATACATCTATATAATACAAATAAATACATAACTGTCTATGTATTTGTTTTGGGTTTAGTTCACTGTGTCCATGGTGTTCCCTCCCAATGGAATGTAAATTCCTTAAAGGCAAGGATTATTTTCATTTTTGTCTTTATATTCCCAGCACCTAGCATAATGCCTGGCATATAATAGGTGCATAATAAATGCTTGTAGAATGGAAGAGCTTAAATGATTTGGTATTCTTTTGTCCTCCTCCCTCCATTAGCCCAGGTGACTGAATACTAACTTTTTTCTGCTACTTTGGATCCTAGCTTTTCCCCATTTCTGCTAAAGCACTGCTATTTATAGCCTAAAACAGACAACAGTCCCTCCCTCTTATTTCTGAAAATAGCTGCTTCACTTAAGATAAAGCAAAAAGGAAACATGTACAAGTGAATAAAGTAATGCTTCAGTGACTCAAAGATTGATTTTATTGGTAACACTCTGTAAGGTCAGTTAGTAAAGCTCCCCTCTTCCCTTTTTCTCATGCAGAGCAGACGCAAATAAGAGTCTCTCAACCAAACTCATGGATTCTAATGTTTGGCACACTCTGTGACTTGTTAATCCAATAATGCAGACTGTAACCTCTTATTGCTTTAGTTTTTGGTATTTGTGAGTTGCTGCAGGTAAAAAATTCATAACCCTGGAGCCCAGGGCATGGTGATGAATGGAGCTAAGTTATTCCTTAAATGACAGACAGACATGAATGCAATCTATTGCCAGGCTGACATTTGTGAATTAACAAGCAAGGTAAAAAAAAAAATCCAGAGTCCTGGATCGTGTTCAAAACACATGGACAAATCCATAAATGGTATCTACTATTGCCCTTATAAATATGAGTTAGCCTTTGAGACAGGATAAAATGTGGTATGGAGAAAAATTTTTTGGATCTTGGTGCAGGAGATCTGTATTTGAATTCTAGCTTGGCCATTTGTTACCTTTATGACCCTGAGCGGTCCGTTTTATCTTTCTAGACCTCAGTTTCCTCACCTGTCAAATGAAAGAAACAGACCCCTCTCTAGGGTAGGCACAGTAGTAGTAATGACTAACATTTATAACTTTCTTTTGTGAAGCGCTTGACCCATATCATCCTATTTGACCTTTATGACAATCTTGTAAGGAAGTTTATGTATATTTTATACATGAGGAAACTGAGGCTCAGGAAGGTGATAGGAACTGTCGAATATCGCTGTTTAGAGCAGAATTTGAACTCCAGTCTTCCTTGATACCTTCTAGCTCCAAAACCCATAATTCTACAGATTACTATATAAGACTGTTCATACCCTCAATCCCTAAAAGAAAAGTACAATAATTTATTTCTGATTCATGTTAGTACAACTTTCTTTAGCCTTTCTGCAAAGCACTCAGTATCACAATATATGCATGTATATACTTCTATACATTTAAATACATAGAAATGAACAGGACTAAAAGGTTTTCATTAAAATGTTTTCTTCCCTGCAGAATGGTGGCAAGAATAGGAGTCCCTCATGCAAACCCAGTGATTCTATTATGCAGCATATCCTGAGAAATGTCACAAATATGACTTCTAATGTTACTGTTCATCTTTACAGGTGATGGGCAAAACTAGAACTGTAGGGAGATATTTCTTTCTTTTTAAATCATATTGTATTTTTGGAGAAAAATAAATACAAATCAAACAGTTCTTGTTTTTCTGCAGTTTCAATAAAGCCTGTCTGTATGTGGGCATATTATCCCAGTGCTGTTTGAGCTGGAATGCAACGTTCTTTCATCATCTATTACTGTTTCCTAAGCTAGTGATAGGGTTGGCCATTATTTTCCTAATGCTCCAATGGAGCTGCAATGCTTTTACCAATCAGCTAAAAGGTATCTAAAAAAAAAAAAAAGGAAGAGGGGAGAGCAAGGGAGGATGATTTTGGCGAGGAAAACCTCTTTGCTGACCAAACACAAAACCATATCCAGCTGCATAATGAATACTAAATATGTGTTTCAATCATCATTATTCCAACCAAGGCAATGAAAAAAAACAGGAAATCTATATTGCTTAGGGATCAATTAGCTAAGTGAATGGTCACTTAGACTTTTTGCAGAATGTTACATTACATGCCCCTTAAAAGTGACTCTTCAATTCAAGCCTTTTATATTCGCACAATAGGTACATACTTATGACAACACCTTCCCTACAGCATTGTGCCCTATAAAAATTAGCACTGTTTTCCCACTCAGTATATCAGAGAAGAAAAAATGTTAATATTTTCACTTTAGACACAGTTACTTTTTGTTTGCAGCCAGTAAAAGCAGCAATAGACAGTTATAGAAAGTTCCAGTGATACATTAGTTACAGTAATTTAGTTCTGAGATACCAGCAGAAACACATAAAATCCATTAGTGGAGTCAACAGCTATAACCAATTCTAATAAAAAGGTTAAAGACAATTTATAAAATGAGACTTCAAACTTCCATGGAAGCAACAGCTTAAAAAGATTTTATGAGTAATAAACACAACAACAGTAGTCCATCCTTAAGCCAAGGTGTTTGTTTTCAGAAGTAACATAATGTGTTAACATGAGAACACTTTCTCAGTGCTGAGTGAATATAAACGGAACCCACACTGTTTCAGGTCACACTCTTGCTCCATTAAGCCTGGTATCCTGCCTCTGGTGGGGGCTCATACTTCAGAGGGAAGCAGCAATAACAAAAATCATAAGGAAAATCATAATAAATGTACTCTTCTTCTGATCAGTCATGCAGGGTTCTATTAAGGAAGAAAAAACTCCTTCTTGCTCCCCATAGGAATTAGATGCCCTATATCCCAAGACCTTCAAGAGTCTCTATATTGAATAGGGAAAAGCTCATCTCTTAGTTTTTAATGGCAACCTATTTTTCCTAATATTTTAGGGCTGGTTGTTCCCGAAACCTACATTCTAAAAGGGAGCATACCATTTTCCCCCTTTTTATTATTCATCTCTCTCTAGAGTTAGAGAACAGGATTAAAGATAAAGGTAACCAGATACACTTGGAAGAATGATAGATTTGGAGCCAGATGACCTGATTTCAAATTCAAGTTCTTTGACCTGTGAGGCCTTGGGTAAGTTATGTTTTCAGACTTCAGGTTTCTCATCTGGAAAATGAAAGGCTTGACCTACATGACCTTTTAGGTCCTAAGTCCATGATCCAATGCAGAAAGAAGGATACTTGATTTATTGATCGCTAGTTAGGTGACTTAAAACAAGAAATTTCTGTCTTAAAATAGGTCAAAGGGAACATTCCTTTAAAAACTCTATAAAAATGACAGTGACTAGGATAGGAAGTTGACATATACCCTATGTAGGAGAGAGATTTCTTTTTTTTTGGAGAGGTGGGTGGAGGTGGTGATGATGACCCTCCAAGGGTTCTTTAATAAATCTTTTATTGCCTACTTGAGAAAGATTAACTGGGTATGGACATGCTTTCTTCAGCATCCACAGCCTGGCTTGTAACTACTAGCCATCAGTATGCTTTCACCCAGGTAGTACCGGCCTGTTTTCTCCTCACTCTCATTATCTGGCCTTCAGATTCACTAATCATAGGTCATCAAAAACAACAGCAACAAACCATTGTTTATAACGTAACCAAGGAGACAGCAACGCTGTTGCTTCAGTGAGGAATGGGCACAAGGACAAAGCATTGGAAGATGGTGCTACATCTGACGGAAGGAAGACCCTTCTTTCAACATGCTGAGAAGTGGTTGCTAGCAATTCTCTTCCCTGCAATAAGGGGAAGACAGGGGAAGGGGAGAAAAGACAGGGAAGAGAGAGAAGAGCAGGAGAAGGAGGAAGAGGAAAGGAGAAGAAAAGAGCAAGAGAGAAAGGGACAGAGAGATACACAATTTAATCTCTAATCTCAAAATAGATCAAATTAAGCAGTAAAATCAGAAAACCTGTTTATTTGGTTTCCAGCACCTCAAGAACTGGCCTCGATTTTTTTTAAGAACAAAGAAAGCCCAAGAAAAAAGAAACCACACTTTAAAAACAAAACTCAAAAACCTAACACCTGCAGTTATTTTTCTTGCCCAAGATTACACTAATAGACACATACTGGCAAAAAAAATTCCCACGTTTTTCATTTAAACTTCATTAATGACAATTGATTACCTACCTTCGAAACTACATATCTGCAAGCAAAAAAAAAGGTATGTTCCCAGAGGCATTTTGGAATATTTTTAAAACACATGAAATAAAAAGGATTCCTAAATGAAAGTTTTAATCGAAAAAGACTACCTTTGTATGTATCATTAGTAAATGTGGATATAGTTAATGCAACACAAGGACTGATAAGTCATTGGGATATTTCCTTCACAAACAATAAAGGTAAGAATGATGTTAGTGTTTGTGGATATTGATGCTAAGGTGGGGTGGAGGTCTATAGAAGAGCCTACTTATTTTGGTAACAGCGCAGCAGAGTAGAAAGGAATTTAGATCTTGTCTAAGATCTAGGTTGAGTGTTTCTTCCTATGACATAGGGAGCTCAGCATAGGGGGAAAAGGTTATTTCTCTGACCTCCCTCCCTGAGGTGGCATATAATTTTATATAGGTTCTAAACATATATTCCTATTAAATACATTTTCACCTTAGTCATGTTGCATAGAAGAATTAAAATGAATGGGAGAAATCATGAAACAAACCAAAATGTAATACAAAAGAAAATGATCTGCTTCATTCTGTGATTGAATTCCATAGTTCTTTCCCTGGATGTGGAAGGCATTTTGCCTTAAGAGATCATTTAAGTCCTTGCATTGCAACGAAGTACTCAGTCTACCAGAAAAATTCCTTGCACGCTGTGGTTGTTGGTGTGAACAAAGTTCTCCTATATAAAACTATATGCCACCTCAGGGAAGGGTGAGAGGGAGGGGAAAAAATCTAAGATATATGGAAGTGATTGTTGAACACTGAAAATAAATAAAATAATAAAAAAGACTTTGCTCAATTCTCTCTTAAAAGGAAAGAATACCTATCCGTTTATAAAGCAGTCAAATTTCCTCTCCCTTAGTCTTCAAAGTGCCTCTAACTTTTCCAATATTTTCTTTTCTAGATTTTCTACCCAGTGCTTCACCTATCCCCCTTTTTCTTATCTCCCTTTTACTAGCTTAAAACGCAGGCTTAAGGAAAAGTTCATTAGGCAGTTGGCAGCACCAATGACAGGGTGAGCTTAGTTGCCTGCTAATGGGTGCACAATTCTGTTGGTTAGGGTTTTATCCACTTATGATATATGAGAGTTATCCTGGGAATAAAGTTCCCAATCTGAGAAATACTACAGAAATCAAAACCCTTCCTTTGAAGAACAGCCTTAACTGATTTATCAAGTTTAGTATCAAAGGAACTATGGGGAGGAACAAAAGGAATATGTACTTACATGGCACCTACTATATTCTTGAAACTATGCTAAGCATTTTATGAATATTATCTGGCTTGATTTGGAGGTGATCTACTATTATTCCCATTTGAGGAGATGGGGATATATTTAAGGAAACTGAGTCCATGATTTGCCCAAGGTCACAAAACTAGTGAATATTTGAGACTGGATTTGAACTTAGATATTCCTGACTATAGGCTCAACTCTCTATGTACTACACCATCCAGAATCAAGCAAGTATGAGAGAGAAAATGAGAATTTTAAAAAAAAGTAGTTAGATATCCCTTGTTATGAGTCTGTCTTTCCCTCAGAATCGCATCACAACAGCTTTGTTCAAATTGATAGTTTCAACACTTGAAAAGCATTAAAATAAACCAAACCAAGTCTGCATGTTCAAGCATGGGGGTGGCTCACTCTGCCAATTAAGAGAGACATTCCAAGGCAACCTGTGACTCGTCCGCTTGCAATGGTGGAGAGGTCTTATTTATTTTTTAAAATTTAGTTTCAGCTTTAATGATAGTTAGACCTTCACACATTTCGCTCATTAGCACAGATGAGGCCCAAGGTTATGGAAACTGTGGAAAGAGTAATCCTTAATTGTGTCTGGGTAGTTCTTCTGGGGTTTACTGGGAAAAAAAAACACAGAAAAGGCATTAGAGCTGAATACAGGCACAGCAAACACTAGGTGATTATAGGAAAGGGTAAAGTCCCTGTCAGATAGAAACTCTTCCCTCTGAATAACTGACCTGATCTGACTTAAATGGCTATTATACCTTGCCCCTAAACCTTATTACACTTCTGTTTCATAAGGAGAGAAAACACACACACACACACCCACACACACACACACACACACACACACACACACACATAAAATGTTACCTACCATCAGAAACATCAGAAATCCACTGATTTGGGTTTTTTTCTGTCCTCAACATTGCCATTCTTGTCACTTGATAATCAGTAGAACTTTTATCATCCTAACATTCAGAGTAATAAAAAGTAGTATTTCTTAGCAGAGTCCAACAATGGCTCTCCCAACAGAAAAACCTGAGTGCTTGTCTAAAGCCTTTCATGTAGTTTCTGTTCATCCTAAACTGTGCAGAGCCAAGGGGACCCTGGGTAGGAGCACAAATACCAAAGTGTTAATTAGCAGAGTATGTTTCAGTTTGCTCCAACTCCTGAGCCGCGTCCCCAGGTTGGAAGCATACAGCCTTGCATCGAGATGTCCTGAATCTTTTCCCAGTGACTAAGACCACTGGATCGGAGGTTCAAGCACAGGTTGTTATGGTAAAGGCCACACACTTTGGTCTACTTACAGGAGAACTGGCCATGGGGGCTAAGCAAAGTGAATTGTGAATTTCCAAGAATTCCTGGGTGTGGAGCATGTACCACCTGAGAGCAACTTAGGTCTTGGTGGTGGTGGCAGTGGTGGTGATGGCGGTGGTGGTGATGGTGGTGATGGTGATGGTGGTGGTGGTGATGATGGCAGTGGTGATGGTGATGGTGTGGCGGTGGTGATGGTGGTGGTGATGGTGATGGTGGTGGCGGTAGCGGTGATGGTGATGGTTGATATTTTATTGTTATTGATTCTATGCCAAAAGTTAAATGTCCATATCTAAGCAAACCTATCTGTTTTCGTGAGGAATCAACTCCATTGTGTAAGAGTCTCATGATTAGGGCTCAGTAAAATACTGTGAGTTTGGGGGAAAGGTATAGATTCTATTAGGATAAGGCTTAAAAAGCTGATTGTGATGGAAAAAACACAATTATCCTTCTCTTCCCCTTTTAACAAGTAAGCCAATATGGCCTACCCAAAGAGGTTAAAGTTAAACTCTCTGAGAAGCAAAGAAAACATGCTGCTTTCTCAGTACTTCTGTTTTAATAAGGACAGGGGTTAAAAAGCTGATTACGATGCACCCTAACTTCCAGAGTGAGTACAGAACACACCAGCTCCTTAGCTTTGCTAATGAACAGGATCTGATCAGGGACCAGCAGGGCCATCTGCGAGTTAAACCTGTCAATAATAGGGCTATATGATAGATAAAAAGGCATTGTGGTCTGTTGTGTAGCTCTCAGAGTCAGGAGATCTGGATCCACATGCTGACTCTGACACATGCTAGCCAAGTTGTTATCCCCCATCTGCCTCAATTATCTTATCTCTGTACACAATACACAAGTAGGGCACAATAGCACCTACTTCACAGGCTTATTTTCAAGAGCAAATGAAAAAATAAAAGATTTCACAAAATTAAAGGATTTTGTAAAAAGTATTCATTATTGTTATAATAATAATAATAATTATTATACCGAAAAAATAGGTCCAATCCTATTGGATTTTCAATAGGATGCTGTTCATTTGTTTCAGTCACGTCCAACTCTTTGTAATTCCATTTATGGTTTTGTTGGCAAAGATATTGGAGTGGTCTGCCATTTCCTTTTCCAGGTCACTTTACAGATGAGGAAACGAAGGCAAATACGGTTAAGTGGCTTGCCCAGGGTCACACAGCTAGTAGGTTTCCAAGGACAGATTTGAACTCAAGAAGTGAATCTTTTCAGACTCCAGGCCCAGCATTTTATCCACTGTATCAACTAACTAACCATAGATACCTATAACATTTTCCAGGCTTAAGTATAAATTAGTAGGTTTTATGGAAGAATGTGGATTGAATGTTTCATCCAAGAAGAGGGTGAAATAGAAATGTAGCACCAGCTACAAATTCATTAGCCCTATAGCATGCTTAATACTCAGAAATCTAAATCCTTTGTCCCCCAAGCTTTCCCCCTTGATCTCTTGCTTTCCCTCAGCCTACATAGTCAAAGCTTACTTCTTTTTCCACAAGACCTCTCATATATACCTTTTCTCTCCACTCACATGACCATAATTCTAGTTGAAGCCTTCATCACCTCCCACCTGGAAAATCTCCCTGTTTCAAGCCACTCCATGCTCTAATCTATCCTCTACAATAATGAAAGTAATATTCCTAAAGTGCAGTTCTGAATACATCACTTCCCTTACTTGGTAACCTCTAGTTTTAGAGTTTAGGTAAACCCTATGTCTTCAGGGTCAAATATAAATTATTCTGATGAGCAATTAAATGTTTTCACAACCTTTTCCTTCCTTCCTTTACAAGCTTCTTATCCATTACTCGCCTCTGAACATTCTGCAGTCCAACAATATTAACCTACTTATTTTCCTTCACACATAGCAATTCATCTTCTGTCTCAGTGCTTTTGGAGGAGGTGTCACCCATGTCTGGATTTCACTCCCTCCTAACCTCTGGCTCCCTAGATTTCAAAATTCAGCTCAAGAACCATTTTAAACAAGAAGCTTTCCCTGATCCCCACAGCAGCTAGTACATGTCCTCTCAAAACTATCTGGAGTTCGTTCTGTACGTACTGACATTGTATATTGGAGTTATCTGATTATATCTATGCAGAGAACAGGAGAAGGACCATGCCTCGATTACCAGCATGATAGAAGAGGAAAGAAAAGGCAAGGTCCAGGATAACTCAGGTTGGGCAATCTCTTCTGTAGTCTCTAAGAGATATCTTGGGCTAGAATTACATCTATTTGTCAATCCCTCAAATATTCTTGGTCTAGGGGTATGGGTCTTGGTTCAGAAGGAAAGCCAGCTCAGCGATTTCTCTTAAAGATCAAGGTAACCATAAGCTTATGCTTATCAAAATAGCCCCTATTCATCAATTGCTAGTTACATAAAAGTTGATCATAAAGAGCAATGAGTATGAGTAATGAGTAAACCAATTTCTCCAAAAAAGCAAACAGGAATTGGAAATGTTCTGTGAATGAAAATACACCAAAGAATCTGGCATAAGTGAAGTCTTCAGTGAGATGAAATTTCACTAGGAGGGAGAGAGGATGGGGAGGGAGAGAACAGGAGAGACAGAGAGACAGAGACATAGAGATAGAAAAAGATGGAACCTAATAATCTGGCTTTGTTTTTAGCCAACCTGAAATACTAAAGCAGGAAAAAATTCACCTGTCTGATATACAATTTATCTAATGCTTTCTAAATGTTCAATAAGGTATCTTTTTAAGCTTTATGAACCACTAAGTAGCTACTTCTAGAATATCTATGGTTCTCCAATTAAATTTCTCATCTTCACTGACCCACCACTTTATTATTTACTTAGTGTAATGAAAATTAAAATTAAAGTATGTTTATGTTCCTTAAAACATAAGGGCAAGTTAGGAAGCTGGAATAAACAGCAGCAACAACAAAAATTCACAGGAATGAACTCAGTCCTTTCACTTGGTCTGATTTGCCATGGCAAGTTTTCCTGTAGAACCAATACTGAAAATTGTGGAAAGAACCACATGCTTGGAATAAATGAGAATTCAAGGTAAATATTAAAGAATTTAGGGAAAAAAGCACTAATCCTATTCCTCTCTGTCTTTCTATTTATTTCATGTTTGCCTGTAAGTTGATATTATTTGGACCTTAAAATGAAGGATGTAGGTGAAGAAATGGGAACTCTGGGAATGTGTTGATAGAGGGAATGAATAGTAACTGTAAATCTGTTGGAGAAAATCTTATTTAAAAGATAAAACAAAACAACATCAGGTCATGGACCTGTGATTTCATCTGTGAGAAGAACTTCACATATCTATTAACCTACAGCTTAGAAGGTAATACTTATATAATTGCCAAAGTCTCAGAGCAGTTAAGTGATTTGCCAGTTGTCACACAGCTAGAGTCAGAGGCAAGATCTGAACAGAGTCTTCTCGACTTTTAAATCTAATTACTTTATTCACTATTATATATGTACGTATACTTTAAGCATACCCCTTTAAGTTCAAGATAATAACAAAATTTAAAAGCATCTCATGGTTTTAGGTTATCATCATAACTACCAAGTGACATTGCTAACCACTAACCTGATCCAATCAACCAAAAGGCCCCTGTGAAGTCCTCCACTCACTCACCTCCCTGTGTTCCACCACACTGAAGGGAGGGAGAGGAAAGTGGGAAGCTCTCCATGGTTCTTAGCGTGTATGCCATCTTAGATCACTTGGCTCTGCCTCCCTGAGTGGCCACACATATCTCTTTAGTTGAAGGGATGTTGTTGGCATGTATTTATCCATTCATAATTAGTTCCTGAACCTTTAACCATGAGAGATCCTGTCTCTTGTTGCTACACATGTAGACTCTGTATAGAATTTTGCTTTTTTCATATAGTCGATAAAAGGAGATAAAGAATATCAATCTATCAGAATATCAGATGGCTACATGACTTCAGCTTCTTGTAGACATAAGACATTCATCTCTACTCTAACCAGTAAATAGCCTCAAACCCGAGGAGCTTGAGGGAGGATCCAGTTCTTTCATTTTACTTTTATCTTGGGAGTCTACAAAGTAACGTCCTAAATATACCACTGTTCCCAGACGCTTTTCAATTCATGGCCTCACTGAATTGAGGTTGGGGAAGGTGAAACTCTGGTGTTGGGCCTGTATCTCATACCACTGCCTTTTAGTTCATAATTACGTATGACAGGCAGGAAGGAAACAGAAAATAGAGTATAAGTGCTTATTCTATACCAAGCACTCTTTCAGGTACTGGGGATAAAATACAAGCAAAAAGACAGTTCCTACATAAGGGAGCTTACATTCTAATGGAGAAAGACAGCATACAAAAGGGAGGTGAAAAACAAGGAGGAGACTAAGGGTAGGAATGAAGGAGAGGGGAGATTATTTTGAAATCCAGAAGCCAGGAACAGGGCCTTGGACAGTGATGAAGACCAGCCTGTGCCCTTCCAAAACACAGAGGCTATAAGAGGTATTAACCAATAGGACCAAGGACTGGGCCTTACAGAGGGCTGTCCCTAAGCACAGGCATAGAAGGATGTTCCAAGGCAAGGAGGACTCAGATGCTGAAGGAAGTTCTAGGATAACATATCCTGGTCTGGAAGTCTAGAACCCAGGAAAAAGAATGGGAGGAGAATCAAGGTCAGCTTGGGTCCATCCACAAAATGGAAGCTACAGGAGGAACTAAACAAAAGAGAAGGAGGCAGGCCTTACAAAGGTGTTCCATGTTGAGAAGAGTGGTTGAGGCCAGTAGGGCCCAAAGCACTGACAGAAGTTCCAGGAAGAAAAAGCATAGTTTGGAAGTCAGGGAATCAGAACAGGAACAGGAGGGTACAAGGTCAAGTAAAATAGAATCTTTTGCTCTTTTTGTTTTAGTATAATCAAGAAGTATAATGCCTCTATTTGAATGTGATTAAGGAGGGTCTTTCCCACCCATTGTCTGACCTGGGAATATTTTTAGGAAGGTCCAAGCCTTTTGTTAATGAGGAACTTGTTCTCAAGGGATGTGATGCCCTCTGGTTCTAAAAAGTGTATAAAGATTCTGAGGTGTGGGTTTTCTTTGAGAGCTTACTGACTGGAAGTGTTTGTTTGGCCAGATGAGGACTCTGGGAAGCTGCTTTAAGGAGCTCCCTGGCTTTGAAAACCCAGATATCAGTGCTTCCCTCTCCAGTAACTATGGTCTGACATTTGGGGTCCAACTGTCTGTTGAATTCAGGCAGAGGAAGCCATGTTTGTTAATCTTTTGATTTCTCTATACTTTTTTTGAAGTTCAGGGTTAACTCTCCTGAAGTGGGTGAATGATATATGTGCTTGGTTAAAGGAATCATACATGTGCTTGATTAAAGTGATTGTTAACCCTTCAAAAGTTGCCTTCCTTTTATGAATGCAGATCTAAAAATTTGTGATAGCAGCACACCCCACCCCCCAACCCCCCCATGTATGTTAGTGTGCTTACTGTTACAGAGGGAAACTTCTGAGCTTGTTCATCACAGATGGAACACTGAGGTACAGGCAAAGACAGAACAGATGATGTAGACAAAGTAGATCTCCATCCCATTTGCCATCTTGTTGTTTTCCTGCTGTTTCTGAAATTCTCATTACTCTAGGTCTCTTGCCAAGTTTGCCTACTCCCTAAAATGCAGAGAACTTGAAAGATAAGAGGGGCCTAGACTGCAATGGATTTTTCAATCCTGGCTGTTGCATCTAAAAAAAAAAAAAACAAACCTAAAAGTTTTATTTTAATACATGCAACATTCTTTCCACAATCAGCAAATACATCTGTTAAAAGGCCCACAGGCATATTAAGTTAGCAGTATAATATACCTAATATCTCTTAAAATTTATCAAATGAAGTTGCAACGTTGGTTTTTACATTGGAAGATTGCAAAGAGTTGTTGAAAATATCATCAAAAGTAAGGGAAGAACATCAGAATGTAGAAGAGAAAATGATGCAGAAATTTGTTGTTGAAAGTGGCACAATTTCTAGTAAAAAGGGAATAAGAGATAGCAAAAAGACACCCCCCCTTTCTGTATAGCTCATTGAGTTTGCTAATTATAAAAAGGATGTGTTGCCTTAACATTTCTCTGAGACAACAGTGATTACTTGATATTTTAGCAACTGAATTATTTTGTTCGGCATCTGGACTTTATTGCCCCCTTCACACCTTCTCAGGCCAATGTCCCATCTAAGTGGGTTGTGCCCAAGGAAGGTAAACGTATATGAATATTGCATCTTAAAACATTACTGGGAATGTAGGATTAAACAGACTTGTTTTGTTTTCTTTTGCATGCTGGGAGGGACCCTGGACACTGTAGGCACTTCATAACATTTATTCAAGTGAGCCAAAGAAAATCTATTTCACTTTCTTCATTTCAGTGATGAGGAAATTCAGAGTCAGAAAGTTTAAATAATTCATCACGAGTCTAAAAGCTACAGAGTGGTAAAACCAGAACTACACGTTAAGACTTCCTCTTCTGGATGAAGACCATCTTCCTCTAAACCATAGTAAATCTGTGCTGGAACACATTATAACACATTTCAAAGCCAAAAAAGACATAATTTGGGAATTATTGTGCTACTGTTACCTTCCATAATTGAGGATAATCAAGAAGCAGGTAGAATCTTGTTTTTGCAAACACCATTATAACATCTGGTTCTATAAAATGAGGCTATTTCCATGTCCTGGCAGATGGTCCATAGAGAAAGTGCTTTGCTAGCCTCATTACAACAAGTTCTACTAAACCAAAACTCCTATATAACAGGTGTCTTTGCCATTCCCTGTCCATGTAGAAAGTAATGGCTATTATGAAGACATTGTTGCTTTGGTATTTATCCTTTGTAGCATAACTACATATTCAAAATTGATGGAAATGTTCTTAAAGTATGCCTCTTTTTTTTTTTTTTTTTTTGCTGAAACTTCTATTATTTTTATTGAGATGGGCCTGAGGGGAAGGGGGAGGTCGGTAGGGTTGGAGTAGATTGGACGGGTAAATGGGGGGGAGAGAGAAAAAAGAATGACAAATCAGTTGGAGAATGTGCAATTGAAAGGTAGAAGGAGAGGAAGAAATAACCAGTTCTGGACGGGGGAAGGATGAATATCACAGTTATGGATAAATGAAAATAAACCATATTATTGAATACTTTAAGTACCATAAAATTTTTTTCACAATGACCTAATAACTATTATATTATCATAACACACAATAATAATAATGTAATATATTGCATATACTATAAAATAATAATATAACAAAGTATTATTATTTTTATTTGGCATGTGAGGAACCTGTGGCTCAGAAAGACAGCCTGGTGTCATGAAGCTAATAAGCCTGAACCAGGACCGTACTTTTACATGAAGCCTGAAGTCAACAAGAACACTGCTTATTATAAGAATAAAGTGATAATTCTACCTAAATTAATTTATATATTTTGTAACACACCAACCAAACCACCACAGGATGACTCTATAAAGTTAATAATAACAAAGTTCATTTGGAGGAACAAGAAGTCAAGAATCTCAAGAGAAATTTAAAAAAAAAAACACTGTGAGGAAAGGGGAAATAGCCCTACCAGATATCAAACTATACTATAAAGCAGTAATCATCAAAATAATATGGCACTGGTTAATAAAAGAAAGCAGTTGATCAACAGAATAGATTAGGTACACAACATACTGAAGGAAAGGAATGCGATTGCTTAGAAGCTGATAAACATAAAGACTCTTGCTACTAGGGTAAAGACTCAATATTTCACAAAAATAGTTGGAAAAATGGGACAGCAATATGGCAGAAATGAGATTTAAATAAAACACTTCACATCATATACTAAGATAAGTTCAAAACTGATACATGACCTATATGTAAAATGTCACATTACAAATACATTGTAGGAACAAGGAAGAAACTGCCTTTCGTATATATGACTAGCTGGAAGAGTGAATGACCAAAAAACGATAAAGAAAATCAGAGAAGATAAAATGGACAATTTTTTTTTACTCAAACATAACATATTTTTGCACAAATACTATGCACTTGAAATTAAAAGAGAAACAGTTATAGCCAGGGGGAAAAAATCTTTGTAGGAGATTTCTCTGACAAAGGTCTGATTTCTAAGATGTGTAATGAACTGATTCAAATTTGTAAGAACAAGAGCCATTCCCCAACTGATGAATGGTCCAAAGTATATGAAGCTATTGAGAAAAAATTTAAGCTATGTATAGCCATATGAAAACTGCTTTAAATCACTAATTACGAGAGCATTAAAAATTAAAGCTATTCTGAGGCTCCCTCTCATCCTCATCAGATTGGCAAAGTAGACAAAAAAAAAAAAGAAATGACAAATGTTGAAGGAACTGTGGAAAAACAGACACTTATTCAGCGCTTGTGGAACTGTGAATTGGTACAGTCATTCTGGAAACCAATTTAGAACTCCCTGAAATTACTAAAACTATATACTATTTGACTCATCTGTGTCTCCACAATACCTATACCCCAAAGGAGTCAAAGAAATAGCAAAAGGCAAAAACTATTTATAGCAGCTTTTCCCCCCTACTAGCAAAGAAATTAAAAGGGTGACTATTGATTAAGGAATGACTGAAAAAAATTATGGCATATGAAAGCAATGCAATATTATTGTGCTTGAAGAAATGAATTATGAGATTATTTCAGAAAAACTTGGGAAGACTTGTACAACCTGATGCATGGTGAAGTGAACAGAATCAGAACCATTTATACTGTAAAATCAGCATCATCAAACTGAAAAATTGTGAAAAATTTAAGAACTCCTACCAAGGTGGAGACCCAGAGGACTGATGATGAATGACATACACATCTGCAGACAGAATGACAATGGACCTAAATGCAGAATGAGACACATGGACATGGCCAAAATGGGAATTGTTTTGCTTGATTATGCTTATGTGTTCACAAGGCCTTTGTTTTTCTTTTTTTCCCAGTTAGAGCTGGAGTAGAAAGGGGGGGAAAAAATCTCGATATTTGAAAAAAATTCATTAGAAAATAATAATATTAGAAAATAATTCATTAGAAAATTCAATAGAAAATAATAAAACAAATAAATTGTTTCTATCCCAATCAAACTAGAAGCAGAAACTGCTGAAGGAAAATCAAGCCAATAAACAATAGATAATATGTTCCTCTGTGCCTGGCAGTCACATGCCTCTGTTTAAACGCAACAGCAATGGTGAAGAAAACACAATTACAGAAGACCTGGCAAGAGAATGAAGCAATTTTGAGGTCTTAGCAGTCTATAAAAATTTCTTTTATTGAAATCCTAGTTTTTTTTTCTCCACAGTCCAGTTCAAATGCCATCCATCTCCTCCACCTAATTTTTTGATGCCTCTACTCAGAAATTATCTTTCCTCCCTGAGATTCTTCATAGCACCTAAATCCTCTTGTGTTTTTATCATACTCTACTCTATTATTGTTATAATTACTGTACAGATTTAGAGCTTTGTGTATATCCCATAGCAATCCCTATGCCGCCCCCAATTAAAAAAACCCAAACAAACTTGTAAGTCTAAGAGGGTAGGATAAACTATGTTTTTGTTCTTTACCTAATGCCTGGGAAGCCAGGTGATACAGTATGGGAAGTCAGGTATTACAGTAGATAGAGTACTGGAGTCAGGGAGACCTGAGGTCAAATCTGACCTCATACATTTACTAGAAGTGTGACTCTAGGCAAGACACTTAACCCTGTTTGTCTCAGTTTCCTCATATGTAAAATGAGCTGGAGAAAGAAATGGCAAACCACTCCAGTAACTTTACCAAGGAAATCCCAGAAGGGATTATGAAGAGTCGGACACAACTTAAAAAGACAGAACAACAGCAAATTACCTAATGCCAAGCATGAAGGTTAATACAAAGTGGAAATTTAATAAATGAATAAATGATCATTCTACATTAAAACTTGTATGGTTTTACATACATACAAAACAAAGGCATATGCTAAATTCTAAAGCAGATGAAGTCCATCTTTCTCACTGCCAGATCCTCATACATGGCTGATGACTGTGGCTTGTCCTCCTTGGACTCCTATTTGATAATTGGTCCCCTGGCCCTAGCGCTTGATGTGAATCTCATTCCTCACTCAATGTTGTTAGGTGACACAAAGGGGAACTGAGCAAAGTCTAGGGGAGTGCCCTCCAGGCTTTTCCTTCCCATAATGTTTATGGTTATACTTTTCAGTGGTCTTCAAAGATGATGATGATAATGATGATAAAACAGACACATCTGAGGTAAGCAATGTGGTTTATGTAATTTATCTCAACTGATCCTAACAACAAGCCTGTGAGGCTCATGGTACAGGTATTATTGCCATTTGAAAATATTAATTATAATTAATCAATAATTATTTAATTATTATTAATAATAATGAAAATAGTAATAAGAATAATGATTGTCGAAATTTGTATAGCAGTTACTATGTGACAGGCACCGTACCAAACGCTTAATAAATTATTATCTGATTTGATTCTCACAACAGCCAGGCAAGGTAGATGCTGTCATTATCCCCATTTTACAAATAAGGAAACTGAGGCTACAGAGATTATGTGACTTTGCTTAGGGTCACACAACTGAAGGCAGGATGTGAACTCAGGCTCTGTCCAACTCCCACTTCAGGGTTATTTCCAACATTCTATCCTTCCAGTTTGTGAAACTACTTTTGTACTCCTACCCAAAGGATCAGTTCTAAGGAGAAGGACTTCAGGCTAGCGATGACAATTAGATCAAAGTTGCAGAGCTGGAAGTGATCTTAAAGTTCATCTAATCTCATTTGCAGATGGGGAAAACTGAGGCTTGGTAAATTAGCCAACGTGCCTGAGCTTGCACAGGTACTAGAGTGAATGCTGTGTATGTTTACAAGAATACTACCTGGCTTTTCTGCTATGTGCATACACAGAAGCTATCCTTATTATGGAATGATACCCTTAAAAAGGTTTTTTTGATATGTGAACTCTTCGCTCCCATTTGAGATGCCTACAATTTGATGGCACTCTTGTGCTTCCCTCAGGGGTAGAAAGTAGAACCTAAGATCAAAAAAGTTGCTTTCTAAAAGTTCAGAAATTTACATCTGTATGAATATGTGAAACTATTAAGATGCAATTTAGGATAAAGCAGCTGTAGAGAATAAGAAATTAGGACAGTAAATGCAAAGAATGGCAAAATCAGAACTGAATTGGCCAAATATGAATGCTTATTTTCCATATTTTAGATGAGTTTTTGCTGAAAATTAGCAGCATTTACCAAAAAAATGCCATGTCATTTTATAAATGCTTCATCTGAAGTAATCAGCAATGCAGCAGCATGAGGGCTCTCTTTAGAGCTAATAGAGCATGACCAACTAAAAGCTTTGGAATAAAATTTAAACTACAATTCTCTTCATGGTAGAAACGAAATGGTTTTTACAAGCCGCTAAATCATGCTGAAATTTGAGGGGCATCTTACTCATAATTTCCAGTTTTTTCAGAGTTATTCATGTACAAAGTACATCTAAAGTTCCCTTTATCTTGACAATATCATTCTTCTACACTGCCACTTAAATTTACAAGGTATAAATGGGGAAAGCACATTAGTTCCAAGAGCTTCAGGAGGTTACGTAATCTAAATCGATTTCATTACCATAAATAAATGTCAAATGGCTGAAATACATTTTCTCTGATTAAACTGTCAAGGGCAAGAACACGTAAGAACAATGATTTTTTAAAAAAATTCCAATGACAAAAGAGATAGGAAAGGAAAACCAATAAACACTTGTATGATCTCACTCTTATAGGCCTTTTCCTTTCTGCCTCAGCAAGGAAAAAGGATTTTGATAGCCTATAAGGAACCGAAAAGTCTTTTTGGTGTTTCTTTTGTTGTTTCACTACTTATCCACCTTTCATACATTTCCCAATGGCAACATTTCACTTTTTCTTCAAGTTTTTTTTTTTTTTGCATTTACGGTGACGTTTTAATATTTTGATGAATTTGCAATCTCATTGAGGTGGGAACTCCTTCCAATGGTGTAGAATGAATCTTATCCATGCCTTTTCCTCCATTTTTTGGCCTACGATTGGTTGTAAATTTGAAATATTTAAAACTGACAAGAGTCTTAGAGACTTTTTTAAACATAAAAAAATGATTATCTTTATTTTACAGATGAAGAAATGGATGCCAAGGGACGTTCAATTGACTTGCTCAAAGCCACAGAAGTAGGAAATAATTGCATCAGTATTTGAAACTGAGTCACGAAATTCTAAATTTAGTCCTCTTCCTACTGTGGCAGGTCAAATCCTCCATAAAATTCATTGGCAGTGAGATATTTTGAAAAATTCCAAGGTATTCACTGTATACCTAGTGCTTTAGGTATAGCAACAAGCTTCTCTTGCAAAATGAAAAAAAAATGTATGTGACTCTGAAAAGGCAGCCTGGTTTATTATTTGTTCAGCACGTTGTTCTTGAATACTCCTATGTCAACCTGACTTAGTTCAACCTCATGACAAGCCTTTTATAGATTTGTTTTCTCCACCATTGGTTTTTGTTGTTTTATAAGACAGTATTTCCAATAATCTTTCACTAAATTCCTCTGCCATGCTTTCAAAATGAGATTGTACTCAAAACGAATACTAAGTGGTTTCCCTCTAATACTTTTTGGCAAAGAGGTCAACCTTTTCCTGGTAAGGGCAGTCTGGTGATTCTACTGGTCTCCTTACTATAGTGATTACTTTCCATGGGCTAATCTTTTACTCAAAATGCTGATCTTCAAAGCCAAAAAAAAATCCCTATTGTTCAGATTATGACATGTATTTAAAAGGCCCAATAAAAATCTCACCTTCTACAGGAACCCTTCCCCAATCTTTCTTAATGCTAGTGCTTTCCCTCTGTTGATTACTTCCTATTTATCGTGCATATAATACTTACTTTGTATATATGTATTTATATGCTGTCTCCCCCATTAGATTTTAAGCTCCCTGAAGGCTGTGACTGTCTTTTGCCTCTTTTTGTACCCAGAGTTCTTAGCATGTCTTGCATGTAGTAGGTACTTAATAAAATTTTAATGATTGATTCAGTGTTTGAAGGCCAGTCCACTGTTAACATACTGGTACGTAGATATGGCAGAGGTAAGTAAAGATAGACAATGAATTTGGTTCAAAATGGAATAGGAGGATGAATCACAGAATACTAAGGAAGCATTGGAAGGTATTTCCAAGGTCATCTAATCCAACTTCTACCTGAACAAGAATTTGCTCTGCGATATCCTCAACAAGTAGGTTTCACCTAAGTAAGACCTCTTAAGGAGAGAGAACCAATTGCTTTCTTACACAATCCATTTGCCTTCTCAATGCCTTTAATTGTTAGGAGTTTTTCCTTAAATCAAACTGAAATCTTGCAATTTCTACTCAGAAGTCCTTTCTCTGATGGTCAATATTTTAGGGCCCTTTAGAACAATTTCAATTGCTTGTCTGCATATTGGACCTTTAAATAAGTGAAGGCATCCATCTTGTCCCATCAACTTGTTTCTTCTCCAGGGAACATACACCTGAAAGAGCAGCCTGTATCACACTTGTGAAATTGGATGATGCTTTTAATTATCCCAAGCTGTTTCTTACACAAAAACTCTTTAAGCACAATTGTTCTAGTGATGTTATTTGGTGGCAAATACTAGAATTCCACCATGTCTAAAGAATCAAATTCAGAAATGACCTGAAAGTCAGTGGAGAGATTCATGGTGGACAGAAGGAGACTATTCTCCTTGTATAAGGTCAGTGTATCTTACTAGTGACTTTTTGACTGAAGATTAGTCATCACTGCAATTCTTTCTTATTATACTGTATTATACTTCATTTTTCTACCTGTTTATTATTTCCTCCATTAGACAATTTTAAGTCTTTGTCATTGTCTCTGTATAGCTCTCATTTACTAAAACAAAACCAAAAGACACTCCCTCACTTTCTACTTCCTACCACCATTTTATTAACTGCATTTTATATAAATTTTTAAATTTGGTTATGAGTTATGCTTATACTCTTGCAAAACAGCTTTTCAATAACCTGTAAAACAAGTTTTAAAAATAGAAGGTAGCAGAGAAAGAGAGTGAGAGTGGGAGTAAGTTACAGGGGGAGGGAGAAGAATCTTAAAACTTTATGGAACATTCTAATTCCACATGCTCATGAAAGCATGTATTAGAATGACCAGGAAACATAGATAGGCAGCCTAGTAGCCCTTTTATGCTTATGTTGTGCAAACAGATGTGATTCTTAGCTTCAATTGGTCTATGTTGGTTTAAAATGAGAAACAGAGAAAGAATAAAATGGTGGCCCCCACAAATACATGCTCCTTCAATCTGAAAATGAACTTGGACAACAGTTTTAGTTTCTACTTGAATAAACCTAACCATAAGCCTTAGTTTCACAAATAAAAACAAAGCCTTTATCATTGCTGTCTTCTAAAAAATGTTGAGGCAGTAAACGAAGGACTATCATTAAAGCTGATGGTAAGATTGATGACTGTGGTTTCTAAAATTCCACCAATCTCCCTCCACCCCTGCCACCCCCTTGCCAATATCAACTCTAGAAACAAAATACTGAGCAAAGAGGTGCAATATTGTAGAGGAACAATAGTTCTTGCTGTATATAGTTTTCCCAAGTAACTTCAATGACTGACTTGTTTCTAGGAAAGATAAAATGGTCAAATGTTTATTTGTCATTAGAGACAAAATCCAAGTTAAATGGATTTTGTCATGACATGAACTTTACTGCAAAGGCTGGATCCAAAGCTCTTGCAAAGACATTTCAATTGCTGAAGCTTATAGTAAGCACTTACAGTAATGCCAGTTCTGTTGAAGAAAGCAGCTTCTTTATCCATTATTTTGCATTTATATTCAGAATACTTTCAAAGCCTCCAGGAGGAATGAGTAGACAAAGGGAAAAAACCGTAATCCACTTTTAAGCTAGCAAACAGGCCATACTGATAGCTTCTTCTACTATTCTTTTTCAAATTAGACTAGATTCAATCTACTGAGGCAAAGGAAGAATGAAGGCATCTGTACCCCACCTAGTGAACTAACATTACTTCCAAACAGTATCTGACCAACATAATGGTGTTTTTATTATTAGAGTTCACAGAAAATCCCTCCTCCCTCAGCCCCAAACAAAGACATCCCATTTTTTATCATATATATCACAATGCAGAAATTATATAATAGATATAATAATGGCTATTTTCTACCTCTCTTCCTCTCCCTTCTCTGAACTAACATGACATCAGTACCATTCCTATTAAATTTTTCCATTCCAACCATATTTATTTGGGTATATGTTTCCTCTACTAGCTTTAGTAAACTTCTGAGGTTAAGGACTAGATCATTTTTCTTTATATCTATCCTCCAATGACAAGAGCCTTGTATGTAGGAGACACTTGTGTGAGAAACAAAAGAAGGAATTCTGTTTCCACCAGATTAAAAACTACTCCCAGCTTTACAGGAGTGATAACAGGATGTAAGTTAGAAGTGGCTGATTCTAAACGAAGCTGTAACCTAGTAGAGCCAGACTTCAGGTCAAAAACTTGTATGTATGCTTAATGAGCTGTTTGAGGGGGAACATATCAAGGAGAAGAACATGAAAGAAGTGGTCCAGGAAGCTGCATCTAGCCAAAGGGGAACAAGGGGGTAAATTTGAATCAGGAACATTGCATTTGCCTGAGTAAATGTGTTCCATTAGACAGTTACCCATTCAAAAGGAATGTAAAGCAAATTCAAAATAAAATAAGAGCTTTCCTGACTTCACAAGTATTGTTCTTTCTAGAGCAAGAATGCTTCTCAGACTTATACATAGTAGATGCTCAATGTCTGTTAAATCAATGACTTATGCAGAAAGATTTCTCTTCAAAAATTTCTAGACCATTCAAATAAAAATGGGTTTAATCATATCTGTTGCTCTGAAAAACCATTTTCTTTCAAAAAATTATTTTAAACTTTGGAGAGGTGGGTCTCATTGACTGCCCCAGATTTTTTCTGCAATAGTTGTCTAAATGAATACTTCTTTCTTCTTAACTTCCTCTTTATTAACTGAAAAAAAGGTTTTTTAAAAAGTGCAAAAAAAAAATAATGGGATAGTTGAAAAAGCACAGAGATTCTGGTAACTTGGGGCAGTTGATGAGACCTACCTCTCCAAAAACAGGATCTCATGATGATAAAAAAAAATATATATATATATATAATGTAAAAATATATAACAGAAGTATATGTAAATATATAATATACAAAATAAATATATAATAGTTCCAAACTGATAGGACTGCATTATTTCATCATCTAAGTACTTAAAAAAGTCTCTTCACTAAGTATAGACTTGAAACTTCAATCTCCTTGCCTGTCCCTTTAAATTCACCCCCATAGAGGTTCTGAATTCACCCAATGGCTTAATTCATTTCTGATACAGGAAAAAGGAGTGGGTCATATTTGGATGACACCGTAGAACCCATAGTGCTGCTGCAGAAGAGGAATATTTTGATAGTGGCAGAAAATTCGCCATTTTGTATGGACACAATCTTTGATGTACACTTAATTAAATACTCATGTTGGCATTAACATATTTGCCAAGAAGAATGAGCCCTGGATTAAAGAGAATTAAGAAAAGTCCCAGTTGTTATTATAGTGAATATTTATAGTAGTAGTATTCTTTATTACATTAATAGACATAAGCTAGATAATCCAAATTCAACATCAGTAACTTTTCTACAAACAAAAGATGTTAAGCTGACATCCCCAAAGATATCTTTGTCCTAACTGTTAAACAGATAGACTACATAACTATAACAGTGTAACTTACAACTGACGGTATAGACCAGTGTTTCTCAAACTGTGGGTTGTGACCCCATGTGGGGTCATGAAAAATTTGGCAACAGTAAAACGTTTCTGATATGTAGTGACCAAAACTAAAAAAGCACAATGCATCTGAGATATTTCTGGCAGTGCTTGCCAGGTTGTGTCAGGTAACTTCACTGCAGCCTTGATTCTGGACACAAACCATCCAACACCAAGAAAAGCTGCTCAAACCTAAAAGGGACAAGTGGAAAAAGTGGAAGAAGCCTTGGCATAGACTATCGTTTGTATGGTTAGCTCACTGAAATGGCTCTGTTTCATTTTCACATCAATTTTCACATTAAATAACTAGGCCATCTGATGAGTGAAAAATTATCATAGACTTTGGCTCTGCATTAGTTTGGGTTAGGTAGGCACAACAAGACTCACCACGTTGACTTCAGTACTTCAAGTGTGGGTATACCCTACATTAATGTAGATTGTTCCCCTTCTGTCATTTCATAAATGATATTCATGGCCTTTCTGTTGCCGCTCACATGCAACACTCCTCTCAACTCCCTGCCCTTTTACTGGAATACTATCCCTCTTCTCTTCGTATTCCCTGGCTTCCTTTAAAACTTATTTCAAACCTTACTTCCTGTAAGACACCTTTCCCGATATTGTCTCACTCGCTCAGGTCTTGCCTTCCCTGAAATTACCTTCCATTTGTTCTCTGGTTGTCTCAGCTATGGCTGACTTTGCTGTGTCTGAGACTTTTCAGCTGTCTGAGACTGTTTAGATTTTTTAGGAATTTTCCATGGTGCTATAGGTTTTGAAAAGTCAGTCTTTTTCAAATCCTAATTACAGACTAAATGGTACAGTGGAAAGAGTATTGGATACAGAGGCAGCTCTAATTTCTATCTACTCATACTTTGCATTCCCTGGACTTCTTTCAACCTTTTGGGCAACCACCTTCCTAGTCTTGGAGAAAGCTCTGCCCTGAGGCCACACTCTCTTCAATGGTGACTGCCTAGCCTAGAAAGACATCAGGCTGGGAGGGAAATAGCAATAGTTACTATTGATAATCACTCTGAAGCCAGGAGGGTCCAGAAGAGAGCTGTTGTGGGGGGCAGGAGCCCCATGGTATCTGAGCTTCAGAGTGCAGTAGGCTCAAGGTTCAGGAAAGAGAAGGGAAGAGAAGGTCTCCCAGTGCATCCTGGGTCATCTCCAGTCATCCTGAGGAATATTAGGTCACTGGATCCAGATGGCTCTGGAGGAGAAGTGAGGCTGGTGACCTGCACAGCCCTCCCTCACTCAAAACAAAGTCAAGTACAAGTCATGTCATCATTTTTCTGATGGCATGGTCTTTTTTGGCAATGAAGGATGAACACACAATAGCCTAACCTTGACTACTCTCTCAAAAGCACTTCCAGTCATGATCCCTTCACTCTCAACTCAACTCAACTCACTCTTCATATTTCTCTACCTTTTCTACTAGATGCCTTACTCTTGATTGGGTATCCACAACCTGGATTTCCATTGTGTTGTCTTTCTTAACTATAATGTAAGCTCCTTGATGGCAGAGACTATCTGCATACTTATATTTGTAATCTCAGTACTCAGCTCAGTGCCAGACACATTTTTTGTTTTCCATTCATTTCAGTAGTGTCTGACTCTTCATGACCCCATTTGAGATTTTCTTGGCAAAGATTCTGGAGTGGTTTGCCATTTCCTTCTCCAGCTCATTTTACAGATGAGGAAATGGAGGCAAACAGGGTTAAGTGACTTGCCCAAGCTCATACAACTAAGTGTCTCAGGCTAGATTTGAACTTTGGAAGATGAATCTTCCTAACTCCAGGTCTGGCACTCTATGCACTATGGCACCATCTAGCTGCCTGTTGATGTCTTGAATTTACTGCCACTTCATTTCTACCTCTTGAAATCCATAGCTTCCTTTAAAGTTCAGATTAAGCACACCTCCCCATATGAGGAGTTTATCCCTCACTGTTAGTAATACCCCCTCCAGACACAGCCTCAGATTCTTTCTAGCTAGGTGACCCTGGGCAAATCACTCAACCTCTATTTACCTTAATATCCTCATCAGTAAAATGGAAATAATAAAAGCACCTATCTTCCAGTGTTGTTGTAAAAACAAACTGAGATGATACATGTCAAGTACTCTGCAAACCTTAAATCACTAAACAAATGATACTTACTTTTATTTAATTAGTTTTTATTTAATTTCTATTTACTTATCTTTGTACATGTCTTCTTCCAGGAGAAAGTAAGCTCCTTGAAAATGCATATAGATTTTTTTTTGTCACTGTACCCCTAGCACTCAGATAACATTTGAAGCATAACAGTAGGTACTTAATGTACGCTTTTCAAAACAAAAAATGTGCTGGAGGCAATACATTTTTGAAGATAACAGATTTTCTAGATATCTCAAAGAGGAGATGCTCAAAGAATAGGGAAGAAAAAACCATGGATGTTATAATTACCATAAAAAGTGACTGAGAAGACCATTAGGAACTATCAACCTACACGCTGACATTTTCATATCTATAAACTTATATGAGAACACTTTATGTATGTATTAATGAAAATGAAAATATGAAAAAAGGAATAGGTAGACTTTTGAAGATGATTTTATACTATAGGCCACATTCTCATTCACACAATTAACTTGAAAATTATGGCAAAAACAAAATCCTGATGTGTTTTGTTGTTTAACATGAAAGTGCATTTAACTTGGTAAGGGAAAACACTACTCAGCCTAATAAAGATTCTCTGTCCTGTACAATAAGATCATATGAGTTCTTTGATAGGTAAAACCAGAAACTAATTTTTTCTGTGGTCCTGATTCAATGTCCAGTATCAAAGAAGGCATAAGAGGAAGTATATTTGCCAAAAGTGTTCAGCACTGTCTTGAGGAGAAAGGAAAGGAATAAGCATTTATAGAAAACCTACAATCTACAAGTCACTATCCTAAATATTTTTACAAATATAATTGCATTTTATCCTCACAACAATCCTAGAAAGTAGGTGCTAATAATTATCTCCATTTTACAGTTGAGGAAATCAAAAGAAGTAGAGGTTAGATGACTTGGCCTAGTGACACACAGTAAATGTCTGAGGCTGAATTTGAACTCGGGTCCTTCTGACTCCACGTCCAGACACCATCCACTAAGACACTCACTGGATAGAGCACTACAGTATGCCATTTTGGAGGATGTTATATGCAGAATTCAAATGATGGGGTGATTTCCTTGAGATTTTGATATTCCTGTGTGCAGATTTCATGATTACACTAAACCTCAGTTCCTCCTCAGTAAAATCTATGGACATTCAAAAGAAATTAGTCTAATGAGCCTGGTAACCCAAGTGCCATGCATATGAGTTGCTTTGGGATAGGCAGCTCAACAGCTAGACTATCAGTACATATTTTAAAAGGTACAGGTACACACATAAACAAATATGCATATGTATGCATACACAATGTACACTGTATATATGTATATATATATATATAGGCACCTATACATACATGCACATATACATTCAGAGACAAATGCACATATACATTTACATGTATACATACATATGTATGTATGCATATATGCAAAACAAGTACAATAAGCTGGTCCAGAATTGGAAGAAGAGTGAGAGCTAGATTATATTTTGGAAATTGAGCTTTCATGCTTACAACTATATATATATATACACACACACACACACATACACATACATGCATATATATCTATATAGATATACATATACATAAATGCAAACATATATGTATGTGTAAATATCTATGTGTGTATATCCATCATATACATTTGTGTATTTATGTATATGAATGCTAAGTTTTTTTGTTTTTAAGAACCCATTTCTACTCTGGACCTCTTTTAGTCACTTCCAGGTACTGCTTGGCTCTGTTCTATTCAACATTGTAATCAGTTATTTGGAAGAAGTCTTATCAAATTTGCAGATAACGCAGAGCTAAAAGGGACAGCTAAAGGCTAGATAACAGGATATTGACAGGTTCTAACAGTACAATACACTAATAAGCTGGAATTTGCTGGTGAGAAATATGAAATTGTATACATGGGTCCCAAAACTTAACTATATAAGTACAAGATAGATATGGCTAGATAATCCATATAAGGAAAAAACACCTGGGAAAACACCTTTTTTTTCCCCTCAATGAATTCAGTGTTATATCTGACCAGGAAAAAGTAATAGATAAAGTAAAGTACTATCACCTATTTCCCTCATCTTAGACCACATCTAAAGCAATAAGTTCAGGTAGAAGTGTTCTATTTGAGGAAAAATATTGTTGAGGGGAGACACATCTATGGAGAATAAAGTAACTAGAGTGGTAAAGGGACTGTCCAGGAAAAGAAAAAACTTAGAACACAATTGATACCTTCAACTCTTTGAAAGGTTATCAAATGGTAGAGGAATTTGATTTATTCTGCCTGGCTCTAAAGGAAAGAAGTAGCACCAATGGATTAAATGAACTCAACAAACAGAACAACTTCTTCAGAATGACATCTGTCCAACAACAGAACGAACCACCTTTGGAGTCAGAGGATATCTAAGCAGCAACTGGATAACTGTCACACAGGTACTCAAGAGAGTGCATTTCCAATGGTACTAAATGACTTCTAAGGTCCCTTCCAACCTTGACATCCCCAGTCAATGAATCTACATGTTTTCCTTTGGAATTAGATTGATGACTACTATTCTCTAGTCAAAAGAACAGGTCTCATAGTAACTATAAAAAAAACCCAATATACATTTGTTAATTACAAGCCAGAAACTGTAGATTCAATTATCACCACCATCATCATCATCATCACCACCACTATCATCATCATCTTCACCATCACCACATTTATATGGTGCTTAGTATATAGAGCATTGGTACATAGTGCAAAGACCTTTAGAACACTAAAAGACAGAATTCTGTCATCATTCATACACACAAAAAAGTTAGGTTTTTCTTAGTCTTTTGCAGTGGTGCAGAGAGAAACTTGTGGCATTAGACTCAAGTTTCCAAGGGTTTCTTTCACCCTTTGTTAGCTGTATGAGAAACAAATCTTCAGTTCTTCGGGATTTAGGGCTACATAGGCATCTGTGATTTCTACAATAAAAAGAAAAAATAGGCTAGCAAGCATTTTTCTCTAACTTTTTTTGCTCTTAACCATTATTTAAACTCTTTCCTCATGTCCAGTCATATGATTAAGTTCTCAAAATCTCAACAAATTGTGTCCTGTAGAGGCTTAGAATGGTTCCTGAAATTGGTCTTGTTGCTAAGGTAGTGGTTTATGGAATATAACAAACCTCTGATAATATAGCTAAATTCCTATTAGTTCCAATAATGAATCTTATGAAGTGGTTGCATTATTTGAAATGATACTGTTTGAAGTTATAACTATACGTAGGAGCAAGAACCCTGACATACACAGGAGGGTCTGCTGTACAGGTTATTAGATCTGCTTTTCTAAAAGCAAAATAACTTTTGAGGGGCCAACAATCTACTTTGATCAAGCACATATATTATTCACTTAGTTCAGGGAAAAAGGTCAGCACCTTGAATCTCAGAGAAAATAAAGAGAAATCAAAATCAACAGACAGGGCTTCCAACTCACTGCAAGTAATACATACATCATAGATCAACAGATAGATCAAACTGTCTGATCATTACATACTTACACAGTTTTCAGAGAGAGAAGCAACAACATCTGGGTTTTCAAAGCTGAGGGGCTCCTTAGTGGCTACCCAGAGTCTCATCTGGTCAAACAAACACTTTCAGTGAGTAAGCCCTAAAACAAAACCTCACCCCAGAGTATATATATGCTTTTTAGAGCCAGAGGGCATCACAATACCTGAGAACCAGTGCCTCATTAGAAATTAACAAAAGGTGTGGGCTTTCCAACATAAAAAACTCCCCTAACCAAACTTCCCTCAGTGGGAAGGCCCATTAATGGGTGGGGAGGATCTTTAACTCTCATTAGCATTATACTATACTAAAGTATGGTAACTTGATCTAGCTGAATGGAAATGGGCAAGAAAAAGACAAATATACAACCACTACATGGGATAATAATAATAGCAATAATAATCACCACCTAGCTACCACCATACATCATTTGCCCTAAATGAAATCCAGCTTCAATAAATATTCCTAATTTTATCAGTTGAATCAGTAAGTAGATGAGTATCAATAGCCTCAACCCTACTACTGGGACTTCTGATCTGATCTTTCAGGACTCCTTTTGACCTAGTATCCCAAGAAAAAAAGATGAAGCTTAACTGGTAGCTTACTTCTAGCTCAAAGTATGTTTTGGAGGATAGAGGGAAGTAAAGGGGCATAGAGGTAGCAAAGCAGTTAGAGGGCCAGCTGTGGAGTCAGGAGGACCAGAGTTCAAATCCAGCCTCAGATACTTACTACCTGTATGACCCTGGGCAAGTCACTTAAGCCTCAGTTTTCTCATCTGTAAAATTAGCAGAAGGAAATGGTAAATCACTCCAGTATCTTTGTCAAGAAAGCCTCAGATGGGGTCATAAAGAGGTGTGACCAACTGACTAAACAACAATGAGAGGGAAGTGGGGAAGACCAAGTTAAAAAATAAAGAAAACTGAATAATGGGGTAAGATTCTTCATTTTCCTTCCCCAAAGCTTCAAGAACTACTTGTGCACACTGAGAAAAACAATTCAATTTCCTGATCTCTAAATACTGGATGGTAAGACAGTGTTAATACAAACTTTTTATTATGGCAACGTTTCAACCATAATCAATCAGCTAAGAACAAACAGGCATAATATGGCCATTTAATGTTTATTAATTCAAGAGTTTTTTATCAGTTATGTCGAAGGTCTTTTACCAACCCTTTGTTACACTGTGGGAGAAATCAATCGATACTGAGAAACACAAGGAGTTTAAAAGACTTGACAAGAACCAATATGACAATTTAGTCAATTAAATATTTAAGCCAGCACAAATTGCTGCAGTTTACAAGTACCATGAGGCAATGATTTAGGGAATAGGAAATATACAAGTGCTAACAGCAAAGAAATATTTTTGATCAATATAAATAGTAAGCATTTTTAGACTTAGAGCTTGCTGATGAAAGCACCCTTTTAAAAATAGCTGCTAGGAAAATATTAGGTTCTAAATAAGGAAATTTGTTAATGCTTTTAATCTTTTTACACCAGAAAATTAGTTTACTTTATTTATTTATGCAAGTGTTAAGCATGTCTTAATAGAGAAATGTTCCTAGCATTTAAAAAAAAATGCTTTCAATGTTTCCATTTTTTTAGTCTTTTGGTTTGTTTCCTTTTTTCCTTCAAGAAGGAAGAGTCAGCATGCAAAAAACATAATTAAATCGAGCAAAAGAGACCTTGATATTTTCATGCTTCCAAGAAATTTAATATGGTATGTGATTTGCTAAAATAAAATCAATTCAATAAAACTTTTGTTTTTCCTCTTGTTGTTTACTTGTGGTTTTTATTACCCATGTGGTATTCCTGATGGGTAATGGAATGATAGTACAATTTCAGAATCTTCTGAGTTACCACTAACTGGAGCTGGATCAAATGCCAATAATGAAGACTTACTTCTCCAGGACATAATACAAGAGGGTACATGCCACCCTGGCAGAATACTGCTTCATGGACAAAAGATAAGTTAAGTTTTAGCTTTGTACAACTGTTTAACCTGGAGACTCTCAATGGTATGTAATATACGTGATGTGTTTTCATAATGTGAAAGAACAGTCCAGTTTTTAACCTAGGTGACTGGGTAAGACTTAAATGTGAACCTTTATTCTACTGAAAGGTGAAATCACATCTGACTCTTTCCTGAGCATACAGATAATCGAACCAAATACATCAAGAGTTAATGTCCATCAAGGATTAGTAAACCAGTGGTAAGGTCACAGAAATAAGTGGCAGAGCCAAGATTCAAGCCTACATCATATGATTCCAAAGCTGGTATTTTTTATGCTTTGTTTATACTATGGCATTTATGTCATTCATTTATTCATTACTTGATTTTACATACACCACCCCCCCACCTAGAAAACCCAAACAGAATCAAAAATAGCCCACAGCATGGCTGAAACTTCCTACGTGTTCCCCTTGTGCCCACTAAATATCAAAATGGACCATCATATAACTTATGGGTGTGCTGTTCCATATCAATCAAAAGCCTGGACAACTGTGAGCCACTTATCTCTTTACCTGTGCTACTAACCACATCGCTGACAGGATGGGCCATGACTGTGATCTTCCATTTTTAATTCACTCTATCAAGGAGATATTTCTGACTTTGAGCTCTGATTCAGGTGTGTCTGTAGAAAAGGAAAGACATAATTCTTCCTACTTAACTCAAATATTCAAGCACAGTCTGGAACACATTTCATGGTACACTATAATGTCCTAAAGCCACAAACTCAGCCACAGAGCTGTCTAAGAACTTGTGGGCATATTCTCCAGAATATTCAAAAGCGATCAAGTGCATTGCCTTCTAGGAATTCAGCAGTAAATCCAGGAATGAGATTTTCTGTTTCACTCTCTCAGCAATAACTTACCTCTGTAAATGATTTTGCTCAAGTATGCTTAAAGAATTTTAGCTATGTAAGCATTTGCAAGCATATAAATAATAGTACCTTTAAAAGTTCTTTCAATTATTATTTAAAGAAACAAATCAAACAATTTCTTGTCATCCTATAGCACTGGTGGAAATTTCAAGCATGCTGAAATAAATGTACATGAACACTAATCTGAGAAAAGGGCAAATGCTAGGCTAATGGGTTGGCCTTTATCCACTACAGGAAAGCAGATGTTTACCTATAGTCAACACAGCACATACCTTAAATTACTTTTCCAGTGGAAATGATAAATTAGCATGGATGCAGCCATATTCCTTTACTTGGAGGGCCTTGTGACCAGCGGCACAAATTTTTTGAGATGTATGATTGGGATTGTGTGTGTAGCCTATAAAAGTGATCCTGACCACGGCCCATTGGCCTGAGTGGAGGTCTGGGTACCAGCCTCATTAGCACCATACTAGTATGTGGCTTTGCCTACTAAAAAATATAAAAAAACAAAACAAAACAAAGTAAAACAGAACAATGTTTGCTCAGCCAAAGAAAAAATAAATGATTTGTTATGCTAATATCTTCTATGTCCACAACAGTAGGAACTGCAAAAAACACAACAAACAAGAAGTCATGCTTTACACAGTGGATACTAAATATATATAACTTGGTGTAATGGATAGACTAGTAGGAATAACGTTAGAGTGCTCATCTTCCGGAGTTCAAATCTGGTCTCAGACTCTTATTAGCTGTGTGACCCTGGGGCAAGTCACTTAATCCTATTTGCTAGACTATATACATATATGTATATGTATGTATATGGATATATACATACACATACACATGTGCATACATATATGTATGTGTGTGTCCATATCTATGTATGACATATGTATGTATGTATCTATATGATTTACCATCGGATCGACACCAATTTCTGTGATTGGAGTGTTTGAATTAGATCCCAATTAGCAGGGTCAAAACAAGTAAATACACAGTATTTTAGCCTCTCCACTATAAATCTCTTGACTAATTCACTTTGAAAAAAAATGTCAGATTAAAGCAAGTTGCCTTGGACTCCCTGTTCTCTCCCATATACGAGTATGTCTTCAGGCTGCGATGCTTCTCAAATTGTCTTGTCATAGAAGCATACTGAAGGGAAATTTTTGAAAGAGAGTACAGTGTACAAAGAGAGTACAGTGGAAAGAACAATGTCTTTGGAGTCAGAGGACCCAAGTTCAAATCCCAGCTGGACACTACCTATGTGATACTGGGCAAATCAGACAATCTCTCTAGCTCCTAGTTTCTTGATCTGCAAAAGATGAGAAGGTTTTAATTTATGTGGCCTTTCGACTATAAATCTGAGCCTCTGAAATTTACTAAGTTATCTAAAGCATCTTCAAGACTCCTTTGAAGGTGATTCTCTTAAATGCAAAATTACAAAAGGATTTAGTGACAAATAGATTTCTGATGATTTACATACATACATTTTCTTGTATCAATTAGTAAATTTTCCTTTTAACCTTGAACCACAATTTTAAAATTAAACAGTGCTTAATAAAATGACCCACAGTCGTTTCCATGATATGTAACAAAATTCATCTATACTTTCACTAATTTAGTGATTCTTGAAGATGCATTTCATGATACTTGGCTTTCATCAATTTACAGATCTGTTTACTTGAGGCACCTGAGTGGAATAGTACATAGAGTATTTGCCCTAAATCAGGGAGCCTTGAGTTCAAATACAGACAGTTCAAATCCACTTCTTAGCTGTGTAACCCTTCTGTTATATTCGGTTTCCTCAACTGTGAAATGGGTTTAATAACAGTAGCTACTCAACAGAATTGTTATGAAGAACAAATGAGATAACACTGGTAAAGCATTTAGCACAGTGCCTAGCACAGAGTATACATTATACAAATGCTTATATTTCCCTCCCCTTCCTCTAAATTTTATAAGATATAAAAATTGCATTATTCTGAATGAGAAATAATGTAAGATAGAAAATGAGGTGGCTGGATCATGCAGTGAAACTAAAAGACAACCCAAATGATAAAGAAGTAAAAGAAAGTCTTTAACATATTAGGCATATCTTCTATGGAAGATTCATAGGGAACACTGACAAGAATCTTATAAGATAGGGAAAAAGCCTAGAGGGCCTATAATCTGCATCCTTAGAGGATACAGGGATGAAATCACAGATGCATCAAAGCATCAAAGCAAAGCATCAAAAGTCACCTTTTTCCTTTGTGTGCAATCAATCTGATTATGTGGTGAAGTTTCCATTGTGTACTATTGTGTTTTTTTCAGATATTCATAAAACTTCATCTTAATCACTCTTGACACAAAGCAAGGATAACTTCCCAATGATCTCAAAAAAGGTACGTTAATAATGCATAAGTAATGTGTCTAATGCGTGTGCGCACACACACATATATTATATAATACATATATTTAAGGACTAGATTTTTTATATGCAACTGAACTGGGGCTGTAATGTATATCTATGTCAGATCAAAAAGCAGATCTAAGTGATCAACTGTATATCAGTATCCAGAGGTACAAGAAAAGTGATAATAAATACATCAATAAATATTTATTGAGCACCTTTGTGTCAGGCACTGGGCACATAGTGGGAGCTTAATAAATGTTTATGGCTAAAGACATGATATGGTCACTGAGTTGTTGAAGGCATAATGAGCTACTGATGAAGGTTTATTAAGTAAAAAGCACTACCCATTAACCTAATTAGATAAATAACAAACTCCTCATTGGTTTGGATAAAGGCATTTACTTTGTAGCTTGCAATTTCTAAATTGTGACTAGAACTTTATGAGATACAGTGTCTTCTGTAGGGAAGGATTATTGACTTTCTGTGAAAAGTTTTAACAGTTTTAAAATCACAAATAACAGCAATATAGAATAAATAAAATGCCAATTTAGAGTACATAGCTATAAAGAGGGAGAAGATAAAGAGTTCTGATAATCTCTGCTACTTACCAATTATTATCTTCTGATAATTATCAATAATTTCATAAATAAAATAATCCAGCTGTCTCATCTCAGTCTTCGTCTTCTATTGAAATATATCATTGAATACACTGAGTTTATCACTTAGTCTCTCATTTGTTATCTAAGACACTGCATATTTGTGGTTCTCCTAATTCTCTAAAAGCTTATGCTTGGCCTTTTTTATTTTCTTCCTCTTCCTCTTCCTAGCTCTTTGATACTCAATCTTTGGCTCTCTTTGAGTTACATTTTCTGCTTTTGTCAATCTCATTGATAAAGCTTTAACTCTATGCTGATGACTTTGAACACAACTACACTGCAGCTGCTTTTCTAAACTCCAGATTTCTAGAGAAGCTTATAAACACATCCATGCATATTCAAATGTCAGTTCTTTCTATTTGTCCCACTTCCTCACCTGAAAAACAAGCCCAAAGCTAGCCTTATTAACTTTTATACTAAACTTGTCTCTCATCATCCTTCATTACTTCTCTCAGTGATACTACTCATTCATTTCCTGTAGTACCCCATTTTTAAAAAACTTGTTGTCTTTAATTTTTTACTTTCTAAATATTTCTCATGTCAAAACAGATAATTAAGGTCTACTGATTTGACTTTCAAAATTACTACATTCAGTTGTACCATATTAGCTAAAAATCCAGACTTTTGAGAACTCTAGAGGAAATAATCAACTCATCATTAGAAAAAGCCCTAGGGCAGAATGTACCTGGTAAGTACTTTAAAGTGAGAAACTTTCATGATCAGCCAGGATTCTGGCCTTCATTCCCTCCTATCTTCATGATCAAACAAGGCATTGTCCTTTGGTCCCGTCATGTACCATATGTTCCCAAATCCCCTTGGCGATTTTCCACTGACCTTCAAGTTCCTCTCCCTCCTTCCTAAAGTGATCCAATACCTAGCTCAATTTTCCTCTCTTTCTAACCCAAGCACCTCCCTGCCTTGTACTGGGGAATTTTAATTTATGTGTAGATGTCCTCTTAATTATTCTTAATGACCAGTACATCAGCCTCTTTTACATCTATACTTTACGTATTCACTTCTTCGCAATCACACAGAAGAAGGGTCATCCTTTTGATTTCTTCATCATTCACCAATATGCTATGCCTAGGATCAATAACTATAATATTTTTCTATCTGACCATAACCTCTTATTTTTCAGTCTCTCCCTGTGCCTTCGTAAATTATGACAACTTCCAGTTATCCCTGCTATGGCCTTAGTGTTCCCCCTTCAAAATCTTGACCCTTAAGTTAATCAGTTTCACTTTTTGTCTCTTTATTTTTCCTTTCAGTCTCCTGTCCTGTTTTTGCTAATGCCTTTCTAAAAGTCACCCTTGAGATGTTCCCACTAACAATTCCTCTTCACTGCTATACAAGCACTGATGAATGCAGATGGAGGAAAACATGCAGATGTGCTGAATGGGTCTACAACAGTTAAATGTTATGTAGTATCAAGTGGGTCTCCATTTCTGCATTTTTTTTCTCACTCTTTTCTACTTGGCTATTGCTCTGTTCAAATAAAAAACAAACAAAAGCAGCTCTTTCTTTAATCTAACTACATCACTTCTATGTTCTCCTCAACAGTCTTCAGCATTTACTTCATTGAAACTTACAAACCTGTCTACTGTGAGTTCCCTCTCCTGTTCAACACAACACTTCAATCACCTCAACACCATCGCGTAATTTCTCCTCTTTCATTCCAGTGTCAGAGAAAGAGATGGGCCATTTGTTTGAAGATAGTGACCCCTCTACCTGCTGGACTGCGATGGTTCAGGGCAAATTTTTCAAACAACTATGAAAAAATACAAAGGCTTTGAGGTAATCTTCCAACTTAAAATCACAAAAAAAAAGGAAAAGCAGATTTCTGATATTTTAAGGCATAATCTCTTGTATCAATGATTACAATTTGCTGACAATGTTGAATTGCCTTTGAACAGCCTGTCTCCTATGTCAGGAATTACAGGATCATAGATTTCAAGCTGGAATTGATGTAAGCAGTCACCCAGTTAATAAGTGTCTGAATCAGTATCTGAACTGAGGTCTTGTGGACTGAAAGTCACTATGCCATGCTTCCTCTTTTCACTTCTAGCTCAAAGAACTCCTAAATATAATTCAAGTTCCTTTGAGTCAGAGACTTTTGCTTTAATCTTTCTCTCCGGCCTTGTTCAGCCATTTTCTGTTGTGTCAGTCTTTTCATGACCTCATTTGAGGTTTTCTTGGCAGAGATACCAGAGTGGTTTGCCATTTCCTTCTTGAGCTCTTTTTACAGATGAGGAAACTGAAGCAAACAGGGTTAAGTGACTTGCCCAGGGTCACACAGCTACTAAGTGTCTGAGGCTAGATTTGAACTCAGTCTTCCTGAGTGCAGGCCCAACTATCTACATTACCACCTAGTGGCCCCAACATGTATTCCCCATAACTAGCATAAATAAAGGTTACCATACAACCAACATTTAATAAATGCTTGACAAATAGTTGAATCCCCATCTCTCTTGTCCTACTACCATCACCCTTGTAAAAGTCCTGATTATGTTTCACTGGGGCACTTGCAATAGACTCCTAAAAGGTCTTGCTCCTCCTGTTCTTTCCCCACTCCAATCTATTCATGATGGCAGGGTTCTCTCTTTTATTCACCATTCCAGCTACATTTCTGCAGTGGCTCCTGATTGCCTAATAATTAAAGTTGAAACTCCTCATGACATTTGAGGTCCTCCTCAATCTAGGAGAACCTACTTTTCAGCCTAATTTCATACTCTGACTACTCCAGCCCTTAGCACAGTAAGTAGGCACTTAATAAATGTTTACTGATCACTTGACTGGATATTCTATGATACTTTATACTCTACTCAAAAGGTATTCTTCACTATACTCATTAATTCTTAGTGTCAAGCTTAAATAGAAAGAGGGACCATGCACCATACATAAAGATCCCTATGGGCTCTATATTGACTTTGAAAACAATATTATTATTATTATCTAATATCAAAGTCAACTCTAAGTCATATCATCATTTCCCTGATGTTATGGTCCTCTTCAAAAGTGAAAGACAAACAGAACAATATAATCTATATTTTATTATGTTTTTATTCATTTTGTTAAATATTTCCTGATTACATTTTCATCTGGTTTGGGCTGCATATACAAGGGCCATGTGTCTGACATTTCTGAAACTCTCTTCTCTTTTATGTCTTTATTCTTCCTTTGGGTCCCTTTTTTTTTTGGCCTTCTGAATTCTTACCAATCTTTCAAATACACCTTCTTTAGGAAATCTTCCTCAAGCCCCACAAATATTAATAACTGGTTCTTCATTTAACCTCATATAGTATTTTATTTTGAAGGCAAGTGGTGGTACAGTGCTTCAAATACTCACTACGTTCATAAACTTGAGCAATTTACTTAATCTGTTTGCCTCAGTTTTCTCAACGGTAAAATGGTGATAAAAGTACTTATCTTTTCCAGGGTTATTGTGAGAATCATATGAGATACTTGTAAAAAGCACTTACCACAGTGTCTAGCACATAGTAGGTGCTTAATAAATGTTTATTGACTAATTAATATATTATCTCATAATATAGTTATTTGTGTCAAATATGTTCCTACCAGAGTGTATGCAACAAGGCAGGGATCGATTTTATCTCAATTTTGTATCTTTTCCTGCTATCTAGTAAAGTACTCCATACCCAACAAGTGGCTGGGAACTGAATGTTGAATCTGATAGATAAAATATCCTAAAACTGTATGAAACAAATTTGCCATCTGGCAATAAGACTCTGAGAGGATCAAACTATATATACAGTGGTTTATAATAACCATGCCTGGTTCAAGTAATTTAATTCAATCTATCATACATTTATTAATCACCTATTATGAGCTATGTCTCAGGAGAGTGTATGTTTGGTGCTGAGAGACAGTAGAAGGAGTGAGCAAGTCATTTGGCTGGTAAATGCTTAATGGGAAACTTCCAAGGAAATAATGAATCTCTTGTGAATAAGAGCTCAGCATCATTTTTCATAAACTGCCTATAAACATACAGGTGAAAATAAGCTCAAGCACTAAGTTTTCCTTTTGTTAAATAATAAATCCATGACTATAACTGGAAACTTTGTCTCCAACAGAAATCAATGTTGAATCAATGTAAGGTACAAGTGTTTTGGTTTTAAGCAATGAAATAAGAGGTCAATCTTAAGGGCCCTGAAAGCTTCAGAAAATCTAATAAAATTTTTATTTTGGCTTATAGTTGAACTAAATACTGATGAACTCTATGGTGAATGAGATATGGTTTCTTCCAAGAAACCTTTTCCAGTTAGTTAGAATTTGCTTTCAAGAGGCAGCCAAATGGAGCAGTGCACAAAATATTAGACTTGGAGTCAGGAAGACCTAAATTCAAATCCTGCCTCAGTAAGTCTCATTAGTGACTGACCTTGCACAAGTCTCTTAACCTTCATTCACTTGATTTCTCATTTTTAAAATGGAGAAAAGTTGCAGGAAGGATGAAATGAGAAAAATGTGTACGATGCTTGGTTCAGTGTTTCACACATACTGGGTGTTTGGTAAATGCTTATTTCCTTTTTCCTTCCTTCTAATAGGACCATTTACATTTTTCAGGCTTTTCTGGTAAGGGAAAGGAACCCTGGTATCATGAGCCCATGAAGTGTAGAGCTGCATTTATTTTCATTTTTAAGCTGGTTTTTGGGGTCCACTTGAAATATTACTTTGTTTCACACCTGAGAATTTTCACCTAAATAGTTGTTTAGAAAACATTTTGTTCATTTCCTCAATAAAGCGAGAACTATATGAAAGATAATGTTATTTTAGTATTTTTCAAACTTTAGAAAACAGTTGAAGGCAAATGGCAGCTTTTAGAGACCTAGGCCTTCAAAAGTTCTTGTGATTTAGGTATGACTGAAGCAATGAAGGAAAGGGAACATAACAATATGTACAGGGTAGAATTTTATGAAACCACAGAACCGTAGTGTTTTAAAGCTAGAAGAAACCTTAGAAATCAGTGAATGGTTACAAAGAAGATATTTAGGAGTTAAGAGGCATCCAAGACGCACAGGCCACCACAGCCGGACTGTTCTATCTATGTCTCTGTTTAATATACTCTATTACCATGTCCATGTACTCATTCTCTCAGGTTCAATAATGTTTTCTGAATGAATGAATTAAAAAACTAAAATATATCACAAGAATAGCCATGAAATTCCCAAGCCCTAACATGTTTATTGGTAGAGTTTGTCAATTACTGTGCAATATTGTCTAGCAACAATGAAGTAACTAGAGGAAGATCTGCTTTCCCTAAGGAAGACGTATGGAGAGCTATCAAGCATTCCACAGGCTGAGAAAGTATGGAGGAGTTGCGACCCACATAGGTAAGGGCGGGGAAGGGAGGGAGTATGCACACCACTGAGAACACATTCTGTTCCTGTTCAAGTTTTGCTTCACATTCATTCGTTCATTCTGCCTTTATCAGATGCCTGCTATGTAAAAAGGCACATAGGCAAGAGGAGTAGGGGAACAGAGACTGGTCCTTACTAATGATGTAATGATGAATACACACACACACACACACACACACACACACATATATGTTTATATAATCTTTTATATAAACAATACTGTAAGTAACTGAAGAGTAAGGTTGGGCCCAGGAAAAATTGTCAAGTAGGCAGTTTGTCTTTGGTGCCTCTCCCCTCTCCTTCAAACAGCTTCCACACCCCTATCAGTTCCCTTTTTCCTTTTCTTATTTCCTGGTTATTTAGGACTTTCTACTGTAGTACCTTCCAGTATCCAAAGCCACAAGACTTTTTCTTACTTTCTCCAGGTAAAACTCAAAATACTCCATTCCCTCAGGGCATTACTTTTTGCTACTTAGGGAGTTACCTAAACTGAGGGAGCTGGGTGGTACAATGGAGTCAGAGCTGGCCTGGAGTCAGGAAGACCTGAGTTCAAACAAGGTCTCAGATACTCATTGGTTGTGTGACCCTGGGCAAGTCACTTAATCCCTTTTTGCCTGAGTTCCTAATCTATAAAATGGGAATGCACATTGGAAAAGGAAGTGGCAAACCGCTCCAGTGTCTTAGCCAGGAAAACCCCCTGGGCAAAGTTCCCTCTCAGGCAGAGGTGGTGGTGAGGCTCTAATGAGATAATGGACACAAAGTACTTGGCAAAGCTTACTTTGTTACATAGACACCAGTTATTGAAGTTCTTATCTTACAATCATTAGTCTGGTGATGACTTAGTATTATCATTAACCCACAAAGTAACCCTTTTGTGGGTTATTTTCCCCCATGAGATTGTAAACTTTTCTTGAAGACAAGATCTGTCTTTCCTTTTCGTATCTGTAACACCCCCCACCCCCACCCCAACCCCTCCCCATGCTTAGCACATAATAAGTACTTAGTAAATGTTTATTCAACAAAGGGGATGGCTTTAACAGTATCTCATCTCTCCTTCTCTCTCCAGGACTGGACTGTTGACTCTGGGGGCAGCTAGGTGGTGTAGTGGATAAAGCATTAGTGCTGGAGTCAGGAGGACCTGAGTTCAAATCTCACCTCAGACACTTGACACTCACTAGCTGTGTGACCTTGGGCAAGTCACTTAACCCTAACTGCCTCCTCCTAGGTCATCTCCAGTCATCCTGATGAATGTCTGGTCACTGGATTCAGATGGCTCTGGAGAGGAGGTGAGGCTGGTGACCTGCACAGCCCTCCCTCACTCAAAACAAAGTCAAGTGCAAGTCATGTCATTATTTCTCTGATGGCATGGTCTTCTTCAGCAACAAAGGACAAAGTATTATCATTATTGTCTGCTTTCAGTTACCAGCTTGGTGATAACTTTGTTTCCAGAACCTTCTAATGTTTATTGGGTATGCTGGTAAATGTTTATTAACAACCTAGTTCAGGGAAAATACTGTACACATATACTTTTAAGTTTAATTTACATTATCCATATTTTCTTAAGTCTAGAAAATAAACAAAAAATAAATCAAGCCCATATTTGTAATGACTACTGATTTCTGTAAAGGCTCACACTGAAAATTTAACAATGGGCTCTCACAGTCAGTTTGAGTTGGCTCTTGTATACCCCTGCTCCTGGGTGATAACCAGGACCCAATCCACTGAACACTAAGGCCTAGAAAGAAACCATGTTAAACTTCAATAGCCTGGGAGTAGTAAATACTAGTTAGTGGAGACTTTTGACATCATTCAAAGAAATCAAGCTAGAGTGGTTTTTATGACACCCAAGGACAAGCTAGTCACCCTAACCCACATCATATGGCTAACAAGAAGAACAAAAAGGAACTAGGATGACTTTTATCTGAAGATAGGGCTTTCTTTCCATGATCTTGTTAAAAGGGGTAAAGATGAAAAAAAACAAAGAAAAAAGTTTGTCTCACTTTGCTGAGGATGACACAGCATCTAGAAACAATGAGAGGAGGGACTGTACATTCCCTTATTCCTTGCATCTTTAAAGCCTGAGATCACATACTCATTCCTAAATAAATACAGAGCATCCAAACAGCTTCAACCCTTCAGTGTATATTTAGGACTGTGAGGAGTAGGCATGCATTGTTCTTCTTTCCCTCTACAGATAAAATCTTCTTTCTCATCAGACTCTGAAAAAATGTGCTTATACAAAGTGCTGAAGTGAAAATATTATATGGTCAGAACTGGAAGACATTTTAGAAATGTTCTATTTTGTGATCTTCTTCCCTTTTATTTTACAAATGAAGAAACAGAGAAAAAGAGAGGGGAAAAGGCTTAGTCAAGGTTTTAAAGGATTTTCTTGGTGTCATTCAAAGAAAATAAAATAGAGTAGTTCCTACGACATCCATAGACAGGGTTAGTCACCCCATCCCACATCAAATGACTAACAAGAAGGTGGAAGGAACTTAATTCCTCTGGGGGTGAGACTTAAGCCCTTTAAATCCAGAAGAAATCCTAATATTGCCTGAAATTTCTAACCTCCACAGGATTCTTTTTTATTTTAATTTGTTAGAGTTCATAAAGTCAGTCCTGGAAAGGAAAGGTTATTCAAGTTATAACTTGAGCCTATTTTGTTTTTCTGAAATGAAATTTCTGTGCTCAGGAAAATCAAAAGAATAACCACACAACACATGGCTCCCCTCCCCTCAGCTGATGGCGGTGGTCAATTATTGCACATCATAGTCTCCTATCTCCATAAAAAGATAAGCCTCTCTAAGCTGCTCTTTCAACTGCAATTATCAGGAACCCAGTCAAACGACTTGTAGCAGAGCAACAAAGTCAATCATTTAAAACTAGAAATTATCCTTGAAAAGTTAATCAGTGGAAACATGTCCTTAGTAACAATAACAGCTGGAGAGTCTGCACTTCAGAGGAGTTCATAAGTGCTTGTGATGCCGAATTTAGATAAAGGTCAGATTTTTAATTACAATAGTTATGAATTTTTACAAATCACAGATTGCTTTTATTGTTACACTTGGTAAGTAGGGTGAACAGAGACAGAATTCAGAGCAATGGGTAACTTTGGGGTTCCTCAAACACCAGGATGCAGCAATGAGTCTGACTTTAACAATGCATGCATTCCCTTTAAGGGAGCAGGCTGAAACCCAGCCAGGCCTGCCGAGCCTGTGTGACTCCTGTTCATGTCCTCCCATAAATCTACATGAGGAGTCCCCCTAAGAGTATGCTAGCAAATGTTTAACAACCGGTTCTGGATAGGAGGGGGATGTACACAGTACACATTTTTAAAGTTCTGTTGTTCTTTAGTTATTTCTGTCATGTCGGACTCTATGACCCCTTTTGGGGGGTTATCTTGGCAAATATACTAGAACAGTTTTCTATGTCCTTCTCTAGTTCATTTTACAGATGAGGAAACTGAGACAAGCTGGGTTAAGTGACTTGCCCAGGATCACACAGCTAATTAGTGTCTGAGGCCAGATTTGAACTCATGAAGATGGGTCTTCCTAACTTCAGGCCCAGCACTCAGGTAGTTTTATTTACGATTTCATGAAATATAGCTCTGGTAAACCAGGCTTGATAAAGCCCATCAGGATTCAAATGGACCTACCTGACTACGCCTTTAAACTCTGTCACTCTGGCTGTCACTGATTACCCAATAATAGGTCCCAGCCTAATACTCACTTGCTCACAGTTTGGGTTTCTAATGGCTCAGCATGACTGTAAATAGTAATCCTCTTCAGATCAGAAACCCTAAGGGTATTCTCCTCCCTGACTGATTTTTGTGTGAGTGAAGGCAAACTAAGCCATTTCTTCCCTAGTCTTTACTGAGATGTAGGAATGACCTAGCTTAAAAAGGTCAAGGTCTTCCCTTGCATCTGGGGCCATCACCAGTTGCCCTGACCCATGCCTTGCTGCTGGACTCCAGTGACTCTGGAGGAGAAGGTGAGGCTGATGACTGTGCACAGCTCTGCCTCACTCAAACCCAACTCATTTGCAAGTAAAAACATCACCTTCCTGAGATCATTGATCCTCTTCCAGATATGAAGGATGAATAATAATCTATTCACCCACCTAGCTGCCCACTTTTAATTTGAATTACTAACATTTCCTCCATCACTTTAAGTCCAGACAATAAACAAGGGCTGATGAGTAGTGTATGCTGACTGTCCAGGTATAAATGCTCAAAATGAAAATTTAACAGTCAGCTAGCTCTCAGGCCCATATGAGCTGATTTGGCACATTGCTGGGTCCTCCTAATCTGCTGGAGGCCTTTCTTGTGTTCTCTTAAACTTCTATACCCACCAGGGGAGTTTGCAATTTATCCACTGGGTAGTCATGATTCTTTAGATGACTCGCACATCTGTTTCCTGGGCAAATCCTTTTCTGTAGACATCCCTGACATCACTTCTATCTAATTTTTTCTCTGTAATATTCTGTAGCCTGCTCACATTCACACCTCTACACTGACTTCTGGGTGATTCCCAACTTCACTTCTTCAGACACTATGGCTTTCAGTGATTCAAAGCTGTGCAAAATCAGTGGAAGAATACCGGTGTTAAAAAAAGAGATGATCTGCCTTTTCCATATTAAAATTTGGTCCTCCTTTAAAAAAAAAAAACAATGTATTTCACAGAAATACTCATATCAATTTGATTTGAATGTGAAACATTTATTAATTGCTATGGTATGTATAATAATCAATTCCTAGTTATATGCAAATGAAAAGTCAGATAATCCATGCCCTCAAGGATATTAAAATACAATTGTGGAGGGGGTGGGCTGGTCAAGATAATAAGACACACATATATATTTATATATGTAACATCTTGTTAGGGAAAGAAAAAACACTGGATCAGTGACAAGATAAAGTTTGAGTCTTGGTAGTTAGGTGGCATTGTAGATAGAGTGCTGAGCCTGGAGTCAGGAAGATTAACTTTTTTGAGTTCAAATCTAGCCTCAGACACTAATTAGCTGTGTGATCCTGGGCAAGTCACTTAACCCAGCTTGTCTCCGTTTCTTCATCTGTCAAATGAGCTGGAGAAGGAAATGGCAAACCACTCCAGTATCTTGGCCAAGAAAACCTCAAATGGGGTCAGGAGGAGTAGGACATGACGGAACAATAATATATCAGCCATATACTGACTGTTCAAACATAGACAAGTGATTCTATATGCGTAGGACTCACTTTTCTACCTGTAAAATTAAGACGCTAAACAAGATAGACCATAGGATCCTTCTTCCTTCCTACTTCATCTACATGTGAAATCAACATAAAACAAGGTAGAATGTGATAAGAATGGATTATGACGGATGGACTGGAGAAGAGAAAATGAAGTGAGGTAAACGTTAGGAGACATTGTTACAGTCTAGGAGAGTGGTAATGAGGGCCTGAACTAGGTAATGACATTGGGAACAGGGTGAAGGGGATGGATGTGAGAGAGATCCTGGTTGAGAGATTACAGCAAATGACTAGAAATAGGGGATGAGGAAGGGGCATTTAAATGAAAGACAACAAAATTTTCAAAGTTATTACTCAACTGTTGGTGTTAAAAACTCAAGAAATAAATTTTGGAAAAAAAAAGTTTTATCCAAGTGTACTTTTTATTTTTAGTCCACTGCAGTATTACTTAATACTCAAATGGTCCCATCATCTCATCAAAGGTAGCATTCCTTCCAATATTGCAGATCACCAAACATCCAGGTAGCTAGGTGGCACAATGAATAGAAGAATGGACAGTCAGAAAGGCCTGAGTTCAAATCTTATCTCAGTCACTTATTAGCTGTGCTGTACCAAAGCAAAACACTTAACCTCTGTCTGCTCCAGTTTTCTCATATTTAAAATGGTGATAATAATAGTATTCATCTTCTAGGGTTGTTGTAAGGATAAAATGAATTAATATTTTTAAGTGTTTTGCAAACTTAAAAGTACTATATAAATGCTAGCTATTAGTATTATCCTTGCCTCCACATCCTTTGTAACTCCTGTTCATTTCCTTCTACAAGTTTGCCAGAGGAGGTCTATCCAATGGATGGAGGCTTCCCTGTTTCTATTGAATTTTCCAGGATACAGAGGAGGACACTGGCTGTCCAATACTCTTTTCCATGGAACAACTCCCCATCTTATATATTTCTTTGATGATATCATACAAACTTCAGATTTGGCAGCATACTGAAGATTATTCAATATAATGATATCCTGAAGATTAAGAAGACTAAAATTTTTTGGTCTCAGGAGCCCTTTACACTCTTAAATATTATTATTATAGACTCACTTCCTTATCTTCCCTCCCTACTGCCCCACAGGACTTTCTGTTTACATGGATTATAGCTATAAAAATTGACTATATTGGAAATTATAATGTCTTAACTTTATTAACAGTACTATTATTACTCTCAGCCAATAAGCATTTATTAAGTTCCTAATATTTGCCAGACATTGCATGAAGCGCACAGGATACAAAAGAGGCAGGATAGTTCTTGATCTCATGGATCTTGATCTCATGCTAATGAAAACATTTTGACCTCTCAGTCCCACTTAAAGTGTCTCAGAGACCCCCAGAGGTCCTTGGACCACACTCTGCAAACACTAATATAGTTAATTCTTATAAAAATTTGATGGAGACATAAAAATGGGCATTTAGGTCGGTAGCTGTGGGTGCTATCTCAATTATCTTTTTTTCCCCATGATTATTAATAAGGTCTAAGTTTTAGTCTGCACCTCTGGCATTTTTTTCCCTTTAGATACCTTGTGGCTTGATTCCATAATGCCCTCATGACTGTCACCTCCAGCAGAAATTTTCTCTATGTATATGGGATTTAATGCAATTGCTTTTCCTATCTATTTTTAAAAGTATGTTTCTTACCTTCGCTATAAACATACCTGGATATTAGGTGACTCTATTAACCTTGATGGTGAAAGTATCACCTGGCCCATGTCAGGCAATTAATTAAGTTTTATAATGATGTATTCATTGTAGGTAAATGTCAATGAAAAATGAAAAATTTGCTATGCTTATAAACTCTCTTTAATATATCTTCAACAGTAGAAATTTTTTCATCTTAACTTGTGTTTCCTTGACTCTAATTTTTTGTCCAAATATTTCACTTACAAATAGATGTCTACAAAGTATTAAAGATAATCTAATAAATGCAAATATGGCTACTGACTTACTTTATGATGTTCCAGGTTCCTCCTATTTCATATATGAAGATCAGTGCTCTACAAATTATTCCTAGATGTATGCTTGTTTTCTTAATTTATTCTTCAGCTAATTCACTGGCTTCAGTTATTTATACTTCACATTTCTCTAAGCCTTGGCATTTATTTGGGAATAAAACCAAAAGACCACATTTGGACAATTATTAAAATAGAATTCTGTGTTAATTTCAGAGGAGGAGACAGAGTTATTCAATCTTTCCATTCTACTGTGCTTCTTTATGAGAGGTGGTACATATCATTGATAGAGGAGCCAACCTGGAATCAGGTCGAACTGGGTTTGAATTTTGCTTCTGACACTTAACTAACTAGCTGACCCTGGGCAAGTCACTTATGCTCTTTTCTGTTTTCTTACCTGTCATATGGGGACAACAGTATCTATAGTGACTGCCTTTCTAGCATAGTGGTATGATGCTCAAATGACATAAATATTGAAAGAACTTGACAAACTTCAGAGTTTTATATACATATATATTGGAGTTTTATATATGTATATACATATTTTATAACATACATGTCAATTATTATGCCACTTGATAATATCTGATTTTTGGCTAATTTGTTGTGCAATGGGGAAAAAAAAAGACCAGTACAATTGGCTACTAAATCTCACTGTAAAAGGATACATGTTCTAGAGTTAAAGCACCTAGATAACAATTCCTCTTTGTGAAAGAGAATTATTATCCGCTTCTACATGAAGTTTGTTCTTTGTATACCCTAAAAATAGTGTTAGTAGTAATACAAAAAAGACTCACATGAGTTACAGTAAGGAAGAGTGACAAATCTACAGAATATATCATAGTAAAATAGTCTCCCTTGTCATTTCCCCCCTGAAATTATATATCTGACAACTATCAGTGTTGACCAGAAACTAATAACCTCATATATTCAAAGTGTAAAATTTACACTCAAGTGTAAAATTAAAATTCTTTAATTCTAGTTACTGATCACTTCAAAGTATATGTCTAAATTAGTCAGAAGTGGTAGGATTTCTCTTTACTACTGAGATGAATGAACATGCTGAAAGACAGAGTTTGTAGGTGACTTATAAGCAATTTATTAATTATGCTAGCCAACAATCAACAAATTGATAGTGGTTTCTCTTGGTAACCAAAGATGCCAAGGGAGAACATAAAACACTTTAAATTTCTTCTGAAAGGGAATTCCCTTGACAAGTAAAACTCAATAAAACTCAAACCTGACTGGTGGACATTTAAAGAGGAGGTGCGCTAAAAGTTGTCAGCTCCTCCTACTGAGAACCTGGTTTGATCATAAGACTCAGCAACCACAGGGCATCTGAGCAGGGGAAGCTATTTCCATCTGCACCTCTCTGGCTCCTTTTCTCCTTCATGAATGAGCTGGGTTGCTTTGAAATCTAATGGTGGAGATCAAGGACAGTGAGTTCCTCCCCATGCAAAGGTTCACTTAGACTGGATTGCTTCTACTTTAAACAGCAACCAGGTCTCCCATTTGGGGCTTTGAGGGCTCTGACAAATTCCATCACTCAGCCATGCCTTTCAAGACTGACTGACCTTTTCAGAAATTGGTTTTAACAAATAAAAGGAAAAGGGTGAATCACAAATTAACAATTAACCATTAATGTATGTTAATATCATTTTCTCTCAACAAGTATTTAAGTACCTACTCTATGTCAGGCACTGAGTTAGTGCTGTGGATACAAACACACTGAAGGGTACAATCTTTGCTCACAAGAAACTTACATCCTAAGGAGACAGATGAGTGCATATATAAGTATATGCAGAATAAATTTTAAAAGATTGACTGCAAAGTAGATAAATACAAGGTAGTTTGAGAGGGAGATTAGAAAGCAGCTGGTACAATCACTTCATTTTATACATGAAAACATTGAAGCTACAAAGGATGAAGAGACTTGAACAAGTTCCACAGTTGAGATTTTAATACATATCTCACCAAATCAAATCGTTCAATTATATTAGGTAGTCATTCAAAGCTGAACAAAGCTACACTTACTTAGGAAAAATCCTTAGCATTTGTATCTGGGTTATATTCTATTGCCTGATATGCCTTGATGGCTAAGTTGGTTCAAGTATGGTGACCCTCACTCACTTTAATTTTCATACTGACTCAGGCAAAATTAAAATTGGACTTTCAGATCTCAATGATGAATTTTTGCTTAGGCATCTCATTGTAGAGAACAGTTCAAGCAGCTATGAGAGTGGCTATTCTACATGGTTAATTAAGCTAAGAGGAATTTTTCTTCTCTATTGAAATGTTCTGTACTCAGACAGAATTAAAGTCTTAGCAGGAAAATCCTCTAAGGAATGATGGATAAGAATCAAAGAAATAGCAATAAATGATAAAGTGAAAAAGTCCTGGAAAGTAGTGACTACAACTTAGAGTCAAGGAATGAATGGATCAAGCAAAAACAGCAAACATTTAACAGCTTATTCTAATGTGCCAAGCACTATGCTAAGCTCTGGGAACACAAATAGAAAAGCAAGACAGTCCCTGCTTTCAGGAAACTGGTATTTGAATTTGGGAAGACAAAATATAAAGCAAAGTTTATCTTCAGGACAGATAAAGACAGATAAGACAGTAGTTCTCCAGACTCAATAGTAGGGTGGATGGCAAGGATTCTTAGGGCACAATATCAAGTCAAATGGCAATGCACATGAGTCTAAAAGAAGAGAAAATAATGCCCAGAGGGCTGAAGAGTACAGTGCCAGGGAAGATGGCAAGATCTTATGGATCTCTATCTTATTAGAAGCATTGTAGTTGATGACTCTCTGCTCATGCAAATGGTGAGTGACCATGTTTGGGAGAGAATGGATGGAGAGGGGTAGATGTCATAATAACCAATGGATAATTTTAGGAGCTTAAAAATGGAAGGTTCTTATTTTTAAGTGAAATGGCAATAGCCAAAAGGAATGCATACACAAATGAAAAGACATAAGGAAACACACAAAGGAAAAAAAACAGAAATGCATACAACTTTATATGTCAGTTACATTTCTCAAATTGTCTTCTACATAAGAGTTTTATGAGTCATCAAAAACAAATGTTTATTTCACTGGTTTCTTTGAAGTCAAAGCTTCTGTGTTATTCTTTCAAGGTCACTGCATTTCTCTGACCATTCCATTCACCAAAGAGGCTACCAGTAACTGAAATTTTCATTCTGGAGCTAGATACAATCTCCATACTGTCATTGCAAGGGCCTTATAGGGTTAGTATTATTCCCATTATTTAAATAGCTACCTCTCTTTTCAAAAGGAAGGCCTATAAAGTTTAAAAAAATTACTCAATGAGTTCACATATCTGAAGTATGGAATTTGTAATATCAGACATGCCACCAAGTGACTCTCTCCTTTTGATATTATAGAAAAAAATATATAGATTTAGGAATAAAAAAAAAAATACTTGGGTCAAACACAGGATCAAACCAAGATTGTTCTGTTTGTTATTTAAAGGCCTTCACAATCTGACTCCAAGGTATCCTCCTAGTCTGACTGCACAACACTCTCCTTACCATGTATGGTCTGGCAAAATGGGACTTTGTGCACTATGTTACATGTGACATGCCATCTCCTCTCTTCTGCCTTTGCATTGGTTGTTCCCCCAGGACTGGAATGTATTCCCTCCTCTGTTCCTTAGAATAACTAGTATTTTTCAAAGTTTCTTCACCATCTTCAATATGGCATCTTCTCTAATTCTCCAAGGCTCTTCTTTGAAAGTGCCTTGTATTTATTTAGTATATATTTATATGTGCATCTGCTATCTTCTCTAATAGAATGTAAGATCCCTGAGGGCAGGGAATATTTAATATTTAGTCTTTGTATACCCAACAGCTAACATAAGGTCTGGAATACAGCCCTTAGTCACAGGTGCTCTGTAAATATTGAGCTACAGAATAACTGATATTAGTTATAATTGCTTAATGTTTCTGGTATCAATTTCCTCACCTGCAAAATGAAGATAATAATTCCATAGAAGGCTCATGGGAGTCAAATGAGAATATATGTGGGAAAGCTTGGTAAGTGGTATCCAAAAGTAAGGGCTTACAGAATTCTATTATACCATAATTGATACAGTGCGAGTCTTGACTCAGAAGTCAAGAAGGGGTTTCATGGTATCATACAGAGTCTGGAGGCTATTAGCAATTCATCCTAAGTCTAAATGTTTATGCACTTAATTTTATTACCAACAGCATTGTCCTGTATTTCTGACTGAGCTCAGTGGTCCAGCAGAGAGAATACCAGACCGTGAGTCAGGAGGGCCTGAGTTTACACTGTCTTCTACATTTACTAGTTGTGTAACCTTGGGCAAGTCTTAAGTTAAGCTCTCTTTGTCTCAGTTTTTTCTGTCTGTAAAATGAGGATAACCCATCTGTAAGGATTAATGGAGATAACACTTGGAAAGCACTCTGAATACCATAAACCATTATACAGATACTAGATATTATTATTCTTAATAAAAGAGCAAACTGCTATGCTACCTTAATATTATATGAATAGGAGCATTTTCATGAGATTGGCTGTTTATTTGGGATAGGGAACCACACAAACTATAGGGTCTTCTCTGAACTGAGAAATTAGATCGCTGATGTGAGGTGACAGCCACAGATAACAGGAGCCATGGAGACTTAACCATAGTTTCTTGCCTCCCACCCCCAATCCTTAAAATACAAGTCAATACCACACAGGAACAGTACACTAACTTCAGTACCTACAATTCCAATCATAAAACTTCACTTAGTGGTGTTATAAGATTGGGAAATTGCAGCCTAGGCCTTCAGAGAGAAAGTGGAGTTCAATAAGAGTAGTTCTCTAGTGACTTGCTCAGGGTTCAGATACGTGGGCTTTAGGTGTTTGTTACTGCCACATATGAACTTTCTCTGTGCATAATAATTTCCTTAGTTTGAGTGGCTGCAGGGTTTATCGGTCCACTGAGAGATATGAACAAGATTCCCAGGGTCATAACAATTACTATTAGAAAGTTGTCCCTGAGAAAGAATATGATTTACTGTGCAGGTTAAGGACTGACAGACACATCTTATACATACTAACAATATACTAAAAATGACAATATGGAAGTATGTCAATTAAAAAATATCACTGATTGTAAGGAAGTCTGAGTACATAATGTTGGGAAGAATGCATGAGGTCATTTTTTATAAAAAATATAGCACTTATGAGTATATTCACAAAATGTAGTAAGAAGAATGAGGTAATTTGTTTCATAATCCATTCTCATTACAACCACTTTCAAGAGCACAGACTCACGTCAGGGCATTTTTCATTGCTGTTACAATATAGGCTTTATGACTTGAGTTATCAAGAGTTTAATGCTTCATACAGGCCATACATTAAATATGATTCTCTATAGATCTGACCTTTTCAGTATTCCATAGTTTGAGGGACTAGCTACTCTAATTTCTCCCTTGTTCATAATTTTAATAATCTGAAGGGAAGATGTGAACTAGTCAGCCAATCAGCAGGCAGAATACTGAAAAGTTCAAAGTAGTAAAACATACTCTTGCTTTGAGATCTTACTGAGAAATGTGATATTCCTCCTTTCTCCCTTTCAGGGTGTCAGAAAGCTGAAAACAGAGGCAAGAGACAAGCAGAGATAATGACCAAGCTAAATAAGTCTTTATACCACATATATACATTTTAGCTAATGCATTTATCAGATTCTTCAATGGTAATGCTTAAGAGTTTGCTCCAATTTTCTAACCAAATTTATGAAATGCATATTTTATTTAGAAAGCATTTTAAGTAAGGTTAGTCTGGCCTAACAATCTTCACATAATTCAAGATATTCTACAACATGTCCTATGATTTTGGAAACTGTGATGCCACTTCATATACCCTGAGAGGTTCTAATCTTTGCTCAATACATATCATAACTTGTCTTTGTTTAAGCTGCCTCTGATATGTTGGACTAAGAGTTAAACTTTCTTAAAGAATTTAAAGGACAAACAGATGATGCCAAAAAATTCTTCAGGAACATAGGTCATTTGAACATCAGTTAACAACCAAAACATATAGACAAAATATCCCTATCACAGATAAGGCATTAGGAAAAGAAGGCAATTGAAAATGCCCACTATTTCAACAGTTATATAGTTTTGAGAAAGAAAAAACCCAATTAACCATGTGCTCATTTGAAAGATGCTAGTAATAGATTATAAGCAAACAAACACAAAACTCAAAAGATTAAATGTCAATTGTGAGAAAAATTGTGATTACACATGACTAGTTTATAGATCTGTTTCTTAGTAATTATTAGCAAGTTGTCAACTTAATTGTGTTATGGAACTCTAACATATTACCCTTTTCACAACAGTCATACATTACTAGCTTGAAATGAAAAAACAATGAAATGAAGTAAAGACCTTTCCAGTGATTTGATCTATAAGTAATTTGCTTCACCAAGGAACCCTGGACTGCTGTCCTGGGCGACTATCATACACAATTAAATCACGCTCACATATCATCATTTAGTTTCCTCCATGGTGGGAAAACAATTACAAACATCACTAGAAGGTGCATTAGTTTTAAAAGGTCTCAGATGTTTTGCTGACTATGTGAGGTGTGAGTGTAAAGAGAATTTCTCCAAACCACATTCAAAATTTATTCTAATTACTTAATACATCATGGATAAGTATGAGCTTGGAATATCTTGGATTTTAATTTTATTAAATTTAATTGAATACCCTGGATCCCAAATTTTCCTATTGAAATCCTCCTATCATTCAGTACCCAAATGCAGTGCTACTTCTTTCATGATGCCGTGTTTGCTGGTGTTCTTGTGATCACAGAATTTAATTTGCATCATAGTTATTTGACGTAGGTGGCGCAGAGTAAATGAGTAATAAATTCTTGTTGATTGGGAGGTCCCATACTCAGATTGTAAGTTCTATGACAACAGGAGCTCTATCTTAATATTTGTTTCTCCCCTTGGATTTGGCACCATGTCCTCCTATACAGAATAAACAGTTGGGGGACTGGAGTGGGGAGATGTGGATATGTGATTCTGTGTTTTCATCAGAATAGGGGAATTCTGGGGAGCAAATTTCTTGTACCAGTGAAGACCAATAACGTTTCTATAACTCAGAGAGTAAGGGGCAGAAATCAGCATGTCCAAGGTCAAGGCAAGACTTGAACTTGAACTCAGATCCACAAGCCTGACTTTCTATCGACTAAATAAGGTTGCCTCTTCTTTAAATAGGTTCTTAGTAAATTTCCATTTCATCATTGTATATGAGTACAGTGCTAGAAATACAAATAAGGTGATAAATACAAAGATCAAAATATAAAAGATTCCTGCCCTCCAGGGCCATATTTAATTGAATTAAGCAACACAGTTATAAATTATCATGTGACCCTGGTAATAGCTCATATGAATATGACAAGGCTTGCAAAGCCCCTTTACACAGTGGTAGTAGATTAATACTCTGCACAGGCCAATAAGGTACTTTAGGTTCTAGACTGGAACCAAATGAGATACTTGTGCTGTTGTTATGTTTGTCCTTCACTTTTGAAGAGGGCCATAACATCAGGGAAATGATGACATGACTTGCAGTTGACTTTGATGTGAGTGAGGGAGGGCTGTGCAAGGTCACCAGCCTCACTTTCTTCTCCTGAGTCATCCGGGTCCAGTGGCCTGATATTCATCAGGATGACTGGAGATGGCCCAGGATGCAATGTGAGTCTCTGGTCCTTTTAGGCTAAGGTCTATGGAACATTTAATAATTATCAAAAAGAAGTTTACTTAGCCATAGCATAGAGAAGGTACCCATTAAGGATATAAAAGTTAGCTCAGGTAGACATGGTCCTCCTCATTTCAACATGAAATGTGCCTGGTCAGTAGGGCAAGCTGCGGTGACTGGTGGATTCCATGTGGGCTGGTCTCTTTTATGCACTTACAGCCCTGAAAACCCATTATTGGCAATGGGTGGCTGAGCCAAGGCACCATGGTTCTATCATGTCTCTGTAACAACTCTTGTCTTTTAGGAAAATAACTAGGCTAGGTTACATGGCAGAAGGACCCTGATACACACTGCTCCCACTACAACATTTTATTTAATTTCATCCTTACTGGGCACACAGACAAAATAAGCCTGCTAGGTTTTGGTTGTGCAGTTGTTTCAGAAGTGTCCAACATTTCATGACCCCATTTAGAGTTTTCTTGATGAAGACACTAGAAATATTTGTCATTTCTGTCTCCAGCTCATTTTACAGAAAAAGAAACAGAGGCAAACAGGGTTCAGTAACTTCCCCAGGCTCATATAACTAGTAAATGACTGAAGCCAGATTTGAACTCAGGAAGACAAGTTTTCCTGACTCCAGGCCTGGCTTTCCACTGCACCATCAAGCTGCCAATTACCCTTGTGGCAGGTAGGCGACATAATTATTCTCATAGGTGACTTTGCCCAGGGTTGGAAATCCACTGACTTCAGCTCTGGGGTTCTCTGTTCTCTACCAGGCTGCCTTATTATCTACCAGTGAGAGGAAAATAAACAACACAATCACAGATACAGCCGTCTCCAAGAGGAAAAAAAAGTGGAGCTTTTTTAGCAGCTCACAGAAATAACAAATGCATCCCATAGGATAGGAAGAAAACACAACATTTATGGATAGGATGATAACCTGTATTAAGAACTGAAGAATTTAATAATTCTCCCCGATAAAAAGGTAAAGGCCCTAGAGAAGATGCAATTTGCTCCTGGTGGCAATGACCCTGGTTTCCAAGCAAGCGTTACTGAACAGCAAGAATGAATCTTCTTCACCTCCTTGTCACTCCATTAAGTGATCTCACACTGTTTCCTCTGCTGTTTTGCCTTTCCCCATTCATATTATATTTTCTACCTCATGCATTTTACCCTGTTATCTGACCCACTTTTACCTTAGTCTCTTCTTATCTCCTGTATACCGTATCTCCTTAAAGGAATATCCTTAAGGAATTATAAAGGTCTTTTACAATAAAGATATAAAATCTTTTATGGTTTCTATAGAAGCTTTTTGTTAAAGGTTGTTCAATAGTAGTATTTTAAATGTACCTAGGAGAGAGGCCATAAAAGCAAATCTGAAAATATATTTAAATGTAAATAGTCATGGGTTTCATTAAATAGTCATGTGATCCAGCTTCAGGTACAAGAGTGGGGGAAACATGTTAGCTAGGGTGACAAGGGTCCTTTCCACACAGGACTTGAAAGCCACGTTACTTTTGCAAATGGTTTCATTTGCAAACCATGTATTTTCTTTGCTTACCAGCTCAAAGAGCAGCCCCTGGCCCATGACAGCAGCTCATTGAACACTCTGGAAGAGTATGCAATGTAGTCCTGAAAGAAGAATATTTGTTCTTGTCATTAATGCCTGACACCTCAGCAGCCTTGGTGGGGACACAGAAATCACCTGCCTTAGGTTTTATAGCAATGTGTACTGGCCGGTCTCCATGTCACATGAAAGCTATCCTCTTTGGTATTCAGGTTAGCCAGATACTTGCTTGACCCAAGGCAGAGCCTTTCTGGACTGTTTCCTTCTACTTGGTGAAGACTTGTAACCCAAGTCACTGAGAGGATTATAATAGATCATCTCTAAGGGCCTTCTCAATTTTACTAGGCAGAAGGTACTACACTCCAAATTTAGTCTTCACGTAAGCTGGGAAAACGATCGAAGAGAAAATACTTTTATAGACCTATGAAGAGATTCAAATCTCACTTTTTTTCAGTATTCCTGGTAGTTTATCATTCTTCTAGCTAGGCAACACACACACACACACACACACACCCCAATGTATTACTTTACTCTGACATACTGAGGGAGGTTAATTTGTAGGCTAAGCCAATGGGCAACATGAAAGGAGATGAGAAGGCAAGAGCACTCACATAAAGAAAGAGGGGAAGGACAAGGTTATGTCATACATTTACATACACAAACCCTTATGTACACAGGTATGTACACAAATATCCTTCATTATGCTCCAGGCATTATGATGGTAACTGTTGAGGTCTATCATAGCTCTGCCCTGGCAAGTAGAAGACTTCAGGGACTTCTTCAGGGGATGTGATTCTGAACCACTTTTAATCCTCCAGATCAGATCTTGCATTTATATAGTATTTAAAAAAAATATGTCTTTAAAGTTTAGGTGTCTCTCTCTCATACAGGGTAGAAGGGCAGCGTACACCTCTGATTGGCCCAGTAGTTTGATTTCCTTTGCTTCTCACTTGAGCCAGTCCAGTCTTACAGATTAGAAAACTGAGGTTCAGAAAGTGACTTCCTCAAGGTCACAGGTCTAGGAAATGGCCCAGGGAGAACATGAAACCAGTAATGTTGAAATCAAATCTAGTTTTCTTTTTGGAATTTAGCTTAGGGGCGATATTTGGGTCACAATGGTCAGTTCCTGGGTTCAACTGCTAGAAACAAATATCTAGATACATCCTCTTTTGTTCTTAATAATCATTTTGATCAAATGATGCAATAGTGAAGACAAGTTATAGAGGAGATGATAAAACTATTTTTTCCACTATAATTACAGTAGTTGGAATTTGTGATGAAATAGGCTGACTCAGGAAATAGTAGAAAAATAAATGTGCTGAACAGTTCCATTTTCTAATTGAAAACTAGGTTAACAAGCTTTAATAAACAAATAAATATCTCCATATGCGCCATTACAGAAAGTGAATGCAGGGCCTCACAGCTTTGGGTGGTGTGTGTGGCTGTAACTGCGATACACTTTGCCTAGATGAGTTCTGATGCTGTCCTCAAGTGGCCATTTCACCGCTGACTAAACGAAGGCATGTCCTTCACTGCTGAGAATAAGGTGACACATTGATTAATGCAACAAACATGCTGTGGAATGCTACAATGAGTACTGAAATGGCATGTGCTAATTTAGAACTTCACTTGTCATTAGACTCAAGTGCAAAGGGGAGTCACCTTCCCCACAGAGTATTTGCAGATTCGAGAAAACAAAAGCAAGTAACAACTCCATTCATAGCTGAGGGTTTACAACGATCCTGGTTCTGATCAACCACCAAGAGTCAAGAGGATTCTGAAACATCTTTAAAGTGGTATTTCATCCTTGATCAAAACAAAACAGAGAAGAAAGCATGCTAAGTACCTTCTGCCTAGGAATCCACTAGAGCACAAGTGGACAGAAATGGAAATTTCGGTAACAACGAGAAGTCCAAAAATGCAAAAGCTCAGAAAGCAGAAAAATTACTTGAATAGGTCAATTACAGCTCTCATCGCATTCCACCTTTCCTTGTTACATTCTCAAAATAAGGGTTGTTGTACTTGTTTAAAAGATAACTAGAGGTAGGTTGAACAAAACAGGCTTATAATGAATGGGAAGGCAGAGGTTGAACCGGACCTAAAAGAAATAAATCCTGAAAAATAGCTGAAATCTTCGCTCAGAGTCATTGTCAAATATTTCACAAAGAAAGCTGAAGAAAACCCTTTCATGCTAAGATTTACTTTGGGGAATACGTGTCTAAGGGAGTAGGAACTTTTTTAATTTGGGGGGACTTCCTTGACAATGTTCATTGCTTTAAATTTAAAGAAAAGGAATGCTGCTATAGGTTAGATAATATAACAATAAGAAAAAATAAATGACATTTTTAAAGAAAAATGACCCTAGGTTGAAAGGCAGGGGTGTTTAGTGACAACGAAATGGAGAACCTTGTGTAGCGAATTTAGCCTGGAGTTGGGAAGACCTGAGTTCCAATTTGACCTCAGATTCTTATTATTAGTTTTGTGACCCTGGTCAAGCTACTTAACCTCTGCCTACCTCAATTTCCTCATCTATAAAATAAGGATAATAATGGCACCTGCCTTTCAACATTGTTTCTACATATAAATTAGCCATAGAAATGCTAGCTCTTACTATTAACACAAATTTTAGACAATTCCAAGGCTGAGTGTTTCTGACTTCCCAAGGCTTTTCTGTTGAGACCAGTGTTGCAAGGTTATGGCAGTGGTAGTTGATGGAATGAAAGTGGAGACAACAACCTGAAAATAATAGTAATTCAGGGATCTTTGGAACATTGCTTCTGACATAAATCTTAAGTAATGATATAGACCCAGGCACTATCCACTTGATGCACATGGTTTATGTAGAGACATCACCAAATGCAAAACTCCAATTCAGATATTCCGTTGCTAGAATTTCAGTTTCTGAAAAGCATAAAGTAATATTTTAGGTTTTAGAAATAGAAAGACAAAATGAAAAAAAAATAGTACCTGGTCTCACACAAATCACATTCTCTTGGGGGTGGGGGGAATATACCAAGATTCACAGATGCATAAATATATGATTATTTGAGAAAGGAGAGAGCCCTAACAAGTATTGGAACCTAAGAGATACCCCCTACAGTGTTGGAGATGCCATCACTTTCTTTGACCCTGAGACAAGATGGAAAGAGGATAAGAGGAAGGAAAAACAGGAACAGAGCAAAGAAGGGGATGAAGGCAGGAGTAATAGGAGGGTACCTCATCATGGCCTCTACTCCTCTTAGGTAACAAGATTCCTGCTTTATGGTATCTTAATAGCTCATCTTTAAAGTTAAGGATGAGAGCAAAATAGGGTCTCAGAAGTTCAAGGGGTGGGGAACTTGTGGCCTCCAGGCACATGTGGCCCTTCAGGTCCTCAAGTGTGGTCCTTTGCCTGAATCCAAGCTTCACAAAACAAATCCCCTTAATAAAAAGGATTTGTTCTGCAAAACTTGGACTCAATGAAAAGGCTGCACCTGAGGACCTAGAAGGCTACATATGGCCTGGCTATTCCAGGATGTCCATCCCTAGTGGTAGAGAAAGGACAGTTTCATTTTCCTTATCTCTAAGGTCCATGAAATGCCTAATTAATTCCCTTTTGATCTGTTGGAGATTATTTGTCATTTACATTGTATATTACTTTTGGGTACATAATTATTTGAAAGTTGCTTTCTCCCCTAGAATGTGAGCTCCCCAAGGGAAGAAACTTCATTTTTATCCCTTTTTTAATTTTTTGTTTTGTTATTTTTCAGTCATTTTAGTCATGTCTGATTCTTCACGACCCCATTTGGGGTTTTCTTGGCAAAGGTACTAGAGTAGTTAGCCATTTCCTTCTCCAGCTCATTTGCCAAATGAGGAAACTGAGGTAAACTGAGTTAAGTACTTGATCAGGCTCACATAGCTAGTGTCTGAGGTCACATTTGAACTCAGGTCTTCCTGCCTCCACACAGATGCTCCACCAAGCTGCTCTATATTTGTATATTCTAGCGCTCTCTCCTCTTCTTATTCTCTATTTCCACATCCTATCACCCTCCCTTCCAGGGTTTTCTTTGTAATTCATTCTCTCTTTTCTTAGGTGAAGGGAAGTTAAGCATTTTCCCTGAGGGAGAATAGCTGGCACCTGAACCTAGGTCTCCCCTCTCAACCCAGTTCTTTCACTTTACCACATTTTCCCTTCTATTTTCATTTCTACCTTGAAGAATATTCTTTTCAAAGCTCTGCCCCTCAAAACACCATATCCCATTCCTTTCCTTTGTATAGATTTTGTTTATGGAGACAGTTCTTACATACTACCATCCCTATTTTGAACTTGAAAGCTATTTCGCTGCATGAGAATACGTAGGAGCTGAGTTGGGCTAGATATATACAACCGAATCCCTGGTGTTTCACCACTTAATTATCTTAAATGACAAATTAACAAGTAGCACTAAAAGCATTATTGAAAATAGTCATAAGACTTCGTATATATAATTGGTATCATATTTCTAGCCTTCTCAATGGATGGGGAGGGAGAAAAATTGGAACAGAAAATTCTAAAAATGTTCATTTGCTATATTTAAAAATTAGAAATGTAAACAACTATTATCTGCAACAACAATAATAATAGCTGGTATTTATAGGGTGATTTAATATTTGTAATATTTGCATTTTCCAAGTAGTATCTTTAAATTCTTACATGTCCATGAGATAAGTACTATTTTTGTTCTCATTTTATAGATGAGGAAACTGAAATAGCCAGAAATCAAGCAGCTTCCCAAGGATCACATGGCTATTAAGCTTCTGGGGTCTATTTGAACTCAGGAAGATGTCAGGTCCAGCAATCTACCCACTGGACCACCTATCTGCCTCAGTGGTATCTGTTGTTCTTTACCTCATTACTGATAGCACATTCTCTACTTAAATCCTAAAAAAATTAACTATAATTTTTTATATTGTGGCCTAATAAGAAATCCATTGGATACTAGAGAACTTAACTTCCTCTCCAAAAAATCAACCAAAGTAGGTACCCCTTTTGACAGGTGATACACTCTACTCACATGGATGTGAGCACAATCCACAATGATCAAATAAGAGAATCTTAGTTTTAAGCAGCATCAGACACTTAATGCTGAGAAAGACATAGAGAAAGTCATCCAGTCAAACCTCTATCTACATCCTGAATCAACTGTTCAACAGCTCTGATGTTCAGTCATGTAGCCACAGCTTAGACATTCTCCATCAAGAGTGCGAAACACTCTGGGGCCTGGCTTTGCATGCACACAAACATATGTGAAGCTATGCATACTTTCCACTCACTTCTAATAGCTGTAACAAAATTAAATTCCTCTATTCTTGTTTAGTGCAGAACATGTTCCATAGTTAATGAGACTGAGATGAGAATGCTTTTTACAAATTTAACTATGAAAAAAAAGTTCATTAGCTACCTCATAAACATGGGAAGTAACCTACCTGACACAATCAATAAAAGCAGTATTCATGACCATGAATATTCTTCTCTCAATGGGTTTTAGGCAAATGTATATTACATGATACTGACATGAGGTTGAATCAAAAGTACACACATCATCATAACCTGTCCTCAGCTTGATACCTTGCCATTTTGACTGCCAAAAATTTCTTTTGCATATCTCATTAGAGGAAAAAAAAGGCCAATAGACTGAACTAGTTAATAAATTAATGATTTAGAAATAACCAGTAGTTTAAATACACAAGATTTCAGTGGAATTTTTTACAAAGTGAAATCACCTGACAAAGTGTCATGGGGAAAAAATGGTGAATTATTTTAGAAGGTCATTGTTTTAGGCCAAAGGAATATTCCTTTGAAAACATGAACTATATTACCTTGCAGCACCTCATATATTTTAAAGCACTTGTTAATGACCAAAAAACATGAATTTCTTTTTAGAACCTAAGGCCTGTATGTCACTTACAGAGAATCTCTGTTCAGATAATTAACAGTTGAGTGAGAAGAAATCATACAAGATAAATTCCATTACTAGAAATCAGAAGACCTTGGGAAATTAAAATACATTGCTCTCTAAGCTGGTGGTAGCAGTGTTTTATTTGCTAAGAGAAAGGGATTAGAAAAAAAAATAAAGGGGAAGTAGATGTGCTCCCTGTATCCTGAGGTCAAATGGAAACTTCAGAAATGACTGAGACAATTCTCATGTTCCTATGAAGCAATTAGAAAGAATTAAGCATTACTGTCTGGGCTGGTAGGAGGCAAGGTGAATACAGTGCTGGACTTGGATTCAGTCTTCCTGAATTCAAATCCAGACTCACATACTTACTTACTACCTGTGTAACCCTGGGAAAGTAATTTAATCCTATTTGCCTCAGTTTTCTGAGGAGTTGCAGAAGGAAACAGCAAACCACTGCAGCATCTTTGCCATGAGAACTCCAAATGGCATCAAGAAGAGGCAGATACAATTGAAAAACGTTAACATGGAAACAACAATCACCTCCACAACAACCTCCTTTTAGGGAAAAAAAGTGAAAAATGCATTGGTTTCCTGAAAAGTCAGCAGGCAGATATTCCATTCAAACAGAGGCATTTAATAAATGCCTCCATTACTTTCCTTGTGATTTGGCACTGCTTTCTCCACAGCAAAAGTCTTCTGAGTTAAAAAAATTTGATAAACAAGTGAAATTGAATGTCACTTTCCTATTTGTGGAGGAAAAAAAAGAAATGATGCTAGCTCAATCTTAAGGTCCATCTAGGGTCAAATAAAGCTGGAAAGCTAAAGAAAGAGAATCATTAAAATAAATTCTCTTTTGATAAGCAGATTATTATTTATGCCAGTTGGACACTATGAGGTGATCATTATCCTGAGATCAGTCACACAATTTCTTTTCTCCAGCAACTGCTGACCTCCGATGATCCTATTTTCATGTATTCTTACTTATAGTAACAGTAATTTTTAATAATTATAGCAATAATGACAGCAATGGCTTGCATCTTACATAGCTCCTGATGACCCTAAATCCCCCCTTGGGAAGTGGGGAGGGCCAGAGAGACAACGCTGCCCTGAGAGCTGGGAGACCTATTTTTTAATAGGCTTTGCACTACTGCTAATCTGCTGTGACTGACTCACCACTTAAACCAGTTTCCTTAGCTGGTAAATAAAGGCTTTGAACTTGATTTTCTTTAGGATTCCTTATAGTTAAAAAAAAAAAAGGTACGTTTCTGCCTCCTACTCCCATTTTGCATGTTAATGATTCATATAGGATGATTAGATAAGCCCCCTTCACTCACATCTTTGCAAATAAAGACAAGTACAATAATTAGTGAATGTAGTTATATTCATACAAAGGAATTCTACCAACCTTTTTGCTGAGGCAATCTGATCTGTGTGAGAATGGTCTATTTTCTGCAAGGATGCTGTTTGTTTTTACATCACAGTAATTTCTAGATATATACCCCGTTGTGTAACTCACCGAGCCTTCCTTTCTAACAAAGAAAAAACTGAACAAAACCAACCTACACAGCAACCACATCTGACAGTACATAAAATATTCCTCATCCATCGTCCCCACCTCTCCAATACAAAGAGCAAAGTACATTCCTCATGAGTTTTCTGAGCTGACTGAATATTATAATTATTCATTGTTTAGCTTAACTCTGGGGTTCTTTTTCATTACACTACGGAAGACATTATATATGCTTTCCTGATTCAGAGAAGTCAAAGGATCAGAAAGAAATGGATAAATTGCACTTGTGACTTTATATAGGGAACTCCCAGGTGAGAAAATTCTCTTCACCAATTCAGGTTGATACTTTTAAAACAATTTATACTTTTAGAGAGGTGGCCTAGAACATTGAGAAGGCAAGGTACTGGCTCAGTAGCACAGCTAGCATATCTCAAGATAGGATGTGTAACAAAGTCTCATGGCAAACCACTTCGGTCTCTTTGTCAAGAAAAACCGAAACTGGGTCAAGAAGAGTAAGAAATGACTGAAAAACGACCGAACAACAACTGAACTCACGACTATGCCAAGGCTGTCTCAAAGAATCACAAGAGAATATATTTATTTCTGGAAAGGACACTAAAGATCATTTTACGGAAAGGCCTAGAAAGTTAATTGACCTGAACGAAGGGACACAAGTAGTATGTGAGGGAGATAGGATTTGAGGCCAGGTCCTCTCCACAACCAATACTCTTTCTACCTTACTATGTTTCCTTCAATTATCATATTTTTTTCAAATTATTTTTTTTTCTGGACTAATATGACTATCACTGTAAAGGTCTCCTGGTATACAAACTCCCTCCACCAATGCAGAGTAGAACTGGGGTCTATTACTTAAACTCCTTGAGAGTTGCATGGAGTACCAAGAAGAGAGTTAATCTGCCAGTGATCGTATGGCTAGTATTGATCTTCAGGGTGCCAAGGTTTACTCGCCATTCACCTCCCCACAATACTGGTCCTAGCTCTTGTAGAGAAGCTTCCATTACTTCTCATAATATAATAACATCCCATTACATTTATATAACGAATTCTGTCAGATATTCTCTAAACAAGGGATATCTACTTTACTTCTAGTTTATTTTTTTGCTAAGATTACTGCATTGGTAAGAGAGCCCGGCTCCCATCTTCTATCTTAGTGTAAAACCCATATAAATCTAGGGTCTAAATAGAGCAGACCTGCTGGGAACATTCATATGTGCAGTCTAATTTCCACAGGGTAGAGAGAGATGGAACCCTACGGGTTGGAATGAGGTAGATCAAAGATTTTCCCATATCTTCTTCCATGACTTCTTGAATAAATGAATTCTTTCAATATGGCTTGTCTATTATTCAATAAACCCTATGGCCAGAGCAATTTAGTTATAAGGCTTTGTCATATATTTCTTAAAACCTATCACATAAAGAATCTGACTTGGCCATAATCATGTATCTGGCATCCAAAGATTCTGATATTAAGTCTAGTATTTCTTCCACTATGTAACAGTGTCTCATACTTTGGAAAGGCACTAACTGTATACTAAGAAAACCAAAATGGATCTTGTAGCTCTCATGAACATTGGCAAAGTCATTTTCTGAGGCAAAGGGATTAAAAAAAATCCATTATTATCACATTCTCACTTAAACATACATGATCATCTGCAAACAGGTATTACTTTCTAGACTAAGTTAAAGCTCAATTACATAAATGCCAGAAAGCAAGATGGTAAATTATTATCTATCCATGATTTGTGGAATGGGTTTTCTGCGTAAAATGTTGATGTCTGAGGAAGTGAAAAATTTGGAATGAATTTACAATTCCCTGAGATTCCAGATGCCAAACACTTAACTATAAACATCTCTCCCTGAATACTTTATACAAGGAAGTGATAGCTGTTTGTCTTTTACTGATGCCCTGGAGCATTTTGTTAGCTTTTTAGTTTACCCTAATGGCTGAAATGTAATAGCAATGCTTGGTATAAAAATCATAGGTAATATGGCATAATATCCAACTTTCTCCTTTGCTGTTACTTCTCATCCTTTTCCTGTGTTCATGTTCTTTCTATACAGTTCAGATTCTGAACCTTCTGGATAGGAATTATATATGTCATATAATGAGTATGTAAAATTTAACATATTGCTTGTGCTCAATACATTTGACAGTATAAATATTAAAATAAAGTTAAAATAACTTCAATGAGTTTTATTAATACAATGAGAAGTGGGGTTTGATTAGAAACACTACATTGGAAAAGTTATAAAAACCCACAAAAAATTTAAAAAGGTGAATTTAACAAAATAATATCTATTGCTGTTCAGTCATTGCTCACTTGAGCCCAATGTTTCATGACTCCATCTGGGGTTTTTAGTTGACTTTGTGCCTGTGTGAGGGGTAGAGTTGGTAGGAAAGCTTGGGATATGAGAAACATTATTAATTCTTGGAGACACACACTGTCCCAAAAATGTCTTTGAAAACAGGAAAAAGACTTTGGGATGTGGAGAACATGTACAGGATTTCTTACCACACTATTTCCCTGATTTCCAGTTTGCCTCCCTAGAAGCTTTGGGGAATTTTGCCTTGGGTGAAATTATATTCTCTCTAGGTTAAACAGATATTTTTCTTACAGTAAGAGAGCTCATTCACTTTGTGAATTTTATGATATATTTTAACTTGTATAACTTCTCCAATTTCTGTTTGATAATCATCTTGAAGCAATCAATTTACTTATGATTCACTATGTGTAACAGGCTCTTGTTTAACTGGCAATTAGTGTGAAAGGACCAAGCCAGTTGGCATAAACTTAGGGTACTCTGCCCCTTTTAGGGATGACTAAGAAAGTGGATTGACATTTAAAAATTATTCTTAGGCTAACAATATTTAGTGGGGCAGAAAAATATAATTCCAGTTCAATATCTCTTCTCAAAGGAGAAAAGTATAGGACAGCCTCATGGCCCCTTTTCCTACTCCATTCTAGGAAGGAATAAAAACTACCCTTGGAAAGGAGAGGGGCAATATTCCAGAGTCATTCATATCTCCCTATGAGCAGATAATGCAGCCTTTTACATGGGTGGCACATACAATTCACATTTCTGAAATACCAGGTACCAAGGTTGAGAAAATTTTTAAAAAGCAAAAAAAAATAAAAATGAGGTTTAGAAAAAACCAGAGATGTATATAAATTTGATTATATAATACCAAAGTGCATTATAGGATCATTCTGTAAATGTAGCTTCTACCAGTATTTCCTCCCAGTGCAATGTCTCTCTCACTCTTTCAGTCTCCTTGGAATGATTCAACAGCAGATCAACTTTATTGCCCTCTCAGCTGAGTTTTACTTTCTTGGCACTATCTCATATGGCTTAACTGGCCTCTCAGTATTCCATCCTCCTCTGCTTCCTAGTTGTTGTCCCATATTTGAGAGTGCTTTATGAATCTGGAGACAAATTAAAGTTCTAGATCAAAGACTGGTTAGAGTGTTCTGGGGCAAAAAACAACAACAAATATAGGACCCACAAAAGTCTTTCTTGATGTGGAATGTGCTAGTATGATTTCTCATGGCTTAAAAGCACAGAACAATGGTTTTCTAACCTTTCCTTGTTTCTGAGGGTATACCTGTAGAGTTAGATGAGGTGGATCACTGTCTCAACCATTACTATGTACCAGGCATTGTGTTAAGTGTGTGTGTTCATCCTTCATTGCCAAAGAAGACCATGCCATCAGGGAAATGATGACATGACTTGCACTTGACTTTGTTTTGAGTGAGGGAGGGATGGGCAAGTCACCAGCCTCACTTCTCCTCCAGAGCCACCTGAATCCAGTGACCAGATATTCATCAGGATGATTGGAGATGACCCAGGATGAGGCAATTGGGGTTAGGTGACTTGCCCAAGGTCACACAGCTAGTGAGTGTCAAGTGTCTACTGGGGATACAAAGAAAGGCAAAAGACAGTCCTTGCTCTCAAGTGAGACATCTTGAAAACAACTACATACAAAAAAGATATAGGCAGGATAAAGTGGAGATAATCAATAAAGGAAAGGCACTGGAATTAAGGGGGACCTGAAAAGGCTTCCTGTAGAATTTGGGACTTGGGTTTGTCCTAAAAAATTCGTCAACTTTCTTTTTATGAGAGAAGAAGAGAAAAATAAAACATTAAATCTGATCTCTAAGGTCCAAGTATACTCTTGCACAGCGCCATGTTTTTTATTACTAGCAAATCATTTAATTTCTAACTATACAACTGCCAGAATATGAAACTGCATCCTGCTGGTAGCATCCATGATACTGGCAGGGAAGTAAACCTAAAACTTCTGATTTTCAAAGCAATTTTACATATTATTGCCAATTCATTCATAGACTAACCTGTGTAGCTAGGCAGAGATCACCAAGGGAAACCAGGAATTTATTGCCTTCAGACTTTATTTCTTTGAGTGCAAAGACTATGGAGATAATCTATTCTCAGTCAAAGAAAAATTTAATATAGTGTTCCCTGATTTTTCTATTTAATTCATCCTCCTAGCAATCCCATATGTGTATTCTCTATATGTACAGGTTTCTCCCTGATGTTCAGCTACGTCAGAGGAAGAATTAAATTGTCCACAAAAAAAAAGTGAATGTTTCCCCAACCCTCCATGTTGTCCTAAGAGTTGCTGTGTTTATACTCTTTTTAATCAACTTGTTGGGTGAGGGCCTGCTTGTCAGCTCTTTTTATTGCTAACATTTTTATTTTGTAATGATTGGTCTCAAAATGCACAACTTCATTTTAGCTTAGGCGTTTTAAGCTGTATAATAATTCTGAAGGAAAAAGGTAAATTTTTAGCATTACTGGGTTTTTCAAGTCCCTATAGGCATTGTCAGAAGTACTTATGCATAAAGCAGTATTGTCTATGTTGACAAATACCTGAGCCACTGAAACTATGTAATTTACTAATCTTACCAAGGATCCCTGAATATCAGTTATGGTGGAAAGCATCTTGGGTTTGGAGACCTAAAATTCTGGGCCAGGGTTGCCATGTTAGTGCAGAGATTCCAGGTCAGCACTGTAAAGCAATGGAGCACTAGAACCACAAAATATAATAAAAAAATAACTTTTATTTAGAACAAGCCAAAAAAGAGGTTACATTTCATAGTTGATAAGATTAAATGAAACTCCTTTTCACTTCCATATTTACCATGACAACAGCAATGCTAAATCAGAAAGGAGTCCATACAAGGAAGGGAGAATTACACTAAATATCTGGTAGAGTGATTACACTCTGGGATTTTTTTTTTTTCTGAACTCTAATCTTCTAGACCAACCAAGCCCCTAGGACAGTCTCTTTGCCTCTGTAAAGGGAAATTAACTATACAAGCAAACTGAGATTAATACAGTTATTATTGTAAGCAGGATAGTATTATATAACGACAGAATCATAAAAACAGAACTAGAAGGGAAACTCAGGGCCCATTTAATTTAAACTCTTCATTTTAAAAAGGAATCTGAGGGTTAGTAAGATAGAGTAACCAGTCATGTTTATATAGGTAGCAAGTTCCAGAAGTAAGATTTGAGCCCAGGTACTGACTCCAAATGATTTGTTATTCAGGTTCTTCCCTTAGTTAGCTATGTAATCTTGGTTTGTTATTTTAGCTCTGAGCTTCAGATACCTCACCTGTAAAAGGAAGAGGATGTTACAAGAGAGGAGGGTTCTATGGGGCAGCATGGCTGAGGGGGCAGCAGTAATGTTAATAATGTTAGTGATGTTAAAAAAAAAAAAGAACAGCAGCGAAACATTTTAAAAATCAAATGATGGGATCAGATTAGCTATAGATGCTGTCTTAGATCCCTTTCATCTTTGAAGTCTATACCTTTGGAGTAAAATTGCAGAATGCTATCACAGAATCATTGGATTACAGATTTAGAAATGAAAGAGACTTTAAAGGTCATTAATTTCAAACCTCTCATTGTACAGATGAAGAAACTGTGGCAAAGAGTGGGTAAGTGACTTTCCCAGAGTCACATACTAGTGTCTGAGGCAGGATTTAAAATCAGATCTTTCTGACTCCATAGTAAGCTAACACGGTTAATTTCTGTATATCGTATTTAGCCATTCATTCAATTTATACAGACGTTAAAATTAAATATAAAGCACTTTAATTATGGTAATGAATACAGATGAGAAACCAAAAGTAAACTTTGAGTTACTCAACTATAAAGTTGGCTGAATACCTAGCGTTATGTCTAGCATATATTAATAATAATAATAATAGCAATGAAGATGATGATGATGATAATGATGAAGAAAGATCACCCCCATTATCATTCAGTTTCACCACAGATATTTAGGAATAGTCAATCATGAAACTCACCCATCCAAGAGGCTGTTGCACTTGTAAAAGACAAATTCAAGGGGGAGGAGCCAAGATGGTGGAGTAGAAAGACTCATGTATGCTAGCTTCGAACCCACAGCCCATAAATTTCCTGTAAAAAGAACTCCCCACAAATTCTAGAGCACTACAAGCCATGAAGAAACACAGTGGAAGAGATTTCTGAATTTGGTTTCTTGTAGAATTAATTAGTAGATCTTGTTTGTTGATTCTACAATTCCTTCTCCAGAACTCTTCTTCCTCTACAGAATTTTCCCATATAACAACAGTTAAGTAAAACTATTCAGTCTAACAATTGCACTTGATGGCAGATCTTGATTTCTAAATCAAATGCCTATGTTCTCTTCTCATCCCCCTGACCTGTAACAACAACTGAAGTAAGTAGAGAGGGAAATAAGAAGTCAGTATCAATTAAATGCAGGTGTTCTTACTTCATATGGTGAAAGTTAAATCAAGTTTTGTCAGAACTAATGATTTCTGGAAACCATTTACAAAGCTGCCTCAAATAGAAAATCTTTCAAAGGAACAATGCCACTGTAATGGAGGACATACATAAATCTTGTGATGATTTTTTTTCTTTTACCCTACTTTGATTATTAGAAACAAACAGGATCTTTTCATTTTGTGCAGAGAATGGAAGGCACTTATAAGTTTCATTTTTGTTCCTGGATGAGGGTAGTAATTTTTTATTTTTTTGGAGACAGAAGGGAAAACTCTAGGATTGGTCTGGTTAGTTTCTATTTGCATGTGAAAAAAGGAGATATGAAAATAGAGGATCAAGGTACAATCTGTTCACTTTTTGTTAGCAAAGTGATGCTTTAAAAATATTTTGGATGCAGACAGGGAATTTGGCATGCCTGGCAAAAACTGTTTTCTGTCACAATTTTAAGAAAGCAGGATTCAAATGATGAGGCTTTGTGACCAGATAATAACAACCACCACCAGCAAGAGGAACTTTTGGAGCTTCCATCTCCTAGACTCAGAATGTCATGGGATGAATTTATGCTACAATCCATCTGATTTATTTATAATGCTCAGAAAGCTATGTGCCTTTTTAAATTAAGGAGTATTAGGAACAACTCTGGCTTTCCCAGATTTAATCACCATTAAACCACTTATGATAGTTCCTGCATCAGAGACTTAATATTCTTTGATAGTCTTATGTATAATTACTTTTTATAATCGGAGCATAGCTAGGAAGTGATGTAGGGCTAAATCTCCAGGTTTCAAATGGATAAATATTAGCCTAATGTGCTCAATCAATGCATAGAAATAGCTTTAAGCACTTTTCCTGCAAGGGAAAATATTTACCATATATCACAGTTAGATTAGCCTCAGGCACTAAGCAGCTGATGGAGAAAGATTGAAAACCTAAAAAATCACTTTTAAAGTCCTTGCATTCGTGTGAAGGACATACTCAATAGACAGAAAGTGATGAAGGAAAAAAATGTCTACTGGACGATGTTACCTTGAGCATCCTATAAAACACAGTACTTAGGATCAGAACCATGTCAGAATATTTGCAGCTTGAGACACAAAAATATTCCTTTCTTTTAGGAAAAAAAAAAGCAATAAAGGTTACAGAGTGCTTCTAATCCATTCCGTTGACCAAATTCTTCATTTCACATGATGGTGAATAGCTCTGAATTAGGTTGTTAATAAATAAGAGCCTCTGCCTGTAGGTTGGGCAGTAACAAGGGTCCTATCAGATGGAATGTGTGATGAATACATTACCCTCATTTTACAGCTCTAAAGCAAAACAAAAAAAAATAATAAAGTGATTCCAAGTGCAGGGATCAGTGCAGTATGCTATATTCCTGCGGCTCTTCCTCGGCAATTAGGCAAGTGGAATGACTTCTATGCAACTTCTAAAACTGTTAGGAAATAACCTTGCTCCTCCTCTCTAGATGGGTAAAAGTAACTAGAAATCTTAACTATACAAAAGCTTTGCCTTCCTTAAACAAGTAAATTCCCTCTGAGGTGCATCTTATGTCCAATGACATCAGAATGCTCAAATGATCTGTTTTAGACCAAGAAATATGACAGTGAATTGTCCTTCCAGTTTTTGTTCTTGATCTTTACAAAGTGACTCTGCAAGTACTGTCTTGCCCTTGGTGATCTCATGAATGCTGATTATTCTTCCATGCAGGGATAGAGACAGGGGCCGAACCTGTTATTTCCTTCATGCACCACTCAATTTGGCACATTACTGAAACATACAGTCTCTTTTGTAGAGTTTTGAGAGAATAGGTGATTTGCCCAAGGTTGTACAGCCAGAGTGTGTCCGAGATGGGACCTGAACCTTGATCTTGTTGGAACCAAGAACAGCTCTCTACTTAATTATTCCATGTTGACTATTTCAAGGAAATGATTTCTAAATCTACAGCCTCTGGCTTTCAACTGGCTCAGAGTTCTAACCCTGCCTCATCTACAGTCTGCTGGATATATCTCTGATAAGTCCAATCCTGATATCTCAACTTCAATGTTTCAAATTAAACTAATTTTCCCCCTGATTCCCCCCTCCTCCAAACCTGCCTCCGACTCCTCCTTTTTGTTTTAATGGTATCACCATTCTTGTGGTCATCCAGGTTAGAAACCTGGATATCATCTTTAACTGATCCTCCTCCATTGATACATACATCAAATGCCAAACATACCAATTCTGTCCTCACCACAGACCTCACATACACTCCTCTTTTTTCCATTCCCATTGCTACTACCCTAGTTTAGACCCTAATCATAATTCATCTGGACTAATTGCATAGTATTCTAATTGCTCTCCTGACCTCAATTTCTCCTTCTTCCAATCAACCCTAGTTCACAACAGCTCTCTGATCATCTCTCACTCTAATTTAGAACTACCATCCTTCCAGTCATCCACACTTGCAAACTCAGAGCCACCCATGTTTTTTCCTTCTCCCTCACTACTCCCACACATATCAGTTGTTAGTTATCATTTATATCTTTTCACTATCATTCACATCTGTTCCCTTTTCTTTTCTCACACAGCCACTACCCTCATTCAAGTCTCTGTCATTTCTTGCCTAGCGGGCCCTAATTTTTTCCCTTCTTAAATCCATATAAATCCTTAAATTCACTATAGAGGACTATAGCGACATTCCGGAAATACATATCTAAACATATCAAATTTATTCCAATGCCCTTCTGAGTACCTCTTATTTTTAGTGTCTTCTCTCTGTTGATTATCTTCAACTTATCCTGTGTATAGTTTGTTTATATGTAATTGTTCGAATGTTGTCTCCCCCACTGGACTGTAAGCTCTTTGAGAGTACACACTATCTAATTTTAAACTTTCTTTGTATCCCCAGTACTTAGCACAGTGCCTGAAACATAGTAGGCACTTCATAAATGCTTGTTAATATGTCAATTTGTCTAATTCCATAAGTTGCAGAACAATTGCTGATAGGCAGTATAAGAGGAGTTTCTTCTCTAGAAAATCCCTACACTGGTGCCATTACAAGTACAGACCCAAAATAAATTATATAGATATACATGTTATATTTAAACATGAATTATACATGTGCATATGTGGACACACATACATATATGTACATATATAAATTTTCTGTGTATATGTTGTTTCTTCTCAATAAAATATAAGCTCCCTAAGGACAGGGAATATTTTGTTTTTATCTCCATATCCCTAGTGCCTACCAGAGTACCTTTACTGGTACTTGTTGAAAGTATCAACTTGTTGAGAGCTTTTCCTTGAACTTTCAGAGTAGAGTAAAATAAGGTGGTGAAGGGGATTTCTCTCTCCTCCCTTTCCTCTGGCAGCAGAAAATATAGTCTTGTAGGAGAAACACATATACATGTCCTATGCTTTTGTAAGTAAACCTGAGGGAGGTTCTCTAGGCCTCTAGTTTCTGGATGCCTTCTGGCTTTTTGTTCCCTTTTATGAGAACAGGTCATAAGCTAGCAGTCCCAAGTATGTATTTTTTCCACGTTTGGGTATTCCTTGTGGGCAATGCTGCGTTTAAGATTCCCCAAAAGACTGAGTACTTGTGTTTGATAATTGGGCTCTGGTCACTCAAAGGAAGAAGATTTCCTTAATAGCATGCTCTTCAGAGAAGGTGAAAATTTTCTACAGAGGACTGCCCTAAAACTGAAGGACTAAAGCCAGGTCATAAGGGGAAAAAGATTTAGATTTTGCCAACTATCCCTCCATCCATTAAAAAAAGAAAAGTCTTAAAATTTGTGAAGGAAGATGAAAAGAAATAAAATTGACAGGTAATTTTTCTGAGGCCAAGGAGTGATTTTACATCTCTGTTAAATACATGAAAAACTCATGCAGATAAAACAGCCATTCTTCAAAGAAGGCAAAACAAGAAAAAATTGCATATAGCATTAAGGATTTGAATTAAATTTGATAAAATGAAAAATAAATGATAATATGGGGAAAAGGCACAAGAAAACTGAAGAGTCTGTTTTAATAAAAGAAATAAAAACATCAGGTACATTTTTGATGTTGGGATAATGCAGGAAGATAAGGAAACTCAACCTCAGTGCCATAAGTGAAACCTGAATTACTTTTTTGGAAAAGGGAGAGTTAAACTATACATCAAGCAAAACTCCACATACATTTCACAGATTTGGTTTTGTTTTGAAACTGGATCTGTGGTTTCATTACTACAGGAGACTCTTTGTGAGGAAATTCCACATCAGATGCAGATCAACATGTGCTTTGCAGCTTATTATTTTAGAGACTTGTCTATGGTACAGAAAAGTTAAATGATTTGTACAAGGTGATGTGATCAGTAGGTGTTAGAGTAGAACCTTGAACCCAGGTCTTCTCTATTTCAAAGCCTGACCCTCTGTTATACACCACTAAGTCCTGTTTCTCAATATTCATTATGCTATAGTTTTTGTGAGAGTCCACCAATTTTTATAAATACTAAATTATTGTTAGAATAATGCATCTACTACCTCTAGGAAGTTAAGTTGGCACAGCAGATAGAGCACTGGATTTGGAATCAGGAAGACTCATGTTAATGAATTCAAGTCTAGTCTCAGATATCTACTAGCTGTGTGATCTTGGGCAAGTCACTTCAGTCAGTTTGCCTCAGTTTCATTATCTGTAAAATGAGCTGGAGAAGGAAATGGCAAATCACTTCAGTATCTTTGCCAAGAAAACCCCATATGGGGTCACAAAAAGTTGGCATGACTGAACAAGTTATTTTATCTGACTATACAGTCATTGTATTTTCACTTTCAAGCACAACTATACAATCGTATCAAAACGATAAAAATCTTGTCTGTTTTCAAATATGTTATTAAAATGTTACAAATTCTGCTCCACAGGAAAGCAATTATTTTGTCTTCTAGCTGCCCAAAATAACCCTTTGGAGGAAAGGAGTCATACAAATAGCAGAGGCCTTCTGCTCTCTCTCTGCTGGCCCATTTTTGTACCTTGGCCTTCATGCTACCACCAGAAGAGTTCTCACATTCCTTTCTCAAAGATCACCAGTAATTTTCACAGAATAACCTCCTATAGCATTTCCTCTCAAAGCTAACCACCCATTAACATCCCAGTTGCATAGCAAACAAATATATTACTGTGTTGTACTCTATTCATACTGTAATCTTTCAGAAATTTTGATTCTTGACAACTGCCTTTCCAGAAGATTGTGGTCATGTAAAACCACTGGATCGAACGCCTGGTAGTAAACACTGGATGTTGTTATGAGTATCACTTAAAACTTCATTTGCTTAGTAATAAATTGTACAAATAAAGGCCTCCAATTATGTTACAAAGTGGTGTTGGTTAAAAATAGAAAAAGTAGAACAAGGGGACAGTTTAGACAAGAACCTGAATCAGTTCAATAGCCCAGCATTCAGTTCCCACTTGCCTACCCAAATATAAGTCACTTAGTAAAGAACTTCCCATTTGACTAGAATTCTTGGGAAAACTGGGAAGGAATCTGAGAGAAATCTGGTCTAGACCAACATGTTACATCACATACCATAATAAACTTAAAACGTATATGTGACTTGAATATCAACAATCACACCATAAAGAAATAAAAATGATTATGAACAAGAAAATAGATAACTTCAATTAAATTGAAATGGAAAATTTTACATAAATAGAATTAATACATGTAGGATAAGAAAGAGTTGACTGGAAAAAGCTGCACATACAATATCCTTGATAAAGATCTGATATACAAAATTTATGGGCAACTAATAGAAACATACAAGATCAAAAAAACATTACTCAACAAGTAAGTAGTCAAAAAGTATAAACAATCAATTAAAAATTACAAACTACTAATAATTATAGAAGAGAAAATTTAAAATCTGTTATATGAGAGATACTTGTTTGGTTTTTTCAGTCATGTCCAACTCTTTGTGACCCCATTTTGGGATTTTCTTGGCAAAGATACTGGAATAGTTTGCCATTTCCTTTCCCAGCTCATTTTCGGATGAGGAACTGTGGCAAACAGGGTTAAATGACTTGCCCAGGGTCACACAGTCACACAGTTAGCAAGGATCTGAGATTTGAACTAAGGAAGATGAGCCTTCCTGACTCCAGGCCCAGTGCTTTATCTACTTTGTCACCTGGCTGTCCAAAAGAAAGAATTCAAAGCAACTTTGAGGTTTTACTTCTTACCTAGTAAACTGGCAAGAGTGGAATAGTCACTGAGAGACTTGGAATGGCAGACAAACTAAGGCACTGTTGTTGAAGCTGTAAGCTGGTGCAAGCATTTTGAAAAGTCATCTAGAATTATGCAAAGATAATGATCAAAATGTTCGTGCTCTTTGGCCAAGGGATGTCATTGATGGGTATATACCTCAAAGTGACAAAGGATAAAAAGAAAGGCTGTGTGTTGAACAAAATATTTAGAACAGAACTTTCTGTAGCAGCAAAGGTGTCCTTTGAATGACTAAGCAAATTGTCACCCACAAATGGAATATGACTGTGCTATAAGAAGTGGTGAATAGAATGGATGCACATAGGTATGGGAAGATATATAAACAGAAGTGAAGTGAAATCTGCAGAACCAGGAAAACAATGTACATGACTATTACAATAGAAATGGAAAGAACAATAATAAAACTACAACTGAATGTTGCAAAATGGTAATGACTAAGTTTGGCCCCAGAGAAAAGATCCAAGAAGGCAAAGACCTAGAAACGTCTTTGCAGAAGTGGGGAACTAAAGGTGTGTGATACTGCATATAGTGTCAGATTATTTTTATATGTCGGTTAGATTTGCTGTACTGCTTTTTCTCCTCCTTTAGGTCCTTTGTCATAGGGGATAGAGTACTTGGAAAGGGAGAGAAGGGCAACAAGTAGGGAAACAAAGATAATGTAAAAAGTAAAAGCTTTAGGATAGAGGTTGAACTTGTAATTTTCATTGATATAGGAAATTTCCTGTCTAAGGAATCTTCCTTCCTCATTGCAGGTCACCACCTTGTCTTCAAATTGTTATCGTAGAAAGCTGCCTAGAGCACTGAGGACTGTTCTATTTTTCCATTTTAGAAACGAGAAAACTAAGGCTGAGAGAAGTTACTTCCCCAGGCTCACACAACCAACATGAGTCAGAGGCAGAACATACATTCAGGTTTTCCGGGCTCCAAGGCAAGTTCTCGATCCATTTCATCATATCAAAATATATCAATAAAAATTAAATTTAAAAAAAAAGTCCTCCAACACAACAATGGAAACGAACTACATACAAAATTTAAAGTTGCTGAAACATGTTTGAATGCTCTAAATTTCAGTTTCATAGACATCCTATTCTTAAAATTTCCATACGAAATACTGTGGGCTAAAACAGTTACGTACATCATTGTATTATCTAAACTCCCTCCTGTAAATTTCCCACCACCCCCTACTCCATATACACACATACATGCACACAATTTAAGGATAGTTTGAAAAATTGCAAATTTCCATACAGTTTTGGAGTTGCCCTGAAAATTCTTTTTATATCTCCAAGTGCTTCAGCATTCCTACATACATGAATCAAACTCTCTAAACAATGCTTTATGCTGAACGCCTTTACTACTTCGTAAAGAAGTACGGAAACATACAGCTTAGATATGTATGTCTGCAATGTCTTTAACTTAGATAATTAACGCTATGCAAGCAAACGTACTATCTGTTATTGCTCTGTAAAAAAGTTATTTGCATATTTAGTATATCTCATACCAAACCATCTAATTGTCTAATTCACTAATACTTCATGGGGAGAACTGTGTATCCGCAATCAATGACTAAATTGTACAAATTGCCAACCTTATACTATTTTAATTATAATGTTGACTGTCTATAGAAGTGCACAAATCCAATTTGCATCTCCACATAATCCAGTTTCCCTTGTTTTCAATATTAAAGTGAATCTGGCAGCGTGCGGCATGCAGCTCACGAGCATTTGAACAACACACACAACACTGCACTTAGTTAACACTTCCTTTATGTGGCACAGTGCCAAATCACTTATTCGTTACTTTGCGCCTTAATATGAAGAACTTGGCAAGCCGGTGGGCAATTCTGCACCTGTTATGACACACGACCTGCATATTGAGGACTCTGGGTGCCGTGTGCCTCCTGAAGCTCACCTCATCATGCAGTGGTGCACCAATAGCTGTGTATGTAATCTCCAGCTTCCTGGACAGATGGGAAACTGACGATGTCATCGAAAGCATGTGTTACAATATTTGCGGTTAGTGCCTAGTTTCTTATGTAAAGCTAAAAGATCATTTCATTTTTTTCTGTTAGCTACAACTAAGATACAGTCTGGAAAAGAATGCGAGATAATGGAATCTGTTGCTTTGGAGAAAATGCCAGCCACCAGAATTCTCTTACGCTCACAATTACTACAGCGGAGTCTGGGCTCCCAGATTAAAACATTCCAAATCTAATCTTCCTCATCATAGATTCCATTTAATTCTCCATGCCCTTAATCCATATTGTGGATTAATTTACTCCCCTGTCATAGCAAAACAGAAAATACAACTTAACTCTCCAAGGAGGAATGGTAGACTCCGAATACTTTCCTCTCCTTCTCTGACTAATCTTTTAAGTCACAGGGTCAATAGCTGTTTCCAAACACGTTCCCGTAGACCATTATCTAGAAAAACTCAATTCACTATGACCTTTAAATTGAGCATGCTCTTTAATTAAACATCGATGAGGGGCAATTACTGAAAATCAATCCTTAGCATTTCCTTATTGTAGAACAATTTTCCGTTGCAGGGTTTATCTTCATGGAGTCTCTTATCCAAATCTTCCTGATTCTCATTTCTGTGAATGTATTTTTCAAGGGTATACATCCCCTTCCCCTGAGCTAGCTTACATGCTTCTTCAGACATACATTATTAAGTGCCTAGAAATGAAATAACCAAAAAAATCTGTTTCATACTTGTATTTTGTTTTGAGATTGGTCTTTAATGCTGTACCTGAAAGCATAATAGGTGATAGTTTTTTTAAGCCACTCTAGTCTCCGGAGAAATAACCCTCCAGTTCTTAGCAGAGACTTGGTACATAATAAATGAAGGGTCTGAAGCTCGATGTGAACTCAAAATTTTCCTGATTCAGACCCAGGGCTCTAATCATCTATTATCTAATTGACTCTAAACTCTAAGTTAAAAAGGAGTTACTAAATGGCATCAGTGGAAGAAATTTCTACAAAGGGAATTCCTCACACTAACAAAAATATAAGTCTAAACCAAAAGCAAAAAAAACCAATATGAAATTTAAAAATATACTCAAAAATACTAATTTAATAGTCCTAACTTGAAAAGGTGATACTTTACAAAACAGTTTAAAAAATTGGGGGAAAATGTATACAGAGGATATATATATATTTGATCATTCATTCACTTAACACCTCTTTAGGTACTCTATTATATATTGCCTACCTACTAATGAAGACAACAAGGAATATTTGATGAAATAACAACAGTAATGATATTAGTATCTCACATTTATATAGCATTTTGAATTTTTATAGTTTTATATAATTTTTATATCTTTAAATCTTTATGCCTTAAAAATTATTGAGAACTTCAAAGAGTTTTTGCTTATATGGGTTATATTTATCCACATTTATCAAACCAGAAATTAAAATTGACAACATTTTAAAATCTTTATTAACTTAAAATACTAACAAATATTAATATAACACATTTTTTTTTCAGAAAAAATTAGTGAGAAGTAGCCTTGTCATAAACATTTTTTTTGCTAATTTCTTTACTGCCTGGCTTAACAGAAGACAACTAGATACTTATATGTGCTTATTCTTTCAACTCATTATATACTATGTTGCTTTGGTTAGTGATATTTATATAGCACTGACTATGTCAGGCACTGTTAACCACTTCATACATATTATCTTACTTGATTCTCACAATAACCTTGGGAGGGAGGTGCTGTTATTATCCCCATTTTACAGTCAGGGAAACTGAGGCAAACAGATTAAGGAACTTGTCCAAGAAAATTCTGTCTTATATAGATATCTAGTCAGAACAGGGAGAATATCTTAATAAGTAAAAAAAAAGTTAGAATATTATTGTGAAAATAGTTTTAAACTAGTGGACCCTCTGAAAGGTTATCAGAGTCTATGAGCCACACTTTGAGAATAGCTGACATAGCATTACAAGTTTTCCAATGTATTTTACTTGTATTACCTCATTTGAGATCCACAGCAAAACTCCATTAGGGATATACTACAGGCATCAGAATTACCATTTTATATAATAAAAATTAAGCTCAGAAAGTTTAATTGATCTGCCATTGTCACATAGCTAGTAACTGTAGAAAGCAGAATTTGAGTCCAAGTCTTATTAAGCTTAGCACTCTATGTACTATGCTCTATGCAGGATAGTGTTACACTTTATGATGTCCTTGAAGGTTAGAGATCTAGGCAGATATTTAAAGCTGTCTCAGGGGCAGCTAGGTGGTGTAATGAAGAAAGCACGAGACACAGAGTCAGAAGGACCTGCAAATTCAGGCTCAGAGCCTTACTAGCAGTGTGACTTTGGGCAGGTCACTTAACACAGGTGTGTGTGTGTGTGTGTGTGTGTGTGTATGCGTATGTGTGTGTGCGTGTATTCATGTGGAAGATGGAACATGTATCTACTAGTCTTTCTCTCTTTGGGAAGTAAGCTCCTTGGGAGCAGGGACTACCTTTTGCCTCTTTTTGTATCCCTAGAGCTTAGCATAGGAGACACTTAAAAAATGTTTGTTTAATAGCCTATATTAATTCAACAGCTCTCAGGTGGCCAACTTGGAAGGGGGTACAAGAATTTGAGTGGTAGGATGAAAGGCTTGAAGCGTAGGGAGCGGTGTAGAGTAAATGAGAAATGAGAAGGCAACAGGAGGTTCTCCCTTCATCTGCTTCTAGCTCATTCCATTTTCTTTTAGCTCAGTCTCATTTATGCCAGTTCTACTCCCAAGAGGCATTTCTCTGTAACAGGTCTCTGATATGCTGTTGTGTCCCTTGGGCAAAAAGCAGCTCCTTCTAGGTGTTGAGACATTACGTCTGTGATACACTTTCTCATTCTTTAGCCTGCAATGCCTTGCTGAAAAGTAGCCCATGGGGAGATGAGTAAATTCACAGCTTCCTGTTCCTAAAGTTCCTAAAGAAACTCCTTTCAGAGACAATAGTCTGGGAAATGGGTGATGTGAGTGCCTGTTGTGTGATCTGCTGTTTTGTAATTTATCTCTGTCTCATGCTCCTATTTAAGAAAAAGGACTTAGCTATAAAATGACATCAGTTGTCTGGCTTGCTGAAGGGACAATCTGTGGAAATGGTGGCTCTTGAGCAGTGAATTGCTGATGACCTCTTAAGTAGAGTGGACCTGGGAATAGCCATCAGAGGCCTGGGTAATACACATGAAGTAATCTATATCATTCCCGAGCCAGGATAGGAAATGCCTTAGAATTCAAATGAAAACAGCATAGAGAGTATTCAACAGCTTCAAAAATAATGGAGAGCTTAAAGAAAGGTCAGGTGGAAAAATGGCTGGTGGATTTATCTCTGTGTGTACAATAAATAAACAAAACTGTGTCTGAGTTCTCTTCTGGATTACTATATTGCTCTCATCATAAACCTTCTCTTCTATGGCTTTTGTTTCTCCTCAACCTGTTGTTACAAGGGAGTCATTCAAACCAAGTTCTGATAGATTCAATCAAGAATTCTAAACTAATAAAGGTAACTACTTTTAAGTAAGGGTGAGATAGTCAATGACCCCTCAATTTATTATTAATCTGTTATTATTATAACCTATTAAATTTTATCTAGATTTATGTCAATGTTCTACCACATGAGGTTTGAATAAGGAAACAAGAGGAGCCTTGGGGGAGTAGGGAGTACTGAGAATGTGAGAGATTCAGAGTTGATATGACTTTTCAGGAAAATGAGTTTCTTGAGGCAATAATGGGGTCTAGGGGAACAGCCAGGTGGAAAAGATTGAGATGGCTACCCTAAACCCTCTCCTTAAAAGGAGGATATGGGAGGAGCTTTCTGATGTCCACCCTCCACTTTCTCTAATCAGAGAGAAGAAGGGGACCCAAGGCAGACAATTTGGTCAGCGTGTCATCTAAGCCTTTATCACAGTTAAAAACTATAAATAGTTCAGGACCAGGAGCAGTTCCCAAAGGCACTCTACTTGAATGCTTTCCCTTCAAGTTTATATCAAATCATTAGTGGCCCCTACTTTGGTTAGCCCAGTCAATCGATTCAGAGTTCCTCCACATGTACTTTTGTCTGGTCCGTACCTTTCCATCTTTTTCACAAGACTAGCATGAGAAGCTTTATCAAATGCTTTGCTAAGATATGGGTGGTCATCACATTATTTATATTATACATAAAGTACTTCACAAAAGTTAAAACATAATTAAATTAAATATCTGTCATTACTGCAAAAGTAACTGAGGTGAAAAATTAGCTTTAAATGCAAAGGTTTTTGTTTATCTGCCTAATCCTACATTGCTTCTGGAAATCAAGAAACCTAGATTCTCTCTTTTCTCCTTCTAATCAGCAGTTTCAACCTGGACAAGTTCCTGAAATTCTGTGAGATGCAGCTTCAAGATATGTAAAATTATCTATGAGATCCTTTCCATGTCTATCATTTTATGACTTTCCTCTTCATTATTGCCCTCTTTATTTTTCCTTTTTTAAAGTTGCAATCAGATGACTTCTTTGTTTGCCTTGAGGTACCTGGGTTTTCTTTTCTTCTGTTTACTAAGTCTCATTTGGTCTGAAAGTCAATGCAGTACTCATCTTTTTTTCAACTTTTAGACATTTTTATTTAAAGTTTTGAGTTCCAAAGTCTATCTATCCATCCCTCCACTCTTCCCTTCCTGAGACAATAAGGAATCAGTTATAGGTTATACATGTGCAATCATGTAAAACACTTCCATAGTGGGACTCATTTTTTCAAGGAACCCCAAAATAGTCAAGAGTACCATCAGATTTCATCTAAATTATTCATCTAAATATATTATTGAATATGTAGATATATATTGAATATCTGCTTTTTTGCAAAAAGCTTTAGTAGAAATGACTCTGGGGGGTAAACACTGGAATTTGAGTTAAGTCCTTTTCAGTGTGTCACTTCCTATGATAATGATTACAACAATTGCATTTGACTGGCTATCTTATAGAGCTAAGATTTTGACTGGCATTTCTTCCTTTTTTACATAAATGGAATAACAGGCTGTTCTGATGAAATGTTTATCTGAAACATTTTATAGTTTTGCGACTAAGAAACTGTCATCTACACTATTAAGCCCATGCCATAAATGGTTTTGGCACCTCCTCTATCAACCACAACCACTGTAAAATGGAGAGTTGCAAAATTTTTCCAAATAATTTTACCCCTTCTTCCAAAAAAAAAAAGTGTATTGAGGAAAAGAAAAAAAGAGAATTTTTTCATCCAATTATCTATTTTTTTAAAACCTTGAATTCAACAAAATGATCCCCTAGCTTTGTTTCATTGGGCAAGTAAAACAAAAATCAAAATTTTACTTTAATAATACTGAAAAAAGAGTAACTTAAAGGTTATTATGCAAGGTCTTTGCAAACTCAATGTACATGCTGATCTGGGAATGGTTAAGAAAGGTGATGAGGACAGAGCTAATCAAAATAGAAAAATGTCAGGGCACACTCTTCCTGATACACTGACTGTCCTTCCAAATTGCACTCTACTCAGGAGAAAATTTATTCCTGGGAATTAAATGGCTGCTCTGTTCAGCCCCATGCAGAGATGATTGTCTTGTTCAATTGAGGACCATTGTTTCCATTTTTTCTCTCTCATATTGGCAGGCAGTTAGACTGGCATGCACCTGTATTCAGTTCACTTTGTCTTTTCTCCCTATCTTTATTTAAAGATGAAAAATCAAATACATAAATATCAGAACCCCAATTTTCCCTTATATTTTAACTGCTGTTTTATAATAACAAGTATTTACCCAAGGACCAGTATGATATTGTGTGTAGAGTTATTCTTGGCATCAGAACGATCTGGGTTCAAGTCTCATACTAAATCAAGTGAATTTTTGATGATCCAGAAAATGCTTTTAAGCTTAGAATTGCAGAAAACATATCAACCTATCATGGTCAAGCAAGTTTCCTTATCCTTCCATTTTATCTAGTGTTAGCTGGACTCTCAAAGACCATAATTTCCAATTCCCTCATTTTAATCTGCAGCAACTGAGACCCTGAGATGCAGAAAGATTTGCTCAACATCAGCCAGGTAGTGTGAGGGGCGAAGTTTGAACCCAGGTTCTCATGAAGCCTCCTCAATGACTAATAATAATAGCGACAGGACATATCTCTCTAGTAACCTCATCAATATGTTCTATTGTGTATTTTTAGAAAACAATGAATCATCAAGACAGATTCTTCTTACTATCACAATTAATTCTTGGTAATAAGCTGAAAATTTAAGGATGTACATTAATTCCTCATGGCTACCACCAGTTCTCTAACAAACAGTTTCTTACACTCGGTACTATGGACTAAAAATGTATAATGATTGGTTATTACCTTCATTATCACAGGGACCTATATTTTGGCTTCAGTTTGGAAGTCAGTATTTCTAGCCACTTTCCATATCACTGGGATAGATGCTCTCTGCCAAACACATTACAGTAAAACCTTGATTAATGTACTGAATGTGTTCTAGTGAACCCAAGGGAGTAACTAGTGATGATAATTTCAGGCACCACAGCAGGACAGCTGGGGAGATGTTTTTGGTCAGAGTAGATTTTCCTGGCAACCTTCAAATAATGCCATGCAAGCAAGTTCCTCCATGGTATAGTGCTGGAAAGAGTATTAACTCCTTCATTCCATCTTTAGATTAGTTAGCCTAATTCACTGAAAACCTTACTTACATAAAAAAGAGGCAATCAAAGGTGTAAATATTACCCAAGCGTCTCCTTATGAGGTAGGACAAGAAAAGAGGTTCCTTCCTGCTAGCATAGATCTAGTCACTTCAGTGACATAAATCTGAAGGGGTCTTTTTCTGAAGGGTTTGATAAAAGGCTCAGAATTTAAACAACAATCTTTAGCAAAGATACCCTATGAAGGATAGAAAGCCCCAGAGTCCAAATTTAATCTTCTAGGTATGACTGATACACTGTAATTAGTGTGAGCTCTGGGTAATGGGCAGTGGGATATGATATTCATTTTGATGGCTAAGGTCCCTTTCCTCTCACAGAAAAACAGCCTGGATTGATGAGGACTGGGTACGAGGGGGTAGCCAGTGCTCACCTCAGATAAGACTTCTAGCTGTGTAATCCATTTGCTTTATATAATATGCTAACCTGTCTCCATTTATCTATACTTATATAGTCCCCGCTCCTTACCCCATGATTCTGATGCCTACCATAGCTGTCATTCCAAGTAGCCTGAACTCTGACATAAACGCAATATTTTTGTTTATGCCAAGAATTTATGGAAAAAGAAATATTTCCCCATTCCCTTACAGGTGAAAATCATGAGCATGGCCATGATATGTTACCAGTCATAGAATCTGCATCAACCCTGAATGTCTTGGCAGAGCACCACATTATTTCATTATTTATTGTGAAGACCAAAAGATAAATCACCACCATGCAAACACAAACAAACAATGGGGAGATGACAAACCCACTGAAATACTCATGTACTGAAATAAAAGTAGTATTAAGAGATATTAGAGTAAACAGTCTAAAGACATCAGGAGGGCATCAGGTTCCTTTTGGGAAGGTGGGAAAAGTGACATTGAAAATAAACTTCATCTAGTTCACCATTTTGCCACAATCTGGCCATACCTATGCATCCCAAAACAAGTATGTCTCTCTGTAGGATGTCCCAGAATTTGCTATACAATTTTAAGCTAATATAACATATAATATAGTAGCATATACATATACATATATATATATAGCTTATACATAACAATAAGCTTATATGCTAATAAACTATACAAGCTTACAATTGCACTAAGATGTTTGGGACACCATGTATCCACATGTGTGTTTGTGATGTACACTATGTAGACAGTCTATAAACAAAGAATAGTATAGGCATTCAGAATAAATTGAAAGTTATGCATACCTTTATCTATTTAATGTTATTTTTTCTTAATATACTTCAATGTTAATGACCTAAAATTGCACAAGACTAATGAGACAAAAAATATGTGACCTTGCCTTCAACATCAATCGTGACTGTTTAACAATGAGTTTTGGAGTGGAAAGAATCAATAAATGATCATTTAAATTTTAAACTTCTACTTCAACATTATGGGTAATTTCTGGTGAGTTACTGAGCCTCCTGTTTAAAAACTAATCCTGAGGAAAATGGTTACCAGTCATTAAGATTTTAATTTCAGCTATAAAACAAAGGGTGGTTAAGCTTAATAAATCTGTATGGTCATCACAGAAAAAGTGTGACTGATTATGAATGGATTACCGTTGTTTTAATCAATAGTTTATAAAATCATAGTTCTTTGAAGGACAGCATCAGTATCTGAACAGGGGTGGCCAAAATAGGTGATCCCTTGTTATTTAATGAACTATTTTACCAGTAGGAACAAAGTGCTTTTTAAAAAAATTTATAATACCATATGGGCATATGGACATATGGATGCCTCATAAATGTTTTACATCAAAATGCTATTTTTACATTTTCAACATAACAAATATACTAAACAGGTGTTTTCAAATGTCACACTTTAAACAGCAGCAATTTAATTAGCATAACAAATTCACAGTTCATGGTAACGTCCCTGAAATATTAGTGGAAAAGATGTCTTATCTCAACCATGCTTCACCTATATAGTTATAGGAGGCTTTGCTCTTTCCATTATCTCCCCCAGTTCAAAGAGGTAAGAGGATAGTTCCATAATTTCTGTGGTCATTGCTTAATCATACTATGATGCAAAAGACTACTCTGATGCCTTATTGCAGGGTTAAGATAATGCAGCATCTCCCTAGTCACCATTCCCATCTATTCTATATGTGTTAGAGATATTAGAAAACAAGCTCCTTGAAGGCAGAGACTATCCTCACATGTATATGTGTCCCTTGCGCATGGCTCATAGTAAGGGGTAAAATGCATTTTTTCACTCATTAATTCATGCATTCACTTATTCCTGAAAACTATTCCAGATGAAGACAAGGAATGGCAGATTCTACCAAATTACAAAAGTTGTTGTGTAAGTCTCAAGCAAAGATGTACATTCTAGTTGCTCTAGGACCTGTCTAGCTAGGAGTCATCCATCTAGAAGGATGACTACTAGGTGAATTATTAATAATTACTACTAATAATTAATGATTAATAATGAAACCATCTATCTACAAAGGCAAAGGGAATGCGACATCTTTTGAATGTGAAGAATTTTTCTGAAAAAAAAAACAGATGGTAAAATGTAGAGTAGTTACTTTTTATTTCTAGTAACATAAGATCCTTAAGGGCATTTCCCCCTTCCTATTACAGTTCCTAGTACTCTGCTTATCATGCAGTAGGTGCTCAGCAGATGCTTGATGGAATTTGTTCAAGTAGGGTGCTATACTGTGAGCAACAAAGTGATGAGAGCAGGCTATGAGCCAGTTCTCTTAGGACATTTATAGAACGTTGCCTTCAGAAATAAGCTTTAATATTTTTCCTGCCATATTTGCTATACTTCTAATTAATTTACCTAAAATATATATTTAAATATCTTTTTAGACTAGAAATTTGATATGAAAATCAAAAACTTGGAATCTTTTATTTGTTTAGGTATGATTCATTTTTCCATTAGAATTTAAGTTCCTTGAGGACAGGGTCTATATTTGTTTCTTCTTTGTATCTCCATAACAGCATATTGACTGTTTATTAGATTATATTGGAGAAACAGTTTAAGATTTTCAAAGTAACCAGCCAATATCATCTTGGGAGGAAGGAGTTAATAACACTCCTTCTGGTTCCAGCCTTATGAGTAGGAAGATGAGAAAACTGATTATATAGTGTTACTTCACAGGTGCCAAGAAGGTTCCCTCTGACTTTTAATAAGTTGCTAGATGTCTTTAGATTAAAAAAAAGCACATCTGAAAAATAATGAGGGGGTAGAAAAGGGAATAGGAACTGAGGATATAGTAAATCACTGATGATCCTAGGCTCGAAATAACAGTTAGGTATTCCAGTGGCTGATAGAACTGCACAAGGTACATAAATGGTCCATGATAACTATGACTGGCTTACTACTATTATGTGTATTTTTGCTTTCTTTTGCTAGAACAATAAAATCAATTCACTTACCAAAGCTGGTAGCACCTTTGTGCTACCAATAAAATAGTTGTTTGGTAAACGTTCCTTCTATTAAGCAGTTTCATTTTAAAACTCTGTGTTGCAAATTTATGATTTGGTCATTTAAGTTTGCCAATGATCAGTGCCCAAAGTAGGAGCTTTATCTTCTGCTCAAAAGTGAATTTGGTTTACTCCACAGTTTTTGAAAGCTATGTGCATAATCATAGAGATCTGAGCATGTGTTCTGCATGGAAACATTAACGACAAATAAAACCAGGGATTAGTTTCTGACCTGGACTCTATATGAATAAATGTTCTACTGCAGAACAGAGATTTGGGCCCAATAAAATGAACATCAATTTGATTAATTTCATATTATTCAACTCAACAATCTGTCGACTGTGCTAAGGTGAGGTCAGAAGACCAGGAAGCCTTTCACTTGAGAAACCAGACTCTGAGTTCTCATTCATTAACTTTTTAATGTTTAATTTACTACCCTGGCTCAAGCTAACTTTTGTTCCAAAGGATCTTGAGTGGATATAAGAAGTCAATGGGAAGCTTTTTTTAATGTTTTCAGTATGCAAAACATCTCAGGAAAAGCTGAAGGATGATTCTGGGCACTTAAATTGAGTCAATCAGACATATACAAAGACCAGTACATGACCAAAATTATCCCCTCTCAGCAGAATTACCATTCCAATTAAGCATAGTGAATGCTTTGGGGGATTATTAGGTTTAAATTAGCTTGCTGGGTGACAGTCTAATTAAATGGCTTCTGCCATTAAGGGCAACCCAGTTAAGACTACTGGTGTTTGCACAACTTTCCTAACTAGTTGGCAGACTGGTTCACTCTTTGGGGTCAAGCAAATCTAAAAAACTGCAATGCATAAAGGAACTGAGTCTCATCTCCAGGAAATGGTACCAGCTGTCTTTGAAAACTCTGTCAACCCCTAATAACATTCCAGAAATTTCTTTTCTCCAGATTTCTCTTTAAAAATCAGTGACCCTTTTTCCTCATCATGGATGTCCTCTATTGCTAAGGGAAAAAAAAACTCTCATCCAGCTTTCTGTGTCAGTCCCAGGGAGTGAAAAAACCTTCAAATCTGCTAGAATTCTAGTCGCATTCTACCTACTCGGACTCGATGTGGTTCTACTGTTCTCTACAACCCACTAAAAATGTCTGCCAAAAGACAAGAGGGGGGCTGCTGATCATCTGGCACCAGTTCCATGTGCATGAACTAAAGGAGAAAATATGATTTCTGTGCTGCATTCCAAAATGCAAATAGGTGATACTTATGGAAGTCTACAGTTTTCTAAATCTCCAAACTCACAAGATCCAACAAAAGACCTGCAAAAAAAAATGCTTCCATTCATTGACCAAAAAAGTCATCTAGAAATGAACACACCTCTTCTGGAAAGTATTTACAGGCCTGTGATATAGGGAGTGAGGAAGAAAGTAAAGTAAATTAACACTTATTAAAATGGTTCTTTGTCAAGAGCTGAGATGTCAGACAGGAAGTTTACTGGAGAGTGAATGCAAAGAAGACATGATTGCTTTCATACAGAAATTACAATTTACACAGAAAGACAAAGCAAGCCCACAAAACATATGAATAATGCTATTACAGAACCATATCACTAAAGAATACACATTTTTATAAGACATGTCTACTTTGAGGTGCTAGGGAAAAGTATGATTAGGCAGGAATCCCTTTCAGAACATCCCAGACCATTATGTTGTCCCTGCTTTGAAACTTTCTCCTGAAGAAAAACTGCTTCCTTATGGCTTAATATAAAGAAACATCTTCTATGACTGAACCTTGTAATGTTGACACACAGATGCCAATTTTGTCCTCTAGAACAAAACAAGGTAAATCTTACATGGAGATTAATTATAAGGATCTGAGTTTTCAGTCAAGAATTGAAGGAAGAAAATGACATATTGGCACATATATACAAATGCATCTTTATCTCATTATCTCCTTCCTTCTACCTCCGTTCAGTGTGTTACCAAGATCTACTGATTTCACTTTAGTGACATCTCTTACTTATGGTCCTTTTCCCCCTCAAATGATTGTCAAGTATCAATTTTTCAGTCCCTTCACCATCCTCATTGATTTCTGCTGGAAACATGTCAGGGTCCCATCTTGTTGATGTTTTTTCTAAAATCTGGTTCTTAGGACTAAACACAACATTTCAGATTTGGAATGACCAGATTGATTGACTCTTCCATTGTCCTCCTTATTCTGGACCCCATTCTTCTTTTGAGGCAACCTAAGACTGCACTGTTTTTTGTGGACTGTCATATTACCCCTCTGATTTAGACTGAATTTGCAACACCCTGAAACCTACAAGGTTGTTGTTTGTTTTTAATAATATGAAGTAATTTCTAGTCATTTCTCCTCCCATCCTATACTTCCTATACTATATGCTAAATTTTTTAACTCCAGTGAGTGACATTACATTATCAAATTCAACATGTTCCAGGGACTTTTTCTTCCAAAACTACCTATCTTCTAAGTGTCTTAATTTCTGTTGATAATAACACCATCTTATCAGGAATTCAGGTCCAAAATCTTGGAGTTTGATTTCTTCTGTTTCCTCAAATCTCCTATTCTTTTCCCCTCCACTTTCATCTTCATTCATACATTTTGTTCTTATATTACAAACATTAAAAAAAAAATTATTCTCACTTCATAAGAAATCCCTTGTAGCAAAACCCATAATATAGTGACCTCTTCTGCAAACTCATGCAACATTTTACCTTAATCCTGTCCTCATGTCTTCCTAGAGATGGCTACCATTAGACACAAATATGTACACTCACACACACACAATCACAAAATCATTCTATACATACTTCTATTTATCAATTCTTTCTATGGATGCAGATAGCACCTTCCTTCATAGGTCGTCTGTAATTAATTTGGGTACTTACAATACTCAAAAGGTTTTGACGTTCCAACTTGTTCTTAAAACAATGTTGTTATTTTCTACATTCATTCTCTACTACATGTTATTTTCTACATTCTCTGCTCATTTCACTCTTTGTTATTTCATGCAAATGTATTCCAGTTTTTCCAAAATCACTGAGCTTAGCATTTCTTATAGCCTTGTAGCACTCCATCATGATCATATACCACAACTTGTTTAGCCATTCCCCAACTGACAGGCATTTCTACAATTTCCCCTTCTTTGCCACCACAAAGAAAGCTGTTATAAATATTTTAGAACCTCTCTTTTGGGTACAGGCCTAGCAGTGACCAGTACAGCTAGATCAAAGGGCCTGCGCTGTTTAGTAACTTCGTGTGCATACTTCCAAATTGTATTCCAGAATGACTGTACCTATTCATACATCTACCAATTGTGCTTCAATATGCCTGTCTTCCCATAGACCTTTCAACATTTATTATTCTTTTTTGTCATCTTTGTCACCTTGATGGGGATAAAGTAGAATCTCAGAATTGCTTTAATTTCTATTTTTCTAATTAGTAGTGATTTGAAACATTTTTAAATGACTATAAATGGCCTAGGTGTCCTCAATATGGAAGAAATTAGATTTAGACCAACACCATCTATTTTATATGAAGATAAGCTTCAAATGGATATGTGACCTAGAGAGAGGCATGAGCCTCATACACATTCTGCCATTATACACAAGTTAGAGAAACATGGAACAAAAAATGTCACATCATACACAAATTAGAGAAACATGGAACAAAAGCTCATGACCAAACAAGGGATAGAGATAATTAGGTAAGATAAAATGGCAACCTTGATTACATAAAATTAAAAAAAAAATTTGAACACATAGATATAATAAAGCTAATATTAAAAAGGAAACAATTTTTTGGAAAAAAAATTTTACAACGCTTTTCTTATAAAAGCCTCATTTCTAACATATGTCAGGAAATAATTCAAATTTATAAGATAATTCATAACTGGTCTAAGGATATTAATAGACAGTTACTGGACCTCCCATGTGATAATGTGTCAGCTAAGGATATTAATAGACAGTTACTGGACCTCCCATGTGATAATGTGTCAGCTTTATTGATTCTATCAGTATCTCTGATATCCATCTCCTACCCTTCTAGACATACTACCAGTATGGTACTTCCCTATATGCCTATAGAATGTCATATAAAACTGTCATAGTTCTATTTCCAATCGCACTTCTCCGACTGAAGCATTTCCGTTAAATTTCATCTTTTTAACTTAGCTCATCATTCCAGTAATAACCAGGAACATGATCAATCTACCATTAAAAAAAAAAGCATCTTATGGGTTTGCACACTACCTAGGACAGAACATCCCAGATACAGTAAGTGTTCAGTAAATGCTATTTATGCTTGGATATAGTACTGGGACTTTTTCTTTGGGAATTGGAAGTTAACAGCTCCTCTGCCTCTAACAGCACTTTCTTTTTGTTCCCAATAAAGTAGTGGATTTGAAACCAATAAAAAACAAATTGCATCTTCACAATGGAAAAAAAGGAAAACTTTCTGTAGATTACTGGGAAAAAACTATCATTGCTTTCAATACAGTCTAGTTATATTTTGTGTCAGTGGCAGATTGGTTATAAATCAGAGTCAAAGGAAATATCTCGAGTGTTTTTAAAAAATGAAATCTCTAGGTACATTAGAACTAGGTCACTTCACTGAACTCTTTTTAAAAAGCCATTTGTAAACAGCCATCATCAATGACAGTGTGACTGCCACCTTCACCTTCATCATTATCTTGAATGTTCCTATGAAGAGGTAACTTAGTAAGAATCTAGAAAACTCTATAATAATATAGGAAAAACAGTATCGGTGCAATTACTACAATCATCTTTTTGACCTTGATCAAGCACTCATCGCCTCTATCTCGGATTACCGCAATAGCCTTCTGATTAGTCCTCCTTCCCAGCTACTCTCTCCATTCTAACCTGTCTTCAATTCAGCTGCCAAAACTGTTCTTCTAAAGTGAGGCTGTGACCATGAGCTCCTTGGGCTCATGCCTCTCTATTACTTACAGCATCAAACAAACTCTTGTGATATGGCATTTAAAGCTTTTCATTTCATACCCTTCCTACCTTTCTAGTCTTATACTTCACTCACTTACATGTGCTTTTTGACTTAGCTAAACTGGTCTACTTGCAGGCCCTTGAATACAACATTCTACTTCCAGTCTCTTGTTTATTTTTAACAAGTATCCCCCATTACTAAAATGCTCTGTCTTCTCTCACCTCTGACTCTTCATTTCCCTGGCTCCTTTTGGGATTTAGCTTACTTTTCCTTACACACTCTATACAGGAGACTTTTCCTGTTCCCCCTTTCTACTCCATGCCTACTACTCTCAGATTACCTCACATCTATGCTGTATATTTCTTGTATGTACCTGGTTATTTATGTGAGGTCTGCCTCTAGTAGATAAATTCCTTGAAGGGAGGAACAGTTTTTGTCTTTCCTTGTATACCCAGTGCTTAGTACAGTGCCAAGCACATAGAAAGGGCTTGATAAAGGACTGTTGACTAATTCACTCATTCATTTATCTTTTACAACCCTTTGCAAGCCACTATTTATCTAGTTGAGGTCTTCGAGTAGCTAAGGCTATCTGGGGTTGATGATCAAGAGTCTGAACCTCAGGTAAGTACACTTAAATATAAGAATCAAGAGTATTTCACCTAAGATGGTAAGGTAACTCAAAGTCTAGCATTTTGGATCCCCAAAGGGCTCCTTAAAACATGCAGAGGCACAGAATGATCTTAGGGATATGTAACTCTCTAACCAACATACCACAATGAGGAGTTTTATTTTGATCATGTATTTCTACCAGAATACTCTATTTACAAGATATCTTAAAACAATCCAAAAGATTATAAATATAAAAGAAACTACAAATTTGAGTTTTTCATTTTTGATATCTAGTAATGTAATAAAGGCTCAACAGACCATGGAGCATGAGAAATAGCTTAATGTACACACCTTGCAATTTTTTTCCTCTTGTCAGATGGAGTACCTATTTCATGAAACATTCATAACTATAGCAAGTCCTGGATGGATTGAAAATATCAAATGTCTATGCTACTAATCATATCTAGTATCCTGGGATGTTTTAAGAATTATCTGAAAGTATGTGGATGAGAAATAAAACTCAACTAAACTAGCTGATGAGTCTTCTAACCCTATGATTCTCTGAATAAAACTAGTATCTTCGTTTTCTGCTGCTCTACATGTATGTCTGCATCTCGCAATTATCTTTTGCTGCCTTCTAATGTTGGTAAATGGCATATCCCAAAGCCATCTTACCTCAAAGTAGCTTAAGTGAAAACCATCAAAAAATCTATTTTTTATTTGTTTGCTTCATAACAGGGACCATGATTGTACATTGAGCAGATGTATAACTGCTTGTAACCGTGGCATTAGAGCATCCAACTAGCTAAAGGGCTAGAAATATAATCATGGTCTTCAGTTATTAGGTGTTTGTAAAGAAACTGGAAAGAATAATGTTAAGACTTAAAGATCCAATTTTTGGAAGACCTATCAGTGTGGGCATTTGGAGATTCATTTTGCAATGTATATTTTGCCATATATAGCACATTCAGCACTATAAAGGTGGATAAACTGTTGCATGACTTTGGTGTAGTTCCCATAGAGACATGTAAGAATATCTTCAGCTTTATTGATAATATGAACTAGGAACAAGAATACAAGTTTTACGTCAAGTCAAAGCTTGACTCTTTGCAATGTCTCCTCATGGTTCCTAGTTCAGATCCCAGGGTCCAAAAGAAGAAGCCACTAGTCTCTGGAAGGCATCAAACAGAAGTTGGATAATCACTATTGGGGTATGTTTTGGGGGACATGACTTTGGGGATGGCCAATGAGGTGCTTTATAAAACAAAGTCTGTGATTCTGCAATCATTTTGCATATGACAGTCCTTCAAATACTTATGTCTTCTCTTCTCCACTTCCTCACTGAAATAAACTTAAAACACCTCACTTTGTGAACCTCCTCTAGACACTAAAAAAACTTGCTGGTATCTTTCCTAAAATGTATTGTCCAGCTTTCCATATAAGGTCTGACCAGTATAAATTACTGTACATTCTCACTTTCTTATTAATGGAAGTTATACTTCTTTCAATAGAACCCAAGATTACCTGAGAATTCTAGGCTGCCATGTCATACTTTTGTTTCACATTCAATCCAAAGATCACAAAAACCTTAAGCCTTTTTTTCACAGAAATTCCTGTTTAGCCATAACTACCAAAACAACTTAAGAAGGTGATTGTTTGCATCCAAATGGAACATTGTATTTATCCCTATCAAATTTTATCTTGTTCAATTTGGCCCAGTGCTTTAACCTGTCAAGGTTCCTTGGGGTCCTGCCTTCCTCTGTCTTCTAGTATGTTAACTTAACTGTTCCTCCAAATTTGGGGTCATTGGCCTTCACCTTCCCTTGTACTATTGTTTATGAGTCTTCAATATCACATTCTTGATTTTTCAAAATATGCTAAATAATCAAAGCTTGGTTTCAGAAATAATCAGAAATGGTAAATGACTTTCTCATTATTTCCCTTTCTGAAGTCTCTGAAATTGCATTGTCACAGGTGTAAATCAACTGGTGCATGGATCAAAGTAGACATTCTGAACTGAACAGACAAAACTGGAAGAGCTCCGTTCATGATGACCCACTTTAAGAATAAACAAAGATGAAGCAAAATAGTTCCAAGAAATGTGCACCAAGACAGGAAAGAGAGTTTTTTAAAAGCATCCCCTCATGCCCCTACGGATGGAAGACAAAGAAGATAGTGCCACAGGGGAGCAGAAAAGCCCAAGTAATTAGTGCCAGATCAGCAGGGATAAAGGAGAAAGGAAGTAGCAATACCTACTTGGAAACAATTTCCTCCAAAGACTTCACAGATAACAGCTTAAGGCACCTACTATTTGCATTAAAACCCTGGAAGACGTCTGCTAACTGCTGATCAAATGAACTTGGTTGGCAAGGAGTATCAGCTAATGGGAGGAAAGACTGAAAAGACCAAAAACAAAAGGCAGGAATGCAATTGTTAAAAAGTTTATTTTTTAAATAGGACAGCCAGATGACAGAGACCCCAGTGCAAGGAACAAGCTATCTGTCACATCAGTGAACAATGAGCGTTAACAAGAGCTATGGAGAATGACGGATATCAGTTCCAACAAATATGGAAAGCAAGAGGAAATTCTAGGTGCCTATAGATATATACTATGTTTCTGTTTGTTCCTGAAACAAGGATTATATTTATCTATTGCTTTGTCGTGCTGTCATAGGAGAAACTAAAGGACTAAAGGAATGCTTCTCTATTATTCAGAATATCAGGGAGAATTAAGCTTTCATGGAAAGAATGGAAATGATGTTTCAAGAGAAAAAAGAGGCATAAAGAGAATACAAAAAGACAAAAGGAAGTCCATACCTTTTGAAGGGCAAAAGAATGTAACACAGAAAGGGAGAAATAAGGAGAAAAATCCCAGAGAGTTTAAATAACAATAATCTGGTAAACACCAGTCATTGAGTCTGCATTCTCTATTTATAGTAATATTTACAATTTTCAATACCCTCACCTGAGAAGGTTACTATGATGGTTTTAGGAGGAGATCCTTAGTGATACCACCATTTCATAAGCACAGAGCTAAGGCATGTTCAAAATCTTTCCCTTTTTTCAGTTTTTATCATTTGAACTTCACAAAATAAAGGGAACAAAGTTCACCCCAAAACAGTGAAAATTCTGATTATCCCTTTGCCAAATATGCCCTCCTTTCTATCACACCTCTCGTTTCCCTTATCCCTATCTTCTCTCTTTTCTTGGAGGGCAATATAGATTTACATACCCCATTAACTATATTTCTTATTTCCAAGTTCTATGCAAAAACAGTTTTCAACATTCGTTCCTAAAACTTTGAGTTCCAACTTCTCTCCCTTCCCTCCTCCCCACCCACACCTACTGAGAAGGCAAACAGTTCAATATAGGCTATATATGTGTAGTTTTGCAAAAGACTTCCATGATAGTAATGTTATGTAAGACTAACTATATTTCTCTCCATCCTATTCTGTCCCACATTTATTCTATTCTCTCTTTTGACCTTATCCCTCCCCAAAAGTGTTTACTTCTAATTACTCTCTCCTTCCATTTGCCCTCCTTTCTATCATACCCCCACCCTACTTGTCCCCTTCTCCACTTATTTCCTGCAGTGTGAGATAGATTTTCATACCAAATTGAGTGTGTATTCCATCCTTAAGCCTAATGTGATGAGAGTAAGCTTCACTTTTTCCCACTCACCTCCTCTCTTTACCCCTCCACTGAAAAAGCTTTTTCTTGCTTGTTTTATGAGATAATTTGTTCTATTCAATTTCTCCCTTTCTCCTCCCAATTATTCCTCTCTCACCCCCCTTCCTTAATTTTATTTTTTAGATACCATCCCTTCCCATTCAACTCACACTGTGCTCTCTCTCTCTCTCTCTCTCTCTCTCTCTCTCTATATATATATATATATATATATATATGTATATGTGTGTGTGTGTGTATGTGTATAATCCCTCCAACTATCCAAATATTTAGAAAAGTTTCAAGAGTTACAAATATTATCTTTCCATGTAGGAATGTAAACAGTTCAACTTTGGTAAATACCTTAAGATTTCTCTTTCCTGTTTACCTTTTCATGCTTCTCTTGACTCTTGTGTTTGAAAGTCAGATTTTCTATTCTGCTCTGGTCTTTTCATCAAGAATGCTTGAAAGTCCTCTATTTCATTGAATGACCATTTATTCCCTTGAAGTATTATACTGAGTTTTGCTGGGTAAGTGATTCTTGGTTTCAATCCTAATTCTTTTGACTTCTGGAATATCACATTTCAAGCCCTTCAGTCCCTTAATGTAGAAGCTGCTAGATCTTGTGTTATCCTGAATGCATTTCCATAATACTCAAATTGTTGCTTTTGAACTGCTTGCAATATTTTCTCCTTGACCTGGGAACTCTGGAATTTGGCTACAATATTCCTAGGAGTTTCTCTTTTCAGATCTCTTTCAGGAGGTGATCAGTGGATTCTTTCAATATTTATTTTACCTTCTGGTTCAAGAATATCAGGGCAGTTTTCTTTGATAATTTCATGAAAGATGGTACGTAGGTTCTTTTTCTAAACATGCCTTTCAGGTAGTCCCATAATTTTTAAATATCTCCTGGAACTATTTTCCAGATCAGTTGTTTTTCCAATGAGATATTTCACACATTCTCTTCTATTTTTTCACTGTTTTGGTTGTGATTTGTAATTTCTTAGTTTCTCATAAAGTCATTAGCTTCCATCTATTCCATTCTAAATTTCAAAGAACTATTTTCTTCAGTTAGCTTTTGAAACTCCTTTTCCATTTGGCTAATTCTGCTTTTTAAAACATTCTTCTCCTCATTGGCTCTTTGGACCTCTTTTGCCAATTGAGTATTTTTTAAAGGTGATATTTTCTTCAGCATTTTTTGAGTCTCTTTTAGCAAGCTGTTGATGCACTTTTCCATGATTTTCTTACATCACTCTCATTTCTCAAGGAAAGAAAAAAAAGAGAAGAAAAGAGGAAGGAAGGAAGAGGGAGGGATGGAGGTAGGAAGTAAGGAGGAAAAAAGAAAAGAAAGAAAAAAGTAGGAATAAAAGAAAGAAAAGTGAAAACAGTATACTTCTTTCTATTGAACTTGGATTTCTGATAGGATAGTATTTCTTTCAAGAGAAATGAAGGCATGGGAGGATAGGTAGGTTTGCAAACAGGTTAAGGAGTTTTACCTGGGACATTCAGAGTCTGATAATGTAAAGTAATGTAATGTTTGATAATTTAAACTGATATAACTCCATACTAGAGTTAAAAGAAAGTCAGCTTTACTATAAGAAGTATAAGATGCTGGGGGAAGTCATGGCTAGGAAATAGTTTGCGTTTAAAAAAAGGACACAACTCTGTGCATTTCAGGGTACTAAAATTTTATTCTGCATCAACGTTAAATAATAGGTACAAGATTATAGCACAAATAGAATTATAGAATGGCTTCATGGTGAACTATGACAAAGTGGCATTAATTAAATCACTGAAGGCTTTCTAGAGAAAGGAAACCTAGAAGATGGCTCAGAAGGTAAGGAAAATGGCAGTGTCAGCAAATACGACTTAACAAGTCATAGGATCATAGCCAAAAACCTACAGAAAGCCCTGAAAGGGCACCTACTCCAAATGCTTATTATACAGATGAGCAAACTGAGGTCCAAAGAAGTAATGATTGGTGTCAGGTCACAAGGCAATAAGAAGCAAAGGCAGGGTATAAGTCTGAGACCCAAATTTCAAGCCCCTTTCATTCAACCATAAGAAAAGTAACAGGCAGACTGGCATGAAGATCGCTGGGGTGACCTATGGGGCACAGGGCTGACCAACCTTAACGAGTTTAAATTTGAGAAATAGACAATAGGGAACCACTGTGGAGTTCCTAAGCTGGGGAGTGACATGATGAAAACAGTACAATGAGGAAGAGATGATTCTGACAACTGTATGTAGGATGGTTGGGGGAAGGGAGAGTTACTTAATTAAAAAAAATATTTATTGAGTAACTTGTGTACAGAAACTGTAGTAAGGGACATGAGGGGATGAGAAGTACAAAGAATTGGAAGGTGGGATTACTATCCTTGAGGCAGAGCAGCAATGAAATAGATGAAAACTTATACAGAAGCTTCAGGTCAAAAGTTATTGGGGATTTAATAAGTCCCACACTCAGCCAGGACACTGTTACCACCTCTTACCCTACTGAAATAAGAGGGGAGTAGTAGGAAGCTTCCAGGAGTAAGTGCTAGGCAAGTCCATAAGGAGATAGCCTCAGCTATTACCTATTGACCCATAATTTTGCCTTAGCTTTGAAAAGCTGATCATCTACTTGGAGAGGCAATTGGGGAGTTGGCACAATAGTTCAGGGATGAGAGGATGAGGAAACAGCAGAGGATAATGGCAGTGGAAAGGAAGGAAGGAACAGATGTGAAAGAGACTAGAATAGGAAGAAGATGTTGGTCTTGTTGGACAAATACAGGGCAAGAAGGGGGAAATGCTTTAACTTTCATGACTTTGGCCCGGTGGATGGAGAGGCAGACCTGTGTTCGAGGTCCTCTTCTGATCCTGTTTATGTCATCCTGACTTAGTCACTAAAGTCTCATTGTCTCTATAAGATGCACATCAGGTATCAACCAGGATTTGTAAAGAGAGTTTCTTCACTCAAGTTCCTTATACCAATGAAATCACAAGCCTAAAAAAATAGTATATTTTCAAAGTGTTTTTTATACATTAACTTTTATTCTTCACCACCATCTTATGACTTAGGTAAGACAGATATTATATTCTCATTTTAAAGATATGGAAATGAAACTCAAAGAGGTTAAATGATTTGCACAAGAAGACTGAAGGGAGGCACATCATTTTACATTTTTACAAATTTTACAGGTAAGAGAAAAGCAGTGATTTATTCCTGGTTACAAACAGAATTATTGGTAAAACCAGGACTAGAACCCAGATTTCTTCATTTCCAGCCCAATACTATTTATCCCACAGGTTAAGATGGTTCTGTTGAAGAGATTTAGGAAGGTTCCTGTTGTTCCCTATTTAAAGCCCTTCGTGTCTTACTTAAAATTAAAGTTATATGAAGTTGCAAATCCAAATCATCTCTGTTTGGTATGTGGCCTCCTCCAAAGAGGTATAATTAAAGAACTGTGGAAGAAGACATCAGCTAATCTAATCTTTTAAGATTTTAAAGATGAGGAAATCTTTAAAGATGAGGAAACAGTAGCCCACAGAGTGTAACTTACTCAAGGTGACATGGTAGGTACATAGTAGAGCTAAGATCAGAATCTAAATAAAATAAGAATCCAATACAAATTTTTTATTGTAAATTTAAAGAATAATAAAATAAATTAACAAAATTAAGAATTATATCATTATTTCTACCAGCTGATAGAGGTCAGAGGGATACAGAGGAAAAACCACTGCCTCTAGAGTTACAAGACTTGGGTTCAAATCCTGCCTGTCATTTTCTACCTACATGAACTTGAGCAAGAGACTTAACTATCGTGGGTCTTAGTTTCGTCATCTGTAAAATGTGGGATTGGATTACATGGCCTCTTAGGTTTGGAGGAAATGTTCTCAGTTGAGCCACAAAGGAGAGAGAATAATGTACACAAAGCTTTAAAAGGAGTAAATAAATTATATCTGGATTCCTCTACGTGCATGTGTGTGTGTTCATCTTTCATTGCCAAAGAAGACCATGCCATCAGAGAAATGATGACGTGACTTGCACTTGATTTGTGAGGTTGGTGCTGCACGGCCCTCCTTCATTCAAAACAAAGTCAAGTGCAAGTCACATCATCATTTTTCTGATGGCATGGTCTTCTTCAGTAACAGACAAGCAATTCTTGTATCTCACATACTTCATAGAAGTGTGGAAGTAGACATGTTTAGAAAACAAGCAATAAATACTAATTGGCAGTTGGCTTAGTGGTGAATGAAGAAGTCTTAAGGATTTAAGACAGAAACCGGTCAAATGAGTAGCTAAATTAGCAAATCAGTTTGTCAAGATCCAATCAGATATTAAATACACATGGTAAAGGCAGATTAGACAATTTGAGTCAGGGGTGTTTAAGAGCACATACTATCATCAAGTAGGAAGTTAGACTAACCAATACCTTAAGGTCCTTCCCAGTTCTTTCTTTATGATTTAAATGATCAACAAAGACTTTTTGGACTGGTCTAAGTGAAAAGTGGTAAAATTTCTCATTGCTCTCATGTCCCTTACTGTCCTTATTTTTTCATATTAAATGATGAAATAAGAATGTGATGCCAATTTTAATATAAAAAAGACTGTTTCAAATATCTATGTATATATGCACATACATGTATATATGTTTCTATCTATATCTATCTACCTGCCTCTCTATCTTTGTGGATAGTGACTGTGAATTAATGGACTTGTGAATTGTGACTAAGGATATCCAAATTTTGAGTTCTAGTTTAAACGCTTGCTACTGGAAACTTTGGTTAATCTACAGAAAAGTAATTTATAATTAGATGGGACTTTTTAGAGCTCATCTAAATCAGAGGTGTCAAACTCCTGGCCAGCAGTCAGCAAGTACAACCAAACCATATCAAAATGAAAAATTAATAATGTTTAACAAAATAAATAAAAAATACAATACAACACAGATAATATTGATTTGTGTTTTTCTAAGTCAGTACAATTTACCTGGGGGAATTGCTATCTAAATTTGATGGCAATAATTTGGACCAATGTCTTGATCAGTGAAGGAATCCCTTTCATAGCATCTGTGGCAGATGGTCATTTGAGCATTTTTTGAAAAGCTGCAATGAGAAGGAAGCAAATTCTTCAAACACACAGTTAATCTTGCACCTATCAGGTGTAAGGTATTCTGTGACAATGAAGAGATACAAGACAAAAACTAGCACACAGAGCCATTTTTTTCATTACTGGACAGCTCTTTCTATTTGAAAGTTCTCCTTTACACTCAGCTCAAGCATAACTCTTTACATTTCTCTCTCTCCATTTGTTCTAATATCTGTCCACATGTACTGGCTATCCTCCAAGCTTGGAATGCATCCCCTTGTTTCCTTTGATACACAACTCAAACAATACCTGAACCCATCCCCTTTGCCAGCTGCTAGTGTCCTTCCTCCCAAAATTAATTTCCTTAACTCTAAGATTTAAGCTAGAAAATGTTCTCCTTTCATCAGTAAAATACAGATATTAAACTAAAAAATCCTGATAGCTTGTCTTAAATCTTTCAGAGTTTTATTTCTTGTAATGTGAAACTTTTTTTCCTATGAGAGTGACAAATACATGAATAGAAGGAGGCAACAGAAGGAATTTTCTGTGTGTGTCACTCAACTCTGGGGTCCTGGAGGCAACTGTACTCCTCTTAACCTGACTGTCAAGGTTCACTCTTCAGCTTTCCTGGGGAACTTTGATTTTGTTACTCACAGGTTTGCCTCATTTTCTTTAAGCATCATCCCATTTACGCAAGCCTATCCATTTGCCTTTCTTAGAACTCTGACATTACCAGGGGAAAAAAAAAAATCACAGTCATTGGCAATTTAGAAGGGATTGAGACAAATTAACGTGTAAAATTCAAGTCCTGAAAAGTTTATTGGGGGGAGGGGCAGAGTCAAGATGGCAGAATAGACAGACCTGTAGAAGCTCCCACCCTCCACATCCCCTAAAATACCTGTGAAAAATGACTGTAAACAAATTCTAGAGCAGCAGAAGCCACAGAATGACAGAGTGGAAGAGATTTCCAGCCCAGGACAGCTTAGATGGCCAACAGGAAAGGTCTATCACACCAGGCTTGGAGCTGATAAGGTAAATATAATAGATCTTTGAAGAAAATTGAATGGGATTATAAAGGAGTACACACTTTTCTCAGCAGTATATGGCCCATATACAAAAACTGACCATGTATTAGGCCATAAAAACTTCACAATCCAGTGAAGAAAGGCAGAGATAGTCAATGTATCCTTTTCAGATCACAATGCAATAAAACTTACATGTAATCAAAAGCCATAGAAACATGAACCAAAACCTAACTGGAAACTAAATCATCTAATCCTAGAAAATGAATAGGTTAACCAACAAATTATAGAAACAATCATAAACTTCATTCAAGAGAAGGACAATAATGACACAACCTACCAAATTTTACAGGATACTGAAAAAGCAATTTTTAGGGGAAGTTTTATATCTTTGAGTGCCTACATGAATAAAGTAGAGAAAGAGGGGATCAATAAATTGGGCATGCAGCTGAAAAGGCTCAAAAAAGAACAAATTGAAAATTCCCAAGTAAATATCCAGTTAGAAATATTGAAAACCAAAGGAGAGATTAATAAAATTTAAATTAAGAAAACTACTGAACCAATAAATAAAACTAGGAGTTAATTTTATGAAAACAAACAATAAAATTGATAAATCTTTGGTCAATTTGATTAAAAAAAAAAAGAAGAAAACCAAATAACCAATATAAAAAATGAAAAGGGTGAACTCACCTCTAATAAAGAGGAAATTAAAACAGTAATAAGAAATCCCTTTGCCCAACTGTATGTCCATAAATTCAACAACCTAAATGAGAAGGATGATTATTTTAAAAGATACAAATTGCCCAGACTAACAGAAGAGGAAGTAGAACACTTAAATAACCCCATCTCAAAAAAAGCAATTGAACAAGCCATCAGTGAACTCCCCAGGAAAAAATCTCCAGGGCCAGATGGATTCACAAGTGAATTCTATCAAACATTTAAAGAACAGTTAATTCCAATACTATATAGATTATTTGGGAAAACTTGGGAAGAAAGAGTCCTCCCAAATTCTTTTTATGATACAAGTATGGTTTTGGTACCTAAACTAGGAAGAGACAAAACAGAGAAAGAAAATTATAGATGAATTTCTCTAGTGAATATAGATGCGAAAATTTTAAATAAGATTTTAAAAGAAAGAAATACAAAAGGAATACAGCAACTAATCACAAAAATAATTCATTATAATCAGGTAGGATTTACGCCAGGAATGCAGGACTGGTTCAATATTAGGAAAACTATTAACATTATTGATCATATCAACAACAAAACTGACAGAAACCACATGATTATCTCAATAGATGCATAAAAAGCTTTTGACAAAATACAACACTCGTTTCTACTGAAAACACTGGAGAACATAGGAATAAATGGAACTTTCCATAAAATAATGAGCATTATCTACCTAAAACCTTCTGCAAGCATTATATGCAATAGTGATAAGCTGAGATGCATTTCCAATAAGATCAGGGGTGAAACAAGGATGTCCATTATCATCACTGTTATTTGATATGGTATTAGAAATGTTAGCTGTAGCAATAAGAGAAGACAAAAAACCTGAAGGAATTAGAATAGGCAAAGAAGAAACTTAGTTATAACTCTTTGCGATGATATGATGATATATTTAGAGAATCAAGTAAAAAACTATTTGAAATAAAAAAATCTCTAGTAAAGTTACAGGTTATAAAATAAACCAACACAAATCTTATGCATTCCTATATATTACTAACAAAGCCCAACAGCAAGAGATAGAAAGAGAAATCCCATTTAAAGCTAGGGTAGGCAGTATAATATATTTGGGAGACTACCTGCCAAAACAAACCCAGGGAATATATGAATGCAATTTCAAAACACTTTTCACACAAATAAAGTCAGATCTCAGTAAGTGGAAAAACATCAGTTGCTCATGGATGGGCCAAGCCAATATAATAAAAATGACAATTCTACCTAAATTAATTTACTTATTCAGTGTCATACCAATCAAACTATGAGATGATTATTTTCTAGAGCTAGGAAAAATAATATCAAAATTCATCTGGAGGAAAAAAATGTCTAGAATATCAAGGGAGCTAATGAAAAGAAATGCTAAGGAAGGTGGCCTAGTTATACCAGACCTCAAATTGTATTATAAAACAGCAACTATCAAAACCACTTGGTAATGTCTAAGAAACAGATGGGTAGACCAGTGGAATAAGTTAGTCAATAGTCAATGAACATAGGAATCTACTCTTTGATAAACCCATGGACCCCAGCTTCTGGGATAAGAACTCACTATTCGACAAAAATTGCTGGGAAAACTGGATATGTGACATGACTACGGTGAAAATGTATTTAATAGGAATGTATGTGCAGAATCTATATATCATTGTATGCTGTCTCAGGGAGGGAGGGGGAAAAAATCTAAGTTATGCGGAAGTGAATGTAGCAAATAAAATAATAAAAAAAAGAAAATAGCTCTTGAGGAGAAAGGGAGAAATGGAATAGGACAAATTATCTCTCATAAAACAAGCAAGAAAAAGCTTTTTCAGTGGAGGGGCAAAGGGAGGAGGTAAGAGGGGAAAAGTGAAGCTTACTCTCATCACATTAGGTTTAAGGAGGGAATAACATGAATACTCAATTTGGTATGAAAATCTCCCTTACAGTACAGGAAAGCAGGGGAGAAAGGCATAAGTGGAGTTGGGGGATGATAGAAGGGAGGGCAAATGGGAGAAGGGAGTAATTAGAAGTAAATATTTTTGGGGAGGGTAAGGTCAAAGGAGAGAATAGAATAAATGGGGGGGCCAGGATAGGATAGAGGGAAATATAGTTAGTCTTATACAATGTGACTATTATGGAGGTCTTTTGCAAAGCCACACATATATAGCCTATATTGAATTGTTTGCCTCCTCAGTGGGGATGGGTGGGGAGGAGGGAAGGGAGAGAAGTTGGAACTCAAAGCTTTAGGAACGAATGTTCTTGCATAGAACTGGGAAATAAGAAATGTAGTTAATGGGGTATATATATCTATCTTGCCCTCCAAGAAGAGAGAAGATGGGGATAAGGGAAGCAAGGAGTGTGATAGAAAGGAGGGCAAATTTGGCAAAGGGATAATCAGAATGCTCAGTGTTTTGGGGTGAAAGGGGTGAAAATTTGGAACTCAAAATTTTGTGGAAATGAAGGTTGAAAACTAAAAATAAATAAATTATAATTTTTTTTAAAAAAGGCATAGCTCAAGGTTGAGATGAGGGAAGGAGAAACAAAGACATCTCCTTTCAAGTTGACGTGGAACTTGGAATTCTACCATTCAGCCAGTCCCAGTTCACCTAACTACTACCATCTAGCCTGTGTTTCTCCCATATTTTCCAAAGAATGGCATAGGAGCTTCATGAGTTCCAAATTCTCTCCCTCCTTGTCTCCTCTCCTACTCACTGAGAAGGTAAGCAATATGATATTAATTATATATATATATATATATATGAAACCTGCAAAACATATATCCATATTAGTAATATTTTTAAAGAAGCTAGAAAAATAAAGTGAGAAAATTAAAAAAGGAAAGTTTATGTGTGTATATTTTTTACAAAGTTGTTGTAAGAAGCCAGTTATTAAGCAGAATCTGTCTTTACAACACAATCATTTTGTACCACTTATAACAACTATACTACATGGTATATCAAGGACCAAATTTAGATTCACTAGGGATCTTAGAAAAATCCTTTAGTTCAACTTCATTTTATAGACGTAGAAGCAAAGCAGAAAAGTTAAGAAAGTTTTCCAAAATTTGTTAACATAAATGAGTGCCTTTGCACTTGAGGACCTGCAGTACAGACTTTTGACTGAATTCAGACTTCACAGCCCACAGTACCCTAGTATAAAGCTTTGCCCATAGCAGAAGATTAATAAATGTGCTGTGAACTGATGGTCAAGCATTTCCCTCCTACCTGTGGTGTAAGCAAAGGCACTCATTTTTGTTATCCTTCACATTTTCCTCCAGTTTCTGGCCACATAATAATCTGTCTTCAAAAGTCAAGACATCTTGATTTTACAACCAGGTAAAAAGACCTTGTTGGGGCTCATGTATAGCACATGTTCAACTCACAAAAGTTGTGCTCCCAAATATGTAATACAACAAGGAGAAACAAACCCTGCCATTTCATAAATTGCCCTAGATGTTGTTGCCCATAACTGTGGTGGATGGCTCAATGTTCTTTCTTTTTTTTTTTTTGTCCTTTCCAGGAAAAATCTAGCCACAGATTTAAAAACATAAAACAAACTAACTCTAAAAGCACAGTGTAGTCACATTTAGCCAATAGCTGGGCATATATCACCATGGAGCTAAAGGCTAGCCTTTGATTTGTTTTTAACTGAGATATCCACTGGCATTGTTGAGACTTGCTATCATTTCTATTCAAGATGAAAAAGTAACTTTTGATTCCTGATCCAACTGAGTTAGGCTTAAATTGGTAAAGCTTCAGAACCAAACAGGAGGCTATGTAATCATTTATTATGTGGAATTGTTTTATTTTTCTTTTAACACAAAAAGTAAGGGAATTTTTTCTAAAAAATGCACACCTCTATCGAATGCTTTTAAGGCTTTTCTAACTCCACAGTGTTCCAATGGATTTTCCTCACCTCAAATATATAAGACTGGTGTATGAACATTATTATCCCCCTTTTACAAATGATATAACCCAGGCTAATGCCTTACTTTACATCTTATTTTATATAAACTTTTAAGAATTTTTAAAGTAATATAATTTAACTCCATATGACTAACAAAAGAGTTCCTAAGATCTCTTTTAAAATTTTCAGTTAAGAAATGCTAGCATCACCAAACTATGTGGATGGAAATGAAATTTCTATCAAGAAATGCAGGCAGAAGAAGACATGTAAGACAATGTATAATATTTAAGGACAAAGAAAGGTCCCTGAAATTCCTATTTTGATGGCAATTTCATAGTTGAATCATCATCATCATCATAGTCATCATCATCACCATGGCATTTATACAACATTTTATGGTTTGGAAGTGTTTCCCTAACAATAAACCACTCTGATGTAGGTGATGGGGATATTGTTATTACAAATAATTAACTGAGACTAAAAAAAGTTAGATGACTTGCCCAAGGTCATAAAGCTTAAGGGCCAGAACAAAGTTCATATCTAAGTCTTCTAGCTCTAAAATCAGTGAGTGCATTTATCTTCCTCCCTCCCCCCTTCGCCATTAAACCAAAATTCATGAAATTAGTGGAAGTCAAATAATTAATGTAAATATACATACTGTTAGAAGATTCAAATATTTATACTTAAAAATATTATAATGTATCAAAATGTAACAGAGAAAGCTGAGGCAATCAGTGAAAGGGGAGAAGAAAATATACAAAAGGAAAAGTAGGCCAAATATAAGAGAGAAAGCTCTGACATTTCATACTTCTATGTAGCAGGAATCACAGTTCTTAGCTTTCGGCTTTTCCCCAAGTGGGAAAACAAAATTCAGGCTTATAGCCTATTCAAAATGAAGTTTTCAAAAAGATCTCTCCCCTTACCAAAAGAAAAATCGTGATGTGGGTAAAATCTGTATAAAAATCAATCTCCTTTTGTTCTGCTGCTACCATGGATATGACATCATTTTTGCCAACTGTTGCTAAGTCAGGAATGGATTGAACATTCTCTCCCCCCACTCAAAAAAAAAGTGCAGATATTGAGCCAGAGCTTCAGAAACACAATGTTCTCTTTATGAAGCAAGGGAAAATAGGCAGGGAGAGAACCATAGTAGTGTGGGAAATGGCAAATGGCCACCTAGCATACAAAGCCTCTGGTGAGCCGGGGCCAGTCTTAATTTACCCTAAATTGAAGACCTATTTTTCTCATTTTGGAAGAAAAAGGCAAGAGGAGGAGAAAGCCCCAAACCTTACTTGTCCAGCCGAGGCTCAATGAATGAATTTTCTCTAGCTGTTGCTGATGAGAACTATATTCTGTACACATGAACCAAAGAGCTTATGGAGTCCTTGGTTGCTGCAGCTCTTGACCTTTCTCTTCTGGGTATTACACACATTGAACACTGGCTTCTATAAATAACAGAGCATGGGGTATTCATGAGGAAGGGGGCTACTTTTTGTAAATAGCATGAACAGAATGGTTGCAAAAGCTAAATGAGCACAAACACATATTAGATAATAATTATTGACCAATTAGCAGTGAATGTGATTGACTAGAAAGAAAGGTTGCATGGTCACTGGGCTTTGAGTTTTCTTGTGTTTTGTTTAGTGTAAGCATCATTTCTAGCCCATATCAAAAGGAGTTAGAGGCCTAAATCTATCTCCTCCTTTCTCTATTTGTCTTAAGTGGCTTAATATGACAACATTAGGCCCCGGGTCACTAAAGGCTCTCTCTTTTCCCTATGGATTTTGTCACCCATTTTCTACAAGAATTGCAAACATTTCATACATAAAATTACCTGAAACTGGAGTGTAGAGAAAGCTAGTTCTCTTTTGTCTCAGCAACAACAACAAAAAGATTTCTTCTATTCAATGATATTTACCACCCATTAATGTAATTTTCTTGGTACAGAGAGACCTTTTTTTTCAAAAAGAAGAAGAAAGAAAAATTATTGCTCCAGAGAAAAATGACATTGAAAAGGAAACCATCTTTATGTTTTGCTTGGTTTCAAGGAAAAGGTTTAGGGGGAAAGGAAGTGAGAATTAAGCATCCTTTAGTTTTGAGGAAAATAGTCCAATAATGAACAACTTTTCCCATACTGAAGAGTATTTTGAGGAAAGAAAGAATTAAACGAATGAGGGGAAGACGGGGCAAGGGCGAAGGAAACAGGAGAGATAGAGACAGAGGACAGAGAGAATGAGGAAGGAAGGAAAGTATGCCACCAGGGAGAAAGAAAGGCAGACATAGGCAGAAAGAAACATAAAAATTGAGAGACAGAGACAAGGAATAGTGGGAGTGGGAAGGGAAGAGGAGAAAAAAGAGAGGAGAAAAATGGGATGAGAGAAAGAAGACAATATCTATTTCCCTGAAATAAGAATCTTTTTCAAGCAACCCCTTTAAGTATTTGAGGCTTACTGATTTTAAATACTTGAATTTAAATATGTATATATTTATGCAAATTGTTCTTCATTAGGAAAATCCTTGCCATTATAAATCTATATTCAATTATATGTATAAACAACCAAAGAAATGTTAAAGCATGCTTGAAGTTTATTAATTCAATCTACTTTAATGGTGCTTTTAGGCACATTTTCATTAACTCAGGTGCTGGCACCCTTCTCTATATGTTCAGCCTCCTCAACTCTAACACTTGCTGAAGATGTCTAAAAGGAAAACCATGGTCACATAAAAAAAAAATTCTAAGGTCAAAGATGGTGAGAGAAATAAGATGATTTCTTATCAATTTTCTAGTTGTATAATCATAGAGATAGTTTCTTCCTCCACCTTGGAAAGATGAAAAGATTGCTTCCCAAATCTTTTCTGAATTTATTTTTAAAAATATAGTTATAACAGGTCAATTTAACTACTGGGGAAAAGCATTGCTATAATTTAGTTCTCATATTTTAGAGAAAATGTTCCCAGAGAGAATAAATTACTAATTGAATGAAATATTAAAGATAATAGTTCTATTTTATGTAGAAAAATATAATTCTAATGAAGGGAAAGTTCTACATCTTTGTCAAGAATAGCAGTTAGAAAACCTCAATGAAAATTTTACAATGCACAGAGGTAATTCACATCTAATGAAAAACTAAAATCCAAAATGAAACAGAAACATGAACTGTGATTTGGTCCTTGAAACCATGCATAAACTTTATTCCCACATGTAAAGGAAAATGTATGAGTTTTCTTCTCTCCTTATAAACTTAGTTCATGAAAGAGAACAAAAAAAGTGAAATTTACAAACCACTAGTATTTCTACTGAGATCTCATCACTCTAGTTTATGTACATTTACATTTAGACTTTAAAAACTAGGAAAAAATTCAAGAGTATGTAATTTATAAAAATCTCTGTATTCTCCAGAGTTATGACTCTGTCTGAGGGATATGAAAACTCTACCTACAAAGTATTTTAAATTTAAAGATATCTGTTTGTGCTTATGTGTTTACACATGAAATGGAGTCACCTGAAGCAAAGACATGAATATATCACAGTAATGCAGATTTTCTTCCATTTTCTTACTTTTAGAAGATTGTTATGGATTACTGGAAAATATCATGTGAAATTTAAAATTCAATTCTTCCCTGTTCATTAAGGGTAACATAAAACCTTCAATGAAATTCTAAATCTAAAATAAAATGGGCTGATGGTTTGACAGGGACAAAGATCTGAGCAGCCATGACAATTAATACAATTTCACAAGTTTTTCAGTTACAATTGGAATTTTAATATTTCACTAATTCTTTTAGATGAGGATGGAGAGAAATCTATTTAAGTCTCTCATTATAAAGCAAGGCTAGAATAAATGCACTCCTTGCTTTGAGGAAAGGAAGAATATTATATATAATAGGATATTCTTTATCACCTTTTGTGAAGTAGTTCAAATTAAACATGATTCTAAAGTCAACAGGTATCTGACATGTTTAGCATTCTCATTTTACATATGAAGAAAAAGAGAAATAAAAGGTAGAAATGGCCTATACAAGGCTACTTGCCACACCTAACAGAAAGATTGGCATATAAACAATATTTGCCCCCCAAACTATAGGTGTATTTCCCAAGCCATTTTCTATTTCAAAGTTTCCATTTCAGTATGACAAAAGGTATTATAGGATTTCCTGATAAGGGAATATATTAAATAGTTAGTCATAGGAAAGAACACATTTACTGTTATGTGCAATATTTCAGACTTGGGGGTGGCTAAATCCAAGATTAAAAAAAAGTAATATTCTCTTTGCTTTAGTTTCTACTTCTGAAACATATTGAAGATGGAAAAAAATAATTTCATTTTTCATTTCTATAATTTTTTGGTGTTTAAAAACAATCCAACATCTACTGATGTAACTAATTTTTAGAAATGAATTTGAAAAGACTTGAGAGTTGATATATTTGATATATTGATATTACCTCCTTAGAAGTAGAAAAAAAATCACTTTACTTCTATGCCTCAGTTGGTGAGATGTACTTTATAACATAATACAAGGTTCAAACATCCTTGAAGAAATACATTAAAAAATGAAACTGGAGGGGTTTTTAGAGTATAGTGCCTGGTAAATAATAATTAAAATTATTTTATAAATCAGCATTAACAATTTAATCTCTCAGTCTTTTATATTACTTAAATACCCTTTGAATCCAAGGAGTATACTTAATATTATGAGAGGCAGCAAAGCAGACAGTGGTTTTGTAGTCAGTATTGAGCACTAGAGAAAAGAGGAAAAGGTATTTCAAGGGCAAGTTGAGGTGAGAGAAAATGATATTAATAATTTCATGTGGGCAAGGACAATTAAGGTACAGGTGGAAAGAGCTAGCAAAATAACTGGAATGAATATGGGCTTTAAGACTTTCTGTATATACTTTTATAAGCACTTTATATGCATTTCATTTTATCTCCACAGAAACCTCAGAAGTAGGTCCTATTGATATTATTCCCCTACTTTACGGATAGGGAAACTCAGGTTAAGTGACTTGTCTAGAAACACACAACTAGTAAAGGTCAAAGGCAGTATAGATTTAGAACTGGAGGAGGCCTTAGAAGTCTACCCTAAGTTATTTTATATATGAAGAAATTGAATTACACAGAGGTTAAATGATTTTCCCAATAACATAAGGATCAAGTAATAGCAGCATATCAACCCAGCTCCCCTGAGTTCAGAATAATTAATCCAGGTTTGGATACCTAGTAGCTTGGGCTACTCATTTAACCTCTGTTTGCCTCATTTTTCTCATCTATAGGTGGAGGGGGGGGGAAGAGATAATAAGAGCACCAATTTTTCAGGGTTTAGTTACTTATAGCTAACTATTATTACCAGTTATCTATTTAGCTCCCCAATTTCCTCTACTATTTGCATGGATAAGGATGAATACACGATATAATTTTGGTCACACCTTTCCAGATAGTCAAGTAAAACAGGCCAACAAAGACAAATGCCTGCAGGTCAAGAAGTGCAGCCTCCTTCTCCTCCTCAGTGAACCCATGGGAATTGGTTCCTAATCTTGAAAGTGGCAGTTGTGATTGGGGGAGGCAAGATAGTGGGATAAAGGCAGATAATTGGCTGAGCTCTTCCAAATTCCTCTCCAAACAACTTTAAAATATGACCTCAAAATGAACTTTGGAGAGGCAGAATCAACAAAAGGAAAGGGTCAAACAATTTCCAGCCTAAGACAATTAGAAAGTTGGCAGGAAAGGTCTGTCTCTCTGTGGTAAGACTGGTGCACAGTCTAGCAGTAAGCCTTGGGGGCAACTTAATCAGTGGTGGCAGCTCCCAGAGCTCTCAGCCCACAGATGGAAAGGGAGTTAGATACAATTGGTCAGCAGGAGATTATAGAGGACCTAGGGCCAGCACTGGAAGCAGGATTCTGTTGCATTGCCTATACCTAGTTCTAGGTTGCAGACCCATGGAGAGGAGAGGAAAGGCAACAGTAAGAGCAGAGACTCTGGTCACAGTTCCAGGATGGAAAAGAGTGTTCATAGTCCAGAACATAGGCCAGGAGAGCAGGGAGCACACCTCTCCTTAGATCATACTACTGTGGAAGAACTGAAAACTTACAGAACTCCAGAGCTAGCTCTGAAAACAATAACACAAAAAAACTGAAGCTTGTGACAGTGCCCCCTCTACCCTGGGAGCAAAGCCCAACTTCATCACAGAGACAGGCTGGAAAATGAACAAATGACAACAATAAAAGAACTTGAAAGAAAAGTTATTATAGGGACAGGGAATAAATAAAAAACAAACTCAGACAACAGTGAAATCAAAGCAGAGTCTCAAAAAAATAATGTGAATTAGTCTCAAACCTCAAAAAAATTCCTGAAAGAGCCCAAAAAGGATTTTTAAAAAATCAAGTAAGAAAGGCAGAGGAAAGACTGGGAAAAGAAATGAGAGTGATGTAAGAAAATCACGAAAAAAAGGTCAAGAGCTTGATAAAGGAGGCACAAAAATCACTGAAGAATATAACACCTTAAAAAGCAGATTTGGCCAAATGGAAAAGGAGGTACAAAAGCTTACTGAAGAAAATAATTCCTTAAAAATTAGAATTGGGCAACTGGAAGCTAATGATTCCATGATACATCAAGAAACAATACAAGAAATTCAAAAGAAGAAAGGAAATAGAAGAAAAGGTGAACTCTTTAATTGGAAAAACAACTGACCTAGAAAACAGATCCAGGAGAGAAAATTTACTGGATTACCTGAAAACCATAATAAAAAAATTTAGCCTAGACATTAAATTATCAAGGAAAACTGTCCTGATATCCTAGAAGCATAGTATAAAATAGAAATTGAAAGAATTCAATGATCACCTCTTGAAAGAGATTCCAAAATGAGAACTCCCAAAAATATTATAGACAAATTGTAGCACTCCCATGTCAAGGAGAAAATACTGCAAATAGTCAGAAAGAAACAATACAAATATTATAGAACCACAGTCAGGATAACAAAAGATTTAGGAACTTTTACATTAAAGGACTGAGGTGCTTGGGGTGTGATATTCTAGAGCAGCACTTCTTAAACTGTGGGTCACGACTCCATTGGTCAACAGTAAAAGGTTTCTGAACACACAATGAAGAAAAATTAATTAAAAATCAAATGGGTAATGAATCTGAGGTGTTTCTGACAACTTGTGTTGCATTGTACAACCTCACTGTAGTCATGGTTCTGAACACAAAGCCTGGGTACTTTATACTGCACATGCTCTCAGGTCAAACAACACCAATGAATGCTGCTGAAAGGGGAAAAGGAGTTGCCAGTAGAAAAACTTTAAGAAACCCCATTCTAGAGGGGAAAACATAGAGAGGATTATAACTAAGAATTGTCTACCCAGTAATACTGAGTATAATCCTTCATTATAACAGAGGAATTTCAAGTATTCTTGATGAAAAGACCAGCAACGAATAGAACATTTGACTTTCAAACACAAGACTCCAGGAAAGGACAAAAAGGTAAATAGGAAAGAGAAATCATACAAGATTTAATAAGGTTAGACCGTTTACATATAGTTCCGGTGTTTGTCTTGGTAGATAGACTCCCAAGTATTTTATATTATCTGCAGTTATAATTATACTGGAATGACAGGTGGGAGACAGATTTTTTTTGAGTCATTTCAGTCATGTCCAGGTCTTTGTGACCCCATTTGGGATTTTCTTCACAAAATGCTAGAATACTTTACCATTTTCTTCTACAGCTCATTTGACAGATGAGGAAACTAAGGAAAACAGAATTAAGTGATTTGCCCAGGTCAGACAGCCAGTAAGTATCTGAGGCTGGATTTGAACATAGGTCTTCCTGATTTCAAGCCTAGTGCTCTATCCACTACACTATAACCAAACTGTCCTGGGAGTTGGATTATGGAGAACTCCAAGTGCTATCAAGGGTGGGGCACCTGTGACCTTGAGGTCACACAGGGTCCTCTAGGTGCTCAAGTGTGACCCTTTGTCTAAATCCAAACTTCACAAAACAAACCCTCTTAATAAAAGGATTTGTTCTATATAACTTGCACCCAGTCAAAGGGTCACACCCAAAGACCTGGAAGACTACCTGTGGCCTCAAGCCTGTAGATTCCCTACCACTGGTACAGGTCAAAGATGATAAAGGCCTGAACGAAGGTAGAAGATACATGTGTACAGAGAAGAGGATAGATGTGTGAGATCTGGTAGGGTAGAATCTACAAGACTTGTCAACTAAATGGATACAGGGGTGAGGGATAGTGAAAAGTCGAGAATGATTCTGTGACTGTGTGTCAAGGTAAACTGAAGGAGAGTGCGACACAATAAAAATTAGGGAAATTTGAAAGAGGAATAAATTTTTAGGGAAGGCTAAGGAGTTCTGTTTTGGACATGTGTTTGAGATAATGACAAAATATTCATATAGAGCTGCAATAGGAAAATTGATGGTGATAGACTAGAGTTTGGGACAGGGATAAGTGCTGGATATAAAATTACAGGGAGAGTTAGAAGGATTGAGGAAAATGAATAAATTAAGAACAAAGTTTATTATATTAAAAAAACAGGGATGAGAATAAGCCTGGAAAATACCATTAGGAGGTTAAATTCAGAAAAATCAATCAAATTTAGTTTTCACATAAACCATTAGTATTTACAAATTCTTCTGTTACGTTAAAACCTGCATCTTTTCATTTCTATGTAGTATTTCTCAATGATAAATAAGAGTGGCAGTATGGAATAATGTACAGAGTGAAAAATCTTGAGTGAATAACCTCTGGTTTCAAGCCCTTTACCCAAGCACATAACAGCCGTGTGATGCTGGGCACATGACATATCTTCTGAGTACTCTAGGCATCAATCTAAGGCTATCAAGTATAGAGCAGGTGCCTTGGTAGAGGAAATTTCCTTACTTGTATTTTCCTATACCAATGAAATCACAGATCTGTGTAAAAAATAAGACAAATAATACCAATATTAATTTTATTTAGTTATATATAATTATTTCTGCATTTGTAAATATAGAAATAAGTGCATAGCTTGGATAACAACTTTTACTGGAGTATCTCAGAAATTTTATGTACCTGTAATATTATACACATTGTACTAAATGCCAGAACGTAGCACAATGCTTGGCACATCATAGGTACTTAATAAGTGCTCTGTGATTTGACCGGGAATGTCTAAGCTATTCAGTAGTCCTGTACTATCAGTATCAGATACTATGTGGTAGCACTGGCCTGAGAATCAATTCAACAACCTTGTTTTCATTATGGAAAACCTAGTGAGGGAAGAATAAGCTTCAGTGACATCTGGCAGAAATCTCAAGATATCAAATTTCTATCATTCCCATAAAGCATTAATAATTAGGGCAAAGAGGTCAACAATAAAAGCTCCTCATCCATGCTGGAAAAAGTAATTAAAGTGATTAAAGACTTATCAAAGGGGACTGGGGAGCGTAAAGATAGGGCTTATTTAGTTTGGCTAAGAGAAAAATAAGTAGTCAATAATTATCTCTGAGTAAAAATAAACGTGTGTGTATATGTATGCATGTTTGTATGAATACATACATACATGCACTTATGTGTATACATACAAATATGCATATCCATGCATGCATAAATACATATATACATTCATATATATACACATATCCACACATATTTATGTATACGGAAGGCACGGATTAATTATTTTTTTACCTCCACTGAGGATAAAAAAGGAAATGTGCTTAAATTTCATCCTCAAAAGTTACTATTGTAAGGAAAAAAAGGATAGAAACATAAAGTAAATCTCTTAACCATAGGAATTTTTAAAATTCATGAATTAGGCTAATGAAAAAGATTATAAAATTTCCTAAATGGAAATCATCACAAGTAGTAAACATCAGAATCAGAAAACAGACCCTGATTTCCCATATCAAATCCAGTGCTCTCTCCACTGACCCAGACTGTCTTCCATACTTAGTAATTCTGTAACTTCAAAAAAGGTCTGCACTTCAGTTATCAGTATTATGTCAGCTGACCCTGGCCATGGCATGGCTTCCAATCCCTTCACCATCCTGAATGCCTATCTCTGGACAGCTTCCAACTTAATATCTTCCTAAAATATGAAATATAGAATTGAATATGACTCTTAATTATATTATCTGGAGGGAGGGGAATACGTATGTGAGTATATATGCATATCTCCAGTGACACCTGAGTTCCCAGATGTGACCTCATGTCCATTTATTCCTGCTCATACAGATCAACTGCTAATGATAGTTTCCTCTAATAGAAGCTGCCTGAAGGAAAGGACATTATAAACTAGTATCTAGAATATAGTGCTTGTTAATAAATGCTTAATAAATGCTTAATAAATGCTTGTTATTTTAATGAATGAATAAAATCTGTTAGGAGAGGCTTGAAGTAAAAGATGAAGATGGGATAGCTACTTGGAGGTCCCCAGGTATCTTTATAACACCATGACTTCATAAAATTATAGCAGTTCATGTGTCAGTATTTCCAGACACTCATTTATACAAGCAATAGCACCCTCAACAGGGCCATCTTCAAATATAAAAGGCAGCCATATGTACATTTCGCAGAAAGAATAAAACAACATATTGTAGCCATTCTATTTCAGGAGGGGGCAATGACTGAATCATATAGGCAATTAAATTCCCTTAGTTTCCAATCCGATGTTTTATCCACATCATTTGATGAGACAGGACTACCCAGAATGTAATGCCAAAGGCATCTAAGTTGCTTAATTGAAATAAAGTTTAATCCCAAAAGGAGAAATTCTCAATATTAGGCAACATTATCGAAACTTTCTTTCCAAAAACTGCAACTTGGGGGTCAAGCAACAGAGCCAATATCCCTATTCAGTATAAAATTTGGCAAGAAAAACTATCACCATCTGTTCCCAAGTAAGACGACACAAAAACACGCAGCATGAGGAAATACAGTAATTTAAAAACTTACCAGGTGCTCTCCCAACAAGGAGATCATTTCACCCCTCCTAATGAAAAAAAGGAAGCAATAATAATAACTCACATTTAAATACTTTAAGTTCTGCAAAATACCTTAAATTACATTATCTCAGTTTGTTTCGGTGCTGTGGTTTGACTAGTGAGTGAGTTTTAATGCCCTAAAGAAAGGAAAGAGCTATTTATAAAGAATCTTTTAGAGCTGATCCAATTAATAGTCAATTTAAAAAAAAAAGCAGTAATCCACTCTCAGCATTGTTCAATTCTTAATGTAACAAACACAATTTAGTTGAATCATTCTGACATTCAGAAAGCATTTATTAAATGCTTATTTGCCAGGTACTCTGCTAGGCGCTAAGGATGCCAATTAAAAGTGCAACAACTCTGCCTTCTGGAATCTTATATTCTATTGTAAGAGATATTTACAAAACTGGTACAAAGTAAGATAGGGGAAGGGTGCTAGCAGTTGCAGGAATTAGAGAAGGTTTCCTAGGGAAAACAACACTCAGGGTTAGGGATTCTAAGGCAGAGAGGCTCCAGGGCATTCCAGGTCTGGGGTGGAGGGTGGGAGGACGGGACACCCAGTACAAAGGGGTGGAGAGGGATAATAAGGAACAGTAAGAAGGCCATTTGGGTAGCAAGATAACCCAGGCTGCCAAGCAAGTTTTTTAACTCCTGGATTAGGCCAATAAATAAAGGTCATGTAATTTCTGTGCACAGAGCTATTCAAGGATAGATACCGTGTTGTAGGGGGGAAAAAAGCTACTCATCACCACCAACTAACTCAGTTTCATATGTATTACCTCTTTAAGAGTGTCTCATCTGGTATTGTAAATATGATCTAAGAGAGATGTACTAATGCGATACAGTCTCCCTGAAACCTTATCTCTCTTAAAGACTTGCGCCACTTACTAACTCTATGCCTGGGGGAAGAAGTCACTTAACTCTCTGGGCCTCAGTTTCTTCATCCATAAAATGAAGGAGCTGGACTAGAAAGGGAAACTGAGTCTCAGATACGTGAAACATGTAGGAAAGCACAACTATTAATTACTGGAGATCATACTCAAGTCAGGTCCCTTACTTTCCATTCTAGGACTCATTCTCTATCCCAGTGCTAACTGTAGAGTGGGTTGTCATCAAATTATTCAATAAAATAAACATGTCTTGGGATTTAAAAGCAGGATGATATTAATGGCTAAAGAGTTAGTCTTGGAGATGAGGAGACATAGGTTCAAACCCTGGGTATGTGTCCCTGAGCAAAGAGTGAACCTGTCAGTGTCCCAGGTAATTAATTCTTAGATGAAAATTAGAGAAAAAGTGCACATTTGCACTGGGCAAGGGAACTTCCATAATGAGAGTTCCCTGTATCACTGAAATTACAAATCAGATTAAAAAAAACACTACCACAAGAACCTCAGAAATGTTGAATTAAAAGTAAAAATTTACTTGTTTAAATTCCCTGAAGGAAAATTCTGTAAAAGGAAGTTCTTTTTCTTTATTAATTTTCCAATCATAAAGATTCAGACTTTCTTTTTTATTTTAAATAAATGCTTAACTTTTATGATAAAAAATTTTATATAAAAGAAGCACTATGAGATCAACAGAATGCTCAGAAAATGAATTTTCTATAAATTTTCATCTGAAGAGTTTTTTAAAAATAAAAATGATCATGAATTACAGATTCTTTTCAAGCAAACCTTAAAACATTTTGGGAGTAAACCCCTGTTATTTAAAACATGGATAAAATCCATCTCTACTCTCTATCTGCAGCCCTTTCTTTTTTAGCTTATCCCTCTGATCTCATCACCATGCTGTTAACTTAAGCCAAGACTGACACCACCTTCTGCTGTAGAAGGAAATAGAAATACAGTCATTAATATTACACTATTAGTAGCTAAAGTGGTTTACAAAGCATGACAGAATGCAAAGTCCTTGAGAGAAGAGGATGTTTCAATTTTTCTTTATACCCCAAGTGCCTCACAAAGTGTCTGGTAAATCAGCTCAATTTTCTTCAGTCATTTCAGTTGTATCTGATCCTTTGTTTCCCTGTTTGGAATTTTGTCAGCAAAGGTAACAAAACAGTTTGCCATTTCCTCCTCCAGCTCATTTTACAGATGCGGAAACCAAAGCAAATAGGGTTAAGTGACTTGCCCAGGGTCACAAAGCTAGTAAGTGTCTGAGTCACATCTCCCTTGGCATTCTATCCACTGGGTCACTTCTTGTTGATTAATTTATCTGAAACTTACAACATCACTGAAAAGTGAGTTATGAAATTATCATTATCTCCATTTTACAGGTGGAAAATAGCTCTCTGGAGAAAGCAATTGATTTACTGAAGTTTACACTGTAGTTCAAGGCCAAAGCTATTTCTATTATTTATACCACAAAGTCTCTCTATAATCAAGAGGCTTAGTATCAAATAAGGGAAGCATAACATGTACAAAAGTGATTCTAACAAAAATAAAAATATGCCAGATTCATTATGAGAGCCACAAATATGACACCACTGAAGTTCAGGGGAGGAAACTATCTTTTAACTACCAAAACTAGTGAGCTTTTCTCAATCCTTATTTTTCTTGATCTCTCCTGCAGTCTCTGACATTGTCAGTCACCCACTACTCCTTGATACTCTTCTCTCTAGGTTTCAGTGGCAGCATTCTTCCTGGTTCTCTTCCTATCGATCTGGCTGCCTGTTCACTCAGTCTCCTTTGCTGTACCTTCATACAAGTCATACTTGCTAAGGATGGACGACATGTCCCAAACTTCTTTCCTGGGCCTTCTTCTCCTTCCTTACCATTGTGTTTGGTGATTTCACTGGATTCCACAGATTTAATTATCATTTCTATGCTGATGATTCTCAGACCTCCTTAATCAGCTTTAACCTCTCTGCTAACCTCCAGACTCAAATCCCAAATACCTACTGGACATCTCAAACTGGATATTCTGTAGACATCTTACGCCTAGCATGCCCAAAACTAAACTCATTTTTCCTCTCTTCTCCCCGCTTTCTGAGAGAAATGAGGGTGCTGGAGCAACAAGTAGTGATGGGAATTGAGTGGACTGCCCAGACTCCATCTCATGACTAAATTCTGGAGCTAGCTCAGTTCCCTTTCTATTCAAAGATAGGTCTAGTCCAACTTCTGTTTTATAAGAAAACTTTATTTAATTGTGGAAATTGGGAGAAAACTTAATGGCACTTTTGAACCTTGCCCTTGGGGTCTGAGAAGCTGGACTACCTCTACCTGCTACTTAGAGACCCTTACATAAGGAGTGAGGTTACACTGACCACAAATACAGTCAGATCCCAAGATTCATGCAAGAAGTTTTCTCACAATTATACATCTCAAGAATCCAAGTCTTATCTGAAAACTGTCCCCATATTGGTCAATCAGTTATTCTTTCCATGCATCTTTTATTGTTTACAGATACTTGGGGGGAGTGGGATACCTCTTTTCCTAATTTCTGGGAATTGCATCTGTTGCCAACTTGAAAAGTTCCTAATTTTTTGTCAAATTAGAAATCAGATAACCTAATGTTGTATCCTGGTCGATTTTCTTTTAATTAATTGGTCTTATTTGATTACTTGTTTTTATTGTATAAAAATTTACCTCTACCTGTATTTGAGATCCAGTGCCAAAGCCAAGGAAGGCAACTGGCATGCAATGCTTAATACAGTGATTTACTTAGAAGCTCAAACCTTTATTTCTTCAATGATCTCATCTTTTACCTGCCACATAACTTTCCTATTATTGAGTCAGGCATTTGCTCAGTCTTGAAACCTAGGTACTACCTTCCACTCTTCACATTCTCCCATTACCCCTATCCAGTCTGTCACCACAACCTTCTGACTCTACCTTCATAACGTTGCTCACATACACCCTCTCCTCTCCTCTCCTCTAACATCTCTCATCTTCTGATTGGTCTTTCTGCCCCTACTCAGTCAGCAAACTGATCTTCCCAAAGGGCAGTTCTGACTGCTCACCCTGCTCCCTCCCATTCAATGAACTCCAGTGTCTCTCAAACATTTCTAAGATCAAATATAAAATTCTCTGTTTGGCTCTAAAGCTCTTCATAGCCTATCTCCTCCTCCCTTTCTAGTCTCCTTATATCTTACTTACCCAACTATTCTCACATCCAGGGACACTGGCTTTCTTGTTGTTTCTCACATAAGATATTCCATCTCTTGACTGCATGTTCACTCCAAAAAAAAAAAAAGGTGTATATTTACCTTTACCTTTTTTATAATCTCTTTGGGATATAGACTTAATTGTGGTATTGCAGGACGAAAGAATATGCAGTTTGGTTGCCTTTTTGGTGTAGTTCCAAATTGCTCCCCAGAATAGTTAAATCAATTCACAACTCCCACAACAGTGCATTAATGTCCCAGTGTTCCCACATACTCTCCAACATTTATCATTTTCCTTTTCTGAGATATTAACCAATCTGATAGATGTGAAGTGGTACCTCAGAGTTGTTTCAATTTGCATTTCTCTAATCAAAAGTGATTTAGAGCACTTCTTCATGTGCCTATACTATTCAATGAATGGGTGTTACCTCACCCTAAGTGAGTACCTGCAAAGACCTTGGCCTAAAGGGCCCCAGGTCTCCCAGGGAATCCTGGGTCATCTCCAGTCATCCTGACGAATATCTGGTCACTGGATTCAGATGGCTCTGGAGGAGAAGTGAGGCCCTCCCTCCCTCAAAACAAGTCAAGTGCAGGTCATGTCATTATTTCTCTGATGGCATGGTCTTCTTTGGCAACGAAGGACAAACACAATCAATCCTGTGCATGTTCACTGGCTGGCCTCTATGTCTGGAATTATCTCCCTCCTCCTCTCTAGTTCTTGTCTTCCTTTAGTTGCTAGCTAAAATTCCATCTTGTACAAGAATTCTTTCATCATCCCACTAAATGCTTGTCCCTTCCTTCTATTGATCATTCTCAATTCATCTTTGACTCCCTTATTAAACTGTAAGACCCTTGAGAACAAATGCCTTTCTTTGTATCCCAAGCATTTAGCAGAGGGCTTGGCTTAGAGCAGATACTTAATGAAAGCCTGATGATTTGATTCACCTGCCAGCTGTAATGATTAGATGAACCCTTTGAACTTCTTATTAACAAGTAGTTTGCAATAACTTTCACATCTCCAAATAATTATTTTGACTACTGGACTTTAAGTTCCATAACATTACAAGCTCTAACAAAGGTAGAGGGCCTGTTTTATCTGGTCTTTTTATCTCCATTGTTACTTATCACAATGCTAGGCATAATACAGTCCTAATAAAGGTTCACCAAATTAAATTTTCCCTTGTCAGTATAGTATATAGTATAGTATAGTCAGTATAGTATAGTATAGTATAGTATACCCTCAAGATCTATAGTCTAGAAACCATCACAAATTCTTCCTGATTTCCTGCTCACATTTGACCAGAAGATTGCACTCTTCTCATGCCATTTGTATCGTACATTACAATATTTATCTAAGTTACTTTAACCTAGAGTGGGATAATGCCAGTACATGAATGTGATGGCTACTATGATGCAAAGACAGGCAAGAAGCTCTGTTCCACCATTACCTTGGGCTTCATTGTCAAACAATACTACCTGTGTGGCCTAGAAAGCATAAAGCTCTCCCTCCACTCTCACCCTTACCAGGAAAACTATAGAAAACCTCCCTGTGACAACTTAATTAAACCCACTCATTGACTGAAGGATTGGAGAATCAGGCTTAAAAAGCACATTAAGTTATTTCTGATCATAATAATTTTTAAAAATCCAAGTATGCATTTCCTTAAAATGAAAGGCTTATTTGATTTAAAAAAAAATTCTTTCTTATCTAAGTCCCCCAAACCATGTCTGGCGGGGATGATAAATCCACAGCGGGCAAAGAGCAGTCTTATATTCTGACTGCTATTGAAAACTAGGTTTGTGTGGTGAATTAAGAAAGTTGGATTATACAAAAATGCTGATTTTTGAGTTTCTAAATTTAAGGTAAGAAAAAAAAAATCCCAAGTTACCTAAGCTTAAAAAGGGATTGGGGGTGAGACAGGACACATTAAGAGAGAGGTGGTAACAAATTATCACCTAATGTGATATTCCCAAACTATAGGCTTTCTCAGGACTCTAATTTTATTTCCATTGAGAAGAAAAATCCTTCATGATTTTGAGGGTATTCATGTAAACAGAGAGTTATAATACTGATCAGGAAACAAGAAAGACTATCATACAGATTTTGGGAATGTTTTAAAGATACATTCCAAAAACAATGAGGACCTCTAGGTAAGCAGAGACTTTTCTATAAGCTCCTGTATGTTCTAGGTAAACATATATATTTTCAATTGACATTGTAAAGGGGAAATATCAATATGAATATTCTTAATGAGCATCTATAAAAGATTTTCATAATTTTCTGTACTTTTATTTCACAGATTAAATCTTTCTAGATATTCATTCTCTTTCTGATTTTAGGAGATGCTTATTGAAATTAATTCATTTAGCTAGTATGATCTCCTTTGCCGCTCCTAAAATTCACAGTGCATGACCTTGGAGGTACTTAGGACAGCATAACCATGAAGATATTGGACTTGGAGTACAGAAGACCTTCAGATACTTACTGGCCCTGTGATCATGTAGAGGTCACTAACCACTGTTCTTGTTTCCTCATTTGTAATAGAAGGGGGTAAGATTGATGGCCTCAAAGATTCCTTGCAGCACTCAATTTATTATCCTTTGGTTCCATGGCTAAAAGCAGTTGTTGTAATTTAGAACACATTATAATAGAACTAATACTTAGTGTTTTCAATTGGAATGGCCTTTCATTAAGTATCATTGGTATGATGAGAAGGAATGTACTGATTCAGAAAGAGTACACCATCTCATCAAAGGCTGTGTTTGATCTATCTTTTGCTGCCATACACTCTCCCTAATTAATTATCTGTTAGCAAGCATTCCCAGCACAGAATGTAAGCAGATAGGTCTGTAGAGCATTAGACTTGGAGTCAAAAAGACCGAAGTTCAAACGCTATCTCAGATACTTACTAGTCAAATGACTTTGAGCAAGTCATTTGCCTCTCATCTCTAAAAGAGGGAAAACAATAGAACATACATCACCATCTTGTGGTGAGGACCAAATGAGATAAGATCCATAAAGCACTGTGCAAACCTTAAAGTGCTACATAAGTGCAGGCTAGCATCATCATCATTACTATTAATAAGCTATTTTAAGGAAAGGGCTATTTTTGTCAGCACCTAAGTACAATGACGTGCACAGTAGGCACTAAGTGAATCTGTATTGAGCTTAATTGAATTCTCTTCATCAGTGACAGTAGAACCATCATGCCTGGACTCAACATCGGTGTTTCCAACGAACTTCATGTACTGGTAGTGTAAAGCTAGTGACTTTAAATTCAGGCCTTTTTTGAAAACCACACAATTTAATATTAAATAATTTAAGATCCATGATATTAGTGTATGTAAAAATATATAGTTTTGGGTTCAGACTAAAATCATTAAGCACTGTTGCAGAGCATAGGAAAGAGAGAAGGAAAAAAAAAGAAAGAAAAAAAGAAGTATGAATGATTGTTAGATCTAAAGCCTTCAAGAGTTCACTCCTCTGCTGTTCATAGTTCATATTTCTCTGCTAAGTGCCAGGTCTTTATTCTGAAGCTCCTTTGAGCCCTGGAATACACACTGGAAGTATTCTCTGCCCCTAGGACTTCTCCCTCTGATTGAATGGTTCCTCCCAGAGCCTCCAATTAAGGAGGGCAGCCAGGCTAGCTATGTCTCATTTCTTTCCAAGATGAGTTTCCAGACATTATCTGCCATGATCAAGGTTAATCTGCAACTGCTAGGGCTTCTTTTATTGTTTTGTTGATTGCTGAAACTGAAGAACATGTTAATAATAACAGATTATATTTAAACATGCCTCCTTTTAGCAGCCTAGTTGTTAAATATTTACCAATCAACTCCTGCCTTCATCTGTACCTCCACCCTCTTTCCCTGCCTTTTCAGTCCTTCCCTTTGGGTAAACTCCTTGAGGCCGAGGATTATTTTTCTTTGCACTTGTATTTTTCCCAATAATCTGTCTATTTTCCCAATAATCAGGTCCATAAAAAGTGCTTCATAAATGCCCACTGACTTACTAAAAAAAAGTCAAAAGATGATAAGGAGGTTTGTGGCAGAGCATTGAATTAGTATCTGGTTCTGCCCCTGAGGAGGTGTGTGACATTATGCTGTAAACTTTCTGGGCTTCTAGTTTCATACACATAAAAGATCTCCAAAGTCCATTTCATTTAAATTCGACACAATGCAGTGACAGCATTTGCCAGGCACTCATCAAACAAAGACAAAAGCACATCAAGGACTGCCCTCAAAGAACTTATACTCTGCTATAATTTTATATTTGATGATTAGAGGTTAAGCCTGTAAAACTAATATCTAATAATTTTAAAACAAAGATAAAGCAACACATTAAACATTAGTTTCTTAGAAAATAAAGGAAAGACTAGGTCAGGACTCTTGGGCAGTGACATAAAAGAGGGTACAAGGCTGTAGACCTCCAGTGAGGTTTAACAACAAAAGAGGTATCAAGTTCTCTGTCTTTTCCTTCTGCAAACCCAATCACTTCAATGATGGTGCACAATTCCAATACATTTTTTCCTAGAACAGTTGGGCCATTTCACAGCTCCACCAACAGTGTATCACTTAGTGTTACTGTTGCTACGTTCCTTTTGAACGACTAGTACTTGTTTGGACAAGAGCCATATTGGAAACAGCAGACAACATTGTGGTTGCTGCTTCTCCAAATGGTATTGCCTGACAAAGAGATAACACCTTGAGATTTATGCCAGTTTTCTTCTCCCAAATAAACACATGAATTACTGAGGCTACTCCTGGAACAAATCAAAAATCCATGTTTTGTCATGCGACCTGATTTAATGGTTGTATCCTTGTACTCTCAAGCCTATTACAGTGCCTCATCCATAATAGGCATTTAATCACTATCTGTTGACTTCTATCAGTAGTCCTACTTCTGGGAACGACTTTGGCTATACCTGGATATCTTGGTAACAGAATGCTTAGGTAGAAAAGCTGAGCACATGAAATGTTACCTACAGCTAAAAATAAACAAGGAACTCCACCTTGACCTGTCCAGTTGTCTGTGAAGGCTCTCTAACATTCTAGGCTTGCACTGTCATTATAACACCCCTAGACTGCAAGGACTATACATTATATTCCATGTTGGCATTAAGTTCAATAAATGCTAACTTGTTATATGTTTGACCAATAAAATTTAGTAACCAAACTATGTTTCTGTTCTATCAATTTGGGCAATCAGGCAGGAGAATGTGGATGTTGTAAGGAAAATATCACACCAATGGGAACCTCTTCAATAAGTCACTTACATTCTTGATTATGCCTCTACCTGTAGCTGTGACAAGGACTTCAAATTATGGAATGTCATTTACTCTAATCATATTAATAAGTCATGTCAGTACTGCTAACTACCTTATAAATGCCTTTGATAATGAACTCAGGGTAGCCCACATGTTTATTTAAGCTGTTTGCTGATGGTCTCATGATGCTAAAGTCGAACTAATAATTAAACATTCTAAAACATTCTTGGAACTATTCTCTCAGATCTACCTTCAAAGCTAGTTTACTTATAATACATGTGCATATACATTCACATACTCAATCTTGTTATTTATGCTTACATCTAACTTGTGAACAAGAACAATACATCACTGTACTATGTGACCGGGGACCCAATTCAAGGTGACTTAGCTCTAAATCACAGAAGATTTGGGGGTTGCAGGGAACAGGCACAGTAAATGTGTCTAGTATTTGAAGGTTATCAGGTAAGAAGATTAGACTCATTTTGTCTGGCTCCAGTGGACAGAACTGGGTTCAAAGGGTGGAAGTTGAAAGGAAGATTTGGGTTCAAAGTAGGATAAAAGATTCCTTTAAAATTAGAGAAATCCTAAAGAGGAATTAGATTACTTGGAAGGTAGTGAGTTCCCTCTCACGAGAAATCTTTAAACAAAGGTTAGGTTACCATGTGCCAAGGAAGGAAATCTGTTCAGATATGAGTAGGAATAAATGGCCTCTGAAGTCCCTTCCAACTCTCATAGCCTGTGTGTGAAACATTTCCAAAAAATCAAATTTGCAAATAAAGTACAGAGATCTGCCACCATTGATGATACTCAAAAGCAATGGTAGAACCACTAGAAATAACATTCTCTCTCTCTCTCTCTGTATATATACATATATATGTCTATGTAAATACATCTGTACTTGTATGTACATGAATATGCGTATGTAGATATACATATATATACATAGCATAATAAGGTTTACAAAGCACTTTTCTTATAACAACCCTGCAAAGTGGGTGGTACAAGTATCATTATCATCATTTTGCATATATCTTGAATAGGTCCAGAACTGAAAAAGAAGAGAGTATTAGATTAGATTTTTAAGGGAAATTACACAGTTCTTTTAATAATCCCAATCTTCTTCCTGAAACAGAGGCTCATCTTTTTTTAAAAATAATAATATTATTACAGTAATATTATAACTGTAAATCATGAGATACTGTAGTCTATCCAAAATGGAAGTTGAGAATAATCCAAAGGGCAATGGGGACATGGTGGATATGAGTGGGCAAAAGAACACAATATATAATATTGTGGTTTTTCCCTCATTTCAATCATGCCTATTTGTGATCCAGTTTTGGTCCTCTTCAAGAATGAAGGGCAACAATTAACCAAAAGTATGTCTCATCATTTGTCCTCTGGAATGCTGGCTGGTTATTATGCCGATAAAAGTTCAGCGCAATAGTATTTCATCACATTTATTTACTGTACCTTGTTCATCCATTCCGTAATTTACAGGGACTCCCTTCAATTTCCTGTTCTTGACACCTCAAAAAGAACCATAAAATCAACTAAAAACCGTTTGAAAAAACTGACTTTAACAAAGTTGTAGGGTATAAATAAACTCCTATAAATCATCTGATTTCTATATATTTCCAACAAAGTCCTGCGGAAGAAATAGAATGAAAAATCCCACTTAAAATAGCTGTAGATAATATAAAATCCTTGGGATTCCTTCCAAGAAAAACTCAGGAACAATATGAACATAATTACTAAGTAATTTTTACACAAATAAAGATAGATCTGAACAATTAGAGAAATATTAATTGTTCATGGACAGGTCAAGTCAATATAATAAAAACGACAATTCTGCCTAAGTCAGTCTACTTATTTAGTGCCATACCAGTCAAACTACTTGCAATAGCTCAAAGGAAATGTGAAATGTGCAAATTTGGAGACATCTCCACTCCAAACGTTTATAGGGATTATTTGTGCCTGACCTCCGAGCTCAAACTGCTCTATCAGTCAAAATTGGATATACTGTACCTTAACCCCAATACAGTGATGTCATTTTGTTCTTCTTTGAGAGCAAAGGACAACAACCTACCAATTAAACTACCAAAAATTATTTTAGAGCTAGAAAAAAATAGCAAAATTCACCTGAAAAAATGGTAAAAATATCAGAAGAATCAGTAAAAACAAAAAACAAAAAACAAAACAAACAAACCAAAAAAAACCAGGAAGGAAGGTGGTTTAACAGTACCAAATCTCAAACTGTATTACAAAATGGTAATTATGAAAACAATCTGGTACTGGCTTAGAAATAGAATAGTGGACTACTGGAATAGATTAGGTACACAATACACAGTAGTAAATGACTACAGGAATCTAGTGCTTGATAAATTGAAAGATCTAAGCCTTTGGGACAAAGACTCACTATAACCTGTTGCCAATGTCCAAAGATCTCCCTGTCTGTCTCCCTATAATGACCTGGGCTGGAAAAGTGACTTTCTGTGATATTTTTCTGAACTTCCATATCAAAAATGGGTCTAGATATTTGGAGAAGATTGTGGAGGGAAGCTTGGCTATACTATCCCTGCAGTAACCCCTGGGGTTTGCATACTCCAGGTTGAGCATGCCTACTTTAAGATATCTTAAGGTAGTTTATATTGCTGTGGAAGGAATAAAGTAATCCTTCAATGGGGTACAATCTTCCAGTGATTTAAGTAAGTACCTCCTAATTTCATTACTACATGAACACTGCTACAAATAACAAAGTATTTGGTAGCAGGAAAGGGAGGAAACCTATTCAACTGAGCACATTTCACAAAGCTGGGCCTGAATGAGTTCAATTAGTTTTTGTAAAAAGACTGGCATCTTTCCAAACATTAAACAGTGTAGTTTTTCCTCCTATATTGTAGAACAGGAATATAATCGGAGTACTTTTTTTTTCCTTTGCAAGAAAACCTGTACTTTTTGTCAAGCTTCAGTTGCTTATGTTGTCTTAACCTTCTCAACAGACTTGGGTGGACTTCTACTGAGGAGGTTAAGAGAACATGTTTGAAACTGTGATGACAACTGGGGGACTGTATGCACTACTGGAAATTCTTATCAAAACTGGAAATACATTTAACAATTTCAAAGGAGCTGTTTCAACAAGAAATTCATTTGAGATCAATATGATATGTTTAGAATGTCAGTAAATATCTATCTGGAATACTGCATTGTGGTCCGTTGTTTTAAGAAGAATGATTATGATGGCATCACTTCTCATATATATGGATATGAAAAGACAGTCCTTTAAATCTATAGCTACTGCTTTTATGACTTATTTTAGACAAGTCTCACCTTTATTTTGCTTGAGGTGCATGAATTCTTGGTTTTTGGACTATAGTTCACCTGGCACATTCTTTTGCCATTTCTTTCCCAGAAACCTTGCATTGGTGATTACTTCTATAAAGGGGATGGGCTAGATTGTGGCACTTGAGAGTAGATATTCAAATGTTGATAATCATTGTTAAGTAGACCTCACTGTGATATATTTGAAGACATTCAAGGAAATGGATATGGTATTAATGGAAGGTTGAAGATGCCCAATTGTAAGGAATAGAGGACAGCACATAGCACAGCAATGAGGCCTTAAGCCACAAAGTGGGATAGTGTACCTGATTTCTGAGGCTTAGAGGAAATAGATGATATCCTTGGGATCTCTCAAATGTATTCCCCAACCTCACCAAATCATCTTGTGAACTTAAAGTTTAAAACAAGAAAGAGGAAAGAGTATACACTTCTCAATATCAAATATTAGAAACTTGACAGGATCATGAAATAAGTAAGAAATCAGGTAAATTTAATTTTTTTCCACCAACAGGTTGTTTGATTCTTTTGACTGGTTGGGCAGTGGTGTGGGAAAACATATTGATGAACTAAGTCTAACACCAACTGAGTAAAAACTAATGGAATGATGCTGAATAGCTAACCATTTGATGATGAGTAAGTTTGTTGCATATATAAAAATGGCCAGCCAGTTTGATTCAAAGGAATTCAAGTTTACTTCTATGTACCTGACATCATTGTTCCCAGTTGTTCAGAAAAACTTACCTATCCACTACAAATTGCCTAATGTCATTTCTAGCATAATTAAAGACTTTCTTAGTCCTTGTTTATCTAGTCAAGGATGCCAAAACAATACAATCTAGGATGTTATTCAGCAGACATAAAATCTATTTTTTCTCTAATGATGAGATTTAAAAAGAAACTTTTGGAAGTGATTTCCAAGAATAGAAAGGTTCTCCAAAAGTAAAGTGACACTGAAGACAAAAATTTAAAAGAATGAAGGTCTAGAACTAAGTGATAATGTATCTGAAGAAGACTGCTGGACTTGTTGAAGATTCAGAGACTCATAAAATCTTGAATTAGAATTGACTTTGCTGGACTGACTATGCCAACATGCCTAACAGCAGGGCTGCTATAGAATGGCCCTCTCCATATATCTGATCCAATACGATCCATCCAACCAAGCAATACTGCCATGGCCATCTTTGACAACAAAGGACAAACAATAACAACTGAGTTAGAAGTGGTTTCTCCAATATAACCAGTTCAACTGAACAGTTCAACCAAATGCAACTGTCAGAAAACATTTCAGGACAGTATTGATGCTAAAAATAGAGACTCAATTTTATTCCACATCAGAGAGGTCAGCAAAGAATTATTCAGAGGGTGGCAATGTAAAACGATCCAATGGAACCTCCAATATTCAAGCTTCATAAGAATTTTCCTTTATGCATGTACATGAAGTCATTCTCCATACAATCTTCTTTAGTTTCTTTAGTGTCTATGTTGTTTCTAACATTCTAATGATAATTGCTGCCCTCCTCTAAACTATCTTCAAGGTTTCCATATATCTTACATTGAAATTAAAAATCAATTTGAGTCGCAAGAACCTTATTTATGACAATATCATCCTGGGAGATGGTGGTTTCCATCTTTGGGGACTAATTTAAGATTTCAAGAGATCTGGAGTTCTTGGCTACCAGATTGGAGGGGTTTCCTACAACCACACCCTTTGTTCAGGAAAAGAAAATTGCTGCCAACAGGATGAGGCAAGCCCTAGATGTCTGAAAGACCTGGACCCTGAGTAGGACAAAGGAGACTGAAATGAAACCAAAGTCTGTTTGGTAGCACCACAGGTCTCCCAAAAGACTTTGTTAGCTCTTAGGAGAGTATATTCAAAGTGATGACTCATGAGATACTTTAAATATGTATTTCTGTGTGCTAATGAGTCTTGATTTCAAGCACTTATTTTGCTCTGAAGGAAATAAATAGCTGTTTTATATTTATTTACTATGTTGTATACTAAGTAACTTTTCTGGAAGCGATCCTGTTTATTTCTTTTGGGAAGGACGCTACCCATGAACCAAAATAAGCTTTATTTAATAGATGCTCCCTAGGCCTCTGAGTTGGGGCCACAATGAACCAGAGAGGATGGGAAAGCCTGAATCCCTTCATTTGATTTCATACTCCTCCAGAACTGAACTTGGTTTAGGCAAGTTCAAAGCCACAGCTTTCTAGTTAGAAGACTTACCCCTCTTGTACTCACCCACATACCCCTGGAATTCTTAACCTCTCTGAGGTCACAGACATATTAGGAAAAAAGAAGTCTTTAAGAGGTTTAATGGATAGAGAGTACTGGGCCTGGAGTCATAAAGATCTGAGTTCAAATCTTGCCTCAGACACTCATAAACTGTGTGAAAAATCACTTAACCCTTTTTGCCTCAGTTTCCTCATCTGTAAAGTGAGCTGGAAAAAGAAATGGCAAACCACTCCAGTGTCTCTGCCTAGAAAACCCCAAATGGAGTCATGAAGAGTTGGACAGAACTAAACAGCAACCACAAAAAGATTTACGAACTAAAGAATGAAGTGATGGAATCAATGTCTGAGAAAAATTAGCTTGATCATAAAGAGAAGACATCTGGAGGAGAAGAGAGAGGGAAGGGGCCAGTAGGGAAAACAATTCAGAGTGCTGTAGCAATCCAGGCAGAAGACAAAGAGGATTTGAATAAATTGGGACTGATTCCTGCAGGCAATGAATGTTCATACTTTTGGCTAATTAAAGTAATGGGGATTAACTTGGATTATCTGATATTTATTTTCATAAATGTGTGCTAGTACTATATAAACTAAGAACTCAAAAGGTGAATAAATTGTGCAAAATAATAACTAAAAAATATTACAGCAAAAGAGAGGCAATAAATTTGGAGCGGGACAACCTTCTGAGGAGGGCTAGTTGGGTTGTATTTTTTATGGAACGTAACAAGGAGTAAACCCAAAGTGGAAATGATACAATATTTATTTAAATGTTGTTTTTTTTAAATTTTAAGGAAAAAGTGAGACAGAAGCCACATAAAACCAGTGGAGGATGATCAATTCATTTAATATGGCACCTGAGATTAACTGATCTACCTGACTACTCTTTAGGGTAAATTGAAATCTTTCTTTAGCACAGTTTGCTATTCATTAACATGTAAGTAAATCTGGAAAATGATACAATAACCAACTATATAAAATTATGTTTGTGACTTAATTAAAAAATCTTTCTTAGCATTCTGTCAGTGAACTATGGAATGGTTCGTGTTATTTTTAGAAAGGAGTAGACTGGAAATTAGAATGTTATTCTGGGAAATGATTCTAAATTTTTTCAGTTATAACTCTACATAATCTTTACTCCAACAGCAAGTAAATTATGTCAAAAGCTAAGAGGGAAAATGTGGTAAATTACAGTATATGAGTAGTAAGCAGGAAAAATATACATTACAGATAATTTCAATATGCAGAAAAGTTGTCAACTTTTTTACATTGACAAATTAGAGAGTTCGCAATTATTTTCTTAATAAACATCTAACTGAAATGACTCAGTATGATCTCAAAATTCTCCATTTTAGTGATCTGCTTTGTAATAAAAAGAAGCTCTTCTTGAAGGTCACAAAAACGGTTTAATTAAAGGTCTTTATGAAGATAAATTGATATTAGATTTTTTTTTCTTCTATAGCTTTTCAGAGAGGAAAAATTGGAGGTAGAATTTCCTATCCCAACAAAGAATTTACCATCTTTTCTTCACATCATGACAAGGGTTTCACAGAATAATTTATACGATGTATACACATCATAGATATATCACATGTACATATTCCTATTGGTATAAATACATGTGGAGAATAACACTTAAGGAGGAAGCAAAACTAGAGGTACAGGAATATAAAAAATAAGTTAATAGTTTGGAAGCTTTCCATCCTAAGAGATTCAATATGTGAACAAGATAGTTAAAATTATATTATTAATTAAAAGAGTAGTTCTATGTGGAAAATAAAAGGAAGTCTAACATAAATCCCTTTTCCAACATCTGTACTTTGAAGTATACACATAAAAAGACCCAATATTGATAGGAAGGATTATATAGGTCATTTACCCAGATGATATCTATTCCTGAAAATAGAAACAATGGCTATAAATATCCAATTCTATGTTGAGACCTCAATTTGATTCTAAGACAGATAACTACTTCTATTACATATTGGTTAATGATGACTATGTTGTGAAAATGTTATAGGTTTACTATCTATACCAGAAAGAGTATCATATTCTTAACAAAAAATGAACTTGATCAATGGAGGTGGAAATCAGGAGAAAAAGAGAGAATCAATTTAAACCTTTCCATATTCTTCTGTAATATATGGATAACAGATGATCATAAATTCATAGATTTAGACCTGGACGGAACTCAAAAGTCATCTAGACAAGTGCGCTCATTTTACAGATAAAGAAACTGAGGACCATATAATTTAAGTGACTTGATCAGAGTCGGTCAAACAGATATATAATTGGTGGACAGTATGCAAATCCAAGCTCTATAATCCCAAATCTTTTTCCTTTCTTTTGTTACTGTCAGTGTCTTCAGTCATGTCTGATCATTTGTGACCCCATTTGGGGTTTTCTTGCCAAATATTCTGGAGTGATTTGCCATTCATTTGTCTAGCTCATTTTGCAGATGAGGAAACTGAGGCAAACAGAGTTAAGTGATGTGTCCAGAGTCACACAGTCAGTAAATTCTCAAGTCAGATTTGAACTCAGAATATAAGCTTTCCTGACTCCAGGCCTGGCACTCTATGCACTATGGAACCATCTTGCTGCCCTGGCTATTTTGTTTTCTACCACACTCTAAAAACAACAATTTGAAGAGACCACAGTGGCATAAAAGGTCTCTTTTGGGTGAGAAAAATCGAAATTACCTTAGGAAAATGTAAAGAAATTAGAACTGAAACTAACTAGCCCTCCTTTTTTAGTAGGAGGGTATTGATTACTGAAAAGACTAGCACTTTAACAAAAATGATCATAAAAAAATAAGTCATCTTTGAGTCTCCCTGTGAATTGTCTCAATTTATGAACCTTCATGAAATTCTTTACTGCTGCCAAATATTAATTGAAACAATTAACTGCAAAGAACATGTGGGCACAAAAAATATTAGTACCACATAATCCTTTCTACTTAAGAGGTCCTTACTGGATTATTGCAGAAAAGCTCTGGAGTTCTAATTACCTATGGAAGTCCCACAAGGTTATTGCAAAACATGGTAATTAGACGGTTGTAATATATATAAGGTGTTAGCAGGGGATGGAGGATTTGCTCTAAGTACCGTAGTGTTTTCATGGCTATTTACTGTACAGAGTATCAGAATTTAATGGAATTTGGTAGAATTCTCCAATGACTATTGTGAGCATGTAGTTAACAAAAATGTATCTTAATGTGCTTTCTGTGATTTGTTTGGAAATGCAGTACACACTGTGATCCTTAACTAAATAGGAAGAAAGAAAATTCCCTGAATATGGTGGAGGATGTTGGTTTATTTTCAGGATTTATTGCTCTTGTCACTAGACACTCTATCCAGGAGCATTACACAGCTTTGAGAACATGGTTTCAATAGGAACAACCCAAGTCTATCAAGGAAATGTTATAGAGATTCATTTCAAACCCCAGCTAATACTAACAAAGATCCCGTCTTCTTTTAGAGTAGAACTGGGACAAGATAAAATAAGAGCTTCTGAGCTTCGAGGCTTTCTCACATGCTACGCCTAGCAAATGGGGAAGGGGACTTTTCAGATTTTATAGGTGACCAGCATTTGATCTAAGAATCCAGGAGATGTAAAAACAAAGCAAAAGAAAACAAAACAGAAAGTAACTCTTATCTTAGTCACAAGAAAAATTAGTTAATGCTTTTCTGCAATTCAGAGTTTGCGCTCTTCTCTGTTTTTTATCTAAATAATCCAAAACTCTCAACAACAACATCTGTAATAATGAAGCTTAGGCAATAAGACTTTTGTTTCTAGAGCACAGAACACCAAAGTGATACTCTAAAGAAAATATTTTCACAGGACTTAACTACTTCACTTCTCTTCATACTTTCATTTCCACCTTCCCCCAAATGTATGACATCCTTTATTTGAGTCTGGTTTGTTGTATATAATTAACCACTTTGATTATGCCATTCCATGGAAATAATTTGTTCTGTTGGGGACATCACATTCTGGTTTGCTGTAGTGGTCTAATCAAGAAAGACTTGTTGAGTCATTTTAGTGTGGCATTAATTAAGAGCCAGTTATCTTCTGAAGGTTCTTTTAATGAAGGAAAAGAGTTGTTGGAAAGTCAGTGCTGCCAAATGTTTGGAAAGCCATATGCCTTAGGATTTTTGTCTCCAAAGTTAGGATGACATTCCCCTTCTGCTTTATCCTAAAATACTAAACTCTCTTCTCAAACATTTTAATAAGGAATTCTCCTTTCAGAGGGAAAAGTTGTTCTACCAAAGCTTCTTCATGTCAAAATCTAAAAGAAAAAATTAAAATACTTTTTTAGAGCTAACCTCTTCACCACATAGTAAGGTACACAGAAAGAGAAGAAATCTGGCACCAAGAAAATGTGAAAGAACAGGAGGCAGGTAGAAAACATTTGCTTTCCTGATAAGAGGTACACAATTTGGCAGAAGCAATGATGGAACCCTTATATTACTAACCACTTCACTGGGATGTTGTGAGTAAAGTATGTTGGAAAGTGAGTTATAGATCAATAAATTAATCCATAAATTAATTGAACTTTCACTAAGCATTTCAGAACCTACCATGAGCCAGACATAGTGCTAAATAATGATATAGGTGCATATGCTCATATATGGATGGAAGAAAATATATATTACAAACAAGACATACATGCATATATGCATATATGTGATATGTTATATCTACATCTCTTTACAATATATGTGTGTGTGTATATGTATATGTATTTGTGTATATATGAAGGGGGTGGGCAGCTAGGTGGCACAGTGGAAAGAGTGCTGAACCAGTAGTCAGAAGACCTGAGTTCAAAATCGACCTCAGATACGCACTAGCCATGTAACTCTGAACAAGTCACGTAACTTGTTTGCCTTAATCTACTGGAGAAGGAAATGGCAATCCACTTCAGTCTCTATGTCAAGAAAATTGCACATGGAGTTGTGAAGTCAGACACAACTGAACAACTTAACAATAAAATTATGTCATCTTAGTGAATGCCATTGCTTTGAGCTATTTTGAGCTCTGGCTGACTATAAAGAGGAATACCACTGGTGGGCACTTGAGCTATAATTTTAGGGATACGGATCTATATGATACCCTAGGACCTCAAATTAGAAGCTTCCTTCTGGGGATCTAACCTATGAGTATGAGAGTAAGGTGGGGAAGTAATGTAGAAGGGATGCTAAATGTACAACTGAACAATTAACTTAATTTCTTATATTATTAATATATGACAATATCTAGGTAAGCTCTAAGAGGTGAGAGGTTAGCTTGATTATGTAGTTAAAATTAAATTTAAACTACATAATTTAGATGTAGATTAAATTGAGGTTCACTAAAGATATAGAACATAACATTAGCATAGGACGTTGATCTAAGTTCTATGATTACTCTGAGAAAAGGGGTTATTTCATTTTTGCCTTTGAATCATCAGGAGCTATCACAGAGTAGATGTTGAATCAATTCTTGCCCATTAATTCTGCATTCGTCACAGAGCTTATCCTAAGATATTGCACTTAATGATTATGTACTTAATTATGTACTTAATACTATGTATTATTATTATGTACTTAATTATTTATGGAATTAAAGTCTAGATTTAGAATCAAAGGATATGGGTTCAAATTTTGATTTTATACTTTTTGGGATATTTGGGTGCAAGTTTCCTCAGCTATAAAAATGACCATAATATTATGTGCACTACCTACATAACAGGGTGCTTGTGAGGAGAATACTTTGAAAAATTTTTTAGAAGATATTATATAAATATGAGCTTCAGTAATCAAACTAAGTGATGTCTAAGCTTCCTTAGAGTTATAAAATTCTATCAGCTCTATGAATACCACTTGAGGATCTTAATCAAGGTCGAAAAACTTTGCTTATTTTGGAAGAACTTTTTTTAACCTTTCAAAGTAAAGATAACTTATACTCTATTTTAAAATACATTTTATGAAATCCTAATAATATAATATTATAAAATTGTTTCATTTCATAAAACTTAAGCTTTATCAAAAATAGCATTAATGTGAGACAGCAGAAACAAGATGCCATGTGTTTTATCAGTTTGCCTTCATCTGAACCCACTTCTTTCATCCCAAGGGAAAAACGAAAAGGAAGGAAAAGAGAAAGACTTTTCTACAACTTCTGTATTTTCAAGAAATCCATGAGGAAAGGTTGAAACAGTTTTAGAGGTAACAGCAATTGGAGAGATAAGAGAAAGCTGAATCACAGGCCTGGGTGATAGAATTTATAGAAAAGACTCATTAATTCTCTGATGAGCCTGTTTGCCTTGAAACATTTTAGCTGGACCTGTAAACCGTCAATTGGGAGCTCATCCCACTGTCTCCTTCGTTCTGTGGAATCTAACTTAACCACCAACCATGAGAACTGAAAACAAAACAAAACAAAAACATACACAATGTTCACCTTCAAAAATGCTTATAGCTTCCTGAATACTTTCATAAAATGCCAATATTTATGTACATCTGTGTCTCTACTGCCTTTGTTATGATGTGCCTCTATCCTTCTTCCCCCACACTCCCTTTCCTTCTCTACTCCCCGCCCCCAACCTCATAAATGAGAAACACAAATTCAAGAAATATGATTTAACTAGCAATGTTTTAAATCAATAAAATGTTAACAGAAGAGAGCAAGAGCATAATGTGCAATTTTTTTCAAGTGAGTGCCAAATTGTTTTGTCTCATGACATTCTGCTAGTATGTAAACCGATTTTTTTTCTTATTACTTAGATATGTTGAAAGTTTTTACATCCTGGCAAAATACAGGATCTAATTTAATTGACTTAGCAACACTACCAAGTAATCCATTTATTCCTCAGGGAAATTTCTTTTCCATGGTTTCCACTGGAACTTCTAATTGACTTCTACTTCTGAATAATTGTTGAAACTAATAAGTTTGGAAGGGCTGGTGATTTTTAATAGCTATAAAGGAGTCATTGAGGCATTTTTCTGCCTGTCAGAGTCAAAATTGAGCTAATATCTTAAAATCAATATTGAAATTTCTGTTCTTTGGAATGAATTAATAAATGAATCAATAAGTCAATCCCAATGCAAGGTGTAGAGGATCTAATCATATGATATAAGTAATTACAGCTTCAGTAAGTCATGTTTTTTTTAAAAAAAGGAATGCAAATGTCTTCCACTTCATCAGCAAAAGAGCAATGTGGACAGAAAGGAGACACAGTTAAGAAATTTTGAACAAGATTTTATGTGAAATTGTGTCTCTTTTGTTAGGCACGTTTCGTTTAACATTAAATGTAATAGGTTTTCCTGGGGACAATGTTCTGAATCTTTATCAATGTTTAAAGGACTATAACTGGTCATATATACACAAAGGAAAATATGTAGAGAGAAACCTTCAGCAGACATTTGCAAACATGTTTTAATATATAGGGATACATTAATCATTGGTTTTAAGGATCTAATACCTTGCCAGAAATTTATATTTTTACTAATCTCATTGAATCTAGGCCAAAGGCAGGATGTTGGGATAAATCTCACCTGGGCCAAAGTCTTTTCCTATGTTCAGTTTTGTCCAAAGAGAAGGACAGATATGATGCTCCTTCCTTCTGGGCATCAATCACAATCCTATTAGCCAGCTGAGTAACTCAGTACACCCAGTGCCTATCAAATATTAAAGCACTCACAATTTTGAAATTCAAATAACAACCTGGTTTGTTATCTAGTGCTAAATCTGTATTACGTCGTAAGTTTGTGCTTATCTGGAAACTGAGAATGTGCATTTTGAGTTTTAAAAGGTGTCCGATTCCTTAAAAGTATGTGGCAGCAACTGCAAATTATAATGTATCATCCCTCCCCAAAGAATTCACACTTCCATAATATTCACTTTAAAATATAGGGAGAAAAATTCCATCATTCCACTCATGTCTAGTCTCATGTCTAGAAAAGATAAAAATTAATTTAGGTTAATGAACTTCACAAGACTCCTTCCTGATCACCCGAGGACACATTGCAGGACCTAAATTACTGTTTTATACAGTAAGTGAAGAATAACAAAAGTAAAACAAACTGTTTACTGTGCTGGTGATGATGGCTGTCCTGAACAGCTGACATTTTCTAGATTGGCTCAATAAATGCTCAATGGCAGGAAAATCAAATTACTATGCTTAAAATTGGTTACAATGCACTGTTCTCACAATTGTTCTGGTAAACCACAGATATATTCCATGAAACACAAGCAAAAGAATTTATTATGTTGAGGACTTTTGTTTGCAGTTAAGTGACACAGTGAATAAAGAACTGGGCCTGAAGCCAGAAAGACCTGAGTTCAAATCCAGCCTCAGACACTATAGCCTCAAGCACTCTGACACATCCAGGAGGGCCAGCTAGCACAGTTTCTTAGGTGTGCTTCTCTAAAAGGAAAGCAACTTTTGAGAAGTCAACAATCTACTTTAATTACATATACCAACAGAGAAAATACAAGCAGAGGAATAAAGACCAACAGAGAAGGCTTCTAACTGTCTGACCATTACAAACATACATAGTTACCAGAGTGAGAAGCACCAGCATCTGGGTTTTCAAAGCGGGGGAGGGGGAGGCTCCTTGACTCAGAGAGTCTCATCTGCGACATGAACCTTCTGACAAAGAGTGAGCCCCAAACCAAAAGATCACCTCAGAGTATACATACACTTTTCAGAGGTGGAGGATATCATCTGGTGACCCAGTATCTCATTAGAAATCAACAAAAAGTGAGGGCCTTCCTACAAAACAAGCCTCCTTTAGTCAAGCTTGCCTTAATGGACTCCACCTGACATCTATTAATGGGTGGGAAAGATCTTTAACTCTTATTAACATTACAGACACTTACTAGATGTGTGACCCTGGGCAAGTCACTTAACCTGATGTGCCTCAGTTTCACCATCTGTAAAATGATGTGGAGAAAGAAACAGCAAACCACTCCAGTATCTTTGTTGAGAAAGCCCCAAATGGAGCCACTAAGAGTCGAACGTGGCTCAAACAACTGAAAAGTAACTATCCCGAACACTTCACTCAATCCAGATTTTACCATAATTTATAAGAAATTCCTTTAAATTCCTTTGTCCTTCATAGTATGGACTATAGTTATTATCCTTTTCAAGGGCACTCTAAAGACAAAATGTTCACTAATTTTATCAGGATTGGAGGTGGAAGGGGGCAGATAGCAACTGCAACTACTCAGCGGGTGGAAAGTGATGAATGAATATAACAAAATGGAAAAAGGTAAAAATATAGATTTTAATTTTTTTAAAGAACTCTAAAGTGAATTACCAAAAGAAAAAGGGAGAATTTCTACACTTACAAACAAATACAGTCTGAACATGTTCAAATGCAGTTTTCTCATTATATGAAAGTTTCCCTAATCTCTATTCATTTTAATTTTATAATTTCCCCAAAGAAGGCCTTTACTTAGGTAAAAATAAACAAACAAAATGAAAAACAAAACTAAAGAGCTGTATTTCTTTTACCTGCTTCTGGGAACAGCTTCTTTTTGACTTGTATCATCAGTATCAAGCACAGGTTCCAGTACACAGTAGACTTTTAATGAATGTTTGCTGAATGAGTCAAAAAATTTCAGATTGTGTCTAACTACATCATTTTGGAATTTTTCATTTAATGTGCGTCTCAATCCTTTAAAAATTAACAACCGTAGTAAATACAAAGCTTTCTAATATAAGCTTTTACAATCCCATATTTTTGCATTACTCTTTCTAGATTGCTACTGGGATTTTCTCTGTTGTAAAGACATGTGGCTATACTTCCTATGTAATATGCTGTATGGTATTTTTCTTTGGCAATGCTTAACTATCTACAATAAATACATAGATGCTTTGTTAAAAGCTGTAAGAAACACTAAAAAAGTCATTAGAAATTGGAGACTAATGGAATTGTGTCCATTTAAATTATAACAACCATGATTCTTTATGTCCTTCAGCACCTTCCAAGTTGCTAACCCCTCCAATAAAACTTAATAGTAATATAGATTTCTATTGGCTACCAGCTTTAGGTAGCAAACAAATATCCAGCTAGTTTTAGCTCATGTACTGTAGACTTGTCCTATTTTAGTAACATACATTATATTATAATGACCATTTTCTCTTTTCTGGTTCACTTCTACTTCACTTAGTTGACTGCATCCCTAACACTGTATATCCATTATTGGTTTAACTTGATCACTTTTCAATAACTTAGGGGCAAGTTAAGTGTTAAAGGATGCATATGTAGGGGGCTGGAGAACAGTGGTGGAATGTTGTAATCATTATTCAGGTCTATCTTGGGCCACTTGCATTAATTCAGGGGGGATAACCTGTGATCTCTTCTCAGGGGAGATCACAATGAGTGGCATAAAGTATGTAATAAACTTGTGGACTGAATGAGCTGGCATGTCTGATGAATGGCCTAACTTATAACTTTAATACTTTTGAGTTATTTACATTTTCAATAGCCTAAATTTATGGTAAAACAACTTTATTTTTTTTCAGGTTTTAAATGTAAGCTTCCCCCTTAGATTGAATTTTTTTTTTTTGTGATAACATGAAAGACAGTTTTTAAAATTTTTTTTAAATTTTGAATTCCAAATTTTCTCTCTTCCTCCTTTTCTCTCCTTTCTCTCTAAGATGGGAAGCAATTTGATATAGGCTATGTATGTGCAATTACGTAAATCATATTTCCATATTAGTCATATGAAAACAAGAACTTTAAAATAGAAATTGTTGCTATAGGGAAACCCACGAATGTGGTACACTGTACCTATTTTCAGACTTCTTCAATGTATTGATCAACTGTGTTGATTTAAAAGAAAATCTTTCTTACATCTTTAAAAAGCATTATTTGTTACACGGGGTAGATCTCTTGGAGGGGGAAAGGAAAGATACCACAGGAAAATTTGGTGACATAAAAAAATGACAAAAAAGCTTATTTTGAAAAATAAAGAAAATTCTGATTTTTAAAAAATGGAAGGTGCTACATTCTTTTAATGTGGTAGTATGAAAATGTAATGCATGCAAATTTAGTTATAGGTTATGTTTGTCCAATAGGTTTTTAAAGCTTCCTTTTTTTTCTCCACTAAATATGTTTTATTACACATTTTCTAGCATTAGCTCTTTCCCTGGGAAAAAAAAATAAAATTTTGATCAGGGTGGCCATCACTGACTTTATTTTATTGTATACATCATATATCTATGGCGACAGTTTTGCTGTATTCATTTAATGTGTCCATTCTCTAAGGCTGAGCTGATTTCTCAAGTCATAATTCCAGGCCAATTTTCTCCAACTTTAGAACCGGGATGCCACTTCCAGAACATATTGAGTAACACAATTTCAAGTGTACTCGTTGTTAAAATTGGATTTTGTTTTTATGTTTCTCACTCACATCTCTATTTTACATGTCTTGATTCTATCTTGTATGATAGTTATTGGTATATAACCTTTATATTCCTTGTATGCCCTATGGAGATAGGGGATGATAACTTATCTACTTGGTATCTCTCATAGTGTCTATCACAGTGCTCTACATGTAAAGAATATTAATTAGTAATGATGATAATAAGAGCCAGCATTTATATAGCTCTTTAAAATCAAGTGAAGCAGTTTACAAATATTATCTCACTAGACTTTCACAATAACCCTGAGAGGTAGGTCCAATCATCATCCCCATTCCACAGATGAGGGAACTGCGTGGACAGAGATGATGAAATGATTTGGCTAAAGTCACACACTCAGCTGGCATCTAAGGTTGGATTTGAACTCAAGTATTCTTGACTCTAGGTTCAGTGCCCTTTCCTACTGTTCCACTCAGTTATCAAGAATAATATCAGCTTACATTTATGATATGGCACTATGTTTTTTAAGGTACTTATCTCACACAAAAATGTGTTTCCTGTAGAGTTATTAGTAAAATGTTATTATTCCCATTTTTCAGTAAGAGTTTTGTTTGTTTTTCCAAATGTCAGTGTGAGTGGGGAGAGAAGATGGGTGAGGAAGAAAATAGTTCTTTGTTAAAAAAAAATAAAATGCACTTTAAGAAATTTCTTACAAGCATATATCTCTGTAATGAAAGCTCTGGGCTTACCCAGCCTCCTCTGAGTCTTGACAGCTTCTCTGTGACACAGCTCTATGGCTTATTTTTTTCCCACTGAGTTTTTTTGAGCTTGGCACCATCACAATTTGGCTTGGTTCACCTATATCTAGGGTTTCCCCTGGGAAAATCAGAACTTGACTAATGTGAACAAAACAAAACAAAAAACAAATTCAAAAACAAACTGTGACATACAGGACAGGCATTATTTAACCTTACAGAAGAATGCAAAATAACTTGCATCAGAGCCCAGCAGTCAAGCAAACTCTCTCCCCTTCTCACATAGGTTGTTATCTCTTGGGGAGCTATGTAGTACTGCCATCTTATCTAAAACCTTGATTCCTATCCTCTACCACATCGACTTGTTTCCTCTACACTATTGTCCTTTCCATTGCTATGCCATAGCTTTAACTCTTATCTGGTTCAAGACCCTGACATGGTCTTTGAGAGGTAGTGTGATATTGTATAATGAGGACTGGAACTGGAGTCAGGAGAGAGTAGAGTTCGAATTCTGGCTCTGACATCTACTATCTGAGTGACCTAATTCAAATAATCTAGCTTCTCTGAGCATCAGTTTGCTCATCAATAAAATGCGGGCACAGGGCCAGGTTCCTTTCTGAGGTTCCTTTCAACTACAAATTTATGATAACATAAACTCCTGTACTTGATGCCATTCATCTATTGTTATTTCCTCAATACACAAAGCTCTCTGGGGGAGTCACATAATTTCCAAGAGGCGACATCCCACGGTTTTACTCCAGGGGGCCCTAAAGACAGTTTTAACATGATATTCACTCAAGCTGCAATTTTCCTTGGCCTTTACCAGTGGCTTCTCCAGGAGTTCTCTTAAGACCGAATTTCTCCTCTGCCCCTAGGTTCATATATCTGGAGATGGGAGGGGTCTTAGAGGCCATATATTCCAACTCCTTCATTTTACATATGAAGAAAGAGACACAGGGAAGTTAAGGGACCTATTCAAAGTCAAATGAGTAGTAAGAATCAGACAGACTTTGAATCCAGATCCTACACAAAGCCAGTATGTTCTTTCCAATGTGCCATGTTATTTCCTCATCATCACCATCTTTTATTTCCCCCACAAAAGTTCTTCTCTTATTCCTCACCATGATGCACAAATAGCTCTAATGACTAAAAGGAACACAAGATCTGGAAGATCTTACAAACCTGAAAAGACTTAAATTTGATAATATACATTGTCTATTGACTTAGCATCAGTCTGGTTAATTCATTACCAAAAGGCTATCCCTGACAATAATTGTTTTGGCCATACTAAGTCTTAAAGATCATTGATTAAAACATGTAGAGGTTAAACCTGTGTGGATGGAAGGAGTACATATCCTAGCTGTGATAGAACCACCACCTTCTACCCTGTGCATAGGTTATGCTCCATTTTCACCTGTAAGGTGATCAGGGTCTATTGTGACTAGGTGGGCAAACCAAGCCATGCCTTAAGACTATAAATTACAGAACAACTCACAATCTGCATCTGGTGAGAGTTATCTAATCAGGAGTTCCCTTTACCAAAAGTTCCTTTTGGGTTCTTACCTCAATGACACAAAACAACATCAAATCATCAATAATAAGAAACTTCTAACTTTTTAAATAAGGAAATTGCTACTCTGGGAGATTAATGTGAATTGCCTGAGGTTGAATAGTAAGCAATAGAAGCAATAAAGTGCCCTAATTTTGTGAAATGTGTGCTGTTTTCCCCATAATGGAATGATACAAGGAGGCTACATAAGAAATTGTCTTTTTCCAGGATGTCTTTAATTTACTTGAATCTCATTTTATTCTCTCTGGCAAATATTGTTTATGTCACACACACACACGCTTCCATTATCTCTAGCTCTACTCCTGCATTGCTGCCTACAAAGCATGTTACTTGGGGCACTAGATCATTAAAAACAGAAGCTGACTGTGCAAGCTATTCTATTTAACTGACAAGATGAGCTTTTTTTGTCCCTGAGTTGTGTATTTCAACATTATAGGCACAGTGGAAATCCAACAACAGGACTTTCCAACTTTCTGATGATTTTAGATCATGTCTTAGGTAGCTGCAAATCTCATTATCAGCTTTACAGCTGTTTTTTTCCCTCCTTCCCCTCATATCTCCATTCCCTCCTTATCCCTCCCCCATTATTTATTTATTTATTTGTTGTCTTTGGAGCAGAGAGAAGGGAGAGCTACAAAATTGCAGCCTGGAGCTTTTCCTTAGCAAATCAAGCTAAAACTGTGTTGTTGATTTACACCACGCTTAGCTATACTTAGCACTAATGTACGGTTAAACACACTTTACAGGGAATTATTCCTTTTGTTCTTAAGATGTGAGCTGTGGTATCTAGGTGCAGCCCATAACAGCACATGGCACACAGAATGGTGCCAGGCACATTGTAGGTGGTAGGCGTTTGATAAGTACATTGTGATGAAAGTTGGTGGTATTTAATGTGAGGATAGCTTTTTCCTATCTGCTAGCATCTTTCATTATGTGTTCTACTTATATATGGATAGTTAGGCTCTACTAAGGACAGTGATTTAATTACAGTGAATTACAGGTAAATCAATCACCCATCCATGTACAGAATAATTTTATTTTCTGAAGCAAAAGAAAGTTTGACGCATTCATTCCAAATATAAATTCTTCTAACACTTTTCCTTTTGGATGGGTTGGACAAAGTTCAGTTTTGTATAATGGAGAGATCTCTTAGTGTCGGAAAGGCCTGTATTAAAATTTCCTATTCGAATAAAAGATGGATGACTTTGAACAAGCCACAACTTCTGCTTGTCTCAGAAAACTCTCTATCCTTGAATTCTGCCTCTGTAGCCTAAGGGACAGTTGACATGCTTGGCATTCTTTAGGCTAATTAAATCAAAAACCCTTTTCTTGGTAAAGTAAAGAGAGAATAGAGCTGTTAGAACTTAGAATTCCATTAAAATAATGGTGTTGTTATTATCATATATTTTATTTTTAAATTATATTTAATTTTAAATATTTCATTTGTCATAATTACATAATTAAAATGATTTCAAGTAATCTCAAGATGCCAAAATAAAACTCCTCTATTTTCACCACTGTATTGTCCTTATTTGATTCACCATATCAATCTTTAGAGTTAACAGAGGAGAATGTAAGTTTGCTGTCATTTAGAAATTCAGTTAAATTCAATAAAGATTTATTAAGCATCTATTTTGTGTCAGGCACTTTGGTAAATGATGGGATACATACTTTACTTAAGAAAAAGAAAGATAATCCCTGCCTTTCAAGGAGTTTACAATTTAGTTGGGAAAGACAAAATACAAAAGGAAGCTTAAACACATAAGGGAATAGTGGGGACTACTAGAGCTTGTAGAAGGGCATGACATTCATGGAGTTCAAACCAAGCAGAATTCCTAATGGAAAATGAGGGGTTAGCTAGAAAGTTCTGATCTCCATCCTCTATAAAGAAAGAGAGATTTAATTGATGTTCCACAGTCTAGACCTCCATTCAAAGGGAAGAGGAAGCTGAGGTAGTTGAAGTGTTGAGTATAAAGATAAGATTCAGGTGATCAGCATATCCTGAGTGCAGCATGATGTTTCTGGAGTCCAAAACAAGTGATTAAGTGAAAGAGATTTAATTTGGTCTGAAAATACTTGATGGCCAGTCTCTTTATCCATAGCAGCGAAAGGAAACTAGAAAAAATTTGTGTCATATGGCAGGCAACATACAAATACACACTTCTGTGTATGTGTGTATATGAACATATGCAGATACATGTATGTGTGTGTGTGAGAGAGAGAGACAGACAGACAGACAGAAACAGAGACAGAGAGAGAAACTTTACGGTATTTTTAGGAGGAGCTACATGGCATAATGAATAGAGTGCAACTCATTTTTCTGACTTCAAATCTGGATTCAGGCATTTACTAGCTATGTACCACTGGACAAATCACTTAACTCCATTGCCTAAGCTCCTCATTTGTAAAATGAATTAGAGAAGAAAATGGCAAATTGTTCTAGCACTTTGCCAAGCAAACCTCGAATGGGGTCATGAAGAGTCAGACAACGCTGACAATGACATCATTTTCAGTCATATAAGAAATGAAATTGACAACATGATATTTTTTTGGGGGGTAGGTAGGAGATCCTTCCAATTTGATTTTTATTTTAAGCTTTTGGGGAAGGTGTGCTGCAGTTAGCCTTGAAGGGGATGGGGCAGACAAATTAAACTACTATCAAAAGCAATGAAATTATTGCAAAATGTTAGGTAGAAATATACATAGTTGAAAGGCTAAAGGATGGTTGAGAATCAAAAACAGCTTAGGAGTATGATTTTCTAAAGAGAGCCCTATGTTTTATCAGACAGAAACTCTTTCACGGTGAAGTGGAGTGAGAACTGGTTTCAGAATTCAAAGATCTGAGTTCAAATCTCAACTTTGCTTTTTGGGACCTTTATGACCTTGAGCAGGTTACTTCTCCTTTGGGGATTCAATTTCCTTATCTGGACAATAAAGGTACTGGTCTTGATCATAGGTTCCCGAAGTGGGCAATACTGCCTCCTGTGGGAGCTCTGAAACAATCCAGGAAGGTGGTAGTAGAATGAGGTGCAGTTGAGGAGGGGGGACTGAATAAAAATATGGCAGTCAAGGAAACAAGGAAAGAAGAGAAGAACAATAAGAAGATAAGAAAATTTTGAAAAGCCATTTGTACATGTTTCCTTTGTTGTATAACCAAGTTAAAGTTGTAGTGATTACATCATTTTCCAAATAAACACACATAATGCAAGTTATAACTTAACAGTGGTGAAGTCTGCAGACAGGTCTTAACAAGCAAGTGTTGTCAGGCGAGCATGTCACACATTGTTGGACAGTCCAGCATACGTCAGCAGGAATATGTGCATGTAATGACTTGTTTACAAAAGGATATTATATTGTATCATCAAAATTTCAATTCAGAAATGTCACTCCACAAATTTGAAATAAATTATTAAATTCAAAATACATCTTTTTAAAAAAAATCTATTTTTTGAAATGATGCAAATTTCAAAAGAACCATTAAAGGGTTAAAAAATGTAGATTTCCATGGGGGTGCTGAGTAATTTTTTTTAATATAAATTTATTTATTAAACTTTTTACATTCATTTTCACAAAATTTTGGGTTCCAAATTTTCTTCCCATTTGTCCCCTCCCCCCACCCCAATATACCAAGCATTCTAATTTCCCCTATCATCAATCTGCCCTCTCTTCTATCATCCCTCCCTTCCCTTGATCCCATCTTCTCTTTTGTCCTGTAGGGCCAGATAATTTTCTATTCCCCATTACCTGTATTTCTTATTTCCTAGTAGCAAGAGCAATACTAAACAGTTGTTCCTAAAACTTTGAGTTCCTACTTCTCCCCATCCATCCCTCCCTCCCCCCCATTCCCTTTGAGAAGGCAGGCAATTCAATATAGGCCATATCTGTGTAGTTGTGCAAATGACTTCCATAATAGTCGTGTTGTATAAGACTAACCATATTTCCCTCCATCCTATCCTGCCCCCCATTGTTTCTATTCTCTCTTTTGATCCTGTCCCTCCCCAAGTGTTGACTTCAAATTGCTCCCTCCTCCCATTGTCCTCCCTTCCATCTTCCCCCCCCACCCTGCTTATCTCCTTCTCCCCCACTTTCCTGTATTGTAAGATATGTTTTCATACCAAAATGAGTGTGCATTTTATTCCTTCCTTTACTCGAATGTGATGAGAGTAAACTTCATGTTTTTCTCTCAGCTCTCCTCTTTTTCCCTCCACTAAAAAGTCTCCTGCTTGCCTCTTCTATGAGAGATAATTTTCCCCATTCCATTTCACCCTCTCTCCTCCCAATATATTTCTCTCTCACTGTTTACCTTAATTTTTTTAAAGATATGATCCCATCCTATTCAATTCACTCTGTGCTCTCTGTCTGTGTGTGTGTGCATGTGTGTATGTGTGTGCATGTTTACGTGCGTGTGCGTGCGTGGTGTGTGTGTGTGTGTGTGTGTGTGTGTGTGTGTGCAATCCCACCAACTACCCAGATACTGAAAAGTTTCAAGAGTTACAAATATTGTCTTTCCATGTAGGAATGTAAACAGTTCAACTTTGATAAGTCCTTATGACTTCTCTTTACTGTTTACTTTTCCATGCTTCTTCTCATTCTTGTGTTTGAAAGTCAAATTTTCTTTTCAGCTCTGGTCTTTTCACCAAAAATGCTTGAAAGTCCTCTGTTTCATTGAAAGACCATATTTTCCCCTGAAGTATTATACTCAGTTTTGCTGGGTAGGTGATTCTTGGTTTGAGTCCTAGTTCCTTTGACTTCTGGAATATCCTATTCCACACCCTTCCATCCCTTAATGTAGAAGCTGCCTAGATCTTGTGTTATCCTGATTGTATTTCCACAATACTGGAATTGTTTCTTTCTGGCTGCTTGCAATATTTTTCTCCTTGACTTGGGAATTCTGGAATTTGGCCACAATGTTCCTAGAAGTTTCTCTTTTTGGATCTCTTTCAGACAGTGATTAGTGGATTCCTTGAATACTTATTTTGCCCTCTGGTTCTAGAATATCAGGGCAGTTTTCCTTGATAATTTCATGAAAGATGATGTGTATGCTCTTTTTTTTTTTTTTTTTTGTGGCTTTCACGTAGCCCCATAACTTTTAAATTGTCTCTCCTGGATCTATTTTCCAGGTCAGTTGCTTTTCCAGTGAGATGTTTCACATTCTCTTCCATTTTTTCATTCTTTTGGTTTTGTTTTGTGATTTCTTGGTTTCTCAGAAAGTCATTAGACTCCATCTGTTCCATTCTAATTTTGAAAGAACTATTTTCTTCAGTGAACTTTTGAACCTCCTTTTCCATTTGGCTAATTCTGCTTTTGAAAGCATTCTTCTCCTCATTGGCTTTTTTGAACCTCTTTTGCCAATTGAGTTAGCCTATTTTTCAAGGTGTTATTTTCTTCAGCATTTTTTTGGGTCTCCTTTAGCAAGGTATTGACCCAGTTTTCATGCTTTCCTTGCATCTCTCTCATTTCTCTTCCCAGTTTTTCCTCCACCTGTCTAACTTGATTTTCAAAATCCTTTTTGAGCTCTTCTATGGCCTGAGCCCACTGGATATCTATTTTGGATGTTTGGGATACAGAGGCCTTGACTTCTATGTCTTTCCCTGATGGTAAGCATTGTTCTTCCTCATCAGAAAGGAAAGGAGGAAATATCTGTTCACCAAGAAAGTAACCTTCTATGGTCTTATTTTTTTTTCCCTCTTCTGGGCATTTTCCCAGCCAGTTACTTGACTTCTGAGATTCCTCTCCACCCCTGTGTCATTAGTGCTTGGGGTCTGAGATTCAAATGCTGCTTCCCAGCCTCAGAGCTTTCAGCTGGGGGGGGGGGGGCTGCTATTCAGTGGGATTAAATTTAGGTTCTCAGGTGGGGGCAGGGCCACCACTCAGGGTTCAGTTCCCTCAGGGGGTTTATGCCAGGATCTTCAGTAATGGATCCACGGTTCTGCCTGCTTTGGGAGCCCCTGTCGCTTCCCCCACTGCTTCCTCCTGAGGGGGCCTGAGTCATGGAGACACCCCGCTCCCCTCTCAGCCAGTCCGGAAGGTTCTCTCACTGACCTGTAGCGCCTGTAGGTGGAGGCACCTTTGCAACTGCTGGAGATTCTGTCCCTGAAGCCTGCTTGGATTTGCTCCTCTCAGGCCATGTGGCCAAGGCAGGGCTGGGCTCTGCTCCGGGTCTGGTATGTGACGGACCTTTGGGGTTGGTTTTTCAGGGCTCTCTGGAACAGAAATCTCCTCCACTCCATTGCTGCATGGCTTCCACTGCTCCAGAATTTGTTGGGAGTTCTTTTTACAGGTAATTTATGGACTGTGGGTTCGGAGCTAGCATATGTGAAACTTTCTACTCTGCCATCTTGGCTCCTCCCCAGTAATTTCTTTTAAGAGGGTGGGAGGCCAAATAAATTTAGGAACCTCTGCTCCAGATGATCTCTAAGGTTCCTTCCAATTCTTATTACGTGATCCAGGGATTCCCAACTTCTTTCAAGAAAATAAAGATTAACTAAATAAAGTCCAATAGAGTTCTGTATACTGGCTTCTGTATACTGGCTCATACAAGGTAGAACTCAAAACATGCTTTACTTCCTGTTGTTCCAATGGTTGGTCTCCTAACTGGTTGGTTTGTAATTTTCTCTGTCCAATGTGCTCTGCACACTGTGCCTAATTATGTAAATGGCTAAGTGAAACCCTCACTTTAGATGTTCCTTCCAATCATACAGATTACAACCAATTCGTGCCCTCTCATCATGCAGGATGCAAAACCTGGTCATGTCCTTCCTTGAGGGAGATACAGTACATCCATGTGTAGGAGGAGTTCCTCAACTTAAATGTAAAGCTATATACTGTGTTGTGCAACATCACTCAGAAAAGTTTTCCTTTCCTCCACTGATCAGGAGAGTGCAGCAATGTAGATGAGGCTCATAAAGATTTTGTATGGATGAGAAAGTAGGCTAGTTAATGGTGCTGTCTATGCCATCTGTTTTTTATATCAATAAGGTCCAAGTTTTTTTTCCTCACATCTTCAGTATGTCACTTTCTTCCGACACATATGGTCCATTGTAGCTGCTTTTCCCATCTTTCTCTTGGGTGCTGTTTCTACTTCCTCTATTAACATACTGAGGACTGTACTGTTAAGAGTCCAAATAAGTGGCACTGCTCTCATGAAATATCACCTTGCACATAGGAGGCAATTAATAAATGTTTACTGAGTTAACCATAGAGCATATAGTAACAAGTACATGTAGGTAAATGTCTCTAAGAAATGACATTTTACTTGACAACTTCTCAAGTAAGTCAAGTATTTGCTAAAGTGGCTTTCAATGATCTTTTTGTCACCTTGTTATGGCAACTGATTTATACTGGTTATACTTCTGTATATGACTATTATAATCAGCATCAGTTCTTCCTGCTGTTTATGTCCCATTTTTCATTATCAACTAATTGCTTAACTAGGTCAAGACTGAATAGAGTAACTTGACTGCCATGCCTTTTTTTCTCACTTTCATTCTTTCTTCTAGCTTTTTTACTAGTTCTAATCTTTGCTCTAATAAGTCAGTGATTTTCCTGTATATTGTCAGCTGATTCAAATCAGCTCCCACATAAAGAACAAGTCTTTTCTCCTGGTACTTACCTCAGGACACCAGATATTTGCTAATTCTTTTCTTGAAGAAGGTCCACATGATGATATCATATCATATTTAAACGATTATAATTTAGTTTTAACTTAATTTTTAATGTTTTCTTTGTCATAACTACCATATTTAAATGATAGAGAAGCACAAGACATCTGGGTAGTCTACAAGTCTTTCACCTTTCTCATTTCTTCATCCTGATCCATCTTTTCAAATATATTTTTCAATATTCTCACCTATTTCTACTTTTGAACTGAAGTTGATGACTATTAAAGTGCAAGCTGATTTGATTTGGTGGGGCTTATGTAGAATTCTTCATAGATCTCCTCTGCCTCTCCACCTTTCACAGTTGAAGTTAACTGCCTAACTGATCTCTCTGAAATTTTGTTCATTTCACATCCATCCTTAAGAACCTGAAGTTAATTCTCCCTTAACCTAATGAAGCCTATACTCTTTCCCGAAGGATTATATATTTTCCCAACTACTTTTCCTATTTTATTTTGAAAGAGTGCCTTAAGCAAACTCTCTGCTCCAGCCAGTCTGGTTGTTGCAGGGGATTACAGAAGAAAGAATGCTAGACTTTGAATCTTCAAATTCTAGCACCTAAACTTAGACTCTGTGGCTTTGAGCAAGAAACACTTTTCTAGGACTCAGTTTCCTAAGAAGTTAAAAATGGGGAAAATAATGCTTGTATTGCCTACTTTATAAGACTGTGGTATTTAAAGTGTTTCATAAACCATAAGGACTGTGATAACAAATAATTACAATAAAGAACAATAGAGAGTAGAAAAATAAAAACACTCCTGATCTCAGGTAACACATTAATGTCTAATATAAAGAAAAACTCTGACTTCAGAATTTTAATAAGAACTTACAACAACAAATTATAGCAGATTGGTGATTAGTAGTATTATTTAGATGCAATATTTTTATACATGTGATGCTTACACTTGCTTCAGAGGGATTAATTATTTTCATCATTTTATCTAAATGGTAATATAGAGAATGTTAAAAATAAAATTAGATTTTCACTTTCCAGACGCAAAAACTTAATTAAAATTAACTTTGCAGTGAAGGAGAATACCCCATGATGATCTCTGGTGTGGCAGCAGTTCAGTTTCAGTGATTTAGGGAATATTAATAGCTGTGGCTTTATATGAATGGTCTTCCATAAAGCTTGAATTATACATGTATTATTTCATTAGGAGACAGTCTCTTTTCCTTCTCTTTATCACACATGGAAGAGTAAAGAGAGGAGAAATGGACTGAGATATTCAGGTGCCTGAAAAAAAAGGTGCCCAATAAGAACAAAAGTATGGAAGCAAGGAGAAAGCTCTCCAAGAGTAAAATGGATTATGACTATGTGAAAATATATAGACCTGTTGATGTTGTAGGTGTTAGAAATGTAGGTATTAAACTTAGTAAAAAGGTCTACATGTAGGAATATGTTAAGCACTAATGACATGGGCTAATGTGAAGGCCATTTCATTTTCCTACTCGTATCTGGAAAGGCCAGATATCACAAAATCACAGACTTTTTCCCTTGGGTAATATTGGGTCTTCTCTTCTGGATTTCACCAAGATCCTGTCTTGTTCCTAGCTGGAGTAGTCTCTTCAAAGTCTATAATCACCTCAGTAAGTCCCTTAAACAGGTGTAAAATGCTGAGCTCAGTATTTTCTTTGCTAATCATGAATTACCTTTCCCTTCAAACAGAGCATCAGGTTACTCCATCTGCATTTGGGTGGATTATGAAAAAAGAGATGCTCCTTTCCTCTGCCTCCACATTCACCATGACACCAATGTTGGACTGAAAAGAAGCCCTCTCAGGAAATTAGAATTGCAGGAAACCTCTCGCACTTTGGCATTCCACTGGTAGGGTTCTTTGAATCAAAAGAGACAAGGAAGGCACAACTATGATTCAACCAAATTCCCAGGGTAGCATCTGCTTTCAAACAATCTCCTTATCACACCTGTCTGAATCTTAGATCTGATATTTATTCATACTAACATCTCGGCTAAGTTACTTAACCTCCTTATATTTCAGTTTCTTTACCTGTAAAGTAAGGAAACTGGACTAGGTGACCATTAAGGTCCCAACTAATTTTAAATGTCATCCTTCTAGAAGGGTTCCTCCTGCCTGGTTTATTATATCTGTGATGAATATTGCAATTAACAAAGGATATTAAAACATTTGTTGAATGAATGGACTTTAAAAAAGCAATTATATCACTAGTCAAAGCCATGGAACTAAAACCTTCATTTGAAAAGAAGAAAAAGATGTTCCTGTATAAGAAAGTAGGTTAGGAAACAGACAAGCAACACCGTCTTGAAATTAACATGTTGCATTAATAGCCTACTTAGAAAAAATCCAGCAAGGGGTAGAAATTTGTATTTTCAGATATAATCCTTTTTTCTGTTTGATCTCTATACTTCTTTGTCTTCAATTCAGAATAAAAATAAAATTAAAAAAGGGAGAAAGAAGGGTCAGGTAAGACTGGGGGAAATATTTTTCCTGTAAGATTCTGATGATATCAATAAACTAGAGAGTTAATTTTGAAGGGGCAAACTAAATGCCCCATCCATTCTGAATATTTTGGAAAACTTTCTGTTTATCTACCAGTGAAAGAAATGTTCTTAGGAGGATCTAACCAGGCTTCTGAATTTCTCTGGTTAAACACCAGAGAAAAAATAGAGATCCATAAGGTATTTTTCACTTAAGCCTACTTAGGTTGTCCTTTAAAGCCTAAGTTACACAAGTTTTTCAAGCTAATAATGCAGTGAGAAAATACTTTTCAATGTACAGTATATGTATTTCCCACATATCAGGTTTCACATTTGGTCCAGATCTTGGTAAACGGGGTTGAAGGGTGCAAGGAGATAAATTCACTGGCTTATTCGGTTATCAAACAATTTGATAAATAATATGGCTATCATTTCCTTTCACTGTAACACTGACTCTGTAGATGTTTTAAACACTTCCATGTCTTTTCCGGGAAGCCAGTCTACTTCTTAAGTTCTGATCTGTAATCTAATATGTAACACTGATTTCAATGATGTGTCTAGATGATAAAAATTCAGTGGTTGCTCTAAAATGATGTTCAGATGTAATATAGCATTCTGACTTTGCTTTTTCCCTCATATCCTTGTTTGTACTATATATTACTATTGGATTAAGCAAATGGAATAGTCATTGTTAAGGAAAGAAGTCAAATCACTGAGTACTAATTGGTCTTCCTCTATTTTACACCAGTTGAATTACTTTTTTAAAAATCCCATAGAGTCACAAAAAAATAAATTTTAAATTAATGATTTTCTATTCATTATATCAACCTTTATTTAAGAGTCCTTTCTATTTCACATTTTCTCTTTTTTTGCTCCAATATTCCAAATGTGTTGTAGTGATTGGTACCGTCATGATACTTTGGTATTTAGGTAACTTTGTGATCTAATTAATGTGAATATTCCCTCCAAAAATGAAGATCAAAACTTATCCACAATTTCTCATACTGTGCAATGGCTGTCTAGGTACTCTTCTATTCTAAGTTTTCCATGAGGGATTCTACTAACAGAATGGGATGGAGAGTGCTGCTCTTTGCTAAATCTCTTTATATTGCAATGGTTTTGGTGAGGCATGTAAGCTATTAGTTGCTCCCTCACTATTACAACATATATTTTCCAGTCATATATTTCTCTGATGGTGCTCTCTGCGTGGCGTTTCTTGCACAATTCTTGGTTTAAAACATAGTGTAACTCATGTATTTCCATCATGCACCAACCTCTATAGATCTTCAGTTAGTCTGTAATTTAAGTTCTCTGGAAACTAGGGCTTTCTATGACTTGTAGCCATAAAAAAAACCCAAAAAATTATTACCGGAAGAATATTAATTTTAAAAATAGTGGTATATGTTTCAAAGAGAAGCTTACAGTGATCAAAAAACTACATAATTACCCAAAGAAAATTCAACTTGCTCTCTTCCTTTTATTCAGTGCCAGGCTCTGCTCACCATTCATCTACGGTATCTTCCTCAGGTACAGAAAATAACAGAAAAGCTCTATGGGTCATCCATTCAATTGAATATCATAGTCTGGGAAATGGGTGGCATAGTGGGTAGAGTGCAGGGCTTCTAGAGTTCAAATCTGGCCTGAAAATCCCTAGCTATTTGACCCAGATAAGTCACTAAACCCTACTTACCTCAGTTTCTTCTCTTATAAAATGAGATGGAGAAGGAAATGGCAAAAAAGTCCAGCATCTTTGCCCAGAAAAACCTCAAAAAGTCAGATATGACTGAAAAAAGACTAAATAACAACTGTCTGGGACATAAACATTCCTCATCCACTTATTTTTTTTTATATAGAGTGGCTGGATTCTTTTGAGTAAGACCACCATTTTAGGAGTCTGTCAATATTTCTGGGCTTATACCATCAGTATAATATCATTTGCATACTAGAACATCTGAAGGACCTCACCATTTATAGAGCCTCTATTCAGTTTAGAAGTTATCCATGATGACAATGTAGGAACGCTATCATGAGTGATTAAAATATTGACAGCAATAATGCAACTTAAAGGATCACAGGTTTTGAGCTAAAAGAGATACTGAGTTCATCTAATCTAATCCTCCATGGAGGATTGTGAGGAAATCAAGGTCATCATAAATTAAATGATTTGCCCAAGTTCACTTATATAGTAAAAAATGGAGCTAGCAATCAAACCCAGTTTTTCTTAATTTTATTTCTTTTTCTAACTCCAGTGTTTCTTCTACTACACTATGATATCTCTCTAGTGTACCAGGGATATTCTAAGAATATCATGCAATTAGCTGATGCTGGTCATACATTGTCCATAGACTCATAAAATTTTAGAGTTAGGAGGTTAATTAAGTATCTCTCTGGAATCTTTCAGTTTCACCTACAATTTTAACTTTCTTAAAGGTGGGGCAAGGGAGAAAACAATAATCCCTTCCCTGTTGAAACTGTGTTTTGTGGGCTAGTATGATAAGTAACATTCTAACCTGAACTACAGGGTTCATCTAAATTTCTTAATATTCCTCTGAACCTCTGCATAAAATATGTGAACTTCTTTAGTATTTTGAATCTCTTCTTTTATGGTATTTTATAATATAATTCAAAACTATAAATAGAAGCTTTGATCCTTTTGCCAAGGAAGGTGATATGGGTCTGGCCAGGTACAAAGCAAGGTAAAATCCTGGACCTACAAGAACTATACGTTTATGGTACTTATAAAAGTGAGAGAATTTTTGAAATAGAAGGTTTCCAAAGGGATCCTCTACTCCAATATTTTCTAGTCTGTGTCTCTGAGTTCCCAGTTCAGGTGCTTTTTCATATTACCCTACATTGCATCTAATCAAATTCACATGCTCAGTTAAATCTTTCAAGGGAACATGCTAAAAATGAGTAGTATGACAATATATCTGCTAAAGGTTAAATTATTTTAATGTTAAATAAGCATTAATATATACCTAACTTCAAAATGTTTCATTATTTCAGATTACCCCACAAATTGTGGTTTATGAAATAAGACTTTCAAAATTTTCCATTGAGGATATTTTCATTTTTTCTGCAAGAACTCCATTTTTTATATTGATCATGAGTCTACATGTATACATATTCACACAGGTGAAGTGACGGAAGATATATTTCATGTAATCTACCTAGTTAGAAGTTTCTGTGATGGATTGTTCAGAATAGTTAAAGAGGCATACATGCTCCTCATTTAGAAAACAGACAACATTTAAAGGGCTAATAGTATTTAACTTCTCTGACAAAGTTCTCAGAAATTCTACCATGGGAAGCTCCAGCTTCAAGATTTATGTTTATCCAATTTCTTGGGGACAATACAGAATACATGTATCCTATAGTTAGAATAGCCTCCAAAGAATAAGGTAAACCTTTCCCTTGCCTTCAGGAAGGTAGAATATTATTCTGATCTTACAGATAAGATATCTGAAGCCCAGAAAGGTTAGATGTCTTCTCCAAGACCATGTAACTCAGGGAAAAATGGTGGAGAGGGTGATGATGAATTCATTTGGGAAAGCATTACGGTGCAATTCAAAGGCTGGTCAACTAGGATCCACAAGATCAGTTTAAATCTAAAACGGGGAAGTTAGACTAGATGATTTCTAAGGATCCTTCTTGCTTAAGATCTATGATTTTATGATTTATGTTCTTTCCAAGAAAATATAACTAGAACTGCAAATCCATCAATCAGACTAAGTAGAGAGGTGAGTGAGAAACAGAATGGTACAGGGGAGGATGCATAATTTGTACATGGCTTAATTTATTTTGCTGCTTCTCATAAATAGAGTGCAGAATCAAAATCAGTCTTTTTAGACCTAGATATAGTTCTCTCACCTAGGGGTGGCGTCTTAATAGTCTTAAGGGCTAATCTAGAGCTTCTGGATATGAACTAAAGTCATGGTTATAAATAAAGCTAAGGAATCTGTAGTGTTAAAAGAGAACTCATAAAAGTAAAGAGCCCCTCCATTGAGAAGAGAAGCTAATTTCATAATTAAAAAACTAAGTGGGGGGGGTGGTGAGTGATAAGGAAGCACTTTCTGAAGTATTGGTTTGCAGCCCAGATTTTAAAGTGAAGTTTCCAGACAATATGTTAGCAAGTTGCCCATAGCAACTTTGGACTTTTATGCCATGATGCATGTAGAGAAAGATGATAACTATAGCTAAGGTACACCTTAGGGAGCACCATTATGTCACATTACTGTAGCAAAAGAGAGTCTGATGGACAGGTTCACTTCCAGTAAGCCTTCTCTTTATCTGGAGGTAACAATAAACTGGTGACTGTCTAAGAATTACTGAATCAGAGTCAAACAGGGTTTGAGCTGGAAGAGACCACAGGGAACATCTTTTCTAAACTGAAGAGTGACTAATAGCACATAGGAAGGAGCTGGGGCAGGAGAAGGAAGAGCAAGAGAGGACATATGTATGTGTATTTGAACAAAATAAAATATGAATTCACCCAACCTCCATCTCTCTTATTTTCCATCAATTTCATCATTTCTATAGATATGTACTCTTCCCAGTTCCTCTACAGAGACCTAGACTCAAACACACATACACACACACACACAGAGACACACACACACACAGATACCCAACACAAAACCTTGGTAAGAATCTGGAAAACATATAATGAAAGGATGACTTTCTAGTTCTTATGTATTAGCAAACATATATAGGGGCAGTGGTGGCCATGCAGTGACTGTGAAACTGGACAAATCCCTTAAATTGTGAGTGTCCTATATAGAGATTTAAGCCTGTAAAAAGCATGGAAGTTTTGGGCCACTACTTCTAGAGAGTTTCTTCATTAGGAAGTCTCTGCAGTCACTTAAATCATTGATCTGGCTCCCATCACTACAAAAAGTAAGGGACTCTCCCTATCACAGTCATCATCATCTCTTACTTTTCTGGTACTTTAACATTCACATATGTTTTATTCATAATAATCCTATGATCCAGTTAATATATGAATCATTCTCTCTACTACACAGATGAGGGGAAGCAAAGTGGTGCAGTATATAGAATGCCTTGGAGTCAGAAAGATCTGAATTCAAATTAAGCCTCAGACACTCACTGGCTATGTGACTCTGGGCAAGTCACTTAGCCCTGTTTGTCTCACTTTCCTCATCTGTAAAATGACCCGGAGAAGGAAACAGCAAGCCATTCCAGTATCTCTGCTGGTATCTGTTACAGAAAATCAGACACCACTGAAACAATTGAACAGCAGCAGCAATTATAGAGATGAGCAAACTGTAGCCATTCTATTAACACTGTTTACAGTCATGGTAGAAATCTGAGTTGCCTGACTGCAGGTCTAGTACTGTTTCCACCCCTGGATGATGTCTCTGAGAAGGACACAACAGGCTGAACTTACTAGAAACAGGCAAGAAGAGTGTCATCTAGTTCAATGCACAGTTCATGTTTTTGACAATCATGCTAGCATAGTAAAACACTCCCCTTCTTGTACTGATATTTTTTTCATGTACTGAATTGTTTCTCTGTTCTTAAAAACTAAAAGATGCAAACCATCTTTCATGAATGTGCAGATGATCTCCACTAAGTACATTTATAATCATTTCAAAGAGAGTTGGACGTCACCTGCTTGCAGCCAGTTTTGAACATAGCATCTCATTAATACAAGGCACCATAGGAGGAGATGAAATGTATCACTCTCACTCTTGCTGCCTGGCATTTTAGAAAAGTGACCAGAGTAAAACAGAGAATCACATGTGTACACAAAAAAACAATGGTATGATATCGTAGCTAGTGGTGCACATAACTACTGACAAAGGAATATAGATATTCAATTTACCCAGGAAGGAATGCTTTTTTGAAATTCCTGTCACACATATCCTCTTTGACTCAGCTTAATTACCATCTTGTGATAATGCAGATCTTATCACTCACAGTGACACTCCATAGATACTGCTGTTTGCTTTTGTTCTGCTATGGAAAGTACTGTGAGTTCCAAATTGAGCCAACAAAAATGAGACATTAGGGATTCGTTTTATACTTTATAGCAGCGAAGAAAAAGTTAAATATAACAGCTTTGTATAGTAAGGCAAAATGTGATAGAAGATCTGGGATTAAGTCCCAGGTCTGATAAACACTAGGGAAAAATCACTTGTTCCCCCATGTCACTCCCAGCTCTCAGACTTGAAGGTTCAAGTCATTCACTCATTTGCTTTGGTTGAGGGAAGTTTCTTCATCAGGGTGAAAAAATCATAGGTTTCACATCTTGGAAATCATAGGTCAGAGCTAAAGCAAAAGTACATTATGTATCTCTGTGTAATACAAGAACTAAACCCTCAAAGATTATCTCCCATGTGCTCACTGTGTTGAAGGAAAAGAAGCACACTAACTGGCTGGCAATGTCTATTCAAGACCAGTCTTTTCTGTGCAAAAGCAAAAAAACCCAATGAAAAGAGATGGAAAGGACAAGAAAAAATTAAAAGGAAAGATTAGTGGTGATGCTGGAAAAGGTGTCATTCAGATGGAGAAATGGTTAAAGTAAGGAGAAGATACTGATAATAGAGAAGGCAGCTAGTGATGAAGTGACAGATGTAGCAACTTTGTAGTCTAAAGCAAGTAGCCACCGACACCTCAATACTGTGTGATCCTTGATGGCACAGACATTTTCTATAAGATATTTGGGGTAAGAATGGGGTACAGATAAAATATGAACACCTTGACATCAGGGACAGTTTTTGCCTTTCTTTGTATTCTCCCTGTAGCCTTAGAATATATGGTTCACAAGAACTCCCTCCAAAATACTGCTGACAAGTGGTCAGTGAGTTTGAACTATCCAGTGAGGGGCAACCCACTAACTTCTGAGGCAGAGCACTTCATTTTTAGATAACTCTAATTTGAGGGGCGATGTTCCTTACATAAAGGCTGAATCTCCTCTTTGACTTTGCATGATGGGGCAAAACACAGCAAGACCACCCTCTCTTCCTTTCAACACTCATTCTAATACCTTAAGATGCTTTCCCACTCATGGGCTAGCTCCTCATCTTCATTTTTCTCTTCTCTACACTAAACATTCATTTCTTCAAGGGATCTTCATGTGGCATATTCTCTTGTCTTCTTACCATCCTGGTAGCCCTCTTACAGATGAATTTTAACTCGCCCTTCATAAAATGGGGCACTTAAGACTGCAAACTTTTCTTCAGATGTGGTCTAATCAGGGTCAAGAAAATTGTACCCTCCAAATTAAAGCTGCTGACTGGAATAAACTCTCCCTAATTTGGAGCGATCCAAAATTGAGGAACAAATTCAATTATTTTCTCTTACTTATTTCAATTCCTTCCTTTGGTGCCAGCAACCTCCTCAAATGAGTTGTTATTTGGTAATCTAGGCAGCCACATCAGAAGGGGAAAAAGAAAACCTATTAAGACCTATTCCCTATCCTTAATTTCCTTGACAGTTCAAACACAAGACCCGGGAAACCCATAAAAAGGCACCTATGAAAGAATAATCATAACAGACTAAAGTAAAGCTGTTTACATGCCTATACAGGAAGTTGATACATGTAAATCCTAAGAGCTTTATCATTAATAGGACAGTCAGAAGGAGTCTGTGTAAATATGGGTATGGGTATGAGTCGACTATGTAAGGGTGATATCTAAAAAAAAAATAAGAAGTTAAAGAGAGATGGATGCCCTGGGAGAAGGGGGAAGAAAGAGGCAGAATGGGGGAAATTTTCTCACATATCAGAGGCACACAAGGAAGAATTTTTATAGTGGAGACAAAAATGGGAACTGGATGGAGTAAGCAGGAAGTGCTTTACCCTCACTCTCACTGGAGTTAATTCAGAGGGAAGAATATATATACACATTCAGTTGTGCATGAAAATTGATCTTACCTAATCAGAAAACAAGAAGGAAAAGGGATAACAGATATAAGGTGGGGAATAATAAAAGGGAGGGCAGGTAAAGAGAGATGGTGGTTAGAAGCAAAACAGGCTAACAGACTTCTGAGGAGAGACAGAATTTAAAAAACGACAGAGAAGGGTAAACAGAAGAAAACAGAATGGAGGCAAATACACAGTAATTATAACTGTGAATGTGAATGGGATGAGTTCACCCATAACATGGAAAGAGCTAGCAGAACGGACTAAAGACCAGAACTCAACAATATGTTGTTTACAAGAGACATACTTGAAACAGAAACATACACAGAGTTAAAATAAAGGCTAGAACAGAACTTTTTACACTTCAGCTGAAGTTAAAAGAGCTAGGTTAATAATCATGATCTCAGACCACAAAAGAAAAAATAGATCTAATTAAAAGAGATAATCAGGGAAACTACATTTTGCTAAAAGGTACCAGAGATAATAAAGTAATATAAAAAAAATTAGGGGCAAATTTCTTATTTGAAATAAGTAAGAGAAAAAAGATCTGCATTTCTCAAATATATAGGGAACTGAGTCAAATTTATAAAAATAAGGGCATTCCCCAACTGATATAAAGGATATAAACAGGCAGTTTTCAGATGAAGAAATCAAAGCTATGCATAGGCACATGAAGAAGTGCTCTAAATCTTTGATTAGAGAAATGCAAGTTGAAACAACTCTGAGGTACCACTTCACATCTATCAGATTGGTTAATATCTCAGAAAAGTGGAGAGTATGTGGGAACATTGGGACATTAATGCACTGTTGTTGGAGTTGTGAATTGATTTAACTGTTCTGGGGAACAATTTGGAACTACACCAAAAAGGCAACCAAACTGCATATTCTTTCGTCCTGCAATACCACAATTAAGTCTGTATCCCAAAGAGATTATAAAAAGGGAAAAGGACCTATATGCACAAAAATATTTATAGCAGTTCTTTTTGTGGTAAAATAATGGAAATTAAAGGGATGCCCACTAATTGAGGAGTGGCTGAACAAGCTATGGTATATAAATGTAATGGAGATTTCAGAAAAACCTGGAAAGACTTGCATGAACTAGTGAGGAGTTAAATTAGCAGAGCCAGGAAAATATTGTTCACTGTATCAGTAACATTGTGTGATGATCAACTGCAAGTGATTCAGCTTTTTTCTCAGCAACACAATGATCCTATACAACGACAAAGAGATATGTTCATCCTTCGTTGCTGAAAAAGACCATGTCATCAGAGAAATAGTGACATGACTTGCACTTGACTTTGTTTTGAATGAGGGAGGGCTGTGCAGGTCACCAGCCTCACTTCTCCTCCAGAGCCATTTGAATCCAGTCACCAGATATTTATCAGGATGACTGGAGATGACCCAGGATGAGGAAATTGGGGTTAAGTGACTTGCCCAAGGTCACACAGCTAGTGGTTGTCAAGTGTCTGAGATGAGATTTGAACTCAGGTCCTCCTGACTCCTGCACTGGTGCTCTATCCACTACACCACCTAGCTGCCCCACAAGGACAGAGACTCATGAAGGAAAATGCCATCCATATCGAGATAAAGAAATAATGCACTCTGAATGCAGACTGAAGCATACTTTTTTCACTTATTTTATTCTTTTTTTTTAATGATTTCTCTTTTGATTTGTTTCTTCTTTCACGACTGTGACTAAGACAGAAATATGTTTTACATGATAACACATGTATAACCTATATCAAATTACCTACCATTTTAGGAGGAGGGAGGGATAAAAAGTTGGAACTCAAAATCTTATAAAAATGAATGGTAAAAATTGCTTTGACATGTAAATGGGGAAAAGTACTATTTTTTTTAAAAAAAGTGATGCAGCAGAAATGTCTGGAATGCAGTGAAGCCTTATCATATTTTGCTTTTAATTTCATCTATTTATTTATTTATTTATTCATTTATTTATTCATGTTTGCCAAATCATGACTGCTTTCTGTGAGAACTCCCTCCTCCAGTATTTATCAGAACCTTCTCTGCAATGTTAGTCTTAAAGAATTGCCTGGGTGACCTAGAGATTAAGTGAATTATCCAGAATGAGAGAACTTATGTGTGTTAGAGGCAAAACTTGAACCCAGATATTCATGACTTAGAAGCTATTTCTACAACCACTTCTCCAACTACTGACTTTTTATTATTAATAAAAACACACTATGCTTATTCTTCATAGATTCAAAACAACTCTTATTTTAAAATAAAATGGATTCTCATAACTCCTAGAAATGAGAAAAGCATATGATATTTTCCAAAAAAAAAGGTATGTATTCACATGAATGTTGTTTAGTAGCATACATATGAATCATCATCATAACATTTATCAGTGGCTTAAACAAGATTTTGTTTGTCACCAGAAAGGGTGGTGGAATCAATATGATTTGAGAAATCACGTGCTGATACTAGACAAAGCTAATATTTGAGACTTCAAGGAAGAAAAAATAGAGAAATACTGGAAAAGTTAATCTCATTTTTGTCCACTTGACATCTAAATTTTTATGAGATTTTGTGCCTTTGATGGTTTTGCTGCTGCAGATAGAAGTTAATACTGTGCAAAGAGTCATAATGTTTGAAAAAGGATTGTTAGAGTACCTATAGGAGAGCTTCCTTTAGCTACAAATTCCCGTAATATTTCAAAAGGACTGATTTCTTCTATGAGGGTACTCCACAATTACAGACTATATTACAGCCTCCCCCTTCACCCCAGCCTCAGAAGATGTGGCTAATCAGTAGGTGTGGCTAATGAGTGGAATACATACATATAATGATATATATATATATATATATATATATGTACATGTGCTTATATCTGTATCTTTCTGTATATCTATTCTGTATCTATGTATACACACAAATATCCATTTACCTATACATATATGTATACATAAATACATATATACATACACGCATACACATACACATATTATTTTGTGGCCAAACTACTATGGACGACCCTTTCCAACTTTATCTAGTTCTCAGAACATAGACATATGGCATACATAGAATGGAAGGAAAATCTTTTCACATTGGTGGGACTTATGAAAGCTTACATTCCTTTGGCAGAGTCTTGGAAAACTTAGGATAGGGTTAATTCCATGCCCCAATAGACCTCAGGGAAGGGCTTCTATGACAGTTAGCTCAAAATAGCTACAGAAAAAGGTGAGAGCAATATCAGTACAATTTTCAGTACAATTATTTCAATACATTATACCCCACAAAAATTTACTTAATAATTTTCAGTTTTTTTAAAGTAACACTCATGGCATCCTTCCAGGGTGATTTATTCTGGCTTCAGGATGACTAAGAAGTCACTGAACATTATATAAAAATACACACTCTTCAACTCAATCCAAAGTATAGATTTTCCATGGGAATTCCCCTTTTTATTAACAGAAACAAGCCAGTAGACACTAACAAACACACGCATTATCAAGTGATGGCACATACATAAAGTATGAATCTTTCACTCACTTCTTCCAGTTTTCAAAGTGAATTTGTGAACTTGTGTTGATAATCTATTTGAACCCTGTGCCTCAGTGGATTAGAAAAATGCTTCACAATTACACATACTCAGATACACACAAATACATACATACACACACATGAAAATAATATTTCTTTTAAAATAGCATAAAGGAGAAACTCTCAATTACCATCCAGTACCTGAAAAACTGGACCAAGAAATTTAAGACCAATTAGTGGATAGGGGATTTATCGCTTTTAAAAAGGAGAAACTCTGTCTTTAACTTTCTAACACCAATGGTAAGTAATCACTTGGGTTTTATTCAAGCTGAGAGGAACAAAGTGAACTCTCTTACAGATATATTAAACTTATAAAACAGTGAACTGATATAAAAACATATCTTGTAAAACATAAAAATGACATCAAGTTATTGTGAACAGGGGTCAGTAAAGGTGTGTTTTGTTGCAATAGGAATAAAATTATACAAACTATAGCTTCCAATAACTAGAAGCAGTGAAATCAGAGATTTTAAGCCTATCCATGGTGGTGGGATTAAGGACCCCTTGAACAGGGAGAGGCTTGGAATTTCTGAACTTTCTCCCTCTTTATCTAACAAGCAGAGGGATTTAATGGAATACAGACAGAAGCTGGTTTCAGAGGACATGCATGGTATGTAGGGACTTCTATTTGGTCTAGTTTTCAGGGGATATTGTTTATCATGAAATGAGTTCCAAAGAGGCCTTCCAAAATCACAGTTGTGTCTGTTCTTTGAAGATAGATGTGCTTGTGACCTTCTGACCATAGTTATCAAGGACAGATAGAATTATGGCAGCCATAACTGATGAAATGCAATAAGGAATTTTGACTAAAACTCTAAAAATAATATACATCTATTTATTGCATTCCTTGTCAACAAAACAACTCCAAAGATTTGAGACTTGACATTTCTTTAGAGATTTGTCTTTTAAAACTGCAGTAGTAACTGATAAAAATAATTTGTAACAGATGTCTTTGTTAAATTTCCCATTAGCACTTGAAGATAAGGGCACACAGTTAATAACTTATTTGTTTCAGAGATATATAGTTCAAGAAGTAGGCTTTTTAAAGAAGAATTGAAGTTAATATGTTGCTAAAATCTTAACAACTTGGAAAACAAAATGTTTATCTGAAAAAGGACATATCAGCTCATGACATTTTATCAAGATTATTTAAGTACTAATGTACTCAAATGAATCTGTGATCACATCACTGTGGGTATTCCTTTAAACAATGCAGGTCTCAATCCATCCATGCCTTCCCATCCTGTATGATTCTTGTATATGTTCTCCCACTAGTTTGGCACAGAGAGTTACCCACCATACTGAGGACCATGCTTGCTATGTGTAAATCTCTGGGGATACTAACAGAAAAGCCGTGCATTTCCTCCTTTCAAGGAGTTTACATTCCAATAAGGGAGACAACATATATGAAATACATTTGATTTGATCCAAATCTGCCCTGAATATCATCAAAAGCAGCAGATCAGCCGAAGGATCAAAACAGTATAAGGGATCTGAAAGCCTTTCTAGAATTAGCTTGCCCTAGTCACTCTACAAATCCTGTCTTCAACAAACTCACTTTCCACTAATCAGTACTGCCTCCAAAATCCTACTGAATGTACTGTCTGTACCACATCATTTAGTATCTTTCTAGATATCACTCACAAATGTTAAAATTCTTTCTACAATATGACTGTTAAGTTCTTCACAGGCAGAGACTATATTTTATATTCCATTTGTGGTTCTACAGTGTTTACAAGTCTTATGTATAAAACACTCATTGGTTGATTTCAGAAATGATACCATGATACCCTTGGAATAAATCCATGCAGATAGGCAATAATCTACAGAAGTACACACATAAATATAAAGAGAACAAATGTTTTACAGGCATATATGTACATACATACATAGATGTAAATTTTGGTCATCAAGTCATTACTACAGATTAATATTCCTTAGGTTTGCTTAAAATGTACTCAGTTTTAAGTCAATAATTCTTTCTATTTTTCAAGTTGGTTAAAAACTTTAAAAGACAGACTTACCCACACAAGGAAGGGAATAACCAAGCACTGCATCATAAATGAATTGTCGATCATTCAACCTCGTCACACAGTATAAATGGAAACAGTCTAGGCAAATGACATGGCGATGGATACATTGGAACACCAGCACAGGACTTCTAAGACATAATAAAAAAAAAAAGTCTCATTAAATAGCACTTATTTGGTGGAATGGGGAATGGGTGGGGGGATGCAGAGAAGGGAGGTCAAAAACACAGGCTTAATATATACTATAGTTATACTCTTTTCAAATAATTTTTTTTCAGGATTTAAGCTTTATTTTTTCACCTTACAGTGGCATTAGTCTCCTTCAAAAATGAAAGATCAACATCAACAAGAGTATGGTCAAGGAAAACACAGTCACACATCAGTAGTCTGCAAAATGCATGCTTCATTCTATAACCTTGTTCTATCAGCTTTCTATGGAGACGTGGGAAAGAGGCTTCATCATGAGCCTACTGAAGCCATGGTTGGCTACTGCATGGATCAATGTTTTTAAGTCTTTCAGACTTGTTGTTTATAAAGCTGTAGTGACTGCATAAATTGCTTTCTGGGCTTTGCTCACTTCGCTCTGCATCTGATTATATGTCTTTCCACATTTCTCTGAATTTTCTCCTATTTCTTGTGGCAAAAAGTAATATTACATTACAATTGTATACCATTATTTGTTAAATCATTCAACAACTTATGAGTATCATCTTTCTTTCCAGTGCTTTGCTACCACAAAATAAGTATTGATATGAATATTTTGTATGTATGAGACCTTTCCCTCTCCCCTCCACCCTTGCTCAGTTGGGTCAATGGGAATATAAATGTAATCTTAAAAGTTTCTACAAATCATTCTTTTTCTGTTTCATAAGGATAGGGACTGGACCTGTGAAAACACTGACATAGGGAACTCTTACATGAGGAAATTACCTCTATCCATGTAGGTGGCCACTCTCCCTAAAACTTATATTCTTAGAGAGTCACCAAGAATACTAAGAAGTTAAATGATTTTCCCAGAATCACACAGAAATGAGACTTAAACTCAGGATTTTTCTGACTGCATATCTTTTATATTGAGCATATACACAATAAAATGTTGAGCCCTTGTAAGCACATCCTAAAATATTTAAGTTGAGGTAAACCTTTAAAATATATACCTATTATTTTCATAATTGTTTTGCTTTTCATTCTGTCCAATAGCATGATTTTTTTCATAATCCTTGATATCTAAATTCAGAGTACAATGACAAGGAGAATCAAAGTACTTTAAAATCAAAGAGAAACCAACGATTCTCTTAGATTCAATACTTTACATTCTCAAAAATATCTCATTAACAAATCAAATAAAGCATAAAATTCATAGCTGGAAAAAATGAAAGCTTGCCTTCTTATCTAAAGGATTTTCCCTCCATTTTTCTGCAAATATTAACCTTCAATGTTACCCTTTGGTCATGTGTACAAATACATAACTACATCAAACTTAGAACTTCTTATTCTTGCTTAAAATTACCAGGGCTTCTCTATATATTTTTGTCATTAAATGAGTGAGTCTAATTTTACGTGAAACATTCATCTATTATTTTGAGACAAAAAATTGGGCACTTTGGGCAGTAAGATCTGTATGATATTGCCCATTTCCCACACAATCATTACATAAAGGCCACAAAACAAGTATGTGCTAATTTCATATCAGTTTTTAAATGATTTTGAAGCCTTTTCAATAATCCTTTCCACTAGAAAACTCAAATTTAACAGTCAGATACTCTATTCTGGGCAAGGCAGAGCAAAAGGCAAGCCCCAGTTCAACAAATCTTATGAGGGCATTTCAGCATAATGAAAATATTTCTAGAATTCAGTTGAGAGCTGCCCTTGTGCAAGCAATATTCAATACAAAATAATCCATTACTATGAAACACTGGAATGGTACCTCGGAACTAATTTTAATTAGAGTACAAAACAGTGATCAAACCCATATTGATAAGACTATACCTTGAAAAAATTGTCAAGAAAGCAAAGTTTGTTTGTATTCCTGTGTGGATAAAATGGATTATCTTCATGGTTATGAACATCATGAGTTAAATGGATCATGGTTATAATTAAGGTCAAGAAACCCACATATATTCTATTTAGGTCAAAAATTATTTCTGGCAGGTTAACTCCATCTTGATTGAATATTCACACATCCTGTTATTTTTGGCCACATACTGTACGTTTCAGTCCACTCCCCCTTAAACAGTCTCACTAAAAAACATATGAGTAGTTTAAGCATAAAACCTTTGAATTTACAAATTTCCTGCTCTTTGTCATTTGTCCGCAAGATGCTCCTTCCTAATTAGGTAAATCCCTTAATAAAGCCTAGTCATATCACCCTGGCCTTGTGTAACTCTTTTCTTACAAGAGCATATCATAGTGTTTCAGTGTCCCAGTCCCTAACAGTCTTTGTCTTCTCTTTTCACTCCTTTTGACACCATTCTTCTCACTCTACCAGCATTTTTTTCTCTTAGGAATTGATCACTTTCTCTCATTTTTTCTACCCCGAGTTTGTATGTTCAATCAATCAATCAATATTTTATTAAGAATCTACTACGTGCCAAGTACTGTGCTAAGTTCTGGGGATAAAAAAGAGAGACAAAAAGATAGTTCCTAACCTCATGGAACTTACGCTCTAATGTAATGTAGGTTATTCTTTAAGGTTTTCTCCTTGGAGCTCATCCCTTATTTCTCTACACACTGTTTCAGAGAATTCATCAGTTCCCACAGGTCTTATTATCATTTCTGTACAAATATAGCCCACATCCTTTTGGATTGATATCAGTAAGCATCTTAAATTCAACATCTCTAAAATGAAGGGAGTGGGGAGAGAAAGCAAGGCATGTAGGGAGGGAGAGAACATAGCCTTATAACACTTGGAAGATTCAATTCTTCCCCTGTGCTCCAACAGCCACCATGAGACTAGGAACAGTTTAAGCTGGATGTTGTGTCATGCTTCTTTGATACAGCCCTGCTGAGCCCTGAGATACACTGAAGAACTAGGGGAGGTCTATCTAGAAATAGTGACCATAATCTCTGAGTATTTTTGAAAGCAATGAAAATCTGGAGGATTTTCTGTGCCACCCAACTTAGTATTCATTCACTAGGACCATGGCAACTCTGTAGTCAGAAAGAATGGAAGTTTATTATAAGATACTAAACTTCTGGGTTTGATTTCCTCTTCCTCTGCTGCTGATGTGGAAAGGTTAAAAAGGGAGGAACTGGATTCCATACAACCCGAGAAGTTTTACCTTGGAAAGTCAGAATTGGAAGACTGTACTTTGTCTAGTACCTATATCTAGTGCTTTTGGACATTATATAGCTATATCTATGCTTCTATCCAATCCAAATAAATTGCTTATTCAACTAAGGCCTTAGGTAAATGTGGACTGAAATAACTTAATGAGCCTTGAAAAGAAGGAGAGTGACATGCTTTAGGACTTTCTCAATGTGTCAATAATTTATGATGATTTTTTTCTCTCTAAAAATACTATTTTTCATATGGGATAGCTCTTTAGAAAAGGGAGAGGGAAAGACATTTGGGATAACTATAGTGATGTAAGAAAGAGAAAATATAAATACCTATAACCTCAGTCTGTATATGATAAACTAGCCTCATTCTCCACCACAACATGGACTACAGACATATGCATCATCATGCCTTATAATCTGCAATGTTCTTGCAAATCATGGATTTAAACCTAGTAGGAACCCTAAAGATCTACTTCAGGGCTTCTTAACTTTTTCTCTTTTTGTCATGGACCCCTTTAGCAGGCTGATGATGTTTATGAAAAATGTTTTAAAATTTATGAAATATATAAGATTACAAATGACACCCATTATATTGCAATACAATCAGCAAAAATTTAAAAAATAAGTTTAAAGGCTCCCAGGTTAAGAATTTATGATCTTGTCCAATTCCTTCATTTAGGCAATGAAGAACAAACACACAGGCAAAGAAAATAAAGTCCAAATAAGCTAATTCTTTTTTCAATGTGGCTTCAGAGCAGAAGACACAAAACTGGAGATAAAGGAAAAGAAGGGAATAGAAAGAATCAGAACAGGGGAAAATCTAGCAAAACCCATCATGGCATTCAACTTGTCCTGTAATATCAAAATTTCTGGCTTTCCTTTCTTTGATCTTACCATTGAGGAGAAAGCACACACACACACACACACACACACACACACACACACACACACACACACACACACACACACCCTATATAGCTATGTCTAAGATCCCAATGATGATCAAGTCAAGTGGCTGCCTTTTACTGTAGTGAATAATCTAGAGTCATTTTGTCTCTTACTCTTAAAGAAGTTCAACTTTTCCCAAAAAATCAAGAGAAAAATTAAAATAGGAATAATTTCTTCATTTCATTTGTGAAAAAACTGGGGGCAATCTTGTTCTTAAATAACACTAAAATGAAGGCTTTTAAAGATTTATATGTTTCATTACAATATTTAATTTACAGGTAATTTTTGGCTTCTTTTTATTTTTTCCTTAGCCTAGCATTCCCAATTTTCCATGAACTAGAAATAATCTAATTTTTCAGCTTCATTTTTTTTAAATGTCATTTAGCTGTTTCAGTCATGTCTGACTCTTCATGACCCCATTTGGGGTTTTCTAAGAGAAGATTCTGGAGTGGTTTGCCATTTTTTCTCTAGCTCATTTCACACATGAGAAAATTGAGGCAAACTGAGTCCCACAGCTAGCAAGTATCTGAAGTCAGATTTGAACTCAAAGTGAGTATTCCTGTTCTAGGCCCAGCACTCTATCCACTGTACCACCTAACCACATTTCAGGCTTAATATTTCCCAAAACAATTCCTCCACTAGAGTCACACCTCTTTCCTTAGATTTTTCAGTTTCCTGTTTCCATATTTCTACTCAGGCTAATTTCTATTCCCATGATACTTCCCTCCTCTTCTACCTGACAATCCAAATCCTATGCTCCCTTAAAAGCTCATTCAAATATGACAAAGCTAATTACCTCTAAGAAGCCTTCCCTTACTCATCACACCACAAACTCTACAAACTGATCTTGACTCTTGTATATTTCCCTAGCTCTTACCTAGAATGTCTATTTCTCAGCATATGACCATATGATGGCTATGTTTTGTCTTGTAAATTTTTTCAGAGTTTTGTGTCTATATATCCCATTCTTCACAATTAGATTGTGGATTCTTCAACAGCAGAGACTATTTGCTTTTCTATTTGACAAACACCTTGTAGAGGTCTATGCAGGTAGTTAGGTGTTCAATATATGTCCTATCAGAAGTAAAAATGTATGGCATATTCTTTGGCTTCCTTAGAATATTCTATTCTGCTCTTCTCTTATGACTACTATAGTCTAACCGATTGCTTTCCAGTTTATTCATTTATTCCTTTAATTTTATAAAGCAAGCTTTCTGAGGGCAATAACTATTTTATGGTTACCTTTATATTCTAGCTGCTTGTTTTCCGATCTTGGCCACCTTACTATGAGTTTCTTCTGTTTGTCTCATCTCTTTGTCCCTAAAGTATGCCTCCCATTCATTTCAGATCTTCCCATTGAATCTATGTTTCAGAAAAAACACCCCAACTCTTTTCTTCCTTGCCTTCCAATCTTCCTCCATGGTAATCAAGGCAGATAACATAAATTTAGGCTTTTCCATAGAAGTTCTCCAAAAGAGAGGTGGAGAGGGATTTTTCTAGCAGATTTTAGTGCAGGCAAGATGATTTAGTGCAGGCAAAATGATTTTTTAAAAAGTCTAATAATGTTTATCTCTCCCAACCTAACACAAAAGTTTTCTTGAGGCAGGCACTTAAAAGACTATTAAATGGATGGTCCAAAGAATAATAAATGAGAGGAACTGATGAGATCTGGTAAAAGAAGATGTGTTTGGGGGATTCAATAATTCAATAACAAAAAATGCAAAGATTAAAATAGGCTTAATTTCTGCATTTCATCTGTGGAAAAGCTAAAATGAATTTGGTTTGTAAAGAATATTTAAAGATTCATATTTTTCATTACAATATTTAATTTGCAGGACCCTCACATATATGCCCACTTAAGGTCAAAGTCAGTCCCTGAAGACCTTCTCCAATATTTTTGTACACAAATAAAAATGGCTATATTTTAACAAATCCAGTTTTTTTAACAAATTTATTTTTAAAAGAGTATTTTAATAAATGAATATAATTAGGCTAGCCAAATATTGTCTATAGAAGAGTTCCATTCTTACATCAAATTGCTTGATTTTGAATTCTCAAAAACTAGTATTTAATTGAAATTTGGCAAAGATTGACAGTTAAAATTTTAATAGACTACTGCCTAATTAAAATTAATGAAAATGAGTGCCCAACACTGTGTCTGAATACTAACACACCAGAATGAAAACATGAGCCCACATATGACTTGAATTTATTATGTTGGTCATCCAAGTAAGCAATCTAAGTCCTTGATTTAAGAAGTTAATTGATAGACTTGACTTTCATAAATTAAGGAAGACTATTTCATACAGTTAAGATTGGTCTAGATGTGTAGGAAGTAATCACATTAGGTATGCATGGCTGTAGTGCTAGGTGATGGTTTCATAAACACTGGATCAGTAAGAAGTTACATTAACTATGTATTTACCCTGGTGTCAGGATTCCTGACTCTTAGGTCCTGATTCTAAACAAGCTCTGCCATTCAGGAGGTAATCAATACCACTTGGGACAATGATGAGTAAAATATATCCTTTTCTGGGGTGAAAAGGATTTTAGGGTGTTAATTTTTAGGACCTTAATACAAAAGTATAGCTTGGATGTTTCTGATATTGTCTGGGGCTTCATCACCATATAAAATGTTTTACTAGACCACGAATTGTCCTCCTACTTGGCATCAGTATACATTTTCAAAGTTTTTCTCCTTGATGACATCCTTGATGATATCAGCACACTTTTCATTTTAGAAAAGAAATATGTGAAATTCATTAGGGCTATAATAATGGTTTAAGTACAGGAATCCTGCCTTTCCCAAATGACCTAAGGGTCTACCAATGTCCAATATGGAAGGTAAGCTTCAACCAGTACAATTAGGTCTTCAGAAATCCATGAAACAATTAAGTGTGCTTCCTAGAATAAGATCCAGGTATGAATGAAATTAGAATCCCATTAAACTTCCCTCTCTCTACTAAATTCTCTATTTCCTTAACTACACTTTGGGTTGATACAAATATTGTGGTGTTTAAAACCACTGAAAGTTGTATGTTTGGAAAGGTCCTTACTTCAGCTCTCATAGAAACATGTCCTCAGTCTCAACTCTAGGTCTTTTCTCCTACAGGACTATCCAGCTTTGATATAACCAATTTTACCTGATATTCACCAATCCAAATAAGTAAGGACCTCTCTTTGTTTACACTTTAACTTTTAAGAAAATAGGATAAAATTTGGTTAATTACATTGTGAACACACACGTGTATGTTTGTCCATATATCTACAGACAAATAAAATTGTGTAGAAGAATGGTGGGAAAATATCAATTTGTCTTCCTCAGGGACTCCCTTTCCTTTCATCTTCTAGTAGGTTCTAACACCAGACTATAAAGCAAAAATCTGGGACAAAAATGACTTGCATTTAAGAGTTAATGTCTTATCAAAATCTTATAATCACATTTTATTTACTTTTTTCATCCTGACTACCCCAATTATTCTGAAAACTGGTGAGATCATGAACACCATGTTTACTCCATTATTTACTCTCCTTGTTGCAAAACTTCTTTCAAATATTCTATAATCCTTTGTACCTCTTGTACTGCATAGTTTCTTCTGTAGGCTCTTGGTTACTAATCTTTTTACCTGTTTGATAAAGTAATATAATGAGAAAGCTGTTTTTCTTAGAATACTGATTTATAATCTTTTCATTATATAAACATCATACTATAGAATAAGCTTTATCACTTCATTTAAAAATAAACAATACAAACTATATCTATATACCAATTTCAATTATCCCACAAGAAGACTCTCAACACTGGGATTAAATCTTGCTCTGAAATTTAAGAAGGATACCTAAGTCCTTACTCAAAACAACAGCACTCATCCAATTAATGACAACGATCTGTGTCATGTAATGACTCAAACGTAGAGTCAAGAACTCTGAGTTTGAGTTCTGCTAGTCATACAACTAGGGCAAATCACTTTAGACCTTGAATTTCCTCATTTGTAAAGACATCTCTTACACTATTAACTTCACAAGACTGGTATGAGGACTAATATTATAATGTACTAAAAACATTTTATAAACCTGAAATGATAACAAAACATAATTTTATAATCTCAAAAAGTAAATATGTACACAACGTGTGTGTGTGCGTGTGTGTGTGTGTGTAGTTTCCCAACAATGATGAGGTTTTCCAAATGATCTTATTTTGCTATTTCCCTCCCACCTCAATTTAGTTATTTTACTTAGCCTCATTAGAGGCGACATCCTCCGACTACTTCCTAAATGGGCCTATTCACCCTGAGTACCTGAATAGGCCTGGCCTAAATGGGCCAAGGTCTCTCATAGCATCCTGGGCCATCTCCAGTCATCCTGATGAATATCTGGTCACTGGATCCAGATGGCTCTAGAGGAGAAAGTCAGGCTAGTGACCTTGCACAGCCCTACCTCACTCAAAACAAGTGCAAGTCATGTCATCATTTCTCTGATGGCATGGTCTTCTTTGGCAATGAAAGATGAATACAACAACAAGGTACAAATATACACGTATATTTGTGTGTGTGTGTGTGTGTGTGTGTGTGTATAATCTCACTATTTCCTTTGTTCCAAGAAAGATCTGTCTTCAGAAGATCAGTGTATTCACAGAATAAAATGAGAATCAGGGAAGATTAAAGCTGAGAAACAGAATATTGAAAGTGAAAACTGTTCTACCTTTTACTGAGGCTTAAGAGTATGTATTTATGCTATCCCATTCACTTTTAATCCTTAATGGAAATAAATTTAACAGTTTGAACTCAAAAGAGTTCATTTAGTGTACTATGAGCTCAATATAGGGGCAAGAACAACTAGGTGGTATGGTGGATAGAGTTGCCAGGTCTGAAGTCAGGAAGACTCATCTTCATGTGTTCAAATCTGAGCTCAGACACTTAGTTGATGTGTGATCTTGGGCAAGAAACTTAACTCTGTTTGCCTCAGTTTCCTCAGCTTGAAAACATGCTAGAGAAGGAAATGGCAAATTACTCTAGTATCTTTCTTTGCCAAGAAAACCCCAAATGGGATCACAGAGAGTTGGCTACAACTTTAAAAAACAACTTGAAGAACTCACTATAAGCCTGACAAGTATGATGTAGGAATGAAAGAAAGCAATGTAATGTTAGTTTACATAAATAGAAGTACAACATAAAAAACAAGAGAAGGGTTTTATTTCTTTAAAAAAATACAAATTGGGGGAGGAGCCAAGATGGCAGGGGTAGAAAGAATCACATATGCTAGCTCCGAATCCACAGCCCATAAATTTCCTGTAAAAAGAACTCCCCACAAATTCTGGATCACGGCAAGGCGCGCAGAAACACAGTGGAAGAGATTTCCTTTCCAGAGAGCCCTGGAGAGCTGTCCCCAGGGGTCTGTTGCTCCCTGGAAAGCGGAGCCCACCCTGAGCTGCCCTGGCTGCAGCCCCAGAGAAGCAGATCCGAGCAGGCTTCAGGGACAGAACCTCCGGCGGCCACGAAGGTCCCTCTGCCCACAGGCACTACAGGTCAGTGAGAGAGATGTCTGGGCTGGCCGAGAGGGGAGCGGGGTGTCTCCGTGACTTGGGTCCCCTTGGGAGGCAGCAGCAGAGGCAGTGGTGGCCGGGACTCCCCAAGCAGACAGGAGCTCCATTACTGAAGGTCTCTGCATAAAGCCCCTGAGGGAACTGAGCCTGGGAGGTGACCCTGCCTGCACCTAAGCACCACAACTTAAGCTCACATTGAATAGCAGCCGCTCCCACCACCGAAAGCCCTGAGACTGGGAAGCTTCATTTGAATCTCAGACCCCAAACACTAGCTGGGCAGATCTAGGCAGGGGTGGAGAGGAATCTCAGGAGTCAGGTAACTGGCTGGGAAAATGCCCAGAAAAAGGAAGCAAAATAAGACCATAGAGAGCTACTTTCTTGGGGAAGAGATGTTCCTTCCTCCTTTCATTTTTGATGAGGAATTACAATGCTTGCCATCAGGGAAAGACATGGAGGTCAGGGCCTCTGTTTCCCAGACATCCCAGGGGGATGTTGGGTGGGCTCAGGCCTTGGAAGAGTTCAAAAAGGATTTTGAAAATCAAGTTAGACAGGTAGAAGAAAAACTGGGAAGAGAAATGAGAGAGATGCAAGAAAAGCATGAAAAACGGGTCAATACCTTGGTAAAGGAGACCCAAAAAAATGCTGAAGAAAATAACACCTTGAAAAATAGGCTCACTCAATTGGCAAAAGAGGTTCAAAAAGCCAATGAGGAGAAGAATGCTTTCAAAAGCAGAATTAGCCAAATGAAAAAAGAGGTTCAAAAGCTCACTGAAGAAAATAGTTCTCTCAAGATTAGAATGGAACAGATGGCGTCTAATGACTTTCTGAGAAACCAAGAAATAATAAAACAAAACCAAAAGAATGAACAAATGGAAGATAATGTGAAATATCTCATTGGAAAAACAACTGACCTGTAAAATAGATCCAGGAGAGACAATTTAAAAATTATGGGACTACCTGAAAGCCATGATCAAAAAAAGAGCCTAGACATCATCTTTCATGAAATTATCAAGGAAAACTGCCCTGAGATTCTAGAACCAGAGGGCAAAATAAGTATTCAAGGAATCTATCGATCACTGCCTGAAAGAGATCCAAAAAGAGAAACTCCTAGGAACATTGTGGCCAAATTCCAGAATTCCTAGGTCAAGGAGAAAAATCTTGCAAGCAGCTAGAAAGAAACAATTCCAGTATTGTGGAAATACAATCAGGATAACTCAAGATCTAGCAGCTTCTACATTAAGGGATCGCAGGGCCTGGAATAGGATATTCCAGAAGTCAAAGGAACTAGGACTCAAACCAAGAATCACCTACCCAGCAAAACTGAGTATAATACTTCAGGGGAAAATATGGTCTTTCAATGAAACAGAGGACTTTCAAGCATTCTTGATGAAAAGACCAGAGCTGAAAAGAAAATTTGACTTTCAAAAACAAGAATGAGAAGAAGCATGAAAAAGTAAACAGCAAAGAGAAGTCATAAGGGACTTATCAAAGGTGAACTGTTTACATTCCTACATGGAAAGACAATATTTGTAACTCTTAAAACTTTTCAGTATTTGGGTAGTTGGTGGGACCACACACAGACGTACATACACACACACACATGCACACGCACACATTTACATGTGTGCATGCACACACACATGCACACAAACATGCACACACAGAGACAGAGAGCACAGAGTGAATTGAATAGGATGGGACCATATCTTAAAAGAAATTAAGGTAAATGGTGAGAGAGAAATGTACTGGGAGGAGAGAGGGTGAAATGGAATGGGGTAAATTATATCTCATTCAAGAGGCAAGCAGGAGACATTTTAGTGGAGGGAAAAAGAGGAGAACTGAGAAAAAAAACATGAAGTTTACCCTCATCACATTCGACTAAAGGAAAGAGTAAAATGCACACTCATTTTGATATCAAAACCTATCTTACAGTACAGAAAAATGGGGAAGAAGGAGATAAGCAGGGAGGGAGGGATGATGGAAGGGAGGGCAATGGAAGAAGGGAGCAATTTGAAGTCAACACTCGGGGAGGGACAGGATCAAAAGACAGAATAGAAACAATGGGGGGCAGAATAGGATGGAGGGAATACAGTTAGTCTTACACAACATGACTGTTATCGAAGTCATTTGTAAAACTACACAGATATGGCCTATATTGAATTGCCTGCCTTCCCAAAGGGAATGGATGGGGAGGGAGGGATGGGGAGAATTTGGAACTTAAAGTTTTAGGAACAACTGTTGAGTATTGTTGTTGCTACTACAAATAAGAAATACAGTTAATGGGGAATAGAAAGTCATCTGGCCCTACAGGACAAAAGAGAAGATGGGGACAAGAGAAGGGATTGATGATAGAAGAGAGGGCAGATTGGTGATAGGGAAAATTAGAATGCTTGGTGTATTGGGGTGAGGGGAGGGGATAAATGGGGAGAAAATTTGGAACCCAAAATTTTGTGAAAATGAATGTAAAGAGTTAAATAAATAAATAAATTTTTTAAAAAAATACAAATAGCAACAGTTCTATGAACCTCTGACCTTACCAAAGAATATCTAGGGCATTGTATCCAGTTCTGAGATGCCATGCTTTAGGCAGGAATCACCAAAGGAGAGATCAACCACAATAATTTGGTGGGCTATTAACTGTGATACGAAAGCAAGTGGGATAGTCTCTCTGGATTTTAGTTTCCTCATCTGTAAAAAGAGACTTCAGAGGTCTCTCCCAGCTGTCTATCTGTGTTTCTATGATCTTATATATAAAGACCCAGTAGAACATAGTTTGCTGTCCTCATACTTTCAGTGTTGTCCTGAACAGAGAAATTCTACTTGTTCAGATGAAGACAGGACGGCAGAACTAGGAACTATTTGAGGAGCAGACCAGCTCAACAGAAGGAAAACTATATTAATTGTTAGAGCTGCCCATAGGAAGTCAGTCTGCCTTGGGAGAGAGTGAATTCCCTTTCAATGGAGATATTCAACAGCCACCTGTTGGGGATAGTGAAAAAGAAACTTAGGCTTTTAGTGTGGGTTGGATTAGATGACTTCCAAGGTACCATTCAAGTTTAATACTGAGTGTAGACATAGAATTGGTAGACAAAACATGGAGAAGAAACATTGGAATAACGTAAGACGTTCAGGAGACAAGAAACAATCCAAGTGGAAAAAGTAATGGTCAACAGTATTAAATGCAGAAGAAAAGTCAAGGAGGATCAAATCTTAGACAAGTTATTAGAAGATTCCTACTACTGTGTTCTTTTAAAAATTCAATTTAATTTGATTTTCAGTTAAAAATTCTCTCCCCACCCCAATCCATTGTCCTATCCATTGAGGAGGTAAGAAAAACAAAACTCATTACAAAACTGCATAGTAATGCAAAATAAATTCCTGCATTAGCCATATCTCCCTCCCCACTGCCTACTCCCATAGAGAAAGAAAAAGAAGAAGAAAAATATGCTATAATATGCACTATGAGTCTATCAGTTCTCTGTCTGGAGATGATGTATCATCATGAGCTCTTTGGAATTGTGGTTGGTAAATGTATTCAGAGTACGTAAGACTTTCAAAGTTGATTATCTTTATAATACTCTTGTTACAGCATAAATTATTCCCTCTGTTCTGTTCACTTTGCACTGCTTCAGTTCGTGCAAGTCTTCCCAGGTTTTTCTGAAACTACACCCTTCATCATTTCTCACAATACAATAGTATTCCATTACTTTCATATAACTTTTTCAATCATTTCCCAATTGATGGGCATTTCATCCATTTTCAATACTTTGCCACCACAAAAAAAGAGCTATGATATTTTTTTCTACATTAAGCGTTCTCTTCCTTTTTTGACTTCTATGAGATTTATATCTAACAGTGGTATAAAGGGTATGCACATTTTTTAAGGCAAAATCTCAAACTGCTTTCCAAAATGGTTGGGCAAGTTTGTATTTCCACTAAGAGTATATATTTTTCTCATAGTTCCTCCAGCATTTGTAATTTCCTCTTTCTGTCAACTTGGCCAATCTGATGAGTTTTATATCACCATTTTCTTAAGGAACTAACTACCCCTACCACTCCTACCTCATCATAGCAAGGTCATTTAACAACATTTTTTCAAAGACTCATTTAACAATTTTAGGTGGCATATGTCTGTAAATGGAAATTAATGGAATATAAAGTATTTAGAAATTTATGTTGCTTCATCCAGATGGTGTCAGTCTTTTAGGAAATTTAGTTGGCTGCAGTATAGCTTCTGTATTTCTAAACAAAATTACTCTCAACAGGTTAAAATTCAAACAGTCCCAAGTATTCTAAAAATCATTATGCTCTAAAAACAAAAATCTAACAACATACATTGAACACTAGAACTAACAATACTATTTGGTAACCCCTCCTTTTTCAAAAAGTAGGAGCTAAGATCACCACCTTCTGGAAAGTATTTTTCTTTTTAATGATGGAACTGTTTACCCAGTAACCCTTTGTTCCCTGCCAGTGTTCTCAAATATTACACAAATTCTCATAACTCAGAGAAAATAAAGGATGAAACATCATGAAACACAGGGAGGAAACATCATAGAAGAAAGTAATCAGGATATGGAAATGCCAACACAGACTTGGCTCATAAAAGAAAAAATATCTTTTCTAATGAAGAGACAGGAAATTACCTCTCCCATCCCCCAATTAATGGAATTACCTCTCTCTCCAAGGTTGTTACAGTCCTATAATTTAGAACAAGTAATGTCCATAATATGCCACCTGCTTCTGGGCTCTAATCCCGTAGCAAATTCCCAAGCTATCAGTACATGCCAACTGAGGCAGCTGAAATCAGATTGAACAAAGAAGTTAGTCTATAGATCACATAATCTGCACATATGTATCATGTGATTCAACTATATAGCTGTAAAAGATACCATCTGTATTATGTGTGCTTGCATGCATATACACACACATACACACACACAGAGCTTTATTTTTTTCTTAAGGAAAAACAGCAAAGCACAAAATATCCTGATATATTACAATAGAATCCTTGTTAAACTGAGAAAGTTATGAAGACAGATCTTCTTTAGATAAAGACCCCATTGGGAAATAAATTGTTCCACTCTATCCCTAAATCTTGTGGCATATTATTAATGTACTAAAAGTCCATCCAACAGCTATCAGTGTTAGGAGCTACTTAATAAAAGAAATTACGTGCAACAAGAGACCGGATTAAATGATATGTATTTCAATGCTTATTTAAGAAAGCCTTGGTCAGAATATTTTATTTGCGGACCTTTAACCCTACCCTTCATGATTTGGAGAGGAAAAAAAGAAGCAATAAATTAGGTATGAAATGACTAAATTTTCATTCCTTTCACCAGAAAAGGTCTGGAATAGGATGCGTCAATGTAATTTGAAAGAAATGAAAATATATTTAATATATATTTATAGTAATTTTTGAGAGAAAAATCAGTAATGATTTAAGAATTTCTGAATTTATAGAATAATGGGTTCCAAGTATGGTTAGTCAGTCCTTCTGATCATTATAAACTTTTAATAAAATTTTAATTAAATGAAATTGTCAATAAGTTTGTTAATGTTTACCTAGTCTATTTTCTTCCTTACCTATCATGAAGTAAGCAAACATTCCAGAAGATCATCTTTTACAATTAAATCAGAAAGGCATAGAAATACAAATACATACATCCTTAAAAGTCCAAGTAAAGGTTTTACAGAAGCCTAACTATATACAATACCTGCAAACATTACACACACACACACACACACACACACACACACACTGTTCTCCCCAGCTGTGTGACCTTGGACAAGTCAATTTAACCCTCTTGGCCTCAGTTATCACATACTTAAAATGAAATCTTAAAACTCTTGAAGTCTCTGTTTTCACGAATATTAAACTTGGGGAAAGGAATAAGCATTTATATAGTGCCTTTTATGTGCTAGGCATCATGCTAAGAGCTTTTTACAAATAATTCATTTGATCAAATATTATCCCATTTAACAAGAAAGGTAGTAACTACAAACAAGAAACTGTGTCCAGAAATACAGATGACTGGATTTTAAGACCATGAAAAGCATTAAAAGGGTCAACAAGACCACAAGTACAGTTCTTTGGAAGGCAGGCTAAGATTATCATTCGCTTTGCAAATGTCAAAGACAAGATATGTTCAGGAAGATTTGAGGAGGTTTTGCATATTCATGACAGCTCTGTCAATACATTTATACTCTGGTCTTACAAAGACAAACTCAACAAATCGGTCAAAAAGCATTTTTTAAATAATACTTTAAAGTGCTGGCACTTTGGCTTAGAGAAGAGGACCTTAACCCGGAGTCTGTGAACTTTTTAAAAAACATTTTGATAACTCTTTTTATATTAACTTCTTTTTTTAATTCTTTGCATTTTATTTTACAAATTTAAATGCATTATTCTGAGAAGGGGTCCCTAGGCTTTCCAAGATTGCTTAAGGTATTTGTGACATATGGATAGTTAAGAACTCCTGATATAGTGGCTCAAGAGCCACTCTTGGAGTCAGGAAAGTCCCGGTTCAAATTCTTCCTCTGACATGGATGGTCTATGGGACTCTAGGCATGTCATTAATCTCTCAATGTTTTAAGCAACTCCTTAGGACTATAAGTTACATCAAAGTTTTATAAAAGTTGCTGGGAACATACCGAGCTTGTAAAAAATTTCTTCATGCTGGAATTCCCTGTATTGATGAAATTAGGCCCAGTTCTTGATCCTAATAACTCAGTCCCCAGTCAGGTGGTAGAGAGGACATTCCACTGAGCAGCTTCCAAGACCAGTCATTCTTCCTTCTCTAAAAACTACTGAAGGTCCTCGTGCCTTGCCCATCACATTCCGTTTTCAGGTCCCTTTTAAGTACCATCTTCCTCTATTACAATATAAGCTCCCTGAGGGCAGGAGCTCTTTGTTTTTGCTTGTGTTTGTATTCCTTAGTTAATGGTACAAAGCTTCATTATTTGCTTTTTGCCTTACTTACCCCATTTCCCTTGAATTTTTGACCAAATAAGAGAAAGAGAACATTATGAAATACAAAATGGATAATTTTTATTACATTAAATTAAGAAGTTTTTGCACAAAGCCAATTCAACTAAGATTAGAAGGGAAGCAGAAAGATGGAAAACAATTTTCATAGCCAGCGTTTCTAATTAAGGACTCATTTCTCAAATATATAGAGAACTGAGTCAAATTTATAAGACTACAAGTCATCATGCAATTGATAAACAGTCAAAGGATATGAACAGGCAGTTTTCAGATAAAGACATTAAGGTTATCTATTGTCATCTGGAAAATGCTCTAAATCCCTATTGATTTGAGAAACACAAATTAAAACAACTCTGCGGTACTACGTCATACCTATCAGATGGGCTAATATGACAGAAAAGGAAAATGATACATGTTGAAGATGTGGGAAAATTAGAACACTTCTGCTTTCTTGGTGGAGTTGTGAAGTGATCCAGTCGTTCTGGAAAGCAATTTGGAACTATACCCAAAGGGCTATAAAACTGTGCATACCCTTTGAAACAGCAATACCACTAGTAGGTCTGGGTTCGAAAGAGAACATAACAAAGGGAAAAGGACCTATATATACAAAAGTATTTATAGCAGCTCCTTTTTGTGGTGGAAAAGAAATGGAAAGTGAGGGGATGTCCATCAGTTGGGGAATGGCTGAACAAGTTGTGGTATAAGAATGCAATGGAATATAATTGTGCTATAAGAAATGATGAGCAGGTGGATTTTGAAAAAAACCTAGACTTAGATGAAATGATAATGAGTAGTGAGCAGAACCAGGAGAACACTGTATACAGTAACAGCAACACTGTGCAATGATCAACTATGATAGACTTGGCTCTTCTTTGCAATACAGCGATCTAAGACAATTACAAGACTCATGATGGGAAATGCTATTCCTATCCAAAGAAACAAATGTAGAGTCTGAATACAAATTGAAGAACATTATTTTCACTTTTTGTTTTTTGTTTTCCTTTTTCATGGTTTTTCCCATTGGTTCTAATTCTTCTTTCACATCATGACTAATGCAAAAATATATTTAATATGACTACACATGTATAACCTATATCAGATTGCTCACTGCTTTGGGGAGAGAAATGAGAAGGGAGAGAGAAAAATTTGGAAATAAAATTCTTATAAAAGTGAATGTTAAATATATTTGGAAAAAAACTATTATGTGTGAAAAATAAAATATAGAAAATAATAATAATAAAAATAAACTATTTCCCTTAAAGATGCCATGTTTTCTATCAATGATTCTTTGATTTTTAGCATTATTGTGTTAGTGCCATGTTTTAAATTCAGAACAGCTTTCCATGTAGACACCAAATCCTCTAGTGTTTTCACTATGTTTTTGCCCATTTTATATATTTTCAGGACATGAATAAGCCACAAGTGGATAACTGCATCAAAAGCTTCATGATGATCAATAAAAGCGATACAAATGTCACAGTCGTTTTGGATAGCTTGGTTAATAATCACTGAATCAATAACAATAGCCCTTATGCACCCAGGAGACTTTTTGTCATATTCTTTTTGCTCCGTGGACAATTTACTGTTTTCCTGCAAGTGTTCATGGATTTTTAGTGATACAAACTGTGAATGCTTTTTATAAAGTACATAACTACATAACTGGCCCATAACTGGATGACTCACTTGTCTTCTTATTTTGGGGTAGTAAAGAAACAATGATTTCTTAAATCATTTAAGAAATATGGGACCAAGATTGTGTCTAAGAGAAAGCTGGTAAGGTGCTTTAATTAGCATGGTCCTCCTATGCTACTGCTCAGTGACTGGCCCATAACTATCCTGTCCTTCTTAACATGCTGCTCTGTCCTTCATTATATTAACTGAGGCATAAGCTTTTTGTTTCATTATTGTTTCAATTATTATCTCCTTTATTGTAGGATTTGTGACCAGCACTTAGCACAGTGTCCACAATAGAGTAGGCACTTAATAAATGTTTATTGATGGATGGACCAGTTAAATGACCAGAAATCTCCTATCTGCTTGTTCCCTCTGATTTCTTTGCTTCTTTGGTCTCTAGTTAAGTTTTTGCTAGATGGCAAATGGATGATTCTTTGATTTTGTCCTTGAATCACTTTAACCATTTCATTTTTGCTTTCAATTGCTAATTAAGTGAATCTAGAATATTCAGTCTATTTTCCTTTTCCAGGTGCTTTAATTGAACAATATGACATTCAAGTTTTCTATTCCATATACCAGCTAGACACAGACCTAATGTTTGAATTCTATTTCTGGAGTTATCAAAAGCTTCTTCAAGTTTCCTGTCATGGTGGTGTTCGATACCTATTCTCAATTCTTTGATAACTTCGGACTTTACCATCCATGCATCAGCTACCTTCCTTTTCCCACTGGTGTCTCTCAGAACCTCCTTTTTGAAGAAGGGCCCAAGAAACTTTACCACTATGCCTCTATACCTCCTAACCTCTTAATCTCTTTCATGAACCCTCTCCTTGCTTCTTTTCAGATCCATTTTTTATGTACTGTCTTCTCTCTTTAGAATGTAAGCTCCTTGAGAGAGGTAAGCTCCTTCATGGTCTTTCATTTTGCTTGCATTATTTTTGTTCTCAGCCTTTGGTATAGTGTCCGGTATAGAGGGAGTGCTTAATAAATGCTTGGCAACATTCTTATTGACTCTACCTTTCTTTCTATGGATCTTAATATGGTAATGACCATATACTTCTGTGTGCATATCCTAAAATGTTTTTACATTTTACTGCCAACTCTTACAGGAAAATATATTCATGGATGATGGCTATAGCAAAAGTCAGATTTTAACAATGATTTTGTCTAGATATAGTTAGGTATAATTGATCCACCAGCTGATTCATTCTGTTAAACAGATTTTTCAAAATTCCTGTCTAACTATACTCATCTATAGCACCAAAGCAATATTCACAGCACTTGTGGTGACTATGAATATGCTGGCATAGTTCTCAATTGAAAAGTATAAAAGATTCTCCATATAGAAGGAAGAAAAATATTTATTTAGACACTATAAAGCCAAATCTCAGAAAGCAAAATTTGTCATGGTGACCAAGAAGTTAATAAACATGATCACTGCAGGGGGCAAAGCCATTCTCAAGCCTCCCCGCTCTGCCTGGAACCTTCTTACAAGCAAACACACACTCAGGTGTCACAGCCTTGCAGTGCCCGCCTGCCTGCATCGTCTCTCCTTTGCCCCTGACCACATTCACTCACTTCCTCCCAGTTTTGCTCCACTTTTCCTGTTCTGGATGTTTAACAAGCTCCTCCCACCACATATGTCTTAGGTTTTCAGGTAATTCAAGCAGGTGATATAGATCTATTAATGAATGAGAAAGATCTTCCCTTTTAAATTGCCATTATACCACCCTCCTTTTCAAAATCACTTAATACATTGAAGATTATTTAAAGATTTTAAGATTTGTTTTCAGCATCTAATTATCAGGTATAATACTTGGAGTTTGCATTAAATGAAAATGTTCAGTGATGTCCAGTTCTCTAACTTTCCCTATAGCTCCTCATTCTCATCTCATTTTTCAGCAAATCTGAATTTAGACATGAAGCTATATTTTATTATTTCTCTGTAGTCACCTGCAATATATAGTGGCATAATATGAAACTGAAGATAACCTTGACTAAACAAAGCATGTAACACTTGCTTCTAACTAGTTCCACATTTGTTTATAATAAAACCTATTATTACTATTATAGCTAACATTTGTATAAGGCTTACTATGCCCCAGGCACTGTGCTATGAGTTTTACGATGATAAATTTGGTCCTCACCACAATCTGCAAGGTATGTGCTATTATTATCCCCATTTTACAGATGAGGAAACCATAGCTGAGGTTAAGAGATTTGTTCAGGAACTAGTAATTGTCTGAGGCCATATGTGAACTCAAGACTTCCTGATTCCAGGCCCAGTGCTCTATCCATGATGCCATTTTGTGCACTGGTGCAAAATGAAGTATCATATCTTCAGTCCTTTTCATATGAACTTATAGTTTGCTTGACTTAGAGGTCAGCACTACAAAGCACTTCTAACAGGTGGAATACTGGTATGTTTTGGTGTCAGAAGATGGAGTGACACTTGTTCTACTCACTCTATGTTTAGACGATCTTCACACTGTGGTAAGGCCAGCCTGTGGCTCTGGGCCATTCCATCTACTTCTCTAAATCTTAGAAAACCTAATCAGTAGTAGTGGCAGAACCCAATACACTAATAAATCTTCATAATTACCCTAATGACATCAGAGAACATGGTGCTGTTGAACATCATGGCTGCCCAAATTTTTCTAATAGTTTGCATTTACATAATGCTTTAAGATTCATAGTTCATGAATATTATCTCGTTTTACCCCAACAACCCTAAGAGCTATTGTTACTCCCATTTTATAGATGAGGAAACTGAAGCAAACAGAAGTTAAGAGACCTGTCTGAAGTCCTATTTGAAGTGAGGTCTTCCTGATTAGTGATCTATCTGCTATGTAACTTCGTCACGGTTTCTCCGTCTTTATTTCCCCCATCCCCACATACATTATGCATTAGACTTTAATGGAGTTACTAATTCTACTTCTACCACCATCACCACCACCACCACCACAGAAGCCAGAATAGACTAATAACTAATAACAATAGTTAACATTTATATAATGCTTACTATGTTCCAAGCCTTGTGCTATGAGTTTCACAGTTACAAATTTGATCCTTACAGCAACCTGCTGTAATTAATTAATGTTTTTGGACAAAGTGACCACCACTCTTAAATTTTTCCTGCTTCCTCCCCAATTTAAATGCCCTGCTATTATTTTACAGCTATGAGGATGTATAGAAAAAGATAAAGGGGATTAATATGGCAAAATGTAGGAAAAAATCAAAGCAAATTTGGGAGGGCTGAGAAGATTCAGGGGGTGGGAATGAGCATTATGGTTTAAAAATATTTACAAGATTATGGTTTAAAAATATTTACAAGATTAATGTAGTGGGTAATAACTATATTTGATCTGGATACCTCATTTTATATCCAAAAACTTGGCAAAGCATCACATTGGAGTTTAGAGTTTTGGAATAAGATAAAAAATATTATATAAGGATGTTAGTGGGTAAAAACACTGGAAAAACACCTGTTCAATTAAATTGCCACAGCATGTCCTGTATATCAGCTGAAAAATCACAGAGAAACTGAATGTCACTCATATTCTTAAAATGATGTTTCTTCATGCAAAAAACGGCCTTTTATAACTTCTATTTACAAATAAGAAGACAAGGCCACTAATGCAGGATAAATAATTTATCCCAAGTACATTAGTGATTAAATATCAGACTATGGATTACAACTCAAAAGCCAGGAGGATCCAGGCTGTTATTTTGTCCACTTAACCACATCTCCATTTCATGATCTACTGCCACCAAAGAATATAAATGGAGGAAATTTAACAGCTTGAGGCATCTGTGTACAAGCATAAATTTTCTGGATGAACTATTGTAGAAACAATGTATCTCAATCCACAGCTGTTACCTTAAAAAAAAAAACCTTCATCACTTCTCTTCCACATGGTATTTTATATACTCTCTATTTCTGTCCTTGTCCTGTATTCTTTATAAAGAAGCACCACTGGCAGCAAAGGATGAAAATGGTACTCCCAAAGAAAAGTGTGTATCTCTGCATGGTCAGGTTCCATCACTGGGTTTCTAAGGGAAGGGGAATTCTTTGTCCATCATATCACTAAGATCCACAGTCCTTCCCCTTTCACTTTTCCTGAGAAATAAAGAAACCATCCAATTTTCAATGAGCTTTTATTAAGCATCTAAGAACTACAAGAGACTCTGGATGCAAAAGTACAAAAGATAGAAATAACTCTTACTTTCAAGATGACATTCTAATGAGGAGAAATGTAAGTATGTAAAAATTTAAGTACAAACATATGAAAAGTACTTAAACACAAGGTAGTTTGGGAGGGAGGGCACTAGCAATTAGGGATCCAAGAAGACTGTTCTTGACTTAGATCTTCAAAGAAAAGAAGTACTTTATGATGTTAAGGTAAGGAAGGCTTGGAATCCAGGCTTGGGGTGGGTCAGTGTGAAGTTGTGACAGAAGGTGGTGTGCCATATGTGAGGAATAGAGAAGCTTCCTTGGGTGGATCACAGAGTTTAGAAAGGAGAGCAATACCTAATGAGGCTGGGAAGGTAGGTCAAGGCCAGGCTATGAAGGTGTCTAAAAACTAAATGGAGGAGCATTCAATTCATCCTATAGGGTAATGGGGATTGGTTGAAGGTGATGGAGTAGGAGAGTGACATGGTCAGATCTGCACTTAAGGAAGTTACTTTATCAGTAGTGTGCATGATGGTCTACGGTAGGGAGAGATGAGTCAGGGAGAACAGTTGTAGTAAAATAGGCAAGATGCAATGGGGACCTGACCTGTAGTGGTAGCTGTTTGGTGGAAAGGCAGGAATCAGACACACATGGAAGAAGAAACAGTAAGAGGATCATAGACCCAGAGCTGAAAGGGACCTTCTGATGGAAGCTTTTGTTTTACAGTTAAGGGATATGAGGGTCAGAAATGCTAAGTGACTTCCACAAAATCACACAGGTAGTAAGCAACATAGCCCAGGGGTTAAACCCAGGTGCTTCAACTCCAAATTCATCATTCTTTTCACTGCAATACAGTCAATCACCTAATGGTAAAACTATTTTATTTTCACCTTCCCCACCCCCAAAGGGAGAAAAAAGTCTATATACAAATGAGATCAATTTCAGGAATAGTACTTCACTCAGCCAGGCTGAACCTTAAAGCAATGTTCTTCCTTTGCAAGACTCCGCTCATTTTGTGAGATATCAAGCTCAGGTTGTTATAACCCTGTCTTTTGAATCACAGAACTAAAGGTCCACTGATTTAGAGTTGAAAGAGATATGAGGACTTCACACCAAACCCTCTCATTTTATAGATGAGGAAACTGAGGCCCATGGAGGTTACATGAGAAGCCCAAGCTCACACAGGGAGGAAGTATTAGAGGAGGGCTCTGAACAGAAGGCCTCATTTTTTCCAGTGGATTCTGCTGCCTTCTTACTCATTCTTTCACAATCACTATAGATCCTTACTTTCAATCCTGAGAAGATTGCATTTGGCAGGAAATTTGCCAAAGTGCGGAAGAGAGAGAAAAATGCCTATATAAAACCTGAAAACCTGATATGCTGAACGGCTGTAAATCTCTGACCTAGAGCCTGGACAAGGCATGAATGCATCTTAAACAAGATTTGAAAAGGACTGGGCCAGAGGCTTTGAGCCACTTTTAGTCACTGGTAAAATCTATGACTTTCATTTCCACAGAATAAATGTCTACATAACAGAGAACAGACTTCTGGCATTTTATGTGCAGATTGAGACAGACAGATAGATAGATATTGAATTCACTAAGCTTTTTATAAGCCAGGCACTGTGATGAGGGATACAAAAATGAAAAAAAAAACAAAACCACACACAATATGGTCCCTATTCTCTTTTGTTCTTGCTGTTCAGTCATTTTCAGTGGAATCCTACTCTTTGTGACCCCATTTGAGCTTTACTTGACAAAAACACTGGAGTGGTTTGCTTAAACTTCACCATCTCATTTTCACAGATGACAAAATTGAGGCAAACAGGATTAACTGACTTGTCCAGGGTCACATAGCTATTAAGTGTTTGAGGTTGCGTTTGAACTCAGGTCTTTCTGACTTTCAGAACCAATGCTCTATCCACTATGCCACCTGGCTGCCCTCCCTAATATGTGTAATAGCTCACATTATTCTAATTGGTATTGGAAGATTAAGTGCACACATGAGGTCAAGGCATCCAGTGAGGGAGGGGACACAAACTTGAAAGTGATCCAGGAAAGACTTACCTACTTAGGGGAAAGTAATATTAACAAATGGTTCTCATTGTATTCTGTGCACCTCCCTCCAGGAGCTGTCCCATGGTAAGACACTACAGGCAGATGATTCCTTTACCTATATTTAGTCCTGACTCGGCTTCATCTTGTTTATTGTGTTGCTATCCTACCCCCACACTAAGGCTTGATTCTCATCAAGCTAAGCTGGTCATCAGTTAAATTCCATAGAGATGGAAAGAAAAGTCTCACACAGGATACTTACTATATTACCCAGAGACCTTGGTGAATATCATTTTAGGATGATTCCCTTCTCCATGCTTCCCTTCCCCTTCCTGTAGGCATGACATTTTGTTAAATTCTGCTTTACACAGGGTAGGCATGTTAAAATTTCTTTACAAATTACCAAATATTATATCATATCATTAGGGCTGGAAGGGACCTTAAGAGCTCACTTGGTCCAACAGTCTCATTTTACAGACAGTAATGAGGTCGAGGGTAGTCAAGACTGCAAACAGTAAAACTGAGATTAAAATCTACCTCTGCTGACTTCAAATCTGTGCCCTTTTCCCACCCCCGTGATACAGTGCTGCTTTCTTAGGGCTTACTATGTTCCAGGCACTGTGTTAGAATATGACTCTGCCATGAAGGAGGAAAAATATCTTCTCAAGTTAAATTGTAAGGGCAAATACTCATTAAATTGAAGTAATTAAGGTTCATATTCCATAACTGGAGGGGAAAGGGGACATCATATATTTGTTAAAACTAATGAATGAAGAATGTAGTCAAAAGATTTCCCAGAAGTATTTTCAATTATTTTCGTTTATCTGTTAAATATCATTTTAACTTTTGTTTTTAAAAACTATCTTTTCTTTAATAATTTTGTTAAGAAATTAAAGAGTGGCTCTGATAATTATTTCATGCCTGCTTTCAAGTTCTTTGCATATTTTCTTTAACCGATAAGTGAAATTTTTAAAGTATAAAGGAGATATAAAATACATAAATTAATATTAACCCCAAAGTCTCTTTAAGGGCTTATAGCTCTTAAAATTCCATAGATGAACTGGTGTGATCTAAATTGGATAGGATAAAGGAGGGATTAGAAATGTTGGGTTTTATTCAACTTTCATTTTTAATTTAAGAAAAACATTTACAAATTTGGATTTGACAATATTTTCATCAGAAACTTGAATTTTCTTTGATTTGTTGTCATTGTTGGAATGACAGTTGTAGAAAGACTCTAGACAAATCACTTAACCCTATTTGCCTCAGTTTCCTCATCTGCAAAATGAGCTGCAAAAAGAAATGGCAAACCACTCTAGTACCTTTGCCAAGAAAACCCCAAATGGGGTCACAAAAAGTTGTACATGACTTAAATGACTCAAGGACAGCAACCACTTCCTAGGGAGCAATTCTTCATATGTTGCCCATAATCTTATTCCAACCTAGCACTTCATTTTAAAGACTCCTAGCCATTCTGACTTAAGCTCAAGTTACTCACTCTGGGTCCTTCCACTCAGCTACCCCTAGTCTCCTTCTTAACAGTTTTCCCCATTATTCCACCTTCCTGAATCTCTGTGATTTTTAAGGTTTTTGTTGGTCCTGAAATAGTGCCTTCACATAATAGGTCTGCTTAATGTCAACCCACTGCATACGGTACATACTATATATAGTACATAACATACAGCAGAACATAGGGCCATCACTCAACTTCTTCACCATTTCCATGGCATTCTCATCCATTTATAAAAATTTAATTATTTTCTCTCTGCTATGTATTCTACATCTACCTAATTCCCGGCTGCTCCAGAACTTGATATCATATTTCCAGATTGTATGTTACTTGTTCTAATATGGGAACTGATATAAAAGCTTAACATGTATAAAACTAAAATCACCATCTTACCTCATTATCTTGCTCTCTAGTTGGGGAATAAATAGTAAGAAATTATTATGAGGGAAGCCTTCGAGAATGAATTCTGTGTATCCTATTAGAAATCAAAGTCTCACATTTGAGTTACATTCCTACCAATGGCTCTCATCATGGCTATTATTAATGGTTTCCCATTGATTCCCAAATAAAGAATCGATTTCCGATTCTAGCATACAAGGTTGTCTAAAATAGAATTTCAACATTCCTGTCAAACTTTACCTCATACCTTTTCATTGCAGCCAAATAGTACTACTTTCTATCTTTGTCCTGTTAGATGTCATCTGCCATGGGAGAGATGGTTTTTTCAATCTCCTCCATCCCTTGTTGAAGTCACTCTCTTTCTTCAAGGCCTACCTCCAATGCCCTGTAGAGTATTCCCTGAAACTTGCCGATATAAATGACCCCTTCCTTCACAACGAGCTCATGGCATCTTGACCAACTTCTCAGCATTTATCTCACTCTCCCCTATTGTTGGCACACTTGTCAACCCCAGTTATTGCCTTGTTAGAACACAAGGTCTTTGACAGGAGGGTGTGTATGCCGTTGATTAGTGTATCCCAGTGCTTGACATAGTGTTTTGTACACAGTAGGAAATTAATAAATGTTTGTTGAATTAAGCAAAATTGGAAGAAACATGCAGTTTCATCCGATAGCATCATGTAAAAAAGGAGCAATGAGAAAGCAAATAGCTAATTTACATGAGCAACTGTCTTGCGCTCTCTTGTTTATCTCACCCCTAATACTATGCATCATCTGACAAAAGGAAATTCTTCTACAAATCATTTCTTCATGATCCTCCCTCACCCGCTCAGGCTTGATTCTTATCCTGCGCCCCATCATCCTCACACCAGTCACCTACCCTTACTCCCAAGATACAATACAGGCAAATTCTGCTCTGGACAGTAAGGCACATAGAGATCTGAAAGTACAGCAGGAAATCAAATGCAAAATGGATATCTTGAGAGGACAAAGGAAAGGAGAAATCAGAACCAAAATCAAATTAATACTCAGCATTCCTTCTGAGAAGGCCATTTCTAATGAAACCCTTCCCACTGAGCTTCACTAAAAACCCGCCATCGCCTTTAAACCACTCCAACAACACCATATCCTCTGCAAATTCTTCTTTGAATGAATATGGTATGTTAATATTTTTTCTGTCTCTCAGTATTTTTTGGTCTTTTCTTACACGTGGTTCTGATAACGTTGGTGCTCATAATGAACTATGTTAGAAAATCTGTGAAATGCACTATGGCTTTTCTGTCCACTAAGGATGGAAAGAACCATGATAACAGGATGCAAATATCTTTATATTCAACCCTAGCCTCTGGCTCCACATTTTAACAGCAGAGACTATTTCATTTTCAGTCTTTCCTTTACAAGACCTGAAGAGACACTTCATAAATGATTGTTGTTTGACTGATCATTGGCTGAATAGTTCTACCTCCATTCACCACAATCTCTGGAGATAGATCCAACTGGATGTTCTCCTAGCACAAATTACAGTAAAAAGCAAATCCATTCCTTTAATCATATGTTCTAGAATTTTGTCAGAAACAGAAACTCAACTCAGCCTATAATCGTTATACCTTTTTTTTTTTTTAAGGAGATGAGGCATTTGCCACTCCTGCAGCACCTGTCTCTTTCTCCACAACCTTGTAAAGATAACTGATAACAAGTTAGGAATCACAATTCTTCCTTCAGTGTAGCTTTTTGGGAAATTAAGATACAAATCCAATGCTGGCAGTCAGATACACTTCACCTAGTTTTGGTAACAATTCTTCATTAACCATTGTATTTTCTCTCTCCAAGCCCAAAAATTATCATTATTTTTGGTTATTTTAGGCATAGATGTCTTATCTGACCAAATAAATTATTTCTTTGAGAGGCAGTAAAGTAAAGGAAGACAGGATATAGGTTCAAATTTCACTTCCGCAACTTAATATTTTTGAAACTCTGAGGCATATAAGTGGCACAGTGGAGAGAAGGTGAGGCTTCAAGTAAGGAAAATCTGAGTTGAAATATGGCCTCAGATACTTGCTATATGAATGACCTTGGGAAAATCACTTCATCTTTGACTGCCTCGCTTTCCTTATCTGTAAGATGGGGTTAATAATAATGCCTACTTCTTAGAGTTGTGAGATGAGATAATGATAAAATGCTTTGCAAAAATTAAAGAACTAAAAAAAAATTCACAAATTCTCTCTTTCTCTCATTTCCTCCATCTCTCTTTCAGCTTAAGCACTGTAGCTTCCTATCTGCAACATGAGGTACCTTGGACTAGACAATTGCTAAGGTCACACCCAGCTATATAAATATGATCTTATAGTCTATTAAACCTATTATACTTCTTTTGACTTCCTTGTAGCATCAATACATCAGTTATTTAAACTAATTTGTTTATAGAACACTAAAGTTATCTCTACAGAACTTAATTTATACTACTGAAATTCATAAAGACTATTTAGGAGATGAAGCCCAAGATGGAAAGTTAGGGAAATTTTGAATTAAAACACAGGAAATTAAACCTATTTTCATGCCCCAAAATTCCCTATGTAAAAAGCACATAATTCCATCTGTAATTTTTTAGAAGGTGATCACCATAACATTCTCATGAGACCCTCATTTAATCACATGGAATCCTGAGGGTTATGGGAAACAGTTTTAGTATACACTGTTTTACTATAATAGTTACATGGTGAATGCTAAATAATTATTGGTAACAAGGTATAACAGAGATAGCACTAACCTGGGAGACAAAAGACCTAGCTCTGCCATTAATGCGAGAAGAATCTTTCAGCAAGTCATCAAGTAACCCATCTGATCCTCAGTTTCCTCATCTATGACATAAGTGAGTTATTATTGACTATGTGTTAAGGTCTCTTTAGCTCCTGATCTATAGGGGGAAATGGATAATTATTTCCACTAGAATCATGGAATATTTCAGTTGACTGGGAAGGCTTTGGGGTTTTTTATCTGGTCTTCTATTTCATTGTAAAAGCAAGGACCCCTACATATACAAGAGGGCCTGCTATCACAGATTCTTAGATCTGCATTTCTAAAAGGAAAGGCAACTTTTGAGGGGTCAACAATCCCTTTAATCAAGCACATATATCATTTGCTTACTTCAGGGGAAAAATTCAGCACCCTGAACTTCAGAGAAAATGCCAAGAAATACACATCAACAGACAGTTATTCCATCTGCCTGACATAAGCAATACATACATCACAGATCAACAGACAGCTCTAACTGTCTGACGATTATATACATGCACAGTTACCAGAGAGAAGCACCAACATATGAGTTTTCAAAGCCAGCATGTTCCTCAGTGACTGCCCAGAGTCTCATCTGACCAAATAAACACTTCCAATGAGTGAGCCCCAAAGTAAAATCTCACCTCAGAGTATTTATACACTTTTTAGAGTCACGGGGCATCACAACCCTTGAGAACCAGTACCTCATTAACAAAAGGTGTCGGCCTTCCTACAAATATTCCCTCAATCAAACTCCCTGTAATGGGCAGGCCCACTAATGGGTGGGGAAGATCTTCCCATTTAGAAGCAAAATTATATTAACAATAAGCAAGAGTGCATTATCAGTAAAGTCATGTGCTATCAATGCTATAAAATAATAACAATGACATTTACTGATCTGCATTGTTAAAAAAAATTCCCACATTTGGGGAACTCTCTGTACCAATGAAATTAGAGTAACAGATTTAAAAAATTGCAATTCCTATAGATATAGATATATGTAGAGTTTTAAGGATTACAGATCACTTGAAAGTAAGTTATCTAGGGGTTATTAACCTTTATTGTGTAATTATAGACCACTTTGGCATTTTCCTGAGCCTATGGAATGCTTTTTAGAATTATATTTTTAATGCATAAACTATAATACACAAGATTAGGAAATTAAGTATATTGAAATAGTCGTCAAAATAGTTTTTTAAATAAATTCATAGATATCAGTTTAAGAACTCCTGATTTATTGCTATTTAAATACTTTCAGTGAAAATAAAGTGACACAGAAGTCTAAGTCTGGTTTCAAACTAATTTAATTGTTAGAAAATACTTTCTTACATTGAAACAAAATATGCCCCCATAACTTTCATTCACATGTCATAGATATGCCTTTTAAAGCTATACCTAGAGGTCTATTTCCTCTACCAGCTAAATAAGGTCATCATGAGTCTCAAATGGGACAAAGAATGTTGAAAGAATATGAAAAAGTCAAAATAGAAATGTAATACATTAACATGATTAACAATAATTTGAATAAGTATTTTATTTACTTTCAACAAATACTACACAGACAAATACTTTTTTTTTGGTTTGGACTTATGGTTTCATCAGTATGAAGATAACTCCCAGAATGTATACTCCCTCCATTGGATAAAATTCAGCCTTGGAGAGTTGTCGTGGAGCACTGAGAGGTTAAATAACTTGTCTGTGGTCACCTGGATAGTATGGGTTGGAGGCAAGATTTGAATCAAACTAGATCTTGTTACCTCTGAAACCAGTATCCAATCCAGTGGTATACTGGTAAATGTTAAAAACTGGCTCACCAAAAACATAGGACACATTTTTAGGTTTAACTTGCATTATTAATACTTTCTTAAGTCTTGACATACAACAAAACAATAAATCAAGCCCTGATTTGTAGTTTCCAAGTTTTTAAAGTTTAAATGCTCATAATGAAAATTTAACGATCAGCTGGTAGAAGCCAACCTATTGATTCCTCTCTGTCCTTGGTTAAGCTGATTCTAAAAACAAAACACAACAAAACTCTGTCTTCTACCAAGATAATACTCAAAGCCTTTATAGCATGGTTGAACCTGCCCGAATTTATGGTTCACTGGGATTGCTTTTAAAAGCTCAGGGTTACCTCCACACCAATAACCAGAGGCATCAGAGTATGACTTTGTGGAGGTACATGGGTTTGAGCAGGCTGCGTCATATAACAAAAAGATCTCAATAACAGCAGTAAATCATATCATTAGGAAAGTGTATAAGCAAATTGTAAGATGGGCTAGCTATGTGGTGAGGGTAAAGGATTAGAAGTTATCTATTAAAGTGACAGCCTCATGATAACCAGAGAAATCAAGAGAGACTTCCTGCCCCACTAGCTGCATCCTTTGTGGTGAAGCTATGGGAAGACCTAGACAAGAGTGATACAGGATGAGCCGGCATAGATGGATTATATTCTGCATCACTGGAGGGAAGATCTAAATTGATGATACCACAGATTCATTTGGATATTCAAATATTTATATATGCTTATTAAAAATAGTTAAAAGAACTTGGAATTAGGTTTTGATTTTCAGTATTTCAGTTTGATTTTCAGTATTTCAGTCTTGTCCAACTTTTCATGACCCTGTGGACCATATCCTACCAATATTGTCCATGGGATTTTCTTGGCAAAAGTAATAGTAAGAAACTGTTCATAGTCTTTAGTCTAGAGATCCCCGGACTACTTTAATAACAAAATGAAGCTAAAGACAGCAAGAAAAAGTTTATATATCCACAAATACTGAAGGTAACTTTATTTAAAACAATAGGATAGAAACAAATTATCTGACCAACAATTAAGGAATGGATGGGCAAATTGGCAAAATTTTGTAATGAGTATAAGAAACAATGAGTATGAGGAATTCAGAGAAATACAGGAAGATTTATAGAAAGAAGTTTCATTTCAAAGAAAAAAGAGACAAAAGAACAATATACACGACTAACAACTGAAAATAATGGCAGCTCTAAAAGGCAACCAAATTGGTCAAATGCAATGGACAATGGTGCTATTGTTCTACTCAAGGTAACTCTTTTCTGCTAAAACATAGTAAACCACAAAAGGAGAAAGTGACATGTACTATCCCTTACAAGCACGCCACTAGGCAATTCTGCTTAGTTACGCTGTGGAATATACATTCCCTAAATTTCTTTGGGGATTAGGTGGGAAGTGCTTTTGTTTCAAGGCAACACATACAAAGGAAAACAATTGAGATGAAATGCACACATAGCTCACTTGAAGAACTCCTATATCCTATGGTATGTTTATGTGTATGCATGTATGGTATGTATATGTAAGTATGCTATTTGTATATTTTATACTGAGTATGTTATGTGTATGAGCACCTACATATATACACATCTACAGAGGAAGAATGCTGTAGTAGATAAAAATGCTAGAACAGAGTAAGAAAATTTGTGGTCACATTTTGAATCATGGAGTTATTTAGAGTTCTATTTGCTTTGATTCTTCTTTCTTTTATGAAACCAGTCCCCAACAAATGCTTATTTGTACATAAAGCTACTGGAGCACAGTGGATAAAGTATTGGATTTGGACATATAAAAATCTGAGTTCAGGTTTTCTACCTCGGTGGCAGCAGACAAGTCACTTAAGGGGAAGAGAAAGAAAAGGAATAAGCATTTATTAAGTGTTTACTATATATCAGGCACTATGCTGAATGCATTTTGAATATAATCTCACTAAATCCTCACCACAACCTGTGAAGCAGGTGGTAGGTATTGCTATCATCTTCACTTTCCAGATGGGGAACCCGAGACAAACAGAAATTAAGCAACTTCTCCAGAGTCACTAAGCTAGTAAATGCATGAGGTTTGTTTTGAACCCAAGTTTTGCTGGCTCCAGGTCCACTGTCCCCTGCCTATCCCAATGTCTATGAGTCTTGGTTTGTTATTGTTCAGTCATTCAGTCATGACTTTTCATCATCCCATGGACTCCAGCATGCCAGGCCCTTCTGTTCTCTACTATATTCTTAAGTCTGTCTAGAAGTGATGTTCATTGCTTCCATGACATCATGTATCCATCTCACCCTCTGCCACCCCCTTTCCCTTTTGCCTACAATCTTGCCTAGCATCAGAGTCTATTCCAATGATTCCTGTTAGCCAGGTGATGCAGTACCAAGTGCTGAGGCCCAGAGACAGGAAGACCTGAGTTCAAATCCAGCCTCAGAAGCTTACTATGTAACCCTGTACACTTAACTCTGTTTGTTTTAGTTTCATCACCTATAACATGAGCTGGAGAAGGAAATGGCAAACCATCCCAGTACCTTTACCAAGAAAACCTGAAAAGGGTTGAACACAAAGAGTTGAACACAACTGAAAATGATGAAACAACAACAACCTGTGTTCTCATTACGTATCCAAAGTATTTAAGCTTCTGTAATGAAAAGTCAGAACTAATTTCTTCAAGTATTAACTGATTTGATTTTCTTGCAGTCTGTCCAAAGAACTCTCAAAAGTGTTCTCCATTACCACAATTCCAAAGCATCAATATGGCGGTACTCAGCTTTCCTTATGACAAATTCTCATTGTCATACAATACTACTGGAAAAACCACAACTTTGACTATATGGACTTTTGCTGGCAAGGTGATGTCTCTGCTTTTTAGTATGCTGTCCAGATTTCTTTAGCTTTCCTGCTAAGGAGCATCTTCTAATTTCATGTTGCAGACTCAGTCAGCAGTGATCTTTGAACTCAAGAATATAAAATCTAACACTGCTTCCATTTTTTCTCCCCTTATTTGCCAGGAAGTGATGAGACCAGGTTCCATGATTTTAGGGTTTTTTTCTTTAATATCCTGCTTCAAGCTGGCTTTTACACTCTCCTCTTTTATCCTCATCAAGAGGCTTCTTAATTCTTGACTTTCTGCCACCAGAACAGTATCATCTGCATATCTGAGATTGCCAATATTTCTTCTGGCAATGAATCTGGTATATGATTCATCGAGCCTGGCATTTCACATAACATATTCTGCATATAACTTAAATAAATAAGGTAACAATATACAGCCTTGTCATATTCCTTTTCCAACCTTGAACCAATCAGTTGTTCCATGTTTGATTCTGCTATTTCTGGACCCACATACAGGTTCCTCAGGAGACAAGTAAGATGATTAAGAACTTGCCACAATTTACTGTGATTCATAGTCATAGACCTTAGTGTAGTCAATGAAACAGAAGCAGATTTTTTTTCCCTGGAACTCCCTTGCTTTTTACATAACTTATCTTCAGTTTATTCATCTATAAAAGGAGGGTACTGGACTAGATGGCATCTAATATCCCTTATGGATCTAAATTTGTGATCCTATGATGTTATGAGACATTTTGTATCTTAGTTTCATAATCTTAAAATGTGGATGAATAAATGAATGGAGGTACAAAGCAGAGATGACAAGTAAGATGGCCCTCTCAAGGAGAGCATTCTAATACATTCTAATAGCAGAAATCCTAATAGTGGGAAACAATGCAAATGTGGAGTTTCAGCTAAAGTCAGATGGAAGTGTCCACTGATCCTTAGGCACACTGGCCAAGCAGATAATGTTTTTTTAATGTCATTTACATGGACAACATCAGAGTTAATTATGATATTGAACAATAGCAGTGGTAAAGATTTTGGTATCGAGAACTCTTTCTGAGTCATTAGTAGCTGAGTGAGTAGTTGTGGCTGCTAAGGAGGCAGGGAATAACACTGACACTATGTGCTTCACAGTTTGTCATGAGAAAAGGTCTTTTTAGCATCTTAAAGCACCACACTAATGTAAGTTATAATTATTGACTATCTGTCTCCATGAAGGATATCTGTCAGTTTCAAAATTTCCCAAATTAAAAATAGAGATGCTGAAGCTGGCTTATTGTAATGAACATCTTGAGCCTGCAGCACTTATTTTTATTTTTTTGTACAGTGTAACCAAAACGAATGGTAAATAAAATTTTATGCGGGAGGGGATGGGATTGGTTGTTTCTAAGTAAGCCACTTGGCTTCCTTCTCAATAAGAAAGGAAAATCATTGTCCTTGGATAAAAGAAAAGGCCATCTCCTTTCTGCAAAGCAAATTCCTACATTTGAGGTGAAAGAAATCGTGGAGAAAATGTTCTTTGAGTGCCTCACAAATTAAGGTCTGTTCCATACCACAATATGGCTGACACAATGCAAAATGGAATGAGATGGGCTAAGCAAAAAAGGAGGGAGATTTTTTCATGCTTGGAAATGTACTGACAATGTAGGCATCTCTGGTAAATATAGTCTCTGCCTTCACAGGCAACAACCTCTAAGAAGGATATGACTTCAAGATTTTGATGGTAATGAGAATGTTTGGTTACATAGTTTTCTATTCTTATTATAATCATTGTCATGTGAATGAATTAATATTGTTCTATTTTCTGTTCTTGTTACAATCTTTGTCATAAGAACAAGGAGGGAATCTTAATGTTCAACTAGACACAGCTGCACAATCTGAAACTTTCCACTTGTAAACTAAAACTATTTCCTTAAAGATGTCAGAATACGTACACAGGGACTTCTCACATACCTCCAAGTCATCTTAGAACATCCTTTTGCCTTTTTGCTCCTGAATTTCCCCATTTTCAAAGGAAAATGTCTTAAATTACTTTATATCTAGTATTTTACAGCAAAAAGGGCAAACAAAGGTATTCTCTGATTTGGGGATTTTTATTTTCAATTTATTTACATTTGTCTTAATTTCCTTTTATGTTTTGACTACAGTTACTTTGTTATAAGGGCTTGGTGAATTCAGTGGTCATTGTTTCATTTATGTCTGAATTTCTACAAACCAAGGGTAGACCCATCCGCAATATACCATGAGCAAATTTTATCTGAGAGCCTATGAAGTTTTTTTATACTTCAGTAAACAAATTAAATATTTGAATATATATTAAGAAATCTCTTGCACTTTATACATTTGTAACATTGTGAAGCATAAGCTCTTTATTCAATTTGAAAATGTCTTCATTTTGAAATCATGATACAAAATGGGAGGAGCTACCGATACACATACGAACAAAGTAACTGTTAGCAAGGTGAAGCTTCTGCTACTTCATTTTACAGATATAGAAAAAACCAAAAAAACAAAACTTAAGGTCTGAGGGGTAAAGTCAAAATTCAAAGATTTAGATTTATAAGGATTTTAAAGATAATCTACTCCAACACCTTCTTTTTACAAGTCAGAAAACTGAGGCCTTTAGTGATTTAATAAGAGCACATAGTCAATGAGTAAGCTTAGTTATAACCACCAATGGGAAAGCAAAATGGGATTTGAGAATTATAAATTAGAGATGGAGCCAAGATCTTGGAGGAAAGGCCTGAGCTCTCCCAAAAACCCTTTCAAACACTTCTAAATAATGCCATAAAACAATTTCTAGAATGACAAAAGAGGAAAAAAACCAAAAGGACAAGTCACAATAATTTTGTAGTCAAAGGCAACTTAGAAAATTGGCAGGAAAGGTCTATTATACCTGAGTGGATGAGAGAAAATTCATGCAGTACCAGCACAGCCCCAGGTCCAGCAAACAAGGGGTAGGCTTGGGGAGGCATTGAATCAAGAGGTAGCAGCCATAGCTTCCAGAGCTCTCAGCCCACAGACATAAGGGAGTTGAATAATTGATCAGAGGAAAGTATAGAGGTATCTTTAATGGCAGTTCAGGTAAGACTGTGTTGCTCTAGCCATATTCAGATGTGGGTGGCAGCCCTGTGTGGCAATCCCAGGGGGAGTAGGAGCATTAGCACACCAGAGATTTGCAAGGAGCAGGGAAGCAGGCTCCCTCATCACAGTTCTAGGACTGAAAAGAGTGTTTATGGTCATTCAGAGCAGAGTAAAGGTCAGGATAGTGTAAAATACACCTCTCTTTAGATCATACTATGGTGGAAGAACTGAAAATTTACAGCTCCTTAGAAGTATCTCTGACAACAGCTGCACAAAACCTGTGAAGCTTGGGGACAGTGTGCCCTCCACCCTGGAAGTTTCACTTAAATGAAGACTCAAATGTAAAGAAAAAGATGGGAAAAAATAAGCAAACAATAGAAAAAAAAAATCTGCTCACAGAAAGTTACTGTTAGTGGACATGGAAAATCAAAACATACTCAGAAGAAGATAACAAAGTCAAAGATCCTATGCCCAAGCATCCAAGAAAAATATGAATCAAGTAAGGGATAAAGAAGAAAAACTGGAAAAAGAAATGAGAGCAAAGAAAGAAAATCATGAAAAAAGAGTCAGGAGCTTAGTAAAGGAGATACAAAAAAATACTGAAGAAAATAACACCTTAAAAACAAAGTAACACCTTATAAGTCAAATGGTAAAAGACGTACAAAAAACAAATAATGATAAGAATGCCTTGAAAAGCAGAATAAGCAGAACTGACCAAATGGAAAGAAGCACAAAAATTTACCAAAGGAAAAAAAATTGCCTAAAAAATAAAATTGGCCACCAATCACCTCCTGAAAGAGATCCCACATAAAAACTCACAGGAATATTACAGCCAAATTCCACAGTTTCCAGGTCAAGGATAAAATACTGCAAGCAGCTAAAAAGAAATAATTCGTGTATTATCTCGTCACAATCTGGATAACACAAGATTTAGCAGCTTCTATGTTAAGGGATCAGAAGACTTGGAAGATGACAGCCTGGAGGTCAAGGGAACTAGGATTATAATCAAGAATCAATTACAGCATAATGAGTATAATCTTTCAGGGGATAAAATGACCATTCAATGAAACAGAGAACTTTCAGGAATTCTTGATGAAAAGACCAATGCAGAACAGAAAATTTGACTTTCAAAATAAGTCTCATGAGATGCATAAAGGACTTAATAAGGTTAAACAGCTAACATTCCTGCATGGAAAGATGATACTTGTAACTCATAAAAACTTTATCACTATTAGGGCAGTAAGAAAGAGTGTGTGTGCGTGTGTGTGTGTGTGTGTGTGTGTGTGTGTGTGTGTGTAGACAGAGGGCACAGGTATGATTTGAATATGAAGGGATGATATCTAAAAAATTACAATTAAGGGGTCAGAAAGAGGAATGCACTGAAAGGACAAGGGAGAAGTGGAATGGGATAAATTATCTCACATAAAAGAAGCAAGAAAAATCTTTTCCAATGGAGGGGAAGATAGGGTAAGTGGGAGGGGGATAGTGAGTGAACATCATCAGAATTGGTTCAAGGAGAGAAAAACACACCACTCAACAGGGTACAGAAATCTATCTTACTGTACAGGAAAATAGAAGAGAAACAGGATAAGAGAAGGTGGGGGTAATAAAATGGAGGGCATATCATGTACTCAGAAGCAAAACACTTTTTGGGAAGGACAGGGTCAAAGGAGAGAAAATAGAATAAATGGGGGTAAATAGAATGGTGAGAAATACAATTATAGCAGTGAAAACAATTTTGAAGGAAGTGTCTCTGATAAAGGTCTCATTTCTCAAAAATGTAGAGAACTTAATCAAATGTATAAAAATTTGGGGAGCCACTCCCCAATTGCTAAATGATCAAAAGACAGGAACAGTTTTCACATGAAATAATCAAAGCTCTCTACAGCCATGTGACAAATATTGGTCTAAATCACTATTGATTGAAGAAATGCAAATTAAAACAATTCTAAGATACCCCCTCATACCTATTAGATTGACTAATAGAACAGAAAAGGAAAATGACAAATAGTGGAGGGGATGTGGAAAAATGCCCTGTTGGTGGAACTGTGAACTGATTCAACCATTCTGTAGAGCAATTTATAACTATGCCCAAAGGTTTATAAAACCATGCATGCTCTTTGACCTAGCAATACCACTACTAGGTCTGTATCCAAACAGGTACTTAAGAAAATAGGGAAAGGATCTATACATACAAAAATATTTATAGCAGCTCTTTTCTGGTGGCAAAGAATTGGAAACTAAGGGGAAGCTGATCAATTGAGGAATGATGGGAACACTATTATTCTATAAGAAATGATGAGCAGGATACACTCAGAAAAACCTGGAAAGGTTTACATGAGCTGATGCAAATGAAATGTACTGTGTTCAAAGTAACAGCAATACTGTAAGATGGTCAGCTCTGAATGACTTAGCTATGCTCTGCAATGCAATGATCCAAGAAAACTCTGAAGTACTTATAATGAAAAATGCTATCTATTCACAGAGAAAGAACTGATGGTATCTAAATGCAATCTGAAGAACAATCTTTATTTTTCTTGAGATTCTTTAGCTATATTTTTTTTTACAACATGACTAATATGGAAATGTATGTGTTCATCCATCACTGCCGAAAAAGACCATGCCAACAGAGAAATGATGACATGACTTTCTCTTGACTTTGTTTTGAGTGAGGGAGGGCTGTGCAGGTCACCAGCCTCACTTATCCTCCAGAACCATCTGAATCCAGTGACCAGACATTCATCAGGATGACTGGAGATGACCCAGGATGAGGCAATTGGGGTTAAGTGACTTGCCCAAGGTCAAACAGCTAGTGAGTGTCAAGTGTCTCAGGTAAGATTTGAACTCAGGTCCTCCTGATTCCTGCACTGGTGCTCTATCCACTGCACCACCTAGCTGTCCCACCTTCAATAGAAATAGGAAAGTCTGGAAGAGGGAAGGATTTGGAGGGAAAGACAATCAGCTCAGCTTTACCGTTTGAATTTTTTTAATTTTATCAAAGATTTTTTTTCTTTTTTATATCACTGTGACTTTCTCAAGATTCTCTATCACCTCTCATCCCAATAGAAACTTCCATTGTAACATTTAAGAAGTACATTTAAGAGCCTGGGTCTAAACAAAACAGGTAGAGCAGGCTAGTTCATACTTATAAACTGCACAGTATAATCACTGTTCCCACATTGCTAATTCCTACAAAAGTCCACCAATGTTTTTACATGCATACACACACACACACACACACACACATCTTTGTGAATTAAAGATACCATGATCTCAGAAGAATCAAATTACAGGTGATCCAAAGGGCAAAGGAAAGATTGGCTGCAACATATTACCAGTAATGAGTGGCATATGAAAAGTGACAATATTGAAATATGTATTACATGACTACACATGCATAACCTATATCAAATTGTTTGCATCCTCAATGAGAGAAGTAGGGAGGGAAGAAGAAAGAGAATTTGGAACTCTAAGTTTTAAAAATAAATGTCAAAATTATTTTTACTTGTAATTTGGGAAATATATAATACTAAATAAAAAAGAAATATAAATCATAACAGGCATTTCTCCAAACAAGAAACTCCACATTTTATTTCCTTCAGGCATCCCCTTCACCAATAACCTGATGGTTTCTGCAAATAATTAAAGTATACAATTTAAATAAATTTTAAAGTTTACAATCAAGCAACCTGCTCACAACACTAGGCAAAGATGACTACCAGGAGTACACCAGAAAGTATAAATTTCTTACAAATCTGATGAATATTCTTTCTTAAAGTATATAAACACCCAACTGAGAAATATCAGAAGGGACTGTTTAACTCTACAGACTAACATCATCATGAAGCCACAGATCACAAGAAACATAACCATCACAAAATTTTATAAGGGCAGCAAAGGAAGGTAAACTATTGAGTCAGATGTCATTGTCTACCTATATTTTAGGGGCAGCTGGGTGGCACAGTGGATAGAGTGCTGGACCTGGAGAGGGGAAGACTTACTTTCCTGTGTTCAAATCTGATCTCACACACTTACTAGCTGTTTGCCCTTGGGCAAGTCACTTAACCCTGTTTGCCTTTGTTTTCTCAGTTGTAAAATTAGCTGGAGAAGAAAATGGCAAAGCACTTTAGTATCTCTGCTAAGAAAAACTCAAATGGGACATGAAGACTTAGACACAACTAAAACAACTGAACAACAAAATTGTATCCAAATCCATAGAAAGAAGTTAAGCTCATACATACATTTTAAGTAACTGCCTTGATTAAATAAATGTATGTGTATGTGTGTGTGTATACATGTGCACCTGTGATATGCATTTAGATAAAAATGTCCTACATGTCTGTTCTACATGACAGGGCCATAGGGAAAACAAATTAAAGAATAAAAAAATGAGCATGATGAAGAGGCCAATGGATAAGCATACAATGAAAGTCAATGGACAATAAACATTCAGTAAGCTCCTATTATGTACCAGGCACTCAGGACACAAATACAGAGGGACAAATAACAGTCCTGCTCTCAATGAGCTCAGAGCAGCCAGGTGAGAAATAAGGAGATCTCTAAGACAAGTTCTCTCCTTAAATGGAGGCTTTGAGCTTATAGCCCCACCTTCCAAACAGAAAGGCTGAAGATAGTTATGAGGTGAAGTACCAAGGCTGATGAAATCTTACAGGATGGTTATCCCAATAATGAGCTTCGTAAGACATGGTGAAGAAGTCAGTCAGAGAAGTTCCAAAGTATTAAGCCGGGTTACAAACAGGGGGTAATTAGGCTATAACATATAGCCAATGAACTCCAAAAAAGAATGAGATTAAAAACTAAGATGAAGGAAATGTATGATAGGAATAAAAGATAGACTAGTTTCACATGCCAAGAGTGAAGAATGAAAGGTTAATACCCATAATATTCCATGGGGACCTTTACAATATCAGAAGAGAACAAGAAAGGTCATCAGGAGAGGTGTGAGGAGAGCTTTGGGGTTTGTCTTCTTTGTCATGTATGATGAACAGAAGAAAGTAATCTGAGAACAGCTAAAATTGAAACCGGTGAATACAGACCATGTAGAATGCTTAGCCATACTTGGCATTTTGGACCAGTGACCTGCAAAAAAGTCCTGTTGTCTTTCTATCCATGCCAGATCATATAGTAGAGGAGCCAGAAAAAGCTCTTAGAAAAAAGGGATTCATTTATTGTGATCCATTATTCATAGACTGGAACCGATGATGATGATGATTCAGTATATTGATTCGATTGGTTTTTTGGAAAATAACAGTTACTGTCAGTTGAAGGAGGCATATCAGCTTAAACCATTCAGTTTAAATGCTCTTTAATAAGACCATAAATTTGTGCTTAAATACTCACTTAAAAAAAATCATCTTTCATTTGTACTTAAAAAAATAAAAAGGCCATCAGTGAGTTGAGCAGACCTAGAGTAACAAACAGTAAGCACCCCAACATATATAGGGGGGCCTGCTATCACAGGTTCTTAGACATGCTTTTCTAAAAGGAAAGGCAACTTTTGAGGGTGCCAACAATGACTTTAATCAGGCATATGTATAATTCACTTAGTTCGGGGGAAAAAGTCAGTTCCCTGAATTTCAGAGAAAATAGAGACATACAGATCAACAGACATGGCTTCCAAATGTCTGACATGAGCAATACATACATCATACATAAAAAGACAGATCCAACTGTCTGACCATTACATACATACATAGTTACCAGAGAGAGAAGCATCAACATCTGGGTTTTCAAAACCGGGGCTCCTTAGCAGCTTCTCAGAGTTTCATCTGGCCAAAGAAACACTTCCAAAGAGTAAGCCTCAAAGTAAATTCTCACCCTCAGAGTATTTATACATTTTTTAGAGCCAGAGGGCATCACAATCCTTGACAACCAATGCCTCATTAACAAAAGGTGTGGGCCTTCCTACAAATCTTCTCAGGTCCATTAATGGGTGGGGAAGATCTTCTTTAATCACATTATTCAGAGGTACATAATTATGCTAAAACAAAAACAGCAAAAGATCCTACTTTGCTTGCCATCACACCTGGCTGTGGTTAATTTACAAGAGGCATGGACAGGAATCATACAGGATTGGAAGATTGATTTTATTTGCATCACTGATAGTAACTCAAGGAAACAAGATCATGTATTTATTTGAGTATTTGAGTAGGCCATGTCCACCTACATATAACCCAAAAGATACTGAAAAGGATCATTTGCTTTAACATCCTTAGTATTAGATATATTCAGTCAGATTTCCATTTCCCATATGCACAACATCTTAAGCGGGGGTTATATTCTTAGACGGCTATGATATAGCTTATCACACCATAAAAGTTACTTAAATACTTCTGAGGATCTTCATTCACATCAATTTGGGTGTCACATACGCTGAAGTAGAAGGCAGCCTCTCTCTGTCTTAAAGCACTTGTGGCCAAAACAATTCATCACCTTGAGGCAAACCTTATTGGTGAACTTAACCAGGCTGGTCCTTGTCTAACAGAGATAATTTATAGAAAGACCTATATTCAAAGGCTTTCCAAATTAGAAGTATCTAACACAGCTTTGTTCTCTTGGCATAGCTTAATGGAATCCAGCATCTCTTCCATACTGAAGATGGAAGGTGGGGAGGGGGTGGGTCTGGTGGATGAGCTCCTACCTCTCTGTCTACTCCTTCTCAGTCTTATTTGATAGATCACTGCTGATTTCTTGCTCTCTCAGTATTGGGGTTTGGGTCCTTTCTACTCTTCTTTTCTCTTTCTTTCTCTGTCATCTTCCCAGCTCTCATGGGTTCAATGGATTTTGGTCCACGAGAGTCAGAGATCTATATATCTAGCCCTAATGTTTAACCTTATTTCCAGTCCTCTAGCATTAACTACCATCAGGATATTTCAAACTTCACATCCAATAGGCAATTCAGACTCAACATGTTCAAAAAGAACTCATTATCTTTCCCCACAAATCCATCCCTCTGCCTCATTCTTAATATGGGCCAGTATCATTCTAAGCACTGAAGATACAAATATAAGCAAATGTAATACAATATTATAATATATAACATGAATATATAATATGTAAATATAATAAAAGCAAACTGAAAGACAGCCCTTGTCCTCAAAGAACTTACATTATAGTAGTGAAATACAGTGTCTAACAAGGAGCTGAAAAGCAGAGAATGATGGGAGTGGGAAAGAGTCAGGCTAGGGCATCTCAGTCATGGCTTTCAGAGAGCATGATGGCTAACAGTATTGCCTCAAATGGGGGTATAGGGAGAAACTCAGCAATCAGAGGAAGCTATTGGAGGGATGGAGGAGTTGCCAACATTAGAAAAAGGTCACTGTGGCAGAGGTGAAGGGGCACACAGTTGCTTCAGTAATATCACTAAAGTATAAATCTAAATATGTCATCTTCCTAATAAAAATGATAAACTCAAAAAAGAGGCCCCATGTTGTTTCAAGGATTAAATACAACTTCTTCCATTTGGCTTTTAAAATCCTTCAAAATCTGGCTCTGGCAATCTCTTCAGATTAATTATACTTTACTCACTTTGGTGCACTCTGGTCCAATCAAAGTGGCCTAACTTACTATTTCTCACACAGAACGTTCTATTGCTTCTCTCTAAAGCTTTGCAGACTGTGTCCCATGCCTGAAATGTACTCCCTCTCAACTTCTATTTTTAGCATTCCTATTTTCTTTATCTTATTTGATCCTAGCAACAACACTGAAAAGACAAGTGTTATTATTATCTGCATCTAATGGTTGAAACACTGAGGCAGAAAGAGTTAAGTGACTTGTCCCGGTTCACACAGCTAATAACTGTCAGAGGTTTTTGCCCAGCACTCTATCTAAAAATACAGAAGCAGCTACCTAGGTGTTGAAGGAAAGATATGTTTGAAAAAAGTTCATGACTAGATGTAAATATTAGTATTAAATATTAGCAAATGAGACAAAATGTTGAGGAAGAAATGTGAATGTTTAAAGTATAGCTATAAAATGAATTTCAAACACAAATCCAATTAGTATTAACACCTCCTTCACAGATCAGACATGGCCCTTAAATTCTGAATTCCCTAATAAACTTTACATGAACTCATCTGGATCTCTTCATTAAAATGCAAACTCCATGAAGCCAAGGACTGCATCTTATTAGAGTTTTATGTCTCTTCTACCAAAAAGTTGCATATTTTAGGTGCTTAAAAATATGTGTGGATTTTTTTGAATGAATCAAAATAATTCTGGAAAACTGCACATGGTACTGGAAAATGGATTATCTTCAGTAGTCTGATGTTAGATAGTTTATTTTTATTTACAATTTTATTTGAATGATTATTATACATAAGTTTAAGATCCTCTGACTTGATAATATGTATCTGAGACTGAAAATACTGACTCAGTTCAGATTACTGCTGTTAAATGGAAGATGTGGAATATAAATGTAATTGTGTAAAGTCAAATGCATTCTCATTTGTTAATGGGAATGAATAGAATTAATGAAGACAATATCTTATTAAAAACAAATCATTGACTCTGACAAATGCTAATAAATGAGTCTATTCTTTGTAGTCATGAATATTAGGTTGGGCATTTTGTCTTTATGATAAAAATACATTTTTGTGTAAAAATGCAAATACATGATAATACATATATATTCAAAATAATGTATTGATATCCTGAGTTTGTAGCAACACAGTTCAATAAGTGCATTCCTGTAACTGCAAGTTATTTATTTTCTGCCATTTTTCTCCAATGAAATGCCATACCAAGTAGTGATCAACCCTGTCTCTGAAGGGAGAGCTTGCTTGTTCCACCCAGTCAATTCTAGACAGATGGCCACAACACACATTTTCAAGCCATGCCAAAACAAAGATTGAATCTGGCAGAAACCTTAACCCATAACTTCCTTTCCCAAAGACATTAAATGCATTTGCTTGGTAGCATTTCTGACAGCACCAATTAAATACTGAGTCATGTCAGAAAAGACACATTGAGCTAGTTTTTATAGTACAAAAAAACGCACCAAAAAAAAAAAAAGGACAATTACATTCCTTACACTTTTGCTTGGAGAAATTCCACAGAATATCTAATTGGGTATTGCTTCTCCAGCATAGGAATCCTGTATGATAGCACAGTGTTGTGTAGTAGATAATTTCCTAGAAAAGCAATTGATTATGCCACGGATAGAGAAATGAGCCTAGGATCAGGAAGATCTGAATTCAAAAGTGACTTGAGACACTAACTAGCCATGTGGCCATGGGAAGGTCATTTACTTCTGTTTGCCTCAGTTTCTTCATCTGTAAAGTGTTATAAAAGTACCTACTTCACAGAGCCGTAAGGATCAAATAAGATAACATTTGTAAAAAAGTGTTTAGTACAGTGCCCAGCACATAGTAGGATCAATATAAATGCTGATTCCCTTCCCGTTTTCTTCCCCCATTTTCTAAGTAGACTGTTGCTGTTGTTTTTAATTTAAACAATAATGGCATTTGGAGTCTTGACTATAGAGTAAGCTTAAAGAACTACTACACATTTAATAGTTACCACAAGGATAAACAAAAAAAAAATTATAATCCAGGAATTATAAACTAACCTCCAAATACTTGGGGACTGGGCCATAGTTATTGTACAGAAAAACTTTTCATAACAGATCTATCTTTTCCTACCTAAACTTGAAGCATTCTCACAGGGCTACATTTCTTCTTCCCATCATATCCTCCATCTTAAGGAATGGTGGTTATTAAAGGACTGCAACTGTTTCAGGTGACCTTCTGCATGATGCCCTTTTCAAATGTCACCTTCCAGGTTGTTTCCTAGATCAAAGATACCCCTGAGAAGAATGAAACTCCCCACAGGTACTATTTTTAACCCAGGAAGCAGCAAGCAGACAGAAAAGGAGAATGTGGGAGGCTTTTTTTTAGTAATTACTGTGTGTGACGATGTTATTCAGAAATCTAAAGGAACACAGCGACTGGCACATATTAGGCACTTAATGCCTGCTGGTTCTGTCAACGAACAAGTGAATCTGTGTTCCTAAATTGTTACATGCAACCAATTTAGTTTCAAGAGTGATTCTTATTCTAATTTTACCTTGATGGATTTTCCATCCAAGTGTGTTATTTGTTTTATCTAATATAGCTGAAGTGACTGTGTTAGGGTAATTAAGGATCAACAGTTTCTTGTTCTATGGCAAAATGTATCTGTGAATGTCCTTTTCTTTTCTAGCTTTTTATATCTGTGCTGAAGTTCACTTTCAGCTTCCCATTAATTTAATCTCTTTATTAGAATGCAAACTCCATGAGGCCAAGGACAGCATCTTATTAGAGTTTTGTGTCTCTTCTAGCAAAAAAGTTGCATATTTTAGGTGCTTAAAAATATTTGTGGATTTTTTTGAATGAATTAAAATAATTCTGGAAAACTGCACATATTACTGGAAAATGAGTTCTCTTCAGTAGTTTGGATTTTGGATAGTGTATTTTTATTTACATTTTTATTTGAATGATTATTATAGGTAAGTTTAAGACTCTCTGCCTTGATAATAGGTATCTGTGATTGAAAATATTGACTCAGTTTGGGTTACTGCTGTGAAATGGAAGATGTGGAATGCAAAAAATTAATTACTTTAATTAACTACTCATTTAAGAGTGGAAAAGCTGGGAGGATTTTGTTAACAAAATGATGATCAGTGACCTGGCAATTGGGACAAAGAATTTTCATAGATATAAATATTATGTCATATATTTATTATCTTACATAATATAAATATTATCTTAGTGTCTGTAAAATGCCTCACTGTGCCACTAACTGTTCCCCTAACCTGTCCTACCTTCTCCAGCTCTTAGGTAAGCTGTCTTTCATTCCTGGAATGTATTCCATCCTCCTTTCAAAATCCTCTCTTCCTGTAGGTAGCATGTCCTTCACACTTACCTCTTCCACCTCATATGAAAGTGATCTCTTCCTTCTCAAATGTTCTTAGATTTTATATTACATCTTTTTTGCACTTATTACTCCCTATCCTATGCTTCATTAATTTCTGAACATGCTGAATCTGTTTTATTGCACCATAATTATGTTTTCTTGAGGACAGGGATCATGCCATTGTTCTCTATGTCTTTGTGCCTTCAGTACCTAGGTATGATGCTCTACTCATGGAAAGTGATTAATTAAAATTAAAATGAAATGAACTTTTGAGAACTGAGTCAAATGTTATGGAGACATGTGAACATGGTTCTCATTCTTAAAAAGTTTATCATTTAATTTCACAGCAAGTTAGAGTTGGAAAAAAGTTTATCAATTTAATTTCACAGCAAGTTAGAGTTGGAATAAGTCATAGAAACAATTTATTCCAAAGTCCTCATTTTACATATAAGCAATTACATTCCCTCAGTTTCAGGAGGGGGTATGTGGGGTCATCAAAATCATATGAATACAGCCCAAGTTCCCTTCTGGTACATTTTCTACCAAAACACTAGGAACCATGAATCACATAGTAAATTTTCCAATTATGTGAGAACAATAAAGCAAGCAAGGAAGATTTCCTCAACACACAAAGGGGTGCAATCTTCTACAGATTTCCATGTTGTTCGAGGAAAAGGGAATATCCTAAAGTACCTTGTGATTCTAGGGTTGTACCCTGGGTGGAAAATCTCTCATGGCAACTGATAGGGCCTTGCTGCTTCTGGCTTCTGTACGTGTGTGTGTGTGTATGTGTGTGTATGCACATATATATATATATATATATATATATATATATATATATATATACATATATACACACACACATATATATATACATATATAAATATAAATACACACACACTCCAATAATCTCACTCTAATTCAGTAAGAATTCTTTCAGTATCTCTTTATATCTGGGGCTGGGTGAGCAAATTTCTTTCAACTATCATCTTATCTTTGGGAATTAGAGCCAGGTGCATGCCAATCATCCTGGAACACTCCTAAAGGAGAAATTCAACAATACTGGACCTGTTGACTTTTGCATTGCATATCTGGGGCTCCTTACAGAGGTAAACTGAGGTTCAGGATATTAAATGATTTGCTGAAATTTATACAAAAACTGGAGTCTCAATCCAGTGTCCCCTTGCCCTCTTCTAATCTGTCAAAGACCAGTAAACCAAATAAATAAGCCTGTTGGACTTTTTCTTTTTTGTAAATAAAACTAAACAGCCTGAGGAGTTGCCCTAGGAAACATATTGCACAGATATTGAAACAATTATTTCAGGTATAATGGGGAACCAGTCATTTTTGATCCAGTTATGGGAGTGTATGTGTTTGCTGCATTTTCTTTTCCGAAACAGGAAGTGGGTCCGTTAAAAAAAAACAAGCTTGCTTAGGAGGGAAGCCTTTGTAGGCCAGCCCAGAAAAGAGAAGAGTCTCTCCAAAGAGTCCTCCAGAGCTTAGTCTCTCTTTCACATTGGGCCAGCAAGAAAGAGAGTTTCTTCACTGAGGCCTTTTTAATACACTCTCAGTTCTAGCTTAGCAGCCAATCAAAAAATCTCTACTTTACCACATAGCAAAATAATAATAATACATAATAACAATAGCAAGAATAGCTAGCATTTATATTGTGCTTACTATATATTCCAGGCATTGTGCTAAGCATTTGACAATTATTTATATTTTATAATTATTATCTCATTTGATCCTGATTACAGCTCTGGGAGATAGTTGCTATTTATCATCTCCATTTTAGAGATGAAAAAACTGAGGTAAATAGAGGTTAAATGATTTGCTTAGGGTAAGTGTCTGAGGTCAGAACTGAACTTAGGTCTTTCTGACTCCATACCTGTGGTCATACCCCTCAATCCCATATAGGCAATTTCCAAAAAGCAGGCCCACCAAACATCCATGCTTCTTGGACGGGAGCATCACCAACCAGTCCCCTGTTGTATACATACAAAGAAAGCATTTTTACTCATTTCTGGGGTTCTTAGAAGCACTTCAAATTTTTAAGATAGATAAGCCTCACCTCGAGTAAAGTGAACAATTGAACTGCAAGGATGAAGGCAAATTCAGGTTTTATCTAGCCTAACCTTGAGGCAAAGAATAAATCCTGTCCACGATATCCCTGAGGTACAGTTATCTCACCTTCATTGAAGAACTCTGGTAATAAGGAAATTATTACTCCCATGAAATGCCCCATTACACTTTTGGTAGTCCTGATTATTAGAACTTATGCTGTCAGAATATTCTTCCCTATATATTTTTTTTTTTTTTACCCATTTGTTTTAACATTTCAGGGCAAAGGAGAGAAATCTAACAACCCAGTAAGCATTTATTTTGATAGAAATGCCAAAAGAAATTTTAAAAAACCCTACCCTCATGGTTCTTACATTTTACTATCAGGATATGGCAAATAAACATATAAATAAACATGTGATAGTCTGAGGGAAAGTAATTATAGCAACAGTTACGGGGATTCAGGAAATTTCCCAGAGTAGATGGTCCATAACTTAAGCTTTGAACAAAGCAAAGGAGAATGGATTAGAAGCCAGAATTCAAAATACATACAGAGTTAAAATAAGGACATGGAGAAGAATTTATTATACTTTAGCTGAAGTAAAAGAGGCAGGGGTGGCAATAATGATCTCAGACAAAGTAGAAGTAAAAATAGACCTAATAAACAGATAATCAGGGAAACTACATTTTGATAAAAGATCCTCTAGATAATGAAATATTAAAAAAATTTACAGTAAATTTTTCTGAAAAAGGCATCTTTTCTCAAATATATAAAAAACTGAGATAAATTTGTTTAAAAAAAAAGTCCTTTCCCAATGGATAAATTATCAATGGATTTAAATAGGCAGCTTTCAGAAGAAGAAATTAAAACTATCTAGAGTCATATAACAAATCCTCTAAATCACTGTGGACTAGAGAAATGCATATTAAACAACTCAGAAGTATCACCCCACACCTATCAAAAATGACAAATGCTGGAAGAGATAGATCCAACCATTCTGGAGAATAATTTGGAACTATGCCCAAAAGGTTATAAAAGTGTGTGTACCCTTTGGTCTAGCAATATTATTATTAGGTCTGCATCCAAAAGAGTTCAAAGAAAAAGGAAAAGGATCTATATGTACAAAAATACTTACAGAAGTTCTTTTTATGATGGTAAAGAATGACAAATTGGGAACTGGCTGAACAAGTTATGGCATATGGAGTACTACCGAAATGACAAGGGGGCATGGTTTCAGAAAAACATGGGAAAATCTATATGAACTGATGCAAAGTGAGAAGAAACAGGAGATCGCTGTGCACAGTAACAGTAACATTGTACTAATGATAACAGCAAAAGACTTAGGTACTCTGATCAAGATGAAACAAGATGATTCCAGTGGACTGAAGACAAAAAATGCTATCTACCTATAGAGAAAGAAGTGATAAACTCTGAGTGCAAATTGAAGTACAGTTTTCTCACTTGATTTTTCTTATTTTTTGGCAATATGGTTAACATACATTTTGCATGATTTCACAGGTATAATGGATATCATATTGATTGCCTTCTCAGAGGCAAAGGGAGGGGTTGGACAGGAATAAGAAGGAGGGAGAGAATTTGGAATTCAAAAAAAAATGTTTAAAGAAAGGAGGAAGGTAGCAAATAGTATCAAATGCTGCATAGAGGTATAAAAGAAAGAAGAGTGAGAAAATTATTTCAGATTCAACAATTAAAAGATCACTCATAACTTTGGACCTGTGCAGTGAGGGACAAGTCTTTCCAAATACTTCTCCAGAGTTCAGTCCCCTTTCACATGAGGGTCAGCTCAAAAAGGGCATTTCTTTCATTAAGTGGTAAGGTCTGAAGATAAATTTTAAACAGTTTAGAAGAACAAAAAGGATAGGCAAAGAGTGATTTTTTTTAAATCTTCCCCAAGGAATATCAGTGGGAAGTGGAATTAATGTATAAAAATATAGGATGATAACTGGAAGGGATTATAGGGTCAAGTGAATATTTCTTAAGGATCAGGGAAAGGCTGTTCTGGTAAATGTTTAACAACCAGCTCTCCAAATAAAAGTGTACATACATCAGACTTTTAGGTTTAATCTGTATTATAAACATTTTCTCCATCATTCTTAAATCTGGAGACAATCAGTAATAAATCAAGCCCTGTTTTGTAGCTCATTTCTGAGGTGGAAAAAAAGCTTACACCAATATTTAATCATCATTTCCTGGAAGCCTATACAAACAGGCTTCAATCACATCTGTGGATCAAAGCGATGTGAGTATGTTTATAAGAAACAAAGAATGAGTCTGTAATTACATCAAATCCTGTGTTTTTGATTTGACCATGGCAGAGTACAATAGGACTGAAACCTCCTTTACTCTGTACAATCTAAGAGGGTGATAGCTGTTTGGGCCACTTCACACACCTAAATTCATACTGAATTTATGGCCCACTAAACCCTCAGAATTATTTTTTTTAATCTCATAAAGATCTTTCGAGGCATATTTTTCTTATCATGACAAAGCAACTGATTTTTTGAACCCAAGACTCTGCATCTCCAATAACTTCACTACTCATTATAATAAGTTCACTATTCCAGGCTATTGATCTTTTGGGATTCCACTCTGGTTAGTAAGTTATCTCAGCTTCATATTATTTAAAAATTTGACAAATATGATATCTGCACAGTAATTCATGTTATTCCTCAAAATGATGAACAGCAAGGTCAGAAAGCCTGTGACAAATAACCAAAGATGCCACTTTAAGGCAATTATTAATTAATCCAGATTTCAGGAGTTTCCAAGTCTACCTCTATGAGAGCTAATATCTCTCTACCAAGTCCAAAAGAATTTTACTTCTTTTTCAAATGCCTAGCTGAAATTTCATCATCATTATCATCATCATATTTATATAGCACTTCAAGGATTTTCAAAGCATTTCATGTTATCGCACTTTATCCTCAAAACAACCCTGAGAGGTTGTTGCTAATTTATTTCCATTTTTATAGAAGAAGAAACTGAGGAAGTCAGCGATTTTCCCAACATCAAGTGATTTTCCCACAGAAGATGTCTGAGGATGGATTTGAATTCAAATTGTCTTAGTTCCAGGTCCACTGCTCTAGCCACTGTGTCACCTAGCTGCCTCGCTATGACTATGTCAGTGGTATTCCCCTAACCTACGAGTCTTAGTAACCCTGTCAAAAACAGATATGAAGGAAGTCTGAAAAGATTCATTTAATAATCATCTTTCAACTAGCATTTATTAAAACCTTACCATGCACCAAATACTGGTAGGCCCCTTCTTAATAAATCCATACAGGCTTAGAATGAAAGCCTCTCCTGAAGGTTTTCAGATTGTCCTTTTAAAGGATAATTCATTCCAGAATTCTGTAAACAACAGGCATCCATCTCACTGGCCTTTGAGAAGATCAGGGCTGTGTATGCTGGGCTTTCTCTAATCCTATGTTACTTTCATTTGTCACCATTCCTCAAAGATCACTAGGAATAACAGTCACAACAGTAAGTTCTTTCAGTGTCCGAGATGTAATTGATCCACATGGGTGACTTAAACTTATCCAGCCAATTTCTTTCATCATCCTACTTCTCTCGGATTTACATCCCCTATTGGGCATTTCTGTTTTATTCTTAGGAGTCTAAAGATCATTGATTGATTCTCCTTGGTAGAAAAAAGACACAAAAAGAAAATATAGTTCTATTTCTTCCTGTTTTCCATGACTGTTTTCCCATTGATCACAAAGAGAATTTACTGTATCTGGCTTCCCAGGATTTTCACAACTAACATTAGTGCAAACTGCCTCTTCTTCAGTGACTGTAGTACTGAGCTGGTTCATTGAGCTGCTACATATCTAAGCTAACAATTCAGGATGGTTCTAGAGACTTTGGAAGCCATGCCCGGCATTCAGATTATAATTAGATGAGTTCAGGGGTGGGTACTCTGCCTATGAGCACCAAGTCATGTGCAGTGAGCTAGTGTGTGGGGAGCCAAGCTGGATTGCAGTGCATTGTGGGGTAGCAAAAGGCTTCACGGCAGCTGCATTCCTACAAATCAGCACACATCCTTTTGTTCATCTCCAGTCGAGCATTATTTTGATACTTATGAACTGGCTGAGTTAGGTCATTGTAATGGATATCTATCTTGCCTTTTAAAGTTGAATGTGGCTTTTAAATAACACTCACAAAACTGTTCAGAAAGAGGAACATTGTTTTTGCGGTACTCCCCAATTCAACCTATTCCACAAATGCTAATCAACTAGTATTAAATGCCTGCTATGTGCCAGGGATTGTTCTAAGCTCTAAGGCCATAAAAAAGGAAAAACACATACATAAGGACATTCACATGCCCACAACCAGCCTGTGCTCTCAAGGACTTCACAGTCTAAAGGGAGAGACGACATTAAAATAACTGTGCAAAGGATAAACTGTGAATCATCTCAGAGAGAAGGTTCTGACTTTGGGGAGGCCTAGGAAAAGTTTTTTGAACAAGGTAGGACTTTAGTGGAAACTTCAAGGAAGCTAGGGAATATAAAAGGGGGAAATGAGGAGAGAGCATTCCAGGCATCAGGGACATTCAGCCAGGAAAAGTCTCAGAGTTCAGACATGAATTGTAGTATACGAGGAACAGCAAGAAGGCTGGTGTCACTGGGTCACAGTGAGAGGAGAGAGGAGGAAAGTGTAAGAAGGGAAAAGAAAGAAAAAAAAAACATTTATATAGCACTTAATCTGTTCTAGGTACTGGGCAAAACACTTTTAAAAAATATCTCCTTTGATCTTCATGACAACCTGATGAGGTAGGTGCTGTTGTCACTCTCATTTTACAGCTGAGGAAACTGAGGCAAACAGAGGCTAAGCGACTCATCCAGGGTCACAAAGCTAGTAAGTGTGAGGCTGGATTAGAACTCAAGTTTTTCTGTCTTCAGGCCCAATCAGACTAGGCTAGAATGGTAGGAAGGAGTCAGATGAAAGCATGCTGCTACCTAATTAATTTTTCTTAAGCTCAGCTCTGACCAATTCACTCCCATAATTTATAAATTCCAACATCTTCCTTTTGCCTCAAATATAAAATATAAATTCCTCTGTTTAGCTTTCAAAGCCCCTGACAATGTGGCTCTGCACTCCATTACTCCCATTCCCAGAGTTTGCAACCTAACAAAAAGATTGGATCTTCTCTCTTTCCCTCACATACAGTAATACTTCACCTCACATCTCCTTACCTTTATGGTTTATACTGTGGCTGGTCTATAGGTCTGAAATGCACTCCTTCCTTCCCTTTATTTCAAATGAAATAACATTCATACAGCACTTATTAGAGCAGCTGACACACAGTAGGCACTTAATAAATGATTGTTCTTTTCCCTTTCCCTTCTTAGGTCCCTTCTTTGCTTTTAAGAGGCAGTTCAAACACTATTTCTCTAAGTAGCTGTTTCCAATTCCAAAATGCCTTACATTTAATGTTGTATGTATTTGCAATATATTTTATAGTCTAATTTTATCTATTTATACACATGCTTGTTATGTTTCCCTTTTGCCTTCTCTCCCCATCCCTGACAGTAGCGATTATTTCCATTTTTGTATCTGTGTCACCACTGACTAAGAGCACAGTGCCTGGCACATAGAAGGTGGTTAATGAATGTGTTGTTTAATTTTCAGTTGTCAACTCTTTCTTTAGGCTTAACACACATCTTCCGAAAATTCTGCAACACAAAAGTGCTAAATCACCAACTGCTAATTTAAGCACCTTTGCATACTTTATATGTTCTCCTGTTTTTCTTTTCTGTTATTTTTTTTAAGGTATCACTGATCTACCATCAATAGAATATATCCTTGGAAGCATTTTTATGAGGAATGATGATGATTTGTGCCGATCCATTTCACTCATGTCCAGTCTTCCTTGTGACCAACAAGAGTCAACTGTTGCAGAATGAGTTAAAGACAATAGTTTCTGGACATGGAAAAAATAAAAGATATCTGGTCCAGAGAGAGATCCAACCCACAATCTTGTTATCATTAGCAGTCGTGTTTTAGCGGAAAGATCTAACCTGTCATAGACAGAGAAAAATACAGAGTATATGGGATCTGCATGAGCAGTACTTTTTTTGGTCTCAGAGGTTAATTAGCCCGATTGCAAGGAGGGAAATTTATTAGACTTGAAATTTATTCATTTGGACACTCCAAGTACACATGACATATCGGTTGTTTCCATTTCATCTGATTCTTCCACATGTAGCCCTTGAAAAATAACACGTGAAGTGTAAGAACTGGAGAAATATCTGTGCCCCACATTCTGCTCAAAAATCCTTCCTGATATGTTAACTGACAACAGAAAAACACCCCAGGCTTTTATGGAGCTATACTGATTTTCATAACATCAACCATGCATTACAAGGAAATGCATTTCATAATAACAAACTGTGCTCTTGGAAACTCTGATTAATACTTTGTTAATAATGGGGCTCAACAATTTTGCTTTGGAACTAGGAATGAGCCCTCACAATTATGAGTTAGGCAGATATATTAATTACTCCATATGAAAAAGTATTTTCAAACAGCAAATGTATTTGGAATCTTTTTTTGTGCTTGGACTCAAAGGAATGAGTAGAAAAGCAACTAAGGAGAGGCCTCTGACCAACCACACTATAAGGCAACCCAAAGTTCATAGAAATCTAGAATGAATTTCACTCAATGGAAAAGATCTTCTCTCTTCCCCATGAATGGGGAGTAGGAAGAAAGGAGGCCATAGGGCAACAGGTCTTGGAGGGATGTGCCCACCTCCTTAACTAAGGAAAGGTTTTCACAGGGTAGAGAACCCTGGATTGGAAAGAACAGGTACTTCTCACTTAACACCAAAAAGGAATATCCAAAGTTAAGAGTTGTTGAAAATGTTTAAAGATGAAGATGGATAAGGATATGGAGTATTTTTCTTTAGAATGGTATTTTTTTGGGTGAGAAAGAGTTTCTGAGACATCTGAGTCTCCTAACACCAAGAAAAACATCCATTTTCTTATACTCTATTACCTTCCATGCCTTGCTTTTTTTCCCATCTTATCCAGGTCTAGGGCTGTTGGGACCGATGCAGGGGAAACTAGGATAGGCTATATTTCCCCAAGTTAAGGTTAACCAGGTGTAAAGAGGAAGGTGAGGGGAAAGGAGGAAAAAAATTAGAAGGGATTCAAAAAGCCTCTCCCCTTAGCAAATGTAGAATGGTATAATGGATGGGATACTACAACTAGAGTCAAAAGGACAAGGTTTTGAGTCTCACATCTGACACTAGTTTTATGAAAATGGAAGAAGCCAGTAAACCTGAACCTCAGTTTCTTAATCTGTAAAATGAAGGGGTAGGACTAGAATATAGTTTATTCACTTGTGATTTAAGGAGATCGCAGGGGGCAGTCTGTGAACTTTAATGGGAAAAAATACATCCGTATTTTCACTAGCTTCTAATTGAAATATAACATTTCCTTAAATTATAAATGTAAGTATAGAAAATATTAAAAACTACCTTGTCATTAAAACTAAAAATATTAAGAGATATTATTTTCTCTGGTCTAAAAAGTCCTTTATAGACTCCCTGGAAAAGCTTTTTTGATAGGTAAGTGACAAAAAGGCCTTTCATAAGGAAGTGGATTAAAGGTAGAAATAAAAGTTTGAGTTTAGAAGATGTTTTATCCCTGAAGAGATTACTTTAAGATTAAACCAAGGGAAGTGCCTACTGTTCCACTCAAAGGGAAGAGATCGATTCTATTATTCCAAAAAGATTCTCAATATTGGTGCCTGGGAAGAATTTCATCGATTCCTTGAGGTGCATGATCCAGAAAGGAATAGAATGTTGACTTCGTTACTCAACTATTCTAGAATATTAACCTCAAACTGTATTTTCACATATTGTGATTTTCCTTGCTTTAAATCCTTCTAAATTTCACCTCAAATCATCTTAGGGCTGTTGTTTGTCCTATATTCTCAAAGAAAACCATGACATCAGGAAGGTGATTCCATGACTTGCAAGTGCATTGGATTTAAGTGAGGTAGGGCTGTGCCAAGTTTCCAGCCTCACTCACCTCCAGAGCCATCTGGATTCAGAGGCAAGGTACAGATCAGGATAACTAGAGATGGCTCCGGATGCAGTGGGAGGCTTTGTTCTTTCCAAGCTAAGATCTTTCCAAAGTCTCAGTTTATATGAGGCAACATCCATTCTTTGCCTCATTTTTACCTTGCCTTCATCATCTTGGGGTAGTCATGTTGGAGGACTAAATCAGTGGTAGAACTATGCCACTTTGGACATCCCTCTTTAAGCCAGAAATGGTTTGGATATTAATGTTAAATTATATTGTTTCCACATATTTTTGTCTAAAACACAGACTACAGTATTTTTTTTTGACATGGACAATAAATATTATTCTGAGAAGGGTTTTAATAAGTTTCACCAGACAACCATAGGAGTTCATGACACAAAAAAACAATTAAGCCCTCCTGGATTAGATAGTCTCTGAGGCCCCTTACAATTCTAAACCTATGATCCACAGAGGGGACTAGGGCCAATATAGCAACTCTCATGCCCTAAAGGAATTTTAATTCACATAATTTTAATACTGACATTTGAGGTTGCTATTTTGAAACTTTAAAAGATGGGAACACTCGAGTGTGAGGACTCCATCTACTGAGGCAAACAAATATTCTAGAAAAAGACTCAACAGCACAATTATATTTTAGAGACCATGGAGATTTGATGCCTAGGATTTGTTAAATTCAAAAATAGTCTCCCTGTTCTCTCATATTTTATATATATTTATCTTTTGGTCTAATGTTACAGAATAAAATTTGCAATAGCAATGGATACAGAATCTTAACAGCAGTCCTTAATTTGATCTTACATACTGAAGGGTTTGTTGATCTGGCACCATGTCTGGCCTATGATTTGCAGCGAGCCATAGAAAGCTTTTTATTCCTGGATCAACCTCAGAGAAGACCACTGAGAAGAAGAGAACCAGAGAGGTTTGCCAAAGGAGGCCACAGTAGGTATGAGCTACCACCCATCCATGTTCCCACTCAGATCAACCTTGTGAAAACCACTTTTAATATGTTACTTCCTTATAGCTCATGAATTTGAGTGAGACCTAGTTTAGAGGGGGTCTCTTCTCAGGGACATCCCTCTATGCTACTCTATCATCACCAATTTCCAATTATTTGAAGAAAGTGTTTGTTTTCTAATTTATTAGCCATAATCAAGAACACAAAGAAGCAGCATGGAATTTTGTCAAGTCCAGGAACTTTGTACCAATGGAGCCATAAAACAGCTGGATGAAGCATCAACGTGTAAAAGAAGACCCCTCTCTCCTCTTTTTACCAGTGTTTCCAACAAGCACACAGATAGACATATAGATATAGAGACAAAGGCTTTGAAGCCTTCTTAAGGCTTTGCCTGTGGTGCTTACAATTTACTCCCTACTACTAAGTGTTGGGGATACCAAAGGAGGTAAAAGACAGTCCCTGCCCTAAAGGAGCTTACCATCTTAAGGGGGAAACAACATGAAAACAAACATATACTAAGCAATCTATACATAGGATAAATCAGAAATGCTTGTGCTAATTTTTGGTCTAACGATTAACACAAGTACTCCATCCGCCAGTACATAACATCTGTATGTGGAACCATTGGTTACAGCAAATGGAAAAGTTTTGAACGATGTGGATAAGTTCGCTTCTCTTGGCAATACACTTTGTATGTGTTGATGATGAGGTTGATGCACACACCTGCCAGAGCTAGCTCAGTGTTTGTGAAACTCAGAAGGAAAGTGTGGGAGAGAAGAGCTATTAGACTGACCACCAAACTGAAGGTCTATAGTCATAGTGCTGACCTCACTGCTGTATGTCTGTGAAACCTGGATGGTAAACCAGAGCAATGCCAGGGAACTGAATCACTTCCATTTGAATTATCTTAGTAAGACTGTGAAGATCACCTAACAAGATAAGATTGAGGTCCTTTCTCAAACTAAACTGCCAAGTATTCAAACTCTACTATAAAGAGTGCTACTAAGATGCCATGGCCACACTGTTCTCAGGTGAAATGTACACATTACTAAAACAAAATTTTATGGAGAATTCACACAAGGCAAGCACTCACATGGTGGTCAGAAGAAGTGACACAAGGACACTCCCAAGTCTCTTACAAACTTTGTAAGTGATTGTATGACATGGGAGACACCAGAAGAAGACTATCCAGTAGGGCATGCCCTCATCAGAGTGAGCAAAGCAGAACTGAAATAGCTCAAAAGAAATGTGAGATGTGCAAATATAGAGAACACATTGCAAATGTTCACATGGACTATTTGTGTTCCACCTGTGCTAGAGTATTCTGAGTTCATGCTGGTCTTATCAGCAACAGTTAGACGCATTGAAACTTATCTCTAACATAGCAATGTCATTGTGGTCCTCTTTAAAAATAGAGGACAACAACCTACTCAAGGGAAGGCTTCCTGTAGGTGGAATTTCAGTTGCAACTTAATGATCAAAAGTCACAGAGGAGGAGGGAGAGAGTTCCAGGCATAGGAGATAGCCAGAGACAATGCCTGGAGCTAAGAGATAGAATTCCTTATTTCATGGAAGAGTGAGGAGGGCAATGCAACTGGATTGAAGCATACATGTGGAGGAATAAGGTGTAAGAAGATGGGGAAAGTCAGAGGGCGCTAGGTTATGAAAGACTGTAAATGACAAACAGGGATTTTATATTTGCTCCTTGAGGCAACATGAGGCCACTGAAGTTTATTAAGTGGGGAGGCAGGTGACATGACTTAACCTCTGTTTTAGGAAAATAATTTTAGTGACTAAACAGAAGATGGATTGGAATGTGGAGATATATAAGGCAGGCAGACATGCCAGAAGCCTATTGCAACATCCCAGGTGTGGGATGATGATCATCCCAGAGTGATGAGGACATGTACAACAGTATCAAAGAATAGAAGGATATGATAGGATGGAGAGAAAGTCATGTGGGCCAAGGGGATCTGAGGTGCTTCCAAATGGTGACATATTAAAACTGATGTGACTTAAAAATTCTTCCAGCTGAGTTACCATATCTCCATTTTGAATAATTCTATTAATATTTATGCTTTTCATTTCTATATCCCCTGCAGCATCTAACACAATGCCGTGCACATGGTAAGCCTTCAACAAATATTTGTTGAACTGTCTTGGTTCCAATTTATTAAATTGTTTACGGTGAGCTCCATACATACACAAGGCTAACCAGTGACACCTTTAGTATTTCCTTCCAAATTTACTTTGTAAGGGCAATGGATCTAGCACAGCTTGTTAAGCAATGTCTCAGCACACATTCCCACGGCACATTGGATAGAGAGCTCTCTTTGGAAGACACCTCAAACATTTACCAACTGGGTATCTCTGGCCAACCTCTCTTGGCCTAGGATATAAGAATGGACAGTCTTTAAGTCTTGTTCCAAATCTAAGTCTGTGATTTGATGTTCTTCTTTACACACTTTTAGCAGCCCCTAGCCCACTTAGGCTTGTGGTACCATTAAGAAATGGTTGATTTTGCGTGTAGGTACCATAGGGTTCCTTAAAGACTAGAACAGACCTTGTGAGTGGCTTTTAAGATAGCACAGCAAACACCAGAGTTGATCCAGTGTTGAAGGTGAAGGCTACTGAGTCCTCCCTATTCATAACTAAGCTGTTAGAAAATAGGTAGGGAAGACATGTGGGATCATTTCCTTTACTCTGTCTCTACACTGGGTCCTCCTACCCCAAACACACACACAAAAAAGTCATATTTATAAAAATAAGTGACAGAGTAGATAAAGGGCTGGCCCTGTAGTCAGGAAGACTTACCTTTCTGAGTTCAAATCTGACCTCAGACACTTACTAGCTGTGTGAACCTGGGCAAGTCACTCAGCGCTATTTGTTTCAATTTCCCCAGCTGTAAAATGAACTGGACAAGGAAATGGCAAACCACACTAGGATCTCTGCCAAAGAAATCCCAAATGGGGTCATGAAGATTAGGATACAGCTGAAAATGACTGAATAACAACAAAAAATTGACATTTCTGTGGCCTTTCGTAGGCACATCACATATATTATCTCCTAAAGGCCTCACAATAATGTCCTTACTTAGCCATTTCATTGTTGCTTTCTTTACTCTGGGACTTATGATTTCACTGGCAAACTTTAGTCAGGAAGGATATTCAATCCAAGGTAGGCCAACTATCATTTTCCAAATGGAAAGAGCCTCAAGTTTGAAGTCAAAGGATCTGATTTCAAATCTTGCCTCTGTCACTTGATACATGCGTGATCTTGGGAAAGTCTTCATCTCATTGGGCCTTAGTCTTCTCATCTGTGAAATAGGGGGGCTGGACTAGGTGACTTCTAAGGTGCTATGATCCAACCCACACTGTCTTCTAAGGAGTTACGTGGTACACACTCATTTCTATTTTGCTGATGTATACTATGTGAATCAAAGTTCTATGTCCTTTTGTGCCATAGTGTCTCAGTGACTCTGATAGTAAGTTGAGCATTTGATGGAGTGCACTAACTTACACTAATAGGATATCTTCTGTTTTTGGACAAGAACTGCAATTACAACTGTATAGGGATCTTTCAGGGAAGAAGTTCTATTATTAACGCACATCAGCAGCTGCTCCACAATTTATAAAGTTAGAGAGTTTTACTGGGTGCAATGAGAGGGTAAGTCTCTTGCTTTTGAACTGAGAACCGTCAGAAGACTGGATTCAATCTGTGGCTTCACTTATTAGTTATGAGGCACAGGAGCCTCAGGTGTCTTAGCTGTTAAATAGGGGTTATGATTCCTGTACCTAGGAATATAATGTCTGTAATATGACAGTCTTGTAGATAAAACACTGTAAATCGTAAATCATGGAAATGAGAGGTTATTATTATTACATTCTGACATAAAAGCTTTATGGCCTTCAATCCCATCCCACTCTATTCCTGATTTTCTCTACTTCAGAACCATGCTTCTACTGCTGTCTTATTCTGGAACTTCTCTCAGAGCCCAGGGCTTCCTCCTGTGGAACTACTGATTATTCTTTGGCTGGCTCACCCTGGACTGTATCTTTCTAAGGTCCTCTCTCTCTTCCTTTGGGTAATTTCCTTCTGTAGCCTCCATTTCATGAAGGGGTCCAGGCTGACCTGCCTTCATTCTCCTCGCAGTCCCCTTCCCCACTCCTACCTTTCAGCTCCCTTGGTATCTCCCTGGTTAGAATGTAAGCTCCTTGTGGGCAGAGACTGCCCTTCTTTTTGCTTGTCTTCGTATTGCCGGTGTTTAACATAATATCTGGCAAACAGTACTAATTTAATAAACTGTTCAGACCAATGATAAGGGGAGATTCCTTGGGGGAGAAAACCTGTATACTAAAGAAGGACTGCATTATTACTGAACCTTAGAGAGTAGCCTTGGGTCACTGAAAGATGAAATGACTTGCCCTAAAGTCACACAGCAATTAATCACTGGCAGGTCTTGAATCCAGAAATTCTTAACTCTGAGACCAGCTCTCTGTCTACTACTCCAGGCTGTCTTTAAGCAAAATACTCAAATAACTTTGTCTTGGTGTGAAAAAATAATTCAAAGCAACACTAAGAAAATATCAATAAGTCAAGTCAGCTAACATTTATTAAGCACCTACCATGTGCCAGGAACTGTGCTAAGCCCTGGGATAAAGCACAAACAATTCCAGCCCTCGAGGAGCTCACAGGCTAATGGGGGTTGACAACATACAAACAACTATGTACAATCAGGATATGTAGATAACAAATTGAAGATAGTTGTAGGGAGAAGGCACTAGCATTAATGGAGACCCAGAAAAAGTTCTTTCAGAAGAAGAGATTATAGCTGGGACCTGAAGGAAGTCAGGGAACTTAGGAGATGGAGATGAAGAGGGAAAATTTTAGGAATGAAGGATAACCACTGAAAATGAATAGTTGAAAGAAGTAGTATCTTGTGTCAGGAATAGCCTGAAGTCAAAGTCATGTAAGCTTGGTGGGGGAGTGTTATATTAAAAGACTGAAAATATAGAAGAAAGCCAGATTACAAAGGGTTTTGAATACCAAACAAAGGATTTTATATTTGACCCTAGAGGAAAAAGGAATTTGTTGACTAAGGGGATGACATGGTTTTAGGAAGATCACTTTGGGTGACAGGTAGAAGATACTCTGGAGTAAGGAGAGACTTGAGGCAAGGGAGCCAATCAAAAGGCTCTTATAATAGTCAAGGCATGAGCTAATAAGGGCCAATTCCAGTTGGTGGGAGAGAAGGAAGAGTATATGAGAGAAACAAAGAACACTGAACTGATAGGTCTTAGCATATGACTAGATATCAGGGTGAAAATGAAAAGCAGAAGTCATAGGAAAGTTGGACAGTATTCCTGGACAGGAATAAGAATTATGGAATAGAAGAAAGTTGTGGGGAATATTAATACGTGGTAATGATAAGGCACTACCCACTAGTTTGTAACAGTGAATGTCTTACCCATAAGAAGGAAGGTGAACTTTCAAATTTTCAGAATGAAGTTCCATGAGATCTTTATGGACAGTTTCTTTAAACCCCTCCATGTTCATTTCCATTTCATTATCAATCAATATATTATAAATGAAGGATTTTCTCTCTCTTTGTGGTTCTATTAATTCCTTCATTCTTTAACACAGTAATTATTTATTAAGAATTCATGGGGGGAGGAGCCAAGATGGCAGAGTAGAAAGATTCACATATGCTAGCTCCAAACCCACAGCCCGTAAATTACCTGTAAAGAGGAACTCCCAACAAATTCTGGAGCAGTGGAAGCTGCACAACAATGGAGTGGAGATTTCTGTTCCAGAGAGCCCTGAAAAACCAACCCCAAAGGTCCATAGTACACCAGACACGGAGCAGAGCCCAGCCCTGCCTTGGCCACAGGACCCAAGAGGAGCAGATCCGAGCAGGCTTCAGGGACAGAATCTCCAGTGGCTGTGAAGGTCCCTCAACCCACAGGCGCTACACATCAGTGAGAGAGACTTCTAGTCTGGCTGAGAGGGGAGCAGGGTGTCTCCATAACTCAGGCCCCCTTGAGAGGCAGCAGCGGGGAAGCAGTGGAAAGGGGCTCCCAAAGCAGACAGGAGCTTGGATCCATTGTTGAAGATCTCCACATAAATTCCCTGAGGGAACAGAGCCCCATGTGGCGGTCCTGCCCCCACCTGAGAACCTGAACTTAATCTCACACTGAATAGCAGCCCCACCCCCAGCTGAAAGCCCTGAGCTGAGATTTGAATCTCAGACCCCAAGCACTAGCTGGGCGGATCTGGAAGTGAGGCGGGGGTGGAGAGGAATCTCAGAAGTCAAGTAACTGGCGGGGAAAATGCCCAGAAAAGGCAAAAAAAATAAGAGCATAGAAAGTTACTTTCTTGGTGAACAGAAGCATGAAAAAGTAAACAGCAAAGAGAAGTCATAAGGGACGTACCAAAGTTGAATGTTGTTTACATTCCTACATGGAAAGACAATATTTGTAACTCTTGAAACTTTTCAGTATCTGGTAGTTGGTGGGATTACACACACACACACACATACACACATGCACGCACACACAGAGACAGACAGCACAGAGTGAATTGAATAGGATGGGACCATATCTTAAAAAAATGAAGGTAAACGGTGAGAGAGAAATGTACTGGAAGGAGAGAGGGTGAAATGGAATGGGGCAAATTATCTCTCATAGAAGAGGCAGGCAGGAGACTTTTTAGTGGAGGGAAAAAGAGAGGAGGTGAGAGAAAAAACATGATGCTTACTCTCATCACATTCGACTAAAGGAAAGAATAAAATGCATACTCATTTTGGTATGAAAACCTATCTTACAATACAGGAAAGTGGGGGAGAAGGGGATAAGCAGGGTGGGAGGGATGATGGAAGGGAGGGCAGTGGGAGGAAGGAGCCATTTGAAGTCAACACTCTGGGGAGGGACAGGATCAAAAGAGAATAGAAGCAATGGGAGGCAGGATAGGATGGAGGGAAATATAGTTAGTCTTATACAACATGACTATTATCGAAGTCATTTGCAAAAACTATACACATATGACCTACACTGAATTGCCTGCCTTCCCAAAGGGAATGGGTGGGGAGGGAGGGATGGGGAGAAGTTGGAACTCAAAGTTTGAGGAACAACTGTTGAGTATTGTTCTTGCTACTAGGAAATAAGAAATACAGGTAATGGGGAATAGAAAATTATCTGGCCCTACAGGACAAAAGAGAAGATGGGGACAAGGGAAAGGAGGGATGATAGAAGAGAGGGCAGATTGGTGATAGGGAAAATTAGAGTGCTCAGTGTATTGGGGTGGGGGGAGGGGAGAAAAGGGGAGAAAATTTGAAACCCAAAATTTTGTGAAAACGAATGTAAAAAGTTAAATAAATAAATTTATTTAAAAATAAATTAAAAAAAGAATTCATTACAGGCACCACTTATTAGATACTATATGGGGTATACAAGGAAGCTTCATATACCATTTCTGCTCTCATTCTAATTAAGAAGGTAACACAAATTGATGAAAAAAAAGTCAACTAAAATTAAGTAAATGACAAAGATGACATAACAAAGTATTATGAAGTAGAACATGATTAAGTGCTTAGTAAGCAATATAGGTAGTAAATGTGAAAGGACTTCAGAGAAGGTAGATATTTGTTGATGATGGAGATCATGAAAGGATTGAGTCATAGAGTAATTGGAACATGATCCAAGTCTTAAAAGGCAAAGAGTATTTTCATAAACAAACAAAGAAAAAGAGGATGTGCCTTCCATGAGAGGTTGGAATGACAAAGGTACAGAGTTTGGAATGTATATGACTAAGAAAAGGGAGTGGTCTAAACTGGCTGAAAGACAACATGGTATAATGGAAAAGAAGCTGAATTTGAAGTTAAAGAATCTGGGGTCAAATCTTATGCCACATACAATCTGTGTGACCAAAGGCAAGTCACTTAACCTTTCTTTGCCTCATTTTCCACATATCTAAAATGAGCTAGGACCTTCCCAAACAGTGGTGTGTTGGCAAATGTTTAACAACTGGCTCTCCAGGATCAATGCTAATAGAGTAGGAAGGCCTTACCCACCCATTAATAGGCCTAATACATGGAGCTTGTCATCACATGGAGCTCAGAAGGGGAGGAGCTTGCCCAGGGAGGAGAGAGAAAGAGAGCACAAGCAAAGAGTGAGAGTAGGCAGAGCAGAGAGAGAAGCAAGCTGGGAGTGGGTAGAGGGAGGAATTTGTCTAGGGGAACTTGTTTTTGTAGGGTGACCTGACAGAAAGAAGGTTTAAGATGTTGGTGCTCCCTGGATTAGTGATAAGTAATTTCTTAAATCTTACCTCCTAATATTCTAATGATATCCCAAATAAATACTTTGGTTTTGTCTTTGAGAAAGAGAGATTATTATATTTTGCGAATTTACCCTGGAAATATACATACATGTTCATAGCAGTTGCTATGAGTACTGCATTGGCATTACAAATGGCATCAAGGATAGGATCACAAAACATAAAACCTCTACTTGGAGACAGGAAGGTTCTAGGGAAGGAAATGGGTATCTTGGGATGGGAGGACTTGCCTTATTCATCCTTGGCAAGAGAATGGGCTATAAGCATAGGACTTTGTGAAAACTGGTAACCGAGGCTACAGAAAGGAGAACCTAGAGATTTAGAAAGATGTTTGCAAGGAATATCAGTAGAACCAGGGAAAGAAATCACAAGGATATGTAGAAGAGGATGTTAACAAGTTATCACATTATATGTAAAAGTAGAGACAAACTGCTGGAGGAAAAGATTCAGCTGAAAAAGGAGTTAGCTGATTTACATGAGAAGCCTTCTATGATGCAGCATCTGAACTTTCCTCTAGAAGAATACACAAGGAATTATCAGGCAGTAGCAGAAAAGAGAGCTGTGAGTTTAGCTGAGAGAAAGAAAAAAAGTTGATAAGAGCAAGGTGCATGCAATCCTTGCATGTACATGGTCTGATGGGACCCAGACACCTAGAAGGAAGATACGTAGGAGGAAAATGAAACTAATTTAGATGAGGAAGCTTCCAAGAATGTGGATGTTCATCCAATGCTAGGAAGGAAGCTGGAGAACAAGAAGGGGCACACAGTATTTAAGGAAGTAATTGAGGATTTTATTCAGCAGGAGGTCACAGATATTTTAAGTCAATTTACCCCACAAAATTGAAGAATCACTAGTGTCTTGAATGGTGAGAATTAGTGATGAGGGGTCTAGAGTAGTATGGGCAGATAATACAGATTGCTTGAAATGTATAGATTTTAGAATCATTTTGTACAATAAGCTTTTAGGGATTACCATATTCAAGGAGGTAACAATGGTACAAATTTGTTAGATTTAGTTGCTGAGGGATTCAATAAACATTCCACTGATTCTATGTGGCCAAGCTGAGACAGACCCTGGTATTCACTTAGAGACTATATGAGAAAGCTAAGGGAAGAGGTCATGAAAACTGCAATTATGATTGGAGATGCAGATGAATATAACACTCCCTTAACAGTTTGTCATAGAAATGTAATAGTGAAGACTGCTCCTCCTGCTTATAAACACAAAATTCTGACTCTACTAAATGGGGAAATAGTATACTCTCTTTCAGAGGTGCTAGATAACATTGCACAGTTAGGTGACTTAGGGAAATGGGAAAAAGATAAATTTCCTCAACAGAGAAGAGAAAATAGTGGATTCAAAGTCAGAATAGATTAACAGAGAGAGAAATGTTTAATGCTTTATTGAGATCAGGGGCAGGTTATGGAAGAATATACAATATTCCAACTAACGAACTATATAAGATGTCCTAGGAAAAGGGACTTAATATTTGATGGAACAAGGAAGTAAAAACTACTCTTACAAATCCTCCTGAATCATTTTATCCAAGTTTGTCACAGCTTCAGGGGGAATAGGAAATTGGCCAAGTCCCAACTCAGATTAAAGAAGTACACAGACGAGATTATAGACCCCATATTACTTTAACTATACATTGGAAAAATGGGGGGGGGGCGAGCCAAGATGGTGGACTAGAAAGACACACATATGTAGGATCTCCCCACACAGCCCATAAAATACCTGTAGAGAGGGGCTCTCACCAAATTTTGGAGCAGCAGAAGTGTAGAACAACAGAGTGGAGGAAATTTCCAGCCCAGGGTGACTTGAAAGGCCCATGGAAAATATCTGTTGTACTGGATGCAGGGTGGAGCCCACCCTAGCCTTGTCCACAGCGAGGGGCTTGTGAACAACCCTCAGTTTCAGAATCTCCAGTTGGTGGAATCCCCAGTCCCAGTAGCAGTGGGTTATCAGATCCCTCAATTCACAGGTGCCAAAGGTCAGTGACAGAGTTTTTTCAGCTGGCCAGGAAGGGAGAAGGGCCTTCCCATAGCTCAGGCCTCAGGCAGCAGCTGCAGAGGCCACACTGGGCAGACAGCAGCAGTTTTCACGGCAGCAGGACACCATTATTGGATTGTAAAACCTGCTGGGGGCACTGAGGAGCTGATTCTTGCCTCTGCCCTGTGTAGAGGCCCTAAGGGAGATTGGTGGCCCTGTCCCCCACAGCTTGACTGAATCCCACCCATCCAGTGCTGGCTTAGCGGAACTGGAGGCCAGGTGGCTGTGGAGAGAAGACTCTGCTAAGATTCTAGCACAAAATTCCCTCTCTGTACCCAGACTAGTACACTCTTGATAGTGCCACCTTGGAGGAACTCAGATTTTACAGATTCCCAGAGTATATCCTACTCTTGACAAAGGACCCAAAAGTCAAGCAACTGGTTGGGAAAATGCCCAAAAAAGGGGGAAAAAAAAGACCATAGAAGGTTACTTTCTTGGTGAACAAATATCTCCTCCCATCCTTTCAGATGAGGAAGAACAACGCTTACCCTCAGGGAAAGACATAGATGTCAAGGTTTCTGGCTTCTGTATTCCAAACATGCAAAATAAATATTCAATGGGCTCATGCCATGGAACAGCTCAAAAAGGATTTTGAAAATCAAGTGAGAGAGGTGGAGGAAAAACTGGAAAGAGAAAGGAGAGAGATGCAAGAAAAGCATGAAAAACAGGTGAACACTTTGCTAAAGGAAACCGCCCCAAAAAATGCTGAAGAAAATAACACCTTGAAAAATAGGCTCACTCAATTGGCAAAAGAGGTTCAAAAAACCAATGAGGAGAAGAATGCTTTCAAAAGCAGAATTAGCCAAATGGAAAAAGAGGTTCAAAAGCTCACTGAAGAGAATAGTTGTCTCAAAATTAGAATGGAACAGATGGAGTCTAATGACTTTATGAGAAGCCAAGAAATCACAAAACAAAACCAAAAGAATGAAAAAATGGAAGAGAATGTGAAATATCTCATTGGAAAAGCAACTGACCTGGAAAACAAATCCAGGAGAGACAATTTAAAAATTATGGGACTATCTGAAAGCCAAGATCAAAAAAAGAGCATACCCATCATCTTTCATGAAATTATCAAGGAAAACTGCCCTGAGATTCTAGAACCAGAGGGCAAAATAAGCATTCAAGGAATCCACCGATCACCGCCTGAAAGAGATCCAAAAAGAGAAACTCCTAGGAACATTGTGGCCAAATTCCAGAATTCCCAGGTCAAGGAGAAAATATTGCAAGCAGCTAGAAAGAAAAAATTCCAGTATTGTGGAAATACAATCAGGATAACCCAAGATCTAGCAGCTTCTACATTAAGGGATCGAAGGGCGTGGAATAGGATATTCCAGAAGTTAAAGGAACTAGGACTCAAACCAAGAATCACCTACCCAGCAAAACTGAGTATAATACTTCAGGGGAAAAGATGGTCTTTCAATGAAATAGAGGACTTTCAAGCATTCCTGATGAAAAGACCAGAGCTCAAAAGAAAATTTGACTTTCAAACATAAGAATGAGAAGAAGCATGAAAAAGTAAATAGCAAAGAGAAGTCATAGGGGACTTACTAAAGTTGAGCTGTTTACATTCCTACATGGAAAGACAATATTTGTAACTCTTGAAACTTTTTTCAGTATCTGGGTAGTTGGTGGGATTGCACACACTCACACACACACACACAGCACAGATGAATTGAATAGGATGGGATCATATCTTAAAAAAAGGAAATTAAGTGGTGAGAGAGAAATACATTGGAAGGAGAAAGGGAGAAATGGAATGGGGTTAATTATCGCTCATAAAAGAAGCATGTAAAAGACTTTTCAGTGGAGGGAAAAAGAGAGGAGGTGAGAGAAAAAACAGATACTGGGGCAGAGGCCTCCATTATATATGGAAACCCTGACAAATTTAAACATTGAACCCCTATTACCATCACAGGATTGGGAGGGACTGAAATACCAGTCAGACAAATTAAACTAATGATGAAAACTGGGCAATTACCTAAGAAAGAATATACAGTGGTAATTGTACCTGTTCCTGAATACATCATTGGGTTAGATGTAGTGAGAAGTGTGACTTTAAATTTGCCTGAGGGGAGATAACAACTTGCAGTAAGGAAGATAGGAATTAATGCAGTTCTAGTGGGTTGATGGACTCCAAAAACACAGCTGATGTTATATTTGACATATTTCTGCTTATTGTCTCCTTATTCATTTTGGCCTTTGTTTGTTTAACCTGTGTGCTAGATTTATCTCCTATAAGCTCAGTACCCTCTACTTGTAGATGACTGACTGCTTACACTGGATGTCACCCTCTGTCCAAGACTATGATATGTCGCTCCTGGTATAATAATGGAGCATTGACCAAGCTCCACATACCAGCTAAGGAACTGACACCCTGAATGGGAGCTTGCAAGGCAGGGACAGCTCTAAATCCAGTCTCAACAGGAAACAGTTTCAGAAGATGAGACCTTCACCCCTTACCCCAAGGGATTTTGGGTCCCATTTCTTTAAGGAGGTATAATGGAGGGTTGTACCCAAGTTCCTACACTAAAATATTGCTTCATGTGTTTATTTTGAGTTATCCCTTTTATTTTGTTATGCACATTATATTGATACAAATTATCCCTAAAATCCCATTGGCCTATGTAATGAACATGAAAGATCTTGAGGTCAAATGTTATGTTAATAGAATAGGAAGATCTTCTAGTAAATTGAATTTTCCTTAATAGTAAATAACAGCTATCTAAGAGAAGCCATTATATATAATGAAGAAAAGTCACAGGCCTTTTCAATAAGATCGGGATTAAAGCAAGGTTCCCCACGACCATCACTGCTACTTAACATGTTATTAGAAATACTAGCTATAGCAATAAGACAGGAAAGAGAAATTAAGCAAATAAGCATAAGTAAAGAGGAAACAAAATTATCACTTTTTTTTGCAGAAGATATGATTTATTTAGAAAATCCTAGAGTCAACCTAAAATTAAATGAAATGATAAATTCAGCAAAGTCTGTAGATATGAAATAAATCTACATAAACCAAGAACATTTCTGCATGTTACCAAAAAAACCTGAAAGAAATATCTTTCCCTTTAGAATGTGACCTCCTTGAAATTAGGGACTTTTTGGTCCTTTCTTAAAATCCCTAGAAAATGCCTTGCACATAGTAAATACTTAATAAAAGCAACTTTGAGGCTCCACTTCACACTCATCTGACTGGCAAAGAAAACAAAAGAGAAAAACAAGAAAGTATTGGAGCAACTGAGTAGCCAAGTGAGATTGCGGCACTATATAGCATCATGAATTGGCCTGGCCATTCTAAGAAGCAAATTGGAAGTATGTCCAGAAAGTTACCAAACTATGTGTAATCTTTGAGTTTTTGTTTACCTATTTCCTCAATTGTGAAATGGGAAATAATACCACCAACCTCCCAGTGTGAGAATCAATTTAAGTAAAATGCTTGGCACAGTGCCTATAATATAGTAGGTGCTTGTTAAATACTTGTTTCCTTCCTTCCATTGACACGACGAGACCTGCACCCCAAAGAGAACAAAGAAAGAGGAAAAACATTTATAGCAGTTCTTTCTGGAGTAACCAGAAATGGCAAGAGTATCCTCTTAACAGGGAATGGTTAAACAAATTATGTTACACAGAAGTATTAGAATATTATCATGCCATAAGAAATGACGAAATGGACAGCTTGACAGGCAGTTTTATGCAGAGCAAATTGAAAAGAACTAGAACAATTTACACAACGACAAAAAATTATTGAGAAAAAAGCAACTTTGAAAGATCTTAGGATTTGGATCAATGCAATGAGAAACCAGGAGTTCAGAAGACTGAAGACGAAGCCTGCAACTCACCTCCTGTCAGAGAGGAGATGCACTTAAAATGCAGAGAGGGACATACATTTTCAGGCATAACCAATTTGGGAATATGTGTTGCTGGCACGTACATGTTTATGATGAGGGTTTTATATATTTTATTAAATAGGACCAGAAGGGTCAGATTATAAATACATGTTCGTTTGTTCTTTTGTTTTATTTTTTTTAAAGGCTTATATCACAAAGTAGGGAGAGAATACTGAAAAAGGAGATTAGAGCTAGATTATGGTAGTCTTGAAAACTGAGCTTGAAAACATATCTGCAGAGCCATAAAGGGAGAATCAGATTGATTATTTCTTTACGTAGTCTTGGTAACAGAATAAAATTTATAGAGCCAAATCTATTTGTCTGATCTGAGAACACCAACATTACGGGTTAATTGGGGCTTAAGAAAGCATAGTCCCTCATCAAAAGACTGACCTTGAGAATCCAAATCCGTTAAAAATAACATCAAACAATATAGGAAAACTTCATTTTAAAGCTGTTGTCAGGGGAAGAGGATAACAGCAACTTTATAGTCTATCCATCACTATGTACATAAAGGGCATTACTTGATCCATAGTCTAAGTAGCATAACAGAGCATTTCTCCACAGACTCTTACTGTAATTTAAAACACCATTAACCAAGGAGTTCATAAGAAGCCAAACAAATAACATTGCTTGTACAGTCAATTTGCTACCATCTCTGTGTGGATTACCTACTTTGGAGAGAGATTATGTATGGTAATTTTAAAATCCCAGGTCAGCATCTCTTTACCACCCAGGATGTCCTTAGGTGCTTTTCTCTACACTGTCCCAAGGGATGAAAACTCACTCTAACATCGTTTCAATAAAAGCAAGTGGGGAAATTTAACTGTAGCAAAAACATAGCCAAATACATCCCAAATAGATTATAATTTGGATGACCAACCCTTTTAGATACCCACATTACTCCATTAACTTCAACTGCTATCATATAATTTTAATGCTGCAAATTTTGGATTAATGCAATAACCTTCTAATTGACCTCCCTGCGCATTTCTCTTTTTTTCCATTCCTGCAAAGTTGTCAAGCCTTCCAAAAGCTCAGAGCTGACCATGTCAATCTCTTGCTTGAAAACTTGAACAGTGGCTCCCTGTGGGCTCTAACATAAAATAGGAACTTCTCAGGCTGGCATTTAAGTCCTGCCACAATCTGACTTCAAAGTAAGACTCCAACTTTATTTAACCAGTCAATCATCTTATCAACATGTCTCTATTAAGTGCTTCCTACATGCCAGACACATTTCCTAGGACTCCCCTCCAGGAACTCGGTTTCCTAGGCGAACAGTACTACTAGTAGTATCCGAAATTTGACACAGCTTCCCTGAATTCCCACAGGCTGACCCCCTGAGAGAAATTATTAATAACCAATTATCTTGGGGAAATTCAGAACTCCTCCCCTCTTCCAAATTCCTGAGTTTTAAAAAGTTCAGTCTCTTGAAGGACATTACTGACAATGGGACTGAATTAATTCTCCTGATCTTGGTCAGAACCATTCAACCTAATAGGGAATTTAATCTAATGTGAGAAAGTCCATTGTGTTCTACTCAAGCCTGAGTGGAGACATAGTCTTTTTCTAGATAGCCCAAGGTTGTTGGTGGTCTGAGTACTGAGAGATTTTAGACATGATGTCACTCTCAGCCCATTACTGAATTCTCTTATGCCCTTCCTGTGAGCCTGATGCCAGAATTATCTTTGCTCTAAGACAGACGAATAACCATCCTTTTATAAATAACCTGCTGACCTTGTTAATAATATCATTTAATTACTCAGAAACTAAATCTCTTGAACCTTTTTAACCATCAGTCCCTGCCCCTCCTTCCTCCCTCATCTCCCCCACTCCTATAATGTATGGCTTCCTTATCTCTGCCTCTCAGATTTTGTGTCTTCTTTCAAGTCTCAACTCAAGTGTTACATTTTTGGGGGAAGCTTTCTCTAATCCTCCCAATTACAGGCATCCCTTCCTTCCTCAGATTTCCCTACCTTCCGGGATAACAATATTCCACTGCATTCATATGCCACAATGGGTTCAGCCATTCTCCAATCCATGCACTCAATTTGTTTCCAGGTTTTTGCTACCACAAAGAATGTTGCTATGAAAATTTGGTTATATATGCAAAGCTTCTTTCATTGATCTCCTATAGGCATACAAATATCCAATAATGGGGTTCCTGTTTATGAGGTTATGAACAGTTTAGTAACTTTTCTCAGATAATCCCATTTCACTTTCCAAAATGGTTGGACAAATTCATGCACAGGCAAAATATATTCATGCAATATGACAACTGATAGAAATTCTCTTGAAAACTGTTTATGTTTTTTATATTACTTATCAGGGAAATATACTTAGTCTTGCCTCTTTGGGTTAGCTATTTTTATATCTTGGGTTATTAGACTTCTATTAGCCATGTTTAATGCAAAGATTTCTCCCTATTTGACAAAATCTATTCTTATTCCAATTTACTGTTTTGGTATTGTGATTAAATTATTTTTTCATTTTTTAAGATTACATATATCACTTCTTTGGTCAAAAAATATTCTTTCTTTAATCATTGTTGTGAAAAGTAACTCAGTATGCTTCCATTTTTTAAAAAATGACATAATCATTTATATTTAAGTCCTTATTGTGACATATGGAATAAGTTGTTCTAATTATATTTTCTGCCATTTCTCACAGTTTCCCTCTTAAATCCATGCCCTCCTATGACCAGCTGGTGTTCTTGGGTTCATAAAACAATAGGCTAGATAATCTTTTTAGAAAGCATATTGAGATATCCTTTGATGAACAAGAATAATGACCTCCTTATTTTTAACATTTCAGTAAAAAATATATACAGATTAGATGGCATTTCTTACACAATTATGAATTTCTAAAAATCTAAATTTTTAGTTTAGAGGATCTAATCCTTAAAGGTAAAATTAAAAGTATAGGAAAAACCCTTGGGAAACTGTTAAAATTAGCTGAACAATTTTCAGTGGGAGTGGCAGTGTAATATATTCAATAAAGTGCCAATCATGGAGTTAAGAAGATTTGAGGTTGAGTTCTGAATTGAGACTTTAGTTCTGACTATATTACCATAGGCAAGTCACAACCTCTCAGTGTACCAATCAGCTCTCTCAAATTATACATTACAGAACACCAGATATCCCCCAAATTTAGAATCCACAAGTCTACTCTAATCCTTTGCCCTCCTTTCCCATTAACAATCAGCCAACAGTGATCTCTTAACAAAGAAATAGATTAAAAAATGTCACAGTAAGGACAATAGCTATAATCCCAGCCAACACTATCCACTGTTCAGAGGGACACTTGCAGAGTGTTCCTTCTGCAAATCAGAGTGTTTTTCAGAGGTACTGGTGGCATTCATGGGAAAAGTTGGTGCAAATTTCGATTATAAACTCACAAACATAGCCAAAGACTCTCACATCTCTAGAATTGCAGGGCCTAGGAATCTCTTCTCTCTTCATAAGTTATCTTTAGGAACCAACTACTGACCGCTAGAACTAACTTTCTCTTCTGCTTACAGTTAGGTTTCTTTTGGGGGAGATTATTTCTCCATAGAAGAATCAGGATATATGCATCTGCCTCCTCAACTGGACTTTGAAGTCTCTTGAACAAACTTTCCAAAACCTGAATAGCAGTTTGTCACATAGAAGTAAATCCCCTTCAAATCTACATGCCTGATCATAGGTATTTCACAGATAACACATAGGAGGCACTGGAGGTCTTGGGCTCCAGCCTCTTACAGGTACACTCTTGATTTGGTTAGACAGGCAGACAGCTTCGAAGAGGTTAATAATCAGCTTTATTCTTTATTATATATTTATTTATTAGAATAAAGCTAATCTAAATGGTTGTTGGCAGAACCAGCCCTACAGCAGTCCCTAATCACCCTTCTTGCAAGGGCTGTCAAGAAGTAGGGGAAACTACCCCTCAATGGGGTCAATCAAGACAGGCACACTTGTGCACTCCCCTAAATCCCCTCAAGCTTCAAAGGGGGCCAGTTGAGGCACATGCAGATTCCCCAATCAGCTCCCTGTGGTTTTCCCCCTTTAGGTTCCCCATGGATTTCCCCCATGGATTCCCCCCCATCACTGACCAATGTCCACTTGCTTTTATAGGACAACAGACAAAAATAACAATAGCCTCACTTTACAATATCCTCATTATGCGCAAGCACAGTTAATATTACACTGTCACCCCTTATCTCATGGCGTGGCCTCAGTAGGACTGTGACACTACAATTCTTGGAATTACTACCTTGAATCCGTGAAACTGTTCTGGGAGTTATTTTCTAACACCTGAACATTGCCATGGCCATGGATCCTGACAAAGTAAACTCTAAAAGAATAACAAAATCCTCCTTGCATACAACAGCTATAAGACAAACCTACATGTTTGAAGGAAAGGGATGAAACCGGGAGAACCTTTTCCTCTCAGAAGTGTTACTAAGCCCCTACTATGTACTTACTCAAAACTCTCCAAAGACTGATATTTAAAGCCCTACAAATTTGTATCTAATTTTGTTTAATTGGTCCAATGGAGGTTGCTCTCTCTAATTCTGTCAGTGAAATGTGTAGGTATTACAAATGGGTCACAAAGTATACTGCAAATTCTTAGTTAAAATCCTGTTTCTACCTTGAAACTGCATTATCAACAGGGAAGGGAGTTATGAGGAGCATCATTTTATACTTGAGGAAACTGAGTCTCAGAAATTAAATGACTAACTCACAGTCATTGTTAGTGATAGAGATAAGATTTGATTCCACATCTCTCTAGGCTTAAACTCAGGAACTCTGTTCATTATAACGAACAGCTGAAAGTGTTTTACCCTAAAAATTCTAGCAGACTTTTTCCTTTCTCAAAAATGTCTATTACCAACCAGAATTATTGTATCACATATTTATTTGAATGTGTGTATATATGTATATAATTATATAGAAATATATTTGTAATGAAAAGATAAATCACATTTATTCATATGTAAATATATTTAGAATAGATCTAAACATATAATTATATATTTATATCTAAAATATCTAAATATCTTATTATTTATTTGCAGTCAGTCTAACTTCATAGTCCCTTCTACCCCAGGGGTAGTTAGAATGACCACAAATAAATAAACACAGTATATTCCTGTCCCTACGGGAAACAAATTATGATGTCACAATTGGAATTTGTCACTCTAAGAACTACATCTGATGTTACAACTTGAAGCAAAGAGAAACCAAAATAAACAATCTGCTCTGGACTAATAGGACAGTGATGTAAGTCCCACCCTCACCTCCAACACCTTACACTGGAAAGTGAAAAATACTTCTAAAAAAATTCCACAGGGATTGCTTACAAGCATGAGCTCACATACATAGTACACTTGGACTGAAAGGAAGCATGAGTTTTGTAGGCATCCTCAGTAATAGTCAAAGGATTCAGGTGCACTTTGACTTTTTTGCTTTCCTTGGCAACAGAGTTATTCTGTTTTTATTAACTGGGTGAAGAAGCTCTCAAGTTTAACACATAAAAGCTTTTGTTTTATTTGATTTTTCCAGGGCATGGATGACCTCTGCCTTCAAACCTCTGGAGGCTGTTAAGAGGTACTGACCAAAGCGGGGTGTTTTCATTACATTTCGCAAAGAATCCACACAGCTTACAGTCTATTTAGACTTCCAGCTGCCCACACACAGAGCATCTTCCGCCGTCCTAAATACTCAATATATTTCTTGGCACGCATTCGGTTGCTTGCAAGCAAACAGGTCTCTTTGGGTCTTGAATGTACTTTTCCCACAAAGATAATGCCTTTGTGTATTTAAAAAAAAAAAGGAAGGAGATTATTAGCTCATAAATGGTTTTCTTTATGAGAAAACACATTATTTGCTACAGGACCACTTTTGCAAAAGGGATAATTCTGAGTATACTTTTTTTCTTTTTAAAACTTCCAGCTTCAGAAAAGTCACATCTGTGCAGTCACTTTTCAAGGCCCAGTATTTTATATCTGAATGTAGCATCATTCTTTTTTTCCCTTTTTTCTTTCTCTCTCTCTCTCTTTTTAAATATACACAAGGTCCCAGGAGTCCAGCCAAAGGAAGGCTGTTTATTCTGCTGCTGAAACAAGCTCTGTTATGCAAATGGTCATACTGAGTTCCCTAATCTGGTTATTCTTTCCACTCAGGCTCACTTGCTCCAAATGGGGGTGGGAACTGGCCATACATAATTCAGTTAAAACTGCCACCCTGAGTGGCCAAGATTAAATCTGGGCTTTTATAGGCAATCAGTTTTCTGCTTTATTACCCTGTGATAAGCAAAGTATAAAGTAGACCTCTGCAAACTTAGGTAAGGATAGAAAGTGATTTAATAAGCAAAAATTTATCAACAGCTCTCATTTTGAGCATTGGCTTTATAGATTCCACAGGAAACTAAGACAATAATTATCATTATTACACTGATTTCTTCATGGAGAAAACAACTGGCCATGAGCTCATAAAAAAAGAAGTATGAGAGAAAGAATTGGTAATGTCCTCTCTACATGTGAGAACCACTGCAAGTCTTCCCACATTTATTTCTAGTGATTTTCCTTGTCTCTAAACTCAGTCTTTTGAAGTAGGAAAGGTTATGTAACCTGTAAGAGTGTGCTGTACTTCAGCTATCATGAACAGAAAAGTCATGAGATAAGTCACTCTGTGAATGGTAGCCCCTGTCTAAAATGAATACTGGGAAAATAGAATTGGTCAAATGGAAAAGGGAATATAAAAGCTAACTGAAGAAATTAATACCTTAAAAATTAGAACTGGATAAGTGAAAGCTAATTACTGTGTGAGACATCAAGAATTAGTCAAACAAAATCAAAAGAATGGAAAAAAATAAGGAAATGTAAAATACCTCACTTGGGAAACAACTAACCTTGAAAGTAGGTCCAGGAGAGATAATTTAAGAATTATTGAACTACGTAAAAGCCATGATCAAAAAGAGAGGTTGGAGAGTATCTTTCAAGAAATTATCAAGAAGAAGTACCCTCATATTCTAGAACCAGAGAGTAAAATTGTCATTGAAAAAAATCTACTGATCAGCTCCTGAAAGAGATCCCAAAATGAAAACTCCAAATAATACTGCAGCCAAATTCCAGAACTATCAGGTCAAGCAATTTCGCCCAACTGCGAGACAAAAAATATGGCAATCTAAGTGAAATGGATGAATATTTACAGAAATATAAATTGCCCTGATTAGAAGATGAAATAAAATATTTAAATAATCCCATTTTAGAAAAAGAAATAAACAAACCATCAATGAACTCCCCAAGAAAAAGTCTCCTGGGCCAGATGGATTTACAAGGGAATTCTATCAAATATTTACAAAATAATTAATTCCAGTACAATATAAGCTATTTGGAAAAACAAGTAAAGAAAGAATCCTACCAAATTCTTTTTATAACACAAATATGGTACTGGCACCTAAACCAGGAAATGCCAAAAGAGAGAAAGAAAATTATAGACTAATTTTCCTAATGAATATTGATGCAAACATTTTAAATAAAATATTAATAATGAAACTATAGCAATTTATCTCCAGGATGATAACACTTTTGACTAGGCAAGATTTATACCAGAAATGCAGGGCTGGTTCAATAGTAGGAAAACTCTTAGCATAATTGACCACATCAATAACAGAAATCATGATTATCTCAATAGATTGTGAAAAAACTTTTTGACAAAATATAGCACTCATTCCTATTAAAAACGCTAAGGAGCATAGGAATAAATGAAGTTTCCCTTAAAATGATAAGTAGTATCTATTTAAAGTCATCAGCAAGTGTTATCTGTAACAGGGATAAGCTAGAAGCCTTCAAAGTAAGATTGAGGTGAAACAAAGATGCCCATTGTCACCACTACTATTCAATATCATACTGCATATTTTACCTTTCATGACAAAAAGTAAAAGTAAAAACCTTTCACAATAAAAGAAAAAGAAATTGAAGGAATTAGAACGAACAATGAGGAGCCAAAACCATCACTCTTTGCAGACTGATATGATGTAATACTTGGAAAATCCTAGAGAATCAACTAAAAATTTCATGAACAATTAACATCTTTATCAAAGTACCAAGATATAAAATAAACTCACATACATCAGCATTTCTACATATTACCAACAAAGCTTGGCAGCAAAAGATAGAAAGAAAAATTCCATTTAAAATAACTGTAGACAGTATGAAATATTTGCAAATCCACTTGCCAAGACAAACTCAGGAACTATATGAACACAATTACAAAACACTTTTCACAGAAATAAAGTCAGATCTAAAGAATTAGAAAAATATCAAATGCTCATGGGCAAGCAGAGCCAATAAAAAAAAAAATTACAATTCCACCTAAATTAATTTACTTATTCAATGCCATACCAAAGTACCAAAAATTATTTTATAGAGCTAGAAAAAAATTAAAACAAAATTCATCTAGAAGAACAAATATTCCAGAATAGCAAGGGAATTAATGAAAAAAATGCAAAAAAAGAGTGGCCTACCTATAACAGATCTAAAACCATATTATAAAGTGGCAATCTTCAAAACTTTGGGTCAAATTTATAAGAATACAAGTCATTCCTCAAGTGATAAATGGTCAAAGGACATGAACAGGCAGTTTTCAGACAAAGAAATTAAAGCTATTTATAGCCATGTGAAAAAATTCTCTAAATCACTATTGATTAGAGAAATGCAAATTAAAACAACTCTGAGGTACCACCTCACACCTATCAAATTGGCTAAACATGACAGAAGAGGAAAAATAAATGTTGTAGAAGATGTGGGGAAAAATGGGAGGCCAATGTAATTTTGATGGAGTTGTGAAATGATACAACAATTTTGGAAAGCAATTTTGTACTATGGCCAAAGAGCAAACTGAGTATTACTACTATGTCTGTATCCCAAAGAGATCATAAAAAAGGGAAAAGGACCCACAGGTACAAAAATATTCATTGCAGCTCTTTTTATGGTGGTAAAGAACTGGAAATTGAGGGGATGTCCATCTTTTGGGGAATAGATGAACAATTTGTGGTATATGAATGTAAGAGAATACCACTGTGCTTTAAGAAATAATGAGTGGGGGAATTTCAGAAAAATCTGGAAAGACTTATATGAAGTGATGCTGAGTGAAGCGAGCAGAAACACAAGAACATTGTACACTGTAGCAGTCACATTGTGCAATGGTCAGCTATGGCTGACTTAGCTCTTTTCAGCAATACGATGATCCCAAACAATTCCAAAAGACTCCTGACCAAAAATGCTATTGATATTCAGATAAAGAAATGATGAATGCAGGTTGAAGCATATCATTTATACTTTTTTGTGTTTTTCTATTTTTTCTCTTCTTTCACAACATGACTAATGTGGAAATATATTTCCATGATTACATATTATAATCTATACCAGATTCCTTGACATCTTGGGGAGGGAGGAAAAAGGAAGAAAATTTGGAACTCAAAATCTTATAAAAATGAATGTTGAAAACTATCTTTGCATGTAAGCAGAAAAAATAATGCTATTAATTTTTAAAAATTCAAAAATAAACAAAGAAATAAATGGTGGGGACAGTGCAAGCAATACTGATAGGGTACAAACTTGCATTTAGTACCCTATACCACACTAGGGTTTCTAGTTTTGTTTATAAGCCTCATACTGCCAAGTTCTATTTCTCCGACCCTCCAGAGAGTCCAAACCATTGGACTAGCCACTTTCCTTTTGTCTTGGGATAGAAATAATAAAATATGGGAAAGAGGAATCCACTATTAGATTGTAGAATAAAGGATGACACCAAAGGAGCAATACTGAATTCGTAACCAAAAACCAGACACTTCTTTTCTTTACCCACAGAGCATCATCATAGCCAATTCATGCTCAAAGGCATCTCTCAGTTCTTTTGCTAGTCTATCAGATTAAAGGCTGGTTTGTCCACAAAGTTCTCCCTTCCCCCTAAGATGTACTGCAGGTATGGAAAATCATGCAAAACAAACATCAAGTCCTTCCTCTAGATGGGGCTACTGTCTGTAAGTGGATGTGTTGACTATATAAAAATTAAGTCAGCTTTGGATGGGAAGCTGAAATCAGGCACCAAGTAGAAACTTAGAATTTAAATCCAACTGTGGCTTATTTAATTGAGGCTTTCTTCCTAGGAACTTCATTCCTAACCTAGTGCCAGGTTCCCATGCCACCCTAGACTTTGGTAAAAATTCTTAATTGCTTGGAGGTCTAGTCAAATTTCAAATTGAAAGCAAATTTGCTAAACAAACCAGATTAGACAGATGATTTTCAAATAGTTCCTGAACTTTTACAAAGCAATAGTAGCAGTATTTTACTAAAATAGAAATGATGGTAAAGTGATTCTTAAAATGCTCAAATTGAGGCAGGTTTTGAATTAGTCCTTAGAGCAAATAAATGTAAGGAAATCAATCTGCTGAATCACTTTTCTCAGTGTCTTGCAGGGCATGAAAATAATCACTAGGGCAACTCCTTTGAAAATTTTTTGGTTTTTTTTCTGAGTAGGGGTATAAATAAGTTTATCTAAGAAATGTATGTCCTTCATAATCCCTTGCTCCACTCCCATTTTTAAGATACCAGCACAAAAGTACAGATAGGGTTTTGTATCTCATGGAGTGAAGAGGAAGAAAAGTAATACATGTGCTTCTTTCCACCAATTTACCTTAGATAGACACAGTTACTTATATACACTGTTCAGGAGTAACTAAGTGTGGCAGCCTATACCTAACCCCAAATATTTCTTGCCATTTACTTCTGCATTATGTAGACATAACAGACATTTTAAAGTTTAATGTAAAATCAGGGGTCATTCCTGACAAATCTTTTATGTGCAAAAGTGTTAGAAAGATTAACAACTGGTAAATATGACAGGTATACTATATATGTCCCTGAACTCAGAAATGGGCTAGTAGATGATTTTCTTGTGTTTTCACACAATGCTATGCTTTTCTTCTCTTTTACATTCCAAGTTCCTCATTTAGAATTTCAGATTGTGATAGTCTTTAGTGATTCTGATAAACGTTCATTCATTCATTCTTTCACAACTCTATTAAGTATCCCCAACATAGTAGGCACTCAGCTCAGTGTTGGATGATACAAAGATAAATAAGATGCTGTCCCTCCTCTCAAAGATTTAATAATCTTGTAGGAGAGATGAGGCACACTGGGTCAAGTAAAATATAAAGTGGAAGAATACAAGTGCCCAAGATGGCTTGCAAGAAAAGGGGAGGGGGCAATCCTCCCGCTGGAAGATGAGGACAAACTACATGAAGTGGTAGCATTTGAACTGGGTTTTAAAGGATGACTAAACTGGAATAAATTGATTGAACAGCAGTAGCTTGACATCAGGCTGGAAGATAGGCTGTAATCAATCTTCAATGTTAAATTAAGGATATAGGTATAGCACAAGTAATTCCATGTCAAAGGGTGCATGCAGTTTAGGGACCTTTGGGCAGAGTTTCAAATTACCTTCCAAAAATTGCTATGCTGATTCATATATCCAAGCAGCAATGCATAAATGTACCTGCTTTCACACAGCTCTTCCAACATTTATCATTTCCCTTGAACCTATGCACTTGCAGAGAGAGAGAACTGATGGATTCATGATTCAGAATGAAACATAGATTTTAAGACATGGACAGTATGGCATTGAAAAATCTTGACTAAGACTATTTATTACAAAGTTTTTTTCTCTCTTTAAATTGGGAGGTGGGCAGGATGGAGAGAAAATAATATAGTTGTTAAATGAAAAATAAAGCAGATATTAATTATGGAATTTGCACTTTATTTATAACCCCTAAAGAGTCATTGAAGAGTTTTAAGCAGGGAACGGATCTGATTACAATTATACGTATAATAGGAGATTACTCTGGGCAAAGATGTACTTCTACTATGTAAGTGAATAATAATGTACGATGAACCAGTTCTGAGTCTTTCATTGCTTATTGTGTTTTTAGAAAATGTTAGTCAGTAATTTAGATTGTAGAGCTATACCCCAAATTCAAGTGAAGCACCATTGCCTCTGGAATTTCTGGGGTTGAGTTATGAAGCCTCCAAACAACCTGAGAGAACCTCATTAAGCACAGATTGAGGCTATTCTGAGGGATACCTAGAGAAGTATTTTGGTTCTTAAGACTCTGAGGATCCTAAGTCATTCTGAGGAGGAAGACCCCTAGTCCAGGACTCTTAATATTGCTTCAGTCCACACTTGGGAAGCCCCAAACCAACTTGTCTCATACATAACTTGTATGAAAGTTAGTTCATAATTCTAGGGGCTGTACGAATTAGATGGAGAGTTTCTTTTAGGTTCTGACTTTTTATTAGGGACTTCCAAATAAGTCTTGAATTTCAGGTATGCAGATTAACGGGCTGGTTTATAGATATGTCTGTTAAGCAAAAGAAAGAGAGAAAAAAGGGCTAATAAACTGCTAGTCAGATACTTTGAGTGACCTTATTATTAAGACACTTCAAAGTTATGGAAATTTATACATACCTATCCTGACTTAGAGGGACACAGTTTTATACAAAATATACTGAATCATAAGAATTTACCGAGAAGCAACCATATTTAAAGAATGATGGGAGCAGAAGGAACTCCCTTTCTGCAAGAGATCAATACTTTTTTTTTCCTCTAAGAAAACAAAGCCATTTTAGATAGAAAGCCACGATGTTAAAACAATATTTCAAATGCTTCCTTAATCTGTCTTCTGGTATCAATATTTGACCAATTCAATTTTGCTTTTATTGAGACATCTAAAACATTTGTCTAACAGAAGCACTCAAAAGTCTTCATGTTTGTGCTTTACATACAGGCTATTTCATACAGACAGCAGAACTGTCACAGAAGTAGAGAGTTAGACATACATCCAGGCACAAACTCATACTCCACTTTATTCTCTTCATATATGTGATCATGCAAAACGTAGGGTGTCACAGAAATCTTAATGCAGTTTTAAGTCATGAAAGCTTTAGAAGCTTAAAGTTATTCCAAAGCCTTTAAAAAAAGATTTAAAATGCACTAAGACTTTTGGGATAGCTGTAGAAGTTATACTACCTCTCCCTACCCCCAACAAAAAACACTCTATACACCAACCAATCAGATAACCAAATAGGAAGAGGAGGCAGAATAATTGTAGATGACTGTATAATATTCCAGATGGCATTCTGGGCAGCACAGTTAATGAGCAGGCTTGTTTCAAGGGACTATCATGTTAGGACATTATTGTAACAACTGGAAACTCGCAGCTAAAGCATATTCGATTATCCAGGGAGCAGCCTGCATGAGGCAGCCAAAAGCAAGTAAAACTGACTGTCTGGATAATCACCAATACTACAGGTGTGAATTCCCATTTTTCTTAATAAAAGCATGTTGCTAACCAGGAACCATCATGAGGAACAATTAAAGGTCACTGCAGACCTGCTCAGCAAAACTGAACAGCATGGTTACATTTTAATCCCTTTTAAAGATCCCTATTATATCTCACTATTCTTCTTTAGTGGGTCACATGAGAGTGTAAAGGGAATTTTTTTTTTATCAAGCTAACTAAATAAAGCTTGTTATCCAACTCTAGAATTGTCCCCATTTCACAGATGCTATCAGCAAGGAGATAAGGGGTGCTGAATTAAGGAGAAAGCTAGCCAAAAATAATGATCCAATCCGGATCCGAGTTGCTATTGACTAAAATTCCTGATTTCTAGTCTTCAATTTGATCTGATGGGTGATGGTACCCATCATTTCTTTATAGTTCACTGCAATGCACATGCTCATTTGAGAGTCTCAACAGACTGAGGCTGACTGTTAAAAGTTGTCTGCCAAAATGGGTTCAGAAACTTGTCATCTATTTTCTCCAGTGATACGATATCTTCATCTTCAATCTACCGAGGTATGCTATTTATGACAAGAGATTCCCGTGGGGAAAAAATTTGAAAGCTGCTCGGCTGTGATATTTATAATGACTTTGACTATAAAAAATTTACAAATAATAAGGCCCATTTGATGCTTTGGTTTATAACACACACTCAGAAAAGTTAAAAGGAAGGTACACTAAGCTTCTGATGAAAGTCAGGAAGAGGCAACATAGTCAGTGAGTCAAGTCCAAGATCAGAAACATCTCTTTAATTTTATTAAAGACTCTACCATGTGTTTGATTACAGATATTGTACTCAATTCATTTGCTACATTTATCAAAGGAATGGAATATCATGACTCCACAAAGGAATCATCACTGTTTCCTTTTGTAAAAGTGTTTTTATAAAAAAAAATGAACAGATATCTATTGGCTTTCCTTCCCATTCCCCACCTTACTGGAATAAAAATGAAAACCAAATTCCTTGTATGAATATTCATAGTCAAGAAAGACAAAATCTCTCATTGTTCATTTCTAAAAATTATACTTCTCATTCTGCACTTTGAATCCATTACCTTCCTGTTTGGAGGTAAACAGCATATTTCATCAGTAGTCCTCTGATATCATAGATGGTTACCGGGCTGATCAAACAATCAATGAAAAAATATGTAAGTATCTGTTGTGTACCAGGCACTTCTTACTGCTGTGAAAGTCACTTGTCTTTACAGTGCTGTTCTTATTACTTAAATTTTTCTCCTAGTGCTACTCATTTCATTTTTCAGTTTAGGAAAGTCCTCAAAATTATTAAATTTTATATACTATCTTTATATACTTCATATATGTTTATATACTAAATTTTGTATACTATATATATATAATATATATATATATATATATATATATATATATATATATATATAACAAGCATAAATTGTTCTTCTGGTTCTAATTTACTTCATTCTTCATCCGTTCAAACAAGTCTTTGCACGTCTCTTTGAAGCCACTGATCTCCTCACTTCTTACAGCATAACATTCCTTCACATTCATGTACCACAATTTGTCCAGTTATTCTCCACTTGGTTGCCATCTCTCCTTAATTTTGTGTTTTTGCCACTTAAAAAAGAACTGCTATAAGCATTTTATTTTCATATAGGACCTTTCCTTTTTATGTGATCTCTTTTGTATATAGACCTCATAGCCATATAGCTTATATCTATAATCATCAATGAAAAAAGAGTCAAAAGAATCTCACAACTGAGAGGCACATGAGATGTTATGTAGTCCAACTTACATCTGAATGAAGAATCCCATCTACAAGATTTTCAACAAAAATAGGTATTGCAGCTCCATTGTGAAAACTTCCAGAGATGAAGAACTCACCAATTCTCCAGAAGAGGATGTCACTGTCAAACTCAGCACTGATAAACATATCCAATGTGTAGGAATATGCAACTATAACACAAATAACTATGGATCCATATGAGTTTACTGCAACTGTAAAAGTGCTTCTGTTAGATTACTTTCCCAAGATTCTTTTGAAATGATACAGGGAAGTCTTATTTGGATGTTGCTGATAGCCACGAAGATCTCTGGCTAGAGAGGAATAATTCACCTTTTCTCAAGTTTCAAGCAGGAATATTGTAAGGCTGAGACAACATATTTACAAAGAGGCACAATTCTGCTATCTCCCCTAAAGAATATTTGCTCCCCACAGGCAGGCCAGGCAAAAAAGCAAGATGCTCTGAAGGAGAGATAGGAGGTTATTAACAGACAGACCAGACCTCAACTGCAGAAGTCCCTCAGATCCTAATGGAGCCAGCTCAGGATACTACACTCAGGAATAATATTTCCATTTGGATCATCAGCCCTGTTTCAAGTCTAATGCCCACAGTAGTATTCATGAACATGATTATGACTGATCCACAGAAATAACCAGATTCCTTTAGTTCAACCAGACATGGACCCTGCAGAGACGCTACAGCTTTAATTACTGAACACTCAGAAATGAAAGTCCTTAGGACCAGAAAATGGTCCAACATCAGGATGTGGTTTGATTCATGGAAGGATACTACAGAGGATGCTTTGTCCTTTGCCTTGTTGCTACACTTGAAGTTCCTTGTTCCTTCACCTTAAGGACCAATGGGTCTTTTCATCTGCCTAGTAGCTTATGTGTGTGTTGTCTTCTTCAATTAGAATGTAAGTTCCTTGAGAAGAGGGCCTGCCTTACTTTGCTATATATCTCTACATAATTTAGGATAGCATAAATTTTAATACATGCTAAGCACTTAATAGTAATTTTTCATCTATCCATCCCATCCAGGATAGTGGCTAATAAAGGATTTTTTTTTTTTAAAAAAAAGGAATATTCTTTAGGAAAAAGATTTTAGAGGAGCTGGTGAGTGGACAAAAGGCAAGCCCAATATCCTTATTAAAAGTTGATCGTTATTCATAGAATACCATTTTCCCCACCAGATCTATTTATACATATACATACATACACACACACACACACACACACACACACACACACACACACACACTGAGAACTATGTGAGATGCCCAAAGGAACTAACTGATCATTGCCCATAGGGGGGTGGGGGGAGAGAATGGTCAAGTAAGTCATCATGGAGGAGGATGACTGGAGTTTTGGGTAAAAAGGATTTGTAGGAATTCAACAAACTGAAAAGAAGGTAGCCACTTCAGACTTTGTGATAAAAGCCCCAGAGGCAAGGTGCTTTAAGGGCAAAGAGAAAGGCCCAGTTTCTCTGAAATGGAGAGGATGTGTTTAGGAGTAGTGTAAAAGAAAGAAAAGAAGCAAAGTGATGCTGACTTTCTCTATTTAACTTTGTTTAGCACTCACATAACACCATTCTCATATATACACCTAATAAATAGTATCCAATGATGATGAAGTCATTTTCCCTTCATATTACTCCCCTAAAATTTTCTTCTATAACCACCTTCTACCCTGCATTGAAAAAGATGTTTTATCTAGTATTACACAAAATGTGAAAATGTAAAACTTTAAAATCTCTACAACTTCTCAATTCCCATTTCCCTTAGTAACATTTCACTGTGTTAGTATACATACATCATATCAAATATCCCTTACACTCTGGGAAATACCAAAACCGCAAGAAGAGAGGCTTATTTATGAATAATTTATTATAGTTCTTTGGCTCAGAAAATCTCTTGGCTTCTACTTAGCGTAATCAGTGGTTAGGTCAGATTCACAGGGGATGTGCTCCTGGAATTTTTCTTATCCATTAAATGTAAGACATAACCAAGTGGGCATGGGGTAGGGAAAGAAGAGCAAAGTATAGATATAAAAAGATTTATTTCTAAGAGATTTATTAAATATGAGTTATTTTTATTAGTCTATGTGAGGTTAGAGAATGCTTAACTTTGATTCATATCCTATCTATAGCAGAGAAACATTTAATAAAAAAGATTTGCCAGAAAATAATTCTAATTTAACATAAATGAAATGATACGTGGATAAGAAAGACAAAGTTCTTTTGATCAATAAATCAAAGTGACCACAGGACAAAATTTGTTGTTAATCAAGAGATTGCAACAGCTCACACATCTATTTTTAAAAGTATATTTGTGAGAATGTCATCAAACAAATTCTGAAAGAATGTTGGGACTCACATATTAATGATCACAGGATCATATATAAGAGGTTTAAAAGGATCTTAGAGGACATCCGGTCCTCTCCATTCATTTCACATATAAGGAACCTAAGGCCCAGATAACTTACATGACTTTCTGAAGGTCATACAGGTACACAAAACAGGATTTGAATTCAGATCATCTGACTACAAATTTAGTACTTTTTCACTTAATAATTATTTATACTTTTGCATGCAAATGAAGAGGAATGATTTGAGATAAGAAATTCAATAAAAGTGTTATTGGAGGGTGAAACTCAGAAATTGAAAGGGGCAGTAACAATCAACATAAAAATGAGTTTCAGGAGGGGTGACTTTGAATTACTTCAATATTACAGGGATCTATGACTTTGTCCAAGTGGGTATTCTCTTCATTGAAACAAAAAGAAACCGCTCCACAACACAGAAAATGGACTTTGAAACCAGACATGGTTAAAAATTCATCATTTTTTGGCCCACCTAGAGATGTGACCCTCTGAAGTTGACTGAGCTGGTGGTCCCTGGACAATGATCATAGGGTTTATCACTGAGCCCATATTTGAAATCTTTCCAGTATTTTTCATAAGCTTGTCTAAACAGTAATAAATATCAAATGGGAAGAAAATTTCAGAGACCAAAGAATTAGCCAGATTTAATCATTCATTAACCAAACAAGGACAAAGAACAATCGATGGGCATAACATTAATAGATATTCTGGACATTTTTTGTCTAATTTTTTCCCTATTGGTATAATTTAGCAAAACTCTTGAGTGATTATGGATTTCATTTAAAAGCTTCTGAGATTTTCCAGGGTTTGATGAAATCATCTCAGTGCTGAATAAGACCTCAACATTTCTAGGGATTCCCTCTTCTATTTGGATTCTGTGCTGGACCATAATGACAGTTACAACAACCTCCAGCATTCTGATTGATTAGTAGTTCTTTCCATATTAATAATCAGAGGATCATCAATATCTCTTTTGTTAAATCTTTCAGTGAATCTTATATGATTTTGATATATGCATGGGAGAAAGTCTTTAAGGAAGCTTTTTTCTCTATAAAGTCAAGGGACTTCCATAGTTAACAAGCAAGAGTATTATATTTTCTATACTTTGTAATGATCTGGATCTATACATAAATATGATTTCATCCAGAATATAATTTGGAAAAGCCTGCACCTATTCCTCTTCATACATTCATAGAGGATGACTTTAATGTCTATGCAGGTTTTACTTGCACACACACACACACACACACACACAAACATATCGTGAATATGGAACGGTAGGCATAGGGTTTATTATTTATAATTATTTATAATTCTCTGACAACCTAAGTTTTGTAATACTGGAGTCTGAAATCCACCTCTCTCATCTTTAAGATCCTTCCCTCTCTCAAGTAACTTGAGAACAGTCCTCCTGCCCAAATTTCAAAACTATAATACCTGCATCCTGGACCTTCTACGTACATACTTCTTAGGATCATCAGTCTAGAACTGAAAGTACTGAGAAATATCTTGTAATACAATATTTCAAAAGTCAAAAGAGACAGTATTACTACTAGGAATAACTTATCCAACAAGATTGAGTGTAATGCCGTGGGTGGGGGAGAGCATGGCGGGGAGTAGGGAAGACATGGAATTTTAAGAGACAATGATCAAATATTTCTAGTGAAAAGATCACAGCTGAGTATGAACTTTAAAATAAAAACTTGAGAATCAAGAGAAACCAAGAGAAGGAAACTTAATTGAACAATTGAAAGAAACCGTATGATTATATGAGCTCCACAAGAGAAGGGAATACGTGTTCTTGCCTTCCTTCGTATCCCTGGTATTTAGCATAATGTCTGGCACAAAGGAGGTGCTCCATAAATAGCTACCTAGAAGACTAGAGTTAATATTCTAATAAGGGGAGAAGAAACAAGTGTCCTTTTAGCTCTTAATGTCATCATATGGTATTAAAGGAGTTAAATAAGAGAACTTGGGATTACAGTGTGTGTTTTGAGGGTCTGAAATGGTGCAAGATAAGGGATGGTAAGAGGAAGAGTACATTGGTATATTAAAGAGGAAAAAGTAGACGGAAGTTGCTTTTTCTCATAATTATGGTGTGTGAGAACATTATAACACAGAAGAAGGGATGAGGGAACTGGATATTGGAAGTGTCCCACTCATTTGAAAGAAACAAAAGACATGGACACGGAGGGATAGACGCACACACACACAGCACACAGATGCAAAATACACCAAATCTGGGGAGAAAAAAAAACTGAGGATGGGGGGTAGCTACAGGGGGCATAATACAAAAAAGGAAATAAACACAAGTAAAACAAACCATTCTGAAGGGCAAATGAAAAAGAGGGAAAATAAAGAAAAGAACTAGAATGCAATAGGGCACTTCCCGATAATTTTTATCCCCTAGATCACTGGAGAAATAATAAACAAATTATGACAATAAGAATATGATGGAAGATTATTGCTCTGTTAAAAAAAAAAAAAAGATGATTTCAAATAATCTTGAGCAATGTGAAGTGATCCAAAGTGAAATGAGCAGAACCAGGAGAGCAATTCATACTAGGACAATTACACTGTAAAGAACAAACAACTTTGAAAGACTCTGATTAAGATAATGACCAACCATATTCCAAATGACTGATAATGAAATACATTCCCCACCTCTTGCAAAAGACTCTGAGAATAAGGTACAGAGATATACATTTTTAGAAATGGTTTCTATCAGTTTTGTTTCACAATGTTGATATGTAACACGCCTGCATTGTTTTCTTCTTTCTTTTCCTACTTTAATTAATTTATTTAATTGATGAGAGGAGCCTGTCCCTACCCCTAAGAAATGTAATAGTTACTACTTGCCAAATATCTATACAGACAAATTCTGGTGGCTATAATTATATGTCAGAATCCTGCTAGCTTTTTATAAACATAATAAATTCCTTTATGAAAAAAATAGAAATGAAAATATCCTTTTAAAAATCTGCCAGCTAACAAAAGTGAAACTGGACAATTGTCACAGACAAAACTCTTGCTCCCATTTGCCTGGATATAGATTTGATAAGATACTAATGATGTTTTATTAGATCTTGCCATACTAAATATTAACAGCCTCCAAGCCAAGTGAAGTGAAAAACATTCAAAATATACCTAGCCATAGTAAACAAAACCATGTGATAACAGGCTAAAATATTTATCTATATTACATCTTACATATATCCATTATTATGTATGCTACTCAAGTTCCCCTAAAGTTGTTTGCAGGGAGCTTACAGAAGATGATTTTATGTCCCAATATTTTTATTCAATTATAAAAAGCAGTTATTTTATTACCTGAGTAACAGTCCACAAAATATTAACTATAAAAGAATAGTAGTAGCACAGCAACTTATCTAAGGCACATATAATTTCTATCTGAACTCTACTAAAAAGAGTTAGAATTTAGAATTTATTATTAATGATAATAACACCAATGATGATGGTGATGATTCTTAGTACAGAACTAATAGAAAAAAAAGTATGAGCACCCAAGAAGTAAAAGACCAAATGTATACAATCTTTTTACAAACTTTAAAACACTCAGCACCTAACACAGTAAGTTATATACTCTTAAGTCTGTCAAAAAACATTTATTAAGTGCCTATGTGCCAGGCACTTTAAAGCTTGCAAAAATCTTTACATACATTATTTTGTTTGATCTTTTACTTCTTGGGTACTTACATTCCCCCCTCCACAGGAGAAAAGAAAGGAAAAGAAAAGGGAAAAGGACACGGGGGGGAGGCAGGAGAAGGGGAGAGATTGAGAGAGAGGGGAAGAAAGAGAGAAAAAGAGAGAGGAAAAAAGGGAAATGAAGATGTTCTATTACCAAAGAATACTTTTAAAAATCTTAGATAAGTCACACCAAGTGGAAACTACTACTTAGTTACCAAAAAAAAAAAAAAATCCCTAACCTATGTGACAGTTTACTGATGATGCCCACTAATGTAGGCTCACCAGTTTGATGTAGAGCCTGCTTCCAAAATATGCCAGATTCAATCTGGAGATCCTCAACTGTTCTCATTTATGGGTTATTTGGATGCCAAAATACTGATGATAGAATAAAAAGGGCACAGTAAAATAGTACGATGAAAAGAACACTGGCCTGGAGTTAGGAAGAACTGAATTCAAGTCCAGCTCAGACACTTAAACCATTGTGATTCTGGGCAAGTCATTTAGCCTTTGTTTTTTTTCAGCTGACATCTTTAAATGTGAATAAAAAGAGCATCTAAGTTGCAGGGCTATTGTGAGCATTAAATGAGATAATAATTATAAAGCACTTAGCACCACGCTTGTCACACTAGATAATGTTACCTATTATTATACTTATTATTTTATTAGGTCACAAAGTTCTTAGGTATTTTGGTGATCCTCATTATAACAAATGTTTGCATTAACTAACTGCAAAACCAAGAGAAAAATGAGACTCCATTTCTCAATATCTAAATATACAAAGCATGGTTAATAGTATTAGTTATACAGAATGCTGTTTAAGAAACTCTTAAAGAAATAGGGATTTCTGCCATTATATATTTACAGTGTATTTTTAGTGATTATTCTAGGAAGGGAGGGGAATGTGTATAGAAGAAAATACAATGACTATTAGAGTACTAAGGAAGGAAGGAAGGAGAAAGGAAGGAAGGAAGGAAGGAAGGAAGGAAGGAAGGAAGGAAGGAAGGAAGGAAGGAAGGAAGGAAGGAAGGAAGGAAGGAAGGAAGGAAGGGAATGAAGGGAAGGAAAGAAGGAAGGAAGGAGAAATGAAAAAGAGGGAAGGAATGGGAGAATGAAGGAAGGAGGGAGGATGGAAAGGAAGGAAAAAGGAAAGGAAATAAGGAAGGGAAGGAGAAAGGGAGGGATGAAGAGAGAGAAAGAAGGGACAAAAATACAAGATAGAGAATTATGTTTGAGGAGGTAAGAAAAACAGAAGAGAGAATAACAAAATCCCAAGGAAGGGTAGTCAGTGGAAGAACAGAGAGAAAAGTCAGGGGTCCCATGAACAGATTTCAGTTGGAACCTGGAATTATAAATATATATATATACATATTATTTTCACCAGATGCTGACAGAAACCTAGCAGTTCCTTCCAGTGCGAATGCAGGCAACAAACATTATTATGAAAGGTATATAGGCTTCAGGCAGCCAAAGAAGTTCATGACACAATAATGGTAAAGAATCCCTGATCTGGGTTACTGAGACTAGGATAGATAAGGAGACTAAAATTCAAAGATAATACTTTGTCTAGAAATAAAGATTATACATTTGGCTGGCACAAGTCTTGTATTTTATTTGTGACGAGGGCACTCTTAAGAGTGTTTGCTGAGGTGTAGAGATGGAGGAATAAGATTTGGACATGAAAATGTTGAGGCTGAATGAAGTAATTATTGGTGCATAGTAGCCAAGAATGCAGGAGAGGTTTAGATTATTTTTAAGTTTCAATATCATTCAATTACCATTTATGATTCAACTCAGTCTCCTATCACAATTCTGGGTCCCACTCATTATTCATCTGGAAATATGCATTTTTCATTCATTTTGTCATTCAAAGTAAATGGTTAGGCCAACTACTTATATGTTACTATAGACATCATGGAGAAGGAATTTCAGGGTTCTGGCACTTAATGTGATAGATATAAAGTCACAAGCAAACTGGTGTATTTGTCCTTTGTCAAAGAAGACCAGAGAAATGAGAATGATGGCATGACTTGTACTTGACTTCGTTTTGAGTGAGGAAGGGCTGTGCAAGGTTACCAGTCACACTTTCTCCTCTGGAGCCATCTGGATCCAGTGACCAGATATTCATCAGGATAACTAGAGATGGCTCAGGATGCAATGGGAGACCTTGGCCCCTTCAGGCCAGGCCTATTCAGGTACTCATTTAGGGTGAGGTAATGCTCATTCAGTGAATAGGTCTATTTAAGAAGTAGTCAGTGGATGGCCCCTTTAATGAGTTAAAGAAAAATAACTAAATCAAGGTGGGAGGGAAACAGCAAAATAAGACCCTTTGGAAAACCTCACCACTGTTAGGAAATGCTTCATTTGTTTGGACCTTAAGCAGGATGTATTTTGTGTTTAACACCTTGCTAGATGTCAAACAATTAATGACTGCCTTTGGGAAATTGAACAGTGTTTTCCATGATTCCAAACTGCCAAGTGCTGCAAAAAGTCATCTTTATTCTACTAGTTATGTTATATGGTTGCAAATCATGATCTACCATGATCTCAGAAGAACTAGAACTAAAATGACCAGTAGGTCAAAGGGAATAAACAAAGTAAAATATATCACCAGAAAACTTACACAAGGAAAAGGATGGAGAAGACATTATTGAGGGAATGTCTGGCTAGAAGAGGAGAAGTAGGTGGCAAAGATGAAAGACAAAATAGACAAAAATAGTACTTTGTAGCCCCTAGATACTAAAAGATCAAGAGGAAGGCATGGCTAAGAACAACAGGGAACGAGAAAGCACCAAGGGATCAGTGGAGAGTTGTGCTCGCAATAACAAAATCCATCAAATAATCAAAGAGATAATAAGGATAACTGGTGTTTTAAAAAATATATATACTTTATTGGAGTATTTGTATCCATTTCAGCAGCATTAGGTACTTGATATCAAATGCTGGGATATGGATGAAAATGTAAAATGTAAGTCTGTATGATTAATATAAAAGTATATCTCATAAACTTGTGCTTCATTATACAGCTGAAATAGTTCAAAAAATGAACATAGAAAGGCTTCTAGTGGGTAGGTATTACATCTAAGCTTAATTTTCAAGTTGGTGTGGCAATACAGAAGTGAGATTTATGAATATCAGGGTTTTTTATTGAAAGCTATTTTAGTAGCTCACATTTGTCACAGTGATTTCTTCTTGGTTACATATAAATATCTTTTAAGGGAATATATTTTAGTGAATGCAGTTTATTTCATTCAAGTTACTTCTTGGAAACAGACTTTCATGGATTCCAGTGTCCATAACAGTAATAAATATTCTGGTAAAATTGTCAAGTACATCTGTACCATGAGAAGTTGGGGAAAACAAATAAGAGACTATTGATCCTAACCCAGCCAGGCACTGAAATACTTTGGTGCAAATTATTTTTCAACTTAATATCCATTCATTGAAAATATAGAAGACATTTTATATTTTTACCCCATTTATCATTTTTTTCCTTTTTATTCCTCAACTCCATTTCATGAGATACTTTAAATTAGAGTTTTAGGACCTTCTCTGGCTTTGTTTCAGATGCCTAGGATTATTATTGCCAATCTGCAGAGGCAAAGGTACTCACACTTATGTTTACAGAGCTAAAATTGCTTCCTCAGAATATGCTTATTCCTGTTGATCCTACAATCATTCTGGATGCAAATCCAATAGATTTTTATTGCTAAGCAACTCATGTGATGTCACACTGAGAAAATAATATCAACAGTTTTCTCTGTGAGTGTGTATATGATGGCTAAATACATATCACCACTTACTACCGCAACTATTCTAATACCCTAAAGCAGATGTGGCAGACACACCACTGCTAATCTGAACCAGACTAAAATGTAATTGGAAATATTGAACTAAATAATATCACAATAAATATAGATAAAGTTAATGCAAAACACAGCTAATATTAACAGGTAGTTTTCTAAGTCAATAGGCAGTTTGCAAGTATGGTTTAGGAAACCTGTCTCTGAGTTTGACATCACTGACCTAAAGGTTAGCATGAGGGGATGTCTAACATCCATGAATAAGAAGAATTGTGCAGGTGTAGGAAGATCCAGTAAAAGACCAATTTATTAAAGCAGCTTCCTTTGACTTCTCACTGGCCCCTTTCTTCCTCCCTACCATGTCCTCTGTTCTCTAAGTCAAAGAAAGTAAGACCATAGTGCACAGGATAAAACAACAACTCTAGAACTTTAAGTGAATGACTTTCCTCATTTGTTAATGCTAATGTTCCCTACTCTTTCCCCTTTTGCAACAATGATCAAGAGAATTTTAAATTTAGAAAAAAAAAGGAATAGTAATAATCAAAATAATAGCTACAATTTATATAGTAGATATTCTGTGCCAGGCTCCTTATAATTATTATTTTATTTGATATTCACAACAACCCTGGGAAGTGGGTACTATTAATATCTTTGTTTTTCAGACGAGGAAACTAAGACAACTGGGAAGGGACAATCTAAAAATAGAGGGGGAAAAAAACACAACAAAAAGCTAGATCTACCAAGGCAGATTCCCCAAACGCTAAGACGTATAAAGTAGGAAGGAGAAACTCAGCAGATAGGACCGGTAATTGAAGGGAGACAATGCTAAGGAGTCAGTAATATAAACTCTGAAAGATGAACTAGAGACTCTAATGTGAGGGGCCAAATTTGACCTTAAAAGTGTCACCAAACTTTTTTTAAATGGAATATGGATCTGCATCCTTTATTTATTAATAATAATGGCAAATGAGAAGAGCCAGGGCCCTCAGAGCTCGAAATAATGATAATAACATATTGGGTGTTTATATAGCATTGTAAGGTTTGTAAAGCACTTTGCAAGAATTATCCTATATGATACTCACAACAACCTTTTGGTATTATTTCAATATCTAGCTCTTCTCCCCAAGTATATGGTAATATATGCAAATTCCTCTTTTCTTTCTAGAAGAGTTAACATCAAACTATCAAACATAGGGCTTCCAGAGATTGAGATGCAGAGATGGAAGTTTTTTAGGAGATAACCCTTTTCTCTTTTGAAAACTGGATTGGAAAACTCCCTACTTTCTAGTACAGCCCCCTTCATAGGTTCACGTGGCTAACTGTACATGTGCCCCAAATCCAGAAACTTGAGGTACAAGAAAGGGCAATGTTCTACTATAGCCATGGTTGCTGCAATCTTAGCAGTTGAGAGAATCATCGCATATTGGTCACTGGGGAGGTGGAAGGGGACAGGATATGTCAAGGCACAGGTGCCCCATAAAGACCAAAGGCCATCAAATACAAGTATGTATTTGGTGAAAATAACCTAACTCATTTTATGATTGAAGCAACTGAGGCTCAGGAACACTGAATGGCTTGGGTCTCCTTACTCTAAGTTTAGGGTTACGGCTTTTCCTACTACATTCATATCTGGACAAGGTGTTGAAGGAAGGACTAGAACCTCTGGTGGAAGGGCTTGCCAAACCCTCTTCAGGAATGCTCATCAATCTTTGGCACTCAATTCTCACCTGTGGCTCCAAGAAGCTGTGATATGTACAGCAGCCACACTCCAGTAAATGGTCTCAGTAGATGGGCCAAATCAGGTTGAGGGTAACCAACGGGTCTCAAACCCATTTCTACTCCAAGTACGGGAAAACTTCCCCCAGTGGAATGGGTGAATGAGAACTATTTGTTCCAATGACCATGAAGGTGGCTGAAACAGGCGTTGTGGACCACTTAGCGCTTGGTCAAATATTGAAGATGTCAAGGCTATCTACTGCTTCCTGAACTATTGCTAGCTATCTTGACTTTACTATTGCCACTGGACTTTGAAGACTCTGGGAGTGGGAGGTTAATGACTGTGCAAATCTGCCTCAAATTAAATTCAGGAATAAGTCAAAACATCACCTCTTGATATCAGTGGTCCCTTCCAAAGGAAAGGACAAATATCAACATGCCTATAAAAAAGAGCCCATTTATAGAAAAGTCCCCACTGAAGTGCCTACTATACACCATACACTGTGCAAGTTAATTTGAGAAGAGTTTCTGAAAAGCATAGGTCTATAGAAAAAAGAATTAAAATAACCACCATCATTACTGTTAACACATCTCTTTATGTATGAACTTACATTTAGGAATTTGGGATGAAGAATTTACAAACAGATGATCATTCTGCTTCAACTATAAAGTCTCTTTCATTTAAAATAACATGAGCATGATGAGTTTAAGTGAATAGCTCAAAAGTTCCAGAAGTAAGTAAGGATCTAACTTTGAATTGTATAAAAGTATACTAAAAGTTTAAAGTTGTGAAGATGTATATTGCTTATGGCTTAAGAGGAATAAGGGTTAAATGGCTACTAAGAAGCCAGTTAAACCAGCTACGTTGTAACATCTGATCCCTTTACCACCATATCAGATATGTCAGTTCTTGAGAACCTTCCAATTTAAAGAATCTCATTTTTTTTCTGTACAGTTCAACTTCCTTGCTTCTCAAAGGAAACGTAATGAATTTATACAACCTAAAAGTAATCCACCAAATGTGTATAGAACCCAGTAAGAAAACGTTTAAAAATAATTTAACAAGGAATTTTTTTTTCCTTTTAGCTCAGTTAAGTGAGATCAGCTACAGTTTCCTTTCTGTCTCAGTAACTTTCTAATGGATGATCTAAATATAACTGGAGTAAATCTCATAAACCTATTAACCTTAAGCCTGTGTGATCATCACAATTTAGCATGAAGGGATTATTAGGATAAGGACCATTTGATTGTATTACATTTTTACAAATGTAGGAATCCTCTGAACATTTTATTTAACAGGGAATCTATATTTATAGCTAACTAGACATTAGAAAAGCCATTAAAAATAGCTTTTTTTCTTTATTTTTCAACTCAGAGCCACAAAAGAGAGTGTTGCATAATGTATAGTGTGTAACTTAAGAGAAGAACCTGAAATTGAATTCTACTTTAGATGGCATGACCCTAGGCAAGTCATTTAAACCAATCTGGCCTCTAAAATGGTGATAATAATGGCACCCTACTAAAGGGTTGTTAAGAGGACTGAATGAATTCAGATCATGGATATAAAGCTCTTTACAAACTCTCAATGGCTTCATGAAAGTTAGTTACTATTAGTGCAATTATGATAATAATGATAACAGTAATAGCTCCTGCCAGAATGCAAACTCCTACTCAGTAGGGAGAGTTTCAATTATTTTATTTGTCTCCCCAGAACCTTAACACATAGTAGGTAGTCAAAAAATCCTTGCTAATTATCATGATAAATAACTAGCTGTAGTCCCATAGTAGCGGCTATTATGATGTACATGAACAAAAATGCATAACTGAATATTCTACACAGCAAATAGAGCCCTTCTTATCGTTAAACAATCCAAGAAGTGGAGGAAAGCGTCCTGGATAAGTACCCAAGAGAGAACTGGGACTGAATTCTGGTGCAACAGCTCTTAAGTAGGTGACCTTGGGAAAGTCACTGAACCTTGTCAAGATCATCTGGAAAAAGAAGATACCATTAATGAGCTTAACTACCTCATTAGAAGAAAAGTACTCGGTAAATTTCCCAGTGTAGAAGTCCCAACTATTTTTCTAGCAACAATTCTGAAAATGTCTCCTCTAAGTCCCTTTCTAATTACTCATGGATTTCACAAATATTCTGCTAGTGAAATTAAAAAGGATTCTTAAGGGTAAAATGTTCTCTTTGTTGGAGGGGTGGGTAGCTCTCCCCTTATAGTTATCCACCGCTTCCCACGGTGAAGGAACACCATTGTGCTCCTCTTAGGGACTGGGAAACGAGTGGGTGGTTGCATGGAGGCAGCTTTACATAGTGAGGATAATTGCTAAATTCTGCCTTTCAATTACCTAAGCTTACATCTGTACTTTCCGATCAGCCTGACAAAGCTAGGCATCTGCATTTTTAAAGTTGGCTTCTGCTGGGAGTTGCCCCATCAGTAACCTTCTTTTGCTAATGGGTACAGGCCAAGGACTCTGACTTAGATGGGACAAGAAGACATCTCTTGTACAAATATGCTTGACTTTACAGTTGCCTGAAAATCAGGAATGGAAATGCATTTCATGTTTTTAAAAAGTCTCACACTGTTGAAAATCAGAAAAATTGCTGCATTCTTATAACTAGGCATTCCAATGAGATTTGGGCTTCTAATCTGATTGGGGCATCACATTTATCACATCTAGAAGGAGATAAGATATGAAGAATGACAGATGCATGCTTTTTTTGTCTCTCTATCTTAAGCACCTAGCATGGAGGAAGTGCTTAAATGCCTATTAAATGGACAAATGAGCATAGATAGATAAATAGAATTCAGTTGTATTGAAAGCTTAAGGCCAACAGATAACTGAGAAGTCATCTGCACATAGAGGGAAGCAGAGAAATTATAAGGGCCTAGAGGTCATACATTATTGATTGAGAGCTGGGTGGGGCCTTAGACTTCAGGCCCAATCCTCTCATTTTACACGTAAAAATTTTTACATTTTACAAGAAAAGTTAAATGGCTTTTCCAGAATCACACAGTTAGTAAAAGGGTTGGAGGCAGGACTGGAATTCATTTTGGGGTGGAGACCACTTTAATTAATAAAATGCTTCTTAGTTAGATCTATGGATTCACTTGGAGCCAACACTGTGATGTTTCTGCCAAGAAATGGAATGCCATTTTAGAATGTATGAATACAAGCGTGAATAAAAGTCCTGACTGCGAAAGGTCAATATCAGATCAGTTGCTGCACTGGATACACTGGACTTGAACACTGTGTTCAATTCAGTCTACCTGCATCTTAAGAAGGGCACTGATGAATTGAAATGCATCCAGGAGGGGAACCTGGCAAGCAAAGGATCACAACCTCATGGATCAATGAATTAGAGGTGGGGAAAGGAACTTAAATGTCATCCAGTTCAGCCCTTTTATATTAAAGAAGAAGAAACTGAGGGTCAGGTAGTTTAGAAGAGATGACAATTAATGAGTAGAGTCCTATTGGCTAAACTCAGGGGCCGTGACTCTAAATTCAGGCTCTTTCCACTATACCATGGAAACTACATGTCATATGTTTATCCCTTTCTGGCTCCAGTCCAGACTTTCTACACCAATGTATAGTTGCCTCCTCACCCTGGAAGTTCTCTCTGCTTCTGAGGCCCCTTCTTTTGACTGGTCATTTCCTGGAATCTCCATTTTAAGTAAAGTGTCCAGGTCAGACATGTCTTTACTTCTTTCCAGGCTTGACTTTTACCTTTCTAGACTTTCTTCTCCACGACTCTGTGAGGGTATCTCATTTCTACTCCCCAACACCTTTAGTTTCCTTTTATGTTTTGTCTTTCCCCTGTTATAATGTAAACTTCTTGGGGGAAGTAATGATTTCCTTCTATTTTTATTTTTCTCAACCTTTAGAAAAGCACTTGACATATAGTAAATACATTAAAATGCTTGTTGGCTTGATATAAGTGTAAAGGATGTAATCATGGTACGAAAGTGTTTAAAAGGTGTTAATCCATGGTGAGCAAAGTGCTGCTGGTGGGCACTGAATCTCCTTCATCCCTTCCTCTTGCTACTTCCCTTACATATGAAGGAACTGGGAACATTTCATCTGAGTAAACAAGGATACATGGGGAGATGTGCGTTTTTTCTTTCACTGGAATTATTCCAATGGAATAATGTAGAAGGGATGCCTGTATTGGGTGAGAAGTCAGGGCTAAATGAGCAAACCTAAATTCTAGGCTGTAATTTCTCTCCACCAACATGCCAACATCACCCATCTCATTCACTAACTTAGTCTTACAGTAGTTTACTGAAGTCAGAGATAGAAGTAGTGAGAACCACAGTAAAACAAAATCTACAGAGTAATTTGGGAGTGTTTTGGGGACAGAGAATAATAATTTAGAAAATACCTGAGTCTGCTTCTAAAGAAGTACCTTAGGCAATCTGTAAGGTGATGACTACTTCTCTGTTAATTATTACATGTAAATTGTATTAAGTGCTCTCTATAGAATTGTCTAGCTTTCATGAAGAGCTAAAATTAAGGGGGCACCTTAGATGTCTAGGTAGTTAGATGATAGCTTGGTTCTTCAAGTCCTTCTCAAATCTTGAGAAGAGCTGCTTTGGGGAAAAGATGAAGATATCTTTTCTACTCATAGCTTCCTTGCCTCTCTAGGGTCACCAAAGCTCTTCTACACAGCCTAGGGGTAAAGTGGTGGAACTGGAGAGAGATGCATACCCAAGCTACCTCCTTAGCCTTCTCTCCATCTCCCTCTTTCTGATTGCTAGTCTTCAATATTTTAAATGGGGTGCCAGAGAGGTACCCACATTGCCTACTCCAAGTACTGGTATTAAGGGAGATATGGAAAATCTTCTCTGCCCCTTAAACTGCAGATGACAAATTGAATCTCTGATCACCAAAGAGACACATGATAATACAAACTGAGAGGAAAAGAACAGAGTAAAACCTAATCCCATCAATCTGTGATCTAGGGAGAAAGGGGAGCCATATCCTCATTTACTTTTTCATTGGTTTGTGTTCATGACAGCCAGAGATACCAAGACCACATAGCTACTGAGTCAAGGTAGACGCATGATATGATCAGTTGTGTGAGACACAAAAGTCTTATCCCTGTAGCCTCTTTTAAACATGTTCTGGGATGAAATCAGTTTGTACCCAAATAAAGCAGTCTGATCAAAATATTCAGATAGAGCTTAGGTGAGGGGAAAACTGCATGCAAAAACACTTGGACAAATGTTTCTGAATGGAAAGGTCAGGCAAGAACCAAGCTGCTTTTGAGATTACATTATCAGCAAAGATTCCCCAAGTAAGTGAAACATCAATCAAAATAAAGGGTCCTGAGAACACAAGCTGAAAATTGTTTGCCTGCAATTATTCCATTTATTTTTGTGATGTGCTTTTCTGTGACACATCCATCCCAAGAGGATATTCAATTTTCAAGGAAGAAATATAACGTAAAGGGTGTAGAATGTTATTTCAATGCCAGGGATGAAAGTTCATTCTAAGAGGCACAGAAAATAATTATCTAATACAGACATCCCCTACTGAGTTCTTACTTTCTGTTTATCTTTGCCATCCATTTGGCAAAGTAAAAAAGACAAAAAAAGATCTCACACTTCGGTGTCTGGATGATTTGTGCTTTTTTTTTTTTTTGGTAAAACTTATTAAAAAGCTACACAAGAACAAACAAGAAAAGAAAAACTAATTCAAAACTAATTCATTTTTTTAAAGTCCTCTACTAAAAAAATAATTTACTTGCAAGAAGCATGTCTTCTTTTTCCAGTAAGGCACATAACTGTATGCTGCTCTTCATTAATAATTAGGTATAGACTTATACAATTGATATCATATTGCTTGCCTTCTCAATGGGTGGGGGAGGGATGGGAGAAAGCAGAGAATAACTCAAAATTTAAAAAAAGGTTAAAAATAAAAAAAAAGTAAACAAAAACTATGGAGTTTCTTTTTTTTAATTAATTTATTTTTAGTTTTCAACATTCATTTCCATAAGATTTTGAGTTCCTAATTTTCTTCCCAAGTCTCTCCTCTCCACTAACCCCAAGACACCATGCATTCTGATACCCACTTTTCCAATATGCCCTCCCTTCTATCACACCCCTCCCTTCCCTTATCCCCATCTCTTCTGTTTTCTTGTAGGGCAAGACAGATTTCTATACCCCATTACATGCATTTCTTATTTTCCAGTTGCATGTAAAAACAATTTTTAACATTCATTTTTAAGTTTTGAGTTCCAATTTCTCTCTCTTCCTCCCTCCCCATCCATCTCCACTGAAAAGGCAAGCAATTCAATATAGGTTATGCATGTGTAGTTATGCAAAAGACTTCCACAAAAGTCATGTAGTGAAAGACTAACTATATTTCCCTCCATCCCCCATTTATTCTATTCTCTCTTTTGACCTTGTCTCTCCCCAAAAGTATATACTTCTAATTACCCTCACTCCTATTTGCTCTCCCTTCTATCACCCCCCCACACCCTACTTGTCCCCTTCTCCCCTACTTTCTATAGTGCGAGATAGATTTTCATATCAAATTGAGTGTGCATGTTATTTCCTCCTTAAGCCAAATGTGATGAGAGTAAGCTTCACTTTTGCCCCTGCTCATCTTCCCTGTTTTCCCCTCCATTGAAAAAGCTTTCTCTTGCCTCTTTTATGAGACATAATTTGCCCCATCACATTTGTCTATTTCTCCTCCTAATACATTCCTCTCACATCTCTTAATTTTATCTTTTTAGATATCATCCCTTGAAGGGAGTTTCTTAAAACTAGTGATGATGTTGATGTCCCCTGATGGCTGACCATGAGATCTTACTGTGGGTGGTCTACTACCTTGCTGGTCCAAAGAGATCTTACCATACTCCACTCCCTTCCTGGTCCAATGTTTCCCACTAATATTGTGCATACATAGACTCCTCATGCTTCACCTTCAGAAAGAAATTCACAGCCACTTTTTAAGGGGTTTTTTATTGCCTTCCCTCTAAACCTGCCCTTTCTTTTGACAACATTCATCCAGTCTGCTGTATTCAGAACCTCTTTATTATTTTTTACTCTTTTCCCTTCTTCAGTTCTTATCAGTTACTAAGCCCACACGCTAAGTTCTATTCCTAATATTACTCCAATCATGACAGCCTACCTGGACTTTTTTAGAGGACCATGGATACTCTACTTCTTACCTCTCCTGTCTCTTCTAATTCATCTTTTATGTCACTTTTAGACATCTTTCTTTTGTATCTCCTTGCATACCTCTTTTGCTTGAAGTCTTTTAATGGCTCCCAACTGCCTACCAGGGCAACTAAGTGGAACCGAGGATAGAAAGGAAGACTCATCTTGCTAAGTTCAAATCTTGCCACAGATATTTACTAGTTGCATGACCCAGGGCAAGTCACTTAATCCCTCTGTGCCTCAGTTTCCTAATTTGTCAAATGAGCTGGACAAGGAAATAGCAAACCATGCCATTATCATTGAAAAGAAAATCTCAAAATGGAGTCACAGAGAGTTGGATAAATGAAAAAATGACTGAACAAAAACAAAACTGCCTACCAACTAAACTTATAGGTCTTTACCTTGAAATTTGGGACATTCAAGTGACTGGAACTATTTATTCTTCCTTATCTCATTATGTTGTAGTTGTGGTTTAGTCATTTTAGACAGTACACACACACAGACACACACATACACTCTTACCTATTCATAAACCATAAAATGAATTATAGAAAGGACTGTGTCCTGTCAAAGGGATACCTACCAATCCTAACCTATAGCATAAGCAGCTTCTTTACTGATTAAAATGTGAGAGAAATGCATCACCAGCTATAAGTATAGTCAGAAAAGTGAGAATTTCTCAATAGGTAGGACAAAGCAAACCTTTTAACAATCTTAGGGAAACAGACTCAAAGAGTGAGAAGCAAAAAATATATATTAAATGAAGAAAAGTTTACAGCAGGAACAGAGCAAGACATATGGGAAGTTAATGATTCAATAGAATTGTTCATGAAATTAATACATATATTAAAAGAGGAAGCAATGATGCTTAGTAAGCTTCTTCAGAGTATTCAGGAAAAGGGAAAACAGTGACAGGTAACATGATCAAAAATAACATAAAAAAGCAGAAAAGATCTGTTATTGTTCTACCCAGAAACAGCATGGCTTCCCTTAGTTTCTTCCAGTTAACAATTAATACTCTAACCAGAGGCTTTTTCAGCTATGTCAAGCTCTCTAGAAACATAATAGAGACAAGCTGAGAGTTCTCCTTTCTCAAGTGCCTGAGGTAGTCCTCTGCATTCATCACATATTTAATAAAGGTTTTTGGAATGGAATTTAATTGGAAAGCACAGACACAGGCTTGTAAGGAAGCCTACAGGAAATTTAAGAGCACTTCCTCAAGGTCCTCAAGCCTCCTTCTCAGAACAGTATCACTTCGGGTGAAAGAAGAATAAAGGTTTAGGGGCACACATACCTTTTAGCACAATCTAGGGATCTCTGCCTGAGTATAACAGAAAGAAAACCCCAAGACATAAATAGAGATGGACCGAGAGATGAGCCAGAGGACTGAATCAATGTTTAGTGGCCAACAATTTATGACCTTTCTCCATTGGGACACATAATTATGTTGTGAATTACCCCAGGACACAGCCTAATGACAATGGAGAGAACAGGTATTCATAATGAAGCTTAGAATTAAAGAATGTATCATTCTATTTGGGACTTATGGTGATACCCCACAAGCTGAAGATATCTATACATGTATCTAGATAGATATATAAAGCTATAATATAATTATATCTAGATAAAATGTATAGCTTTGACATAGTTAATATATAAATCTATGAACAGGGAGGTAGAAAGGAAGGGAGGAAAATGAGAAAGAGAGAAAGAGACAGAGAGACAGAGAGATACAGCCAAGTAGCACAGTAGAGCAAGAATTAACCATAAAGCCAGGAAGACATGGGTTCAAGCCCTACCTCTCACATATACTGGCTGGGTGATCTTGGGCAAATCTCTTAACCTCCTAATGCTTTAGGCCAAGAGTCAGTAAGCTATTTCCCTGTCTCAACATCTGTCAAAAGCCTGTTTGTATCATCTTCAAAACTAAGGACTTTTTTTTGCATTTAAAAAATAACGTTTTATAGCATTTAAAAATGTAAAAGTCATTCTTAGGTGTACAAAAACAGTCGGCGGGGAGAGAGGGGATCTGGATTTGATCCTCAGGCTATAATTTGCTGATCTCTGCTCTAGAAAATTTTCTAAGGTTATAAGTTGCCAAGAAGGTTTCTTTACCTTGAGATTCCCTACATCAATGAAATCACAAATTATACAGATGCACATGTTATGTTATATTAATATATTTGCACATGTATGAATATATACGTGTATATATGCAAATAAATACATCTATGTCAGTGGATAGAGCACTGGATCTGGAATAAGGAAGATCTGAGTTCAAATTTGGTTTCAGACACTAATCAAGTAATCCTGGCTAAGTCCCTTAACTTCTGTTTTCCTAAATTAACTGGAGAGGGAAAAGGAAAATCACTAGTATCTTTGACAAGAAAATCCCACTGACAGTATATTCCATGAAGTCAGGAAGAATAGGACATGACAGAGTGGTTGAACAACCATATGTGTGCATTTATATATGCATACACATATATGTATATATGTGAGTATGTGTGGGCTGAAGGGGGACACAAAAACGAGGGCACAATTATACCTTATATAGTGCCTAGCATAACAGATGAATGGAGTCATGCCCCTCAACAGACTTTTACAATGATGATGATGCCTAAATGTTTAAATGCCTAAATTTCAGAAGTGTCCCCACCATTTTTGCTCTCATCTCAGTCCTTCCCCATCTCCCTCAAGATGCTGCTCCACTAATTATCCCCTCTCCTGAATCTTCAATCTTTCCCTCTTTGGTTAGTACTTTGCTCTTTGCCTATAAATATTCTGTAATGCTTTCAGCCTAGAAAAGACCTTCATGAGGCCCTGCTAATAACTTCTTGGACTACCAACGTCCCTCTTGTCTGTCTTTAGCTATGAAACCTTCAGAAAGAGTATTTTAAATCATTTGTGACTGGATGAATGGAGCAAGCATGTATTAAGTACCTACTGTGTGCAAGGTGCTTCTCTGAGTGCTTTATAACTATTATCTTACTTGACACTGCATAGCTATAGTAAGGATCTGGGGTCATTTTTGAATAAAGATCTTTCCATATTCCAGGTCTAGCTCTTTAACCAGTATTATCCAAAACCCTGTTGTGGGATCATAAAATTAGAGCTGGAAGAGACTGCAGAAATCCTCTAGACCAACCTCTCATTTTATAGTTGAAGCAACTGATGCTCTGATACTTGTCCAAAGTCACACAGTTAGTAAGTGGCAGAGATAGGTTTTGAACCTACATCTCCTTATTCTAAAGCTGCCATTTTTTCACTCCTATGCTTGTCTTCAAAAGTCACCCTTCAGATGCCACTCACATTAGCATCAAAATATGTTCTCCAAAAATGTATTCACAGTAAGTTCTAAGAATGTGTTAACAATTTGAAAGCAAAACATTCCTTGAGGAATGACTCAAGCTAAAGGAAGAAAACATCAACAAGAACATTTTAGCCAATAAATATTCATTGAGTGGGAAGCATTTAGAAAATATCTTGGGCACTCTCTTCTTGAAGTCATATCTCTTGGTGCATGTATATCTACTTGAATTCCTCCACCTTATCCACAAGAATAACAAGAAAAACTTTATTTAATTCCTTGATAAAATTCAGATATTCTGTGGCCAAAACATTCCTTGATCTACTAATATACCAGCTTACTCTGGAAAATGGGACTAATACCTACCTTCCAGGGTTCTCCTAAGCATGAGAACTTAGCACAGTACCTGGACACAGCAAACACTATATAGATGGCAGTTATTATTATTAGCTCAGTCAAAAAAAGAAATGAAATACTCTTGAATGACTTGTTGATGAAATTATTGGATAGTCATTCTTTTCTTACCACTAACTTGGGGTGAGACAGCAGCCAAACTGCTTGGTCTACATAGGCCTCCTATTTTCTCATCTTTAAGATGAAAGGGCTGTATTACACAATTTCAAAGTTCTTTACAGATACTAATTCTTTTATTTATCCTTTCCCAAATTCCTATACAACTTGAATAGTTTCTGAGTAGTTTTTACATGATCCACAAATATAAAACAAAATATTACAATAGGAAATAACTGCTACAATTTGAAATGAATACTTTCTATTCTTTCAATTCATCTTGGAAAGCAAGAGGAATCAGTAGAAAAGAAATATTGAACTCCTGTCACTCACTTGTAGAACATAATTATTATATCTTCATTTTAAAATAGCTAAAAACAGAAAATGAAATATGAATTACACAACTTAGGGATCCAATTACAAGAAGGAAAAAATATATGGCAACAGACAGCCTATCCCTCACTGTCCTTAACAGGAGTTTGAAGATCCTACTGATCTAGACTTTAATGTTTGGCGTGTTGTATTTTATGATGTAATATAATTACAGTTATTCCTCCCACCTCCAAACTTTACTGTCCAGCACTCTACACATCCTATAAATGACATCACTTAGATTTATAAATAATCATGTGATGTCTCACTGAGGCACATTTAAATTTTTTTAAAGTATTGTATGCTATTACACACAGATTTGTGACTTTTTTTTTTAATACATAGAGCCAAGCTCTCCAATTGGATATTAAATCCTTTAAATGTTAAGCCTCTTAGGGCAGCCAGGTAGCACAGAAGATTGAGAGCTGGGCTTAGCCAGAATCAAGAAAAACAGAGTTAAATTAACTCTGGTTCCTAACACTTACTAGGGATGTGACCCTGGTCAAGTCAATTCACCTCTATCTGCCTCAGTTTTCTAAAAAATGTGGATAATAATAACTGCCCCTCGGGGTTGTTATAATGAACAAAGGACATAATATTTGTAAAGTACTTGGCACAGTGCCTGGCATACACTGTTGTTGAATTGTTTCAATTGTGTCTGACTCTGTGACCTCATGTGGGGTTTTCTTAGGAAAGACATTTACTGGCTTGACGTTTCCTTCTCCATCTCATTTAACAGATGAGGAAATAAGATGTAAATAGGCTTTAGTGACTTGTCCAGGGTCACTCTGCTAGTAAGTGTCTGAGGTCAGATTTGAACTCAGGAAGAGGTTTTCCTGACTCTAGGCCCAGCACTTTATCCACTGTACCCCCTAGCTGCCCCCCAAAACACACCATAGATACTTAATAAAGTTTTTCCTTTCTTCCTTTTGACTTTCTATATCCCCAGAACCTCACAAAGTTCCCTGGAAATTTCACATAGTTTCACATGAAATAGTTAATAAATGCCTATAGATAATGATAATATACATGCAAAATACAAATGTAAATATTGCTTTTTAAATCACCAAAGCAAAATACAAAGTCTAATGATTATTAGATGAGGGCTATTCTAAAACAATGTTATTTAGCGGTTTCCTCAAGGGCAAACATTTTAAACACTAAAAGGGCATTTCAACATATGTTCAAGTAAAATGGATACTTCTGGGAAAAAATTCATTAGGGCTACTGTCATCTGGGGCCATGTAAGCCCCTGGAAGCATTTGTAGTAATTTATCTTTTCCTTTTCATTCACAGAAAAATATTGGGAAACTTCTAATGATTAAAAAAAAGCAAATATTCAAAAATGAATAGTAATTAAAATAACACTAATAAGCACTTATGCCTGTTCTTGGTTATCTTTTTTTCATACTCTGGTACTTTTGGTATGTCTTTATATTCTGAAGAGGAAGGTAGCTTTTTTCCCCTCCACATTTTCCTCTTTGATAATGATGTCAAAAAAATTAAGACATCAATCTTCTGTAGGATTTCTATCTGTTTTGATAGCTCCACCCCAATGATTACTTTAACAGAAACTATTAAGAGAGTAGATTGTACTTTGTACAATTAAAGCCTGGAAAGCAATCTGTCAACTCAATTCCAAGGATCTACAAGGATGTAAGTGAAATGATTTTCTCCAGTGAGTATCCAAATGCCTATGAAAAGTTTGGATCCATCCTCTGGAACTTGCTTTTTCTTGGGTGTTAATTATTTTGAGAGTAGGAGAGGCAGGGATATTATAATTCGGATCCCTAAGAGCACTTTGACAAAGAGAACTTATATTCACTGCATTCACATGCTGTATTTTGTGGTGTCATTGAAGGAATGCAACATTAAATTTTTACATTTGAGTCCTTTTCAGGAAGGGACTCAAATCAGCACAGAATCTATTATCCTTCATAAGTTTTATGTGACCCAAATGATAGTGTCATATTCTGTGGCTGCTAAAATAGGAGCCATTTAGGTCCTTTCCAAAAGATTTGCATATAAAGTTTATCCTTTCACTAATGACTAAAATCATTCTAACAGTCTATGCTTAAAGGACAATGGATACAAGATTGCTTTGGTTACAGATATTTCCATGCTCATTTTGCTCATGATACACTGTGGGATTCATGCTCTACAAACACAAAATAAAATGTTGCACATTTTACTAGGCTATGTTGTGGGAAGACAGATTGAATGTGCCTAGGGATTGTTTTATTGTATACAGGACAAGAAGAACTTTCCCTCACAGTATTTCTATATCATGAAAATCTACTACATTCTTACTATACAGCTTAGGAATGGCTAAAAGTAGGTGTTTTGTTGACCATTATATAAACTTTTTAAATTGTGTTGATATCCTGTGATGTAGTACAAGGAGTACTACATTTTCAGTGAGGACAATGGGAGGAATGGCCAACTCCAACTCTACCCTCTATTATTTGTGTGACCTTATTTTTAGCAAGTCGACTTAAGCATTCAGGACATCAGGTTTCTCACGGATCAACTGAGGAAACCTTCCACAATAAGAAGGTTACACCAGATGATCTCTAGGGTCCCTTCCATCTCTAAATCTAGGATCCTATGAGTTTTCCCACCCACTGCCCTGCTTTTTGGGTGGGTGAAGGAAGGTAGAATAATTTCATGATCAATGCTAAAGGCTATGAAATAGGTAACTTCATTGTTTAATTGACGGTTCTTCCATCAAAGTAGGAACTGCTTTACTGTGATGTCATCTGATGATTTATTCTGCCTTGAATGGGAAAGACTCAGGTGGAAATAAGGATTCATATGCAGTGGATTGAAACATATGACTACTCCTTACATATCCACAAACTACAAGTGTTTATACAATGTAATTTTCAGACTCTCAATGTATTGATCTGCTGTGTCAAATTTTTTCCTCTTCTTTTGGCTTTTGTCTTAAAATAAATTCTTTCTGTCATATGGGATAGCTCTCTGGGAAGGGAAGAGGAAAGGATATCAGGAGAAAATAAAAAAACAAAAAAATTAAAAACTTGTTTTTTAAAATTTTATCCATGGATTTTGGGGTAAGCAAAAGTGGCCACATTAATATTATAAGATTTAGAATTAAATAGGGGTTCTTAACCTTCTTCAGATGTCTGGAGTCTATGGACTTTTCGTAATGATGCTCTTAAAAGTACAAAATAAAAATATATAGAACTTAAATCATATTAAAATAAGTTATTAAAAATATAAAAAGTTCCTAGGTCCAAGGTTAAGAACTTCTGTCTAAAAGGCACCACAGAAACCATTTAGTTGAGCCCTTTAATTCTAGACATCAGAAAATGGATCATTTTAGCACTAGTATTAAATAGCAGCCACAATTAGAACTCAGGTCCTATAACTCCAAATACAATTGTGTGTGCATATATGTGTGTGTGTGTGTATGTGTGTATGTGTAACTAAGGACATGTATTAGAGAAACAGATGCTAAAGGTTAGCGATGAAACTTGTAGACATGGAGCAGGAGAAAGTCTATAAGCCCACATTAGACAAAAATCTGGCTATTACTATGCTAATCAGCGAAAGACAAGTTTTCTATGGATGAGAAACAAGCTTAGGTCATGGCAATATGACTGGAATCCTCAATATTAGCTCATCTAAACAATGAATGCCTATAAAACAGAAAGACTAAGTATTTTTTCAAGTGTACTTGAAATATTTTCACCTGAACTGAGGGTCAATGTTATCTGAACTAGTTAGTAGGAAAGGTCTGGAGAGAAAAATGTGGTTAATTTTCTATAGGTACAGACTTGACACCACAAAAACACATGACAGATTAGTGGTTTTTTTTAAAGAGTCCTTTCCAATGAGCAACCTTTTAATTTTAGATCATCAAAGTTAAAAATCACAGAATTTTATGTAATTTTAATGCCTTTTAAAATTTAACCTTAATAAAATATTTTATTTTTTTTAATCACATGTAAAATATTTTCAACATTCTTTTTTCAAATTTTCTCCCTCCTTGCTTTCCCCTCATTGAGAAGGCAAGCAATTTCATGTAAGGTATACAAGTATAGTCACACAAAACACTTTTCCATGTAACATATGCAATGAAAGAAAACACAGACAAAAAAACGAAAATTTTTAAAAGATATCTTCGATCTGCATTCACATTCTGCTAGCTCATTCTCTGGAAATGGACATTTTGTGCCTTTCTTTAAGAATTTCTTCCCCTCCTCCTTTATTTCTTTAGTTTATCCAATCAGTCATACCACATTATTTTCGCTTTTTTCAATTCAATTAAAAACATACTGTGCTTGCTATGTACAAGGTAGTGATGGATGCTAAGGATACAAAGATGAAAAATGATAAAATCTGTGCCCTAAATGACCTGAAAAATCTAATTAGTAGTCAATAACATGTAGAAAAATAAACATCATATAAGGCAGAATTGATTAGAGCAGACAAAGTGCTATGAGAAAAGTTGAGAAGGAAGAAATAACTTTCATATGTGGGGATGAGTCTTTATGGATGAGGTGTCAGATAAACTAAGTCTTGAAGGGAGGAAATCATTTTAAGTGAACATCAGGAGACAGAGGTTCTAACCAGTGGTATGATGGTAAAAATTTAACAACCAGGTCTCTAAAAAAAAAAACAGATGAATGACATACTTTTAAGTTTAATGTGCATCACTGACATTTTCTCCATCACTTTCTTAAGTGTAGACAATCAATGAAACTGTAAAGTGAGCCCTGATTTACAACCTTTGCTGAAAGTAAAAGCTGATTCCAGCAACTGCCCTCATTGCATAGATGGAAGATAGACTACATGAATGTACAAAGGAGGGAGGTGGCAGGATGAGGTCAAAGGACAATCAGGAGACCTGTTGGAACTCTATGTCTAAAACATAGACTAGTGAGGAAAATGGAATAAGGCTTAAAAAAGAACAATGGATCCAGAATATGATTTCATTCTATCCTAAAAACAATGGGAGGCACTGAAGGTTTTGGAGCAAAAGAATGATGTCAGACCTTTCTGATAGGAAGATTATTTTGGCAACTGGGGGAAGGATGTTCCAGAGAGGAGAAACACTAAAAGAATCATAAAATCTTGGAGCTGGAGGGGACCTCAGAGATCAGATCAGTATAAGAACTCCACCTATAACACACTCAGGAATGTTCATCTAGCAAATTCTTGAGGACTTCCAGAATAGGGGAAATCATAACTTCCTGAAGCAACCATTTAATTCTAGGATACTTCTAATGGTCAAGAAGACGTTTTTGATGATATTCAGAATAAATTTGCCTCTGCAACACCTACCCATTTCCCTGCCTTCTTTTATACTCTAAACCCAAGAATCCCTAGAGAAGTTGGGCTGCACATCACATTTTGCTACTTTAGTATACTCAGGTACCAACTCTTCTGAAATAAGAATAAAAAATACATATATAAAGGGTAATATTAAACTATCTTAATGTCTGTCTCTGTGTATACATATATACATATACATATTTATGTATATATACACACACCTACATATATATACGTATATATGTAGGTGTATGTATCTCACACACAAACATACACATAATTACAACGGTAGTAGCAGAATATTTCCTACTCAGATAACACAGTCAGTATAAAAAGTAACTTGAATCTAACGCATCATTCTTGTCCTATTTCCATTTTAAATGTATAAAGAATATATTCATAGGGACCAAGTACATGTAGGTGCTGCTATCTTTCATGTATCCCACTAGGAAAATGCTAATCGACAATGAATTTAAATGGCTTATGCTTTCAAAGCTAAAAAGGTTTACTTTAAAAAATTTATATGCCATATAGTATGTATACACTATGCATGCATTTTCCCTTCTGTTGATAACATGTTTCAAAATTTATTATCAGAATTAGCATTTCTGGTAATCTTTCCATAATTATAGCTACAAATAAAGTATTCTTGTAACACATTCATATTTGTGCTGCAAAATTTGTTAAAACCTTATACCAGTGAGAAGAATGATTATCATCTTTCTGGTTTACCCCACCTTGTCTTGGCAAGTATATTTGCAATTCCTGTATATTTCTGTTCATTTGAATGCACTGGAACAAGTGGGTTATTAACACAATCTGGGCAATTCTTTGCTAGTTATATTTTCTTTCTTTAAAAGAAGAAAAGGCATTCTAAGAAACACATTGCTTGGCCTTGAATCTGCCTCTAAAAACTAATTCATGAGGATTGGTACTAGGATGATAATTTCCTACTGCACTTGTTTCTGAAATACCAAGGTAATGTTCTCCTGCTTGGAAAAAGAGCTTATTAGATGCCTTCAATCCAGTGTCAAATAAGAATGATCTATATGGATAATAGGTTTCATCTATCCTCCTTTTGTTTTCACTGAAGAGTAACTGGTATTAATGGAAAGGGAGAAAAAAAATCTGTAGCCAAGGATTTCATGCAATGAAAAAGGAACATGAACGGGGATTCTCCTTGGATATCTCCCATTTTCTCAGGAATGATCATGTGCCTGCCCTAAATAGGTAAGAACAGAGGTCCTGTGGATATCCTTTCACTTAAGTCAAGCTGCCTTTAGCACTGTGAAAGCTGTTTCATATAAATTAAATTCAGTTTGTTAATGGTCAAGTTTTCAAGTCTAGGGAAAGGTATGGATCTTTAAAAAAGACTCTCAGCAAGACTACGAAAAACAGGAAAACAAACAAACATAACTTAGATAGCAATGGCATTTCCTCCTGGTTACCCTAACTGAAGATTTTTCCAAATCAGGCAATGGACAGAGTTTTCCTCTTGCATGACAGCACTGCATTTTCTTCAAAGATCAACCCAAGAACCATACCTAATGGGCTAAGGATTTTCTACTTGGAGATATCCTAATAAGCTCACAGCTGTGTAGAACAGGCACAGATGTTTTAATTTTAGTTTTGCCTACCAGCAGTAGAGTTTGAGAGTGTGAGTGTGTTGGGGGGGAGGGGAGGACTGGAAGGGGAATGGTAGGCAGGGTGAAGGTTAGATAAATTATAAGGAACTGCTGCTCAGAGAAAAATAAAATATAATGTACTTTCACTAATCTGCCTCTTCAACAATCTGAGAAAGGCGGTCTTTTTATTCTAGGTTATTTTTCCCCATAGCTAAGCTGCCAGGATTCTTAGGGGTCTTCTATGATTTTTGAGGACATCCACATAGTCCAGATAAACTCTATGAAATCAATTTAGTAAGGATGATGATTATGAAATACCAGTGGTGTGAGACAAGGTTATATGAATAAAAGAGGGAAAAAGAAAATGGGCCTAAAGTTTATTTAGATAATTAGAGTTTGGTCTAATAATTTCTCATTTTACTGATGAAGAAATTGAAACTCAGAAAGGTTATTTTTATTTTTTTAAAAAGTATGTTTTACATGTTCTTACTCTATGTAAGTCTTTGTATTACATATAGAGGATGCAAAGCAAAACACAAGCAAGCAACATTGTGGATGCCCTTCAATGTGTTTTCAATCTAATGGGGAGGGATGACTTTGATAAAAAAAATAATACATAAATTTCCACTGAGTTCTTTCTAGAATGGGCCCCTTTCCCTCTCCAGAAGTACTTAAATCAATGCATTTGGCCCATGGAAGGATAAAGGTCAGTTCAAAGAAGATAGTAGTTCTGGTGAAAGAGAGGATGTCTCTACTAGGATGAGCACTGTGACAATTTGACAGTATGGGGGAAGAGATGAATACAAGAGATATTGTGGAGATAGAATCAATAGGCTGTGGCAATTGATCGTATGTGAGGGGGGGAGTTTATAGAAAAAGAAGAGTCAAAGGTAATTCTGTATCTAGTTGCTTGGCAGGATGGTGACAGAAAGAATGAAGGGAGAGGTTGAGAGGTGAAAAAGCCTTTGAGGGCGACAAATGTGAAGAGTTAAAGTTGGACTATGTTGGGTTTGAGGTGCTGGTAACACATACAGAAGAGGCACCCAAAAGGCTGTTGAACATGTGGGTATAGTACATAAGGGAGGGCTCAGTGCTTCATACAGAGATTTGGAAGCCATGTGCATATATCATGATATAAACCATGAGGGAGGGTGAGATCATTAAAAGAATGTAGGAGGGCAGGATGGAGTCCTAGGGGATATGAGAACTTGAGAACAGGAAGGTGATGAACCACAAGAATCATAAAGACAGACTGGTTGTACAGGTGGGAGATCAAGGTGATAACAGTATCATGAAAAAAAAGGAGAGGAGAGGGTATAAAGAAGGAGCTGGAAATGAATAATATAGTAAGGTCCCTAGGGAGAGTGGGATGGGATGGGGTTGGAAGAAGAGGTGAAAGGGTCACTTTGAGGATTATAGATTTAAAGTTAGAAGGGATCTCAGTTGTTGTTTAGTCCCACTTCTTCATTTAACCGATGACAAAACCAAAGCCCACAGAGGTGACATGAGCCCAAGAAGACAAAGGGCTTAAGTGTCATATGTGGGATTGTCACTTGGGACTGCTGACCTCAAAGCCATCTATTTTTCAATTGTATTATATGTTGCTACAATATGTATATATATGATCAGAGGAAAAGATGAAAGGACATTTGGAAAAATTAATAATTTCATAGATGTTTGATAGAAGATAAGAGTGTTTCTGATCTCACGAAAGGAGGAGGTAAAGCTTGGGGCCAAAGAGCAGGGTTAGAAAAAGTTTAAAAAGCTGCTGTAGAGAATGTAACATTAAGTCAGTGAGAGATTAATAAGAGAGATAAATGAGAGTTTTATTCATTTAACAACCTTGACTTACCGTGGACCTAGTGGTGATACATGACATTGTCAAACTAGCTTTTTCTCTGTTTCACAAATGAACCTCATTTCCAGTGTCTTCGCCTTTGCAATGGCCTTCTCTGTACCTGGAATGCACTCCCTCTCCTTATGTCTGCCTCAGAAGCTCTCTCTTCCTTTAAGACAAAGCTCAAATACCATCTTCTGCAAGAAGCCCTTCTTAATTTCCCCCAACTGCTACTGGCTTCCCTTCTAAAATACCTGGTATTTAACTACTTTGTATATATTTATATTTATCCCATATATTCCATATACCTACAATTATTCATTTATCTATTCATAAATTCATTTAGTACTTATTTTCTTTCTCTATTAATACACTCCTTATGAGTGGGAATTGTTTAGTTCTTTGAACTTATATCCTAGGACAAAGCCTGACACTTAGCAGGTGCTTAATAAATAAAGTTTGACCTACAGATTAGCATGGTTTCTTGACTTCCTCCAATAATACTTGGTAGCACAAGAGGACAGGTGGAAAAGTTGAAGATGGGGATGACCGAAGTTTGAAGGTTATTACAGCAATAATACTGGAAAGTTTGAAAGGACAAGGATCCAAGGAAGGAAGACAGTCCATTATTAAAATGGCTGACTATAGAGGTCGGAACTATAAAGGGAGGGAAATAAAACTAGAACTGGATAAGAGACTGGAAGAACAAGGACATCACAAAAATGAAAAAGATTAGGATCTGGAGAAATGACGCAGTTGAAGATATATAAGAGAAGACAAGAGATGATGATGAGAAAAGGGAATTTCAGAGTTCAAGAAGATCTTGTAGGTGGTAAACCTATGGTGGAAAAGGCAGAGACTGAAGTAAGTGAACCTAGATAAGCTGATCAACCAAGAGTTCAGGGTGAATAAAAGGCCATCAATTTGAATATTCAAGTTACCAAGGATGAAGGCAGGTGTTGGAAAGAAGAAGAAGACTGTGAACCAGGTACTGAAATCATTGAAGAAGTGCTATTTGACTCATCATTATAGTTCACATCTGTACATACCAAAACCAACGACAAAAAAAAACAACACTTTTTACATTTGCACATACTAGGAGAAAAATGAAGGTTGAGTCCTGGCACTGGTATTATAAATCAATATAACCGTGAGAACATCACTACATTTATCTCAAAATAAAACATAATTTTTTCATAAATAAAACAGAGATAAAAATACCTACATTATGTACCGACTATTTTGTGATTTTGTTTTTTTTTTTTGCCTGGAATGTTGCTAAATAGGAATACCATTGGATCATAAAATTAGAACCACAAGGGACTGTACAGGTCATTGACTTTAATCTCCTCATTTTATGTAAAGCTGAAGAAATTATAACCACAAAGGTTAAGTATGACCTGGCTCATAAGTGTCTGAGATTTACCTTACTCCAGGCCCTGTGCTGTATACATCTCATCTGGCTGCATCTGTTAGTGGAGTGAATTTCACTTTCAATATGGACAGTAATACAACTACTCCTGTAATTGACTCACCAAAGTCCTCTAATGCTTAACTACAGATACTTCTGTAACTACGTAAACAGTTAGTTAGCAAGTAGCTCTCCATTTGGTTAATTTAAAACCACTATGTCATTCAATGCAATTTTATTCAAAAACTATGTATAAAGCACCTACTATGTTCCAGACCCTGCCCTAAAGGAGCTTACTTTCAACTGGGAAAAACCACACACACAAAACATTTGGATATGAGTTATAGTAAAAAGAATTTTTTTCTTTGCCCTGGATCTGTGATTTCATCTCTGTAAGGAGCTACACAGAGGGAAAATTCCTTTCAACAAAGTAGATTCAGTTTCTGATCTTGAGAGATTTGCTCAGGGCATAGAGAGACTGAATGACATGCTCAGGGTCATAAAGCTATATCTGAACCCAAGTCTTCCCGATTCCAAGACTGACTTTCTCTCCACTATATAATATTTTCTTTTAACAATCCTGGAATACCTAGGACAAATGTCACCTAGCTATTTAATTTCATGATTCAGGGCAATCTCATTATTATCTAGAGTTATAGAAAAATACCACATTAAGGTGACATACCTCTAAGCTAATATCAGAGCCAGGAAATCAAAGCACCTCATCTAGTAGCCTTCACTTACTATACTTTTGTTACACTGTGTCTTCTGATCTATTTTGTTTTCCATAATTGAGAAGATATTGCTTCAGATGCAAATCCCAACCAACATATTTAGCAGCATGATTGCTTAAGATCTCTATGCAGTGAGTCAACCTACGTAAATTCAGATCTCATTTCGCAGAGAAGGAAGGAAAAATGACAATAGTGTACAGTGTTGATTGGCACTGGCTGTGTTTAAGAATTCAGTAGTAGGCGGCAGGCTGTTCTAAAAAGCTTGTGATCTGCCCGGTTCAGTTTCTATTAGACTCTGGACTTTGTGATGTCAACAAATAAAGGCCTCTCAAGGTGTAATAACTGTGGTAATGGAATCCTTGGAGGCCTAGGCATCAAAGGTTACATAGCTTTTTTTTTTCTTTAAAGTTTAGAAGGTATAGATCATCTGCAGTAATCCTCTATAATTAACACAAGGACATGATTCCAGTGCTTTCATTGTTCCAGATGCAAAATGAAGTTTATTTTACAAAGGTTAAAACTATCTCCTGGAAATACAAATAGGTTTCTATAGACAGTAACTCAGAATAAGGGTCCCCAGAAGATGCTGTAGCTTCTATACATGAATCTAGCAGCTGCTACATGTGAATCTAGCAAAAAAATATTTGCTATACATACATTTAGAATGTTGTCTCTTTTTCTAATAAGAGTTTTGTCATTGAATAGTCAGTGTTGAGAGAATTTGGGAAGAGAGAAGAGAGACACACTAAGACACTGCAGGTGGATCTGTGAATTGGTTCCATTACTCTAAATAGGAATTTGGATTTAAGTAACATTCATAGTCTTTAAATCACACACGCACACACACACACACACACACACACACACACACACACGCTACACTCCAAGAGACAGACATGTATAGAAACAGAGACAGAAAGAGATACACAGACATCCCATTTTACTAGGCATTATACTATAAGAAAGAAATAAACGATAAAGATACCATCTTCACTAAAAAACAAGTAAAAGAAAATTATAGCAATAGTTTGTATGGCAAAACAAATGTGTATATAGCAAAGAAGTGCAAATAAGGTATGTTCCCATTGATTGTGGAAAGACTGGATAAATTTTAGCAAAGTAATATAAAGATATATTTTTGTCCCTTAGGAAATGTTACATATGAAAAGTTCAGAGAAGAAGGAAAAAAGTAAGCAGAAACAAATGCACACAATGAGTACAACAATATAAAAAGGAGGAAATTTAAAAAAGTAAACCGAGCGCTTCTTGAACAAAATGACTAATATTGGAATTATTTTACATGATTGTATATGTATAACCCACATGAGATTGCTTACTATCTCAGGGAGGTAGAGGGAAAAGAAGAAAGAATAGAACTTGGAACTCAAAATTTAATAAATAACCCAACAAATGTTAAAAAGGAAAATAAAATATTATTTTTAAAAAGTAAACAAAGTGTTGTGTCATTGTAATGACCAAGTTTGGCCCTAGAGAAAATACAACTCTGTGTGTGTCTCTGTCTCTCTGTCTCTGATCCTGTCTCTGTTTCTGTCTCTCTCTCTCTCTCTCCTCCTCCTCTCTCACTCTCTCCCCCCATCTCCACCTCCCTCTCCTCCTTCTCTCTGTTTCTCTCTTGACTATAGGTGTGATATAATGTAACTATAGATAATATATGTAAAGGGGAGGGGCTGTGGATAAAATCAGTTAATGCCTCACCAAAAGTAAACACTCTATGTATATATATATATACGTGTGAATCAGTAATATCAAACTAGGTGTGAAAAGTTCCTAATTATTTTGAAAGGAAGGAAAGCTCTTGTATGAAAAGAGATGATGTATGCTACTAATATATTGGGCTTAGTTGAGGAGATTCTACCATATCTTCTTAGGATTTGTGTAAAATAGCCAATTTGGAAGCTAAGCACTGGACTATTAGATTGGCCTATAGGAGAGAACAGTTCAGCCACAGCTCTGAAAAAAAAATTGCTTGGGAAAGGAGAAAATGAAATCTCTCTATTGTTACCTTCTGTCACCATGAGTGTGAGTTGGGAAAGTAGTTCTAAAACCTGAGCTACACACAGTTGATGGATTGGCCAGTTTTACTGAATTTTTTTTTTCTCTTTTTAATCTTTGTTACAAGGGATAGCTTACTGAGAAAGGGAAGACTGAAGGCAATAATCAGAAATAAATGTAATACAAAAAATAAACTAAAAATGGCATTTTCATTATGACTTGTTGTGACATCACTCATATTTCACAATATATGCATTCCTTCTTAACCCCCTACAGGACTTGGAAAGATTTTTTTCAAAAGTCCACAAAAAACCATCTTGAAAATGTTTGACTTTATCTGAAGATGATATATGCCCATTGCCCCAACAACAACCTCTACAAACAAAGGAGAAGGGTAGTTTCTAATTTTTCTCCTCTGGGACCAAGTTTGGTCATGACAATTTGTAGCCAGTTTCATTGTTTCATTGTTACTCTTTCCATTTACAGTATTACAGTAATTATGTATACTGTTTTCCTTGTTTATCTTATTCCGCTCTGAGTCAGTTTATGTAAGTCTTTCCATAATTCTCTGTAGTCATATTATTAGGTCTGATAGCACAATGCTGTTGCACTGTTTGCCTGTGCCATAACTTAATTTAGCCATTCTCCAACGGATGGGCATCTAAATTGTTTCCAGTTCTTCACCACTAAAAAGTTTTGCTACAAATATTTTAGTGTATATAGAGGTTTTCTTTTTTATCATTGTCCTGCCTGTCATATATGTATAGCTATAGAATTTTTAAGTCAAAGGAAATGGACATTTTAGTCCCTTTTTCTGCATAGTTCTCAATCATTTTCCAGAATGATTGGGCCATTTTAAAATCTTCACTAACAGCATATCGACATACTTATTTTTCCACAACCCCTCCAACATTAACTATTCCCTTGTTGCATCCTCTTTACCCTGTATGTGGAGTATAAGAAAACAACTTCAAAGTTGTGACTGGCTTTGATGATTTGCTTTTCTCTTATTAGTGATTTAGAGCATTTTTTTCATACAGTTGCTGACAGTCTGCAATTCTCTTAACAACTGTTTCTTCCTATATTATGACCACTTATCTTTTAGGGAAAGTCTCTTGGTCATAGATTTCTGTTATTTGTCTTTACATCTTATATATCAGACCCTTATAAAGGATATTTCATGCAAAGAATTTTTCCTAAGAGATCATTTATTTCCCTTTTTACACTAGATGTATTAATTTTATTCATGTAAAAGCTTTCCAATTTTGTGTCATTGAAATTATTTATTTTAACTTTATGCATTGCTTCATTAAGAATTCATCCCCAAGATAAGGGAAGGGAGGGGCGTGATAGAAAGGAGGGCAGGTTGGGGGAAGGGGTAATCAGAATGCACGGTGTTTTGGGATGAGGGGAGGGGAGAGATGGGGAGAAAATTTGGAACTCAAAATTTTGTGGAATGAATGTTGAAAACTAAAAATAAACAAATAAACATGGACTCAGGAAAAAAAAAATCATCCCCTGTATAGCTGTGGAGAGTACCTGAATGGATGTATTTCTTTCTTTTTTTAATAGTATAGCCTATCTTCAGGTCATGGATCCATTTAGATTTTATTGTGGTATATGGCATAAGTTGTTGGTCTAAATCCAATTTATGCTAGACTGATTTTCTGGTTTTCTGATGAGATAGAGGCTGTTTCCTAGTTAATTTATATTTTCAGGCTTATGAAATAGCAGGGATTTAAATTATTTAAAATATTTTTCCCCAAGTAGACAGTTTCCCTTTCCTCCGGGCTAATGATAGATGGAAATATTCAAAATCAATTTATACAATTTCGAAAGCCCAAGGTACTCAAACTTCTCTTCTTTTTTGTAGTTACTCTCTTCTCTCCTTTGAATTATTCTAAAGATAAAGGCATAGACACTTCAAAATAAAAACAGTCAACATTTTATCTGTGCTAGAACTGAGTTATCTAAGTACCAGAAAACACATGTAGCTCCTACTGTTTTGGGTAAAGAAGTGTGAAAAGCTGTTGATTTTCTCCCACTTTTCCCCAGCAACACGTGGCTTTTCTTACTAAGATCTTACTCTACAGCCATGTTCCAAGTCTCTATAAAACTTGTAAAATCCATTTTTGGGGTGCCATTATCCTTATCCAATAAACATTAGCTAAGCATTTATTATGTACAGAGGCTATGTTAGGCACTGGCATGCAACATACACATGAGATGAAATTACCTTACGTCTCTGTTTTGCAACTTTATTGTGTGTTCTATTCAAGTGCCCTTTGTCAAACTTAAATTCCAGTAGAGGGTGGGATTTGGGTAACTCCAAGTCCTTTAAATGAAAAGCAATGTGTAAAACAAAACACAGACGACTAATACTTTCTTAGTGAAGTTGCTAACTATGTGATGTAAATTAATTAGTAAATGTAAGCATTGAAGTTAAGAATGGATGGTAAAGTGTTAGTAAACCTCATCTACCATTGTAAAAAAAAAAGGTGCAGAAATTCATATCAAGAGATATGCTGGCAAAAATTTTCTTCCTTTCCCTGCTTTCTCTAGGTCTTGTTCTCTTTCCCCCTCACTCTCTCTATCCTTCCCTCCTACTTTGCCATAAGGAAAAGACAAGAAACTATGAATGATGACTTCAGAGAGCAAATATTATCATTTCATGGACACTATAAGTAGGCAGCTAAAAATTTCTTTTAATAAATTGAAGAACATTTTCTTCTGAATGCTTTTGATATCTAGTTATTCGATAGCACAGGTGCCATGTATATACTTAGAAAGAGCTAATACGTTCAAGGTGAATTAGAAAGTTGTAGTCCATATCTACAAGAGGAAATTTGAGTTATTTAAAAAGTGATATATGCACATATATATTATATATAAAAATTACATATATGTGTATGTGTGTATGCATGTATGTGTGTCTGGATAGACAATTAAATGGACCACACAAGACACCTTACTAAGAGGAAGAACTAAATATTAAAGAAATACAATCTCTGACCTTACAGGGCTTATAATCTAGTAAGAGAGATAAGACATGTACCCAAATAACTGTAATATAAGAAAAGAGTAGGTACATATAAGAGGTATGAGTGAAATCAAATGTGAGTGTAGGAGGAAGGAGGGAAAAGATCAGTACTTGCAGAAGAGATACAAGACGACTTTATGGCAGAGAAGACTACAAGCTAAGCCTTAAAAGATAGGCAAGATTTCTACAGACAGAGAATTGCTCCAGGTGTGGGAGACTTTAGAGAGACAACAAATACTTATCTAATTTAGGTGGAACAGAGAATATCTAATGTTGACTTTGGGGAAAGTAGTGGAAATACAGGATAGAGTCCTAATGGCTAAGGGCTATCTAAAGTGCTTTAAAATTTCCTCCATTCCCCTTTCCCCATGCTCAGTATTAAGTATGCAACAGAGAGCCAAAGGTTTTTAAGCAGTAAAATGATCAGAGTTGTGCCTCACAAAGATTGATGCCCTATAAGTCTTCATGAAGGATTGGAAGAGAAAATAGAATGGCTAATGGAGTCATTCAAAAGAAGAGAGAACTGAATCTGTAGAGGGATAAAAATAGTTAAAGGCTAGTGAATGAGTTACTTAATTTTCCCAAAGTGCTTCTTTCTTTAAATCTTTTCTCATTTATATTTAAAAGTAAAATGATTAGTAAATTTTATATTTAGTTATGTGAATAAGAAATTTTAAAGAGAATAACTTAGTAGAACAGCACATTCATTACTGACTTGAAGAAAGTCAAGCAGTTTAGACCTGGAGGCACCAAGACTACCTGGTGACTGCTTAAATGAACCGTAGGTAAAGGCTCAGTAACAGAGGGTTCCAGTCTTGGCAAGAAGAACAATTTAGGGGGCAAATCTTCTTAGAATAGCATTATAAAGAGCTGCAATATGTATTTTTTGTATACTTTTTCCCCAAATGATGACAAAGATTTTTGATCTTTCTTAATTAATCACCTACCTACCAACCAATCAATAATCATTTGTCAAGAGCCTGCTAGATACTATACTAATTTGTAACTGAGTATTCCTTTGCAATATTGTTTCCTGGTTCTAACCATTCCTTTTACAATATTTTTTCCTGTTTCAACATTTTCCTCCAAATCCCTAAAAAAGGGCAGCCACCAAAGATCTAACTTGGACCTTTTCCTAATTTCTCTCCTTTGATGATGTCATAAGGAAGTCGCTTAAACTATTTGAGCTTCAATCTATCTGAAGAAAGAGCAACCACATGACCGTATTTTGTTATTTGCTATCATTTTTTCAGTTATGCCTCTTCACAGATAGGACTTGTAATTGATAGAAAGCAAGGCTGAAAATCAAACAGGACAGGATCAAATTCTGCCAGGACCACTTGCTTGCAATATGATATTGAGCAAGCTTCTTACACTTAAATATTCTTCAAAATTTAATCAACACTTATTAAAATCTTCTGTGTGAAGCTATCTACTATACACTACGCCTATTAAGACAAAAAAAAAAGCACTGGAAACAGATCCTTCTGTTAAGGAGCTCATACTTTAACATTTTGTGTGTCTCAGCCAACTCCCCAGGAATCATCAACTACTCCCAAACGAGTATACTATATTAATAAAGTACGGACCCATTCCACATTTCTGTAAGCACCTTCTCAATCACTCTTGTGAATACATAAGCTCATGGGTTACTAGGTTTCAAGGCAGAAAGAACTTGAGAGATCACAGAATCCAATTCCTCTCATTTTCAGGTCCTTTGTCTTCAGTTTCTAGTTCTCCTTTGGGGCAATTTCTTATGTAATTTCTTGAAATAGGACATCTAAGTTTTTGGTTGGTCATGGTTCTCACAGAGTTTTTCTATTCTTAAGTTAAACTTCTCTTGACTTGTTTTCTAAGTCATCTGCTTTTTTTTTTCCTATTAACAGAAACTTCATATTCTAATTTTTCAGTTCTTTTTACTTTTTCTAATATTTTGTATGATCTCATTGAATTAATGAGTTTGCTCTATTCTCTTTTTCAGGGTATCCACAAGCTGAAGTTTACCACTTTCTCTTCCAAGATATACATTTATCTTTCATTTATTTTTTGCTCAAGAGCTCTAATTAAAATTTTTCATCTGATGTTTCATTTCTTCCTGAAATCCTTTCAGTCAATTCTCCTTATGTATCACTGAGTTGACCTTGTCCTCCAGTAAAATCCTAAAAGGCCCTGGCCTGGTATTAGAGGTAAAATCCTAAAAGGACTGGCCTCTTAGAGAAAAAACCTGAAGTCTGTATCACCCATGTGTCTCTGCTGTGTATTTCTACCCTGTGTAGTAGTCCCTTCCTATGACTTAACTTTCTTCCCTTGAGGGACCCACAACCAAAGAGTGAAGATTATGTTCGCTTAACGTTTCCTGGAGAGCTATCCAGGAATATCTGTCCTCTCTCCAAGTCTGGACACTCACCTAGTAATCATTGGCTTTGCCCACTATTGCTGCTCCAACAGGCTAGGGCAAATCTCCCATTGACTTTAAGCACTATCTCTGGTAATGAAGCTGCCTTGACATGTCCCTAAACAAAATGTCTTTAGGTTTCTAGTCTTATGCAGACTTGGACTGAAAACTAGAGTTTACTGATGTTCTTTTCTGGTTTTATGAAACCATTTCTTCATCTGTTGTTCTTTTAAATTGTTGCTGGGGCGTTTCTCAGGGAAGCTTGGCTTGTCTGGAACCTTTCATATCGCCATCTTTGCCAGAAACTCCAACTTTCAGTATTCCTTCCATTGTACAATGCTGCATCTATCAGTTTATACTATAGTGGAAATCATGGTTATGAAGCTATGATAATATGCAGCAAACTATGAGTATGAGCTGAATTTCATGCTGATGGGTAGTTTCCTTTTTGAAGTCTGCAGCAGCAGGTCTAGCCAGAGCAAGATAATAAAGCCAGCTCTGTGTATTTAATGTAATTCTTCTCAAGCACCTCATCCCCTTTCTTCACCTTACCTTGTTTGACCTTAAACACTGGATATGCTACTCAAGATGTAAGAGGAGTTTGTAACTAGTACATTTCAAATTTGAATGCCTACTGTTCTACCCAGAACTCCAGCTTTATTATCACAGATCAGGTCATTTCAGATTCTTTTGCAGAAATGAAGTCACTTACAGCAACACATGCTGGCAAGTGATTCTCATTATGTGTGATGGGGATATGGAAAATGAATAGGTTAACACTTAGCTGCTTGTTACCTAATAGTTAAGAATTTTCCTTTTTACTTGTAAGAGAGTGAATAGGCATATCAGGGAAAAGGTGATCTCAAAGTTATCTGAGGCCCTTCTCTGATCTCTGAGTTGAAACAAAGACATCAATTATTTTGGCAAAGGCTAAACTATTTTTATCTGGATTGGTGATTTCATTAATGTGGGTAACAGATATAGGAATAATTTATACCCATACTGTTGGATCTGCCTCTAATATTTAAATTCTCAGAAAGTTGCCTGTAGAAACCGAGAAGTTAAAGGACTTATCCACCACCATATAGGTAGTTTGTGTCAGAGGCAGGATCTGAACCTTTTTACATATTATATTTTGAAATGTTTTATGAAACCATATCACATTCTCAGCAATCATCTAGTCCAACTCATTGGTAAAACAGAAATCACCCCTGTAACATCTAAGATAGGTGGTCATCTAGTCTCTCTACTTAAGTTATTCACTTCCTAATTCTTCCCACTAAGCTTCATAAAGCAACAGACTCACATTTCTAACACAATATTTTCCCTGTTAAGCAAACCCAACCTCCTAAAAGAACACTATCATATTAGTATTTATAAACCCGAAACTTTGGGTTTTATTAGCTCATTTTACTTCAGAAACCAGAAGAAATGGAAAGACATTTCTGCTTAGAAAACAATTATCTTGAGATGGAAGCGAAAGACTAGCTAGAGATTCATCTGAAAAGGGTCTGGGAGTTTTGGTGGACTATATGTTTAATACAAGTCAATGGTCTAAATAAAGCAGACAACAAAAGCTAGTGGAATTTAAGACTTCGTAAGGGAGTCAAAGAATCCAGAATAAAGGAAGTGACCGGGATGTCCCCCATAATAGATACTGGTTTTCTAGAAAAGGCAACAAAACAAAACTGTTCCTAGGACTTGTTTGGTTCCTGCTTTCTCTGATGTAATTTTCTGGTCACCTAAATACTTAAATCTCACTCATGTGGAACTGGACTCTGCCCAACTTGATGAATTTCTGTAGACCATGGGAGTTACTATAACTTGCCTTACTGACCAGATGTGCTTCCATGTGAAAGGAAAGAAGGAAATGAAGGAAAAGAAAAAAGTAATGAAAGGGCAGGGAAGGAAAAAGGGAATTCTTAGTTGTTTTTCAGAATCTATATCTTTTCAATTGAAGGAATTTTTAAAGAAGCCAGTCATTGTTTATGGACCACTTCAAACACACACACACACACCCTTCCCCTCATGCACATATAATTTGCCAACTATTTTGCACGTGGAGTCTGAGTGTTTCGTACCCATATTGGGATTTTTACTTTGTGTGAAGCCAACTCTGTTTCTTCATAATGCTGTCTTGTTTCCTGATTTGCTCTTTGGTGTGTGACTAATATACATCAGCCTTCCTTCCTAAACAACACCTGACTCTTCTGTACTCACCTATCTTCTTGGTACCCTCCCTTAGTATTTCCATGTGCACTGTAGTGACTGCTTCTTCCTTTTGGATCTCCTATATGACACTATGCCCTGGTGTTAAGAAGTGTAGAGACAGTATCTTAAAATGGATCTATGATTTCAGTGGTATAGGGAATTGCTGAATGAGGAAACTCCTATGGTCTTAGAGAGCTTATTAGAGCACTGTGAAGGTAAATGATTTATCTAGGATCACAAAGGCAATATATCAGAACAGGTCTTATTGATTGAGAGACTGGCTCTCTATTCATACCCCATGATCCCTTTTTAGAATCCCATACATTAAAATTAATAATAATATAACTGCTAATATTTTATAGTGCTTCCAAGATTGCAAAGTGCTTTAAAATATTATTTAATTTTATCTTCACAACTACCTTGAGAGATAGATATTCTTTCTGACTCTGGGTCCAGTTGTCAATCCATTTCATGTGCTGCTTACTGGAAATTACAAACTGGATGTTCCAAAGCCATCTCAAATTCAACATGTCCAAAAGAGAACTTATTTACTTTCCCCAAAAATTTACTCATCCCTTATAAACTTCCCAATTACTACAGAGGTTCCACTATCTTCCCTAGTATGCAACACTGATGTCATCCTCAATTTCCAACTATCACTCCCTTCCTTTATGTAATTAGTGGCTAAATATTTTCATTTCTACATCCACAACACCACTGAGAAAAAGTTAACAGATCTTTGCCACCGTGGCAAAAGGAGTCCCTTTCCTTGCCATCACTAGCAACAACTACTAACCAACTGCCATCCACAGGAACTCCAATCAATAGTCATGCCTTTAGTCCAGCCCTCATAGCAAATATACTAGGAAGGCAACTCCTATGTAGAAAGGTCTAGCCACCCCCACCAACTATCAACCAACTACCATTCAAAAGGCAGGCTATCCAGTCTAAAACCACCACCACCACCTTGACCACTATCCCCCACAGATCCTCACATATACCCTTCCAGGATCCTGAACTCAAGAGTCTTGAGAAGGCAATGTTTCTCTCCCAGTGCCATCATCCTCAAAGTTGCAACCCTTGTGAAGAGAGATACGTCCTGGCAATTACTCCTATGGGAAGCAACAGCCACATCTACTAAAGAGTCAGAAAAGAAAGTTCTTGTCATCGAAGTCTTTGACAATGTCAAATGATTAAACATCATATTTTTTTCCAGTGGAAATGACAAAAGAGATATTACCATCTGCTCTGATGCGGCACCCCAAGGATCTTCCAATCTGACCTACAGGTAAAACTTTCCAAAAGTATTGTCTCCCTTATTAACATATGAGTTCCTTGAAAGGAGGGACTGTTTTGCTTTTTCTCTTTATATCTCCACTTCTTAGCACAGTGCTTTTTATATTCAAAGAACTTAACATATGCTTCATTCATTCATTCATTCATTCATTCATTCATTCATTCATTCATTCATTCTACTCATACAGCCACCATTCTAATTCAGGCTCCCAATATTTTCTGCAATATCTTCCAACTGGTCTACCTGCACATCTTCTCACTTCCATCAATTCTCCACTCACCCATCAAAGTGATTTTCCTCACATACAGATCTGACCATTCCATCTTGCTTTGCAATAGACTCCACTGGCTCCTAGTAACTCTTGGATCATATGAAGTCCTCATATAAAGGCATACACAACTCTTCACAAGCTTGCCTATTTCCTTCCTATCTTTCTAGTCTTTTTTTTATATTAAATTATCTTATTTGTTTTCAGTTTTCTACAATCACTTCCATATATCTTCGATTCCCTCCACCCCGCCCTTTCCTTTCCTCCTACCTTCCCACTCCCTCCTAGAGCTAGGCTCTGCACATACATTCCTATTAAATGCATTTTCACCTTAGTCATGTTGCATAGAAGAATTTAAATGAATGAGAAAAACCATAAAACAAAACAAATCATAACACGATACAAGAGAAAACGTTCTGCTTCATTCTGAGATCCAATTCCATAGTTCTTTGGATGTGGAAGGCATTTTGCCTCAAGAGTCCACTGGCAATTATTTAGGTCCTTGCATTTCTACGAAGCACTAGGTCTACCAGGAAAGTTCCTTGCACACTGTGGTTGTTGCTACGTACAAAGTTCTCCTATTTCTGCTCCTTTCACTCAGTATCAGTTCATGTAAGTCCTTCTAGGCCTCTCTGAAGACTTCCTGTTCATCATTTCTTATAGCACAATAGTATTACATTACATTCATATACCACAAATTGTTCAGTCAATTGATGGGCATCCTCTTGATTTCCAGTTCTTGGTCACCACAAAGACAGCTGCTATAAATATTGTTGCACATGTGGGACCCTCTCCAATTTTTATGATCTCGTTGGGATACAGTCCTAGAAGTGATATTGCTGGGTCAAAGAGTATACACATTTTTGTGGCCTTTGGGCATAGTTCTAAATTGCTCTCCATAATGGTTGGATCAGCTCACAGATCCACCAACAATGAATTAGTATTCCAACTCTCCCACATCTTCTCCAACATTCATCATCTTCCTATTTTGTCATATTGGCCAATCTAATAGGTGTGATGTGGTACCTCAGAGTTGTTTTGATTTGCATCTCTCTAATCAATAGTGATTTAGAGGATTTTTTCATATGACTATAGATAGCTTTAGTTTCTTTCTCTGAAAACACCTTGTTGATATCCTTTGACCATTGGGGAATGACTTGTATTCTTGTACATTTGACTCAGTTCTCTATATATTTTAGAAATGAGGCCTTTATTACAGACACTCACAAAAATTCTTTACCAGTTTTCTGCTTCCTTCCTAATCTTGGTTGGATTGAGTTTGTTTCTACAAAAACTTTTCAATTTAATGTAATCCAAATTATCCATTTTGCATTTCATAATGTTCTTTATCTCTTGTTTGGTCAAAAATTTCTCCATTCTCCATAAATCTGACAAATGCACTATTTCTTGCTCCCCTAATATGTTTACAGTATCAACCTTTATACCTAGATCATATATCCATTTGGACTTTATTCTTATGTACGGCATCAGGCATTGGTCTATACCCAGTTTCCATCACACTGTTATCCAGTTTTCCCAGCAATTTTTTGTGTTTCTTTTTTTAATTTAATTTTATTTGTTTTCAGTATTCTACAATCACTTTTATATAACTTAGATTTTTTTTCACCTTCCCTCCCCCTTCCTCCCCCACTCCCTCCCTGACACAGCATACAATTTTACATAGGTTCTACACATATATTCCTATTAAATACACTTTCACCTTAGTCATATTGCATAGAAGAATTAAAATGAATGGGAGAAATCATAAAACAAACCAAAACATAATACAAAAGAAAACTGTCTGCTACATTCTGCTATCCAATTCCATAGTTTTTTCTCCAGATGTGGAAGGCATTTTGCCTTAAGAGACCATTGGGAATTTTTTTAAGTCCTTGCATTGCAATGAAGTTCTAAGTCTACCAGAAAAAGTCCTCACACACTGTGATTGTTGCTGTCTATAAAATTATCCTGGTTCTGAGCCTTTCATTCATCATCCATTCATATAAGTCTTTCCAGGCCTCTCTGAAGCCTTCCTGTTCATCATTTCTTATAGCACAGGAGTATTCCATTACATTCATATACCACAATTTATTCAGCTATTCACCAATATAGGCATCCATTTGATTTCCAGTTTCAGGCTACCACAAAAAAGTGTTGCTATAAATATTTTTGTACCTGTGGGACCCTGTCCCATTTTTATGATCTCTTGGGGATGCAGTCCTAGAAGCAAGATTGCAGGGTCAAAAGATATGCACATTTTTTGTAGCCATTTGGGCATAGTTCCAAATTGCTCTCTAGAATGGTTGGATCTTCTCATAGCTCCACCAACAATGAATTAGTGTTCCAACTCTCCCACATCTTCTCCAACATTTATATCTTCATGTTTTGTCATGTTAGCCAACCTGATATGTGTGATGTGGTATCTCAGAGCTGTTTTGTTTTGCATCTCTCTAATCAACAGTGATTTAGAGCATTTTTTTTGTATGACTGTAGATACTTTTAATTTCTTACTCTGAAAACTGCCTGTTCATATCCTTTGACCATTTATCAATTGGGGAATGACTCAGTTCTCTATATATTTTGGAAATGAGGCCTTTATCACAGACATTAGCTGCAAAAATTCTTTCCCAGTTTTCTGCTTCCCTCCTAATCTTGGTTGCATTGGGTTTGGTTGTTCAAAAACTTTTCAATTTAATGTAATCAAAATTATCCATTTTGCATTTCTTAATGTTTTCTGTCTCTTGTTTAGTCAAAAATTCTTCCCTTCTCCATAAATCTGATAAATACACTATCCCATTTTCCACTAATTTGTTTATAGTATCAATATTTATACCTAGATCATGTCCTCATTTGGACTTTATTCTTGTGTACTATGTCAGGCATTAGTCTATGCCTAGTTTCCCCCATACTGTTATCCAGTTTCCCAACAATTTTTGTCAAACAGTGAGTCCTTATCCCAGAAACTGGGGTCCTTGGGTTTATCAAACAGTAGATTGCTATATTCATTGACTACTGTGTCTTGGGTAAATAACATACCACTGGTCTACCCTTCTGTTTCTTAGCCAGTACCAAGTAGTTTTGATAAGTGCTGCTTTATAATACAATTTGAGATCTGGTGGAGCTAGGCCACCTTCCCTAGCATCTCTTTTCATTAGTTTCCTGATATTTTGGACATTTTGCTCTTCCAGATGAATTTTTTCTAGCTCTGCCAAATAATTATCTCATAGGTATGGTATTGGTATGGCACTGAATAAGTAAACCAATTTAGGTAGAACTGTCATTTTTATTATATTGGCTCAGCCCATCCAGGAGCAACTGATGCTTTTCCACTTACTTAGGTCTGACTTTATTTGTGTGAAAAGTGTTTTGTAGTTGTGTTCATATAGTCCCTGGGTCTGTTTTGGCAGGTAGACTACCAAACTCTTTATAGTGTCTACCATAGCTTTAAATGGGATTTCCCATTCTATGTCTTGCTGTTAGGCTTTGTTAGTAATATGTAGAAATGCAGAAGATTTGTGTGGATTTATTTTGTAACTGGCTACTTTGCCAAAGCTGTTTATTATTTCAAGTAGTTTTTCACTTGATTCTCTGGGATTTTCTAAGTATTTCATCATATCATCAGCAAAAAGTGATAACTTAGTTTCTTCTTTGACTATTCTAATTCTGTCAATTCCTTTTTCTTCTCTTATTGCTAAAGCTAACATTTCTAGTACCATATTGAATAATAGTGGTGATAATAAACATCTGTATTTCACCCCCATCTCACTAGAAATGCATCTAGCTTATTCCCATTGCATACAATGCTTGCTAATGATTTCAGGTAGATACTGCTTATTATTTTATGGAAAGTTCCATTTACTCCTATGCTCTCCAGTGTTTTCAATAAGAACAAGTGTTGCATTTTGTCAAAGCTTTTTCTGCATCTACTGAGATAATTATGTGGTTTCTGTTAGTTTTATTGCTGATATGATCAATAATGCTGACAGTTTTCCTAATATTGAACCTGCATTCCTAGTATAAATCCTACCTGATCATAATGTATTATTCTCATGAGAAGTCACTAATTTTGCTAATATCTTATTTAAAATTTTTGTATCTATACTCATTAGAGAAATTGGTCTATAATTTTCCTTCTCTGTTTCCTTCTCTTCCTGGTTTAGGTATCAAACCATATATGTATCATAAAAAGAATTTGGTAGGACTCCTTGCTCAATTTTCGCAAATAGCCTATATAGTTTTGGAATGAACTGTTTTTTAAATGTTTGAAAGAATTCACTTGTAAATCCATCTGGTCCTGGAGATTTTTCCTAGGGAGGTCATTGATGGCTTGTTCAATTTCTTTTTCTGAGATGGAGTTATTTAATTATTTAACTTCCTCTTCTGTTAATCTGGGCAATTTATATTTTGTAAAATATTCAACCATCTCATTTAGATTGTTGAATTTATGGGCACACGGTTTAATTTCCTCCTCACTGGAGGTGAGGTCACCCTTTTCATTTTTGATATTGGAAATTTCTTCCTTTTTTTAATCAAATTGACCAAAGGTTCATCAATTTTATCAGTTTTTTCATAAAACCAATTCTTAGTTTTATTTATTAGTTCACCAGTCTTCTTAATTTCAATTTTATTTATCTCTCTTGGTTTTCAGTATTTTCAATTTGGCATTTACTTGGGGATTTTCAATTTGTTCTTTTTCAAGCTTTTCCAGCTGCATGCCCAATTCATTCATCTGCCCTTTCTCTATTTTATTCATGTAGGCATTCAAAGACATAAAACTTCCCCTAAGAACTGCTTTTGCAGTATCACATAAGATTCAATAGATTGTCTCATTACTGTCATTCTCTTGAATGAAGTTGATTGTTTCTATGATTTGTTGTTTAACTCACTCATTCTTTAGGATTAGATTATTTAGTTTCAAATTAATTTTTGGTTTATATTTCCAAGGCCTTTTAATACAGATGCTTTTTATTGCATTATGATCTGAGAAGGATGCATTGATGATCTCTGTCTTTCTAGATTGTAAGGTTTTTATGCTCTATTATATGATCAATTTTTGTATATGTGCTATGCACTGCTGAGAGAAAGGTATATTCCTTTCTATCCCCATTCAATTTTCTCCCGAGATTTATCATCTCTCCCTTATTCAGTTTTGTTCACCTCCTTAACTTCTTTCTTGCTATTTTGAGGATAGCTTTATCAAGTTCAGAAAGGGGGAGGTTCAGGTCCCCAACTAGTATAGTTTTGCTGTTTTATTTCTTCCTGTAACTCCTTTAACTTCTCCTAAAAATTTTGATGCTATATCACTTGGAGCATATATGTTTAGTAATGATATTGCTTCATTGTCTATGGTGCCTTTTAGCAGGATATAGTTTCCTTCCTTATCTCTTTTGATTAGATCTATTTCTGCTTTTGCTTAGTCTTACTTTAGGATTACTACCCTTGCTTTTTTTTACATCAGCTGAAGCACAATATATTCTGCTCCCACCTTTTATCTTTACCTTCTGTGTATCCCCCCATTTCAAATGTGTTTCTTGTAAACAACATATTGTTGGATTATGGTTTTTAATCCATTTTGCTATCCATCTCCATTTTATGGGAGAGTTCAACCCATTTGCATTCACAGGTATGATTACTATCTCTGTCTTTCCTCTATCCTCTTTCCCCTTATTTATGCTTTTAGTTCTCCCTTCTCACTTCCTCTCCACAACAGAGTTTCAATTTTTGACCACCACCTCCCTCAGTCATCCTTCTTTTCTTTCAGCCCCCCTCCCTTTTACTCCCCTTTTTCCTTATTACTTCTTCCCTCCTTTTTAGTCTCCCTTCCCTTTTCTTTCCCCTTTCCCCTCCTACTGCTGTAGAGCTAGTTAGATTTCTATACTTAACTGAGTTTGTTGTTCCCTCTTTGAACCAAATCAGATGAGAGTAAATCTCACACAATACTAATCTCCCTCCCCTCTTTCCCTCTACTGTAATATATTTTTGTGCCTCTTCCTGTGATGTGATTTACCTTTTCCTGCCTCCTCCTTTTCACATCTCGCACTACAATCCTTTGCACCCATAAATAACCTTTTTTATCATCACACCATTTACTTTATACCAACTCCCTCTATGTATGTATAACCCTTTTATATGTCATAATAAATATACAATTCTCAAGATTACCAAGTATCATCTTCCCTTATAGGTATGTAAACAGTTTGTCCATATTGAATAACAAGTTTTTTTCCCCTTGTTTACCTTTTTATGCCTTTCCTGAGACTTGTGATTACTAGTAATCACAAACTACTTCCCTATTTTGGCTTTTGAAATCCTTCTGGAGCTCTCAAAGCTCCCTTCTTTGGTGTTTGTGTATTGGTCCTTGTTCCCATAGAAAGATTCTATGGTCTTTTCTGGTTTGCTTCTTGCTCATGATGATTGCCCTTTTCCTGGTTTTTAAAGTGGATCTCTGCTTCTGGGGCACAGGGGTCTCTGTCCCACCATTCCTATGTTTAAAACTGGAGGCTTTCTGTATTGTGGAGACTGGTTCTTTCAGCTAGAGGCTAGAATGCTGCAGCTTACGTGGTGCTGAGCTGGCTGATGTGCCAAAGCAGAGGCCAGGTGAAGTCTTTCTGGGTTTCTCCAGAATTACCCTGGAGCTAGCTGTGTTAAGTGTCAGCAAGGGGTTATCTGGACACAGGAGGTCTCTGTTCCTGAGCACAGGCAGGCTCAGTGGTTAGTGAACTAGTGTTTCCACTAGTGTCTTTCCTAGTCCCCTGGCTGTTCTGAGGCATGCTTGGGGTCCTGGTGCTGATGACTGCGGGCTCCACACCCGCAGGGCTCAGGATCTCCTCCTGGTTTGCAGAGGTGGGGCTGTCTGGGACAGCTCTGGTCCTGCATTGCTCCCCTTCAGCCACAGCAAGAAGGACCCCCTCCCCTGCGAATTTCCTAGCCTCATAGGCTAAGATTGCCCCTTTGGCTGATCCCACAGTTCCAGAATTTTTCATTGGGAAATATTCTATGGGTTTTTCAAGGTCAAGGGGAAAGGTAGAGCATTTACTGATCACTCTACCATCATGGGAAGTTCAAATAGGTGACTTATAGACATTTAATCTGCCAGCTGATAGTCTCAGGAGCTGTTGCTGCAGTTACCTGGGGTTCTGTGGTTGTCTCTTGCTCAGTTCCACTGGACTCCCATCCTGGGTCAACATATTTGAGATTTCCCAGTGTGGCTGCTGTTTCAGACTGCTCAGGGCTTCCTGCTCAGCTTTTCTATGCTGGAATTGTGCTGATACAGCTGGTGTGCTATGTGCTCCTCCAGACCCATGAAACAGATCCTTCCCCTGGACCTTCCAGTCTGCCCTCTGTTGGAAATCTGCCACAGTCTGTCTCCTATTAGATTCTGCCACTCTAAAATTTGTCCAGATTCTCTTTTTAGAGGTATCTGAAAGAGTTTGCATTAGGGCTTAGGGGAGTAGTTGCTCTCACTCTGCCATCTTGGTTTGGCTCCCCTCTTCTTCTAGTTTTCTATATTACTCTTCTATCTACTTGATGAGACTGCCATGTGGCCTGCTTATTCTTCCTCACAAATTACACTCCATCTCCAGGCTCTATACTTTTGTAGTGGCTGTCTAGAATGTTCTGACCCTTAGAATCTCTGAATTTTTCATCTCATATTGCCATCTTCTTTCCAAGACCTTTCCTTGATACCCCAGGTTGTTACAAGGCTACACTGAATATTCTCTGTGAATATGTTGTGTGTGTGTATGTGTGTGTATAAAATTATATATTGACATACTATTTCCTTACTTAGAATGTAAGATCCTAGAAAGCAATGTTCCTTTTGTTTTGTTTTGTTTCTTCTACCATGCGTAGCCCTTACCATATGTTTGTGAAATGGGTCTTGGATACCTTCAATCCAAAGAGAATTGTACATACTTTCTCATCAACATTCTACCTGTTTTTGGGCCCAAGTTACCACTATAACTTACTTGTAGCACTACTCTAACAGAGCCACATCTGAGTACTTCTAAGACAAGACATTAAAGGGTCATGGTTGCCTCCCAATAATGATAGCATTGAGCAAAATGACCTCTTAGGTCCATTTTGCCCCTTACAACCTATGAAAAAATTAAAAATTAACGATAATGCTTTCCTAATATAATAGGGGGGAAAGTAGAATTACATTATAGTCATATACATCTATTTTCCCTTGCTTCATAAGCTCTACTTTAATAGTTGTTCTTCATAAGATGTCATTTTTCAATGCCAAATTTATCAGTCTTGGAAAACTTCCTTGTTTTCTTTCCTTTGGGAAGCAGGGTAGCTGAGTCCATCTTAGGGAAATTCTCTGTATAGCAGAATTCAGATCTTGGCATACCACTGCATTCAATAAACCACATGGCTCCTGAACATTCTGATCCTTGGAGCCATGCAACCTAAATAGGCTGTCAAAAATTGGAGAGTGCATGTTGAAAGATAATTAAGGGGTTTGGAAAGATGACCATTTTCTAAAAGGTTAAAAAAAATGCTAAGAATATTTAACTTAAAAAAGAAAAAGCTAGAGAAGGATACTTTTATCATCATTATGATTACCATCCCAATCCCTTAAATATTCATTAACATTTCAGTTTGTAAAGTGATTTTATAGGTGTATCCCATGACCCAGGGACTCCTTCTCCTAGGGGATTTTGGTTTTGAGTTCACACAGAAAAGGCTCATCTTGAGAAGGCTTTACTCTGAAGATGTAGGTCAGCCTTCTCTCACTATCTGACTTGCTGCAAGAGAACTTGAGAAACTCAGAGGAAATCCCTAGAAAAAAAACCATAGGTGTATCACATGGATGTTTCTAGAAAACGTATTCACTTTAAAATAACACTGTCAGATAAAGGGGAGCTATATTAATTCCTTCACCAACTTTATGGAATAGATATTTTGCTATCTATTGGGAATCTTGGGCCTGTGATGTCTGAACAATCAGCAAGTTCAAGATCTCCTGGTCATTCAAGCATATCTTTGACTTTTTTTGAGTTCTTTCTTTGAACTCAGTGGCAGGGTCCCCCAGGCAGTGGTTCTGAGAAGCAATGTTGTTTCAGAAATCTGCCCCCATCTACTGGGCATTCTTGACCTTGGAGATTAGGGAAGGGGCCAGAAATGTCCATTTCTCAGGATCTGTGGTCCCTGGACCATGCTCAGGAGGAAAAAAAAAGCAGAAAGTGGTAGCTACATACTCTGGTTCACTTAGGTAAGCACATGTGCTTACTGAGGGGAAGAAATCCCATTCCTCTTATTGGAAGAACAAGGAAGAAAAAAACCAAAAAATAAAATTCTTGGCTAAAAGAGAGTAATTTCTGCCTTTCTCCTAGGTCATGTAGGACAAAGATTCCTCCTGACTCAGTCAACAATCATCTTTGACAATATCACTCAAACACAGGAATAACACATAAGGAGTTTCTCTGTCATCTCTGTACAGTACATTCATATCTTGTAGCAAAGGGATAGAGGATATATTTGACAGAAAAGTGCTGGAGCATGTCCAGTTAAATGGGAAGAGTTCTCCAATCAACTCTATTAATATACATTAGCTTATCTGAGCCTGATTTCCATGCTGTAGAGGTAGGGAAAATATTATCATTGCCATTTTACATATAAAGAAACTAAAACCTTAAGATATTTAGCATCATGCCCAACTAAGGTCACATAGCTTATTTTTAGAACTAACACCCTGCAAGTCCTGTTCTTTCAGCCTCTGTTTTTGAAATTTTATTGATTTTTTTTTTACATTATAGACATTTTCTGCTTTTTTCCTCAATGAGAGAAGTCTATTGTAAAACAGTAAAAATAATTAAAGTGAAACTGATATTACAGTAACTTTTTGTGAAAGTTCATGCAACATTCCACCTCTGTAGTACCCTTGTTTATTTTCTTTTTTCTCTATTTTTAATATTTTCATGAACAGAAATTTATTTTTCCCTCCCACACCTCCCATCATTGAAAAATAGAAAGAAAAGAAAAATAAATTCTTTGTAACAAATATGCATTGTCAAGCAAAACAAGTTAAATTAATTGCTGTATACAAATATATGTATGTATATATGTACATATATTTGGATATATATGAGTTTGTATTTCATTAGTCTGTACAAAAATGGTGTTCTAGTAATGTGTGCATCAACTTCATTATCAGTGTATGCATCCCTTGAAAGTACCCTACCAAGGTAAATGAACTTATCCACAGCATTCAAAACTTCTCCATTTGTTGTAATTGATGGTTCCACATATGGTTGGTGTGGTGGTGGCTAATAGAGCAGCTGTGGTTTTTTTGCTGTTGTTAGGCCTAAATTAACCACAAGCAGCAGAGAATAGATCCATTCTTTGTTTCATCTCAGTTTCAGAGGCTGCATTGAGTGTGCAACCATCTGCAAACAGAAAATCATGCACCAACACTCCTTCCACTTTGGTCTTGGCTTGTAGCCTTTTCAAGTTGAAGAATTTACCATCAGTGTGGTTGATGACCTTGATGCTGTGTTCATTCTCATTGAAAGCATTAGTCAACATGGCTGAAAACATCATGCTAAAAAGCATGGGAGCAAGCACATAGCCTTGTTTCACTCTATCAGTGACTGGGAAAGCATGAGAGCATTGTCCATTATCCAGAACCTGGGCAAACATGCCATCATGAAATCGATGTACAGTGCTGATGAACTTCTCCAGGAGGCTTTGAAGCAAAGTATGAGAGAGAAGAGGTATTAGACTGACTATCAAACTAGTCTAGAGAGTTGCTGTGCTGACCTCATGGTTATATGCCCATGAAACCTGGACTGTATACTAATGACATGCCATGAAACCAAATCACTTCCATTTGAACTGTCTTAGGAAGATTCTGAAGATCACCTGGCAGGATAAGGTACCAGACACTGAGGTCCTTACTCAAACTAAATTGCTAAGCATTCAAACTCTGCTTGAGAGAGTGCAACATGGATGGACTGGCCACATTGTTCAAATGCAAAACATATTCTTGCCAAAAAGACTCTCCATCTTCCACATCTCTGACTTGCTCTGGTCATCTCCCATGCCTAGGATGCTGTCTTTCCTCCCCTCTACTTCTTACAATCCATTATTCTCTTCAAGACTAAGCTTACACACCATCTTCTATATGAAACCTTTCTCAATCTCCTCGAGGTGTTGATGCCTCCTCTCCTGAACTGCATTATACAACATTTTATCCATTTTGCACATACTTACAATTGCATATTCAAACATCATATGCCCCGAAAGAAAGTAAGCTCCCTGAAGACAAGGACTATATTCATTTTTTTCCTTTGGATTCTCAGTGCTTAGTGTAATGTTTGGCACACGGTAGGTCAGTACTTAATGAATGATTAACTGATTAACTGCTGAAATGAACTCTTGGACCAAAAAGCACAACCACCTTTCTCTACAGCACAGGAAGAAGCAAGAAATTATTTCCTGTTTTCTGGCATTCCTCAATCCATTCTCAGGATCTCTCCAGGGAGGTTTCAGTCTTATTCCAAAGTAAAAAATAACAACAGTAACAACCACTAAGGTAATGGAAAATGCTATAAGGGGCATTCTTTAAAAAGTCTTTAAAAATGCCATCAGGGAGCTTTATGGGTGTGCTGTTCAGAAGTATAGACATGTTGGTATAGGGGGGGAAATGGAGAAAAAGACAATGGCTGTTTCAGTGCTTCATCCATCTAGGCCCAGCCAAGTAAAATTATTGCATCACTTTGCAATTTTGCCTTGGTTGACAGCATCACAACCATGTTTGCAGAAGCCTCCAGGGGATACTAGGAGCAGCTGGAGCCATTCCAAAGAATACCACCAAAGCGGCCATTTTTATTTTTAACTCAAAAACTGCTTTTTTGAGGAGGAAATAGGGCTGAGAGATGAGGGGGGACCTAGAGAGCTGCTCTCCTCTCCTATTCAGCTCCCCTGGATCAGGGCCCAAGTCAATAACAGGGTGGTTATTGGTAAAAGGATTAAGGCATCAGGGGGATAGCAGCTAAGGTCTGGTTTCCCAGGCAACAATGTGCCTAAAAAGCTAAATGTGTAGGGCCATCATGGCTTCATAAGAGCCTATAGAAAGAACAAGGCATGAAAAGGTTACCAGTCAGCATGCTCCATCCAGCCCCTTTTATAAGAAATTTTTTTTTAACAAGACCTATGATTTTGCAGATTTAGGTAGCTTTATAAGAAACTCTCCCCTACTAATATAGATCAGCAATTTCTTTATGAGTTCTTAACCTGGGAACTTGTTGATCAAAATATTTTGACAAGTGTATTTCTATATTGTAATCCTATGATTTATATTTTGCATTTAAAAACATTCCGAGAAGGGGTCACCATGCCTCAACTGTCAATTGGGTCAATGACACAAAAGGATTAAGAGCTCCTTCGAGGGAGTTGCCTAGGGCATTGAACAAACATATGCGACTCTCATAAACACACAGCAAGTCTGTGTACGAGGCAGAACTTGAAATCATGTCTTTTCAACTGCTAGTCCAATTACTACATGGCCTTGTGATTTGCCCAGGGTGAAACAGCTAGTAAATATTTGAGGACAGTATGGAACTCAAGAAGATGAATTTTCCTGACTTCAGGCTCAACATTCTATCCACTGAGGCACTTAGCTTCCCCATACTTTATTAATTAGCTAAAGAATACAGAAGATGGGGGGAGCCTAATTTTGGTAAGAAGGGTTGAATGCCAGATGAGGACTTTGAGAAGCCACTAAAGAGCCTTGCCCCCTCTCCCCACACCGCCCAGCTTTGAGAACCCAGATGTCATACTTGCCTCTGTGGTAACTGGTCAGAGACTTGTACCTGTTGAATTATTGTCAGACAGAGGAGGCTATGTCTGTTGATTACTTTGGGGTTCAGGTTGTTGACTCCCCTGAACTAGGTGAATAATATATGTGCTTGACTAAGGGGATTGTTAACCCCTCAAAAAAAAACAATACAAAAGATGAACACATTAGTGCAGTGAGACGATAGGAATGGAAAAGATTTCTGATACTAAGCCTGTATACATGACAACTTCATTATTTTCCCACCCTATTGATTCAAAACAAAAGCAACTTGTATTCATCTCTGAAAAGGGAAAGTATGGAAGTCCTGTCCTGTTGTCATCAACTGCTGGAACCTTTCTTTCTAAGATTACATTCCAACTACTCTGTGTGTGTCTTGTATATACATAATGGCATATTGTCTCAAATACTAAAATGTAAGCTTCTTGAGGGTATTTTTCATTTCTCTAGCATTTAGCAATGTCTAACAAAGTAAATGTGAAATAAATGCTTATTGGAAGGCTGCCCAATATGAATCAAAGGAAAGGACACTAACAAGTCTATGACTAGTTCTTTTAGTTTTTAGACCACAAAATTAAGACCAAGATCATGAGTTCACCTCATATATAGCCGCCTGATATTGTAGAAAAGACAGCATATTATTAGTTATGTATTGAGTCTCTTCCTGGTATCATCACACCAACAGTTTTGTCCTAAGCATCTTCCCTTATTCCAGATGTCTGTACTAATCCAAATGAAGATGTTTTAGCCCTTATGATCTAGAAGGACACAGTAAGGCAGAATTATTCCTAACTAGATCTCTTTTTAGATTCTAGTTTTCACTTGAGTTCCTCAGTTCTAAAAATTCAAAAGCCTTAAGGTTGGAGAAATAATTGTCAAAGAAAACACACCCTCCCATCACCATGGAGTATGTTTAATTTAGCACTTTATTATACTCTTTACTAGCTGATATATTCCTTTGCTTGTTTTATGTACCTAAGTCACATTTTTCCCCCGCTCAAGCAATGATAAATTTCTTGAGGCACCTGATACTTTTTACCCTCATAGCACCAAGCATAATATGAAACATTGTAAGTGCTCAAAAAAATACTTGTTGAAATGAATCATCCAAAAAATCTTTAACATGAGATTCTCTGTTTAAAGCAAGAATAAAGAATATAAGTCTGAAAATACATCCTTCCTTAATGAATCCAAGGTGTGGTTAGGAGTTCAAATCAAGGCTTAGACATTAGCCATCTTCTTTTCTATCTTCAAAGTCACTCAATGGGTGATCTTATCAGTTTCCATATGAATAATTATCAGTTTTATCTATAACTATCTCATTCTCTATAATTGTCTATGTGTATGTATATCTGTATATCTAACATCAGTCTCTCTCCTGAGTCTCATATCTCCAAATGCCTATTGGACTAAACTAAATTTAAACTAAAATCAAACTAAATCTCCATGTGGATATCTAAAATATGACAAAATCAAAATAGAACTTATTATCTGTCCCAACAAAGTCCACCCCTCTTCCAAACTTCCCTATCTTTCTCCAGGGCACCAGCCTACTAATCTTTTAGATTCTCAACTATGACACGACCTCAACTCCTCATTCTTCCTCATTTGTTGCCCAATATGCCATTTCTACCTCCACATTTCTTACATCTGACCCCTTCTCATGAGCTATATAGCCACCAGCTCAGACTTACATCACTTCTCACCTCAACGACTGCATCTGTCTCTTACCTTTCTGCCTCAAGTCTCTCCCAACTCTAATCCATCCTCCAGCTTTTTCAGATGATTTTCCTAAAGTTCAGTTTTGACGGTGGCTCTCTAATATCCTTAGAATAAAATTGATTTTTTTTTCTGTTAGGCATTTGATTAAAGTCCTTTATAACCTGAACCAAACCCACCTTCCTAGGTATCTTATTTGTTGCATCTTTTTTAATATGCTACAGCCCAGACAAACTCATTTTCTGCTTCTTAAATATGACACTCCAACTTCCATTTTTTGGCCTTTATACTGGTCCATTTCTGCGTATGACATGTTCTTCCACAAAACACACCCTCTAGCTATCCTTTACTTTCTTCAACACTTGGGCTCAGAAGTGTACCTTCTACATGAAACCCTTCCTTCTGCTAGTATCTTCTTTCTCAAAATTACCTGGTTTTTATTATGTATATATTCTGTACATGTTTATATTTTCACATGTCTTCATTATCTCCTGTGATGAAATGTAAGCTAGCTTCTTCAAGGCAGGGACTGTTTCAGTTTCATCCTTGTATACCAGGGCCTATGAGAGTATCTGGCACATTGTACGTAGTAACTTACTACTGGTTTATTAAGGCAAGCCACCATCTAATATCTGGTGGTAACACTAAGGAATATTTCTGCAGAAGACACAGTTGGGTTTTATACCAAGCAAACAACCTTAAAAGGTTAGGCCAATAACTAGAAGTATCTAAGTGTTCATTAATGAAATATCCAAGTTGTATGAATTTATCTAAACTCTCTAAGAACTTCTTTATAATGTCTACTCATAATACCTCTTGATATAACAAAATCCATGAAGTTTGGTACTAGCTGCTTTATAGTAACTTTCCTCTTTTCCCCTGATGTTATCTTTTTAAGCCTCCAAGAGTATTTCTGATTACAAGTATTTAATAGACTCTATTTCATTGTCTCTTTAAAAGTACAGATCATAGTTATCTGACAAAAAAAAAAAAAAAAAGAAAATGGAGGGTATCCACAAGAAAATACTGACCTTCAAGGAACTTACAACCTAGAATGTCTGCAGATGTTTCTGCTAACTCTTATTTCCATGCAAGTTGAAAATTACATTCTCATGACTTTGTTTAATGCCTGTACTTTGGCACAGTAGAAAGAGTACCAGACCTGGAGCCAGAAAGACTAATTTTTGTGTGTTCAAATCTGGCCTCAGACACTTACTGTATGACCCTGTGCAAATCACTTAGTCCTATTTGCCTCAGTTTCCTCCTCTATAAATGAGCTGGAGAAGGAAATGGCAAACCACTCCAGTATCTCTGCCAAGAATACCCCAAATGTGGTCGTGAAGAATTGGAAACAATTGAAAAACTGAAAAACAACATAGATACATGGTTCATTCACTTGGTCACTCCACTGGCCTTTATAGTTAGCTCAAGCAGAGAAGAAAATGGATGTGGAAGCTGAAGTGCTGATCTGCTGTGTACATAACCAAGACACCAAATTCAAAAGAATTTATTTGTTGATATTTTCCAAAGCTTTTAATTTCATTTTCTTACATTTGGTTGCTAAGGATACACTCAAAAGCAGAGTAACATTCTAGTCTAAACATAACTAAAAAGAATATATTGTAAACCTCAACATTTAAATTGCATAACAGCCAGAAAAATCAGAACTGTTCAACAGCAGCTAGTGCACATCCTGCTGCTTCCCTCTCCCTCCACAACACCAGCACCAAGCCAGGCAATTTCTTTCATTTCCCCATAGGCACAGGAGTAGGCAGGAGACAGCGCAGAACAGGTGGTGGGCAGAGGGAAACTCTGAAATACTGGCACTATGAGGCTAGCTCTGGTAATTGTGGTTTTACCTGCTCCACTCAGCAGCTGAAGAGATAAATAATATGTGGGGGTGGATCAGAATCTAGCAGACAAAAATGCAATGCTTTCTATTGACATCTACATAGTCAATATGACTCAGAAGTTTAATGTGGTTGCCCACCCCATCAACTATTACAATGAAGCACCAAGTGCACTTAATATTTACACTGAAAATAAATAAAATTCATATATGACCATATCCTCCCCCAATAGCCTGCACAATTTCCTCTAGCATTCTGTTATCATGTTGTAGAGGGCAGAAACGTTTTGTTTAACATAGCAGATAGAAAACTGAAGCGAGATATAACACTTTTTCCTAAACCAAAAGCTCACAAACTTCTATTTATTTTTTAAATTAAAAAAAATTGATGCTTTTTATTTTTATATCACATTTATTTCTTAATGTTCCCCTCCTCTACTCAGCCTTCCCTTGTAAAAGATTACAAAAGAAAATGAAAAAATATAACAGTTGAGCAAAACAAACCAATGCATTAAAGAGATCTGACAGTATTTGCAATATTCCATACCCATAATAACCTACCTGAACAGTAAATGGAGGGTGTTATATATTCTCAATTCTTTTCTGGGGTCAGCCTTGGCCTTTTTCTCCCCATTTTGACCCACTCTCAGGTGACAAGTCATTCCATTTGGGTAACAACTATTCAAAGGGCTTAGAATAGACAAACTGGATTGTATTTTTCAGCTCCAACTAAATAAATAGAAGAGAAAAAGGAAGGGAAAAATGGCACCCTTCAGCTACTTGGCTTTGCAGCTCAGTGGGGAGAACATTCACTAACACTCAGGCATTTCCTCCATTAAAGTTGCTCCAGTTTTGTTTTGTTTTTTTAATCTGTCAAGAACAAGGAAACTGGCGACTCCAGGGTGAACCTAGTGGTTCTCTATCCCAAATAAATTGCCTCTGCCCTACTTCTCTGTCTCTGCAGTAATGGTTCCCACTTCTCTCTCTGCTTCTCTGTGTTCCTGAGCTGATACCTCTTCTACCCAAGCTCCAAAGGCTATAAGATCTTAAGCCTCCAATCCCAAACCTAAGGAAAGTATCACCTGAGCTGGCCTTTGAAGAGACAGACACGGGGATTCCAAAAAGCAGAGAGTTTAAAAGGAAGAGCATTCCACACAAGAGGGCACAGGTGGTTCCAAAGCAGAGGCAAGAAATGGAGTGTTATTTGTAAGTCACATCAAATAGATCGGTTGGTCTGAGAGATGAAGCTCATGAGGGAGGGTAAGATTATGGATTGAAGACAAATTGTGAAGAGTTTGAAATGACAAATGAAGGACTCTAGGATTCATTCCAGAATCCATAAGTAGCTGCTGAAATTTCTTGAGAAGACGAATAATCTGACTATACCTGTGCTTCTGAAGTATCAATTTGCCAACTCTGTGGAAGAAGAATTGGAAAGATGAAAATCTGTAGACCGGTATAACAATTAGTAGGTTCTTGGCTACTAATGAAAGGTGATGAGGGTTTGATAGCGTGATGGATATTCTAAAAGATAGGAGATGGGTAGGAGAGATATTACAGAGCGAAGACTGAATCAACAAGACTTAGCAACTGATTAGATATTAGGGGCAAGTAGGAGGGAAGAGTTGAGCATAACTGAGATTGCAAGCCTGTGTGACTAGAAGGATGGTAATGTCTTAGAATTAAGGAACAGGAGAAGTTTTTAAGGTAAAATACCAGTTTCCACTTTGGCCACACTGAGTTTGAGATGTTCATGGATTTTGCAAATGGAGAAGTCTGTCAGGCAGTTTTTGATGGAGAACTAAATCAGGAGATGGGTGAGGGGTGGAAATGGAAATGTGGGAGTCATCTACACAAAAAGATTAATCCAACTCATTAGATCACAAAGAGAAGCTACAAAGAGAGAAGGGAGCCCAGAAGCAAATCCCTTGAGGTATAAATTTATTTGGGGGATTGAACCTAGATGATAAGATGAGACCATAAAGAAGACTTTGAATGAGTAATCATGAAGGCATGAAAAGAGCCAGAAGAAAGTGTCAAGAAAACTCAGTGAACAAAGTATCCAGGAAAGAGTGTTCAATATTAACAAATAACACAGAAAGGACACTGTGTAGAGGAATTAAGAGATCCTTGGTAACTAGAAGAAAAAAGATTTAAGAGTAGAGAAACAAGTGGGAGGTGATAAAGTGAAGGTAGTGAGTGTAGAGGACTTTTTCTGCACAGTTTTGCAGAAATGGTGGAGAGTATAATAAGGGGATGGCAGAGTCAAGTGAAGGTTTTCACAAGAATGAGGAAGAGTTGGACACATCGTAGGTCATAGGGAACAATCTCATTGACAAAGAGAGATAGAAAGTATAAAACAGAAATGGAAGACAGCAAAGTTGGGGAGATAAAAGAAAAATAAACCTGGCACTATCCTGGTAAAAGGGAGCACATTATAAATAAAACCAATATTCACCTACAAGTGTGGTGAATTTTCTTGAACATGAAAAAATAAAAGGTAAAAAGAGAAATGGTGCCAAGTATTTGATCAATGGCAAATTGTAATACCTTCAGAGTTTGTTTGACCCTATCTACTTCCTTCCTCTGGGTTTTCTAACATTAGCATTGTTCTTAACCTATAGACCCTAAAGCAGATAAAGGGCTGTTAAAAGCTCCAATATCACTCAATACTCCTATTCTCTCCTTTATTTAGACTGAAGTTCACACATGTTGTAGTAACTGCTGTCTGTATCATCCTAAAGATGTTAAACTTGAATCTTCTTTCTAATTTATAAAGGAAGAATGTAGCTGATGTGTATACATTTGTATTGTATGTACCTTATGTGTATGTAAATGTGTACGTTAGCCAGCTATTTTCCCCTGATTCTTTTTTTCACCTTTTCAGTTTCATTTTCACTTTATTGGTATGCATTTTAATTTCTTCTTCAATTTCCAACTGGTACAGTCTAAGACCTTGTAGTAACCTCCAATTCAGTAATTTCTATTTAAATTCTTTTTCCATTTTTAACAAAAGTGTTCCTGATTGATGATGGAAAACCTAGCACTTTAAAATCTTGATTACTAAAAATATTTCAAAGAAATAACAGCTGAAAAGATGCGCAATACATTTAGACACTTTTTTAGTTTTCAAAAGAAAGAAGCTAATTTTACTTTGCACAGGGGGAAAAAAAGTCTTGCCCTCCAAGTTCCAAGAGGTTGGTCTTACTTAAAGGATATAAAGCAAAAAGAACATGGGGCAACTGAGTGGCTTTGTCCACTTCCTCAAATTATTCATACAATTCTTCATGGATTTTCTTGACTTTATACCTGTGTCACACATTGGGGAAATTCATGCTAGAAGTGTCCCAATCCAGAAAGCATTGAGGGATTATTTTATGTGATATCTCAGGGAGAGGAAGATACCAAAAGAATGGGTGGGAATGGCAGGGGGAGACAATATAATCACCAATAAAACAGGTTGAGATCACATCAATCAATAACATCCAGTCCATGTGACTATTTGCTTGTTTTTATATAATTTTTATGAAAATGATTTACATATGAATCAATTTCAAGCTTGGAAAATGTGATAATAGAATAGAAAAGGTTCTGAAATTTTTTCTGTATCAATTCACATGTTTATAGGCATACAAATGACTCAAAAGTACAGAGATTGCAAGATCTACATGGGTTTATCTTTTGAAGGTGCAGAAAAGCATTTGACTAGGTACAGAAAAATATATCCTCTAGAGTTCATTTCTGAAACAGAAGGCTTCATGCATCTAAGGCCTTACAGTAATAATCTGTTCAACAACCTTCTAATTATTAGCATCAAGAAAGACAATGGACAGATATGTTTATCAAGGTTATGAAAGATGACCGCTGCAGTAGGCAAAGAAAAAAGAGATTCTCTATAGACGGTGAGGTTCTTCAGACTGCTCTATTTTTCCTATGATAGCTCTGTTGATGCCATCAGGTCTCATACTATTATAGGACCTCCTAAATGAGATGTAGAGATCCTCAAAAGGAGCTGGCCTAATAAACTAAATACCAAAACTAAATGAGAAATGGTTATGGTCCACAGTATGACATGAATCTGGATGGAAAGTCCACTGAGGTGTACATGAATGTGTGTATGTGTATATGTATAAACACACATATACATACATGCATATTTATATACATATACAAGTTGTGTGTACAGATTTTATATACATAAGTATATCTCAAACACTTCAAATTTGTAGATATAAATTGATGTGATTCTATAAGTGAATAAATAGGAAGAGAGAGGACTAGATTTTATCTGAGTAAAAGCTATTCTCCAATGCAAAGATCTCCTTTAAACACACACACACACACACACACACACACACCACACACATACACACATACCTAGATGCACCTGTCTTCTCCTGACAGTTTTGTATGGTCACAAATTTTAGAACATGCAAGTCTCCAAAGAATTGGGAGTAGTAGGTGGCCCATACAACAACAGAGAGTACAAGTGGGTTGCAGTACACTTCCAGTGAGGGCCTGTATTCAACATGTGACATAAGAGATATTATCAAAGGAACATCTGAATTTGAAAAGGAGGCTAGCCACATCAGTTCAGTGGGATAACAGGTTATGAGCCTGAGTGCTGAAATGGTATGCACAAATCTTTTTTTTTTAACATAGAAGGATGGTTTTAACATATTGGGAGAATCATGTGTAAAGCATCTGCTGGAAGTCTCAGAAGAAAATCAGAAAGCAGGAGAAAGCACTGCTAAAGTGTGATCTGGACTGTGTGATACAGGGAATACCAATATTGATGAAGCCACATATCCACTCAATTATTTAAAGTAAGACAAACTGAAACAAAGGGAAGAAAGATAGATAACTCTAAGGACAATACTACATCCCCAAATGTTTCAGAAAACTGAGAGGAGATTGATATTCACACTTTCTAATTTTACTTAAATCTTTTCAAATGCTGAAAGCATCATAAGTCGCAAAATAGTGATAGTTCATTACAATAAGGTTAGTTTGACATACTGTGATGTCTAAGATGAAGAAAAAAAGGAAAAAAAAATTTCTAACAGACATGGTCAAGTAAATAAGTATTTGTTGAGTGTTTTCTATGTGCCAGGCTATTACTCTGATAACTACTGACGATACAAAGAAAAAGCAAAAATGCTCCCTGTTCTCAAAGAGCTCAAAATCCATGAGGAGATAATATACAAGAAATTGCAAAAACGATATATACAGGATAGTTCAGTACTAAAATCTTCAAGAGACAGAAGATAAAGGTCACTGTTTTTTGAGAATCATGCAAATATTTTATTGTTTAGAGGCAGATTCTATTGTGAAAGTGATTTTGTAAGCCTCTGAAAAATCTGTGCTGACCTTCACTCCTATTAGGTTGAATAGCCCCCCTTTTTATACTTTCATGTTTAGCAAATCCTCATAACATAAATGCTACAAAGATATATTTTAACCAAGTATGTTTAAGGCTATTGAAAATTTCAAATTAGTGAATTCATGATACTTTTTAGATTTTCTTTTGTAACCTGGACCAAGCTTTTTATCAGAGGAAAAAAAACTGCGACTAAAACAGTAGGCAATTATTTTTGTTTATTAAGATCCAGATAAAGCAAGACTGTATACTTCACATGATTTCCACCTAACAAATTGTAAGGCTCTATTTCTTGAATTTTTTCCCCTTAAACTCATGCTGAAATGTCATTTTGGTGTAATTCTACCTAGAATATGAAAAATTCTACCTAGAATATGAAAAATAATACACTTAAGGTTTCAGTGTAACTAGGATCATGATTGAAACTTTCCATTTAATTAGATAAGATATTATTGAAGCATTCTTTTCTGTAAAATAAGTGTGAGTTATAAGGAAGGACAAACACTGTGAGTTCATGTCTCAGGATCCTTGATATATTTTCTTGTTTTGTTCTTTTCCTCCCTTTTCCTACATAAACTCAAATACCTAGAAGGAAGACTTGCCAGGACTACAAAACATCACAAATACTCAATACATGGCAGGTTATGAGGGAAAATGGGCTTCTCTTGAAATTGAATGCAAGAGCAAAGCTCCTTTGGGGCTAAAGATCTCATCTCTGCACAATCCCTCCTTCTTTAGATTGGCAGCTGGCCTCACAGCAGCCTTCCCCACCTGCAGGGTCCTACAAAAGCACACTCCCACTCCTGCAGACTCTGTTACCCCTTGGTCATAAGGATTATTATGGGCTATGAATGCCCTATGCTATAAGTTTCCCAGATAAAGCAAAAAACAATGGAAATGAAAATAATTAAAATGAGAAAAAACTGAAAAATATTTGCATAAATATGCTTCCCATGTCCCTGGAAAGGGAAAAAGAGGGGAGAAAACACAAAGCATTTCATAGTACACTTTGTTGATGGTAGTTAAAAATGACATTTAAAGCTCCTAGTTTTATAAAGTCCATTAGAAAAAAGTATCCTAAACAAAACTTATTTCTAAAAAAGGGATTCTGAGAAAAGACACTGATCTATACCACTGACTCATCCCCAAATCACAGGATTAGTCCTGGGGAGTATCAGGAAAAAAATTTTAGGGGGGGTCATTGTTTTATAACATGTCTGACTTCAAAAGGCTGTGAAATTTGTAAGTCACCTTCAATTAGCTAGCAAATTAATATTACTAAGTTTGCAGAATGTGCATGGGACTGTGCTAAGTGCTACTGAGTCATTCAAAGCAATAAAAAGATAGAATTATATTTCCAAGGGAGTTTAAAGCTCCAGCTAGCCCATGCTACAAGACTGCTCAACACAAAAATCTTCTACCCAGCATGCTTGTCAGTTGGTCATTCTGTCTTTGGTTAAATGCTTCTAATGATAGGAATACACATCTAATGTAAGAATCCGTTCCTCTTCTTTTTCTGACATCTTCAATAGTAAAGAAAGTTTTACTTCATTAGGAACTGAAACCAACCTCTCAGTAACTTCCTTTGTTGGTTCTATAATTGGTAAACCAGATAATTCTTCAAATAAATGCCCATTCAGATATTTGTAAAAGCTATCATTTCCTCTTAAGTCTTCTCTTTTTCAGACTAAACAGCCACAGTTTCCTCTATGGTTCCTCCTAGGATATGGTTTTAAGTCTCTCAATAATTTTTGCATATGCAAATGTCAATATCCTTCCTAATGTGGGACTCAGAAAGGAACACAGTATTACAAAGGTGATCTGATAAATTAAGAGACCAATGGATCTATTTCTGCTTTTCTTTCGATAGTATATTCAGCCTATCATTATATTAATTTTTGGTATTGGAATGACCCATATTGTTTTTTTAATCAATTTAATAACAGATTATTTTTCATGCAAACCATTATTAAGCCACATTTCCCCTGGTCTGAATTTGTACAGGGAATTTTTTTTTTAATAAAATTTATTTCAGAAAAACATTCATTTCTCTCTATGAAAATTCATTAAATTAGATTGAGTTCACTATTCAGTTCTATTGAAATCTTTGTGAATTTGTAATTCAGTGTATTACCAACCAATCTCAGCTTCATGTTGGCTACAAATTTAATTACGATCCTGGAATTTTCTATATGATTATCATCTCTAGATTATAATGTGAGCTCCTTGAGAGTAGAATCTGTCTCTCCTTTGATATTTGTATCCTCAAAACTTATCATGTGCTTTGCATATAGTAAGAGCTTAATAAATGCTTTTTCATTCACTCATTCTTCTAAGCCATTCACATTAAGAACTGGACTCTGCAGAATGTCATTAGAACCTGCCCTCCTTCTAGGTTGACAATGATCACCTTTACCTGAACCAGTTCTTAAATCAGCTCAGAATCCACCTAACCCTACTGTTATATAGCTTTCTTTTCTCCATCCTGTCCACAAGGGCACCATGAAGACTTTGTAACAGAGGTTTAAACTTATTTATTGTATTTCCCTTATGCACTATTCTAGAAACCTCTTATGCACTCTTCATAGTGTGATTTATATTATTTCTTTGCCTGTGTAATCATTCACATATGCTATAACCTTCTTGATGACAGAAATTATAGTTTATTTAATATTCACATTTCCCCTGCCTATCATGGTATACTTCATAAAAATGTTATAAATGTTAATTGAGCCAATGAAGAAAGAATGACATTATTTTGGCATGAATTATTGCTGGTGAACCAATGCTGGCTCCTAATGATCACTGTTTCCATTTCTAAGTGTCCACAAATCATTTGTTCAATATGTATTCTAGAATTTGTCAGGAATTGATGTCAATATGAACAATCGATAGCTCTCAGACTCCTACTCTTTCCTCCTTTTTTGAAAATTGGGATATCTGATTACCTTTCTGGAGTCTTCCAATTCCTCATAAATGGTAGCAATACAGGCAACACAAAACACAAGTTCCTAAAATAATCAGTAGTATTAACTCAGAGGTGTCAAATACACAGTCCTCAACGCTCCCTAGTGAGTCCTGATCCAATCAACCAGCCAACATATTCACTGAGCATCTATTATGTGCCAGGCACAGTGTTAAGCCCTGGGGATACATGAAGAGGCAAAAAATAGTCCCTGCCCTCAAAGACTTTACAGGAAATGGAGAAACACGCAAACAAACATATACAAACTAAAGCTATATAAAGTTATATGCAGGATAAATAAGAAAGAAGCAACAATAGATTAGAATATGACTGGAAAATATTTAACAAAAAACCCCACAAAAATATATAAAAAAAACCCCACAGATAATGTTAACATGTTTTTTTTTTTTTTAAAAGGGCTTGGAATCAGGAACTCATTTCATGAGTTCAAATCAGAATCTTACCAGCTGTGGGAACCTATGCAAGTCACTTAACCCTGCTTGCCTCAGTTTCTTCATCGGCAAAATGAATTGGAAAAGGAAACATAAAACACTCCAATATCTTTGCCAAGAAAATTCCAAATGGGGTCATGGAATGTCAGACATGACTGAAATGACTGAATATCAACCACAAATTTCTATTTGAGTTGACACCCCTGGTTTAACTCATCTAAGATTGAAAACAGGATTTTTTTCTAGAATCTAGGTCCTCAATTACCTCATCATTGCTCTAAAATTTCAAGTATCTCTTGGCCTTATTTGTTCTACTTCTTCCAGGCTAAACCTCATTCTCCTTAATAAAGGGGCCAGAAGTAAAATTTGAGTTGAGTAGTTCTACTTTTCTCATCATCTCTTCACCTTAAGACATCTGTCTCAAGCAGGGAGTCACTTCTTTCCTTGTGCTTGTACCACATGTACTTTAAAAATGCCTTTCCATTATCCTTGGGACCTTGGAGGACAGTCTGTGCTAGGGAGCAAAGTTGAGAGACAGGAGAGAAAGAAAATCAGACCATCAGTTGGGAGTCTGAATTCATTCTGAAGTCTTAAGCAAGTCCCTTCATGCCTCAGTTTCCTCATGAGTAACATTAGGATAACAGCTGTCCCTCACTCTCTTCGAGGGAGGTTATAACGATAAATTAGAGACTGACTATAAATAACCCCGAAAGCTTGATAAGAAAGGAGCTATAAAAAAGATTATGCTTAGAATAAAACAGATCTGCATAGAACAGTCTATTTGCTACATTTCACGCTTTTATTTCATCAACATAAAATACTGCAACAACCTCATCCACCCTGCCATATGTAGGTATTTAAATATATGACTGGCAAAGTAAGGGGCAACATTTTTTTCCAGGAAGTATTTAGTTAAGATTATTTGAAAGAGCCCTTCTAACCTCCTACTGTTGCATTCAACTACTCAGCTGTGGGTTACCAGGAACAGTCACAGGAGGAACAGAGATGGGAACAGCCAGGATAATGGAGGAGGCAGCCAAGCCTAGCCTGGCACATTAACTGATGAATCAGAGCATGCAGTGCAGTCACATGAGGTTTCTTTTCGGAATATTGTTTTCCTTCCCATTAGGATGGCAAATTCCTCACCCTCTGTTTCAATGTAATGCCAATTTATAGACAGAGAGGATTGGGCAGAGGGTGCTTATACATTTGTATTTCATTGAAACATACATCGATCTTGGCATGAGAGGCTTTTTTCTCCTTCCCCCTTTCTCCCCAAGAAATATTAAAAAGCTTCACTCTGTTCCAATCACAGTGCCCTTTGTATTAGTAATCTGGCTTTCAGCCCACACAGACTCAAGATGTTCCCCTCTGAGACATCACCAGACTGCAGAGGCCCATAAGGAAGGCAACCTCAAATTTGGTTTTCCAGTTGAAACCACAAGAGAGGGCTGCTGCACAAGCTTATTATAATTGTGCAGTCACTTATCAAAACTGATACTTCTAGTAAAGGGGGAAACATATTTTTGTTGCAGTTAGGAAGGTAGGCTCCCAGATTCTTTGCTTCCCATCTCCATCACCTTTTTGGTTTGGACTCTGAAAGGAAGGAAGGAAGAAGGCAGTTCGGCTACAGGAAATTCAGTCACAATAATCACAAAATTTATACAGAGAATAATTTCAGATTCATATTTTTACATCTATTCTCTTTAACTTTGCACAGCAGATAATCTGTTATTCAAGCTACAAGAAAAATCTTGTATATTTGGGTTTCCTATTCTAGAGATAATGGAGGGAGAGATTTGGCAAAGGTGGTAAACTCTCACATATTAAGTAGACATATAGATTAATTTTTTACAATTAATCAATAGGTATTTATGATGTGCCAGGAACTGTGCTAAACAAGAGAGATTATAGGAAGGGCAAAACCAATCAAACACAAAAGCAGTCCTTGTTCTCAAGCAATTACCAGTCTATTATTACAACCAGTATTGTATTAGGGTATAAAAACTTAGGGAAGAGATGCTACAATACTATGAACACAGTGCTGGGATGGTAAAAATTATAGAAGATATTATAAGATAGATTTGATCAAAGGAATCTGCCCATAATTTAAAAAAAAAAACTCTTAAACACTCATGTATTTTTCCATCATCAATTATTTTGAACTGTGGCAGTATACTAAAGTAGAAAAAATGCTGGCCTTGGAGTCAGAAGATCTGGGTTCAAATCCAGACTCCCTTATTTACTACCCAATGTGAGCATCTTGGGCAAATCGTTTTAACTTTTAGGACTTTTTCTTCGGTTTCCTCTTCTGTAAAATGAGAGGTTCAGACTAGATTGTCTTTATGACCTATTCTACTCCTAGATTTCTGTAGGAATGAAAATAACAATAAATATAACTGACATTTATATAGCACATTAAGGTTTGCAAAACTCCTGGAATCAGAAGACTTGAGTTCCAATCTAGCCTTAGTCATTTACGAGCTGTGTGATGTGGGCAAGAACTTTGCCTGTTTCCTCATTTTAAAATGTGAATAATAATATCACCTACTTCGCAGGGTTGTTGTGAAGATTAAGTGAGATAATGATTAAAAAAGCACTTAGCATGTACTGGCACATGGTAGATGCTATAAAATTATCTATTCTTACTATTGTTTGGTCCTTACAACAACTCTCAAGGAGATGTTACCATTATCTTAACTTTGCAGATGAGGAAACTGAGGCACAAAGAGGTGGATTTGCAAATCATTTGATTTGCCTAGGATCACACAGTTGGTAACTCTCTAGGCAGAATTAGAACTCAGGTCCTCTGGACTTCGAGTCCTACACTCTGTTAGATGCCTAGGAAAATACTGTAAAAATGAGGAGTTTGAATTAAATGATCTCTAACTCCTTTCTGGTTCTATGATCCTATGAATTAAGACATTATTTCACAAGTAATTAATTCAGTCTTTTTCCCCCACATTTATTTTTAATTTTTAATTTATGGAATAAAACAAGCATTTCTTTAACATAGTATGATAAAAAAGATGGTTGCACATAAAACTACAAAACTCACTATATATATATATATATATATGCAAAATTATTCTATACAAACTTCTATTTAGAGTTCTTTCTCTGGATGAAAATAGTATCTTACTTCATATATCCTTTATAGTTAATCTGGCTATATATAATAGTCAAAATGACTTATAAGCTCAACGTCATTCTTAAAACAAAATTGCCGTTACTGTCTAAATGTTCTCTAGGCTCTGCTCATTTCACTCTTCATTATTTTGTGTAAGTCTTTCCGTGTTTTTCTAAGATCCCTGAAGCTTTAGCAGTGTTTCCTAGTTCAGCATCCAGAAGTAAAAGCTTTAGAAAAAGGTACTATCCAGTATGATCTATTTATCTCTAGGGAGGATAAGAAGCTATGGAAGCTTCCTAGGCCATAACTGTTCTTATACATATGATATATAGATGGATCTTGGTTTGATTTTATATATATATACATATATATATATATACACATACACATATATCGGTTGATATTGATATGATATGGAATCATTTGCATGACTCTGTCTTGTTCTGATATATTTTCTGTGTGTATTTCTCCAGTAAAGGGGCATATTCCATAGATTTTCAAAGTACCAATGATGGAGCCCTTCAAACAATTACTTAAACTAAAGGAATGTTGAACATCCTAGCACTTTATCTACTTAAAACTTGATTATGAAAGAAAATTGCCAAATTCACGTTAGCTCTATCATAGATTTCAAATTGGAAGGGACCCACCTTGGAGAAAGCAAGGCCCAAACAAGTCCAAAGATCTGCCTGGCAAAAAAGCAGAACTAAGATTCAGATCCTGGTCTTCTGATTCCAAATTCAATATTGTACCCACTGATTCCAGTAATTGTTGAACACACTAGGACTGTATGAGACAGCTTTGTTCTTGCAAGAAGCTTGTAGAAGATATGTAGAAGCTATGTAAACCATTTCATGTCCTATCAAACCACTGGATTAAAAAAAAGACTCACAAATCTCCTGACTTAGGGTCACTAGGATCTGAGTTCCAATGTTGCCCAAAGAGTGATGACTGTGTGACCCTGGGCAAAGCATTTAACCTCTCTGAGTCTCAGTCCCACCATCTGCCAAATGGGGATAACAATAGCATCTACTTCACAGGGCTGCAGTGAGCATCAAATGAGTTATTGTATTTACAAAGCTTTTACAAGCCTTTCATTTAAAGCTTAAGTTTTTATCCAGTTATTTTCCAGACCAGCAAATTTCTTCTTCAAGCAAAGCATCCAAAATTCCAAGATTAAGTAGACACTCAGCATGTGCCTACTTACACATTTAAAAAATTTGGAATAATATTGGAAGTACAACTGTTTTTAATTCATTTGAAACCCTTACATCATTTTGTTCAGACTTGTGATTTCATCAGTGGAAGAACTCCCAGTCAGAACAGCAGACCTTCTGTCATTATGTACAGCTGAGTATCCAGAAAGTTGCCTAAAGCACTGAGGGGGTTAAATGATATGACCAGGGTCACGCAGCCAGCAGGGCTGTGTCTATCTCTGTATTATATTCTATACTCTCTGCTATTAGAAAATAATAAATTTTTGTAGTTGCTGTTGGTTGGATTTTTTTTCTTTGTAAGCTAGCAATATCAATGCACATTCAGATGTGAAATAAAACCACAGAAAGGGGAAATAGAATTGAAAACTGATTGAACAGACTGGCCAGTGTAATAAAAGGGAGTGCTGGCAGTATGTTTTGGTATTCAACCTTGGTCCTAGCTTCAGAATATTGTTGCTTTGTATCATACTGAGGACAAAATGGAATAGTAGTGAAAAGAAAACTAGACACAGAAGTCAAGACAGGTTTTTTTTTCCCCCAGATCTTTTGTTACCTTTTGGACTAATGCAAAGATACTATTTAGACTTTCAGTGTTACTGTTCCCTCTCTGTAAAGTACCTCCACAATCAAGTGGGAAATACAGAACTTTGAAAAAGTTCAGGAGAGTCATAAAAATGATTCCTAAATAATGGCTACTGGAATTGAGATTATTAATCTTGAAAAACAATAGGTTCAGAGAGAACTTACACATTTTATTCAAGAATTAGAAGGAAAACAAGTGGGGTGTTGGTCTGGGCTTGGCCTTTTTCCCAGGCTAGGTATTTGGTAGTTCAGGATTAATATCTGAACACAGCATATGCTGACATATGTAGTCAGCAAACAAAAGGATGTCTAAATAGCTAGAGCAGAAGGAAAATAATCCATAAGAAAATGTACTGAGGATATCCCACCTGATTAGTGTTTTTTTCCTTGTCTGAAATATCTACCATGGTTCTTCAAGCACTGGAGAATACTTTGAATCCTCATGACTGTTTTCTACTCAGATCACCAGATGTGTACCATCAGTGCCTTAAGTCAATCAAGTTTCAAGATTGATTTAAATACCTTTTAAGGGAAAAATAAGCTAATTTAATGGGAACAGGTGTTAACATACTCCTCTTACTACAAGTTTTATAGCATGGAATAAGGGTAAGGAAAAAAATCTTATAGTGCAGTGACTGGTAGGATTTAAGAAGTTATAACATATATATGTTTTTTGAGATGTGGGAGACTCTCTACATAGGATGGCTTTGTTGTGGGACTCCTTTAAAGCAAAGTGTCTACATTTTCTATGATTTGATAACAATTTTAAAATTTCTTCACAAAATAGAAATACTAGGAAGTTCAACATCAGTTCCCAGAACTTAAGGTAGACAGTTAACCATATTTTGGTACTGCAATTTGGAATTCTACAACACTATGTGACCTTAAGTAGCAATGAAAGCAAATCCCCCTCTCCCCTCAAAAAAAACCTACCAGTATCTTATAAAGTTTTATGAAGCAAAATGGACTGAAGTACAGGGAACTCTGCTTAATAATTGTTTATCGTTCGAATGATTGAGTGAAATGAAGACATGAAAATCAAATTAAATGGATGGTAACAGAAGTGACATATGGCTGTGTGAATGTAATTAGACTAGAGAATTCCATATAACACTTGAGGTGTATTTTTTTAAAAAGACAACAGATTTATGAAAGACCAAAGACAGCTAGAAAATTCTGTAAATATGACAGTAATGTTTCACTGATCTCCTTAGTAAACTTTCCACTCTCACATAAAGAAAAACAATGTGATGTAAAAAAACTACCAAGATCTGATATCACAGGAGGTGACTTTGGTTTAACTTGGAGAGATTGGAAAGAATGCATGGTTAAAGTCTCTGAATCCCAAAGCTTTAAGTATTTTCAATTAGGGAAAAAAAAGATGAAAAAAATCCAACTTTAATGACTACTGAGGAATCACACCGCTCTCAACCAGTGGGATGATTATAGGTACACCACTTATTTGGTCTCGGCTATGTGTATGACAACGTGCCCGGCACAATGATTGCCTGAAAAAGTTCATTAACATTTGCAAGACTAAAATGATCACTTGAGTAAGAGATGTTCACACTGGATGAAAAAAGTCTTCAGGAATATCCAAAGTTACAATAAACACTTATCAACTATCTACTATGAAAGAAAATACATTAGGTGAAAGCAACAATGAAAGGCTTTAAGAAGTTTACCTTGAAATAAGGGAAACAATAAATACTTAGACCAGTGTGTAGAGAGGGAAGTAAATACAAATGATAGGCAAAAGAAATGCAAAGTAATGCTGAGGTGAGGCAACACTACCAGTTGGGAAAGACCTCAGGAGCACTTGGGTTCAGTCTGGAAAGAAACTAGGGGATTATAAGACTCAGAGATGAAGAAAAAAGCATATTTCAAGCATGGGAATGGTTTGTGCAAAGGCAAGACAACAGGAGTCAGTGTATCATGTGTGAGATAAATAGCTCAGTCTGGATAGAAGGTAGAAGATATGAAGGGAACTCATGTCAGGTCTACCTGGAAAGATATAGGGATAAATGTAATTGTGGGATTGAGGAGGGAGGAAGGTAATGAGTTTTTATTTTGGACATGTTGAATTATAGATGACAGAGGACATCTAATTGAAAATGGCCAATGGGAAAATCTGAAACTGTAACTCAAGATAGAGGATGGGCCTTGATAACTAACTCTAGAAAACATCTTCAGAGATGATAGATAATTGAATCTATGGAGGCAATGAAATCATCAATAAAAGGTATATAAAGGGAAGAGAACCTAGATAGAGTTTTAGGAAGCACCTTCAGTCTAGGGGCAGGAAAAAAATGACTGACAGATAAAGATGACTGAGGAAGGGGCCAGAAAATGAGGATGAGATCCAGGAGAGAACAATGTCATGAAGTCTGATCACAGAAAAATGACCACTAAATATGGTCATTAAATTGGTGACTTTAGACAGAGGAACTGAGTAATGAGGTTGAAAGAAACAGCATGAAAGACAGAAAAATGATTATAAAAAAGAGAAATATAAGCCATGAGCATAGACTGTCTAGCAGTGTGGCTATGAAAAGGAGTTTGAGGGAATGATAGGATAAAGTCTATTTGTTTTTTAAGGAATTTTAAGGATTGTTTATAAACAGGAGAAAAGGAAGAAAGAGGGACAGATTGAAGCTTATAAAACAAGGAGAAGAATACAAAGATGATGTGCTTTAGGAGATGCTTCAGAGAAGTTGAATGATGTGCCCAAAGAAATAAACAACAAGATATAACATTTTGATTACAAAATATATGAAATTTTTGTCCAAATAAAATTAACTCAGTAAGAAAAAATATATAATAAGAAAAAAAGTTGGTATCAAGCATCTTGCATAAAAACATCATATCCAAAACACATAAAATAGTATTACAAATGTATACGGTTGAGTTATCCCCCAATAGGTAAATGGGTAAATACAGGAAACTAGGGTAGGAACTAGTCATCTGCATTTTTTCTTTTGAAAGTCAGTAACACATAAAATTCTGCCCAATTACTAAAAATAAGAGAAATGCAAATTTAAAAAAAATTTAATATCACTACACACACACACACACACACACACACACACACACACATATATATATATATATATATATCACATTGGCAAAGATGGTAAGACATGAAAGTCATAAACATTAGAAAGACTGTTGGAAGATGGGCATATCAATATCCTATTGTATCAGTCAGTAGTTGTAAATGCTTCAAAGAGGTCAGGTATGATAATAGAAAACATTACTGGATATCACTACTAAACTGGTAATTTTAGACAGAATTAAGATAGTGCCATTATTAGTATAGTATATTATAGTAGTATGTGTATTTGTTGAAGAAGACCATGCCCTCAGAGAAATAATGACATGATTTGAACTTGACTTTGTTTTGAGTGAAGGAGGGCTGTGCAGGTCACCAGCCTCACTTCTCCTCCAAAGCCATCTGAATCCAGTGACCAGATATTCATTAGGATGACTGGAGATGACCCAGGATGGGGCAATTGGGGTTAAGTGACTTTCCCAAGGTCGCACAGCTAGTGAGTGTCAAGTATCTGAGGTGAGATTTGAACTCAGGTCCTCCTGACTCTTGCACTATTGATCTATCCACTGCACCACCTAGCTGTTCCTATAGTAGTATATTAACTAGTATATGATATATTACTATATCACATTCAGAATACAGTATATAGTAGCATATATACATACAGAATATAGTAAACATGTGTTAGTGCATAGTATGTATAATACACTTATATTACCTATATAGTACAAATTAGTATAACCATCTAGAAAACATTAAAATTATGTAAGAAAAATTACTAAATAATTTGTAATCTCTGACCCAACAACTGAATGAAGCAGTGGGGTACAGCAGAAAGAGCACTATGTTTGGAGCCAGAGGACCTGACTGAATTTCTAGCCCTGTTACTTTAAACGTAGATGACCTTGGATAAGTCACTTAACTCCTTGGGACTTTAGTTATCTCATGTGTAAAATAATCCAGTTACAAAAGATAAGCATGACAACCCTTAAAGCTCTATGTCTATAAACCTATGATTTCATAATCCTATGTTCTCCTTACTAGGTTTATCCCTCAAAGAAATTCAGTGACAGAATGATCTTTGAAGTACCAAAATATTCAGAACAACACTATATGCATTAACAAAAAAATATGAAAACAAATTACAAGCCCATAGTTTGGGGAATATGTGACAAATTGTAGTATATGATGTTAGAGATTATTATTTCACAATAAGGAATGGTTAATAACAGTTCAAAAGAAATATGGCAAGACTGGTATGAATGTGCAAGGAAAGAAAACAGGAGAAAAATATGATTATAATATTACATGACGACAACACCTGAAGACAACTGGGTTCAGATCAAGAACAAATCATCAGGGTTTGTTCTGGACAATTCATATTAAAATACACTCTTTTTCTGATAATAAATGGAAAACTATAAAAGTTTAAAATTATATATGCTGTCAACCATAATCACTACATGAAGAATTACTGTTTATTTTTTTAAGGAAGGTGTAATGTAGGCATTATTTGTGTGACTGATAAAATTTATCATTAGCATAAAAATTACAAAATGGCCAACACAAACATAATCTATCACTTTCCAAGTAGATAGAGGACAGCTGAGAGTTACCATTTCCCAAAAGCCAAATGGGAAAACCTCTACTGCTTAAAACTACATATATCAGTATTTGACTTTACATACCAGTAGCATCATAACACATTTAGAGCTACAAGGAACCTGAGGCCATTTCTTTCAACCCTCTTATTTTACAGATAAGAAAACCTAGAAGGTTAAATGACTTGGTTAGGGCAATATAGATAACGTCAGACACAGGATTTCAACCCAGGTAAATTCTGACTCCAGAGTAAGCATTCTTTCCATTGAACCCCGTTCTCCTTTTCTTCAAGGATACAATAAATTGTACAGTTATATAACAAGTGAAGCAGATTATTAAGAGACAACTCAGTCATGTATATAATTCATTTCCTCTATTAGACTGTAAATCCCACTGCAGAAAAGGCTATCTTATTCATCTTTGTATTTCTTTAAATACCTAGGCTAGCACTTTGCAAATAACAGGTGAGTAAGAATGATGTATGAATAAGTTATTCATTCAGCTTCCCCTTATCTGTTCACCCAAATCCTGATTGGTCTGTTCTGATAATGATGTTCAGTCTACAAAAACTAAAGGAATTCCCTTCTCACTCTACTCTGCCCCTAAAAGACTGCTCTTGTGGAACTTATAGTCTAATAAGTAAACAGTCAGAAAAAAGGTGTCCCAAAAGTCTTACTACAACTTTAAGCATTAATAAACTTAATTGTGCCAAAACTTTTGGGGATACCCTATATTATCTAAGTTCATCAGAAGGAAAAAAAAGTGCTACATATCTGAAAGGGAATTTTTGCAACATATCAGAAAGGCTTCAGAGATCCATCAGCAACTAGGACAGCACTTTGCAATTAAGACATTAGAGTTGGTCTCTTTGGGGTGCATGGTCATGCCAATAGGTGACAGAAAGGGAGGGCATAAGTGTCTTGTCAAAGAAAGAATTATAAGACTAAAGAGCTGATTCAAGAGAGGTAGTATATAGTCCAGTTTAGTTGGAATGGAAATTAAATGAAAGAGAGAAGCACGAGATGAGTTTTATAAGTGTGGGGGGTGGGGTGGGGAGGTGTTATGTCATTAAAGCGCCTGTTAGGCAGAAGATTCTGGAATGAAGTCAGTACACAATAGGGAACTTTGGAGAAATGTTGAAAAAATAGAATGATCTATACATAGATTACTTCAGCAGGGTTATTCAGCATGGATTGCAGGGAAAGATAACAGTTACAGGTCAACCTGCTAGAAAGTTATTGTAATTGTTTAAGTTGACTGTGATGAGATCTGTTCTAGGGTTACAGAAGCAAGAATACAGAAGAAGGTACATAACTGAGATACTCAAGAGACACAATTTAGAGAAACTGCTAAGTGACTAGACAGGAGATAGGAAGGTTCAATCCTGAGATTGAACATGAGAGATTGGGTGAATAGGAGTTGAGAGAGCAAATGATAGTCAGAAATATGCCATGAGGAGGAGGAAAAATTTTTGGAGGAAAGATTACATAACTTTAATATGGATATGCTGAATTTGAGTTGTAGGACACCCAAATAAATACATCCTATAAGCGGCTGGAGATTCTAGCCCAAAGTTTAGACAATAGGTTCTTTGTCTAAAGACAATAATTTGGAATCATATGAATAGATGGAACAAAACTACTCCTTGTATCCCCACTACCTAGCCAGGGCTTTGCACATGTACAGCACTTAATACCTACTTGTTGACTGATTCTTTACTGGCATCTGTATCCCCCAACCACTACAACCTGAGCCTGGTTAGACTACAGAAAGCAACAGGGCACCAAAGGATGGAAATGACAAAAACTGTGGAGTGACTTCTTTCCCCAAATGTCACATCCCAAACTCTAACCAAGTACCCTAAAGACCTAAGGGCCTTGCAATAAGTCCTGCTGATGCATTCAAGTACAATCAGTCTTGTCCCATTTACCATCCAGATAAACTCATCTATCTATGTTGTCTCCCCTAATTAGAACGTCAATTTGGAGTTCTGCGGCTGTCTTGCTTTCCTATTTACATTTGTAGCACCTAGTACAGTAGTCAAAACATACTAAGAACTTCTTTTTTTCCCATTCTATTCCATATATATACATTCCCACAGCATTTTTGTAAGTGATGTGATTGGTAGGGGAGAGAGAAAAGAGAAGTAGGCTCTCGGGAGAACACTCAGATTGAAAGATTCAAAAGAGGATGTATATCCACCAAAGAAGAAAAAATAGATAAGCTAAAGGTAAAATAGGAGAGTCTCATGTTGGTGAAAGAGGACATTATGTAGAAGAAAATAGGTGACAATGTCAAAAATTATAGATTAGTCAATTTAATTCAATCCAATCCAACAAGCACTTTCAAAATACTTGCACTGTACTAGCAACTGAATAAATACATACATACATTTATACATATATATACATATGTGTGCATGTATAGATATGTATGTGTATACATACATACATACATAAATATATATATGTATATATATATACATATATATATACCATCAGATTTAGATTTTAGGTGGTCATTTGAAGCTTTAGAGATGGCAGTCATTTCCCCCATTAGACTGTAAGCTCCTTCAGAGTACACACTGTCATCTATCTTTCTTGGTATTCCCAGGGCTTAATATATTGCATGGAACACAGTAGGTACTTCATAAATGTTTGTTGACTAGTTGACTGGACTGCAGGAAAAGAAATCATATTACAAAGGGTACAGAACAAACTTGAGGGAGAAAGAAGTTGAAGAATAAAGTGCAAATTTTTTTTCAGGAGTTTATTAGCAAAATGAAGGAGAGATATGGAATGGTTACTGGATAGACTAAATGAACTAAGAGGATTGCTCCTCCTCATAACTGGAGAGATCTCAAAATGTTTATATTGATAGTATCATCACTATTTAAACCAGTAGAGAGAGAAATAGAGACAGAGAGAGAGAGAGAGAGAATGAGAATGAGGGAAAGAAATAATGTGGAAAAAGGAGAAATGAAAGAAGAAAACCGAATAATTTCATGATGACAGATTCAATATTTTGAGTGAAGACTCCATAAGATGTAAATATAGGAAGTATAGATGAAGTTGTGAGCTAGAAGCAAGAGCAAACGATTTGAAACAAATTCTTTGGGGATTAAGAGTCAATAAGGGTAGAGTAGGATTGCAGGCTAGCAATGAAGATCTAGCTGAGGGGCTAGCCCTTAATACAGGATGCAGATAAATACGTACAACATACGTATGGATGGACGTGTATATATTGTATATAATTATATAATTTCTTATATACCATTTTGTTATACATTGCATAAATAAATATCTACATACATATCTGCGTACATACACACATATATGACTGTATATACAACTAAGAACTGTATAGTAGTGGTGGAACACAAACTCTCTGGGACTTAAAGAGTTCTGATATATAAAAACCCAAGAAGTCTTTTGTCCAATTCATTCATTCTGTTCCCTCATTCCTCTTCCCATCTGTGCAAGTGAAGAGTCTTTTGATGCATCTCTTTCTTAGATGTTCTATCACTTAGTTAAATATGGGAAGCGAAGCAGATATTTTAGACCATCAACAATATTCTTAAATTGTTTCATCCATATTTGAAAAATAATTCTTCCTAGAGCTTGTGTAATGACTTGTGTAGGAACTCCTTATTGGTATCATATGATGGTCTGGCTAAGTCACACATTTCACCCATGGTAAAACTGTTCTAATGGAAGAAAGGGAGGGAGATACAACGTGAAAATGTCAGAAATAGATTTTTAATTTTCTTATCAAGAAATTCTGGGCCTTTGTAGGAAAGTGGTGTTTCTTAATAAACTCTATGTGATCCTCTGTAAATGTAACTTAATGTGATTGATCTCTGTTACTCATGTGTAACAAACCAAATCTAAAACATGGTGCCAGACAATCAGACCTTGAAAAAGTGGTAGGAGTGGAACATTTTCATTACCCATACCATGCTGTGTGTCAAAGAAGCATGTCAATCAGTTTGCACATCTTAGCAGACATTGCACATGCATGCTTGCATGAATAGTACAATATTTTCATTTCAAGCTCTCATTTGGTAAAGATTCTAAAATAGTGGCATTGTAAAGCACTCCAAATAGACATGCCATGACAGGGTTAAGAAACTGAATTGTTGTCATGAAGAGAGGGACAGAGTAAAGAACACAAAGTAGAGACAGATCAATAGGAGAGTCAGTCACCTGTAGTTAAAAAATGGTAACTAAATAAATACAAATAAACAATTGCTTCCAATTGAATTAAGCTACGATTGGAATGTGGAAAAAATCTCTCCAGGAAAGTTTATTATACAATATTGGGTAGAAATACATTCATATACTCACACTCACCCCTCCCTCCCACATACACCAATCTCCCCCCACCCCTGAAAACACAGACACATCATTTCATATGATTGTGCCAGAAAGCAGAACAGAAAGAATTATGCAAAGTACTAACCTAATAATTATATAAAAACATAGTCTAATGAGGAGACCAAGAAATTTGGACCACCTCTTTTCATGGCAAATCATATAGGAATAGCAAAAGTCACAGGATAACAACCTTATATGGCAACATCATTAAACGGAGTCTAAATCATTTGGCACATACTATAAATAGGTGAGTCTCATTGTACATGCGCTAACAGCTTACAAGATTTTAAGATTTGCAAAGTACTTTATATACACTGGCTCATTTGATTCACATAAGAACGCTGTGAGGTAGGAACTGGAGGTGTTATTATCCCAAAATGGAAACAGTAAGGTTCAACAGGCTTAAGGAACTTGCCCCATGTCTCACACAATGCTTAAATGAAGAAGCAGTATTTTAACCCAGATCTCTCCCGACTGCAGAGTCAATCCTCTTTCTAACAGACCAAGCTTGATATGGGAATTAATAAATTGTTCTCCTGGCTCTGTTCAGTTCACTCTGCACCAATTCACAGAATTCTTCCCAGGGTTAAACCATCTGCTTCATTGTTTTTTTAAAGTGCAATTTTATTCTATCACATTTATATTCCATAACTTATTTGGCCACTTCCCACTGAATGGACACCACATTCTCCTCTAAAAGAGCTATAAATATATTTGTATATTCTTTGTTAAAGTCTATTTTACTTAAGACCAATCCCTCCCTTAATTATTCCCTGCCTCGAATTCCTTCTTTTTTCCTTATCACCCTTCCCTCCTATTTCTCCACTGAGTGAAAAGTATTTCTATACCCAACTCTGTATGTATATATCCTTCCACCCTTTGAACAGTTCAGATGAGAGTGAGATTCTAAGTATCAGTTTACCCCTTACCCCTTTGCTCCTTTTTTCTGTATAGACTTCTACTTGCACAATTCAATTATGTGAGATACTTTCCTTTACATAACTTTCCTTTCTCTCTCCTTGTTCTCACTTAACTCATTCTTCTTCTCTTCTTTCCATTCTTCTCTTAATATCACAGAACATAACTAAAATGCTCCCAGGTCCTCTATTATTTTCCTTCAATGACCCCCAATGAGGATAAAGTTCAGTAGGGACACATGTATCATCTCCCCATAGTAGAAAGCAAGACTTGATTTTTGTTTAAGCCCTTATGGTTGTTCAGTTGAGTTTGATCTTTAATGTAGTTATACATATCTGATCGTTTCAGCAGAAAAGCTTGGAAATCCTCTGTTTCAGAAAAAGACCAATTTTCATCCCCTATATGATTATGTCTAGTTTTTCTGAGTTAGGATTTTTTGGTGACATGCAAACATGCTTTGCCTTAGGAATTTCATGTTCCAGACTCTACTCTCCTTCAAGATGGTGGCTGCTAAGTCATATGTGATCCTGACTGTGACTCCTCAGTACTTGAATTCACTTATTCTTGCTGTTTTCAGTCATTCTTTTCTTTGAATTAGATCTGGATTTTGGCTACAAAGTTCCTGAGAGTATATTTTGTGGTTTCTTTCACAAGGTTGGATTTTACCTATTTCCACTTTACTCTTTTATTCTAAGAGAACTAGGCATATTTCTTTTAAGAATACTTGAATACAGCCTCTTTTTTGAGAGAGGGTCATGACTTTCAGATAGTTCAATGATTCTTATAATTTTTTCTTTTCGATGTTTTCTAGGTCAATTGTTTTTACTTTATATTCCTTCCCCCTGCATTCCACACCCCATCTCAATGCCAAAATCTTTTGACTTTAATATTTCTCACTGTTTCATGGAGTAATTGGATTCCATTTGATCCATTTTCCTTTTCAAGGAGTTTTTTTTTAGTTTTTAACTTGGGCAAGAATTTTGTGCCTCTAGTGTCAAGTTGTTAATTCCCTTTCTGTTTTTTATTTCATAGCTCTCATTTCTCTTCCAGTCTTTTTTTATAATGCTTTTACTGCATTTATTTTTTTTAAAAATTAACTCTTTAAAAATTATCTCTTCATTTCCTCCAGAAATTGACATTGAACTTGTTCCCAAGAAATATTATTTTTTGAGATTTTTTTTCAGATTTTACCTGAGATTTGCTCGAGATTTTGGAATTATTCTTTCATGAATTCAAGCATCTTTCTCACAATAATATTTTACAATCTGATTCTTGTGCTGTTTGCTCATTTCTCCAGTCTATTTCCTGGTTTCAGATTGGAATTTATGGCCAGGCTTTCTGAAATTCTATAGGGAAGGACTGGAATAATCCTGTTAATGTTTTCTTGAGGTAAGGAGTACTGTGTTATTCTAGGACCAAGGAAAGCTTAGGCTAGTGGCCTGCAAATTATTAGTGCTGTGATCCAGGAAAAAGTCTGATCACTGCCCCACAGCTGAACTCTACAAGGTCCTGACTTGGATTTGGGTCTAAGCAGCACCATACTTCTACTGGACTCCAGGCAGCTGGAAACCTCTGCTGATTCAGAGTTATAGAACTTCAAGCTTTCTCTGCTCCAGGAGTCTGAACTACACCACTGCTGTTTGTTTCTGAACTCTCTCCTTGTTCACACTGCCCAGGGTCTGCTATCAGTTGTTACCATAGAAAGCTAATCCCAAGCACATATACTCTTCTCCATCCAGTGTGGATCCTTGGCGAAGAACTGTGGCTGGAGGCTAAGCTGCCACTTGGCATATGCTCCTGTACCTGCACAAGGTCACAGTGTCTCAGTAGGAATTTGGGACCTCTTTTTACCTTGGCTGTACATAGCCTCACTCTGTAGTAGGGTATTCCTGGTAAGACACTATCCCAGGTGCCCACAGATCACTCTGTCTGTCTCCATAAACAGACCTAGACCAGAAAAATGATTCATTGTGATTTTTTTTTCCCTTAGCTTTCCCCTACCAGAATTCAGTCTTTCAGACTGAAAATTCAGATTTTCTGGATCTTTGTGGATGAGATGTGGTGAAAGAACTGGGCTGTACATCTACCTACTACTGTACTTCTCAACTGCTTTCTTTAAAAGAATAACTTATTATATAAATAATTGACAGCATGAGCAATAGCAAGGAGCTTGTCCAAGCTGCCATAGGATAAGCTTCCTCTCTGTCTCTGACCTATAAGTGATATGTCCCTTTTAGTGCTAGAGGTCTACACTCTTGAAGTACTCCACATAACTGTAATAGCAAGAACCTTGACATACACAGGAGGGCCTACTGCCCAGGTTCTTAGATCTGCTTTTCTAAAAGAAAAGTAACTTTTGAGGGGTCAACAATTTACTTTCATCAAGCACAAATATCATTCTCTTAGTTCAGGGGAAAAATTCAGCACCCTGAACTTCAGAGAAAATACAGAGAAATAAAAATCAACAGTCAGGGTTTCCAACTGTCTCATCATAAGTAATATAAATAGTTACTAGAGAGAGAAACACCAACATCTGAGTTTTCAAAACCTGGAAGCTCCTTAGTGACTTCTCAGAGTTTCATCTGACCAAACAAACACTTTCAATGAGTAAGCCCCAGAGTAAAACCACACTTCAGAGTATTTATACACTTTTCAGAGCCACAGGGCATCATAACTTTTGAGAACTAGTGCCTATAAGAAATTAACCAGGGAATGTAAAGTAATTAGAAATTTCTCTAATCAAGTTTCCCTTAATGGGCAGGCCTATCAATGGGTAGAGAAGATCTTCACTCCCTAATTAACATTACAGTAAAAACACAGAAGTATCAAGAAAATGTGGGCATAAAACAACTCCTGATTCATGAGAGTAAATAAGGCATCACACTAGATTATACTCAGAGTTTCTTGGTTAACCGAAGGCATAAGTAAAAGTCAAAATGAATCAAAAGCATCACTGGAACTCAAAGATGTTCCAAACTGTACTTGGACAAGCATCCCCTATACAAAATTCCCCTGACAACACATTTAACAAGTCTGATAGTCTTTTAGGCAAACAGAACAGAGTATATATGTCCTCAGGCAACCCATTCCGCTTGTGGCTAGCTCTTACCATTCAGAATTCTTTCAAATATAAAGTCTCAATCTACCATTACCAAGCAGGTCAGTGGCTCCCACTAATTCCTTCTCTTATCGAGACTGCTTGTACCTGAAAAGTGTTGAGACAGATAGAGCATGGGAGTTGGAACCAGGAAAACTTGAGTTTGAATCCTCCCTTTAATATTTACTAGTTCTGTCACCAGGGACAGGTCACTTGATCTCTCTGTGTCTCAGTTTCCTCATATATAATATGACAACATCTACCTTTTGATATCATTGGGAATATCAAATGAAATAATATATACAAAGTTCCTTTCAAAGTTTAAAATACTACATAACAGTTGTTGCTGTTATTATTAATAGAATGCCTTCTAGGCATTCTATAGAGTAATTACAAAGTTAATCTTCATAATAAAAACATGTTTTTGCATGATAGATTTAATAGGAAATACAGTGCATGGAATATTAGAAGAAATTTCTTTGCTCAATAAAAAGATGTACATCTAGTAACTCAATAATGAATGTATAAATCTATGAAAAAAATGATCCCTATACAATTGAAAGGGCTGTCACTTTCCAACTTGGGCAACTTTGCTGACTAAAAGGTGAAAAGTCAAAAGAAAAAATGTGAAGTTTATATATGAAATACACTAAGAAAGCAGCCTTCAAAGAAAATGTGTTTACCTGAGGCAAAAACTAGTCTAAGTCCCCTTTCTCTCAGCTGCCCATCTGTGTAAGTACAGCGTTGACTGATTTGCATTTAATAAATACGAAACTGAATACTCAAATAGTTTTGTGGTTATTGAACAAATGCATATTGCCTGGATATACCTGTACCTGCAGAAATAATGTAACGGTTAATCACTAGAACTACGGTGAGGTTTCTCCCTGAGAAGATACAAATCAGAAAGCATTGATTGAAGACCTCAGAGTTGTGTGGAAGGGCTAATAAACACATCCTTGTCTAGTCATACATTTATTTTTTAAGTGTCAGAAGCCAGATCTGAACCAAGGTCTTCTGAACTCAAATGCTAATTCTCAATCCACTAAGCAAAACAGAAATATGATCTCTCTTTACACACACAATCTCTATTAGCACCGTAAATTCATCCTGTTATGGAGAATATTTGAGAGAGGGATGGGGATAAGAAGGAAGAATAAAGAAGGGGATAAAGAAGGGAAAGGAGAGTAAGAGAGAGATGGGGGGAGAGGAAGAAGGAGGAGACAGAGACAAAGAAAGGAGTAATGGAGAGCAAGAGAAAGAAAGAGCGTCCTTCTCTTATGTGAACAAGAACTGTATCTATGAAACTAGTGATTCAAGGACAGACAGCTTCAGACCCACTGAAAAACAAACAAATGATTAAGACAAGAATGGTTGCTGATTATTTGCACTTTTTTATCTGAAGACAACTCTATGAAAACTGTGGTCATGACTTTTTTTTGTTTAAAAAAAAAAATCCCTCTCCATTCCTTGACCTTCAATTACACTGTAAACAACCTGTCCTGGGAATGTTAATTTCAGGGGCACACTGAGAAGTTTTATAAGCGTCGCGATTTTAATTAGTGGGGGAGTCGTTTTACTTGGTTGAGAAACAATTAGAAACTGTTAAAAGCTACTTTTGGGGAGCCAATTTATAGATTTCAGTTTCTCTTATGACTTATGAAGGCCAATGACAATTGAAACGGTTGTTAATGGATACAGTCATCAACACGTAAGCCCCAGTCAAGGCAGACAAATGCTGACTGTTGGCCTACAAAGTAAAAAAAAAAAAATATGTCATTTAGATTGTCTGTCATTGTAGGATAGTACCGTTGGTGTTCAGGCTGCAGAGGTGATCACATCACAAAATACAACCAGTTTTACCTTGTTAACAATGCTAGGTGAAGAAAAGGTAGGAGCATGGGTTTAGATATTATGTCACAGTCTGAGGAAAAAGGAATAAAATTATGGTATAAAATGACCTATCAAATTTCGCTGACAGGTGCTAATTCACTTTGATCTATCCCTCACCATAATTTCATTGGCGGGGAAATCATACATATTTATAAATGTGGAAGCAGGCTGCTGTTGTTCTGTTTGCAATTTACAGCAACAAAGAATTCATTTAGATTCCCAAACTAGAAGTCCCAAGGTGACTCTGTCATGGATACAGGCCCCCTGCTGCGTAGGGTACCTAACATAATAAAGAACAAAGCAAAACAACTGTACATGGAGACCAGGGCTCGTGGGTAATCAATTCACGTATTTACAGCTGAAACAATAACACTGTGCAAATCAGCATCATTACTACAATTTGCTGATGGAAACCCTAGGGAACGCAGGAAGAATCTGCCTGGAAAACAGCTGATTAATCTGAGTTACTTATGTTTTGTTAAGGCATTATTGTTTCAATCATAATTAACAATGAGTAACTGTTCTCCAGCAAAAGGGGAAGAAAACAACTCAAGCTCTTGTGGGACATATACCTTTTGTACTTTTCAACCCTGCAATACCAATCCGTATGTACACCAAAACAGATGTAGCCAAAGGGAGAAAGGTAATTATCCTCATTTCTGAGATTCAGCTAAGAATATTATTTTTTAGCATTACAAAACCATTTATCTCAAATAGCTCCCACCAGGTTGACCCACTGTCCTTTGAAAATTCCTAGGTGCACAAAGAGTTGTATCAGTGAAGTGGGAGGTTGGGAAACCCTTCCTTCTCCCAAAATCTTGCTGCGTGGTAGATCCTCAAGTCTCTGTCCCATCCACAAAGGGGTACAAAGACGTCAGAAGAGCGATCTGCTCCTTCAGAGCCATAGAAATTCTTAAAACAAAAATAATATATCTAGAATTTTATCCTTAATCAAGGAAAAATTAAAGATTTCCCTTTATCATTAATATCAGAATAAGGAAGGCCTTACTAACTTTCCCATGTCTTAGATTTACCCCTGTACAAGTCACTCAGTCTAGAACATGTCATCGTCATTACTCTATCCTCTACAAAATAACAAGGTTAAGTGAAGTATTTAAACGTAGGGATATATGAAAAATTAATGTCATGGGGGATTTCAATATTCTTATCAGTAGCAATACTTACCACTGTAAAAAGTCAAGGAAATTAGTCTGTCTGAAAAGCCAAGGTTTTCTTTTTTTTGTTTCTTTCACAAAAAACACAAGTGTTTAGTTTCACTTCATAATTCTAAATTCATTCTCTCCTAAGGAAATGAGAAAGGGATTAACAGACACACTAAGAGCCAAATGGTGACTTCCTATCGATAACATCAGTGGTTAGGACCCAAAGGATGTTCGCATGATTGAAGCCATGGGAAATATCTTCACTTGACTGATTGCAGATTCGTAGAGACATCACCTGCAAGCAGCCCGAAGCTCTAAGAAGGGTTCTAAAAGGATAAAGAACTTTTTTCATAGTACACTACTTGAATAAAAATACTCAATGTCAAATAATGTTTTTAAAATGCATATAATAAAATACAACCAGGTACTGATTAGGGCAAATAATGAAATCCTTCAATGGACGCATTATTTGAATTCATATTTCATATCTCCACTGAACTGCAACCAATTACCATTTTTTTACATAATCAAAGCTTCAAATAGTGTGATTTTTTAATATAAGCCGACTACTTCAGAGAATTCATTATTCACAATAACTGGGCTGAGGCTGTATACAGGATTGCAAATGAAACCAATTATATTGAAATAGAAGGATCCAAAGAATAAAAGCAAAATAAAATAAAAACCTAAACCAAGTACATGGATTTTAGATTAAGAACCCATGGATGAGAGAGTCTTAAAGAATATTCTTTCTAGTTCTAGATCTATGATTCTCTGACTTTGTGACAATATGAAATAAATTCAGACTTCACAAGAACTTGGCTTTTATATCAAATGCCATCAATACTGACTCTATGGTGACAGGCCAGAAAACAGTGTTATTTGCCAAAAAGTTAGCGAACAATCCACTGCTAACACTGTGCATTATTCCAAGATGGAGATAAAATTCTTTTAAACTACTGTGTTGTCACATGCAGAGCAGTGACCCAGCCTAGCAGGTGGGCTGGCCAGCATCACAAATAGCAATCCAAAATAGGACAAGCATATTTCGAACAAAATGTTAGGCAACTTATGAGGCCCTAGAAAGAAAGCGTTAGGGATGGAAGGCATTTCAAAGTTTACCTAATCTAGAGGCTACCAATGTTTTCAGTTTCACAAACTTTTCAACAACAATAAATGTCATGAACTCCTAGAATAATTTAATATACTACTCATGACAGTCTGTATGATTATTTAAGGCACTGCTTAAGGTATCATTAAAGAATTTTTAGGGGAATGCCTTGAACATCCTGATGAAAACCCAAGGAATTCATGGACCACTAAGTGACCTGGTTCAATCTACTTATTTTACAGATGAGCAAACGAAGGCTTAGGAAAGCTAAGGATGTAGGAAAAATTACAGAATAAGTGACAAAGGGAAAAAGAAGGAATAACAGATGGAGAAAAAAAAAAAACGATTTTTAACATTGACTACCAGAGGAACACATATCATAAGGCCAACTTGTACAGGGTACATCAACTAGTGTTATGCTTATAGTTAACAATACTCTTTGCATCAATATACTTTAATAAAGAGAACTCTGTATTTGAACCTTTTGTCCTCAAGCATTTGAGCATTTGTCCTTCATTATGTGGACATTTAAGGCAACAGAGGGACTTTTACTTTTACATCAACTTCTTCTTACATCAACTTCTACATCAACTTATAACCCCCAAAGTTATAATGTTATGCAAATAGGAAGGGATTACTAAGAATTTGCATGCATGAAGAGATCATGGCTAAATTCTCAACGTGTCCAAGAGGGAAGGCTAATTATCTTTTTAAAAATTAAATTTTATTTTATTTTTAGTTGCAAATTTTCTCCCTCTTTCCCTCCCCCAGCCATTGAGAATTCAAGAAAAACAAAACCCATTATAAATATGTAGAGTTATACACAACAAATTTCCACATTAGTCAGATCTCCTCCACTCCCACCAAAATAAAAATGAAAAAAACAAGAGAAAATATACCTCAATCTGCACTCTTATTTCAACAGTTTCCTGTGTGTAAGTGAACAACTCCTTAAGTTTCTTCATGAGTCCTTTGGAATTGTGGAATTGTGGTTTATCATGTGTTGATAAGTTATTACTAAGTCTTTGAAAGCTGATTTTTTTTTAACAAAGTGGCTAACTATATATATATATATTCTCCTATATCTGCTAACTTCACTTTGCAATCATTTACACAAATCTTCCCAGGTTTTTCTGAAATCATCCACTGCATTAATTTCTCAGGGCACAAGAGTATTCCACTGTATTCATACATCATAACTTGTTTAGCAATTCCCCACTGACAAGATTTCTTGGCTCATAAAAAATTACTGCAAAAAATATTTTTGTACATATGGGTCATTTCCCTCTTTCTTTAGTCTCTTTGGGGTATATACCTAGAAGCTCTATCTGTGCACAGTTTAATAGCTTTGGGGCATACTTCCAAATTGCTTTCCAGAATGGTAAGACTAGTTCACAACTTTTCTAACAATGCATTAATTTTCCCTTAGCTCCTCGAGCATTCTTCATTTCCTTTTCTGTCAACTTAGAGAATCTGGTGGGTATAAGGTGGTACCTTAGAGTTGTTTTAGTTTGCATTTTTTATTAGTAATTTAAAGCATGTTTTAAAATATAGCTATGCATAGTTTGGATTTTTTCCTCTGAAAATTGCCTATTCGTATCCTTTAACTATTTACTCTTAGGTAAATTTGACTCAGTTCCATATATATACGTATATACATATATATATATATATATATATACATATATACATACACATATATACATATATATATATGTTAGAAATAAATCTTTTATCAGATAAATTTGCTACAGAAGTTTTTCCCCCAGTTTCTTGCATATGTCTTAATTTTAGCTACAGTGGATTTGGGCAAAACCTTTTTCACCTTATGCAATCAGAATTATCCCTTTCACTTCCTATGAACCTCTCTATCTCTTGTTTGGTCATAAAGTCTTCCCTTATCCATAGCTCAGACAGGTAATTTCTTTCATGTTCCATAAACTTTTTTTTAATCATATCAATGTTTACGTTCCAATCATGTACCCATTTTAAGCTCCTCTTGGTATAGGGTGTGAGCTACTGATCTATACCTAGTTTATGCCAGGCTACTTTCCAGTTTTCCCAGCAGGTTTTTGTGGATAATGAGTTCTTACTCCAAATAGCTGAGATGTTTGGGTTTATCAAATACTGGGTTACTGTGTTTATTTGCTCCTGAATATCATACATCTAATCCATTCCACTGATCAACTTCTCTATTTTTCATCTAATAACAAACTGTTTTGATAATTTGATAACTACAGCTATGTAGTATATGAGATCTGCTACAGAAACTAATAAACTTTAGTTTTATGTAAGTACATTACCTAAAAGTCACTGCTGCTCATTAGTAAATTAAAATGTTTGGTTTTCTCTACATACAGTAAAACTTCATTAATTCAGACTGAACAAATTCAGCTGTCTAATATTTTACTGCAGATGTTGTTCAGTCATGTCTAACTCTTCGTGACCCCATTATGTGGTATTCTTGGCAAAGAAACTGGAGTGGTTTGCCATTTCTTTCTCCAGCAGATTAAGGTAAATAGAGGTTAAGTGACTTGCCCAGGGTCACACATCTAAACTCAAGTTTTCCTGACTCCAAGCCCTATCCACTGAACCATCTAGATGCCTCAATAGTTTACTAGCAAAGCACAAAAAAAGATTTCTTAAGCAAATTAAATGGGTTAATAGAATGGCAAGGAAGAATGTTTACCTAGTCAATGTAATAAATTACTCACATTTTAAAAGAACCTAATGGTATAAAACCTAACAGGTTATATAGACAGAGAAATGTCTTGTAGCCACAAAAACCTAGGTTCCAGTCCTGCCTCTAACATATATTGGCTATGTTAAAAATAACCAAGAATTCTACATGGCCATGAGTGAATTTAGAAAAAAAAAAAAGATTTTTATTTCACGTCATTATCTGACTGGTGACTTGGTCTCCAGGCCTGTGGGAAGAAGAGCCAGGCATAAACACACTTTAACATAGTTACAAAAGCCTTTTTATAATTCATCCAGATTCATATTTCGAGCCTTGAACTCCACTGGCCAGCATTCCAAGGCTCACTAAACCTCACCCCTTGATTACATCTTCTCATAGCCACATTTCAATTCACCTCCTCCTCATTGTCATTTACTTTATTCTTTATCAATAAAGGAATACTCTCAGTCCCCTTCCTGTTTGTCTGCTTCTGGCAGCATGACAGAGGATTTTCAATTGCTAAGAGAACTGACAAAAGCATCAATTTGAAGATTTGAACCCAGGATATGAATGATAAAAGTCCTATTATAATGGACCTAATCCTCATCCTTTATGAATAAGACTGGGCCTGGCAGTTCTTTTGATATAGAGGAAAAGCCCTTCTCAGAATAAAGAGAAGTAGTAGATATGTTGATTTTCAGGCAGCCAACATTCTCCACTGCCTTCCACAAGTAGCTTTTGTCTCTGACATAAGTCATCAATATGAATTATAATTTCTGTGAAGATAAAATTCAATCATACCCTTACCACTTACAAAACCCTGGGTGCATCACTTAAACATTTACTGTCCCAGTCAACTTCCTAAGATTCTAAGTTTCAGAGAGGATACCAATCTGCTTTGGGAGAGAAAGATGCCTCACTAGGAGCTACCCAGACCAATGAAGTCACAGGTTTAAACCATATATAGCAACACTGGAGTAATCCAGGGAATAGGGTGGTCAGTTATCCATGAAGCACTTAACGACTTTTCCTGTACACCGTGCAATATTCTTACTTCAACCATCCTCCCTTCCCTTCCCCAACAAAGGCACACCTGTGCTGGCATACAAATATACTGGACAATCCAACAAATTCAAATTTTTGGAATATGGTATCTTACCAACGTACTGTTCAATTTAAGACTAATTAAATGTACTATCAACACACGAAAAGAGATGTCACAAAAATGTTTAAATTAACTTCCAATAACTTTAAATGAGCAGAATATAAACCTGGTAGACAAAAGATACAAATGTAATTTAATATTTGGATGTACCAAGATGTAAACATATATGTGTTGTGTGCGTATATATATATATATATATAATATATATACATACGCACACACACAAATAATGTATATATTTTTCAAATACAAATAGATAAGAATTACTAAAATGATAAGTCAAGGAGAAATGAGAAATACTTTAAATAATAAATTTAGATGAGAAATTTTAAAAGCCCGAGTTAGTTCTAAAAAAAAAAAAACCCACACAATAAGGCAATCAGGAAGTACTTGTTAAAATACATATTTAAACTGGTGATAAAAATATTAATTTTAGGTTGCTTTGATCTCTTCGTTATCAGGAGAAATGAAAGCATGTAGCTTTTTATTGCAGATTTTTAGGTACAGAATTTCTAGGACTTATAGCTCAAATTTCTAGTTTCCAATGCTATACATTGCCTTCAAGTACTAATTAACTGGGATGTTACTATATAACCTAACATTAGTAAGATATGCAATATAGATGCTATATTTTTCCACTAAATAGTGGAAATTGGATAGTGGCTATCCAAGTTTCTTGAAAATAATAGAAGCTCAGTAAATATTTGTTGAATTGAATCAATCTTTCTTAAGTGCTCGTAGAATCTCAGCATTTCAAGGGACCTCAGAATTCATTTTGTCTAACCTGTATCTGAATAACAATCCTAGTTAGAAAGGGGAAGGGAACAGGCATTAACCATCTACTATGTGCCAGGCATCGTGCTAAAAGTATATGAGGTCCCTTGAAATGCTGAGATTCTACGAGCACTTAAGAAAGATTGATTCAATTCAACAAATATTTACTGAGCTTCTATTATTTTCAAGAAACTTGGATAGCCACTATCCAATTTCCACTATTTAGTGGAAAAATATAGCATCTATATTGCATATCTTACTAATGTTAGGTTATATAGTAACATCCCAGTTAATTAGTACTTGAAGGCAATGTATAGCATTGGAAACTAGAAATTTGAGCTATAAGTCCTAGAAATTCTGTACCTAAAAATCTGTAATAAAAAGCTACATGCTATATAGTGAAGAAATATTTACTGAGCTTCTATTATTTTCAAGAAACTTGGATAGCCACAAGTGGAAATTTTTCCACTTGTCACAAGCTACCCATAGTATCTCTCCTAATTTCTATTTGAATAAAGGCCAACATAATACACAGTTAACCAGGGTTATTAGTATAGTCTATCGCCTTGAAAAAGAATGCCAAGTGGACCTCAGAGGAATAAAACTTATGGTAATATATCATCAGCATGGTGTTCTAACCAACTAAGCTAACCAGGAAGAACATCCTAACATATAAACAACCTAACTGTAGCAAAACCAGGGCTCAAACCCAATTGTTTATGTCTATTTATTAAAACATGACCTTTGCCACTAAAGTAGCCTAAAGCTTTTTCTGGGTAATGAATGACATTACCAATCAATCCACATATAGCACTGCATAGTGATAAGTAGAATTGTAGTACTGGTTATTGTCATTTGAACATATATCCTACTATTTCTACTAGGAAGTATTCAACAGCACAAAAGTCTATAGTAGGTATTGTGGGAAATAAAGTCAAAGTGATAACTGGCGTGAGACAAAACTCTACAGGCCATCCAGTCAGATGAAAGGTATGGATGAAGATTTTCAAATAAAGACTGTAAGACAAAGCGATAAAGATTTGACAGGGAATATCCATCAACTTGTAGCTAGATAGTAAGGTGGATACAGTATTAGGCCTGGAATCTGTTAGACCTGAGCTTTCAAATCTGGCCTCAGATACTTGCTGGCTGAGTGATGCTGGCCAAGTCATTTAACCTCTGTTTGCCTCAATTTCCTCAAAAGTAAAACGGAGATAATAGAAGCACCCACCTCCCAGGGCTGTGGTGAGAATCAAATGAGATAATATTTGTAAAACTTTTAGCACGATGCCTGGCACATAGTAGATGGTTAATGCCTGTTCCCTTCCCCTTTCTAACTAGGATTGTTATTCAGATACAGGTTAGACAAAATGAATTCTGAGGTCCCTTGAAATGCTGAGATTCTACGAGCACTTAAGAAAGATTGATTCAATTCAACAAATATTTACTGAGCTTCTATTATTTTCAAGAAACTTGGATAGCCATTTGGAGGTCATACAAATGAGTGAGATGGTTCCAGACGGAAAGGACCTTAAAATTTAATGAAGGGTGAAAAAGTGCTAGGCTCATACAGCAATAACCGTGGTTTGAGAGACAATATCGAAGGATTCAAATTAATGAGTTATTAATTTGTAACTTGTTTTTAAAATTTTATATCTTGTGTCTTGTAGGAAAGAACAAGTACTTCTAAGGACCATACTTGAAATCAAGATATCAGGTCTTCCTGAAGATAACAGATAATTAGATAAGATAATTAGATAACAGATAATTTTACAATAAAAGACATAAAGAATGCCTTTATTCATTAATGTGTTATTGCTATTCTCTTCTTTGGACATTTTCAAAAGTGAGGTTTTAGGTTTAACACATACACATATCTTATGAAGGTAAGCCAAGACATCTTTTTTTTCCCCCAGTGTCACTGGCTTAGCAATCAGTCTTTACAACAAAAATATAAAAAATATGCTGATTCGTGAGTTTGTTCATTGTTATTCTCTACTTTGGACGTTAGCTAATACTAGTTTTTTAGCTATAACACTCACATTTCATATAAAGGCAAGTTTCTCTGAAGCCATTTTTTATAGTGTCTGCTGACCTGACAATTACTTTTTGGATAAGGCAGAATTAGCACCACTATTCTGCTAGGACTCAGAAATGCCTTGAAACCCAGAGGAAGTTTATTTGCATGCAGTGTAAAAATACAAGTACACTGATTTTCAAACTGTTAAAAAAAAAAAAGACAAAACATGAGGGATTTAATTTTTTGGTGCAGTCAGACTCTCACCATTTTCCTAGCATTAAATTCAATGCTAGATTTGTTTTTAAAACAAAATTAACAGACAGAGTGAAGAGGCAATCCATTTGGTATTCAAATACAAGTAGCAGGAAGTCAGTGAAAGTATAAACTGTGAAACTATTTTACATATAAACAAAGGGACACAGAATCTAGCTCCAGAATCCTTCAAAGATACCTGCAACCAGCCCCCATCTACTCCATCCACTATTCCTCTGGAGCCAATTCTGGGTTTAACACTATGCTTTACAAATGGTGAGTCCCTCATAAATGCTTTGCTGTTTTTGTTCTGGATCTAATTTTGTCTGTGCAGATAACCTCTAATAAGAAAATTCACTACACCCCTGATAGAGACTAACAATTCATCTCTAACTTCTAATCTTAGAGATTTGCTGGAGATGTTGAGAGGTTAAATGATTTGCCCATTATCACACAACTAGTAGGTGTCAAAGGTAAGGATGGAACATAGCTCATTCTGAACTCCAAAGCTGGTCATTTCTTTAGTTTACTGAATATAATTTCTTGTGAACCATGGTACAACCAGTATTCGATGTTAAATTACCCTCTGGATGTGAATAGTAATTTTCCTCATCAGACCTCTGGAATTGTCTTGGATCATTGTACTGCTGGGAAGAGCTAAATCATTCAGGTAAGCATATTCTCAAATAACCGTGGGGATATCATTCTTGCTTAGGAGCATGAGAGAGAGCATTAAAGCATTTGGGTCTAAAGCAAAGATTTTTAACCTTTTTTTGTACCATGGATCCATTTCAACAGTCTAATAAAATCCTATGAACCTCTTCTAGAATATTTTTAAAAAAACAAAAAAAGAATTACAAATTAAGTCAAGTATATAAAAATAAAGACCCCCCTTGGTCTATAGCAAGCATGAGGAACTTGAAGCCTCATGTGGCCTTCTAGGTCCAAGTTTTACCGAAAAAATCCCTTTATTAAGGGGATTTTTTTGTGAAGTCTAGATTCAGTTGGACCTAGAAGGATTCATGTGGCCTCAAGGCTGCAGCTTCCTCACCCCTGGTCTAGAGGGATACAGATTAGCCCAGGGTTAAGCCTTGGAATCTTTATGTAAGGATTAGGTTAGAAAACTATAAATCAGTTTGAAACTAGATATTTATTATCTATGTACTTCTAATTTATCATAATCTGGTATATAATTTCTAAACCTATTTTCCCCTCAGAAATAAATGGTTGCCAAATTTACTATAACATTCAAGAGTGTATAGAGGGGTGGAGGGCAGACAGTGCTGGATAACAGACTAAGGTAAAATAAAAGAAAAAAGGTGGAAAAGGGAGAGCAGTGAATTAGGCTTCAGGTATAGGATTTAAAAAGTAATGGATGGTGAAAGCTCTGGAACCACAAACAAGTCCATCTAGACAGATTCAAGAGGCACAGTTGGTCTCCTGGGGAAAATTACCTTTGAAAGGCAACGAAAAAGCCATGGATTTTTACGACAGAGGAACGGAGTTCAAATTCCAGCCCTGCAACTTCCTACCTTTGTTTTGACCACTGGCCTCAGCTTGCTTATCTGTGAAATGAAGGCACTCTACTACATGATTTTAAACATCTTCCAGTACCAGATTAAATGATCACAAATATGTTTGACTGTGGTTCATTTAGGCCTATGCCCCAGAGATGAATCCTCCAGAGAAAACTGTCCATAATTAGTCCATAAAATTAGTCAATAAACATTACCTACTATGTACCAGGCATTGTGCTAAGGACTGGAGATACAATAAGAGTCAAAAGACATTCCTTGCCCTCAAGTTTATAATCTAATGAGAGAGACATGTAAACAAATGTATACAAAGCAAGCTCTCTACAAGATAAGTAGGAAATAACTACGAGGGAAGGCACTTGAAATAAGAGGGGTTGGAAAAAGCTTCCTGTAGAAGATGAAATTTTATAAACCAGAGAAGACAGGAGGTAAAGATGGGGAGGGAGGGCATTCCAAGTATGGGAAACAGCCAGAGAAAATGCCCAGAGTTGAGAGATAGAGAATCTTGTTCATGGAACATCAAAGAATACAGTGTCACTGGATCAAAGAGTACATGGGAGGAAGAAATATATAAAAAGACTGGAAAGGTAGGATAAAGCTAGGTTATGAAGGGCTTTCATCTTAATTGTGCTTTAGGAAAAAATGTTATGCTTCTATGAGGATTCACATATTAAAATCTTACTCATTTGAACTTCACAAACTCAGAATGCATGATAATTCATAGAATGGACTCCATTTGCTGAAATTATGAGCAAAGAGTAGACTAAAAGACATGAAATGCGATCAGCAAACATTTTACTAGGAAGTCCTGTGTTCAGAAAGATCATCACATTGGGCTCGAGGGAGATAAAGGGGTATTCTGGAGCCAGCTCTGGAAGTGCTTGCTGAATTGTTATTGGGAATATACGTATCTTGGAAATGGGCAAATGCTACAAGTTAGGACTTGACTTGGTGCTTTATTGATTGTCTAGACTTTAACAACATGATGGAGAAAATGGTAATGATGGAACTTAAACTTAAAAATGTGTCATGAATACATTTTCTTTTTCTGGAGAGTCAGCTGTTAAACATCTCATAGCACACTTTATGGGACATAAAATGTTTGGGTAAGAGATATCTCCCACACTACATAGCACTTATAGTCTAACAAAATAATAATAGAAATATGACAGTAAAGGAGGATGAATATCTTGATTCAAGAAAACTGTTTTAAAACATTTGAAAAGCACCCACTTAAAAGATATACATGTGTGCGTATATACATACACACACACATTCACAAATTAAATGATCTGGTAGCTATATCAGAATTAAAGGATGAGGAAGGAGGTCCACTAGTGGTCACTGGAGAAAAATCCTCATACCTTCATACTCATGTACTTTAATGACCTTGGATACATCACTGAATGTCTCCAAGCCTCAGTTTCCTTATCTATCAAATCAGAAAGTGGAATTAGATGACATCTAGTCAGGGTCCTGACTGGTTCTAAAACCTATGATCCCATGGAAGACAATGTCTTTGAGAGAATAAATCTGCCCAAGATCCATGATGTGTTTCTTGATGTAGTGGGTATGAAAACTGCCTCTCTCTACCCTTGCGGACCTCAGAGGTTTACTTATTTGCCCAAATTCATAAAAGCTGTTAGTAAGTATCTGGTCTTCCCAACTCTGACTATGGCATGCCTCTCACTTTTTTATATGCTGCTTGTCTCTTTGCAAGATCTGTGGTCTCTATAGGCCCTTAATAAATGAATGCATGATAAATGCAACTGAATTCATCTACAGGCAAAGATGTTTGTGAGAAGAACAGTTGTGAGAAATTTGTGAGAAAGGATATTGCCTCACTACAGTCCCTTCTTCTATGCTGCGACATGTTGCACTTTAGTGACTTTTTTTTTTTAGTTGTTTGCCATTTCAAGACTTCCTTCATTTTAACCAGTTTTCCCCTGCAAAAAAGTACAGCAGCAAAGTTGGGGCACATCATAGAGTCTGATCTGGGCCTTCCTCCCTGAGTAATGTTCTTGGACAGGAACAAAAGAAAATGATTCTAAATCAAGTTAAGTTTTGTTTTTTTAAACCCATTCTAAGCATAACTGGAGCTTTAGGTAATTAAACGATCTTCCCACCTAACCCATTCAAAGGAACACTCCAACTCCACAAAGGGAGTTAAAATTACTATCTAATCTTGTAAGTCTTCCTGGGGATAAATAAAACAAGTAGAAGCTTACAGTCTTCACTTCTACCTATTCAAAATGAGGGTGATGAAGTTCAGATTAGAGGTATTAGAAGTATCTGGGTGAAATGACACAAGAACAAAACATCATTATTGCTTTTTCTACTCATTGAAAAATAAGAAACTTTAAGCACAGAATTCCTAGATCTTTTGGAACTAGTACAAAAAACCCCACCAAGATATTCCAGAAAGGACTTGTTATTTTAGGGCTGAAAATTAATGACTGTATTTATCCAACTTTAAGTTTATACAATCATTGAAATTCATTTTTAAAATAACACTTTGATGGGGCAGCATGGTGCAATGGTTAGAGAGCTAGCAGTCAACAAGATTGTGTATGATGGTGTAGCCATGTGTGATGTGTGCTGTGTGACTGAGCAGGCTATCTGAAGTCTGTGTTTCAGGAACTTCTGTAAAACTATAAAATGCAAAACCAAACAAACAAAAAAAAAACCCAACCAACCAATGAAAGAAAAAAGTTGCCAACATGCATAGAAGGTAATTCCCTAGAAACTTTAATAACAAAACAATCCTAGACTCAACAAATAAATGAACAAGGACCAACTCAGTCCTGACTGCAAACTCCTGTCTATGTTCTTCAACAGCGAGGAATTAAGTAGTTCTTTTTCTTTCCCCCAGTACAAGCCTTTTGTAAATAGCATATAGCTTTTATTTAATAATCCACCTTCTTTTGATGAGGTATCATGAGCTCCCATTTTTGATAAGGAAATGAAAATATCCCACAAATTGGGAGAGGAAATAAAAAAAGGCAAACTCTTCAGCTGAAGCAATATTCAAGATAATGCAGCTTAGGTTAGGGAAGGGATTTGCATAATTGTCTCATCCTAAAAGATGCTTGATAGGTAAGATTATTCCTTCTGAAATATGATCATGGAACATTAGAGTGTGTCCCAAGTGTCATCAAGGAGATTAAAATGAAACTATCATAATATTTTTTCCCAAAAGCTTCAATTCTAAGTCTGAGTTTAGGCTATGTGTGTAACAAGGAAGGGTGTGTGTGTGCGTATGTGTGTGTGTGTGTGTGTGTATGTGTGTGCGCGTACAAGTGTATTTGGAGTACTTAGGCAATACTTGGATTGAGTGGTAGATTTGGAATTAGGAATAACTGGGTTCATAATCTCTCTCAGGGACTTACTTGGTGACCCTATGCAAGTTACTGAGCTTTGTTCAGCATCAGTTTCCTTATTTGTAGACTGGGGTTAATATATAATAAATGGGAATAATATAATACTTCATAGGGTTGTTTTTCTACGGATCAAATGAATTAACATCTGCAACGTGCAAACCTTAACATGTTATATAAGTTCTGGTTATTATATTATTATAATTTCAGTCACTAGATAGAAGTAATCTTTGTAACAGGAGAGATATTCTACCACAGATAGAATGAAATCTCTTTCTTAGTTATACACCATGCTTTGCTTTGATTCTAAAATCAAGAAATTCAGAATGATTTTCCCCTGGATACTCTGATATCCAAGGTAGTGGTCTAGTTATCAGGCATACATATACAGGTAGCAGAAAAGGTAATATTTTCCTCAATGTAAAACATTGTATTGGCATTCAGGTTCATGAATCAGTCTTTTTAGGAGTTCAGTTTCTTAGAGCTTGATTATAGGGATTAAAAATCTACCTTCTGAACTTGCAAAGCTAAGAAGTTTCTACCTTTACAACATCTTGTATGTGTGTGTGTGTATGTATGTGTGTGTATATGTATATAGGAATGTATACACACGCACACACAGATACATACTTTTCTCTAGACACACGGTGATCAGTCTTGGTCCGACTTCCATCTCATCCAATCTGGACTAGAGCAAAAGCCTTCTAGTTGGTTTCCTTGCCCTAAGTTTATCACCATGTGGCACGCCGCTGCCAAAGTGCTTTTTCTGACTCATAAGTCTGACCATGCCCCTGCTAGCTGCCTATTACCTCCAGGGACAGAACTAAAATCTTTTATTTGGTATTTAAAACCCATACATCCTGGCTCCTTCTTACCTCCTTTCCAGACTTAGACTAGGACTGGTTTACATCCACCTCCTTGCCAGACTTCACACCTGACAATCCATCTCTTTTTTTTTCTTTTTACTTTCTCCCTTTATCTTTTCAACATTCAATTTTTTAAGACTCTGAGTTCCATTTGTTTTCTCCCTCATTGCCTCCCTTCCCCAAGACAGCAAGCAATCTGATAGACATTATAAATGTACAATCATATTAAATATATTTCCACATGAGTCATATTGTACAAGAAGAATCAGAACAAAAGGGAAAAACTATGAGAAAGAAAAAAGAGTGAGAAAATGGTATGTTTTGATCCACATTCAGACTCCATAGATTTTTTTTCTCTAGATGTGTGTAGCATTTTCCATAATGAGTCTTTTGGAACTAAGAATGTCTTATTGCTGAGAAGTTGGTCCCTGAAAAATGCTGTTGTTATCATGTGTATTGTTCTCATGGTTCTCACTTCACTCAGCTCATGCAAGTCTTTCCAGGTTTTTCTGAAATCTGCCAGCTCATCATTTCTTAGAGCATAATAGTATTCCATTATTTTCATATGCCATAATTTATTTAGCCATTCCCCAGTTGCTGGGCATACCATTAATTTCTAATTCTTTGCCACAACCAAAAAACATGGTATAAAGATTTCTGTACATATGGGTCCTTTTCCCTTTTTATGATCTCTTTGGGATATAGACCTAGAAACAGTGATACTTTAGGCATAGTTCCAAATGACTCTCCAGAATGGATGGATCAGATCACAACTCCATCAACAATGCATTACTGTTTCGATTTTCCCGCATCTTCTCCAATATTTGCCATTTCCGGTTTTTGTCACATTAGACAATCTGATAGGGGTAAGATGGTACCTCTCAGCTGTTTTAATGTGCAGTTCTCTAATCAACACACACCCCATCTTTTGACTGTGCATTTATATTGATTTTCCCCCGCTGCCCAGTGTGCTCTTTCAGCTTCCCTGGTCTCCTTTAAGACACTGTCAAGGGCTGCCTTCTAAATGAAGCCTGTTCCAGTCCCAGTTCTCCCCACTGGCCTTCTCCACCCTCTGTTAATGCCTTCCACCTAAGACTGTATTCCTTTTATACTGTAGATATTTTGTATGTACATAATTATTTCCACTTGACTCCCTTATTAGAATGTGAATTCCATGAGGGCAGGGATTATTTTTGCCTTTCTTTGCAAATCCAGTCCTTAGAGCTGTATTGGAATGTATGAGGGCCTAATAAATACTGTTTGGTTGCTTGACTAACTAGAGGTTCATGATGACTACAGCTCCAAGCAACAAACTTTGCTTGAGGCCTGGCCTAAGAGGTAACCGTTTATCAGTTCCTCTTCCTTAATAGGAAAGCAGACAATATGCATTTATTAAGTGCTTACCATGTGTCACATGTACTATACTGAGTTCCAGGAATACAGATACCACTTTTGGGAAAATATACAGTGATCAAGTAGTTGGGGGGAGGACAGAGAGAAAGTGTCACATAACAAAGAAGAAGTCAAAAATCTATGAACTGATTTTCTGACTTGCAACTATATATGTGTCGAAGACAGATTACTTAAAGAAAAATAAGGCAGAAAAAGTGTGTGTGTGTGTGTGTGTGTGTGTGTGTGTGTGTGTGTGTGTGTGTGAGAGAGAGAGACAGAGAGAGAGAAGGAAAAGATTTTTTTTAAAGAAAGAATACATTTAAAATAGGGTTATTCTACTGGGCAAAAACTGAATGATTAAGAAAATTGCTAGACCTTTAAAAAAAATCAGGAAAGGATATTTTAATATTAAGTAATGATTTTTTAAAAAGGGTTGAGACAGGACAAAATGTTACACTTTACAAAAAAACAGTCCTTCCCCCGCAAAAAAAAAAAAAAAAAAAAAAAATCAACTTCTACTGACTAGAGTTAGAATAAGGACAAAAAATCTCTCTACAAAGGTAAATGTTTTTATATAAGATTTCTTTAGTGATGGGATTTTCAAGTTATTTAAAGCATTGTGTAAAGTCCTTATGAAGATCATTTTGAAGAATGTGAGAGCTGAGAAGCAAAGGGACTATATACTGAAAAGGATGAAATAACTTTGAAAGAAAATGAACTATTAATTAATATTTAAGAAAATAGTAAAAAGATCTATACTATTCTAGCACCCCTCAAAAACAACAACAAAAGCCTAAGAAAACAACTTTCCACACAGAAGACTTGGGAGAAAACAACAATCCAGCATTGTTTTCAAAAGACAAATCATGTTTCATCATTTTAATTCCCTTTATGACAGAATTAGGGGATTTGTAGATTGGAAGAAATGATAAATGCAATATATCTTACCTTCATAAAGGTCTTTTTGTCCCTCAAGTCTTGATCATAAACAAGCTAATATATTTTGAGCCTCACAATGTTAGTAAGACACATAAGTGATTGGAGTAATGATCTGTGCTCACTGTGGACCTTGTGGGGAGGGGGGTGAAACGTAACTGAATTATGTTCCATAAGGACCTATTCTGTGACTTAATAATAGACTCAAAAGCACATGAGTGCCATTATAAAGGGGGTAGGTAATTAATTGTTCTCCATTTCTATAGAGACCAGAACAACAAAAATGGCCCTTGAAATGCAGATCTAGAGATCTTTACTGAGCATGAACACTTTCAAAATGAATGGATTTGTGGCTACCCTCTTGACTTTATCACAGCAACAAGTATTTTAATTGCTTAGCAATTTGCTGTAACATTATATTTTTTGAAAATTGTGTAGTGGGGCAGGGCAGAGCAAAGATGGCGGAGTAGAAGGAAGGACCAGTAGAAGTTCTCCTCTCAAAGACCATAAAATACCTGTCAAAGGCCAAAAAATACCTAAAGCAGCAGAAGTCACAAAATGACAGAGTGAAAGAAACTTCCAGCCTAAGGTATCCTGAAAGGCCAACAGGAAAGGTCTATTGCATGGGGCTCAGAGAGTAGCATAGGCCAGCCTTGGCACAGACAGGAATCAAGTAGGCTTCAGGACACAGAAACACAGGTAGCAGCTGTGGTTCCCAGATTTCTCAACCCACAAATGCCAAAGACAGCTTCAATGAGAAAGCTCTTTCACCTGGGTGAGAGGTGTGCAGTCCGACACCAGCCCTGGCCCCAGGGTAGCAGCATCTATTGCAGCAGCAGAATCCACTTCTGGAGCCCTCAGCCTAAAAACCTTGGGAAAATCGAGCAGCTGATCTGGGTCTCAGTTCTAAGTAGCAGTCTTGGGGTGAAGAAGAGCGCTGGTGTGGTGGAGCTAGTGGTGACTGAAGAGGGAATCCCACTCGCAGATCCTGGGCAGGTTAAGAAAGCTTGTGGCTGCTCACATACTAGAGCACAGGCCAGGAGCAGAATAAACTCCTCTCCCTTGATTCTGCCACCTAGGAGGAACTGAGAACTTACAAGTTCCTAGGGTACACTTTCCACTTCACAAAGGACTCAAAAGTCAAGTATCTGGCTGGGAAAATGCCCAAAAAAGGAAAAAAAAATAAGATTGTAGAAGGCTATTTTCTTGGTGAACAAGTATTTTCTTCCATCCTTCCAGAAGAGGAAGAACAAAGCATACCATTAGAGGAAGATATAAACGTCAAGCTTTCCACATTCAAAACCTCCCAAAAAAATATGCAATGATCTCAGGCCATGCAAGAGCTCAAAAAGGTGGAGTAAAATTTGGGAAGAGAAATGAGAGTGATGCAAGGAAATCATGAAATGTGCATCAACAGCTTGCTAAAGGAGACCCCAAAAAATGCTGAAGAAATGATACCTTGAAAAATAGACTAACCCAAATGGAAAAAGTGGTCCAAAAAGTCAATGAGGAGAAGAATGTTTTAAAAAGCAGAATTGGCCACATGGAAAAGGAGGTTCAAAAGCTCACTGAAGAAATCGTTCTTTAAAAATTAAGAATGGAGCAGATGGAAGTTAATGACTTTATGAGAAACCAAGAAATTACAAAACAAAACCAAAAGAATGAAAAAATAGAAGACAAAGTGAAATATCTCACTGGAAAAACAACTGACCTGGAAAATAGATTCAGGAGAGATAATTTAAAAATTATTGGTCTACCTGAAAACCATGATCAAAAAAAAAGAGCCCAGACATCATCTTTCATGAAATTATGAACTGCCCTGATACTCTAGACCCAGAGGGTAAAATAGAAATGGAAAGAATTCACCGATCACCTCCTGAAAGAGATCCCAAAAGGAAAACTCCTAGGAATATTGTAGCTAATTTCCAGAGTTCCCAGGTCAAGGAGAAAATATTACAAGCAGCCTAAAAGAAACAATTCAAGTATTGTGGAAATACAATCAGGATAACACAGGATTTAGCAGTTTCTATACTAAGGAATCAAAAGGCTTGGAATATGATATTCTAGAAATCAAAGGAGATAGGATTAAAACCAAGAATCACCTACCAAGAAAAACCTACCTCCCTACCCAGTAAAACACTTCAGGGGAAAAAATGGAATTTCAATGAAAGAGGACTTCCAAGCATTCTAGTTGAAAAGATCAGAGCTGAAAAGAAAATTTGACTTTCACATACAAGAATCAAGAGGAACACGAAAAAGTAAACAGAAAAGAGAAGTCTTAGGGAACTCATTAAAGTTGAACTGTTTACATTCCTACATGGAAAGATGCTATTTGTAACTCACAAGATCCTTTTCAGTATTAGGGTAGTTAGAGGGAATCTATATATGCAGATATGTACGGGTAGGTATGTATGTGCATATTATATATGTATAGGTACAGAGATATGTGTATGTGTTTTTGTGTATACACACACACACACACATAGACAAACAGGGTGAATATGATGGGAGAATACCTAAAAACAATAAAATTTACTGTTGAATGGAATATACTAGGAGTAAGAGAAAGGGAGAGGTAGAACATAGCAAATCATCTAACATAAAAGAGGGAAGAAAGATCTTTTACAATGGAGGTAAAGAGGGAGGAGATGAAAGGAAATAAGTGAGCCTTACTCTCATGGAATTTGGCTTAAGAAGGGAATAACACACACTCAACTGGATATGGAAATCTATTTTACCCTGCAGGAAGGCAAAAGGGAAAGGGATAGGAGAGGGAAGATAATAGAAGGACAGCAAATTGGGCAAAAGGATGATCAGAAGTAAACACTATTGTGGGAGGACAGGGAGAGAATGGAATAAATGAAGGACAGGATAGGACAGAGGGAAATATGGTTAGTCTTTTACAATATAACTATTATGGAAATACTTTGCATTGTTATACATGTCTGACCTATATTGAAGTGCTTGTTTTCTCAATGAGGGTGAGTAGGGAGGGAGGGAGACAATATAGAACATAAAGCTTTAAGAATGAATGTTAAAAATTGTTTTAGCATGTAATTGGAAATTAAGCTATACAGGCAATGGAGTATAAAAATCTATTTTGCCCTACAGGAAAATAGAAGGGAGAGGGGATGGAAGAAAGGTGGGTAATAGAAGGGAGGACAGACTAGAAGTGATAGATGGGGTGCATGCTATCCTGGAGTGGGGAGTAGAGAGAGATGGAGAAAATTTTGAATTCAAATTCTTGTGGAAGTGAATGCTAAGAAATGAAAAATAAATGAATGAATGAATAAAAAAAAGAAAATTGTGTAGGAACCATTTTGGCAAATTTGTTTGTATAAAGCAATGCATTCTTGTTTACTAGGCAGATGAGAGGCTATATGGCACAGAGGTTAGATATGTGGCCTTAGGATCAGGACTCACAAGTATTTATTAAATTTTTACTATGTGCCAGGCACTCTACTGGGCCTGAGTATACAAGTACAAAAAATAAAACAATCCTTACTCATAAGTAGAGATGATAATCTAATAGATCTGGGTTTACGCCTCTCCTCTAACACATACTAGCTCTATAACCCTGGGCAAGTCATATAGTTTCTCAATTCTCTAAGAAACTACTGAAGGTAATAAAGCTAAAAAGGAGGTTTTAATTTGCATTGGTAGAGAGATTTCCTACACCTAGGAGTTGATACATGAGTTGAACCACAAGTCTGATGTCTATCCCTACTACTGGGCTGTTCCCAACTACCTCTGCCCCACTTCCCTTCCTCAACCACTTTGAATAAGGGGAAGGGAAATGTCTTGTCAGTGGAAGGACCACCAGGCACTATCTAGTGGACAGAGATCAGGCATTGGCTCAGGAACAGATAAATCAATAAACCACCAACTATTAATTATGAACCTACTTAGGAGCAGCTACATTGAGAAGTGGATAGGGCATTGGGCCTGGAGTCCGGGAAGACCTGAATTGAAATCTAATCTAATACACTGATGGTTCCACACCCAGGTGTGACCCAGAGAAAGTCATTTAACCTCTGCGTTAGTTTCCTTATCTATACAATGAGAGTAAGAATTTCTACCTTATAGGACTATTGTGAGAATCAAAGGAGATAACATATTAAAGTGCTTTGTGAACATTAACAAGTCATACAAATCTTGTGATGATGATAAAGATGCTGATATGTTCTACTTATTCTCACGATGCATCTTTCCACTGGTATTTGGAGTAGTCCAAATTTTGATTTCATTCAAATCAATCCAACAACTATTTATTAAGCACCTACTACAAAAAAGGCTGTTAGGTGGAGCAGTGGGTAGAGAACCAGGCCTGAAGTCAGAAGGACTCATTTTCTTGAGTTCAAATCCAGCCTCAGACACATACTAGCTATGTGACCCTAAGTCACTTAACCCTATTTGCCTCAGTTCTTCATCTGTAAAACCAGCCAGGGAAATTGGCAAACCACTATAGTATCTTTGCCCCATGGAGAGTATTGGCATTCTATGGTCCTCAGAGTCACAAAGAGTTGAATACAAGAGAAAGACTGAACATGTACAAAGTACTACGGTGTGTCCTAAAGATACAAAGACTGAAAGTGCAATGGTGCCTATAGCCTTCCATTCCTACTAGGGAAATCCAATATGTACTCAAAAGTAAATATTCAAAACTATATAAATAATTCAAGAGGAAAAGACTGCTAACAAATGAAGGAAAGGTTTCATAAGCTGAAGATTGCCCTTTAGCCAGACTTTGAAGATAGTATGGGACTCTGGGACCTAAGGAGAAGAGGTAACGTATTCCACACACAAGGCATGGAGGTAGCAGATGGAATATCAGCCAACCAATCAACAAGAACTTTTTACTGCTTATTATGGGTCAGGCACTTAGCTAAAGTCTGAGGATGCAACAACAAAAAGAAAAACAGTCCCTGCTCTCATGTTGGACCCCTGTGAATGGAGCAGCACTGTGGAAAGAGGAGGAATATGAAATAAAACAGGAAAGGCAGATGGAAGTCATATATGAGAGAAGTTTAAATCTAAGCCTATGATTTTATATTTTAACATAAACACAATAGGGAGACCTTAATGACTTCTGAATAGGGTCCATATGGAGAATGGATTAAAAACTGGAGTCTAGAAGCAGAGCAATCTAACAGAGGCAGCTAGGTAGTGCAGTGGATATAGCATAGGGCCCAGAGTCAGGCAGACCTCAGTTCAAATTTCTGCCTCAGTCTCTTACTTGTGTGACCCTGGCCAAGTCACAAAACTGCTGACAGTTTCCTCAACTGTAAAATGTGCATCATAATAATTAATAATATCATGAACCTCATAGGGTCGTTGTGTCAATAAAACATCTGCAAAGTTTTTAGCACAGTACATGACACATAGTAGGTGCTTATACCCTTTTCTCTCCCCTTCTCCCAACTTAAGGTTTAGTTTTATCAGTTTTGAGTATTGCTCTGAAAACTGGAGGAAGGGAGGGGGTTACAGGGAAGGGAAAACAGGAGAAGGTGGGGAGAAAGAAAAGGGAGAGGGGAAGAGATGGAGACTAGAAGAAGAAAGACATTTCAAGTCTTTTTCAGTTCCCGGGGAGACTCTCCAGTGCTCTGAGGTTCTCCCCGAGTTGCAGGTGTGTGATGCAGGGATATATCACACAGCTCCTTTTCATTCAGGTACATTCTTTGGCTCCTGGGGCGTTCCAGTGACCTCAGTATAATGCAAGAAGGGGATGCCCACTTGCCCAGCCATTCCAGTGCCCATGATCCGATACGATATCTAAGGTTCTGCATTTTAAGAATGCTGTAGCAAGGATGAAGAGGATTCTGCTGAGGATAATAAAAATATGAAAGGGCTTTGAAACAGCACCTCTGAGGACCTGGTTCAAGGACTGGAGAGGAAAGGCCCGGCAAGGGCTCCAAGGACATAAGGAAGACTAAAAGGAGGCAGCTTATTAACTGTTCTCCACTGTTCTCCCTAAAGCTGCAGCTCCAGATCACTATACTAAGCATAAAACCTTTCAAAATGGAAGAACTCATCGTGGAAAAGACTTTTTGGAGAAAGATAATCCGTATTGTCTCTTCTCTGTTGTGTTCCCCCCATTCCCCCAGGCTGTGGCTTCCCCAGGGATAGTCTTGAGCCTTTTCCTTCCACAAAACAGAATTAAGGACAGTGCTCTGCAAATGGAAAGCTAACGATTTCACAGCTAAAATCCTTACTGATATTTTTAAATCTACAAACTTGTGATTCACAGTTGCCAGCTTTGTTTCCTATGTGTGTGACTGGGCAAGAGGCCACTTGTGGGGACTGATTGGAGATTTCTCCAATAGTTCTGAAAAGTAGCTGCAATTCCTTTGTCAATTAGACTGTCATGATGTAATGCTACAAAAATCTTTTCAATTAATTAAGCATTGTTAGCAGACTAAATCAAGTTATAAAAGGATCCAGAAAAAAATAAATAAAATCAACATTCTTTATTAATAAGGCAGCCACACCTGCTTGTTAATTTTTTTGTAATTTATAGGAACACTATAATAATTGTGAAGCATATCCTTGATAACCAAAGTGTCTGTACTATACACATTGTAAGAGAAACAACCACCACAAAGCTCCAGTTTTAAGAGTCCCGTGTAGTAGTTTATTTTCTTGCATTCTTAAAAAATTATAAGGGGCCTTTCTGGAGAGCCACAATACTGCTGTGGTGCTTTAGGGTTAAGGACATATACTCTTTGGGAAGAATGATCTGTCTATAATATTTTGGGATCAGAGAGACCCTCTCACTGGGGGGAAGAGAAATAAAGTTGAAATGAACACTGTGGGGAGTGAAGATGTGTGAAAATGAGGTCGCATTTATTTGCCACATTCCATAGAAGACCACTACAACTACCCATACTTTGGCTTATGGACATTAAGGGTTCCATTTTTTCTGACCCTTTCTTCTGGACTATCACTGCCCTCTCAGGCAATTGTCTGATGTAAAGAGACTCTGGGTCATGTATATTTCTATTCCGTGATGGTATAGCTTAAGACATGGCATGGGAAACCCAGGACCACAGCAGAAGAGCAGGAGAGGGCCAGTTCTGAGGTGAATGGGCTTCCTACAGTCTTTGACTGCACAGTTTTCCTCTGTCCAAAGCCCAGAAGGAGAAAAGGAAGTAGGGGAGCTCAAAGTCAAGCCTGCAGCACTAGGGTAGAGGAGAACCATGACTTTTGAGAGGTGACAGGATAATTAACTAGGGACTACAGGTACTAGAAATGCATGATGGAAGATGAATTTTCTTGATATTGCAAAGCTTGCTCTCTTAAAGCTAACAACAAATGAATTTCCAAAAGGATAAGAAGATATCAGAAGGATGGGGCAAAAGAACAAAGTATAGAGTTTCTTGCACCTATGGATTATAGGAAAGGGGAAATTGACCACAAATTAAGAGAGAATGTTTTAATAAGAAAAATTATAAAGAAAATGAAAACCACCTAGTGAAGGCATGAGTGTAAAGTTATCAAGTGTAGCAGAATAATGGCAAAAGCCCTCTGTTGTTGGCATTTATAATAAGAACAATGAATAAAAACTGACTAATAATATCAGCATGCACTTTACTTAACCAGTTTTTCAAATTATTCAATTTGAAAACAAAAGAAAATCAAACTTTTGGCAAAATTTCAAAGTTGTCAATCAGTAGCACAGCTGAACTCAACTCAGTGATACTGTAGCAACAGGAGAAGAAGGTGAAGGTGGACCAGAACATTCATGTTAGAAGGGAATGGAGAGCCCCTCAACAAAATGACAGCAACTCAGTAGGAATGAAAATATTTCACTTAGTTGAAGAATAACATCCTATATAACCCAAATCTATGACAGTGTTTTGAAGTCTCATGGAGATGGAGATAATGATGGTGCTGACTTAGCAAGCATTTTTAATTGCCTGCTATATGCCAGACATTGTGCTAAGTGCTTTACAAATATAATCTCATTTGATCATAATGACCCTTTGAGGAAGGGGGTGTTATTATCTCCATTATACAGCTGAGAAAACTGAGCCAGACAGAGGTTAAGTGACTTGCCAGGTCATACACCTAATAAGAATCTGAGGCTATATTTGAATTCAGGTCTTCCTCACTCCAGGCCTAGCACTCTATCCACTAAGACACCTGGATCCTGGTAGAGAGAAAGATGCCTTTGTTTTTCTTTTCCAGAGGAGAATAAAGCTCACGTTAGGGAAAAGTATTGAGAAGGTGAAATAAAGATAAGGGGAAAAAAAACAACAAACAATTGAATTAAACAAAGAATAAAAATAGGGAAAAACAAACAATTAATCCTTGCCAATAATTTATTGAGCAGAAATTATTTGCCAGGCACTGTGTTAAATGTTGGAGATAAAAAAAAGCAAAAAGCAGGAAATGCCCTCAAAGAGACTACATCCTCCCACGGAGACAGATAACATGTACATAAAAATGTATATATAAAATACATAGGACAACTGCATGGCCCAGTGGATGGAAAGAGTGACAGGACTGGAGTCAGGAAGACTGATCTTCCTGAGTTCAAATCCAGCCTGAGATAGCTATGGGACCCTGTTTGCCTCAGTTTCCTCAACTCTAAAGTAATCTGGAGAAGGAAATGTCAAACTTCTCCAGTATCTTTGTCAAGAAAATCCCAAATGGGGACATGAAGAGGTGTACATGACTGAAACTACTCAGCAGCTACAAAATACGTACAGATTAGTAATGATGGGTAACCTTAGAGTGGAGGGAACAAGTAGCTTGAGAGCACAGGAGACGTATCCTAAAGGAGCCCTTTGAGTTGACTCTTCAAGGACACCAGGTAAAAAACAGGAAAGATGACAAAATACAGAACACTCATGAAAGTTTTGATTTAATGTGAAGTGGAGCAGGATAGAGATCTTAAGCTTCCACAATTAAGAAATGCTAATTCTGCCCTCATTTTCTTCCCTTTTTTTTCATTTTGAAATGCTTACATTTCAAATGGTATCAGATGAAAGATGTTTGGCTAATCAAATAAACAATTCTTTTTTATTCCTGCATTTTGTGCATTATCTATCCAGTCATCTTGTTTCTATTCCTTCTATTTCTTTTCAATCCTTTGTCCTACTGCCCTCCTCATCATTGGTGAGTTGGCTGTTGATGTTCATTTTCAAACAGGACCAAAATGATACCACTGCGTTGGAGACAAGGCAGAGTGTGGCTGACTAGGCAAGACAAGCTCGGAAGGCTCTACCACAGGTCAGGCACAAATACTCTGTATGAGGGTTCTCCTCATCCTCAACAACAACTAGCATTTATATAGTGTTTTAAGGCTTGCAAAATGCTCTACTTAGTAATTTCACTTGACTCTCACAACAATCCTGTGAGATAGTACTAGAAAACCATTCCAACTTTTCTGAGTGCACCCTAGAATCCTAAGGAGAGTGACAGTCTTCCCCTGGGCACCTGACTTACCAGTATGAATGGGACATTGGTTAGTAGCCCCAGAGTAAGTATTAAGGAATCATATATTACATTTGAGAGGGCAATTAAAGACTATCTCATTCCCAGTCTTTCATACATAGGATCATAGGAACGTGGATTTAGAGTTAGAAGGGAATGTAGAGGCCATGGAGTACAACTTCCTTATTTTTAGAAATGAGAAAACTGAAGAACCAAGAGATGTGATTTGCCTATAGGTGCATAGCTAGCAAGTATTGGGGGGTGATATCTGATGCACATCGAAGTTTAGTGCTATAATCACTACATGATATAGTTTCCAATATTCCCCAAAACTGTGTCTGATTATTTAGAGTCCTTCAAGATTGTAATTTTTCTCAAGATGGTGTCATGCCTATTTATTATGCATTTCTGGCAGCAGCTGGAACACTATAATACACTGCACATAAGCAAGCGTTTTTAAAAGTAGGATGAACAAAAGAATGAATTTGAGTAACTGAAAACCTCATTATTTCATGAAGTAGTTGATTCTATTCCTAGAAAAATCTATCAATTAAAAAATTACCGAACTCAAGTTAAGGGAATACATGTACAAGTAGAAGATAATCAAGACCTACCTTCAACAGTAGATCATGGTAAAAAATGATTAGCACTATTCATGAACTGAAAGTTTCAGTACACATCAACCGTAGGATATGAGTGCTGAGAGAGCTAAGAGTACTATGGAGAAAAATAAAATAAATATCCTATTGAAATCTGCTCTGGCCAGAATATACCTGAATTATCATATTTGGTTCTGGTGCCACACACAGAGAAATCTAGGCAGAGAGAGTGGATTCAGAAAAGCATGATCTGGATGGAAAAGGGATTTAACATCTTCACATTTGTTGTAAAATTGAGGGACCTGGGAATGTTTGGCCTGGAGAGGAGTAATGACATTGCAGAAACATGGTAGATATTTGCTGTTCTCATGTAATAGAGATAGACTTAGAGGTACAGTTCCTGGAAAGGAACGAACCATGGGTGGAAATTTTTGGTATAATTCAATTCAATATCAGGAAAAGGTTGTTACTGTTCAGTCAAGCTCTTTGTGACCTCATTTGGAGTTATTCTGGTGAAGACACTGGAGTGGTTTGTCATATTCTTCTTTAGTTCCTTTTACAGATAAGTAAACCGAGGCAAACAGGGTTACGTGTCTTGCTGAGGACCAAACAGCTAGTAAGTATCTGGAGTCTGATTTGAACTCAGGAAGATATGTATTCCTGGTTCCCAAACCAGTCCTCTATCCACTGTGCTAACAGAGATTTCTACTATTTTTTAACTTTGTTACACTGTGGAATCCAGAAAAACAGTCTATTCTGTCTTATTACTGTTAAGAAAACATACAAAGGATATGTGATTTTGTGAGAATTTGAGAATTCCCTCACCAATGCAATAGTATTGGTGTCCTATGAAGTTGCCTAAGATACACAAAGGTAAAGTGACATGCTGAGGGTCACAAAGAATTGTAGTAATTGTCAAAGGCAGGATTTGAACTTATCCTCCTGACTTTAAGCTTAGTAGACTTTGTAATGTGCCATGCTTCCTTTCTATTTAAAAAATGTTTTTTTAAAAAAAATCACATACATATACACACAGTTTATAAAAGACCAAATGCTAAAACACAAAAGAAAAATTAGCAAATTGATGAACTTTCTATTTATACTTTACTGATAGGGCCAATTGTGTGATATAAATACCTAAAAGTCATGACTGAAAGGGTTGAGTAATGACATGAATATAACATTTATAAAATTCAAATGGAGTTGTGAAATTCAAAAAAATTTTATATATCAGTAACTAGATTACGCTCAGGAGATTTGCATTACAATTCCAGTCCTGCTAACTCACTATTTGTAACTAGGCAAAACACGCAACATTTTTGAGACTCAATTTACTCACTCAGAAATGGAAAGGCTAGATTATATAATCTCTAAACTCCTTTCTAGATTGAAGGCATATTCCATAATTACCTCATGCAAAGAGACTTTTCAGTTGTAACTCCTGTCACTTCCTGTGGCTAACTGTGCTTTTTGCCCCAGAATAGGCAAGCTTCTGATAGAAGGAAGCTAGGTTGACCTTGGTTTCTTTCCCAGCTTTCCCTTCCTCTCTTCCTCTACCAAAAAAAAAAAAATCTAGAAATTTGAAAAGGTGAAATAATTCCCTCAATTTTTATATTAATAAGGATGTCTGAAAACAAACTAATTAAATAGAGCAAGCTGCATTGTTAGTGAACAGAGACCATATTTAAAGGGAACCTAAAAAAAATTAGGGCACTGAGCAAACAAAAAGAAAAACTAAATTGAAAAAGTTAAAGATAACATCACTGAATATAATAACATGTGTCCTGTTGGTCAGTAGTTTTGCAGCCCTGAAATACTTTCTCCTCTATGCAGAGTTAAATATTAGGGATTCACAAAGGAAGAGTACACGACATTTCCTAAAACCCTATTCAGTTTATGTGGGAAGTAGTTTCTTTCATTTTCTGAAAAATTCAAAGTAAGGAGATTTACATTTTCCAGACAAAACAACAGGATATTGGGACTAGCACAGTCAAACCACAACCACGACGTCTGGCAACCTTGAGACTGAGCAAATGTTAAAACCACTTACTCCATCAAACAGTAGTTTTGCTCAGTAATAAATTGCTTTAAATGACTCAGTTTAATTAGACACATCAATGAAGCTAGAAGTCAAGATCCTAGTGACATTTATTGGATTCGAGGCTTCTTGAAACAAAGGTCTGCCAAAATTTCTGCTAGTATTTAAATTGATAGCAAAGTACAGGTTTGCAATTAAATGAGCATTTTCCCCCCTTTGCAATGAAATCAATTGTGCAGGGTAAGTTAAATGCCCTGTGCACCAACCAGAGAGGATAAGCATCATCAGAGAATCTAGGCAACCTAAGACAAGCAAAATTCTTTAACTGACATTTAATACATGATTAAAATAACTCTTATCCCTTACCTTGTTAGCCAGGACAAGTATTTCACACAGATGATTTTCTTCATAGATTTTTTTTTGTCTAATTACATATAAGGCAGTTCTATTCCACACACACAGATCGAATTCATGGCTTATATATTTATGGTTATAAAGGTTCATGTACTTCTGGTTATAAACACATAAATATTCATGTATATGCATATTTATAAATATATATACACATATATGTGCCATATAAATATGCATGTATGTAAGATTTAAATGTATAATAATAATAATGAATATATATATATTATATATATATATATATATATATATATGTATATATATATATATATATAAAATGGTAAATAGTATTTATATAACCCAGGGCAACTAGGTGGGGCAGTGCACAGCACCAGGCCTGGAGTCAGGAAGACCTGAGCTCAAATCTGACTTCAGATAGATCAGTCTGACCTTGGAAAGTCATTTCACTTTTCTTTTTTTAACTCTTTCATATCTGCAACTATGGTCCTGTGAATTATTATTTAGATGATCAGCAATCTAAGGTAAGCAAATAATGTACAATGCACTAAAATGGTTTCAACTTTTTAAAAATAAGTTACACTGACTCTAATCTCATATCACTATTTTTTCATGCATGGATCTGGTTTTTGTTCACAGCTAGGAAGGGAGACAATATGGAGAATAATTCTATACATCCAGAGTAAGATGAAAATAAAGTTTATAAGGAGGACAGATTAGAAGATTCACTTGAAATCAGTAGGGAAATAACATACACAAAGAAAATAGAATAGCCTCCTTGTTTCCCGCATTCCCCCACCATGAGGATATTTGAATACAGAGTCACAAAGTCATCTGTTTTCTTTTCATATGATTCCTATTAATTACAAAAGCAGCTTGAAGTAAGCAATTTTCATAGTGTCACCGCTATGGCATGTGTCTGTCTTGCAAAAAGTTTTTAAAAGTTTCTAAAACAGGGGATAACCAACGTTTTCATCCATAAACAAAACACATGGATCCTATTCATGTAATCATAACAGCAGTCACAACAAAACCTGTAAGAGGTACATATGACACTTTAAGATTTACAAAGCACTTTGTGTAAAACATTGCATGTGTTTCTTTCAATAAACCTGCAAGTTGGATTCTAGTATTATTAAGCAAGCCAGAGAGATTAGATGACATTCCCAGAATCACTCAGCTTTTAAGTCTGGACAGTATTGATTTGGAATCAAAGAATCTGAATTCAAATTCAGAGTCTAGCACTAACTACCTATGTGACTTTTGACACCTCGAGTAATATCTCCAAACCTCAGTTTCTCATCTTAAAAATGAGGAAGATGGATTAAAAGCTTAGTAAGGTTCCTTACAACTCTATACTTATGATCCATTTATACAGCTCCTCCTCTTCTGTAATCCCAATTAAAAAAAAGGACATGAGTATCAGCCTATGCCTATAACCAACACAGCATTCTCCCATAGTTCCAAGTCTTTATTCAAGCTAGACTATGATCTCACATCTAACAAACTGACAATAGAGGAGGGGTTTCCATACACTGATAATTTATTGGTAGAGCTATGAATTGGTCAAACCATTCTGGAAAGTAATTTGGAGTTATTCTTAGAAAGGGCTAAAATTTAAATATTCCTTTTGCTGAACGATTCAATTTTTGGTCATGTACCCAAAGGGGGTCAAAGCCAGAAAGAAAGATTTCACAAATGCCAAAATATGTATAAAAGCACTTTTTGGAAGAACAAAGAACACAGAAAAAAAGGAGATGTACATCATTGGGAAATGGATACAGAAATTGCTGTACACAAATGTAATGGGATATTGCTGGACTATAAGAAATAATGATTATGAAGAACACATAGATGCATGGTTTTGTAGGAATGATATCTGAACTCGTTCCCTGGTGCAAGTTTTTTTGTTTTGTTTTGTTTTTTAGGGTAATTTTTTTTTTCCTTAAAGAGTTTTGGAGACCATTCTTACATCTTGATTAGTTTAGGGAATTAAACGCTTAGGTTGTTGACATCATGCCCTGATTCCCCTGATGGGGAATTCTGGTACAACATATTAATTCCATGGAGTATGGATTTACTCACCAATGAAGATGATGACAAATCCAAAATGATCAACAATCCCTGCCCACTGAGAGCTTACATTCCACAGGTGGAAAATAACATGTAAATAGGTAAGTAGATATGAAGTGACACAAGGAAGGAGAGGAATCTAATACTTTGTCTCCATCCGGATTATGAATTTTGAAGCTCCTTTCTCAGAGAGCATCTGTGTTAGAGTGGAGGCTCTTTTCCAGCTATGAGTGGTACCAAATAGCTGAGGAATTTCCCCTCCAACCCTAAAATTTTGTTATCCTGTGAAAGCAGAACTTTTGTGGTAGGGCAGAAAAGACATTGCATGTACAGCCGAAACACTCTGGTTTGGCTTTCAAACCACTTTTTACCTCTGGTATTTAATGATAGCCCTGTAGTCTTGATAAGACATTTTGTGTCTGACTCTCTCTCTTCACACAAAAAGTGAGAATAATACCTACTGTGTGCCTCGTGGTTGCTGGGAGGTCCAAAGAGATAATGTACACAAACTACTCTATAAAAAAACACTTTTCAAATGTCCACAGTGACTACTATTATTTATTTCCTCAAAACCACACCTTGAGGGACTTAAAACTCTCTCAGTTCTTAAATTTCCACACTGCTCTTCTTTCAACCCCCGCTACAAGGTGCCTCTTGTGGTCCATTATATCTAGGTACGCTCCAGCAAGGCTCCACTTTTCTCCCTAGAACTTTCTTCCCTCTCGTCTCCCTGTCCCCCCTCCCCATTTTAATTTCCTGTGCACCTGCAAGACTCAAAATCAGAAGGGAATATGGTGTAGTGGAGAGATCCAGAGGTAAAGAATCAACAGTATCATAAAAGTTCCGTACTATAAGGAACCTCATATAAACTCTTCATTTGACACATGATGAAGCTGAGGTCTAGAGAGGTTAAATTACTTGCTCATGGTCACACTGTTAGTAAGCAACAGATGAGTCCTCTGTTATTTGGCCTCTATGGAGAACCTGGGTTTGAATTCCACTTCTATCACTTATTGCTGCTTATGTGAACTTGGCACATAATAGGCACTTAAGAAATGTATATTGAATTCAATTAAACTACTTAATTCTGGGCCTCAGTTTGCTCATGTGTAGGAAGAGGGAGGTTAGGATAGATGACCTACAAATAATTTACGTGCCAGGAATCTATTAGCTTAATTATTAGCTTTGTACTTGGGTATTCTGCTGAAGTGGTTGATAAAACACACACACGCACACACACGCACGCACACACACACACACACACACACAATCAAACAAGTGTTATTTCCTCAAATCTTGCCAAGAAGGTCAATTGGGGAAAATAAATGAAGAACAATCCATATTTGAATTTAGAACAAAATTATTTTTTCATCAAGAAGAAACAAATATAAAAAGCTCTAAAATATAACAGGAGATAGACTACACCAGAGAAAAAAGTAGAATCCTTGAAAACAGACTCATATTCTTATATATTCCGTAGATTTTAAAATATGGCTCTAAGCTTACCAAACATACTAGGATACATTTGCAGTCATTACAATTACAGATTATTTTTCTTCAGTGGTGGAAACAATAGGGGCTCTCGGGGGGGGGGGGGGGGGGGGGGAGGGGGAAGGGAGAGCTTTTTTCTGCTTTCACCAAATACACATATATATACCTAGGTACACAAAACACCCTCACTTGAGCTGAAGGCATTTAATCCTGTTCCATTCAGCAAGGTTTTGTGGTTCCATGCTTCCCTTTGTCCCAAACCAAATATATACACAAACCATTGGAATTGCAAATTGCTCTAATTATAGTTTCTAGAAAAGAAAAGGCTCCAGGGATTTGATCACAGAACATGAGCACCTTTAAGAAACTGAAGAAAATGAAAAGCGATGGCTGATGTTATTTATTTGGAAACATTAAGATAAAAACTCAGAATAAGGAAGATAGAGTTTATATTAGACATCCATAACAATTTGAAAAATAGATACAGCAATTGCTGCCTCTAGGAAGACAAAGGGGAATGACAAAGGTGCCTACCTAAGATATTTATTAAAGCAGAAATCAAAAATTAGGAGGAATGATGATTAGTAGGGGTCATTTCTATAGGACAAATAAAATGGAACAATTTTAAACCTCTCCAAAAAAGATAAAAAGGATTCTACTTAAAACTCAGCTAAAATAGTCAAACATTTATCTCTCTCTCTCTCTCTCTCTCTCTCTATATATATATATATATATATATATATATATTCACATGTGTGTTTATATATACATACACATATACTTATGTACATGTATATACACAGAGAGCTGAAAGGGACCTTAAGAGGGGCAATTATACATATGTACATGTATGTACATATGTATCTGTGCATATATATGTGTGTGTATTGTTTGTGTATGTATATGTATATATGACGGCAATAAGCAGTGCAATTAAAAGAGTTCTCACATTACTCTGGAATTTAGTGAATTTGGGTTCAAACAACTATCTGCAACATATTACCTATATTGTTGCTGTTACTTTTGTGCAAGACTCTTTGTGACCCCATTTGGGAATTTTCTTGGCAAAGATACTAGAGTAGCTGGCCATTCCCTTCTCCAACTCATTTTATAGATGAGGAAACCGAGGCAACAGGGTTAAGTGATGTGCCAGAAGTCACACAGCTAGGAAGTGTCTGAGTCCAGATCTGAACTTAGGAAGATGAGCCTTCTTGACACCAAGTTGGATACTCTATCCACTGCACCACTTAGTGGTGCAACCACAAGTAGGTTACTCACCTCTCTGGGCCTCAATTTCCTCCTTTGAAAAAGGAGGAGTTTGGATAAAGGTTCCTTTTTAAGGTCCCTTTTTTAAGGTCCCTTTCAGTTTTAAATCTTAAATCTAAACATTTTCATATTTTTTGGATCTCATCCTTTAATTTCAAGGTATTTTAAGCTTATCAATCTCAATACAAGACTTTTAAGACATTTCATTAAATCAAAATAGCGTTAATAACATCTCTTTGTTGCTTAGCTTCTGTACTCACTGAAAATAGCAAAGACAGAGAAGTGGACAACAAACAAAAATATTAAATATGACTGTATGTCTTTTAATTTTATACTTTTATCTAACAGCTGATAGATGTTTGAATTTTTTTATATTTTTGTGTATATTTTTTCATCTTTTTGTAAGGCAATTATTGAGATGTGAAAAATCAATATAAATTTACATCTTTATTGGATAAATGCAATAATGTACTCATTTAATTAGACACAAAAGAACATACATTTGATGAGAAAAGCAAGAATTAGTAAGCACACCAACTGATTGCAACTAATCATCTGACTAACCACTACTGTAAAGTTGGAACAAATATTTGTCCAGATATAGCACAAATCTCAAATAGTGAGGGTTTTTTTTTAATCTCAAAATAAGTTGCTATCCTTTTCCTGTACTCTTTCAACATATTCTTGGAATTTTTTATTATCTTTCCTGAGGCCTCTCCCATACAGGAGGTTCAAAATGCTTATTAATTTCAAATCTGGGTGAAAAAATTGGAAATTTTGGAAAAAAATTTAAACAAAATAATGTACACAACATTGAAGCATGTAATACATATAAAATGCACTACAACTCTTCAGAAAATATAGGTCTGATGCTTTTCGCTTTTCCCTTTGAAAATAGGAGAGTTGTCAACAAAGGATTACATCATGTAATGTTAACATTTCCATGAGAATCAAATGATTTCACTAGTCAGTCAGCAAACATTTATCAAGTGCTTGCGAGGTGTCAAGAAATTAAAGTGCTAAAGTAAAGGCAAAAACAGTGACTGCCTTCAAGGAACTTACATTCTAATGGAGGAAACAACATACTAATAAATATGCATATGCAAAATATATTAAACAAAATTATATTTATCTCATCATGGAAAAAGGAAAAAAAGAATTATGGGAGAATATAATAACATAAGTGATTTTTAGATGTGCACATGTGTGTGTGTGTTTTCCATTCAGGTACAAAATAAACTTCCTCTGGCAATTGAACCTATAACTGAATTATATATTTTTTTCTGCCCAAAGAGCTTCAAGTTTTATCGTTGTCATATATTTTCACATTACAGACATTAGCAGATGAACTAGAAGATGTGCAATCCCTAGGACAGAGAAAAACTCAACAAATGGATAGAGAACTAGGAAAGCAAATTTTCGTAGGCAGCATTAGCTATGTCTCTACTTCCTAACTCCTGAATGTCAATTTCAGAGATTGGCCTTCTCAAAAGACTTGGGTCTGATCTAGAATAAGACCTAGTAAAAGATGGTGAGAAGTGGTATGTAAGTTAGAAAGGGAAGTTAGAAGACTGCAGTGTAACAAAAGCCTTGAGAGAAAAAAAGAATATGAAGGATAAATGGGTGCTAGACAGTGGACAGGACAAGATGGATGAGGACTGAGAAAATAACATTCAACTTAGAAATTAAAAGATTACTCGCCTGATCATACAAAAGAGTTAAGTGAAAAACTGAAAAAAAATCATTATTAATCTCTAACATGTTCTGATGGTGGGGGCTGCTTGACAGAATGACATTTCATACAGTAATAAACAGGTATCAAACATGACAAAATGTTCACATAACTCCTTGAGGATAAAAGTAGATTCAAGTATATACAAATAAAAAACAGTAATCTTTCAAGTTAATTTTTCAGTCTTCTCAGTAGGTACTCAACAAAGACATTCAAAGTATATGTGTATATATATATGTATGTATGTGCGTATGTGTGCATATATACATATGTGTGTATATAGATATATATCTAAATATCCACATAATAAATACACACACATATTTATATTTCCAGGTCAGAGGAACCTATTTAATGATGCAATGAATAAAAAATATATTCCATATTTACCAACTTCAAAAGATATTAGATATTTGCATTTCTGTCTTCAGAAAAGGAAAGGGACATACTTTTGTCTTAACCTTTTAGCCTTCAGTTATACATGAGTGAGATTAAATTTGTCTGTATTGTCAATGTAATCTATTTTGAGTTTAGAAGTGTAACAGTGGAATAGATCAAAGCTGACTTTAGAACCTAGTGAATATCAACAAACAAAAAAAAAATCATCAAAGGCATCTATCTATTGGGTGCCCAAGGGTGCATGGCATTCTTGGCTTTTAAAACTATAGATCAAAGATATTAGGTTGCAAATTTTGGGCTGAAAGGAGCTCAGAGGCCACTAAGAATCTCATCATTTTATAGATGATGACACTGAGAATCAAGCGTGTATTGCCTATGGTCATATGAATACTGAAAGGGATAGAATACGATTCTAGGGCCTCTTGCTCCAAATCCAGTGTTCTTCCTTTTTGTGCTCTTGTGGGCAATTCTGTGCTTTTACTAGGGTGGATGGACATTCTCTCTGTATATAAAAGGGCAACCCATCCACAGCCTAGTGTCTTAGAGAGTTCCTATAGGCACCATGAAGTTGAGGGTCTTGCCTTTAGTCTCAGAGCTGAGACATAAGAGGCAGAACTTTTTAACCAGATCTTCTTGACTCTGAAGTGCCAGCCTTGATTCCCTGTCGGCTATTAAATGCCATAAAAAGAAAAGCACATATTCTGTTTCTCTTTCCAGCTCCAATTGCCTTTGTTGCATAGTGACTTTCTCATCTGAGAAAAACCTAGGACTCCAAAGGTCTTGGCAGGAATATCTGTAAGACCACAGAGTACAAGAGCTCAAAGGAACCTCAGAGATCATCCAGCTCAACCACCTCATTGCAGAGACAAGGGAACCAGGGAACGGAAGGTAAGTGATTTGCTTAAAGTTACATGCCTAGTTGAGCCTACACTTCAAACCTAACTCCCAACTCTCAACCCTATTCTTTTTCTACTCTTCTGTATCTTCCAACTTCATACATAATCTCTTGTAGATTTCAACCATATTGGATTGGACCAGTGTCGTTAATTCTCCTACATGGACCATTATTCAAGGTCAAGGAAGCCTGAATTTCAAGTAATAACTCTTTCCTCACCTCATAATATTTCTGTACTACATTCAATTATTCAGAGGCTGGATCTCCATTTTCTCATTTACTACTAAATTATGATACAACCCTTATGCTTCTCTGACAAAGAATTACAGCTTCATTTTGAGCCAAGTATAACCAGTAAAAAGCTGCCTGAAATCTAATTAAAGATTCATCAGAGAATGTTCTCTTTGAACTACAGCAAGAACCTCTTTACTGATTTTCCTACCTCCAGATGTTCCCCCATTCCAATCTATCTCTCAGGAAGGGGGCTACCAGTTTAATTTTATCAGTGCTTAGCTTACATCATCTCTAAGTTCTTTTTCAGACTGAATATTCTATGATATCATGTCATCCCCTTACTAAAAAGTCTTCATTATCTTCCTGTTGCCTAAAGAATCATTCAAGCTCCACAGTCTGGCTTTCAGGGTTTCCCACGGTCTGCCTGCTCCATCAAGACTCCCTTATTCATACAATGTGCACCAATCAGCCATGCAATTCCCCATCATCTTTGCCTCATGCCATTACTTCTTTCATCACTATATCCACATGTCCAATAGTATAAATCCTTCAACGTCCAAGTCAAAAGCCATCTTCTTCATGACCCTGTCCTAATCACTCAAGTCATCAGTAATCCTGCCATCTTCTGAACTCCCACTGAATTCTCTTTATACCTTTCTTATGGTACTTCTTCCATACTTGCCCTTACAGTATGGTTCTTTGTCTACATATGATACTTGCAATACTAGATTTCAGCGACTATATCTTATTCATCTTTGTAACTCCCACAAAGTACTCAACATGGTATTTTATACATAGTAGGTAACCACTTTGTCATTGAATGCATGGATTCATTAATTCATGAAATTATTTCTTTACCTTAACATACAGGTACTTATAAGGGACTCATGTTTGCTTCAGATTTAACTATAACTTATTTCTTTCCCTTAACATACAGGTACTTATAAGGGACTTGTGTTTGCTTCAGATTTAACTATAAAAATACTCAGTATTTTCACTACAGGAAACATCTTATAATCAATGGCTTAAGAAGCAATGAGTTGAAAACGAAAACATTGAAAAAAAGAAGCTTCAGATCTAGAATATATGTGAGAATGTGTAATATTTCCATGGTACAGCAACTGAGACATAAGAAAAATTTGGCCAAAATTTCTAAGAGAATTCTATCTACCAAAGATCCAATTGTTAAATACAATTATTTTTGCTCAGTCTTCATTCTTGACATTTCTGTGGCTTTTAAAAGAGTTTCCTCAGTATCTTCTCCTATGTTGGATTTTGAGATTCCATTCTCTTCTGATTTACCTATTTTGTATCTGGTCACCCTGTTTAATTGCCTGCACTAGTTGATCATCCAACTCCTGCATCCTAGACACAGATCTCTCCAAGGCTCTGTCTTGAGGACTATTTTTATCTATATTTTTTGTCCTTCAGGAATCTCATCTATTTTAGTAATCTTGATCAACTTTCAATGACTATCAGATGCAGATGACTTTGAAATCTCTATATCCATCCATAATTTATCTTCTAAACTCTAGTCCAGAAGAATCACTGTCACTTTAACATCTTCTCTTGGATATTCTGTTACTATAAAATACAACCTGTTTAAAAGACAGGATCCTCTCCACTAAATTCCCTTCTCCTTTATATATTCTGTATTCTATTCCAATGAGACTATTCACTGTAATTCATTCTCAAAACTTCATTTCCTGCCTACATGCACACATAAACAGTTGGAATCTAATGCCTACAATGCATTCCATCCTCCCTTAGGTCTTTTGGAATCTCTATCTTTTTAGAGATTCTCTAAAAATATTTCACCTTCTCTCACTATCCCCCAGCTCTGGGTAGCCCAGAATATATTTAAAATATCTGACAAATATTACCACACCACACCTTCAGTTTCTCTCACCTTTGTCTAGAACCCATCTGGGTAGCCTGACAACTCACTGGCTTTGGAAAGGTGGGAGTCACCAACTCTATTCTATCCATGAAGTGGAGGAACACTAGAACTCACACTCTGCCTTGGCAGTACCTCCTAAAGTCCTCTAGACCTTAACATCTGTTTTGACAATATGCCATGCAGATCCTGGCACTACTGTTTGACTGACTGACATGAACCAAGGACTTCTGGGCTTTTCCATCTTCCCTGCAGCTAAACTTTCTATAATGTGTTCTTTCTTTCCTCCAAGTAAATGATCAACTTCTTGAAGATAAGAGCTGTCAAGTTTTTGTTTTTGTTTTTCCCTATTTGTATCTCAATTGTTTAGCACACTGCGTGGCAAACAATGCATGTTTAATCAATCAATTGTTTAACATTCATGTGATGTTGTCCTTGCTCCCTCGTTCTCTAACACGATTGTTACTTATCTATATTTATACTGTATTCCTCCTATGGAATTTAAGTTCTTTGAGAATAAGACTTTCGTTTGCTTCTTTATTATTCTGGCATGTATTTTACATAGTAGGGATGGAACAATTTCTGAATAGTTGATATGCAAAGGGTTATAAAAATGAGGACAGAACTAAAAACGATCTTTTAAGTTTCAATACTTTATTTCTTATTAATGTTGCTAAGATTTAGAGTTACTCAGTGGCTTCACTGAAAACTTCAAGGAATCTTCCCCCTAAATGATTGCTTCAGTCAATTGTCAATTATACCAGGTGCTAAAAGGATAAAAATCTAATGAAATTATCTGTACTCAAGGAGTTTACACTGTGATAAGGGACAAGTACACATACAAATATACACAGAATACAAATAAAAAGACTAAATACAAATAAATTTAAATACAAGGCAATTTGAGAGGAAGGGTATTAGCACTCCTCGAGTATAACTGTACCTATCAAATAATTATTTGTTTATTCCAAGAACTCCTGTAGAGAGTCTTACTAACTAAAGATGCTCCCCTTCACATATACAATTTTGACTGAGTCTAGTAAGTGAAAAATTAACAGAAAAAACTAAATTACTTCTTAGGAAATAGTAAGAACGCTAAAATATATAGTAGTCTGCTCTTTAGCAAAGAAAAGCAAGTGACTAAATGACCTGTCCTACTACAATCTCCAAATGACCAATGTCATGGAACAGAAACTGAGAAGTTAGTATCAATAATAATTGGAGATTAAAGCAAAGACCTAATATTATCATCAGACCCATTCAATATTTTGTCTAAGTAAAAGGTTAGTCTAAACAAGTGACTTTCATATTTTTGGTAATTTGGGAGCACATAATTATTAATAGACCTGGAGGCTGCCTTGGTTGTACACTGGCAGGAGAAAAGAGTACTCACAGGTAACCTCATCTCCATCTGTTGGCCAAATGATGTAGACCACCTGTCTCTACTACAGGAATACCTTGTTTTACTGAATTTCATTTTATTGCTTTTTGAAGATACTGTATTAAAAAAAAAAAACATACTGAAGGTTTATGGCAACCCTATGTCAAGAAAATCTATTGGCACCATTTTTCTAACAGCATGTGCTCATATCATATCTATGTGTCACAGTTTGATACTTCTCACAATATTTCAAACTTTATCGTTATTATATCTGTTATAGTGATGATCTGTGATTGATGATCTTTGATGCTACTATCGTTCTGAAGTACCACATGTTTTTATTAGTTGAATTAATTTCAATGTCCATGGACCTTGGAAATAGGGAGACCTGAAGACAGGGAGACAGGCTGATCAATGGAGCACTCAAAGCACATACAGCATTTATCAATTAAGTTCATTGTCCTATATGAGCAAGGTATTTTTTTTTATCAATGAAGCATTTTTAATTTAGGTATGTACATTTTTTAGATGTAATACTATTGCACTCTTAATAGACTTCAATATAGTATAAATATAACTTCTATATGTACCAGGAAACAAAAAAATTCGTGTGACTCACTTTATTGCAATATTCACTGTATTGCACTGGTCTGAAACCAAACTCACAATATGTGCATATTTCTGTAGTTAAGTAATTTGCTTATCATGCAAAATATTGGAGAATCAGTGATATTAGGGAAGACAGAATTCTAATAGTGATACTACATGCAGCTCTAGCACAAAATGCTTAAACTGAATGTGACAAAAGGAAGATAATTCTTCTGAGAGTGCTGGGTTTGGAGTCAGAAGACCTAGCCTTGAATCCAAGCTCTTGTACTCAGTGTCTATGTGAACTTGGGTAGTTAAGCTACTTAAGTTTCCCAGTCCCCACTTGTGTCATTTGTAAACTTGAAACTGATTTATCAGATAAATTCACAGTCCCATTCTGGCTCTAAGTTTACGACCCTATAACTCTACATTCTTATTGCCACTACTTCTTTAAAAGTAAACTTATTTTAAGCAGATTTATGAAACATAATTGTGGGGTGTTTATTTTTTAAAGAAAAACAATCACTAAGATTAAAAAAGCACTTATCACAACAGTTACATTTAAAGTATTATCTGATTTAAATGCACATTTTCAAGAACACATTTAATATGTAAAATGAAATATATCTGGAGACACCATTAGTTTTGGAATTCAAAGTCAAACAGAAAAACTGTTCAGCTTGACTCTCAATGAATATATTGGGCTTCTGGGTTTAATTTTCTGATTCCTTGTGAAAGCGTAGGCATAGGGGTTAGCTGATAAAGTACTAGATTTATAGTAAAGAGACCAGAGTTCAAATCCTACTTTTGACATTCAATAGCAGCATAATCTTGGCCAAATAAGTCATTCAGTCCTTCTGAGTCTGTATCCCATCTGTATGAGGATAATACCTGAAGCTTTTAATCTCAGAAAGTTGTTGAGAAAATCGAATGACATAATGGACATAAAGTGCTCTGTTGTAGACTAATATATGAAGTCCTTAGGCTTATTCTATGTGGAATCTGCGAAACAATTTATTCTTTGTATGTTTTCTTATATACACACATGCACGCATGCAAGCACACACACACACACACACACACACACACACACACACATGGTCATTTGACCTTGCCTTCACTCACAAATGTTCTGCTTTCATATTCAGGAACTCTGAAATTCCTTTACCCAATAATAACCTTTTATAATTACTCCTTTTCCTATGCCTAAGCCCAAAAAATGTGCCTCATTCCAACTGTTATTCCCTCGACCCATTTCATTCCCCTTACCCAAACTATGCATAACCCCTATATGAGATTAAAATAGTGAAGGGTCTCTCCTCTTTCCCCTATGTCTATCCCTTAGTAAACTAATTCAGCTCTCCACTTTCCTCTACCCCTGATTTCCTTTCCCCATGGTCCTGTGGACAATGAAGCTTTGCTAAGCTCCAACTCTGGTCTCCTTCCATTATCTGCCTCCTTCTCTCCTACTTAGCTGCAAATGAATGATCCTGAAGCACAATGACCAGGTCCACTACAAATTTGGGCTATATAATATAATCTTACATGGTCTTTCATTGACACAAATGACATATTTCATTACAGCCTAAACTGGCTCACCACCCCTCTTTTCCTCCACAGTTATTCCAAACCTTCTTTTCTTTCCTCAAACTTCTCATGGATTATGTATAAAATTTACATGACATTAACAAAACTGCCCTCATTCTCCATATCTCTTTCTAAACTTCCTTCTGCTGACTTCTGTGTATTTTAAAATGTTTCACAGATGGTCTTTGCTACTATTTTTCATTACCTATCAACTCACTCCCCTCTATTGCCAAACAGAAGCTCTCCCTTATAAGTAGAAAGTCATATCAAATCAAACAAATCAACACATTGGTGGTAGATGTAAATATTTGTCTCTTTAGGTACCTCTACTTCATTGTCTTTCAGCTAAAACGCTGTTTTGTTAATGTCATGCAAATTAGGATTAGGTTCAGCAGGGAAAATAATAAAATTCAAAGTATCATCATCCTATATCTGAAACAATTCAAAAGGCATCTGGACTGCCTGGTGGGGTTCCACAGAAAGAGGGATACATTTGGGATCTGAGGACCTGGGTTCACATCTCAAACCTACCATTTAGGCTCTGTACAGCTTTTTTTAGGTTGGTTAAACTCTCCGGGCCTTACTTTTCAATTCTTTCAATTATCTTGCAATGTGCCTCTCTACCTCAATATTCCATCCCCCCACACTCCCCCAACCCCCACAATTAATCCATCCTCCACAAAAGTGTCAAAGAAATTTCCTAAAGCACAGGTCTTAACATGTACTCCCTCTACTCTGTCATTTTCAGGGGCCCCCTGTGATATAATACGATTTCAAAAATCAAATATAAGTGCTTCATAATCTTGTCTCAGTCTACCTTTCTAGCCTTATTACACATCACCTCTTTTCAAGGGTCCTTTGGAATCCAGTGAACCTGGCCATTATAATGTTTCTCTCACACAACACTTCATCTGCTGTCTCTACTTACACTTTTGCATTGGCTGTCCCCCATACCTGGGAGGAACCATCTCTCGGAACCTTCCTTGTCCTTCATTTTGAACTCACCTCTTACAGAAAGTAGGATTAGAGTTCTTTCCTCATCTTCTCAGCTGCTAGTTCCCACCCTACAAAATCATCTTGTATCCCTTCTTCATAGTACATGCAGCTGGCTAAATGGGAACCCCAACTCTTCCTCTCCTGTCTGCCTCTCTTTCTCCTTTCTTCTCCTCTACAAAGGAAAGTAAATTTGGATGGCCAAAAGATGCCCAGTTGACTGGGGTTTTATTGGCTCCTCTCCTCTCCTCTTCCATCTCCTCCCGTCTCCATTCCCCTGTCCTGTCCTCTCCCAAAACCTTAAACTTACTGCATTCTGAAGCTGGGATGCCAATGGGCCCCTGCCTGAGGGCTCCTCTGGACCCTCCTAACTTTAGAGTGACTATCAATTGTAACTGTTGCTGGTTCCCACCCAGCCGGGCCATGCCCTGGCTACTTCTTAAACAGGCCTATTCAATGAATAGGCATTGCCTCACCCTAAAGTGAGTACCTGCCTTGGGCCTAAAGGGCCCAAGGTCTCCCAGTGCATCCCGGGTCAACTCCAGTCATCCTGATGAATATCTGGGCACTGGATTCACATGGCTCTGGAGGAGAAGTGAAACTGGTGACCTTCATAGCCCTCCCTTACTCAAAGTGCAAAGTCAAGGGCAAGTCATGTCATCATTTCTCTGATGGCATGGTTGTCTTCTGCAACGAAGGACAAACACAACAGTCATGTATATTTTTGCGTTGTCTCCCTGGATATGTTATAAATATAGAAGGAGAGGCTGTTTCAGTTTTGTCTTTGTATCCTGTGACAGGACCAGTGTTTTACCTCCTACCTATAACACAGGGGAAACTTTACCTAACAGAAGACAAAGCTTTTTCTGGGGCCTCTTTGGCCCTAGTGTCTCTGATGCTGCTTCCTGATTATCTATGAGGTATAACAAAAGTCTAAGCTGAATGGAGGCTGGGTCTCTCAGACTGCATTACTAGCCATGCCCTGATGATCTCCTGACCAGACACTTTTCCAGATGAGGAGATGAGGATATCTATCCAGAGAAGGTACAAAACACTATCTTTGTTGTATACTCTTGACATGTGAGGACAAAGAAAACCTCCTTTCTAAAATGTTCAGTGATTTCCGAGTCAGATAAGAATATTTGGAGCTTATTAGAGTGCATAGAAATAGTAAATGCCTAACAAATGCTTGTTCTTCTCTTCCCCTTAAGAATGCCTCTTTTTGTCCCAAGAAATACTCTATCAATGAATGAAGAACAAATGTGGATTATTTTTTCAACCAGATTAGTGATTCTAAAAGGCACATAATTAGCCTTATTTTGTTAATTACTCTCAACAAGTTGTCAGGGTAATGGGGAAGGTGATTCAGGCCTGTTCACATGGCTGGATGAGAATTTAAGTCTTACTGATTTTGAGGCTGGCTTTCTATTCATTAGAAATAAAGCTGACACCTGCAAATTATTTAATTCAATTTCAATTCTGCTTCCTACTCATTAGAAATAAAATTGAAACCTGCAAATTATTTAATTCAATTTCAATTCAATCTCCTTACAGCTTCATTTTTTAGATTCAATTCTACCACCATCATCATGGACCCCACCTTCATCATCTCCCTGCACCATATACTTTTTCTCCTCCAGTGGTTTCAGTTCATGTTTGTATGTTGCCTTCCTCCAGTAGATGTGAGCTTCCTGAGGGCAAGAATTATCTTTATTTTTTCTTATTTGGATTTGCTTATGTTATTGGCAGTGTTTAACACAGTGCCTGGGCACATAATAGGCACAGAATGAATGTTTACTAAATTTAATTCAACTGAAAAAATCCACATCTGTGGGGTATTTAAATAAAGTTTAAAACATTTAGAGGTACCTCTCTAAGATTTAGGGCAGTGGTGTCAAACTAATACAGAAATGAGCCCACTGTTCTTCCCTGAGTTTTAAAATATGTCATCTACATTTTACTGTATTTACTGTACTGTGTTAAATATTTCCTAATTACATTTTGCTGTTTTTATTTTTTTCAACATTCACTTTTATAAGATTTTGAGTTCCGCATTTTTTCTCCCTTCCTCCCCTCCCCAAGATGGCATGCAATCTGAAATAGACTACACATGTACAATCCTGTTAAAACATATTTCCACATCCTAATTACATTTTAATCACATTTAGGAGAAGCTGGGAATATCAGCTATGGCATGTGACCCTCTTCTTTAGAGGTTAATGCCATAGGAGACACATAATAGTCCTTGGTATCACTATCACTTCTCTGAAAGTGAGGTATGTATGGATAACTATACATACACTGTTGGAGGAAGCACCCACATCTATGACATCACAGGAATATAGAAGTACTAAAAGAAGAAATTCCTGCCAGAAGCAGAATATTGAACTGGATGGTTCAATGCGACATAAAGTTCTAATATGGCCTAATACAGAGATGTGGTTCTAAGCTAATTTGAATATGTTTAACTACCCATCTTCCTTGCCACTGTTCATATTCACATGTCACAATATAAATTAGTTTAATGGCTTCAGTTGTTTTTAGGAAATTAAAAAATATGCTAGTAAATAATTCTTATTGGTTCTGCAGAAACTGGAGCCAAGTAACTCACTTCAGAAGGGCACAAGTGAGTTATTATCTAGTATAGACTCATTCTTCTTGGTTGACAGTGTGAAATTCAATTTGGAATGAGCTGTATGTGAGTAGTAAACCCATCTTCATGAAAGGAAATGAAACTGATCTTTTCACCTATGTGTTATATGAATTCCAGCTCAATAAACTATCTACGATTTAATGAGCCAGCTTCTAATACCAGTAATAACTCTCATAATAACTCATATTTATATAGCACCCTAAGGTTTAAAAAAAATGACAACATTTTCTTTACAACAACTCTATGAATTAGGTTTGATAATTATTATTATCTCCATTTTTATAGGTAAAGGAACTTAATTTCAGAGATTTGAAGGAATTGATAAATGGACCAGCATGTGTCAAAGTTGACATTCCCCATTTTAATTTATTGATGACCTTCTTTTATACCTTGTTCTTTTTGTCTTTCAATCTCATTGTAAATTAGATATTATTAGATATTAAATTAACTTTTTTTAGGCTGCTAGGGATCTGAAAGCATCTGATAAGATTGTTTTTTCATCTCGATATAATTGAATTACTCAAACAACAAGCATTGATAAAATGGTCCTAAGAACTATAACTCCAAACCCAAATGCTGAACTTTCAAGGAATACAGATTCTATTAGCAGATACAATATGTATATCTACGTCTAGACAGAATAAATCTAGAGAATACATATAAATACAAGGATTTGTACCAAAAGGAATTATTTTCTACTACATTAATAACCAATTATTCAATTAGGATTAAGGGTTTTTCCTTCTGTTTCAGGGACCAGCACCTAAGGACTAAGATTGCCCAAATCCTTAGGATATATTCTCCTTGATCTAGGGCAGAACCCTACCAAGCTGCTTTTGTTTGGAGTATAAATAGAATAAATAGAATCTAATATAGGTGAATTACAGCATCAAGTCCATGTCCTTGCACTCCACCAATGGAATCCAGGGTAACCTAGCTTATACAAGAGAAACCACCAGAGTGGTCTGGGTAGAGATGGATTCCTTTGACCAGACTGCTTACTGTGCTGAGACTCATGAGCAAGCCACCTTCTCAGCAGGAGCTGAAGACTTTTACTCTACCTCTTCATTAATGTGCCCACCTCCTCATTACTTCTTCACCAATCAGTAGATTTTAACCTGTCAGAGGCACCTCCTTTTCCAAAAGTATTTAAGCATTCAGTGATCTACACGGTTTTGTCTTTGGTTACCTAGCCAGGCCTTCTTAAACTTTGCCACTCATGACCTCTTTCACATTTCGTAGTGTTGTTGTGAACATAATGGCATGTGCAATGCAAACTGCTCATGCCTGATGTTCAGAACCAAGGCTGGAGTAAAGCTGTGTGATCCAAGACAGGCAAGCTCTGTCACAAACACCTTGGATTCTTTACACATTTGATTTTTAATTAATTTTTGGTTATTGTGCATTCAGAAATCTTTTATTGCTGCCAAATTTTTCAAGATCCAAAAAGGGGTCATCACCCACAGTTTAAGAAGCACCGACCTGGAGAAACCCCTAACCATCTATTGACTATCAGCGAGCCAAATTAATTGATTATTAATTACCCAGAAAGTCTGTCTCCCCAGTTTTTCACTCATTTAAGTACTAGAGCTGAACTGGTTAACTACAGGGTTCTGGTAGGGAAGAAGGAAAATGAAGTTAGAGCCTGGGTAATAGTCTAAGAAAGTACTGAGTGGAGGGATTAAAGTTCAAGATGAGAACACTATGACAAGGTTCAGGAGAGTGTGAAGCAAAGGATGAAAAAGAATTGTAGAAGGTTATGTTCAGAGAGAAAAATGTCATAGTTTTGGATCAAGGAAGTACAACTGCTGAGAGTGTTAAGAGTCAGGATGTGACCATTTCTGTGCATGGCTGAAATAGAATGGAGAAGTAGGTAATGAGATTTGAAGAGACCGAACTTACTAAATAGCTGCTATATGCCAGGCAAGTAAAATGACTGCAACAATTCCTACTCACAAAGAGCTTATTCTACAGTAGGAGTCAATGAATGCATATGTAAATATGTATTCATGTATATGTAAAAATCTTAAATGAGATATTTTTTGCAAAATGCACTTGGTACAGTGCCTAGCACATATTTGGCTCTAAATAAATGCTTATTCATTCCCCTTTTCTTTAAATATGTGCAACAAAAATATAAAATGACTAAGTACAAATATATGCAAAGAAGTCTGGGAGGGAGAACACTTGAGGAATCAGGAAAAGCTTCATGAAGAAGATAGTGCATGCTTTTCCTCTTGTTGCTTACTGTTCTGAAGAAAAAAGAGAGACACTGTGACATGGAGTTAAGGGGCAGTAAACTGTAAGCTTGTGGGATGACCCTGTGTAAAGAAACGGGAACACGGAGTGTGAGAAGAAGAGTATTGGCCCATGAGATTACAAGGATAGAGATTAGATTGCATAGGGATTTAAAAGCTAAACAAAGGAATTTGTAGTTCATATCAAGGCAATAGGAAGCCACTGAAGTTAACTGAACAGGGGAGTTACAGGGTCACACCTTCTTTTAAGGAAAATTGCTTTTCAGGAGTATATGGGATGGAATTGAGTGGTAAGAGACCTGAGGCAGGAGGACATAGGGAGGCTGCCGCAATAATACAGGTGAGAAGTGATCAGAGCCTCAACTAGTTGTATGAATGCAGAGAAAGTATTGAATGGAGAGAAGGGGGTGGAGAAAGAGAGGTGGAGGAGAGTAAAGTAGGACGTAGGAAAGAAGCAAGTTTGGGCAACACCAATAATTAGGGGGCGATGGATAATGAATCAGCAAAGAAGATGGAGAAAAATCAGTAAGATAAATAGGAAGTAAATTGAAAGTAGTCTCCTGGAAACCCAGAAAACAGAGCACTTGGGAGGAGGAGGTCAGTGATAGCAAATGCAGCAGATAAGTCAAGTAGGAAGAACCCTGAATGAGAAACAAACAAACATCATATCTGACTATTAGGAGATGACTGGTAAACCTTGGAGATCATGTTTAGATGTTTAGAGGCCAATTTGCAAACAGCTGAGTAACAGATTAGAGGAGAAGAAGGAAAGGCTGCAAAGGTAGACAACTTTGCCCAGGAGTCTGAGAAAGGGAGGAGAGATATAAGACAAGCTGGAGTAAGTAGGTACTTAAGATTTTTAGAGATGATAAGACATTCACAGGTGTGAAGACAGAAGAGCAGGAATCCAAAGAGAGAAGTGAAAGATGGAAGAAAAACTGATGGAGGATGACTGAAGATGCAATCTTCCGCAGAAGATGGCAGAGATGGGAGCCAGTGCACACATAGGTCAACATGTCAAGAAGGGTCTTCTCTGTCACAGAATGGGGAAAAGGAGAGTGAGAGATTATATTAAAGGATTTTTAAGTGAAGAGAAATGAAGACAGCTCATTTCAGAAGGCCTCTTTTTTTTTTTTTTATTAGGTACATTAAGAGGTAAGTTCCTCCTTTGAGAAAGAAGAATAGGGGAAGAAATGAGAGCCTTGGTAAAAAATGATTATAATCACAAGAACTTCAGAAGAGAGTGAGTGAAGAAGGTCTGTTTGAAGTTGGGTAACAGAAATTTGTGTTGTATGTGTTGTATGCATTTATCCCTAAGTACTTCTTCTAGGCATATTCAATGGATTGTGATAGAAAGTGTAGGCAGATGGTGGAGATAATTTAATGATGAGATTTACCAAGTAATAAACTACAACAGGAAAACAGGAAAAGAGTAAGGGACAGTGTAGAGGACTGGCTAATACTGGGTTTAGAGAGCAAAGAAAATGAAGAAAGAGGAAGGAGTAACATCCTGAGAAACTAATGAAGGGCAAGGGACTGGTGATCTCATTGAGGAGTGAGGCATAGACAGAAGGGGAGTGGTAAGAGGTTATGGTCAGATGGGGAATGTTAGAGTTTGGGGAAGAGGAACAAATGTGGATAATTGTGAGATTCAGTGTGCGACAATCCCTATGTGTGGCTGAAAGGAAGGTGAAGAACTGGGAGGTTAGGGAGTGTGAGGGAATACATACACACATCTATATGAATACACACACATATCTATATCTATCTATATGTATGTATGTATTTGTGTATTCTGAGGTCCCCTAGTATAAGGAAAAGAGTTATGAAAGACAGGAAGATATGAGCCATATACTGAACTACTTGAGAAAGGGAGGAAATTGACTGGGGGTAATTATTTGTCAGCTATTATAAAATAGACTGGGTAGGAAGTTTTGTTTGGGTGGATTTCAAAGGAAAAAATTTGCTGAATGCTGGGAGCAAAAAGAGAGTTAAAAATTGATGTATTTATATAAAAACCCAAATACAAAGGACAGATAAATTGTATCTTCATGATGAAGTTCAATTTGCTTAAAATTTAATATTTTTTTACCTTTCCTGTCCTGCCCTTATCAGTTCTCACCAAGACTATGAAAATAGCATCTTAGTCTCTCTGAATCCAGTCTCTTTCCTTTCTAACCTATTTTCCAAACAGCTGTTAAATTCCTAGGATATGGGTCTGATCACATCACTCCCCTGTTCAAGAAGTTCTGACGGCTTCCTATCAGCCAGTTTATACTAGAGAGATCTGTGATGGGGCTGAAGAAATAGTGAAGCAAGTTTAACTGCTTGCAAAATTGAAGGAACATGCTCCCACGCTGAAATTACTCAAGGAGGCTCTTAGCAGTCATGAATCTACACATTTGTAAATAATAAATGTATAAAGCATTTATTAAATGTTACTATTTGCCAAACACTATGGTAAGCACCAGACATACAAACAGAAAAGTGAAACATCCATAATCTCAAGGAGCTCATGTTCTAATGGGGAGGGGACAACTTTTATGGAAGATTTTAACTGCAAATCAGACAGAGAGGTCCCGTTGTAATCACCGTGCAACAGTGAGGTATGTGCTAATGACTCTTCTTTAACGTGATTTACCCCGATAAAATCAGTTAGCTTCTGCTGATGAACCATGAGACAGTGCCAAAGGTTTTGTGGTTCACAGTGGTTGCTTTCTAGGATGATGGCTACAGCAATGATCTAGAAGTACTGCTATTCCTAAGGCTCTGGTATTCAGAGTCTGGGGGCTACTTACATCAGGGGCTGTGATGTGGTGGTGGGGAGGGTTGACTCTTGGCACAAATTCTTTCCTATCTCCCCCAGGCATTCTGCTTCTTTAAGGTAGACTGGTTTGCCTATAAAGTGAGTGACTAAGAACCCTGGGTTCAAAACATGTCTTGCATGTAAGATTATCACTTATCTCTTTTGTACAGGTGCTGATTTACCATAGATGTCACTCATTTAGAGAGCATTTGCTGCTTGGTAGGAAGGAAGACCCCTGAACTTCATCTCAAAATTTACTGATCCTTATATCCACTGCTGCAATGGCATAATATGCTTACCCTAGATCCCCCAAACTAAGCTAATTAATTAATTTTTTTCATACGTTTTTCCCCAGTATTTCCATATTAGTCATGTTGTAAAACACAGACCAAAATAAATTTTAAAAAACATGAAAAAAAATAAAGTGAATAATAAATCTGCATTCAGACTCCATCAGTCCTTTCTCTGGACAGCATAATTCATTATGAATCCTTGGGAATTGTCTTGGATCACTGTGTTGCTGTGAATAGCTAAGTTACCCACAGCTGATCACTGTACATTACTGCTGTTACTCTGTACAATGTTGTCCAGTTCTACTCACTTGACTCTGCAACAGTTTATGGAAGTCTTTCCAGGTTTTTCTGAAATCACCCTGTTTGTCATTTTTTATTGTACAACAGAATTTCACCAAAATCATATGCCACAACTTGTTCAGCCATTCTCTGATTGATGGGCATCCCCTCAAATTCCAATTCTTTTGCCACCACAAAAAAAGCTGCTATAAATATTTTTGTGCACATAGGTCCTTTTCCTTTTCTTTAAAAAAATTCTCTTTGGAATGCAAGGGGGAGGAGCCAAGATGGCGGAGTAGAAAGACTCATGTATGCTAGCTCGGAACCTACAGCCCATATATTTCTGTAAAAGGAACTCCCCACAAATTCTGGATCAGTGCAAGACGCACAGAAACACGGTAGAAGAGATTTCCATTCCATAGAGCCCTGGAAAGCCGTCCCCAGGGGTTCGTCGCTCTCTGGACAGCAGAGCCCACCCCTGTGCTAGCCTGGCCGCGTGGCCCCAGAGGGGCAGATCTGAGCAGGCTTCAGGGACGGACTCTCCGGCGGCCATGAAGGTCCCTCCACCCACAGGTGCTCCAGGTCAGTGAGAGAGACTTCTGAGCTGGCCGAGAGGGGAGCCGGGTGTCTCCGTAACTCAGGCCCCCTCGGGAGGCAGCAGCAGAGGCAGCAGCAGAGGCAGCAGCGGTGGCCTGGGACTCCTGGAGAAGCAGGCAGGAGGTCAGGGCCATTACTGAAGATCTCTGCATAAACCCCCTGAGGCAACTGAGCCTGGGATGCAGCCCTGCCCCCACCCAAGCACCAGAACTTAAGCTCACATTGAATAGCAGCCGCTTCCGCCCGCAGAAAGCCCTGAGTCTGGGGAGCAGCATTTGAATCTCAGACCCCAAGCACTAGCTGGGCAGATCTAGGCGGGGATGGAGAAGAATCTCAGAAGTGAAGTAACTGGCTGGGAAAATGCCCAGAAAAGGGAAGAAAAATAAGACCATAGAGAGCTACTTTCTTGGGGAAGAGATGTTTCTTCCACCTTTCATTTCTGATGAGGAAGTACAATGCTTGCCATCTGGAAAAGATGTGGAAGTTGGGGCCTTTGTATCCCAGACATCCGAGGTGGATGTTTGGTGGGCTCAGGCTATGGAAGAGCTCAAAAAGGATTCTGAAAATCAAGTTAGACAGGTGGAGGAAAAACTGGGAAGAGAAATGAGAGAGATGCAAGAAAAGCATGACAAACGGGTCAATACCTTGGTCAAGGAGACCTCCAAAAAATGCTGAAGAAAATAACACCTTGAAAAATAGGCTCACTCAATTGGCAAAAGAGGTTCAAAAAGCCAATGAGGAGAAGAATGCTTTCAAAAGCAGAATGAGCCAAATGGAAAAAGAGGTTCAAAAGATCACTGAAGAATAGTTCTCTCAAAATTAGAATGGAACAGATGGAGGCTACTGACTTTCTGAGAAACCAAGAAATCACCAAACAAAACTAAAAGAATGAAAAAATGGAAGAGAATGTGAAATATCTCATTGGAAAAACAACTGACCTGGAAAATAGATCCAGGAGAGACAAGTTAAAAATTATGGGACTACCTGAAAGCCATGATCAAAAAAAGAGCCTAGACATCATCTTTCATGAAATTATCAAGGAAAACTGCCCTGAGATTCTAGAGCCAGAGGGCAAAATAAGTATTGAAGGAATCCATTGATCACCACCTGAAAGAGATCCAAAAAGAGAAATTCCTAGGAACATTGTGGCCAAATTCCAGAACTCCCAGGTCAAGGAGAAAATCTTGCAAGCAGCTAGAAAGAAACAATTCCAGTATTGTGGAAATACAATCAGGATAACACAAGATCTAGCAGCTTCTACATTAAGGGATCAAAGGGTGTGGAATAGGATATTCCAGAAGTCAAAGGAACTAGGACTCAAACCAAGAATCACCTACCCAGCAAAACTGAGTATAATACTTCAGGGGAAAAGATGGTCTTTCAATGAAATAGAGGACTTTCAATGAAATAGAGGACTTTCAAGCATTCTTGATGAAAAGACCAGAGCTGAAAAGAAAATTTGATTTTTAAACACAAGAATGAGAAGCATGAAAAAGTAAACAGCAAAGAGAAGTCATAAGGGACTTACCAAAGGTGAACTGTTTACATTCCTACATGGAAAGACAATATTTGTAACTCTCAAACTTTTCAGTCTTTGGGTAGTTGGTGGGACCACACACACACATACACACACACACACACACAGGTACACACACACATACACGCGTGCGTGCACACACATATAGAGACAGAGAGCACAGAGTGAATTGAATAGGATGGGACCATATCTTAAAAGAAATTAAGGTAAATGGTGAGAGAGAAATGTAGTGGGAGGAGAAAGGGTGAAATGGAATGGGGTAAATTATCTCTCATTCAGGAGTCAAGCAGGAGACTTTTTGGTGGAGGGAAAAAGAGGAGAGCTGAGAAAAAAACATGAAGTTTACCCTCATCACGTTCGACTAAAGGAAGGAATAAAATGCACACTCACTTTGGTATGAAAACCTGTCTTACAATACAGGAAAGTCGGGGAGAAGGAGCTAAGCAGGGTGGGGGGAGGATGGATGGGAGGGCAATGGGAGGAAGGAGCAATCTGAAGTCAGCTCTCGGGGAGGGACAGAATCAAAAGAGAGAACAGAAGCAGTGGGGGGCAGGATAGTATGGAGGGAAATATAGTTAGTGTTACACAACATGACTATTATGGAAGTCATTTGCAAAACTACACAGATATGGCCTATATTGAATTGCCTGCCTTCCCAAAGGGAATCGGTGGGGAGGGTGGGATGGGGAGAATTTGGAACTTAAAGTTTTAGGAAAATCTGTTTAGTACTGTTCTTGCTCCTAGGAAATAAGAAATACAGTTAATGGGGAATAGAAAGTCATCTGGCCCTACAGGACAAAAGAGAAGATGGGGACAAGAGAAGGGAGGGATGATAGAAGAGAGGACAGATTGGTGATAGGGAAAATTAGAATGCTCAGTGTATGGGGGGGAGGGGATAAATGGGGAGAAAATTTGGAGCCCAAAATTTTGTGAAAATGAATATAAAAAGTTAAATAAATAAATTTAATAAAAAAAAAATTTCTCTTTGGAATATAGACCTAGTACTGACATTACTGGGTCAAACAGTATGCAGAGTTTTATAACCCTTTGAGGGCAGTTCCAAATTTTTCTCCAGAATGGTTGGGTCTAAGCAGGCTCTTTTAAATGAACCCTTGTATCCCTCCTGCTCCTCTTAACTCCAAGACTATCATAAAGAAGAAAATTAGAGAATTTTACATGGAGCGACTCTAGCAGCCTTCCTCTGTGGTTTTGTCCCCATAGCTGGCATATGATATTTTGCCTCTCTACTGTGTATGTCAGGAGAGTTACTTTCACTTTTTTCAGTGGAGCAAAATGAATGTTTTCCATAAATAGACTTCTTTTTTCTCTTCCCTGCCTCTTTACTTTGCCTCTGCTTAAATGAAAAGGTCAATGGAGATGAAGAGAGGTATGCTCTATTTTACCATGCATATGAGATACAGAATGATTAGCAAGATTGCACTTCATATTTTTTCAAAGTTCACAAAATGTAACATGTGTACATACAAAATGTGTGTGTGTACATATATATCCCTATATTTACATAGTATAATGAAAACTACTTTAGGAAATATATTTTAGGTTACTTAGGATATTAAAAAATAATTTGTTGTATGGCACAATTGATAGCATTTTGTCATTAAGAGGTCACCAAAAACCTCTAATATCTTTAGAGCTAAAAAGCACTTCACACTGACCTTTTATTATTATTATAATAGAAGCCACTCATATTTAAACATGCCTCCTCACATTTCTCATTCAATCATACCCTCAACAAACAGATTATATAGCTTAAGCATGATGTCATTTTATGACAGATTAATAATAAAATATTTCCTTGTGGCTTTGACACAGTCCTGTAATTAAGGTGCTAGAGTTAAGACAATTGAGTAAAACTAAGTAAAACGCTTCTAGAGAGACAGCAGTGGATGTCTTTAAAAGAAGGTTCATGAATGTAACCTGCCCTAAAGGCAAAAACAAGCTAAAACTACTAATTACAATTTTCTAGTCTTTCCTAACTCATGCAAATTTTGCCAGCACAGATTTTTAGACTACTAGGCATAGCACAAATTTCCTGTCCCAATATACTGTGAAGATTAATTAGGTCAGCAAATCAAAACTTTAGAGCAAGAAGGGATCTATGAGGTTATGCAGTCTAATTCTCTTTATTTTATAAATGAGGAAGAGGAGGACAAGGAAGATTAAGTGAACAGCAGGTAACACAGATAGCAACTAGCAAAGCTGGGATCTTTCAATTTCCATCCTTCTGGTGGGTGTGAGTTACAAAAATACAAAGGAAACGTAATGTGGCCCTTTGACTTCAATTTTCAAGTGAAATTCCGGGTGAGATATAAGCTTGGGAATCAGATTATTCCAGTTTGTATCACATTTGAAGAAAACAAAATAAAACCTCTGTCATCCATTGCTTTGGGTTTGGGACTACTTCTTGCTGGGAAATTTCTATTTTCTAGGCTACAGTGATAGTGTATCAAAATCAATAAAATCCTCCAAATATCCTCAAATACAACATCCTAATCACTATCCAAGATCTCATATGATTCACTGCTAACAAAACTCAATATTCAATTCTACACACTTAGTCTATTACATTCTGTATCGTCATGGGAAAAGAACATCAGACAGCCTAATCAAACTGTAGCAACAGGATTAAGAAATATCAGAACCAATGGTAGAAATGACACAGGGATACAAGAAACCAGAGACATAATGACTCAGAGTGGAAGTCTATAAAATATTGCTGTTGGGGTACAGGATTAACCTTAGACAGTTTCTGTAGTATGTGTCATATTGGTCTCATTATAGACATTAGTTCTTTCCCCAAAATCCAGTGTGTAAAACCTGAGTATAGGTCACAACTGGGTTTTTAGTACAAAATGTAAATGAAAATGAAGTAGACCAAGAGGAATTAATGGTGATAGAAACAAATGAAACTCAGTGCACAAAAGCAGGCTGCAACATAGGTCTAAGAATGACGCATCAATGAAAAGCAGCATAAAAGCCATTATACATTGGGTGGTCATGTGGAGTAGGACACTAATACCCCAAGATACATGCGAAAGACCCTTAGAGAACTGAGTTGATCATTTGTATTTACAGGGAGGAATCTTTGTGACAATAGCACAGAAAATAAAACATAAAAAGCACAAAGCAACTTCAGTTTGCTTTGACACAGATGTGATCTCTAATCCAATGTGGCAAAATTTTGTGCAATTTTTCTTTAATGTGTATATACATTTAATTATATATATATATGCATATATATATATATATATAGCTTTCTTTTCAACAATATTTGATTTTGGGGGTATAATCAATATTGTAGGGGCAATTCATATTCAAATTATGATGGTAATTATTCTAACTGGTGGTGCGAAGAAATCCATCTAATTATAGGTGGTGCCATGAGATTCTATTATGATTTCTCAATAATGACCCACTGAAGGAATGTGAAGCTATCTGTTCATATTCTGAACTGGCCAGATCTATGACAGGGTATTCCACGAATATAATTTTTATTCTAACAGCTCAGAGAAATATATGGAATCAGAAAGCCAGCAAAATAATTCATTTCAACAGTTATTTATTGAGAATTTACTTGAATCCTAGCATTGTGCTAGTTACTACATAAGATGTGAACTAATCAATCCATTAGCATATGTACAAATACTCAAAAATATGTATAGACATATGTGTGCAGACACATACATACATGTGTGTATATATATATACACACACACACATCTAAACATATAGATACCTGTCAATCTATCTTTAGGTATATGCACATATACATTTAGTATATTTATAGTGTAATTCATTTTGGTACTTATCATATCCCTGTTTTATACTGTTAAATATAATGTGAATAGATATTACCTTCTCAATAAGTTAATAAGTTATTTGATGGTAGAATAAAAACACAATAGAAATCTGATCCAGGACTATTATTTCATCTGTGTAGAGATCTTCCCCAGAGAAGACACTTGGTGCCAATGCAGATTAGCTATTATTCTAGGGCAGATAGTCTTAGAGAATTGCCTTCAGCACCAACAATAAGATAACTAGGCAGATTCAATCGGAGAGTTTGTGATTCTGAGGCAGGTTTCACTGAAGGAAAGTGGATGAAATGAGTAGGAGAGAAGGGGGTCCATCCCGAAGAAAAGTTTGTTATCCGTAAAATGGGAATTCCTGAGGACTTGGTGGAAAAGATAGACAGGGTTGGGGTGAGACATGAATATGGCAGGGATGAGGAAGATGGGGACAACAGAATCTGAGATGGTAAATGGGGATAGCTTGCTCTTACATGGTCAGCACTGCAGTATCAATTGTAATTACATGATGAAATTATATTTTATATTTCTAAATGTTCTATTTTCTTCTTAGACTACAAATAATTCCAGGAAAGCAGGAAATCCATTATAATAATATCTCAGGATCAAAAAATTATTTCTAGAGGTCTATTAATAAACTTCCTGTTAGACATTAGCCTTTTCATTCCTTTATTCAGAGATACAGTTAAATTGTGTTTAAAAGGAAAAATTCAAGGGAGGAAAACCTGAATTGAGTCTTCAGAATTATTCTCTGGAGAAGTGACACTGTGGCGTTGAAGACAGCATAACATTAGACCAAAGGAGATCATAGGTAAAGATGATGAAGCTACTCATAGGGATATTTATTATATAAAATAAATGATCATATGTCTTTCATACTCCAGTTGGGTCCTGCCTTAAGGAAAAATAACCAAATCAGTGGTTGCACTGGTACAAAGAACTAAACTTTCTCTAACAAGGGCAAATATTCTGCAGCTTATCATCTCATAACAGCAAAGACACTGAAGTTACTAGACTTGCCCAGGATAACAGAGTTAGAAAAGTAGCAGAACTTGAACTAGATCTTCATCATTTAAAGGCTTTTCCCCTCAAATGATCATTGTCTATACTGTAAAAAAAACCTTTTATTGCAAGTTTTTATCATAGTACTTGCCATTTACTTTTTATGTGTCTTCTTGAGTGTGAGGAGGCTGCAGCCTATAACCAATGAGGAGTTACTAAGAAGAACTGAAGTAAAAGGCATCATCAAGGAATTTTATGACACAAAATAAGATTGCAAAGGGGAATCTTGAAATCATGTGCAACTGGTCCCAAAGGTAAAAGGAACATGATTTATAAACCGTATCAAGTGAACTAAAAATCACATCTTGCTAATCAGATGTGCTAAGTCTCAGGGCCCTTTGGTCCTAGAATATGTGAATCTCACATGAGTCCCAGTCATCTACAGTAAAATCAGCACCACTCCAAATATTACCAATAACTTTGAAATGATGTGTTTATGTTAACTTTAAAATTTTACTGGGAACTTTAAAATGATTTGGATATGTTAATGAATTAGCACCAAGATAACACAGAAAAGAATTAGTCTATTCCCCAACCCCCCAAACTATAAAATGAGAAACTAACCTCCTGCCTACTCCAGCATTCCTCAGTCTCCATCAGATCCATGCTCCCTAGAGTTCCTACTTCTTAATTAATTGTTACTGGAGAGATTATCTGTGTCCCTCTCCTTCCCCATAACCTTTTCTCAAGTGCCTGCCTTCCTTCACCATCCCATAGCCTGTCCCCACCCACACTGTTGGCCTAGGTACCCTTTTCACTGCTTAACCCTCTACCTTCTATTCTCGTTCACCCCAAAACCCTCCTCACCTCATTAAAATGTGATTGCAACCCCACTCCTTGCTGCCACTGTGGTCTTGCCTGTTGAGGACCCAAAGGACTGGGCGTGCCTGCCCCAATTCATACTTTTATAAGATAATTATCAAATCACCCGTTGCCTATGAACTAGCCAAATCCAGTACAGTCAAGTGTGACTTCCAAGGGAGGAATTTTTTTTTTCCATAGCCACTCATGTGGGCCACCTGCTAAGACAGGAAAGCACTGTGATCTCTGTTGGTGGAGTGAGTTAGCTCATGGATATGGATAAAACCATATGTCTTCTGAATACTGAAATAGGTCTTCAATTATGGGGGGTGGGAAAGACTTGGTGCTGTATTCAATTAATGGTCTCCACAAAGCCAAGATCTAAGGGCTTTAGCTCCTCAAGTACTTGGGTAATTAGTCTCCTCTGGGGAGCATTTGCTCACTTGCTTACCATGTAATTGTGTGCCAATTAAATAACTTCCCTTATGAGGCAATGTGGTACAGTAGAAATCAGATGACCTGATAGTAATTCTGGCTCTGCTACTTACTATTTGTATCACCTTGGAAAGGTCTCTTAACCTTTCTAGGTCTCAGTTTCCTGGGACAGGTAGCTGGCACAGTGTACAGACCTCTGCGCCTGGAGTTAGGAAGACATCTTTTCTGAGTTCAAATCTGGCCTCAGTCACTTTCTACCTGTGTGAGCCTGGGCAAGTCATGCAACCCTGTTTGCCTCAGTTCTCTTATCTATAAAATAAGCTAGAGAAGGAAATGGAAAACTATATCATTATCTTTGCCAAGAAAACCCCAAATGGAGTGAGGGAGAGTTGGACATGATGGAAACAACAATGACAACAAGGAGGGATAGCTAGATTTCCTATCAAATGCCTTCCAGCTCGAAATCTCTGATCCCCTGAGCTGAAAGCAGAAGGAAAGCTTAGATGACACACATGACAAATAGTTATTTGAAACAACTTCCTAAGGGGTTATCTGTAAAGGAATCAGTGACATATGAATTCCACCTCCCTGCGATATATTTATGGTTTCCAAAATTATGAGAAATATACTTTCCAAGTACACTGTCTAAGCATTTTAATGGCCCCCTAAATATGTGAAGAAGCAGTGGGGGATCCTGACAAGCCCATGCACAAGGAGGAGCTCACCTATCGTTGCTTAGTAAGGACCCTAATTATAACTCCTTTGGGCATCAAAAAAACAGACAAAGAATCAATTTGTAGTACTGCCAAAGACCAACAAGAAATTCATTTTGAGAAGGAAAAGCTTCCTTTCTTCCTGGAAAAGAGCCCAGCAACCAAAGCATGATAGAGTGAACTGAATATAATTAAATAGGATTTTGCTACAGAGGCAGCTGACATTGTAGTTTTCTGAACTGTAAAATATTGGGTTGCTCTCTATGGAAGAAGAAAATTCTAACTGGGAAGTCTGAATGTCCATTTATTCAAGGAAATCTAAACTTCAGGATAACTTCAGAGCATACAAGTTCAAGAAGCTAATAGAAGTGAAGACTGTAACTCACCAGCAATGGTGTGTTACCTGCCCTTAACATAAACAAGAATGCCTCCTGGAGAGGAATAGGTCAGGACAAGTGCACCAGGTAAGGAAACACATAGGAATGGTGGAAGAATGGCAAAGCTAAGAGTCAGTGTTATGCAGACCACCACTGAGCCCAAGACTTGAAAAGACTTTTAAAGCATATGAACCTAGAAGAGGCTACAGAAGTACTTTAAAATGTCCTTCCATTTTTATGAATCTACATTGTTCACCCCAAAACCCTCTTCTCTTCACCTTATTAAAATGTGATTGACCCCACTTCCTGCTGCCATTGCAATCTTTCCTGTTAAATTCCCAAAGGACTAGGCATGCCTGCCCAGTCTACAAAATATCTACAAAATCCTAGCGCTTCATCAATGCAGTATTTCAGGACCTATTAAATTAAGGGTGAGCATATATCTAAATCTTATTTTTTAAAAAAAAAAAACCATATCTAACTGGGGGACCCAGGGCTGGTAGGTACCAAACTGAAGAAATATTGGCTCATTCAGGAAGAACTACAGTTTCTGAGGCATGTAACTGGGGACCAAGGGAGACCAAGATGGGAGACCCAGAAAGCAGACACATATAACAGTTTTTCCAGTCTCTCTACCCCTTAGTAATTTCTCAGGCCATTACCCTTGCTCTGACTTCAATTTCCTGCCTTTCCATTCTGGATCCTTGAGACAGCCAACTTAGAGGATCATGTACCACAGATTTAGTGTTGATGAATCCTTTAGAGATCACCAAATTCAACCTCATCATTTTCAAAGGTTAAAAATAATGGAGCCTAGACTGGGTAGGTGATATATCCAAGGTCACACAGATGAAAAGTGTCTGAGGCTGAATTTTGATCCAGAGTTTCCTAAGATCCACACTATACACCATTCTGCCTCTCATCAATTCAACTCCACACTATCATGTGGATCATTCAAAGCCATAAATAATAGAATCAGAGAATATGCTGTGCAGTCATATGGTCCAATTTACACATGCAAGGAATCCCTATTTTAACTTACTCAACAAATGCTCTTCTTCTTGAAGAACTTGAAGGAATGGTAACCAACAACCTTTCAAGGTAGGCCACTGCATTTTTGAACAGCTCTGGTTATTAGGAAGTATTTTCTGATATCCAACTTAAATTTGTCTCTTTATATTTATTTTTATTTATATGTTTTACCTACTCACTTACATTTAATTATTTATTTATTATATTCCATATATTATAATTTATTAATTATATATATTTATATTTAAATTTGTCTCTTTATAACTGCAGCTTACAGCATCTACCTTCTAGGGCCAAAGAGACTAAGTACAACCTCTCCTCCTCCTTTTTTTAAACAAAATAAATTTTAATTCATTTTCTTTTTTAAAAATATATAGCATTTTGTAGGAACAGAAAATCCGCCTTGTCAAAACTTAAGATGAAATTTGAAAATATGTTTAATAGGAATACATATGTTTACTTCATGCCGTCTTGGGGAGGGAAGAGGATAGGAAGGTGGAGAAAATTCAAAACTCATGGAAGTGAATCCAAAAAACAAAACCAAACAAATTCACATACACACACACACACACACACACACACACACACGCATCGCCCCCCCAAAAAACTTAAGTTGAAAATCACTGTTCTAAAGAAGTCATAGAAGGAATCACTGGAGAGAAGGAGTGGATATAGGAATGAATAAAGATTGTCTTCTTGTATGAATCACGTAATCTTTGATTTAGAAGGGATTTTGGAGGTCATTCAACACCCCCTCTGGTTACCATGCAAGGATATTCAAAGACAATATTGGATCCTGAGACTGGTCTACTGGTTATTTATGAGATGCTTTTCTTGGAAATAAGATAAAATATGGGAAAAGGAAGATCCCAGGATTGGCTACAGACTTGAAAATGGAAAGTAAAGTGAGAATAATTTCAAAGAAATTATTTCCAGCACAACCTGATCTTGATTCTCTAGCCAAGCAGTTTTCCAAGGTAAAGTCAATCCGTTCATCCTGGGGCCCTCAGGTTTTATTTGCAAACAGATTATTTAAACCACCTAACTACTGAGTAGTTGCCAGGAAATTATGTCTTCAGTTTATTAATCTCCAAACACAAAAACCTACTTCCCATCCCTCTGAGTTAGGCATTAGAACTGTCTACAAACAATTTTCACACAGACCCTTAATAAAGTCTGGTAATAAAGAATGCACTTCCCACCCAAGGTCCTACTCTCCTTTGAGATTAACGTCCACCGCTGTTATTAACCACTGAATCTGATCGTGGAGTTTAAGGGCAACAAGCAATTCTAGAATTTTAAGAGTCAAGCACAGAAGATATTCCTAACACTCCCCCAAAGGTGAGATGTTTCGACCTAAAAATATTATTCATCTTGTAAGTAATTTGGCCAGTATTTTAAGAATATAATTAATAAAAGGATAAAATACTAATCATATCCAACGGTAATTTGCACATTTTTAGGCTGCACAACAGCGACAAAGAGTCAGCCCTAGAATTTGGAAGACCTGGGTTCCAATCCTGCCTCTGACATGTGTCAACCAACATATGTTGGTTGTGGGACCCCTGGCAGTTTATTTAACTCCTGAGTCTGCGGGCCATTCTCTTATGACTTCAGAGTGCAGCAACCCTTCGACCTCAGAGAAATGAAGTTCCATAGACTCATGACATCGTAGATCTCGATGGTTCCCTTGCCTCTTCCTAAAACGAATTTATAGGCAGTGCTTTGCAGGGACAACTTTATCTTTGGGCTCGGATCACATTTCCCCCAGTACTTACTCATTACCTCTCGGCTAACCGGCCTGGGCGATTTACTGCTGCCCACCACAATCCTGGTGGTCTTCCCCTGGAAAGTCTCCGGGTTATCCAGCTTTCTGGAATCGCGGGGTGCGCAGAAAGGAATACACTACTACCCACGACGTCATTCCCCACCCTAGCATCCTTTTCTGTATTGAGCTTCGAACCATGAAGACCTTTCTCTAGTCTACTATATTATGGAAATGCTTGATTATTACGTTCAGAATAAAATAAACGAATTTTTTTTAAATAATACTTTTCTCCTTGAGAAGGCAAGCTTCTTTCAAGACCTGTCCTTCCTTCCATCAGCTCATTTTACACAAAGATTGCCTCCTCACACACTCTACTCTTCTCCCTTTCACTTCTCTTAATCCACTGATTTGTCCTCTACTGACTTAAAGAAAACAGTTCATTAGATCATATTATCCCCTCAAGCCATTACCCCTTTTCTCAGTCAAACTCCTAGAAAAGCCACACTTCCACTTCTCCCCTCTCCCTCCTGAAGCACTGATTTGCAGTCAGGCTTCTGGTTTCATCGCTCACCTAAAACCTGTCCATCTCAAATTATCAAAAATCTCTTAATTAAGATGGTCTTTTTTCAGTCACCATCCTTTTAGCTTCTCTGCTGCATAAGGCATTGTTGATTACCCTCTCCTCCTGAGAGTTGTTCATAACATTACTTGCTCCAGGGTCTCCTCCAACCTCTCTGACCATTCCTTCTTTGCTGGTTCATCATTCATATTAGAGTCTCTAATGGAAGGTGTTTCCCAAGGCTCGGTCCTAGGTTCTTCCCTCCTCTTTCCTTCTTTTCCCTTCCTTTCACAGATCTATATATTCAACTATAGTTTTATCTTTGAGTTTCAATTTCATAACATTAACTTCTTATTAGACATTTTAAAATTGATGTTTTATAGACATATTAAACTTAATATTTATAAACAGAACTCATTAGTTTCCCCACCCAATAAATTCCCTTCCATATTTCCCTGTTTCTGCTGAAGGCACTACCATTTTTCCAGGTTCATAATCTCAGGCTCAACCTGGATTTCTCAATCCTACTCACCTTAATTCAGGCTCTCATTATGTCATCACCTCATATCTAGATGATTGCAGTAGCCTGCTGACCTGTCTCAAGTCTCTTCCTGCTCCAGCCCATCTTTCTCACCATTGCAAAAATTAAGTAAGATTCGATCGTGTATTCTCCCAATACAATAAACTCCAGTGGATCCCTATTGCCTCTAGGACAAAAAATATATTTCTCTAATAAGTACCTAAAGTCCTTTAGAACTTAATTCCATCAAGAATAGATACAGATATATAGAGACATAGAAATAAATATAGATGTGTGTGTTCATCCTTCATTGCTGAAGAAGACCATGCCATCAGAGAAATAATGACATGACTTGCACTTGACTTTGTTTTGAGTGAGGGAGGGCATAGCAAAAGAAACAGATATAAACAGATATAAATACATATATATGGATAGATATATCTATCTCTCTCTATATATAGATATATCTATATCTATCTATTTATCTATATATATATATATATAATTTTTTTTCATCTCCTGCACTCTGTGAATAAGGTAAACTGTCCTTTATTCTTCATATAAAGCACTCAATCTCCAACTTCCATGGCACCTCCAGCAGTCCATTGTCAGCTTCTCCCAAAGGGACTATATGCTTTCTATCATGGATAGGGTGTGACCCCTTGTGTTGGAGATATGGTTCCCAATGAGTAACATGGACTGGAAGGAAGGATGCAGTTTTTTGTGCATTGATCTTGGTGGACCCTTTCAGATAAATAAAGGACCTTTTCCTGGCAAAGGCTGCATCACCCTTGGAACAGAAATGAGTAACAACAAAAGAGATATCTAACCGGGAGCCAGTGACCTAAAGTGACCATACCATAATAAGCAGAACTTCAAGATGCAAAGAGTAGCCTTTTTCTCTTACTTGCTTTTCCCTTGTATTCCTTTAAAGCTAGTAGGCTGTCTGGTGCTCTTCCTCTGCCAAAGAGCAATAAGGGATTCTAGAATGCTCTTCAACCCTAACTCTAAGTCTAGAAGTCTACTTTTATGTAAAGCTTGGATACACAAAGGTTAATTTCAACCTTACTTGAACATTAATCTGGAGTACACTATCACAACTTCACACAGCTTCCATGGGAAGAATAGATTTCTTCAAGTATTTGGAGAGCTCTCTACTCTTGTGGATCCTTGCGGAAAAGGTATGACCCTTATTCAGCTTGGCCCCACAAAGAAGAACCAGGAATAAAGGGTAAAATTTGCAAAGTAGAATGTTTAGGCTTGATGTTAGGGAAATTTCCTAATAGAGCTATTCAAAAGTGGAATGAGTTGTCTCAGAAGATCATGGGATAATCCTCATTTGAGGTCTTTAAGGGAAGGCTAGATGGTCCTTTATTGAATATGTTTTACTTGGCATTCTTGGTCACATTCAGGGTGTATTACATCAACCTTTTTTGTATCACGGACCCCTTTTAAGCCTGATGAAACCTACAGACCCTATCTCAGAACAATGGTTTTACATATATCAAATAAAATACATAGGGTTAAAAAGTAAGCCAATTATCACACATAAAACAATTTTGGGACAGACAAGTGCCACAATAGATAGAGTGCAGGGCCTTGAGTCAGATTTATCTTCCTTAGTTCAAATCCAGTCTCAGATACTTAAGCTGTGTGCCCCTGAGGAGGTTACATAACACCTTGCCTCAGTTTCCCCATCTGTAAAATAAGCTGGAGAAGGAAATGACAAACCACTTCAGTTATCTTTGCCAAGAAAACCCCAAATGGCATCACAAAGAGTTGCACATGACTCAACAAAAGAAACAACAAAGTAATTATATTGAAATATAGTCATTAAACTGTTTTTTAAAGAGGCTCATGAACACAGTTTTGAATTCCCTTCCTGGGATTATAAGAACTATTATTGTTCTAATGATGTTGCTTCCTTTATTTTGAGAAGAAAGCTTTTTGCTACTGTAAATAAAAACTTCATTGGAGGGCAGAATTATGTATAATAGAACAGAATAAAATAGAAAGGTACCTTAGAGTTCAATTGTCTAGTTCCTTCAATTTTCAGATTAAATACTTACTGTATTTCAGGTACTCTGGGGGAATATAAAGAAGTGGAGGGTACTAATCCTGAAAGGGAGCTTGCTATTTAAATGGGGGTACACTGTATACACACACATACACACACACTCTATAATCATATAAAAATAAGAGTATGAGAGAGTCTTAAAAACTTGGACAATGTATTCTATCTATGCTAAGAAATTACAATTTCTAGATTGGGGGAATTACCTAACTGATTTCTTCTTCACAGAAAACTTACATAAAAATGTATATGCTGTCTTTCCCTTCTTCCTTCCAAGAAAGAAAACACAAGACTGAAGTAAGAGACTAGATCAGGGCATGAGGTCTCTACTGCCAAAGGCTAAGATCAGCAGTCTTTCAAACTAATCCCAATATTTTAACTAGTCCATGCAATAGCAACCCATTTGCTTACTCCCAATTCTTCACCTAAGTAAACCTGTTCTACAGGCCCCCCCCTACTAAAAAAGAATATTGTTACTATAAATCAAATACCCCAAACCAGGTACTCTTGATATGCATGCATGCTTTTAAGTCTTTTTATGAGTGTATATGTATGGATTTAAGTAGAGTGACAAATAGATGAGAAGTGCTATCGAAGTTTAGGAAAAGGTTAAAACATCATATCTTAGTAACTATAATTTGATGAAGGACAGATGTGGTTCCAAGAACACTGGGGAAGGCATATGGCTTATAATAATGAAATTGACATGACCAAGGATACGCTCTTACTTATCTGTTTGACTCTAAAATGGAACCCCATCAGAACACTGGTATCAGGAGCAAGGATAAGACCCTATGCTATCATAAGACAGCTGTTCACTAAGTCCAGTGGGGAGATACTTGACCTGTAGGATAATAGAATCCAGTGTACATAAAGATGGCTGGTAATGCTGGTAATGAGGTTTCCCTGTATTTAATTTACTCTCTTCTCTATTCTTTGACCTTTTCTACACTCTACTGTGCTTAGTTATTACAGGGATGCTCTCTCAATTTGAAAAGACCAAATGTTATCAAACAAATTCCCCATTTCTGGAACCATTTTCATTAATAGCATGTGTTTTTTTTTTCTTTAAAGGAAAATTTAAATGACTTCTATACTTTTTCTAAACCATAACTGCAACTTCCTTTTTCTTTTTTTTTATGACTTTATGGATAAATTTCCAATAAAGGATAAAAAAAACCCTATTTCTTCTAAACTCAGTGGATTATACCTTTTAAACCGATTTCATTTTCTGTAATTTATTTTAAATATTAAATTGCAGAATTTTGGACAGAGAAAATTACTCTGAGAAGGCATTTTATTTCTGTAAACACAGAATGAGTCTCACTTTTACAATTCAGGCTTCCTAATCAAAACATTATTTGATACCTATGAAGTCTGTTTTCTAGCACTCAGAAGCTCTTTTTTTCTCTACTGGCATCTTAAAATCCAGTGAAAACCAGATGGCCTGAATAGTGCAAGGTATAAGAGCCCACGTGACTGGGAATAGGACTTCATTTCCCTTCAGGTGACAGAGACACTGTAATTGCTCCACTAGAGTTAATGGCTGAACTGGGGGGATATTAAAGCTTATGGTCTTTCCAAACAAGTCTTAATATCACTAGTCCTCTAGGGTATAAAATAGCACACAGCTCAGAACTTTTCTATTTTTGCAAGCAGTTCTTTCATCCAGCTCAGCTCAGTAAGATAACAGATAGCAGAATTGTGGCTGGGCTTGTGGCACCAGGAATATTTAAAACTACAAACCTTGAACTATAAATTAGGAGCATTTTCCTTGTCTATTGCAACATCAGCATACCTATACCTATACTGTGTCCATAAGCTATCAGACTGGACATGTGATTTCATTAGGTGAAAACACTCCTCCAACTGACACAGACTGGCAGTTATTCTGCCACTTACATCTTACAAGGTTGCCTGGGAACACTGAGAAGTGGTCTAGACCTAGGGTCACATAGTCATTTAATATCTGAGGCAGGATTTATCCCTGGAGTCACTTCTCTATGCATTAGACCAGACGAACCTCTTCCTCAGATCCATTATTTCATCTGTGTGGGTGATTTCCCACTGTGGAAACTTCATTCACCAATGCAGATCATTAATTCATCAGTAATACCAACTTTTTACCCAGATGTTTGCCCAGTAAACAGAGAAGCTAAAGGACTTGCCCACAGTCATACAATTACTGTGTATTACAGGTAAGACTATTATGTCCCTTACTGCTTATCTTCTCATACACATACATACACACATATGTATGTATGTATATGTGTATGTATATACACATATATATTTGTAGGTATTTATAAAGTATATACATGTATATATGTATTTATGTATTTTATACACATACACATCTAATATATTACCTATGTATGCATACGTATCTAAAAATGTGTTGTTTTAGATATAATTCCCACGAGTCAAGACATCACCCAGTGATGTCATTGATCCTCTTTGAAAATGAAGGACAAACAACAACCTCGTGTGTGTGTGTGTGTGTGTGTGTGTGTGTGTGTAGTGGTATATGTAATATATGATTAGTATGTATTCTATGAGAGGTACAGAGTATATAAATTATAAGAATTCAGGGAAATGAAACATTTTTATAAGGTGGGGATATAAAAAGAGAATGAATATAGACAGTACAGTATCTCAAAATACTGGATCCTGAAATTTGAGTTATATAATAGTCATGTGAAGGTACTACCAGAAAATACAGGATTATTTATGAATTACTATGAAAGCACTGACATTATCTTACTCCATGTGAATTACAGGTATAAGATATATTTGTGTGATGTAACATGTATATGTGTGGCAAGATTAGATATGATCTTGATACCAGATCCGACCTACCCAGTCTCCAAGGTCACTGCCTTTACTCCTTTGCTGTGGGTAGAAGGTACATACATGGTGGTTCCACCGGCAGCCTTGCTGAGGGGAGAGGAAGGCAGGATCGAAGATCACTGACCCTGGACAGTCTCTCCTTCAGTTCTCCTTGAAGGGCACTGGGCTACAATTACATGGGCTTTAAAAATGCACTGAATGTTTTTGGGATACTCTGTATATTATCTCATTTGATGCTCACATCAATCCTTGGAAATGGGAAATTATTATCTCTATAAGTGAAACAGGTTCAGAGAGGTTGTGACTCACACTGAATCAAACAGGTAATAAGTGAAACACGATTCAACCCCATAGCTTCTTAATTCCCAGTCCAATGCCCCATCTACTACAACAAATTGCCTAACTTCTTTAACCCTCAATTTCCTTATTGGGCTGAGAGGATTGGGCTGGATGATCTGCAGAGTCCCTTCTGGCAGCTAGAATGCCAGGCCTAGAGTCAGGAAGACTCACTTTCCAACTTGGCCTCAGACATTTAATAGCTGTGTGACCTTGGGTAAGTCATTTAACCTTTTTTTGCCTTGGTTTCCCCATCTGTAACATAAGCTGGAGAAGGAAATGGCACACCACTCCAGTATCTTTGCCAAGAAAACCTCAAGTGGGTTGGACACAACTGAAACAGCTCAACAGCAACAAAGTTCCTTCAAGCTCCTGTGATTCAATGATGGAGAGAGGGGTGCAACCATTGAACCTCTCTGAGGCTCAATTTCCTCATCCCAACACTTACCTCAGAGACTCCAACATGATAAGAGTTTAGTGAGTGTTTGTTAGCTCACTTGATTGTAAAATGAGGATAGCAATACCTATAGGATATAACTCACAAGGCTAAAGTAAGGATCAAATTAGATGATATATATAAAGCACTTTGTAAACATTAGAGCACTACATAAATGTCAGATATTATCATGATTATTAAGCATGGTTTATGTTATACACATCAACTCCTACTCAATAACAGAGACACATTTCCAGAGTGCATGTTACAAGCATTATGTGGAAATCTCAGAAAAATAAATGAAAAACAGACTCTGTGTGAGACTGGGGGTGGAGAAATTTTTTTTTTTTCTCCAGTGCCTTCTGCTAGTTCTTTGGTGAAAAAAAGCAGTGAATAAAATAGAAATCACAATAGACAAGATGCAGTTGATGGTGGTAATCACTCAGGAATGCAATGAAGAGTATTTATAGAAAGATAAATTCATCTTTTCCAAAGCTAAAGTTTAAAGAAAAATAAAGGAATAAGTTCATCTACTTATAATTCAGAAAGGGACACAAAATGAGAAGTTCAAGGCTTGATTTTTTTCCCCTAGTGAAATATCTACCCATATGGATTTGGAATTGAGAAAAGCCAGAAATATCATGTTGGAATATAAGATTAGCCCAGTACACTGACAGATCTGTGAAAAGCAGTATGTGTGACATAGTTATTACATTTCATGCATTTTGTGACTTTTCCTAGAATATTGCAGCAGAAAAGCCTATATATAATATGATAAAAGTATTTACTTAATCTATTGATTTAATGATTTGAAAGATTACTTAATAAAGTTTTTCGGAGGAAAAAAAAACCTCATACCTAAAGAAGCTACATGTTTCTTAACCAAGAAAGGAAAAGCTCGCATGGTTTTCTTGGCACAGCTAGCCAATTCCATCAGTACACAGAACTCAGTGGTCCCAGGGATTAAATACTTAAGCATTTATCTGCTAGGGAATTATGTAATCCCTGTAAAATTAGCTACCTGGTGAACAGGGTTTTTCAGTATTGAACCGGGATATATCAACAGACTCTCTTGATTCCATTTTTACAAAATTCATGAGAAGCTAAAGATCTAACAATGAAAACCTGCTAACTTTGGGGTTGGGTGAATATATATATATATATAGAATATTGAAAAGCTTAAACAAAAGAGAAAAAGAAATACAATTAAATTTAAGAAAGGATATGGACAATATCAAAAGACTTCATGTGTAATCCATTTGGGTAGCTAGAGAAACAATCATCCTCCATGGTTTTCTTGGGCTGTAACACTAGATTTAACTTCCTTGGTCTACCTTTGAGATGGTCTATACCTGCTTTGGTAGAATGATGTGATGCTTTTTTAAATACTAACATTTTGAGCAAATATAATCCTTTCTCATGTTATGTTGACACTGATATTCAATTCCTTATGCTTGTGGATGATGTGATTCCTGGATATTTCAGGATATTCATGTTGATCACATTGATCCGAAGATACATAACTAGGTTAATTATCATTAATAGTAAGCAGTAAAACATGGTGACATTAAGAGTGTTTCTCATACTTCTGGTATTTTCTAATCTGGGGACCCCTTGTATAGTAGAGAGTTTCTCCTAGAATCTCCACTTAAGGAGGGAGTTCAAAAAAGGCATCTCTTCATTTCCCATCCAGCTGCATACTCTGGACTTCACAGTCATGCCTCAGGAACCCATTCATCCTGAAAGATTATATGAGCCCTGATGCTCACACTTTATCAGTACTCTTTGCTCCTGGCTATCATCTTATTAAAGGGTGGAGAGTCCTCCATTTAAGGAGGACACCCAGGCTAATCGTCTCTTCAATTTCCATCTTCACAAGCTGTAATGTTAATAAGAGTTAAAGATCTTCCCAACCCATTGATGGCACTGCCCATTAAGGGAAGCTTGATTAGGGTAGGGCCACACCTTTTCTTAATTTCTAATGAGGCACTGGTTCTCAAGGCTTGGGATGATCTCTGTCTCTGAAAAGTGTATAAATTTTCTGAGGTGAGGTTTTACTTTGGGGCTTACTCATTGGAAGTGTTTGTCCAGTCAGAGGAGACACTGGACAGCCACTAAGGACACCCTGGCTTTGAAAACCCAGATGTTGGTGCTTCTTTCTCTGGTAACTATGTATATATGTAATGGTCAGACAGTTGGATCTGTCTGTTGATCTGTGATGTATGTATTGCTTATGGTCAGACAGTTAAAAGCCCTATATGTTAGTTAATCTTTGTTACTCTGTATTTTCTCTGAGGTTCAGGGTGCTGACTTTTTCCCCTGAACTAAGTGAAGGATATATGTGCTTGATTAAATATGTGTTGACCCCTCAAAAGTTGTCTTTCCTTTTAGAAAAGCAGATCTAAGAACCTGTACATCAGGCCCTCCTGTATATGTTGGGGTCCTTGCTGTTACACAAGCACATCTCAAATCAAGGGAAAAGTTTTATTTTGGGGGTTTTAGTACTGTTTTATAATCCATACAGATCTCGTTAAATAAATGCCTCTTGAATGCAAGGAGTTTGGTTTCTTTGTTTTTGACTATGTATATCCAACACTAGCACAATGCCTTATAGGCTGTTTGTTGGTTTATTTATGTAGGGAGTGACAAGTGAGGAAACCTCCCACTACCAAGGAAAACTGGTAACTACTTTCCACCAATGCTAATCAACTGTTCTGCAAATGATTACATTAGAGTGCTGTCTGGGTAATTAAAAGGTTAAGGGACTTGGCCAAGGTCATACAGTATGTTTCTGAGAAGGGATGAAAACTCAGGTATCCCAGATTCCAAAGACATTTTTGTATGCACTATCAGGCTACCTGGTATATAGTGAGTCCTTATTGAATTGAATTCTACTTAATTTTATTTAATATATGATTTCATTTAATATTTGTAGAACATTGCAATCTTCATTTATAAATAGAAGGAAGAAAGATCCTAAATTTTCAAGAACATTTCTTTTGGGGGGGGAATGATCCTTTTTAAAATGTTACACCTATCATAAGTGAAGAAGTACAAAAGAGAGATTCATTCTGTTACTTTGATTTTCATCATATAGAAGTCAACAAGTTTCATCAATAATTTCTGAAATATTTCACATGACAGAAATTATTAAAGAAATGAAAAATGTGATTACCAAGACACTGTCAGTAATATTCAAAAGATTTATTAAAAATGGCAAAACTACAAGATGAGAGAAAAGCAAGTGTCTAAATTTTTTAAAAAGAGAATGGGTCTACAAACAATAGGCCAATGATCTTGATTTTAATTCCTACAATATTTCCATTGCAGATTATTTTTAAAATGGTGAGTGAACATTAAGAAATGGAAGTGATAAAGTATCAACTTGGCCTTATGAAGAACAGCTTGTGCTGAACAAAACTTATTTCCTTTCTTCATATAGTTACTAAACTGGAAGATTAGGAAAATGTAGATTTAACTTATTTAGATTTTATTTAATAAATCATAATCCTCCTTTGGAGAAGTTAGAAACTAAAATTCAGTGAATTCATACCTGGTTGAATGGTTGGACTCACATTGTTCAATGTGAATATAACAAGGGGTCTCCAGAAAATAGTGCCAGAGTTCTGAGCTTGGTACTATGCCATTCAGAATTTTTGTCAAAACCTCAAGTTTGCAGGTGACACAAACTTAGGAGGGACAGCTAACCCACAAAGACAGTCAAGATCCAAAAGTATCTCAACAAACTAGAGCTTCAATGGGAATCTAATACAGAATATGGGTAACTGTGAAGTCTGACATTTTTGCCCAAAAATCAATTTCACATATGCAGGATGAAAGAGGAGTGGTTAGATAGTAATTAATCTGATGAAAAATATTTGGGGATAAGTCAATATGAATCAACAGTATAATGTGGTAGCCAAACAAATTAATGCAATCTTGGGCTGCATTAAGAGAGGTATGGTTAGTAGTGCCAATTAATTGGGAAGTGAAAGAATATGACATAAGATTTTAATGGAATACTCCTGTGACATTAAAAATAATAAAAGGAATGGTTTCAGAGAAACTTGGTAAGATTTTTACGAACTGAAGAAAAATAAAATATCACAACCAAGACAGATTTGGATAATATACTGGGTCTTGAGTCATGAAGACCAGACACTTACTAGCTTTGTGACCCTGGCAAGGGCAAGTCACAACTTCTGTCTACCTCAGTTTTCTCAAATATAAAACAGGGATAATTATAGTACCTGCCTCCCAGAGTTGTTGGAATGACCAAATTAGATATCTGTCAAGTGCTTAGTACATGGCAGGCAATTAAAGCTTATTGATTTATGTTTATTTATTATAGGCAATATTATAAGACAAGAACTTTGATCAATACAATCAATGGCCAACCATGACTCCAGAAGATGAATGAAGCATGGTAACTGTACTGACAGAGAAGATACAGATAAAGTATATAATGAGAAACATATTTTTTGGACATGGTCAATGTGAGAATTTGTTTTACTTGAAACAGGTTGTTTTTGTTTTTGTTTTCTTTTTTCCAATGTGTATGGGGAGGAGGGAAGAAGAGGGAAAAAAATAAAGTTTTTATTTAAAAAAAATAAAAGACAAGCATGGCTTTCAAGAATAAAGAATTACTAGCACATCTGACATGAAATGTAGCTATGTTCTGATTCTTTTAAATAATGACTCCCCAGAAGTTGGCAAATTATTCAGATTTGAACTGTACACTTCTATTATGCTGGAACCAAAAACCTCTTTTATATAATGAGAGCTTCAATAGTGTGAATTCAAAAAAAAATGTAATTACTTCAAAAGATTTATTATTCATGCCAATCAGGACCTAGATACATTGTGTTCAGTTCCAGAAAGTTAAGGGAAAATGTTAATAAGTTAGAAAGTATACACAACAAGGTAATCGAGATGATGAAAGGTCTTGAGTCTAAGTCATGTGAAAACTGGCTATGAAATTAGGAACATTTAGCTTGGAGATGAGAAGACTTAGAGAGACCATGTCATATGAAGAAAAGAAATAGACACGATCTCTTGATTCTGGAGGGCAGATTAGGAGCAATGGTTAGAAACTCAGAGAGCCAAGAAAAATTTCCAAATAAGTAGAGGAGATGAAAAGTAAAATCGGCTGGAGAGACTGTGGAGTTCCCTTCACTGAAGGTTTTCAAGAGGCCAGATGGCTGCTTGTCAGCTATGTTATAATATAATGAGGATTCTAATGAATAAGGCCCCAGGGGTTACCCTATGCAACCTATACTGGAACAGGAATCCTCTTGGATTTCGGACATGTTATGAAAGAAAATTTCCAATAAACACTAGTCCAATGAATCACTGTGGCATAGATGTGTTCTTGAAGGCCAACGGAGTCCAAGTCTTTGAAGGTTCTACTATGTCTGAAAGAGCAAGTATGGCTCTACCAACAGACTGGGTATGCATTCTGAGAACTAGCCTTGCTAAAAACAGACAAATGATCACTAGTAAGCTTGGCATGAATTCTTTGGCCAGGTAGTTCATGGGACAAAGAAAAAAAAAACTGAAAAGCAATGTTCAGCTTCCTTTCTGATTGTACACACAGTGACAAGATGATGAAAAGGAAGTCAGAAAGTATGATCACAGACTTTTTATACCAGAAGGTATGATCACAGACTTTTTATATAATCCATTAATCTTGACTTCTCTTTTGGTATTCTAAATATGGCTTCTTTGTCTATTGATTAACAAGTGAACATATTACTGGAGGAAATGAATTTTATTAGTCTTGATATTTTCACCATAATCAAAACTGGAATAAGGAAGGAATTCATGACTAAATGGAAGGATGTTCCTAAGTTCTCCTTTGATAGGAAAATACGGAAATTATCCAAGTTGGTTTAATTACATGCCCAAAGGCAATGTAAAATGTCAAGCCATAGAGTATTTTGTCATCTAATATTTCAGTCCTCATGATAAATATTTTTTTAAAAGACCACCATGAAAATAATTGCAACTTATTCAACATCCTTTTTAGAGGATGAAGAGGTAGATAAAATCTGTAAAGAATTTAAGAAGACTCTGCAAATTAAATACATATGTACCTTGATACTAAACTACATCAAGGTAACAATTGTTATGGATAAGGATGGCAAGAAACATATTGGAAAATATGAATCACCACTAAAGGCAGGAGCCTATAAGTTACAGGTGACACATAAGATGCAAAAAACCTGTATGTTGTGAATACTGTCTTTGAGAAAATAATTGGCAGGAATTAGATGTGGTAACCCCCAAGCAATATCACAAAAATAAAACTGTTTTTATTTTAAGAATTTGAGAATGACTTGTCACTGATATTAAAGCCATTCCTGAAGAGTTGATATCTGAAATGTTTAAAGATAAAAAAATCACATAAAGCAAGAGAAAAAGAACAAAAAAGAGAAAAATTGGTGGTGTGCAATTTAAGAAAATTCTCCAGTTTTATGTATTTAAAGAAACAATTAATGATAAAAATAGAGTACAGGCAAAAGAAAAGACATGAACACAGACTATATAAAATTCACAAAGGAACTGTGACAGGAAGTTGACTTAACAGAAAAGGCATGGGACTTGGAGTTAGGAAAATCTTGATTCAAATCCTGCCTCAGACACTTACTACCTGTGTGACAATTTTTCTGTCTCTATTTCCTTATCTATAATATAAAGGATATGAATTCAATAACGAGAATAAAGATGAGAAAAAGTAGCTAGATTTTACATAAATGTACATGGAAAAGATCTGTGCCAGAAGTGGCATTATTATGAGTCACTGATTTACAAGCTATCTAAAGGAAAGTAAGACACCAAAGACATGGATAAGATCTTCTATTTTCTTATTACCCAGAAAGAAAAGATCAAGAGAATACTATAAGCCTATATGCTTCTCTTCCCATGTATATAAGATTTTTATTAGAAAATCCAGGCATGATCAAGGACCTTGATAAGTATCATTAGGTAATAGGCAAGGTTTTCACAAACAATATTCTATACATGACCACATCACACAATTCACTGAAAGATGTAGCAAAACCACAATTGTAGTATGCTTAATATCTGGTTTTTTTAAATGTCTAATGTGGTAGAACAACATTATTTTAAGTATAAAGGATATTACTAGAAAAACATAAAATCAAAAATGAAGATGAGTTGATCATGTGATAACAAAATCATTGGAGCCTTCCCACTCCATTTATAAATATTAAAGATTCTAGAAGAAAGAGAAGAATGTGTCTGTAGTAAACAACTGTGGTAATCAGAAAAAAGTCACCTAGAATGGGTAGGCAAGAATGGGCTAGAGAGAGCACAAGGTTTGGGGGTCTCAAGATTGGTTTCAAATCTTGGCTATGCTACTTTAAAAAAAATCTGTACAATCTTTGGACAAGCTACTTCTCCTCTCTGGTCATTAGGGTTCTTATTTGGAAAAAGAGGAAACAGAACAACATCTAAGTTTTCTTAAAGCACCAACTCCATTTATCTATAGGTGGGATGTGAAGACATTTCTGAGGAGAGAAAATGTCTGTCAAACTGATTAAACAAAGACTAGAGATATGCAAGAATTATAGGCTGATGTCTTTTATGTCTGTTTTTAAGGAACAGTATAGGACTTTGACTTGTTTACTTTGACCCTAGAGGAAACAATGAATACAAGTTACAAAGAGGCACATTCCTAATAAATTAGAACCATCTAACAGTAGAATTAGCTGCCTTGGGAGGTAATGTTTTATCCCTCCAATGGATCTCTTTAAGCTTAGTCAGGTTGATCACTTGTGGGGGACAGAATATCAACAATTCCTTTTTGGGCATGAGTTGTATAAGATAGCCACCATGGTCCCCACTAACAGTAAAAGTCTGTAACCATGTGACCCAATAACTACCACTTGACCTTTTGGTGCCAAAAAAGAACATTTGGAAGCACTGTCATATAATGGATAAGGATACTAAACTTGGAGTCAGAAGGAACTGAATTTGAATCCTGCTTTAGACACTAACCAGTTATTATGACCTGGGCAAGTAATTTAACATCTATTAGTGCTACCTCTCTTGTCTATAAGATGGAGATAATATCACCAACATCAGAGGTTGTTCTGAGACCAAAGTATGAGATGTGCTCTGCAAACAGTAATGTCAGCTATTATTCTGACTCCACTTTAGAGACTTGGAATGATCCACAGACTCCCCTCTGTCTCAGGAGCCTACTGTGTCACCCTAGTTACCATGATGACATGGAAGACCTAAAGTCACAAAGCCAGTCGATTATATTGATTCCTGTGTTAGCCTGACCAGCGAAGCTGATCAATGTTTGGATTTGAATCACAGGGTGAAGGAAACGATTGCATAACACTTTTGATTGTAGAGGGAAGTGGCCTATATGTAACAAAGAAAAAAAAGTGTCAGATGTCTCATCAGTATGGTAGTCTATACAGCCCTGAGACCCTTTGGACCTCATTTTTTTCATTTATAAAATGAGGAGTTTGAAGAGACAACTTTAATAGCATCATGTTTTCTTCTGCACCCCTAAACCCACCAATCAATGCAGCTCAGCCCAGTCTCCACCTTGCCAGTTACTGGAGATGTAAAGCAAGTTGTGTCAATGAATTGGGACGGCAAGTTAACAATAGGAAACTGCTTCGCACTTTGGGACAGGATACCTACATAGCCCCAGGCCATCACCAGTTGTTCTCACTTGGGCCTTGCCAGTGGACTCTCATAACTCTGGAGGGGAGAGTGGAACTGATGAGTCTACACAGCTCTGCCTCACTTAAATCCAGTTCACTTGCAAGTGAAGACATGATGTCATTGATCTTATTTAAAAACAGTAAACATACAACAACACCCTAAAAAGTCAGGCCTTTTCACCTAGTCTAGTTTCAACAAAAAATATAACAATTCAGTCAAGTCTGATCACCTTGCTGAAGGAAGGCTTCAGACCTGTTTCAAAACAAGACTGTCCCTTAGCCAAGTCTTGTATGGGATACGTTTAAAGACAAAACAGGATTTAGGGGAAAATAATTCCTGGGAAACAAATGAAGCCATGATGATCTCATTTCAGGCAAGTGAAAGCAGGGGCATGATAACAGCACAGTATAAACGGCATGGCTGATGGAGTCAGTATAGCACATAATCCTCTTGAATCAGTTCATGGGAAGTCAGTCTACTACAATACTCCATGACTCCTCAGCTGCTTACTCAGATTCCTTGTGTCCACTAGCGTCAACCAATTTATTGACCTGAAATAAACACATCTACATCTACTGACCCCGGCGCTGGTTCTGATTTTTCTTGTACCTCACTTCAGACATTGGGGTCATAAGATAATTACATTTATTTTTTAGCACCCACTGGTGAAAGACCAGGAGAAGGTTACATGATTCTGGATTTACCTCTGTGGATGTTTGTGTAAAAATGTGCACAATAAAAAAGAAGTTTAAGGAATGAAGAAACTCCCCAGGAAATCTCCTCTCAGGTGTATAAGGTATCTCCTCAGTTATAATGATGTTATTTAGGTAATACTGGATTTTTGGAAGAACTAGGTTGGTAAAACGAACATTCCAGACCATCCTACCTAATTATCCTTCTATACCTGGGAGGGAATCACTGAATCCTCTCCTATGACTACCTTACTACTCTCTAACAATCTGACAGCTTTTTCCTTGACAGGAGGGGCACATGGGATATTATGAATCTGGTATAGTCCCTTGGCTTGTAGATTTCAGTGGAGAAGAAAGCTGTTTGTATAACCAAGGGCTCAAATCCCAGATGTATGAGACTCTCATCATTGGTTGTGACTGATTAATGCTCAATGCTGTATGATTATTTGATGGGTGAAAGTATTAAGAGAGAGTTAAACTTAATTCCACAGGGGGAAAAAAACCAAACAAATTCTAACCTGCTTTGGGGTAGCCCACCCACAGAGGTATTATAAATCTGGAAGACTATATACATTTCTGAGAGGTGGTAGAGCACTGGAAAGGGAAGGAGAGGTGTGTCTTAGACTCCTTGATTTCTCAAGGGCTTGGATGCCTTTGCATTTCATTGTTTATTTTCCTCAAAGCAACCAGTCTCAAAGTCCATTTGTGTGAGATTCTCCTCACTGGTGAAGAACGTAGATTACTCTGCATCAAGTTGAATAAAGCTTGTCTTCACTGCTTAATTGCTCTAGTAGTATATATATTGGAACTATAAATCTTTTTTTTCTGCTAGAGAGATATACGTATTAGATTCTGATGTCCTTAATGGGATAAAAACAAAACATGAAACAACTAGATGGAATCAAAAGCTAACGAGTGTTTGGAGACAAATCTTCAAGACTGAAGGAAGATATATAGATAGAGTGCTGGGCTAGAGTTAAGAGGTAAGTTCAAGTCCTGACTCAGATACCTGTATGACCTTCAAAAAGTCACTTAATCACTGTCTCCTTCAGTTTCTCCAACAGTAAAATGTGTATAATAACAGCATCTACCTCCCAGAGTTGTTGCAAGGATCAAAGGGCATATTTGTAAAGTCAGTATCTTTAGTGTAAAAGATGCTTAATAAATGTTTCTGAACTTTCTCCCTTCTTTTTCTGCCATGATTTCAGTGTGGTAGGCTATTTGCTATATCTTACCTCTTACATCAAGACCTGTTCACATGTTCCTCTAACTTTTCATTTCCCTGATATTTTTTATTCTAATTTTGAGGTTCTTTAATTGTTATAGCTATCTATTTGCATATAGATAGATATAAATCTAAAATATATATGAAATTCAACATAAACTATCCATCTGTCAGCTTTCCTTTTTTCTTCCGAGCAATTAAAAAAATTCTATAACGATCCTCTTCTATTTTCTCTTGTTGCTATTTCTCTTCTCTCCCCTATTTCCCTGTCCCAATTTGAAAAAAATTCTCATGGTAAATATGCATAGTCAAATAAAACAAATTCCCATATTGACCACGTTAAATATATATATGTCTTATTCTTACACTTTGAGTGCATCCCACCTCCCTGTCAGAAAGTGGGTAGCATAACTCCTCATTGGTTCTTAGAAACTGTGGTTGATCATTGTACTGAACACAATAAAAGCTTTCAAAGCTGTTTTTCTTCATAATTCTGTTATTACTGCATAAATTGTTTTCTTGGCTCTGTTCACTTCACTCTGCATTAGTTCATAAGAGTATTTCCAAGCTTATCTGAAACCAACCTTTGTGTCTTTTCTTAGAGTACAAGAATGTCCCATTACATGAATATGCCGTAATTTGTTCAGCAATTCCCCAACTGAAGGCAACCTTCCTTGTTTCCAACTCTGTGCTATAATAAAAAGATGTGCTATGAAAATATTTATACATAGGAGTCCTTTTCATCTTTCTTTGAATTCATGGGGATATTTCAAGTTGAAACTGCATCTAAAGTTCAGTGATTTGGGGAGGCGTAATTCCAAATCGCCAATGCATCTGTTTTCTTGCTGACTCTCCAATCCCTTTGTTGCGGATGGATACAAGGTGAAAGCTCAGAGTTGTTTTTAATTGCATTTCTAATTTTTAATTATTTAATTATTTCAAGTCTGTTGATAATTTGAATTTCTTCCTTTGAGAACTAACTTCATGTCTTTGGCTATTAATCTACTGAAGAATGGCTGACATTTTTATATTTGAATTAGTTTCTTATCTATCTTGGATATCAAACCTTTATCAAAGAAACTTGTTTCAAAGACTTTGTCCCCATTAACAATTTCTTTTCTAATTGTAACTAAATTGGTTTTGTTCATATAAAAGCTTAATTTTGCATCCTCAAAATGGTTCATTTTATGTTTCTTGATCTTAGCTATCACTTGTTTAGTTGTGGACTTTCTCTACCCATAGTTGTATAAGTTATTTCCTTCCTTGTGCCTCTATTTTTTTATGATATGACCTTTCATATCTAGGCCAATTATCCATCTAGAGCTTATGTTGGTATATAGTGCAAGACGATAGTGTATGTCTCATCTCTGTCCAACTCCTTTCCAGTTTTCCCAGCAGTTTTTGTCACATAATAAATCCTAGCTCTACTAGTTGGAGTCTTTGGGTTTATCAAACGATATGCTGCTAGATTCTTTTGTATTTGTTCCATGCTCATTGTCTTGCTCATTCTGATGTTTTGTTAATATCTCTCAGCTATATAATTAGCACCAAAAGAATATTAGTATTAAAATATAGGCCTTTGTTCCAGGAAGAAGTAATAAAGGGTAATTAGATGAGTTTCACAATTTCCTAAAGGCAATCCAATCTACATTTCTCCTTTCCTTGTTAATTTTTGTCCCAATTTCTTTGGGTTTAGATTTTTATTTTTATTTTAAAGGCATTTGATCAAGTACAAAAACACACTCCCTTAAAGATTTCCTTTCAATGAGGTTTTTTCCAATCTACGTATTAAAATCATTCAAACTTCCTGCAAAGATGTAAGAATCTTTTTCAGCACATGATCATAAACATCAGGTGAGGAACAGAACAAGGAGGTGTATGCTTCTGGTGAAAAGTGTTTGCCAATACAGTGGAAGAGGTCCAGCACAGAGTCCAAATCAAAGAAAGTAGTGCATTACGAAAACCCACAAATGCTCCCAGTTGCAAATGAAATCATTTTACAGAACACTGCAGAAGCTGCTCAAAGAGATCTGCAACCAGGAAAAAGGGTTTGGTTGACTCATCAACCACACAGGAAAAGCTAAGTGGATGAAGAAAGTCTACTGCTTTTTTGTCTAGCTCAGAAAAGAGGGGTACAAGCATGTAATGTAATGTTACTGTACTTTAAGTAGCATGGAAAGACTTGTATGAACTGATAACAAGTAAAGAAAAGCACAGCCAGGGAACAATATAAGTAATGTCAGTTGGAAAGAACATCCATGAGCAACTAAAGATTAATGTTGCAAAATGCTGAAGAACAAGGTTGGTCCCCAAGAAGAGATATGAAAAGATAGCTCTCATTTAGGGAGTTTGGGGATCATTTATTCATTATTTTAGTCCTTCAGCTATAAGATCCTCCTGTTGACAGTCTGCTTCTCTTCTGAGAGGTACGCTGAAATATTCTGGGTAGACTGAACCTGAATTTCAAACAAAGGAACTCTTAGCACACAAGCTAGCTACCAAGTGGTGCAATGAATAGAGAACATGAGATTTAGAGTCAGGAACATTTGAGTTCAAATCCTATCTAACACTTTCTGTAGCTATGAGACCCTGGGCAAGTCACTTAACCTTTATCTGCTTTAATAAACACCTAACTTACATGGTTGCTGTAAGGAATAAATGGGATAACGTGAAATATTCTACAAATTGGAAACGTCAAATATGTGGCTGACAGCCACATATAGCCCACAACACCAAGAATGGTCCAATTTAGATTTAAATATAACTGGCAAGTGTTTATCAAAATAAATAATAATACAATAAACGACACATTACATTTTAACATTGTTTTTAAAGATTTATGTTTAAAAATAGGAGGCCTGCAGGGAACCTTATGTACATTTTAGTGATCCCTGTTTTTTTATCTGAATTTGACACTACTAATGGAAAACTTGCAGTACTGCATAATCACTAGGAATTTCTTTTTCCTTGAGAAACCACAAGTTTGGAAGCTGAACCTTGGTTTCACTGACACAGAGAGATGTAGGTGAGTCTACTTCCTCTACCACTAAAGAATATCAAAAATTCTTCAATATTTGGTCTCAGAAATTTTCCAGGAGTACTTGAAAGGTTAAGTTCTTTGCTTAGGATTCACAAAGTCAGTATACTTTTAGATGCAAAACTACAGTCTAGCTTATCTGGCCTCAGGGTTAACTATTTCCAATGCAATACGGCCTCTACTATTAATTGTGACAGTAAATACTTTGCATTCATATAATATGTTACTTTCCAAAGTGTGTTCAAAACATGTTTTCATGTGCTATGACAAAAACTCTGCGAAAAAGGGAGAAGGACCTATTAGTATAAAGATATTTATAGCAGCTCTTTTTGTGATGGCAAAGAATTGGAAATTGAGGGGATGTCCATCAGTTAAGGGACAGGTGAACAAGTTGTGGTATATGATTGTCATGAAACATTATCGTGCTATGTGAAAGGATGAACTCGATGACTTCAGAAAAATCCTGGAAAGACTTACATGAACTGATGCAAAGTGAAGTCGGTAAAACCAGAAGAACAATGTACATGTAACAGCAATATTGTATGATGATCAACTGTGAGCCTCAGGTACACTCACCAACACAATGATTTAAGACAGATTTAAAGGAGTGTTATCCACCATGAGAAAAAAAATGGAGTCTGAATGCAGATTGAATCATGCCATACTTTAATTTTGTTTTTGGTAGGGTTTTATGGTCCTTTTTTTTCCCCAAAACATGACAAATATGGAAACATATTTCGTATGACTAAACAAATATAATCTATATCAAACTACTTACTGCCTCAGGGAGGGCTTGGAAAAGTGGGGGTAGGAAGAGAATTTGGAACAGAATAAAAAAGTTAATGTCAAAAATTGTACTTACTGTAATTGGGAAAAAGAACATATTATTTAAAAACCATATGTGGGAGTTATAGCAATTATTCTTAACCTATGTTTCTTGGATTGGGAAGTAAATTCTGAGAAGTTAAATAAATTGACCAAAGTCATATAGGTAATGAACTATAGAGACTAATGGACCAAGAACTAGCACCTATTTTATTAATCTTCCAGAATTATCATCTTGAGAAGCAGAGGGTATTCTCTGAAAGAATGGGATATAACAGAGTTATGCAAGAACAAGAAAGATATTCATCATGGATCATTCATTTTCCAGGGAGGACAAGTTTAAGATGAACTATTACACTGAGTAAATTATACATGTGTGTACATATAATATTTTTGAAATTTTTTTGTAAATTAATTTGTTTTTAGTTTTCAACATTCACTTCCATAAATTGAAAATTTTCTCCTTCTCTCTCCCCAAGATAGCATGGAATCTTATATGGGTGCTATACATACATTCCTATTAAACACATTTTCACATTAGTCATGTTGCACAGAAAAATTTAAACAAACGGGAGAAACCATGAGAAACAAAACAATACATAGAGAGAGTGGGTGTAAATTAACTGATATGATTAAAAATGTAATTAAAGGGTGTGAAGTGATTGTAATGGGAGAAGATGAAGGGAGGAGGCAGAGAAAAGGTAAATTATACTACAGGAAGAAGCACAAAAACATATAATAGAGGGGAAGAAGGGAGGGAGATAAGTTTTGTTTGAGCTTTACTCTAATTGGATTTTGTTCAATGTTCTCATGGTTTCTCCCGTTTGTTTAAATTCTTCTGTGCAACATGACTAATGTGAAAATGTGTTTAATAGGAATGTATGCATAGCACCCATATAAGATTCCATGCTATCTTGGGGAGAGAGAAGGAGAAAATTTTCAATTTATGGAAGTGAATGTTGAAAACTTAAAACAAATTAATTTACAAAAAATTTCAAAAATATTATGTAGGATAATAAATGTAGGAGAGCTGAAACTGTAATACATTGTTGCTGGATTTGTGAGCTGATGCAGCCATTCTGTAGAGCAATTTGGAACTCTGCCCAAAATACTAAGCAGTGTGCATTTCCTTTGAAGCAACAATACTGCTTCTATTTCAAAGAGAGCGTAAAAACAGGAGAAGATCCACATGTACAAAAATATTTATAGCTGCTCTCTTTGTGATGGCCAAGAACTGGAGGGGATTATCAATTGGGGAATGGCTGAACAAGTTGTGGTATATGAATATAGTGGAATACCATTGGGCTATAAGAAATGATGAACAAGCAGACTTCAGAAAAATCTGGAAAGACTTGTATGAACTGATGCTGAGTGAAATGAGCAAAGCCAGGAGAACATTATACACAGTGACAACCACAGTGTGCAAGGACTTTCTAATGGACTTAGTCCTTCATAGCAATGCAAGGACCTAAAACATTTCCAAAGGACAAGATGCAAAATGCCATCCACATCCAGAAAAAAATAAAAAAAAACTATAGAGATGGAATGCAGGATGAAGCAGACTATTTTTTCTTTTGGTATGTATATCCTTTTTAAATGTCATAATATACAGTTCTCAAGATTAAGTACCATCCTCCCATATAGAGATGTAAACAGTTTGCCCATATTGAATAACATTTTTTTTTCCCATTTACCTTTTTGTCTCTCTTGAATCTTGTATTTGAAGATCAAATTTTGTATTGAGCTGTGGCATTTTCATCAGGAAGGTTTGGAAATCCCTTTTTTCAGAGCATGTCCATCTTCTTACCAGAAAGATTATGCTCAATTTTGCTGGGTAATTGATCCTTGGTTGTAGTCCATGTTCCTTTCCCTTATGGAATATCATATTCCAAACCCTCTGATCTTTTAATGTTGAAGCTGCAAGGTCCTCTGTGATCTTGACTCTAGTTCCTCAATATTTGAATTGTTTCTTTCTGGCTTCTCGCATTACTTTTTCCTTGACCTGATTGTTCTAGAATTTGGCAACAATATTCTTTGATGTTTTCAATTTGGGATCTCTTTCTGGAGTGATCAGTGGATTCTTTCGATGATTGTTTTGCCCTCTGGATCTAGGACCTCAAGGCAGTTTTCCATGATAATTTCTTGGAAGATACTGTCCAGGCTCTTATTTTCATCACAGCTTTCCTGCAGACCAATAATTCTTAGATTTTCTCTCCTGAATCTATTTTCCAGGTCAATTGTTTTTCCAATGAGATATTTTTATATTTTCTTCTATTTTTTCATTTTTTAGAAATTGCTTGAATGACTCTTGATGTGTCATAGGGTCATTAGTGTCTACTTGCTCAATTCTAATTTTTAACAAATTGTTTTCTTCAGTGAGCTTTTGTACCTCCTTATCCATCAGGCCAATTTTACTTTTAAAGCTGTTCTCTTCAGTGAATTTTTTTTTTCATTTTGACAGTTCTATTTTTAAAATAATTGGTCAATTTTTCTTTTAACTTCTCTAATTTGGAATTTAAAATTCTTTTTATGCTCTTCCAAGAATGCTTTTTGGGCTTGAAATCAGTTCATATTCCTTTTTGAGGTTTCAGTTGTGGGTGTGTTGTCCATGCTGTCCTCTTCTGATCTCTTTTCCTCATGGTAAAATTCTATAGTTTTTGCTTTTCTGATTTACTTGTTCATGGTGATTGCTTTTTTTCTTGGTTTTTAAAGTGGATCTTTGCTTCTGTGGCACAGGGGACTCTATCCCACATTTCTTGTGCAGGAAGATGGAGGCCTATTTAGTGGTTTTGTGTGTTGTGACCTGTAGTTTTTTCAGATAGAAACTATAAAATGTTGTAGCTTACCTGCTGCTGAGCTGGCTGGTATAGGCCAACGCCAGGTGAAGTCTTCCTAAGTTTTCCTGAGGTTACACTGAAGCTCAGGGTGTGAGGTGTGGTGGAGGGATAGCCTGACCTCAGGAGGTCTCCTCCTCCCCTAGGACTGAGCAAGAGCATAGGCAGACTCAGTGGCTGGTGAACCCCTGTCTCCTCTGGTGTCTGCTCAGTTCCCCTGGCTGTACTAAGGCATACCTAGGGGTCTGGTGTTGGCATGTATGGGCTCCACCTCCCTGGGACTCAGGATCTCCTCCAGGGTCATTGAGGTGAGACTTGCTGGGACGCCTCAGGTCCTGAACTGGTTCTTTTCAGAGATAGCAAGAGGGACTCTTCCTGTTGATCTCCCCGAACCTCCTAAGCTGAAACACTACTGTTCCCCTTCTGCTGCCTCCACTATTCCAGGATTTTTTCTGGAAAGATATTCTCTGAGTTTTTCAAGGTCAACAAGGGGAAGGTGAGAACACTTAGAGCGAAGTTCAAGTAGGTAACTTTCAGACATTTAGTCTCAGGAGTGGCAGCTGCTGCTACTGTGGGCCCTGCACTTCTCTCTCTCTCAGTCGCGCTAGACTCCTGTCCTGTGTGGAGAGAGTTTGGAATCCACACTGCTGCGTCTGATTCGGTTTGCCTGGGGCTATTCCCCACTCTGCTATGACCAAGTTTGTGCTGGTGCATCCCCCATACTCTGCATTCCCCAAGCCCCATGTAACAGGCCCTTTCTGTTGACTTTCCAGGCTGTCTGAGACTGGAAATCTGTCGCACTTTGTCTCCTAATGGATTCTGACACTCTAAAATTTGTTCAGATTCACTTTTTAGACATATCTGAAGGAGTTTGTGGATGAGCTCAGGTTCATCTCTATTTTCACTCCACCATCTTGGCTCCACCCCCTTATATATAATTATTGTATTTTAAGATGGCACTGTTTTTTTGATTCATCACTATAGACGTGACTGAAAACATATGTACAATCAATTTTTTGTGGATAGGAAAACAAACCCTACACTTTTGTGGTCACAATATCAATTCATATTTTTCAGGGCTAGAGGAATAATCTGCATAGATCACTTAGTACCATGATTGGGAGATATGAGTTGATGAAGGAATGAGGCAGGGAGTAGACATTGATATCACTCTCATAAAAAAGGGAAGAATAAAATAGTAAAAAAAGAAATCTCACATAACTGATTATCTTGCTGATAACTGTCCATGAAATAAAGGGTTTTGTTTTAGGAAAGTAGGACTCTTGCTATGAGAACTAAAGAATACAAAATTATAAATGATCTTGAGAGAAATTTGGAAACTACTTCCACATAGGTCCATTTTCCAAGCAGAATTTCTGGATGAAAAACTGGCATTATGTTCAAAACATGGCAAGTACAAAATCACATGCTATAGTAAAAGTTAAACTATTGGGCAGCTAACCAATTGGAATACACCAGAGATCATCATTTCTGGCATCCTCAATACAAATCTTCATTCTTTCAATCAACATTTACTAATTTGACTACTACTATTAGATTACTCTAGAATCAGAAGTAAATTTTATGCACATTTGTCATTGTTCCTAAAATCTAGGATGACAAAACAGTGATCATTGGATTATGACTGGAGCCACCTCCATGACAACATTTGCACTGGGATTCAACAGACAAGCATGAATTCATACAGTGTACATCAAAGACAGAACCATTAATGGGATGTGGAATGAAGGAAAATCAGAATATAGAAGACTTTATCAGAGAAGACTATTGGAGGAAGGGAATGTTGAGCAATACTTTGCAATAGAATTTTGCATTAAGCAAAAGAAAGTGGGAGAGCAACTGAGGTAAGGATTATGTTCAAAGGCAAAGATAATGGAAAGAATGTGTGTGTTCGTCTTTCGTTGCCGAAGAAGACCATGCCATCAGAGAAATAATGACATGACTTGCACTTGACTCTGTTTTGAGTGAGGGAGGACTGTGCAGGTTACTTGTCTCACTTCCCCTCCAGAGCCATCTGAATCCAGTGACCAGATATTCATCAGGATGACTGGAGATGACCCAGGATGAGGCAATTGGGGTTAAGCGACTTGCCCAAGGTCACACAGCTACTGAGTGTCAAGTGTCTGAGGTGAGATTTGAAGTCAGGTACTTCTGACTTCTGCATTGGTGCTCTAATCACTGCACCACCTTGCTGCCCCACTGAAAAGAATGAATTATGTGTGGGACAAAGAGTTATGTGTTTTACTGTAGCATTGGGAAAAACCATTCAATGGAGGGTTCCAGTTTGAACTACAGTAATGAAAGCACTGAATGATAGACATTTGACTACTAATCAGATAATACGGTGCTCTACTCATAGTTTAAGAAATCTGACAGCAATAACTTTCATCATCTACTATAGAAATAACTTTTTTGCTATCCATTACTGTTATCAAATTTGCTGTCAATTAATGTGGATTAATGCAAAATGAGTATTTTTCGTGTGTTTATGCAAATGTATAATTATCCTATGTATTTCAAGCTGATATTAGTCTTTGGTTGGTCTCCACAAACATAGCTAAACACAGATGGGCAATCATTTTTTCATAGATGGAATAAAACCTGTTCTATTGTACTTGTGATTATAACTGATATTTCTGTCAAGGTTGAAAGGAGTAGACTACAATAGGAGACAGAAACTAGTGGAGCTTTTAAAATGGACACAAGGATAGATCTGGCATAGCAGATAAAGAACTGGCCTCATAACCAGGAAGCCCACGGGTTCAAACCTGGCTCTGGTACATTCTGGCTGTGTGACCTCAGCAAGTCACTTATCCGCTCATTGTTCTAGGCCAGGAGTGGCCTTTTATGTCCTTGTGGGTAGCCTTTTGACTGAGTCTAAGTTTTGTAGATCAAATCCTTTTATTAAGGGGATTTGCTCTGTGAAGTTTGGATCGAGAATGCGGGCAATTCAATAAGACTATAACTTGAAGAGAAAATGTCACCCTGCATTTTGGTAAAGAGAGTCTCCTCACTTATGAATTCCTTGTATTGATGAAATTACAGGTGTGGTGCTTATCCTTTTGACATCTGTACATTGTCTATCTCCCTAGTTAATTCTGTTCAAAACGGCACTGTGTTACACAATGTGAAGGACATAAAGAAGACAAGGCAAAACCAGAGGACAAGTAGTAACATCTGAATCCAAAGTCAGTAAAGAAATCAAAGATGCCGCATGATTTGAGATCATGTTTTAAGGAGACTAAAACATTCCTTCTATGCTTGCACTCATATGACTTCAAACAAACCATCCAATAGCTGCCTGAGCATCCTGTTGTCACCTGTTCTCCATAGTTCCCTTAGAGAAGAGTCAGATTGTTTTCTTCATACCTGGTGGGGCAGCATCCTTGACAGTAGAAGGTATATAGGTGTATTAAGGGATCTTGTTGAAGCGTTTGTAGCTTCCTCATCTTCCTTCTTTAGTGATATCATGAGAGCGTCTTTATACCTATGCCACAGTATTAATGCACGTGCCTTACTGTATCAGTAAGCACCCTGACATATACAGGGAGGGATCTGCTATCACAGGTTCTTTGATCTGCTTTTCTGAAAGGAAAGGCAACTTTTGAGGAGTTAACAATCAATTTGATTAAGCACATGTATCGTTCACTTAGTTCAGGTGGAAAAGTTAGCACCCTGAAATTCAGAGAAAATATAGATAAATCAAAATCAACAGACATGCTTCCAGCTGTCTGACATAAGCAATACCCTAAGTTTGACAGATCCAACTATCTGACCATTACATACATATACAGTTACCAGAGAGGGAAGCACCAGTATATGGGTTTTCAAAACCAGGGGACTACTTAGTGGCTTACCAGAGTCTCATCTGGTGCACGAAGCTTCCGCCAAAAACTAAACCCCAACGTAAAGCCTCATCTCAGAGTACTTAATCATTTTCTTTTAGAGCCAGGGCTATTGCAACCCTTGAGAACCAGTGGCTCATTAACAAAAGTTGTGGACCTTCCTACAAATCTTCCCAGGCCCATTAATGGGGGGGAGGAGTCTTCACATTAAGAAGCAAAATTATATTAGCAATGAGCAAAAATGCATTATCAACACAAATGCATATAAAGCATATATGCACCCACATGCAATTAACGTATGTGTGCATGGCATTATTTATATATGTACAGGTTTTAGAGCTACGTTAAAAACTTCAGCATAATGGCAATTTGTATGTGGGTCTCATGCTTTCCTGGTTACAATTCAGATATAGAATCTGAATACTTGTCTTTGATGAAGAGTTTGTTTGTCAGTCTGGTAAAGATTTTCCTAAGTCACAATGCTGGATGGCAAGTTTTGTTAGGTCAGGAACAATGCAAGCTATCTTTATGCCATTTCCTACTCCCCTGTCTCAGTCACAGTACAATACACACACAATATTTAATAAATGGCTGCTGAATGAAGACTGAATGAATAAGTAACATTTTTAATGTCAAGAATATATGGCAAGTCAGAGTTATATTTAACATGTACTGTTACTGTTGCTACAAACAGGTCTGATTCTAAAAAAATTTTTTAAAAGTATGGAAATAGTTCACAATAAGTGTCACAAGAAATAAGTGTCACACATTAGATGCTTCAGGAGAATGGTGTGTATCTTAGCCAATTAAAACCTTGCTTATCACTTACAATGTCTGAAATTTCTTGTCTGAAAGATGAATCAGAGCACAAATAAGGTTGAATGTATTCCCCTGCACTGACCTAGTTTTACAATCAATTTTTAATTACAAGAAAAGAAATAAAAAGGGAAAACAAATGTATGGAAAGAATAAGTCACACACAATAGTTTTACAAATGGAGAAAAAAGAGTGGTACACGAGTAGTACTTTTCTTTAAAAGTGACCCTTAAATATAATGCCACACTGTCAATAAAACCCTACTTACAGCCCTGCTGAGACTTGAGGGATGTAGAATTGTTTGGCTATTTATCATGAAGCAATTTAACTGCCGGGTTGGTGAGTAGTATAACATTTAAATGCAGGGGCAAGGGCAGCCCTAACAGCTGCAGAAGCCACCCCGCAATATTTGCAACGCATTGCCAGTGGGGGCTGCTATTCAGCAGCAGGGACAGTTAAATGAAAAGGTAAGAAATATGAATTTCATGCCCAAGCGCTTGTAACAGTTTCAGGAAACCCTGCTGTTGCAGCCACTTGAGTCCAAAATCTACAGAGTTCACTGCCAGAGAAATGAAGGTCACTCACTGGCATTAAAACAGCCATGGTTCACATTTCAAAGTATCAAGGTCAATCAAATACTTCCTCAGTGCTTTTGTTGGTAACTGGACCAGAACAACAGAGCTGAGGAATCTATATCTGATGATCGAGGTCTTATACATCCACCCTCTCAACCCCACTTCTCTCTTTTTCTTTGGTTGATCTAACCAATTAGTTATATCACTGTTCGATGTCTGATTAATTTGATATTTTACTTAATCTAGTTTTAAATGATCCCATTACATTCAGGAGGGTTTTTCAGAAGAGACCGACACAATCAGAGAACATCTTTTCTTCCTCATCAGCATACTTCATAAAGCAGATTTAGTTATTAATACAATGGTTTCTTTGGTTTGGAAGCAGGGGTGGTGGTAGTTATGGTGAAGGAATGAAAGCTAGGTGTTCATTTACGGGGGCACACATGTTTATACATGTACATGAAAAAGAAAAACTCACGTCTTAAAGAGGGAGTCCTAACCAAGAATGATTTTGAGAGTTCCAAGCAGTTAATCTCCTAACCAACAAAAAAAATAGAATACTTTCCACAATAGTGAGACTTGACAATTCACAGCAATTAGCCAATCATACTGCAACCTTCTACTGTATAATTTCAACCTTGCCAAGGCTATACATCCGAAGCCAGAAGGATGTAGTTGGCTTTCTCTGACAATGATACTTAAGTACTTAAAATCAGTTGTTTTTTGGTCTTAGCAAGTGGTACAGTCTTTGGAGAGTTGTTAGGGAAATGCTACTGGAAGAGAAACAAATACCTGGAAAGGAATTACCTAGCAAATGTATGCCAAGGCTTGACAGTTTGATCACTATGGGATGGTGTGGACTTCAACATTTTTGAACCCATGGCCATCTTGGAGATGAGATACATTTCTACACCTTTAGTGATGCTGTCCTCTCAGGCTGAAACTGGCTTTTCCCTCCATCTCCAGCTATTTGAATTCTTCTAATCCATCTTGGTCTAAATCAGGTTTTACTATTTGATGAAGCCTCCTTTTCTTGATCCATACTCCTGAATATTGTCTTTCCAAATTCTTGAATCTCCATAGAGTTTGGTAAATTTTCTGTGACATATATCACATCCTACCTTTTACTAGCTTAATTCTCATTAACTTAATTTTTATTCTTATCTTGACCAATTAACTAGGTTGTAACATACTTGAAGTCACCGATTAGATCTTAATCATCTGTATATTCACTATGGCAATGTCCATGTCATACATTGTGGCTGTTGAATACATTTTTAACTGAATATAATATCTTTTTGCAACAGAAATGTAAGGATGTGAAATATAATAATGAAAAGTCATGTGTATATATTTCAAAAAATGCTAGGAAATGCATAAATGTATAAATGTCCATCAAGACCTCAGGTTGCTAGATTAAATATCAGGGAAGTAATCGAGTTCCTCTCTGGTCTCCCATTCCCCCAAAAAGAAAAGAAAGATAAAGAAAACTAGAACTGTATACCTCCTTCTTGGATCATTTAGGTAGAACAATGGTTTTCAAACTTTGCACAATAGTAGAAACATTTTGAAAAATTGAAAAAGAAATATTGACAGTCTCCATTTTTTGGCAATGTATATTCCTCAGAACTGTGAACTGAAAACCTGTATTTACACTATTGATGGTATGTTTTCAAGCATTTTCATTATCAATTGACACTAACGTAAGAGTAGATCAAGGAATGAGGCAAGCAACATAAATATTTGTTAGTTAGTAATTACCAGATGACTGTTAAAAGCTAGAATGGACTTTAGAGGTAATCTAAATCTAGTCCAGCAGCCTGCCACCTTCCGCCACCCACCATGCTACCGATGAGTCCCAAAGAGGTGGCAACTTCAAGTAAGGTCACATACATAGCAAGTGTTAGAGGTAAAATTCAAATCCAAGATCCATAACTTTAAATCTAGTAGTCCTTACATTAAACTATACTATGTTCATTTGATTCAGTCGTATGCAACTCTTCAGGATCCCATTTGGGATTTTCTTGGCAACGATCCTGGAGTACTTTGTCATTTCCTTCTCCAGCTCACTTTACAGGTGAGGAAACTGAAACAAAGAAGGTTAAGGATTTGTCGAATGCTAGTAGGTGTCATTAAGCCACATGCTCTCTCAAATTCCAAAATGGTGAAAAAATTTCCGCCTTTCAGTTTCACGTTCTAAAACGTGGACTAGGCAAATGTAAAAGAAAAAGCACTACTACTGCATTCTAGCAGGAGCAAACCTTGCCTTTCTTGGGAATTCCACAAAAATGACGGTGAACACCACAAATTCTTAATACCTGCACATCTACTGGAATACTAAGAATAAAGGTACCTCTAGGAATCATTTGCAGCCTTGGTTTGGTAAAGGAGATGTGAGGCACTTTGGACTCTGAACATTTCATTTTTATACTGCCTAACATCGTTGTTATTTCTGAGTTTGATTTACAGGTGCCTGGGGGGTTTCCTAACTCTTTTGATGCTGTTTCGACTGGAAATGGCACGGCAGCAGATCTTCCCTCATGGACTGAGGTTGCCATGTTTGCTTCATGTTTTTGCAATTTTCTCAAACTGCTAGGATTTTCTCCCTCAAACACAAAGTAAGAACCCATCATCTCGAGTGCTAAGTTTTGAAAAAATAAGTTATATGTCTATACACACACATATGTACACATACAGAAAATCATTTTATTTGGCTAGAGCTAAGTAAAATCCACCATGAGAACTGTTATTTATTTGTCTGGAGTCTTCCAGAAATTCTAGCCCCAAAATATTTTCATCTTTTGATATCAAACATAAGTTCAAAGCAAACAGACTGTTCTGCATACCAACCTTAGGCTAAAGCACCAGAAAGAAACATGTTGACTCTGTACTTTTTGGACACCACATTTGGGAGGAGGTGATTGTTTTTCCTATGACAGCTCATCTTTATATCATGTTGTAAGGTGTTTAGGGGTGTTCCCGGTCACAACAACCCTGTCAGGTGGAGCTTGGAAGTATCATTACCATCACACACCTGTGTTTGTCACATGCCTTAGAACTGATCGTACGTAGATGAAGGTGGGGCTGGGGATAGGGGACCAAGTGCATGGTGAAAGTGTGCATGCATATAAAAACATTCAAGTAAGTCTGTGTCAAGAAGGTTAATATCAACAAGCTAAGTGGCTGAGATGCAACTGGAAAATCTGTAGGCTATAAAATATTGATTGAGAGAGATCGGGTTGGTGATGGTGAAAGGGGTATTTAGATAGCTATAGGCTAAGCAAGCCTTTCTGAAGCTCATTCACGTTTGAACACTTTTCTCATGCATCTAACTCTCTTTTAATTTTGCCAGATACTGGGCATTACACACCCACACACATACACATACACAGCACACATGCAAGCTGCCTGAGGATGCCTTGTGGTCCCTGGTCTGTACTTAATGCTTTACCTTCCATCCTAGACCATTCCCATTCCAGTTCTTTATTTGCTCAAATGATTTCTCACAAAAAATGAGATTATGGAAGACAGAGATGGAGTTTTTTTTTAAGATAAGCAGATACAAATAAAGGAGGATTTGTTCACTTGTTTAAAATGTGGAGTGCTTAGATAAATTTATCTCTTTCTGGTAATGGACAACAAGAAAGAATTTATCAAATACCTTAAGCCAGAAAATGATCATAGTTAATAGCTATCATGTATATAGTACTTGAGGTTTGCAAGATGTGTGTGATACACACACACACACACAGACACAAATACAGACACACATACAGACACAGATACATAAGCATATAAATATTATTTGATCCTTACAACCCAAGGTAGCAAGTGTTATTATTTTCAGTCTCATTTTACCAAGCATTTATTAATTCCTTATTACGTAAGAGGTAATGTAAAATAGTGGACAGAGCACTAGCCTTGGGTCCAAATTTGGCCTCTGACATACATTGGCTGTACGACCAGGGGCAAGGTACTTAACCTCTCAGTGCTCTAGCCAGTTATCTGGGACCATAAGTTGCAGAAAAGCCTCCAACCTGCATAGGCAGAACTTTCCGTGTGAGAGTCCTTTGTACCAATGAAATCATAGGTCGTGTATCACACACTGTTCTAAGTTCTTGGGTACAAAGACAATCTAAATGGTTCCTGTCCCCAAGAAGTTTATATTTGTATAACCAAGTTTTCCAACAGCTAAATAATATGTATGTGTGTGTGTTTTTCTAAAAAAATCTTTATGGAAAATTTTCTAAAATTTATTATACACTGCTCTGTCTTCTCAAATGGAATGGAACATAGAACACCATTTAACCTCTAGTTGATTCAAGTTTATTGACATAAATATTAGTTGCTACAGTATGAAGAAGTTCATGTGGAGGCTATGGGCACAGACAGGGTTGAACAGATAATGGCCACAGCAAAGACCTCATTACTAATTTTTCTGAATTATCTTACTTTTTAGTCATTTGTCATTTTCATAAAACAGCATGAAAAATGTATATGGCTGCCTTTCTAAAAAAAAAAAAGTCAATTATTGAAGGAAAAAAAAAATCAAAGCAGCCAGATACCTAAAAAATTCTTTTCCTCTTCTTTTTTTTCCCCTCTCCTTGAGAAAAATTAAAATAAGATTCAGAGCTAGAAGGGACCTTGGAAATCATCCTTTCCAACCCTTCATATGAAGTCAAGTCAAATCAAAAGAATTTACTCAAGTGCTTACTTTCTGTCAGGCACTGTGATGAGGCTCAGAAGGATTAAGTGTTATGCCAAATTTCTCCAAAGTGCTAAGGAGTAAAACAGGGCATCTGACTCTTCCCCCAACCCCAGCTATTGACTTCACCTCCTCATCTCTTTCTTTACCTTTTGAAATGTTTCCATAAGTGTCCCAAGAGTTTCCTTAAGATTTCTTTATCAGTAACACAACTGACCATAGGGATCTCATTGGTTAGCTAACATCTATTCTTCAATCTCATTTCACTCTAAGTTCATGGAGAACGATGGAGGAAATATGTCATGCCTTTTCAAGATTTTGACCTGTGGCTTATAATGTGTGTGCACATGTGTATATAGTCTACCTTGTACAATATTTAATTATGTACTTACTATATTCTCCTCCATCTCCTTCCAGAACTTAAACACTGAAGGGTGGGTAAGTTTCTCTTTCTGTCTTTTTTTCTCATTGCTGTAACACCATGCCTACCACTTAGTACGGCAATATCATTCATCACCACCACCACTACCACCATAACCACATATACTATCCCAAAGACCTCCTAGGGAAGAAATTACTACATGAATACCAAGTCTCCCTTTTATTTACACTTTCCGTAATGCTTTAATAGAATTGAAAAGTAATACAAAAGAAAATTGTGTATTTAACATTACTATGATATTGAAGGAACTATGTGAGAATATCACCAGGTCTAATCATATCATTCCTCTTCTCAAAACCTTGAACAGAAGCCCTTACGGGATAAAAACCAAACTGCTTACCCAGTTATTTAATGTACTTCTTAATCTACTGTCCACAATCCTTGTCTTTTTTTATTTTTTCAATAAACAAAAATGCATTCTCTCCTCCCATAACACTTAAAAAAAAACAAAGAAGAAAAAAAATCCTTGCAATAAATAATGCAGAGCATAGCAAAACAAATTGCTTCACTGGCCAAGTTAAAAAAAATATTCTTCCTTCTGTATCCTGAATCCGTCACTTCTCTATCAGGAGGTAAATAGTTTGCTTTATTACCAGTCCTCTGGAAACAGGGCACATGCCTCTATTCTGGGTTATTCCAAACTATGTGCCTTGATGAGTTGTGGCTTTCAGTGAATTCAAGAAGTATTTTAAAATACCTACTATGTCAAAGGCACTCTACTAGGTTTGAAAAGAACAAAGTAGTTCTCACCCTTAATGCACTGGCATTCTCTCTGGGGTAAAGAACAAAAGCAGGTGCAATTCAAGAAAATTTTAGAGGAAGAGGACACTGAACAACTAGACATTCCTTGCACTGGGCACTCCATCTGCCACTAATGGGCATATTCACGAGCCAACAACTGTGCCTACAAGAGATTCTATTCTAACCTCTCACTTTCAGAAGGCTTCTCTTCCTCCAAGGATCCATTTACATATTGCCTCCTTACTTAATCCTTTTTTGATTCCCTAGTTGTTACTGCTTTTTTTCTTCTTTATCTTACAGTTCTTAATTTTATACTTATTATATCCAGCCTAGTAGAATGTAAGACTTAAAGACAGCAAGTCTCTTTCTGTCTTTTAATCATTAGGTCTCAGTCTACGCCTACACCATATATTACAGCAAGGAAGTGAAGGGAAATATAGTACAAATATCTACCTCTGCCACTATTACCACACATGCTATCCCAGTTTCTTCTGGCAAAATTATCCACCTATCTAGAATCCAGAGAGTTTTTGGGAATGATCATTCATTGAAGGCAAAAAAATTTCTTAAGAACAGTAAAAAACAAACAGAAAACCTTCGTCTATACATGTATTATTAGTCTATACTTTGAAAAACAGGTGTATTATTAGTCTATACTTTGAAAAACAGGTAAGTGGCTTGACTATCTCTGCACTGATTACCAAGGGTAAAGATCACATTTCTCATTTATTATTCAAGTAGGGAAAACTACGCTTATCAAGAAGACTTATTCAGTCAAGTGGTTAGATGCATAAACCACTTTTAAAATATTGTAGCTCCTTGCTTCATTTGAGTCTGGGAAGTTTGGTGACTCTTTTTCATGATATTTGGTGATATACTATCAAGAAGGGGGACATCCTTAGGGTCTCCTTTCCCTTGTTCTATCTTTGTCCTTTGTTTCCAGGCAAGCGGAAGCCATAAGAATTTGGTCGGGGTATAATAGCAAATCCCAAGGAACAAACTTTGAGACTCCAGCTCAGTGCAAAGACACATTGAGCAGTGACCAACAGATAGAATCTGAGTTAATTTTGAGCCTACTACCCCATAGACCAAGTTGATATAAGTGACAGTACCACCCAGAGATATGGACATAAATCTTTGTACATGTATTTGTTCACGGTACATCTCTGAAGTAAATAACCCTTTGTAATAGCAAAGATAAATAATTAAATTATAATTGCTTCCACAACAGCATTACAGACTGTTGAACATCATCTAGTCAAATCTAGGATCCCATCTAAAATGTGGTGTTGGAGTTAGGAAAACCTGTGTATAAATTTAGTGTCAAATATTTCATAGCTGTGTGACCTTGGGCAAATCACTTCTCTTTGCTTGCCTCAATTTCCACATCTATAAAATGAGGCACTTGCTTTCTAGGGTTGTTGTGAGGATAAAATGATGTAATATTTGTAAAGCACTATGCAAATTATTTTTAATCATGCCATCACCCAAAGTGATCATTCAGCTTTCACTTAAACACCTCTAATTGAAAGAGAACTTATCTCCCAAAACAGCACATTCCATTTTGGGAAATAATTATTCCCCCCTCCCCGCATCTTCTTATATTAGGCTTCATTCAATTTGCCTCTACAACTTGTACCTTTTGTTTTTTTTCTGCCCTCTGGGACCTAGGAAAACATATCTAATCGCTCTTCTGCTTGACAGCCTTACAAATACTCAGAGACAATTTATTCTGTTCCAAAAAGTCTTTCTAAAGTTATGTGAAAAATTATTTTTGAACAGATCATTTGTTTTCTTTCAAACACTTACAAGCCCAACTTTGTGGAAGGCTGATTTCCTTCAGACATTTATGGTGAGAACTCAGCATAAACCTGACAGTTCTATAACAAACTAACACTTGTTCAGTCGTTTCATTCTGTCTAACTCTTCATGATGTCTTTTGGGGTTTTCTTCTCAAAGATAATGGAGTGATTTTCTATTTGCTTCTCCAGATGATTTTACAGATGAGGAAACTGAAGCAAACAGGGTTAAATGACTTGCCCAGGGTCACACTGCTAGTAAGAGTCCAAGGGCAGGTATGAGCTCAGGTCGTCCTGAATCCAGGACCAGTGCTCTAGCAACTGTGCCATCCAGTTTCTCCATGATAAAATTATTCATCTCACAGAGCTCATGGGAGTATAGTTACATATTTTTAATGCCATTGTTTTCAAGCTTAACGAAAGAGTTTCAAAACAATACCCAACTGTTCCATTCTTGATAGCAGAGCAAGGTTTCAATCCCTTCTCCAAGAAGGGAAAAAAGATATCAGAACATGCTACTGCTTTCATATAGGCTGACTCAACTATACTGGAGCTGTCTTCAACTTCTTTACTCAACCCTCCTAACTGGAGAAGCATCTGAGTTGGCCTTATTATACATCTAAAAACACTAACTCTGCAATTTCAATTAATCAATTTTCTATCTTGTAAGCAGGCAAGTAAAGTTATAGGCAGCATAGTTATTTACTTATAATGTACTGTTTCTGTTACAATAGTCTCAAAAGTAGGGAGACTTATATTGACTGAACAGGCTACAGAAAGGAAAGCATGGCTAAGTATTAGTAATTCTTGGAAACGGCTTTTTCTGAACAGCTGCTATCGGGGTTGTCAAGTTTTGATCAATTAAACTATGGTTAAAGCCACTTTATTGAAGACTTAGAAGTAGCACCTCAGGATACTTGATACCTATTTATTCCACAATCTTGAGGGCCTAGAAAGGCCATTTTAACGATTTTACTGATTGAGGGCAACAAGACATTTTTAACAAGACTCTTCTCGAAACTTTGAAAATAAGGCAGTGCCACAGCTCGCCTCGTTAAGAGATCTGAGAATTTTATCAGCCTCCCAGTAAAATTGTTCCTAACAGATAAATTAAATCCATCTTTGCACAATTTAAGGCTATTCTTTCTTTATGATCTCAGTGGAAAATACACACATACCTGTCACCCCCATTCTTTTTAACCACACATTGCCTGGGCATATCGACACATTAATATCACCCTCAGTATTCTAATCTTCAAATAAAATAACACCAGTTCCCTTTTCCTCTTTGTCCTCACATTGCCGTTATTTAAATTAACTTGCTTCTCCCTGCTAATTGCTTTTTTCAAGTTTCCCCTTCTTCTTCTGTCTTATATATATTTGGGTCCTCAAAAATCCTCCTGTGTAGCATGGGCTACTACTGTACTCATTTTTTAAAAGCTAAGAATTAGAACAGATGGTTAGTTTCCTGTAATACAAGAAAGAAAATGTTTGGCAGCAGATATAGTTTTTAAAAACCTAGTAAACCAGTAGTTGAGATATAATACCAGGTTTCCAAAATACTTTACATACAAAAGGATTTCCATCATCAATTATTTATTCCTCAAATTGATAATAATGTCTGCAATTCTTTTATCGCCTGAGTTCTTATTAAACTTCAGTTTACAGTACACATACCTAGTCTAAAATCAAAACAAAAGAAAGGAAAAAAAAAAAAACCCAGTGAGGAGAAGCATTTCAAAGCAAGAGGAAGATAGGCCAGCTGAGAATGGCATTTGCTGTTCTTACCTGACATCGGTACATGTGATACAGCTGATACTGCGACTGTTTGTTGTAATCAGGTTCAGAGCCACTGATGTCTCATTGGCAGAGGTTGGGTGTGCACCACATTTAAAGTAGAACTCCTGAAACATTGAAAGAAAGATAAAGGAAGATCACATTCCTGAAACCCATGTCCTCTATTTATCTTACTCTGAGCAACATTTAGACAGGAAACAAATCGCTACTGGTAGCAGGAAAGGAAATAAGCCATTAGGAGTGAGTCCTGAATGGATTAAGAATAGTTCTCCAAATCATCTGAGTGGGCACAAATTGCTTTTGTGACAGAATGCTAGGAGGGTCCTCAAAGAAGGCTATACGTGCCTTGTGGATGGTGACTTCTGTCCTCCCTCATTCCCCACACTTCCTTCCTTCCTTTCTCTTTCTCTCTCTCCCCTCTTTATGCTGTAGATGTCAGAATTTAACTGTGTAATTTAAATGCTTTCACTACCCTATGTGGGTCTAGGAGGAAGGTCCTCCTCTTCCTCCTCCTGACCTCCTGAAGGTTCCCTGTCCTACTCTCACTTAATCTCTGGGGCCTCGGTTTCTTTATCTGAAAAAAAGTGGGGATAGTTGGCAGGGGGCGGAACTGGACTACCTGGTCTTTGAGATCTCTTTCAGCTATATCTTACACAGAGAATCCAGTTGCATTTCACTTCCATATTTATCCATATTATAGATTATAGGTCCTTATATGGGATATCCTGGAGAAATAACCAATACTTATAACAGTTTCCATGTCAAAATGGCTTCCATTTTATATGTAAAGCCACACCTGAAGCAGACTAGTCAGATGGTTCAGCAGCAAATTTAGGATAAAACTAAACACCAAAATTAATTTTAATAATTTTCTTTTAACAAAAGAAAGTTTATTCAACAGGATAATTTCCTAAGATTCAGCACTGATTCAGAATGGTTATTTCATATTTTACTCATCTCTGCATTTGCCATGAGGGTACACTTGGTCAGGAGGGGATATTAACTTCTACAGTCTGTCAAGCTTGAGGAGCACTCTTGTTCTCAGCCTCTATGCCTTAGGTGACCAGTAAACCACGTTAATAGTTTGAGCATTAATCCCCCGGCCCAATTAAGCATAGAAGACGGTTTCATTATCTTTGTTAGGGGAAAAAAGTCGCTTATGTAGCAGAGATCTTTGCACACTGCATTCATGTGGACTGTAGGCCATGATTTAGCTCATTCTCTTAATTAATGACCTTAATAAGGTGAAAATAAAACAGTTCTTGAGTCTATTCTCCTTTCAAATCAGTTAAAAAATCCAGCAAAACATCTTCCAAGCCCTCCCATGTCCAGATATAAGACTCTGAGACACTGTGGTCTGACAGAATAAAATGACTATCACATGAAAACAAAAGGCATCCGTTAATGCTTTTGAAAGTTAAGTTCACAAATCCCTTTACGTCAGAGGGCAGAGAAAGAAAAATTGCACAATAAACATCCTTTGAACAGAAATGCGTGTAAGTGCACATTCTCTGAAAACTTTCATAATCAAAGCTAGGGAAGTGTTAGAAAAGGTACTGTGGAGAGAATGAGAAAAGAAATTTAACAGATCATCTGATGAGAATGACAGACTAAGAGATGAAGAACCTAAATTGTACAGGACACCTGGGGTATTAAGAGAAACAAAGGAACGCCTCCAAGCAGTTGGGAGCATTGTTTATGGGAGAATCATGGAAAACATGGATAAGGAAGTGAAGAGGGGTTACAATCTCCACTCCAGGAGAGCTTGTGCACACTGATAAAATACTGAAGTCACATGTAGCAAGGTGGGATTGACCTATAATGGCCATTTCACAGAGTATGCTCAATCGCCACTCCTGGTTCCTGTACATTAGGTGGGAACCTTGGGGTCCCGTTCTAACTATGTGTAGAAACTGATAAAAATTCATTGCACTCAAGTCTGGAACAAGTTCCCTTAATGAGAACCTTTTGGCTACCAACCACAGAGAAACACAGTAAACAAAAGATACACCAAAACTTTAATGGTGCCTTGGTCCTTCCCATCTCCTCTCCTCCCCCATGACAGCAATGGCAAGGAGACAGGATGCTGCATCCAATTTTTTTAAAGAAAGAAGCAGCATTTAGTTTTATTCTCTTGCTTTGATAATCAAGGTGGCATCAAAGAATTCATTGACTTCTAGTGTGGCATGGGAAGGGACCTGGAGTCCCAACTGAAGGCTCTCTTTTCCTTTAGATGACAAAGCACTCTGCCCCACTGCCAATGGAGCAAGTGGGAAGATAAAAGGACCTCCTCAGGGTTTGTCTTGTCCAAAATCCAAAAGCTTTTCAGTCATTGGACTGAAGCTGACCCCAAATCTTCAGCTGACCAGAACCAGAAATGAAACTCTGGGCCCTTATAGACCAATCCAACCTCACTATAAAGTACCAATCAGAGCTACCTAATAAATATTTAGGCTACAAAACATACTCACAAATTTTCCGTTGTATTTCAGGCTCCATATTTTTAGAACAGGATTTCTTAACCTTTCTTGTGACATGGACCCAGTAATATGCTAGAAAATATTTAATAACTAGCAGGAGGTAGGAGGTAAGGGTGGGAAATGTACACAAAATATATTTTTTAAAGTTTCATCTGTATTATCAGCATTTTCTTTCTTAAGTTAAACAATCAACAAAAGAATAAATCAAGCCTTTATTCATAATGCTTTCCCATTTATGAGGTATAAATGCTTATACTAAAATTTAGCACTGAACCTCTATACAAGCTAGCCTCAGCACACCTCTGCATAATACCTCTCTAGCACTCCAGAGAAACCCTTCAACCACTTTCAAAATAATTTTACTAAATAATTGAAGGATTTGCTTAAATTTAGTTAGAAGTGGGTGAAAATGGATTTTGTTTTTTTCCATCCAAGTTCACAGAGCCCTCCTAAAAGGAAAACCACACTTCTAGAACAAAAGGGAAAGAATGGCTTTGCTTCCTACAATAATGAAACAAGTTGCTTTATGTTCTAGAGGCAATCTTACTGTTACTTGTTTTCACTATCAATAATCTTTCCTTACCACTTATTTTGTGGGTTTGTGGGATACTGGAGAAAGGATACAGAGACACATTACTACACAAAGCAATGCTAATCGGTAGGCTTTACCATGGAGGACATAGTAGCAGCTGGGCAAGGTCCTGGTTTCTCCGTGTGAGGAATGGAACTGAGAGAGACACTCCAGGCAGTCAAGCACATAAATTTATAAAGGCTCTCACCTGGACTGCCAACTGACCTAACCAACAAGAACAGGGATTGAGCTAAACCCAGGCCCAGCTAGTGTTCCACTGAAGTCACCTGCTGCTTTTACGTATTGAGCACAGCCTGCCTGCAACCCTGCCTGGGCACCTGGGAAAGCCTAATGATCTATTCACCTACTCATACGGTTTTGAAGGTCTATAAATCATTCTAATCTCATAAATGACATTAAGAAATTTCATCCATTGTTAATAGCGTCTGACCAAATTCATCATTTATCATTTTGATAAAAAGTAACTTCCAGCAACACTCCAAAAGATCTTGTCATTCCACTGCTGGGGATATGCCCCTTCTCTGACAGAGGCTACAAACTTTCTGTGACCTCATAAAACCATCTGCTTTTGTTTTCTCCCCCCACTCACCTAGTAACAAACAAGTGAGATATTTGATCACCTAGTACTTAATGTTCTGGTACTTTAACTCTCTAGATTTAGGAGGATAGATAGAAATTGGCTGAGCCATACACAAAGCATACCTTACCTGGCAGAACCTTCCAAGGGCTTTTCTGCCATTGGCACTGCCTTTGAGACATGACAGTCACTTCTACTACAATGAGGATTCAGATTTTAGGATCTAGAGATAGAATAGACTCTGATAATACTTTTTTTTTTTTTCAAAATCTTGCTGCTCAGTCCCTCTCTGCTCACTGTCTGTCTTTATCTCTCTCACTCCTTTCCTTTGTTTCTGTCTCTCCCCTAGTTCGTCATGATTTGGACCTATGTTTTATGACTCCAAATCTACTGTTCTTTCTATTACACCAGAAGATTAAAATATTCAAGGAAGCATTGGCCTTTAAAATGCTTTATTTCTTCACTCATTTAAAAAAAATACTGTCTGCTAAAAAAAAATATATTATCTTACATGTGCTACAGCTATTTGTCCTTCCTTAAATACAACAAACAAGCTTGTGTGAAAAAGGATTTAAATGGATTCTTAAAAGATCATAGTAATTAGTTATTTTAGGATATGAGCTCCCTTTAATCTTTGGGATTGAGAGAAAGATATTTTCTTTTGGTTTTTCATTATGGTAAAGATTTCTGTCCCTAATCTGGTCAGTTGGTCAGTATAGCACTAGGAAGTGTCACCTCAAATAATGCTTAAACTATTTTATTGTGTTATTTTTTTGATTGACAGATTGCTCTCAGTTTTTATGTTCTGATGTGCATTTGAATAATATATAACCAAGCTTCTGTGGAGCAAAAACTACTTTTCCTTGTTTCTGGACAATAAAGTTCTTGCTAGTAAACTAAAACAAATCAATTTAGTCCAACAAACAATTCTGAAGCACTTAAAGTAGTGTGATCCAAAGATAAAATGAAAATAGTCACTGATGTCACTGAACTACTCAAAGGATATTACAAGTAAATGAATACACAATCACTTGAGGAAAGAGAAAGCACTGATGATGTCAGAGATCAGGAAAGATGTCCCATAAGAGGTAGCAACTGAATTGAGTTTTGAAGGAAGCCAAGAATTCTCAGAGGCAGAAGTGAGGAGGGAATACATTTTAGGCATGTGGAACAGCCGGTGAAAAGGTAGAGCGGTGGAATACCAAGCAGCTCAGGGAATAGGAAATGGGAAGGAAAAGGGACTTAAAATTTGAACAGGCAGAAAAGAAAGAATTAATATCTGGGAGAATCAGGAAATGTTTCCCTTAGGAAATCCTTATTGAGCTGGGCATGATAACATACTCCCATAATCCCTTCTTCTGGGGACATTGAAACTGGTGCATTGCTTGAGTTTGGGAGTTCTGTGATACTGTAGGGATAAAGCTGATTGTTGTGTTAGCACTGTCAGGTACCAGTATGGTCAGCAGGGAGACACTGGATTGCCTACAGAGGAATGAATAGACCCAGGTCAGAAATGGAGCAGTTCAAAGCTTCTGCCCTGGGATTAGACCCTTGAGTGGCTGCTGGGCTGTTGGACTTCCAGCCTGGGGAAGAGAGGAAGACCCAATTTGAAAAAAAAAATGAAAAAGAAGAAAGCCTTATAATTATTTACATGAGACTTTCTGTTAATTTATTATAGCTTAACATATAGGACAGTACATTAGAACAAATGAACAAATATGAGATTAGGTGCCTTGAGGAGGGCAGCTTCATCAACTGCTGAGGAACTACTCAATCTCAGAGGTCACAGCTTCCTGAGCCTAAAATGACTCATAACCTGTAGGTGAATTATTATTTTCTCAATGCTTGCTATTTTTTCAATGGGGAATTCTAAAAAAAGAAATACATATATATTTTAAATTCATTGCTAAAAGTGGAAAGAACATATTGATTTAAATTCACAATGATGCCAAATCTAAGGAGTCATTAACTCTAGTAATCTATTTCAGGTAGAGAAAGAGGTCAGAAGATAACTTGAATAATACTACTAAAAGATAATACAGCATGGCAGGACTACTCACTTCTGGGAATTAAGTGATTCTCTAAGCTATTCTTCTTATTGGTATTGCATTTTGTTTTAGCCTGTGTGTTTTATCTTGTTTAATTTTTTTCTTACTCTTTTTTTTTCTTTCCCTAGACTCTGTGGAAATTAGTTGAATGACACAGAAGGAAATGCAGAGTTTTACTTCAAGGAGAGAGAGCTGCCTATTCAGATTACTTCTTACCACTACAAGTGCCCATACTTTTGGTCCGTGAAGCTACTTTTCTCTCAGTCATAAGCTGAGAGGAAGAGCATATCTCCTCACATTGTCACTTGCTCTCTACATCTTTGATTTCTTCCAACCAGGGTGTTGGACTCCAGTCACAGATCCTTCAGTTTTGGTAGGTGAATTTTTGCCTTTTCTGATGGGGCTCAGTTCTCTCTATGCCAGTTCTCAGTCATCTGCTCCATGGCCCTTACTTTCCTGCACCTCTCTATATGGTGTCTGCTCACTTAAGATGGGGGCTACTTGCCTGTGTCTCCAGTATTTAGCAGTGCCTGGCATACTGGAAGAACTTAATAAATAAGCTAGCTCCATCTCTCTCTCTCTCTCTCTCTCTCTCTCTCTCTCTCTCTCTCCCCCCCTTCCCCTCCCTCCCCCCTCCCTCCATATCTCTTTCTCTCTCCCCCTCCCTCCCTCCCTCCACCCCCCCCTCTTTCTCCCAAATCAGTCATGTCCCTTCCCATCTCACATAAAGTTGCCCATATATCCTAACGATAAAAAATAAGTCTCAACTAATCAAACACTTTAGAAAATGTGAAATATGTATAGATAAACTGGATATATTGAAGTGATGTTGAAGGGAAAAGTGTTGTGACTGACTGAGGAAACTAAGTCACAGCCTATGAATAATCTATAAAACAGAAGATAAGTTTAGAACCCAAGTTGTTAGAATGTCTGGTAACAAAAAAAGAAGAGTGTTCCAGAAGCTTCCTCCAAGTGGTTGCTTGGGTGTAGCAGAGGAACACTTTGCTTCATGCCTTAGATTCCTTTCCACCTCTAACTTACCCCATCTCATCCAGAGTTTTCATATGAAAATTCCAGATTTCTGGAGGACTTCACAATGTTTCAAGGGCATCTGAGCAGCGTTGTGTGAACATCTGAAGGCATCAGTTGCACTGGAAGCCAGTGACAAACTAGGTGAAGATTCACAACTCCATTAGGAGCTCAGTCCAACTCAGGCCACATCAAACCCCAGGGAACTTCTTGAGTATGACCACAAAGGGAAGCAATCAGGACCAGTGAGTTACTACTTTGATACATGTACTTTCTAAACTGGAATCCTGACTGGTAGTACCCGGCTAGATCTATTCATGAGAGAATGTGTTACAGACTTTTGGAAGGATGTTCTGTAACTACTGCTTTTAACAAGCCTAAGAAATATCCGCTTTCAAAAACTAACTGATTCTGGCTGACTAAACTGATAATTAGCTGACTATAATGGTAGGTTCCATACCAATGGGCCTTCATGAACTATAGGAGAAGAAAGGGAATCTTTCAACCACACAAGGTCTCCCTAGAAATACAGTAGCTGAGTTCTGGGTACTTGACTCATCAGGCAAGTGGGAGATGGAATAAGAGCTTGAGAGCATATATGTTTATCTATCTATCTATCTATCTATCTATCTATCTATCTATCTATCTATCTATCCATCCATCCATCCATCCATCCATCCAACCTGCCAGTTCAAAAACCTGAGAACCTTAAGAAAGGGAGTACAAAGGTACTTTTGGGGTAGTGATGATTTACAGAACAATAATATGAACTTGTTTTTGGCTGTAAGTGAAGAAAAATATTGAACAACAAAAACAGCCAAGGTGGAAACATTTCAAATGATCTTAATCTGGGAGCCTCACCTCCTTCTACTTTCTATCCCTACCTCCTCCAAGTTTTACAATTCTCCTCATCCCTCTTGAAAAAAAAGGCCTTATTTCTTGTTCAAGTAGAGAATTAGTTTTTTCCTTTATTGTAGGTAGCTCTATTGTGAACATGACACTCTTGGGGGAAACAAAACAAAACAAAACAAAGTCATACAAAGTCTAGTGTTATTTTTGTTCACCTGGTTTACATTTTCTTTTTTCTCATAAGATTTGTGAAAAAAGAAAATGATGTAGTGTTTATAAATTAATGGACTCATATGAAAGCAGAGGTCATAGGATCTTTCAATTTATATGAGCTTGTGCAGAGTTCTAGAACTGAAAAATGTGAGAGGTCATCTAGTTTAATATTCTAATTAATTAAAAGACTTTTCTAGTCATAGCTACAATCCCTGGAACACTGCTAAGGTCTCTCAGCTACAAATCACTCATCATGCTGAGATCAAGTGTGTTTTTGATTCATCTCTGCATTTTATCTGTTATTCCAGGATATAAAAATAAATCTATAACAAAGAAAGGACAGTGTAAGAGTGCCTTGAAACCATTATAAATACAAATCAAGCTCCAGTAAGACTGAACCTAACTTAGTTCTTAATGGTTTATAGCAAGGAGAAGCAACAGCTGCTCAGTCAGTAGCAGTCAATAAATAGTATTAATGCTCTAAATGCATGAGTAAAGATTGTAAAAAATAAGAATAGAGCAAAATTCCAGAAACAAAACGATAGCATTTGTGGCATGCTAGTTTGGAATCATGTCCTCTCTAATTTTTGAGTTATAGACATCTGTACTTGTAGAAGTCATTTGCTAAAAACCAATAATTCTCCAATAAAAATGAAACTAAAATTATTTAACATATACATGTAGAACACATATAAAAAGTCAGATATTAAACAGTAAAAAATAAAGGGAAAATGTTGAAAGGATTAAAATATTCCAAAGATTAGATTCATATTTGCCTCTATTGTACCTAACTCAGATTCTCATCAAGTATATACAATTGGCATCGATGTTTAGGAGATTTAGACTCTTCTGGGTTTTTTGTGTTATTTACATTATTTCCTCTTCCTAGTTAATTTCTTAAATGTTACTCCAGTGGGCTGAAAATGTTAACAGTGCTATTACAAGCACTGAAATATATTCCTACACAGTGATTTCTGAAATGAGAAATTTGAGCTAACTATGTTTTGCCCATTTTTATTATAAAGTAACCTGATATTTGTAAAGGTTTACATTCTCCCTTAAAATCAGTGGTGAGAGAAATAGCAGGTTATGTGTAAGAGCTACAAAAGAATTTTAATGATGATATTTTAGATTTTGTGAACTGAAGATTGTTTTAGATAATTTTATAGATTTTTTTTCACTTTACCACTATTAGGTCTACATAAAAAGAAAGTCTATATATTATCATAGATTATGTTAGAATAAAAATAGGCAAAAAAATAGCTGTTCGTCCAAGGACTTATGTACAAGTATTAGCCCAGAGGAAATGTTTATAGATAAGTTATAAAATTTACTAGAAACAAAAGTTGTTTATAATGAGCTTGGTGAAAAAGACTAAATCACACTGCTCTAAATAGTTTCATCAAAAGAAAACCATTCCTTAACTACACAGCATGACATCTGACAATATCTCCAAAGACACAGAAAACTAAGGGGAAACATACATTTGATAGCCTCATCTACCTCACTCCTTAAAACTAAATAGATGGAAGGGTGGAGGAAGGGGAGGGAAAGTGGGGGAGGAAAAGGGGAAGAGGAAAACGTGGGTGAAGGGAAACAAAGACAAGGGGAAGAAGACTAGGAAGGGAAAGGAGAAGGGGAAGAAAGGAAAGGAAAGAAGAGGAAGAAGGATAACAGGAAATGGGGAAAGGGAAGTATGCTTATATTTATACTAGAAGGGAAGATTTGTAATTAGTCATAAAGAGGGCTGTTGATAAGCTGTTTTCGTTAGAGTTCTTAGTGTGTGAGAAGTAAAAAGTCAAAGCGAATGATCGTAAAAAGGTAAACAATAAAACACCCAAAAATAGTCTTATGAAGAAACCTACATAAACAGAGAAGTTGAATTTAGAGTAACTCTCTTTTAAAAAAAAAAAAAAGCACACAGAGACTGACATAAATAAAGGATTTGCATTGTTTTCTTTCCTTGAAGATCATATTTGCACTTATTAGGCAGGCAATCAAAAGAAGTGAAGATTCTTTTTGACATTCAAGCAACAGGTGTTTATTCAAAAAGGTAAGCTTACTTACTCATGAGACTTGATTTTTCAATCTGGGAAAGCTCCTAAAAGGAACATGTTTTGACCATCATGGTATGTACATACACAGATGGAAATTTCTAAAAAATCACATTATCTTGTCATGATGAATAGTTTGTTGCTAAGAAATTTTGATTGCCTAGAAGAGTAGATAGTATATGGAAAAATTTGAGACCAAAGAGGTACTGTAGTAGTCCCTAATTATATGAATAAACATATTCTTTATTGAAGTTTTAAGTTTTATGTTCTTTACTGAATTTATAGATTTTTTTAATTTGTCAAGTTAAAAGCATTTATTTATATGTAAATAAAATAGAAATTTTACATGTGTGTCTAAGGCACTGTTCTCAGTTTTAAAGATTTGAGATTTTTATAATTTTGGAAAGTATAATTTGCAGTTTATCATGATTTTTTAGGAAATATAGATGGCCAGGGATGGTTGAGTAGAAAGATTCATATACTCTAGCACTTCCCCCACAGCCCACAAAATACCTGTAAAAATGACTCTCAACAAAGTCTAGAGCAGCAGAAGCCACAAAACAACAGAGTAAAAAGAGGTTTCCAGCCAAAGGTAACCCAGAAGGCCAACAGGAAAGGTGTATCTCACAGGATGCTGAACAGAGCAGAGCACAGCCTGGCCACAGAGCACTGGACCTGAACAGACCTCTGGGAAGAGTTCCTAGCAGGGAAGGTCCCAGATCTCAACCCACAAAGAAAGCTCCAAAGGTCAGTGGAGGAGGGCTTTCCCAGGTGAGTGAGAGGGAAGGGGTTTCTTCAGAAAGAGCCCCAGGAGATGGCCCAGCAGCAGCAGACTGTAGGTAGCTACAAAGGCTGGGAAATAGCCTGGGTCCATTGTTCAGGCAGCTCAGCTTAAAGCCTTTGTGGGTAGGGAACAGCTGATCTAAACCCCAAACCTGAGTGACAGCCCCTCCCCAACCCAAAGCCCAGGGGAATTGAGCAGCTGAGTCAAATCTCTTGACAAAGAATTCAGAAGTCAAGTAACTGGCTGGGAAAATGCCCCCAAAAAGGAAAAAAAAATAAGACCATAGAAGGTTACTTCCTTGGTGAACAGGTGTCTCCTCCCGTCCTTTTGGATGAGAAAGAACAAGGTTTACTGTCACAGGAAGTTAAGATCCCTACCTTCAGTCCCTCCAAAGTGAATTTAAAATTGGCTCAGGAAATAGAAGAGCTTGAAAAGCGATTTGGCAGCTTGGTAAAGGAGAAACAAAAAAATGCTGAGGAAAATAACACCTCTGAAAAAGAGGCTAACTCAGTTGAAAAAAAGAGGTCCAAAAAGCCAATGAGGAGAAGGAGGCATTAAAAAGCAGAATTAGCCAAATGAAGGAGAAGGTTCAAAGGCTCACTGAACAAAATAGTTCTCTGAAAGAGAGAATTGAGTTCAGGGAAATGAATGACTATGAGATAAACCAAGCAGTTAGAAAACAAAACCAAAAGTTTGAAAAAAAATAGAAGATAATGTGAAACACCTCATTGGAAAAACAACTGACCTGGAAAATAGATCCAGGAGAGACAATTTAAAAATTATGGGATTATCTAAAAGCCATGATAAAAAAAAAGAGCCTAGACATTCTCTTCCATGAAATTATCAAGGAAAACTGTCCTGATATTCTAGAACCAGAGGGCAAAATAAATATTGAAAGAATCCACCAATCACCTCCTGAAAGAGACCCACAAAGAGAAACTCCTAGGAATATTGTGACCAAATTTCAGAGTTCCAAAGTCAAGGAGAAAATATTTCAAGTAGCTAGAAAGAAACAATTCCAGTATTGTGGAAATACAATCAGAATGACACAGGATCTGGCAGCTTCAACATTAAGGGATTAAAGGACTTGGAATAGGATATTCCAGAAGTCAAAGGAACTGGGATTAAAACCAAGAGTCACCTACCTAGCAAAACTGAGTATAAAACTTCAAGGGAATAAATGGCCATTCAATGATATAGAGGACTTTCAAGCATTCATATTGAAAAGACCAGAATGGTATAGAAAATTTGACTTTCAAACACAAAAATCAAGAGAAGCTTGAAAAGGTAAACAGGAAATAGAAAACATAAAAGACTTTCTAAAGCTGAACTGTTTACATTCCTATGTGGAAAGAAAATGTTTATAACTCTCAAGATTTTTCTCAGGATTTGGGTAGGTGGAGGGATTGTACATACCCACACACTCATACACAAACACACACATATATAGACAGAGAGTACAGGTTGTGTTGAATCAGAAGAGATGATATCCACAAAAAAAAAGATATAAAATAAAAATTAAGGGATGAGGGAGGAAAATTGAGAGGAGAAAGGAGAAATGGAATGGGGCAGGCTATAATTCATAAAAGAGATAAAGAATAAACTTGTTCAATGGAGGAGAAAAGGGAGAAGGGGAGAGGGGAAAAGTGAAGCTACTCTCTCCACATATGGCTTAAGGAGGGAATAATATGCTCACTAAATTTGGTATGGAAATCTATCTTATACTACAGGAAAGTAGGGGAGGAGGTGACAAGTGGGGTGAGGAGAATGATAGAAGGGAGGGCAAATAGGAGAAGGGAGTAACTAGAAATAAACACTTTTGGGAAGGGACAAGGTCAAATGAGGAAATAAAAAAGATAAGGTGGGATAGAGTAGGATAGAGGACAATATAGTTAGTATCACACAACATGATTACTATGGAAGTCTTTTGCAAAACGACACATATATAGTCTATTTTGAATTGCTTGCCTTCTCGGTGGGGATGGGTAGGGAGGGAGGGAAAGAAGGTAGAATGCAAAGTATTCTTTCTCTATAATGAAACAAATGTTGAGAATTATTATTGCATATAACGGGAAAATAAGAAACACAGGTAATGGGGTATAGAAATTTATCTTGCCCTACAAGAAAAGAGAGAAGATGGAGATAAGGGAAGGGTGGGGTATGATGGAAGGGAGGGTACATTGAGGGAAGGGGTAATCAGAATGCAAGGTATTTTGGGGTGAAAAAGGGGAGAGATGGGGAGAAAAATTGGACATGTTACAAAGTGATATAAAAGCAATTCATATTTAAAAAACTGACTGAATTAATTACTGAGACTAAATCAGAGACATCTTTAGTTTGGGGAAATCAGTCTAAGCCTCCTAGAGGCAGGTAACTTTGGGTAAAATTTGTCATTGATGGAAAAATTAAGGTTTTAATGGTAAATTTAATTTTATGATTGTTATTTAAGCAGGAACTAGAACGGGTATAGAAAGGCATGTAAGCCACTTAAGACTTGCCTCAAAAAATGTTCCTTAGTCAATGTGAAATCATAGTCATATTTGAAACCTGGTTATTGGAACTTGCTATTTTAATATTCTATGGAACTATTAACTGACTGTTCTTCTAAGTCTAACTCCAGATATGGATAGCCTTCCATCCATCATCCATCATCCAATCCATGATGCCAGTAAGCCTGCGAGATGTGGTATGAACTACATAAGGTGATCTCATGGGAAGGGTGGGAGAGCGGCTGTTCATTCTGGGCTGCGGTAGGATTCTCTTGACTCAATTTCCCCACTGACACCTGGCAGACCATTAAGCCTGACTGAATGCAAGTTGACAATCTACTACTGCCTGGAACTGACATGAAGTTGAGGGGATATTGTTTCCCTGAAATGTCCCTACTCTTAGTGGCAATTTCCTATAATCAAAAGGTTTGTAAGCTTAATACCAGATCTATTAAATTTTAGATTGTTGGTAGGGGAACATTCAAGGTCAAGTCCAAAATTAAGCTCTTAAGCTTAGGATTTTAGACCAACAACAATAAGTTAGGATCCTTTAATTCTTAGTAATAGTGTGGAGACAATTAGGTCAAGGGCTTATACTGTGTCTCAGTTGGTTAATATTAAAAAAAAATCCATTTGTGATCTGTATTGTAAATGCTTTAAAATAAATATCACCTGACCAAAAGCTGGAATTGTGTTATGTGATATCAACTGTGGTAAAATGAAAACAAATTAAAATTAAAAAATTAAAATAAATAAGCCAAAGGAAATATTAATCTTTCTAAGCCTGTTTCCTTATCTGCAAAATGAGGATAATGATGGAACACGCCTCCCATGGTGTTGTGAGGATCAAATGAGATCATATTTGTAAAGCCTTTTACAAACCGTAAAGTGCCAAAGAAATGATGGAGATTATTGTTGTGATGCTGTTACCGCTGTTGAAAAGTTAATAACTACAATGTCTGACATTGTGGGGTCTTCTAAACCCAGAGTTATTATGAGCTTTACATTCTCTCTCTCTCTCTCTCTCTCTCTCTCTCTCTCTCTCTCTATATATATATATATATATATAAAATATATATATATATAATATATATGATATATATTATATATATACACACACACATATATATACATATATATGTGTGTGTGTACGTGTGTGTATTTATGTATCTATAGACAGGTAGAAAGATCAATGTCTATATCTATCTCTCCATCATTTCTCTCTCTCTCTCTCCCATACACACGGAGAGAAAATCCAGATTTCTGAAAGTACATACCAAAAAGTGATTGAACAAAATATAGAAGAGAGTGCTTTCTACACCAAAAAGCTGCGTTATGTAAAATATACACTACACTTTTTCTCTGTGCCTTTGATTAGTGTCCTCCCCCTCTTGAAATACCTTCCTTCTTTCCTTTCGTCTTTTGAATCCATACTCATATTTTAAAGCTCAAATACTACTCTGTCTATAAAGCTTTTCCTGATACCTCTGCGGAGTAATGAACTTTCTCCATAGAATTTCTATCAGTCCTTGTTTTATATCTTTCTCTATAATGAATCTATCATCTAATCTTGGGTATTATACCTACTTATCTTCTTATCCTTTCCCCCTTATTCTCCCTAGTTTATAACCACCAAGAATTTTCTAAATCCCTTCTCTGAGCTTCTTAACTCTCCAAGGTCTCCACAGTGCTATATACATAGTAGGTATTTGAAAATTTTGCGGTATCTATTGTAAACTGAAGGGCTATACAAAGTAAGGGACTAATATGATTATGAGTGAAAAAGTCATCCATATGTTATTGATTCATACCAAAGATTTATGCTCATTGTATTGCTATTACAGGTCTATGTAGGTCATCAAAGCCCATCACCCTTGGAACCTACATCTTAGGACAAAGGTCTAGCCAACTCTGAACAGGCATATGGCCATTTTGCACAGATGGGCTCATGTGTTACTAGCCAAGAAATGATTTACTCAATGTGCACCAGGTGTTGGCAATGAGAGTGGTGTCCTCTGCCAAAAATTTTGATAGAGTTGTCTAAGTGTAGGTCACATGTATTTGTTTGAGGATTGGCATACAACTTCAGTTATCTACGTTTTAAATTTATTGACTATCAATAAATCAATCTGGCTTACCTGACTCTGATAGCTATATGAATCTATAGTGCCCAATGACAGCTACAGCTGATCATTCTGTTCAGTCCATGGGTTGACATTATTGATTTGAAATTCAACTTTGGGATGGGTTTTGGAACCATTGCTCCTTGAAATAGGTTGTCTACTTATTTAATGAGCAAGATTCTTTCCACATTTCATGCTGGTTGTGTGGGAACTAACTTATAAAGCTTATTCCTGAGAGTTTATTGTTAAATTTTTAATGTGAGCATTTATGCCTCAGAAATCAAAAAACCCTACAAACCAGAGCTTAATTTATTGTTTTGTTGGTTCTCTAGACTTAAGAAAGAGATGGAGAAAATATTAACAATCCAGATTAAAATTTAAAGTGTTGGGGCTTTTGGAGAAAAGGTTGTTAAAAACTGACTAGCACACCTTTGCCCAAAATCCACTGAATCATGCAAAATTCACAATTCATAAGACCATAAATTTAGGGCTGAAAGAAATCACTGAGGTAATTTTAGTCATATTTTTCATGTTAGAGCTCAGAAAATCAAGGCCCAAAGAGGTTCTGTGACTTGCCCAGGGGCATAGAGGTGGAAAGTGATAGAGTTAGGATTTGAACCCAGGTCCTCTGACTTTAAATTCAACATTCTTTCCACTGTACCCCTATAGGACTTCAAAGTTTATCTAGTCTCATCTGTACTCTACCACATTCCAAGAAAGTATTAGTATAAACTCTGCTTACAGATATATAGTAATGGGGAATTCATCGCCTCATGAGTAAGCCTTATTTCTTTGGCAGTTTTTGCTAGCTAACTCTTCAAATTATTGAGAATTCATGTTGGTCATGTGCAAGGTGAAGCAAAGTAGAATCTTTTACTGTTTTTGTTTTACTAAAAGTGCCTTTGAATAATATGATCAAGGAGGATCTTTCCCACCTATTTTAGGCCTGGGAAAGTTTGTAGGAAGGTTCACACCTTTTGTAATGAGGCACTGGTTCTCAAGGAATGTGATGTCCTCTGGCTCTAAAAAAAGTGTATAAAGACTCTGAGGCATGGTTTTACTTTGGGGCTTGCTGACTGGAAGTGTTTGTTTGGCCAGACAATGACTCTGGGAAGCAGTTAAGGAGCCCCTGGCTTTGAAAACTCAGATGTCGGTTCTTCCCTCTCTGGTAACTATGGTCAGACAGTTGGATCTGTCTGTTCAATTATGAGGTATATGTTGATTATAGTCAGGCAGAGGAAGCCATGCCTGTCAATCTTTGATTTCTCTGTATTTTCTTTGAAGTTCAGAGTGTTGACTCCCCTAAAATAGGTGAATGATATATGTGCTTGATTAAAGTGATTGTTAACCCCTCAAAAGTTGCCTTTCCTTTTATGAATGCAGATCTAAGAACCTGTGATAGCAGGCTCCCATATGTATGTTGGAGTGCATCATGGAATAATGATTTCATTAAATTTGTTGGTTATAAGCTATGATATAATCAAATCAAAGACTAGAAGCTTAGTTATATCCCCACAAGTTTAAAAGAAAACTTTGGAAATCAAACTATAACTATCTTGATTTTAAATCAACTGCTCTAATTAGGAGGCTGTAGTGATCAGAACTGTACTTGCAAGCAAGTAAATATAAAATAAAAGAATCAGAAATGGTAGATAAATGATGAACCCAACCTCTGTTAAGCAATCGACAGACAAGCATTTACTAGTAATACACTAAATTCAGCATATTTGGTATAGAGAAATTTAAAAACACAACTGTTCCTACTCTGATGTCAAAGTCAATTAAACTGATCATTTGCAAAGAAACAAGGATTTATAATATTATCTTTTCCCTCTATTTCCCCAAAGAAATTCCACCAGGCAGAAGAAAATTACTCTGTAGATTATCATTTGAAATTCTAGAATGGGGAAATTCAAAGATGCTACGTGGACAAACCAACTTCATTTTCCTAGACCTGATTTCTCTCAATTGTACAGTAAGGAAGATAGACTAGGTGATTTGTGAAATCTCTTTCAACTCTAAATTTCTCTTCCTTTGTCAACACAATCCGTTGGGCTTTGGTTTTGAAAAGAATATGTAAAGTTTGATAAGCTTTAGATAGTCTGCATAGAAAAACAATAATCCTGTAATGTAGTAAACCTCTCTCAGACAATTTTCCAGACAATACAAAGGATGATGCAAAACCAGGACTTTTAAGAAATACACAATTAGGGAGATCAAATTATGGCAAGTATGCTTTGGAATACTATTGTACTCCAATAAATGATAACAACCACAGTGTCAAAGGAACTTGGGACAACTTATATGAACCAATGAAATGTGAAATGAGCAAAACCAGGAAAGCAATGTATATAATACAACAGCATAGTAAATACAAACAACTTTGAAAGACTTAAAATCTCCAATTAATGCCATGACCAACCATCGTTTCAGAGGACTCATGAAAATAATGTAACACCCACCTCCTGATGTAAAGGCTGTTAACTCAAGATATAGGTGGAGATGAATATTTTTTGGACAAAGTCAATGAAGGAATTAATTTTGCTTGATGAAGCACATTTTTCAGTTGAGGAGAAGAAGATTTGTTTGCATTAATTGAAAAAATTGAACTTAATATAAGAAAATTCAGTTTGCTTAGTGCCCATAGCTGTTCCTCCTCTTAATGGTAAAGGAGTTTAGATATTATAACACATTTTGCAACTCATGGTTATGCAGCAAAGTTTGTTACATAAATACTCAGGAAATCTGGACCCAGGACTTGCCTCCTCCTCTTCTGAGTAGGGGTTGCAGGCTCAGGCTCAAGAATGAACTGAAATCTTTATAGCTGGTCATTTTTCTTTCAATGTCCTTTTGTCAGAGACTTACTACTGCTTGGCTCAGCTAGTACACTGTAAAGTAGAGAGACTGGAGTCATTGGCAGGTGTCTCTCTGACCTTTTCTGGGGCCTGAAAGGCACGTCATATCAACTCTGTCCCTCTTATTTCAATGGTATTGTACATGTCACTTCCCTCTGGCTACCACATCTTGTCACTTATGCTTGACAGTCTTCTCTTGCTCCCTTTCTATGTCATCAAAGTCCCACTTCTCATTCATCAAGGAAAGGGACAGACACAATAAAAGGCTACTATGCAAAATTAAAGAAAGAGATTCTAAATATATTTAATATAATAACTCACACCTGCTGTCCCTAGGGCTACTTCTCCAACTGATAAATTGTGTTCCAAGCATCACAAATACCAGTTGTTCCTTTCAGTGTTCTATGGATAACACTGAGGGTTTGTGGTTTCAAGAGCTAGTGGATTTTAAGAAATGTTTGGGACTTTAGGGTTAATTAGGGTAGGAGTGAAACCATATGATAATACGAGAATGATTTTATGTACAATCTGAAAACCTTTAAATTGAAAGAAAACTTAATGTGGAGATATGTTTGTATGTGAACTTAATGTAAGTGTGTGCAGGGGTAAGCATGTGTGTTACCAAGCTAGGTTAGTGGGAATTAAGTAGGAATCAAGGACAGGATCTCACTTTCAAGCAATAGAATAACTCTGCACCTCATTTAAGGTAGAAGAATTGAGTAACCAATGTCTACCAATAAGGTGAGTCTTATGCAGATGACTTGTGAGCCCAGGGTTAAAATAATAGCATTGGTCTCTTTAAGATGCAACCATAGCTTATTTTGAAACAATGAAGATTGGATCAACTAGGAGACTGTCATTTTCCTCATTTGGAAAAATGGCTTAAACAACTTTTCTAGAGCAAATTATACTGCATTTTTTTGGAAACTCATGTAGTTTCATAGGAAGATATATGGCAAAAGACCATTGCAAAGGGTAGAGGCAACCTTTTAAGCCTTAGAAGTCGGTGCAATTAATAGGACTGACTTTCTCATCATGAGGGTTAAAGGAAAAAGAGAAAACAATATAGGGTTACATGAAAGACAGAAGAATTAAAGATTCTAAGAGAAACATCTTTATGGCATGAAAGGAGAAAAACTTATGACCCAGGAGAGGCATAATATTCTATAGTAAGACTTGTTAGCACAATGCTGATAATTAGGTTGACCTCTAAAAAGAAGTGTAGTATATTCCTTAGGCAAAAGACGAGCACCAAGGTGTTTGATTCATTATATATATATATATATATATATATATATATATATATGTATATATATATATGTACATATATAGATAGATAGATATGTATATGATACCAATATGTATGTGTATGTTTATATATAATACATGCTTTTGGTGTATATATACATATATACACATATCCATGCACACCAAAAATACACATCTGTATGTAAACACATAAATCCATAAAATGGATTTGGGGAATATAGCGAGGCATTTAAACAAAGAGAATATATATGTGCATGTGTGTGTGTGTGCATACACACATACCAGATAGATCTATAACCACTGGAAGCAAATGTGTAAAAATGCTTATAAAAAGTGTATATATCTCTAATTCTTAAACAAATTGAATATATGTATGTATACAAATGTGTGTGTATATGTATACAACATAGATACAGAGAGATATACAGATTGATCAATCAATAACCACAGGAAGTTAATATAAAAATGTTTATAAAAAGTGTATATTTCTCCATTCCTTAAACAAATAGAATATATATATATATATATATGTGTACACAAATATATATATGAATGTATATATATACACATATATACATGTGTGTATGTTTTTGTACACACACAAATAGACAGAAAGAACCACAGGAAGGATATATATTTAAATGCTTATAAAAGTGTACATTTCTCCAGTCCTGACTTTTTCATGTGAATGTAGAAAGTGAGGGCCTATTGCCCTTCTTAGAGTGCTTCTGGCTACTGAGAAGAAAGACTTGCTACTTACGATAAAAGTTCCTTAGGCTTAGTCTCCTTTCCAAAGTTCTCTATAATGCTAGTGAGACACAGAACTGGCTTATACTAACATTTCAATCTTGACCCTCTAGGGAAAGGAATTTCAAACTTTCAAAAATGGAGATATTTGTCAGGGTTGGAGGGTATTGAAAATGGTACAGTGAATAAGTGTCACACATAAAATCTCAAAATCTTTTTATATTTTTACATGACCATAGACAGTCATAGTCTTATTTTTTTGTGTTCAAAAGTATTTAGCATATCATTGTTGGAATGAATACTGTCACATAATTAGAAATGAGAACACCCAGGTAACTTTTTGCATAGTTATCTTTTTTTCCCAACAAAACTGACTATTAACTATGCACAACAATCAATATTAACTATGCACAAATTTTTCCTTCTCAGTATCAATTGCTGAAGGGTCAGAATCCTTGTTATTTATTGATATTTTTGAAAAATATTTTAAAGACATAATTTTGATAGAGAAACATTCTTGGCACCACGGGAAGAGGCCAAAGTGAAAGATTTCTTATGGAGTGGGGATGTCAGCTCTCCCCCATTAAAAAAAACAACACAGTAACAGTGAAAAACTTTCCAAATGCAGAAGATTCATCAACAGTAAGAATAGAAAAAGAACCAACCAAGTGATTTTTATAGAAAAACAGCAGCAACAGTTGAAAACCAGATTACCAGCACAATACTTTGAGTGCTCCCCCACATACCTCTCTTATCTTTGACACTGATACCATGACCACACAACTATAAAAATTTTAGGCAGGCATGCCACTTTTGGAGCTAATCACTTGGCATTTTCCCAGGGGAATCTCCACTACCATCAGTAAGGCAAAGAAATTGGATCCATTCCAAAGCTAAAGAATCAGAAAGGGCTGGTTGTGGAACACCAGATTCCAAAAGACAAGACACTAGAAGGACAAAAGAAAGGCAATACTAATTGGAATGAATGATACAGGATGAAAAGGAAAGGTAGTAGAAGAAGTGGGGGAAGGGTAAAAAAAAGAGGTAAAGGCTTCTGAGAATACCACTCTACATACTATTTCTAGGAAGTCTCTCCTTTAGTCAGTTTGGAACCATTCCTCATGACTAACACAGAGAATCAAGAATGTCAGACATAAAGAACAGGATTCCACCCAGAAGAATGAAACCATGAAGATGGAGAATAGTCCCAAAGACAGTCTTCACTCAGTTTCCAAACAGTACTAGTAGAAATGGCCATACATGTCAAACAAAACTTCTTTACTTCTGGGGATGGGGAGAAAGAGGATCATCATCAAGGCTCCAGGAAGGCCACCACTATGCTGAGTCTTCAGAAAAGAAAGGACTGGGGGTCCGAATATTTTCAGCAAGGATACCATGGAAGTCAGCAGAATGACTGAGAGAGAAAAATTGACTGAGAGCAAATTCGGTGAAGACCTTTGAAACAGAAGAAAGAGTCAAAATCTTTTGAGATGATGAAAATAGTGCAACCAAGTCTTCAAATACTGAAACAACAATTAAGCACCTCTGAGATATTCAGAGACATTTAGAAGAGCAATAGAGAATTCAATAAAACGGTCAAAGAAAAAGTGAATAGAAATTAGATTATATAAGAAGGTAATCAACAAGTCTAACCAGAAACAAGAGAATTTAGAACAAAAGACACAGAATCTGCATAATGGCAGATTCTATAAAGAAGAAAGTAAAAGAATTGGAAAGCAAAAATGCAACAGAAGGAAAAATAAGAGAATAATTTTTTTAAAAAGACTGAAAGAAATCATGAGAGTTTCACATAGTCACAATAATGAATTTGAAGATAAGATGCAAAAACATATTCGAAGAATTACACGTATATTAGAGAGGAAAAGTCAGGAAAATGAAAATTTCCAATTCCATGATATCAAAAAGAAAATTATTGTGAAATATTGGAAAGTGACAAATTCAAATTAAAAGAATACACAAAACACTAACAGAAGTAAACTGAAAGCTTAAATCATTTGAATCAAGTTTCAGAATTACATCAAAAATTCTGCAGGAAGCAAAGGAAAAATCCCTTCACATTCAAAGAAAAAAAAACAATGAGAAGTAACATAGGATTAATCTGTGCTTTAAAAAACCTCAAATGCAAATTGGAATATGATATTCCTTAACCAAAAAAAAGGAATGTGATGACAGTCATATATTAAATATCCTCAAGGAAAGCTAAGCACTTTACAGATTTTCTCTCATTTAATCCTTAACAACAGCCCTGTGAGAAAGGTCCTATTTTTATCCCCATAAGGAAATGATATGAGTTCGGTAATATTTATGTTTGGATTTTCTATTTTAAAGTCATATTATTTTCTGAAAGGAAGCAAACAGGTGCTGATTAGGTTGAAGAATCAAAGGACTAAAAAATATAAAAGAGAAAATCAAGATAAATAAATGTGGATAAATTGATTTAATGTTTCTGAAAAAATCAGTACCTCAGTAATAGATAAATATAAGTGGAAGAATAATAAAAAGGAATGAATTTGATGGGAAGAAAATGAATGATGAGTGGGAGGGAATGGTGAGGAGATACAATGTAATGAAAAAATATGAGACTGTTATTACTTTAGAATGGGAGTAATAGACATGCAATTGTAAAAATGATAACCCTAAACATGATTGAATCTTGCTTAATCAAGAAAAATAGGAATGGATCAGAAAACAAACCTCAATAATTTATTATAGACAAGAAACATTTAAACCATACAGATATACGTTGAATGAAAATGATGAGATGGCACCAACTTTTGTGCTTCAGGAGACTCTTAAAAGTAGAATTTGCAATTTTGATCTCAGATAAAGCAACAGAAAAATTTTAAGTTGAGGGAAAAGAGACTATATTATGCATGAAGAAATAATTTAAAAATGACCATGTATATCTGTACGTATGCAAGAATGGTACATGTACATATATACCAAACAGTAAAGATGTGCTGTTTTTAAAAGAAAAGTAAGGTAAAATGCAAAAAGACAATAATAGTAACACAGGAATAAGAAGACAACTTTAATATTCTTTTCTTTGGATTAGACAAGTCAAATGAACAAAAATATTAATAAAGAAATATATGTGACCAAACTAATTGTTGGGGGAAAAATACAAACTAATTTAGACTGTTCTATGGAAAGTTTCTGAATAGAAACAGTAAAGAATATGTATATTTCTTATCATTCTATAGCACTTTTATAAAAACTTATCATGAGCTAGGACATAAAGGAATAAAAAAATAAGTTCATAAAAATAAATATAGAAATACTTCTTTTACAGAACTTTATAAAAAAAATTTGTACTATGCCTGTGAAATATTTGGAATATTTGGTAGCAGGAACTCCTGATGAAGAAACACTCCTTAATATTGTGGATTGATACCTACTCTATTGTGTTAAGAATTGCTTGTGTGTACTGAGAGGCTATATGACTTGCCCAGGGTAAAAACAGTTTGCCTATGCCAGAGGAAGACTGACCCCAGGTATTTCTGATTCTATGGCTGTCTCCCTATCCAGTAAGCATCACTAACTCCTTCTAGAGTTTTGCAACTATATAGTTAAGTAGAAATAAAATTATTAGAGATTTTTTTTTGAAATGAGCAAAAGACAGAGCCCTGAATAAATAACAATCTACTGAATAATTGCTAGGTCAAAGAACAAGTCATAGAAAAATGAATAATTATGTTTGAGATATCAATAAGATAATGTATTCAAAATTTTGCAATTCAACTAAGGCAATTATTGGGGGTAAATTAATCTTTTTGAAAATATAACAATAAAATAGAAAAATGCATCAATGAATTAATCATGTAATTAAAATGGATGAATAGTGCTGCACTTGGGGTCAGGAAGATGCATCTTCCTCAGTTCAAATATGGCCTCAGAAACTTACTAGCTGTGTGACCCTGGATAAGACAATTAACACCATTTGCCTCAGTTTCCTCATCTATAAAATGAATTGGAGAAGGAAATGATAAACCACTCCAGTACATTGCCAAGAAAACCTCAAATGGGGTCACGAAGACTTAGACATGACTGAAAACAACTAAACAATGACAACAAAGAAAATAAATGATTTTGCAACACTAGAACCATTAAAGTATAGTGTAACATATATGTCTAAGCCCATTTTTCCCCATACTGCTTTTTACTTTTCCCAGTTCTTAAAAGAAAAACCCCAGGAACTTTAATCTTAAATAAACTAATAACTTCTTAATTTGCTTAAAAGATTAATCTTTCAAAAGGATATTGAAACAAGAGGAGGAAATTCTATTGGAGAACTGATTTTCACCAACAAGAAGGATTGGTTACAAGGGTATAAATAATGGCAGGAAGTAGCCATTCTATTTTTTAGAATTTTTGATAGAGGAGAAGATAGCATTCTGACATGTACATTAGATATTAACAAAGCAGGCTTCAAAGAATTCAAAAGGTAGGAAAGAGCATTTTGAATACATGAGGTATTTATTAGGTATTTAAATATGAAACATTGTGCTAAACTGAAAAGTAAGACAGTCTATTTTCAAGGAGTCCACATTATTTGGCATGCCAGTGTATACATCATTAACTTCCTTTTAAAAGAATACCCTTGTGGCCAATGAGACACTTAATAAATGCTTAATGACTGACATACTGACCCTGGTAGGGGCTCTCACCACATCTTTCCTGATCTTTTGCAACTGCCTGTTTATCTCACCAAATCAAGTTTTTGCCATTTGGACCTACCAAAGTGACCTTCCTAAAACACTTGTCTGACCATGTCATCCTCTATAAATAAATTAATCAATAAATTAGCTTGTTACCTATTACTTCCAAGATAAAGATTAAAATGCTCTGTTTGGCTTTTAAAGGTTCTTACAATCTGGCCCCTTTCTATCTGTCCAGTGTGATTGCACTTTATTCCCTCTAACTACCCTAGCCATATTGGCTTTCTTACTGTGCTCGACACACAACACTCCATCTATAAAGTTGGGCCTTTCCACTACTACTTGTGCTTCATTGCCTAGAATGTTTTCCTTCCTCACCTCTACTTTCTGGCTTCCTTGGTGGCATCAGGGTTGACTCAGGCACCTTTTGCAAGAAGCCTTTCCTGCCTCTCCCCACTCTACAGCTCCTTCCCTCTTATATGACTTACCATTTACACTACATAAATTTTGTATATACATCTTTGTTTGCATGTTATCTCCTTCTTTGGAACATGAATTCCTGTAAAATAGGGACAATATTGAAGATGACAGAGTAGAAGGAGGGACCTACAAAAGATGTCCCCCCAAACCCTTCAACAATCTGTAAAATACAACTGTAAACAAATTCTACAGCAGCAGAAGACACAAAATGACAGAATGAATCAAATTTCCAGCACAAGACAATCTGGAACGTCTACAGGAATGGTCTATCACACCAGACTGGGAGCATAATGTAGTTCAGCATGGGTTATGGCAAAGAAGGAGCTGGAGCAAGCCTTAGGGGAATGAATCAATGGCAGGGAGTGCAGTTTCCAGACTTCTTAACTCACAAATGCCAAAGACAACTTTGAAGGTCAGTGGTAAGGGTCTCTCACCTGGTTGAGAAATGGTCTTACCAAAGCCCAACCCTGGGCCTAGTCCCAGTGCTGCAGCAGCCACTGCTGAAGCAGAGGCTACTTCTTGAGCCCTCCACTTAACAAAGAACTCAAAAGGCAAGTTATTGACTAGGGAAATGAGCAAATGAAGGAAAAGAAATAGACTATAGATTCTTACTTTCTTGGTGAAGACGCATTTTCTTACTTCACTGGTGCCAAGCAAGATCAAAACATATAACCAGAAGAAGACAACAAAGTCAAAGCTCCTGCATCCAAAGGCTCCTCCAAAAATATGAAATGGTCTCAGGCCATGGAAGAACTCAAAATAGATTTTGAAAATCAAGTAAGAGAAGTAAAGCAAAAATTGGAAAGAAGTTAGAGTGATAGAAGAAAATCATGAAAAACAAGTCAACAGCTTGCTAAAGGAAACTCCCCCAAAATGCTGAAGAAAATAATACATTTAAAATTAGACTAACCCAAATGGCAAAAGAGGTCCAAAAAAACCAATGAGGAGAAGAATGCCTTAAAAAGGAGATGAGTCAAATGAAAAAAGATGTCCAAAAACTCACTGAAGAAAATAATTCCTTCAAAATTAGAATGGAGCAAATGTAACCTAATAACTTTATGAGAAATCAAGAAATTATAAAACAAAATCAAAAGAATGAAAAAATAGAAGACAATGTGAAGTATCTCACTGAAAAAACAACTGACCTGGAAAATGGATAAAGGAGACATAATTTAAAAATTATTGAACTACCTGAAAGCCATGATGAAGAAAAGCCCAGACATCATCTTTCAAGAAATTATCAAGGAAAACTATCCTGATATTGTAGAACCTGAGGGCAAAATAGAAATGGAAAGAATCCAACCATCACATCCTGAAAGAGATCTCAAAAGGAAAACTCCTAGGAATAGCCAAATTCCAGAGTTCCCAGGTCAAGGAATATGATATTCCAGAGATTGGATTAAAACCAAGAATCACCTACCCAGCAAAACAGAGTGTAATACTTCAGGTGGAAAAATGGAATTTCAATGAAATAGAGGATTTCCAAACATTCTTACTGAAAAGATAAGGCTGAATAGAAAATTTGGCTTTCAAATATAAGAATCAAGAGAAACATGAAAAAGTAAAGAGGAAAGAGAAACCATAAGGGACTTATTAAAGTTGAACTGTTTACATTCCTACATGGAAAAATGATATTTGCAACTTATGAGATTTTTCTCAATATTAGGATAGTTGGAGGAAATATATATATATATATATATATATATTCCTTCAATCCTATATATTACATCATATATATGTATATATATACATATACATATACACATATATATGTACATGCACACATGTGTATTTAAAAAGAGAGATGCTTTAATGGCAAGTAAAATAGGATCTTTTGCTGTTTTTGTTTAGTATAATCAAGAAATATAATGCTTCTCTTTGAATGTGATTAAGGAGGATCTTTCCCACTCACTGTCAGGCCTGGGAAAATTTGTAGGAAGGTCCAAGCCTTTTGTTAACGAGGCACTGTTTCTCAAGGGATGTGATGCCTTCTGGCTGTAAAAAGTGTATAAAGACTCTGAGGTGTGGTTTTAATTTGGAGTTTACTCACTGGAAGTGTTTGGCCAGATGAGGACTCTGGGAAGCTGCTAAAGGAGATCCCTGGCTTTGAAAACACAGATATGGGTGCTTCCCTCTCTAGTGACTATGGTGAGACATTTGGGGTCCAACTCTCTGTTGAACTTAGGCAGAGGAAAGCATGTCTGTTGATCTTTCTCTGTATTTTCCTTGAAGTTCAGGGTGCTGACTCCCCTGAACTAGGTGAATGACATATGTGCTTCGTTAAAGGAACGATCCATGTGCTTGATTAAAGTAACTGTTAACCCACTGAAAGTTGCCTTTCCTTTTATGAATGCAAATCTAAGAACCTGTGATAGTAGGTCCCCCTGTATATACTGGGGTGCTTACTGATACAGAGAGAGAGAAAGAGTGAGCACAGTGTGAGCTGAATATGAAGGAATGATGTCTAAAAAAGAAAAGTGTTAAGAGGAATGCACTAGGAGAAAGAGAAAAGGAGTTGTAGAATGTAGTAAATCATCTCACATAAAAGAGACAAGGGAGAGCTTTTACAATAGAAGGGAAGAAGGGAAAGGTGAGAAGGAATAAGTGAGCCTTCCTTTCATTGGATGTGGCTTAAGGAGGAAATAACATACACACTCAATTGCTTATGGAAGTTTATCTTCCCCTACAGGAAAGCAGGGGGGAAGGGAATAAGAGAGCAGGAATAATAGAATGGACAGCAGATTGAGGTAAGGGGTAATTGGAAGCAAATATTTTGGTAGAGGGATAGGTCAAAGGAGAATACAGAATAAATAGAGGATGGGACAGGATAGAGGGAAATAAAGTCAGTCTTTCACAACATGACTGTTATGTAAGTGTTTTGCATGACTATACATGTATAACCTATATCAAACTGCTTGCCTTCTAAATGAGGGTAGGAAGGGGAGGGGGGAAGGGAGAGAATGTGGAACTCAAACCTTTAAAAATTAATGTTAAAAGTTGTTTTTACATGCACTGGGAAATAAGTTACTTAGGCAATGGGATATAGAAATCTATCTTGCCCTACAGGAAAATAGATGGGAAGTAGATGGGGGGAGCAGGTGATAGAAGGGAGGACAGATTAGAAGAAAGGATAATCAAAATACGCACTGACCTGGGGTGGGGGTAGGAGGTATTGGGGAAAAAATTTGAAATTCAAAATTTTGTGGAAGTTAATGGAAATTGAAAATAAATTTTAAAAAAAGAAAAAAAAATTTCTGTGGAAAAAAAGATGGGGACCACATTTTGGGCTTTTTTTATATCACTAGTCTTAAGCATGGTTCCTGGCATAGAGTAAGCACTTAATGAAAACTTTTTGATTGTCCTTGTTCAATATTTCCTTTTATCTCCTCAAGTCATTAACATTTATTTGATTCATTCTAATTTTTAAGGAGTCTGTTATTAGAGTAAGGTTTTGTAGATCTTGTGTTAAGCCATTAATTCTTGTCCCATCTCTCTCTTTTATAGTAATAATTTCATTTATATAATTTTTAGCTCTTTAAAATATTCATATTTTTCCCAGGAATTTTAATTGATTAATTTATATTTAGTGCCAATTATTATTGTAATTATGATTATTATAATTAAAGGTGTTTATAGCTAATACATAATTTCTACAGAGAGAACCACCCAAACTAGTCCAGACAGGAATTAAGGAAATTAAGAGACCTAATATAGTTATCTTTACAATATATTGTTCTCAGAAGGTAAAAATAAATAAATAAAGTTCTGAACAGATTACAAGGATTAAAATATAAGGAAGAAGAAATTTTTAAAAATAAAGATGAAGATTGTATAAGCCTCCAAATCTGAACTCAATGTATACCACTTATACTAGAGGCATTGGCATCATGAGGTAAGTTTTATGACAGATGTGGGTAAGAAATCAGTCAATGACACAATATTAGTAATCCATCTGTTCATCGCAATAGTTTCTGGCAACCTCAGTTATTACCTTAATGATATGGTACTGGAAGAAAGAAAAAAACAGAGTCATGAAAGTGGCTTAGCATCTCCCAAATGTACTCAACATGGTTTCAAATCAATTTGAATTTATAGCTATCTTGAGTTCTCTATAATAACCTCATTCCACAAATACTAAATTTTGAATACTTATTTTTAAAAAGGGCAGAATCAATATGCATTCAAAATAACCAGGCGTTCTATTTACATGCCATGCTGATAGTAGAATAAAATAGATTTCTTGTACCATTAGGAACCTGAAATTCATGGCTGTGATACATTTTTAGATGTCTGTAAGGAATTTTTTTTAAGATACCTTACACTTAAGTAAGGTTCCCTAAGAAAAAAAAAATGAAGTTCAGTTGAAAAGAGAACAAAGAGAAATGAGACTTAACTGAACTAAGATCTCAAAGGAGACTTTTCTTTGATAATTGTAGAGGAAGAAATAAAGAAAAATTGGGAAGTTCACCATGGAAGTATGAAGGATTTGCCAGGATGTGCTCTTGGTAATTCAGAAGGCAAAGAGCTCACAATGGCACAGTTATTTCTGAGATGAGGCAGGGAAGATATAAAGGCTTGCACACAAACATGCACTTGGAAACTATCTACATGAATACTCAGAGCAAATGCAGGGTAAGAATTTTACAAAGCAGCTAAGTGCTTTAATATACAAGTACAGAGTAGGAACTCACACAAAGCCTGAAGATTAATGACCTTACACAGCAACTACAAAAGGCTGAGACTTCCAGGGTCATTCTAAGTTTACTTTCATCAATCTTATTTGTGTGAATATATAAAAGTCTTCCTGCCTCACTTCTCACATTAAAATAAATTGGAGTAAAAACAGAACCGTGCCAATGAGACTTCAAAATTATGTCCTGTTGTCTGCCCAACACACAAAAAGCACAATAGCCTTGACTTCCATGAAGGAACTAGTTTTTGTAGAGCTGGTTATCTCTGTCATCTGAGAAACAAAAGAAGGGTTCTTCACTTAAGAAAGATAAAAAAAAAAGTGATTTTAGGAGGAAAATTTTAAAGAATCTTTACAAGAAGCACTAATTTGAAGGCTCTTTAAAAGGTTTTGAAACACCCAGGAAGAAACTGAAAATGAAAGTCATGGGAAGGATAGGAAAGAGGCTAAGATGCCAAGGTGGCTTAGCCCAGCCCCAAGGCTACTGCCGCAATAGAGCGATTAGGAGAACCTTGGTCCAAGCTATAAAAATAAGAAGTATTCATATTTATATGGAATTTCCATGCAATTTCAAACATTAATACATTTGGAAGTATATTTTTACTGATGAGGATAGTAATAATGAAAAATTGCATTTATATAATACTTTAAAGTTTGCAAAGTTATATATATACATTTATATACATACATGACTATATACACATTTTATATGTATATGCGTGTATACATACATACATATACACACATGTGCATATATACCTAAATATATACATACATATATTTACATATATACATACATGTGTATGTATATATATGAAACTCCCTGTGAGGTACCTCCCTCTACTAATGCAGATCCAATGAATGTTCTGCAACTTTTTTGTTTTAGGAAGTTTCTTGGGGATGAAGACTATGGGATTAAACGATTTATAGAGAGACAAAGTCACTATTTAGCAACAAGACTATAGATCCTCCAGACACTCAGACCAATGCTTCAACCATACATTTCTCTCTCCCTTACTTGTACCTCTTTTCCAAATGTCTCTCCCATTTTCTTCTTCTTTTCCCAAATTCAGAGCCCACAACATGACTCCATATTTACACAAAAGTCCCTAGGTATCCTGGAGTTTTCTTCAATGAACAGCAATTTTATCACTGTAGGTACCTGAGGTCATGCTAGAGAAGTTTCATCAAGGGCAGCCTAATACTATCATGTATACATTTATATAACCATATAATTTTTAAGTATATATACACTCTTGTACATGCATATATATATGTATATCAGAAAAAATAATTCATCTAAACATTTATTGAGCTTATTAACATTATTCTATCTTATGGAGGATGGATTAGAGTAGGGAGAGGAAAGAGGCATGACAACTTTTTGAGACCCATTGCAATAAGCTATGGAGGTAGTAATGAATAATTGTCATGGAGGGTTAAGAGAAGGAACAGAGAGAAGAAAGGATAGAGATGAGATGTTGTGGAGTTGTAATGGACAAGGTCTGGTGATTATAATAAAGTCAACAATACAATAACAATGTTTTGCAACCATTCATTCTTGATCACCATTAATCATGCTACAATGTAAAGAATCTTAACTCTGTAGTCAGAGGACCTAAGTTCAAATCCTGCCTCCCTTGATCTGTTTCCTCATCTATAAATTGAGGTAGTTGAGATGGCCTCTGAAATCCCTTGATCAAGAAGCATGATACTATGATGCACATCATCCCATCATCCCAGTAGCATATATCTATCAAGTAAGCAAAACTGACCACCTTGTATTAGGCTTTTAAATGGCAATACATTTTAGTTTTTAGTTTCTCAGTTGACCATTTGTGCTCCCTCTGGCCATCTTTGGGACTTTCCCAGCATCACTTTGAATACTCAACCACCTCTTGGGCATCTGCCTCTTCTAAATATCTGTGGAACTCTTCATTTGTCATACAATCATGCAAGAAGATTCAGCATATCATTTTCTTTTTCATGTTGGGTGACTACAAGTTTCAGGTTTTCACTCCTTGTTGGGAATCAACATATATACTTCCAGGCTATACATTGAAGTTGGACATTTACAGCTCATTTTCTTGGACATTTCACCATCACTGCTATGATGATATCATTTAAACTAATATAGGCTGCTCTGCACATTTATACTGTTCCCACTGGACATTTAATATTGGTACCTTCCTCTATTCAGGTTATTAGAAGATTAGAGTTCTTGACCATTGTAAATATATCGAATAATATTTCAATCTATAAGTCATCTATTCAGGTGTACCATGCCTGGAGACCATGTTCATTAGGCATGCCTGTCATTTTCCTCATTTCTACCTTCAATTCATCACTTCCTTCAAAGCCCAGATCCAGCCTGATCTCATATAAGGCTGTTATTGATCCTCCCCAGCTTTTGGGCCTCTTCCTTATTTTTTAAAATTACTTTGTTTTCAGTTTTCAACAATCACTTCCATAAGCTTTAAATTTTCTCCCCCTCCCCAAAATGACATGCACTCTTATATGGGTTTTACATAAACATTCTTATTAAATACCTTTTCACATTAGTCATGTTGCATAGAGGAATTAAAATGAATGAGAGAAACCATGAAAAAAACCAAAACAAACCATACAAAAAAGAAAATAGTCTGCTTCTTTTTGCATTCCAATTCCATAGTTCCTTGGATGTGGATGGCATTTTGACTCGAGTCCTTCGGGAATATTTTAGGTCCTTGCCTTACTGTGAAGGGCTAAGTCCTCCCACATTTGTGGCTGTTACTGTACATGTGGGACTTTCTCCCATTTTTATGATCTCTTTGGGATACAATTCTAGAAGCTATATTGCTGGGTCAAAAGGTATGCACATTTTTGTAGACCTTTAGACATAGTTCCAAATTGCTCTCCAGAATGGTTGGATCAGCTCACAGCTCCACCAACAATGAATTAGTGTTCCAACTCTCCCACATCTTCTCCAACATTTATCTTCTTCCTGTTCTGTCACGTTAGCCAGTCTGATAGGTATGATGTGGTACCTCAGAGTTGTTTTGATTTGCATCTCCCTAATCGTGATTTGGAGCATTTTTTCGTATAGATATGATATAGATATAGCTATAGATAGCTTTAATTTCTTTCTCTGAAAATTACCTGTTTGTATCCTTTGACCATTTATCAATTGGGGAATGACTTGTCTTCTTGTACATTTGACTCAGTTCCCTATATATTTTAGAAAGCTTTTATCACAGACACTAGTTGTAAAAATTCTTTCCCAGTTTTCTGCTTCTCTCCTAATCTTGGTTGCATTGGGTTTGTTTGTACAAAACCTTTTCAATTTAATGTAATCAGAATTATCCATTTTGCCCTTCATAATGTTCTCTATCTCTTGTTTGGTCATAAATTTCTCCATTATCCATAAATTTGAAAAATAAACTTGCTCCCCTAATTTGTTTATAGTATCAGTCTTTATATCTAGATCATGTACTCATTCGGATTTTACTCTTGGGTATGGTGTCAGGCATTGATATATGCCCAGTTTCTGCCACACTATTATCCAGTTTTCCCAGTGGTTTTTGTTAAACAGTGAATTCTTATTCCAGAAGCTGGGGTCCTTGGGTAAATCAAACAGTAGGCTGCTATATTCATTGACTACTGTGTCTTGAGTACCTAGCCTATTCTATGCCTCTATTTCTTAGCCAGTATTAAGTGTTTTTGATGATTGCTGCTTTATAATACAATCTGAGATCTGGTAGGGCTAGGCCACCTTCTGTAGCATTTCTTTTCATCAATTCCCTTGATATTCTGGACCTTTTGCTCTTCCAGATAAATTTTGAATTTTTTTTCTAGCTCTAGAAAATAATTTTCTGGTAGTTTGATTGGCATGGCACTGAAAAAGTTAATTAATTTAGGTAGAATTGTTATTTTTATGATTTCTTTTATATTTTTTAATATTATATTAGCTCAGCCTACCCATGAGCACCTGATGTTTTTCCACTTACTTAGATCTGACTTTATTTGTGCCAACTGTTTTTTAATTGTGTTTATATAGTCCTTGAATTTGTTTTGGCAGGTAGACTCCCAAATATTTTATAATATCTACCATAATTTTAAACAGGATTTTTCTTTCTATCTCTTGCTGTTGGGCTTTTTTAGTAATATATAGAAATGCAGATGATTTATGTGGATTTATTTTTTAACCTGCCACTTTGCCAAAGTTGTTTATTATTTCAAGTGCTTTTTACTTGATTCTCTAGGATTCTGTAAGTATATTATCATATCATCTGCAAAGAGTAATAACTTAACTTCTTTGCCTATTCTAATTTCTTCAATTTCTATGCCTCTTTCTGATTTTGTATTATGTATATGTGTATTTGTATGTGTATAGATAGATATGTGTGTATATATGTATGTGTGTGAATATATGTATGCATGTATACACACATATCAGCTACTCCTTGTGAATGCCTGATTCTTTAAATCATATATAAATTTCTTAACAACATGTACTGCTTCATTGTCTTTCTTCAGTATGCTGTATATGATAGGTACATGGTAAATACTTGTTCCTTGATAGTCTAATTTTTTGGGGATTCATTTTTAAGTTGATGAGTTTTGCTACATTTTCAGCTGTTGCCATCTTAAATTGCAAATTAGGGATAGCTTTGTGAGACAAAGTTAATTATCCACAAAAAAAAAGAAAAGAAAAGAAAGAGCACTGAACTTGTAGTCAGACAATATGGGTTCCCATTCCAGCTCAACCATTATTAGCTAAGTGACATTAGCCAAGTCACTTTTCTTCTCTGGGACTTGTATTCTTCATCTGCGAAATGAGGAGTTTGAGCCAGATCATGTCTAACATCCTTCTAACTCTACTGTGATATTGTGAGATTCTATTAAAGTAATTTATAATATGAAAATAATAACATATTTGTATAGCTATTTACAAAGTACTCTTAATGGGTCTTTCAGTTGATCTCTAGAACAAAGGGTAGTCTAATTGTAACGTCATTCCAAATTTTTATGCATATCTGTGATTTCACTAGATAGAACTCCTAGTGTATAAATTCCTTTCACAGATGGATATTAGCAATGCATCCATAATGCATAATTCTAGAGTATTACCTGAAATCATGAGAAGTAACCTATATAGTCACAAAACCATTGTGTGCCAGAGATGAGGCATAAACTGACATCTTTAAAATCCCAAGTCAGCCCTTACTGCTCTATTCCATTTTTAACAAATGAAAAAAAAATGAAGAGGTCCACAGGTTAAAGGACTTGTTCAAATTAGTAAGACGCAGTTCCAAAGTTTAAAATCAATCTTCTGACTTCCAAGACATGTTATATTATACTACATTGCCTTCAAATCATAAAGCCAAAGAAAAGAAAGGCATTTAAGACATTATTTGGTTTATATATAAAGTAGAAAGGTGACCAAGTAGATAGAGTTTTGGACCTAGTCAGAAAGATCAGAGTTTAAATCTGGCCGTAGATATTTACTAACTGTATGACCCTAGGCAAGTCAATTACCCCATTTGCCTTTATTTCCTCATCTCCAAAGTAAGCTTGGAAAAGAAATAGCAAATTGTTCCAGTATCTTTGTTGAGAAAACCCCAAACGGGGTCACAAAGAGCCCAAGAAGACTGAAACCACTAAATAATAAACTGTACATAAGGATTCCTATTATTATTATTATGCATACTAAGGGACTTTGTATTTTTTAATCATTTATTTATTTGTATATTTTTGTTACTGAATGCTGCTGAGATATAGAGTGGAGTTAGGCAAGAGTTTTTTTGGGGTGATAAAATAATTTTCTATTCTTGTCAACTGCCTATATCATCATTTATAGGAACTATTTAAATTGCTCCATCATTCAAGCCCACAACAGCTCTCCACACTTCATGTAATTATAGGAAGTAATAGCTTCCCACTTCACAGAGAAGCTTGAGATCATCCAACATGTGTTACCTCAGCTTCCTGGCTTCATTCCTCCAAACCTCTCAGCTTTAGCACCCACTTTTCTTACTTTTCATTAAGCCTTTAGTTTGCATTCCCTCCCACCTATTCCAACCACTGCTTTAGAAATTTCAAACATTTTCAATGTGACATTTTTCTTCTAAACTATAAATAGCCAGGTTACCCTGCAGGTAGTTCTTTATTGTTCACTGAGTAAAATTCCGAATTCTTTTCCTGGTATTCAAGGGCTTCTGCTACTTGGCAACGACTCTTTCTTTTTAAGCATATTAACTATGATGTAACTTTCTTTACCTCTCCAGCTCTTGAGTTAGAGTGCTGTCTGGTTTCTGAAGACTTCAGTGTACAAAAATTTCCCATCTTTGTGACTTTGCTTAGGCTATTTATTAAGCCTACAATGCCCTCTCTGTCACTCTTTTATGCATCCTGTGGAGCCAGATGAAAAGCTCCCTCTTCCAAGGAAACCTTGAGTGATTCCCAGATGTTCTCCAAAGACCTTACACAGGGCTTTGAAACCCTCTAATGCATTATAACAGCATTCTAACAGTCAAGAAATCAATAAATAGATACTGTGTTTACTGTATACAAGATACATAGTAAGTGTATTGGGGACAAATGCAAAAGTGAAGATATCTTCCAAAAAAGAATTACATTCTAATGATGGTGACTGCTAGATTGTAAGCAACGTGAGGTCAAAAAATGTGCCTTATGTAAATCTGTATCTATCCAGCACTATTTCAATATTCTGTACATTATAGGTACTTAATATGTTTAATAAATCAAATTTTGAAGGTTTTTTCATTCTTTACCTTAAAATGTACCACCCTTTGGAGCTGTGAGCTGATCCAACCATTCTGGAGAACAATTTGGAACTATGACCAAAGGGCTATAGAAATGTGCATACCCTTTGACCCAGCAATACCACTTCTAGGGCTGTATCCCAAATAGATCATAAAAATAGGAAAAGAATTCACATGTACAAAAATATTTAGAGCAGCTCTTTTTGTGGTGGTCAAGCAATGGAAATCGAGGGGATGTCCATCAGCTGGGGAATGGCTGAACAAGTTGTGGTCTATGAATGTAATGGAATACTATTGTGGTATAAGAAATAAAAAATAGGCAGACTTCAGAAAAACCTGGAAAAACTTATATGAACTGATGCTGAATGAAGTGAGCAGAACCAGGAGAACATTATACATAGTATCAACTAGATGTGCTAGGACTACTTTTGATAGACTAAGTCCTTCACAACAAAGTAAGGACTTAAAACATTACCAAAAGACTCATGATGCAAAATGCCACTCATATCCACAGAAAGAACTATGGAGTTGGAATGCAGAATGAAATAGACTATTTTCTCCTTTTTATGTTATGTTTTGTTTTATTTTTTCTCATGGTTTCTCCTATTCATTTTAACTCCTATCAGTTTAACTGCAACATGACTAACGTGAAAATGTGTTTAATAGGAATGCATGTGTAGAACGGATATAAGATTGTATGCCATCTTGGGGAGTGTAAAAGCAAGCACCCTGACATACACAGGGGGCCTGTCATCACAGGTTCTTTGATCTGCTTTTCTAAAAGGAAAGGCAACTTTCTAGGGGCTAGCAATCACTTTAATCAAACACATGTATCATTCACTTAGTTCAAGGGGAAAAAGTCAGCACAATGAACTTAAGAAAAAATACAGAGAAATCAAAATCAACAGTCATGCTTCCAACAGTCTGACATAAACAACACATAAATCATAAATCCACAGACAGATTCAATTGACCACTACATGCATACATAGTTACCAGAGAGGGAATCACCAACATCTGGATTTTCAAAGCCATAGGCATGCTTAGCAGCTTCCCAGAGTTTCATCTGGCACACAAATCTTCTTCCAAAACTTGACTCTTCAAAAGTTGTCTTTCCTTTTAGAAAAACAGACCAAAGCCCCTGTGATAGAAGGCCCCCCATGTATGTCTGGATGCGTGCTTTTACAGGGAGGGAGGGGGAGAAAATTTGGAACTTATGGAAGTGATTGTTGAAAACTGAAAACAAATAAACTAATGAATTTGGAGGAAAAAAAAAAGAAGGAATTGGATGATGCAAGACAAAGAGCACCAAGATAGGAATCGAGTGATTTGGCTCTTGTCTTAGCTTGACTGCTTAATAACTTCAACCCTACTCAACTGAGCTGAGCCTTAGTTTCTGTATCTGTATACTGGAGATAATAATGTCTGTCTTGCTCAATAGGACTAGTGCAGGGGTTAAATGACATGATGTACATGAAAGTGTTTGGAAAACTATAAAACAGTATATAAATGTGAGGTATAGTTATTATTGGTCTTTTACTAGCAAAATAATCTAAGCAAACAATTGAATATATAAATATCAGGCTTTCACCACCACCAAAAAAAAGTACTACCTTTTCATTTTTTTGAGCTCAATAAAACAAAGCTCAGAGAGGTCATATCATGAATAATACCATTTAGCTACTTAAGCAACAAAGTTAACATCCAGAACTCGTGACTGATTCTGGTGTATGTATCATAAATGCCTTTCTTGAACATTTAGATGACAAAGGAATGACTATCTGGGGAGTGGTCAGTGGTGGTGGGAGAGAGGGGGATTATAACAATTCATTTATTTTATTCCATTCATTCATTTAGTTACTAACTTTTCACTTAATACATTAAAACTATGATACATGAAAGAAGCACCAAACCTAAACATCCAATAGGAACATTATTTTTTCAATTAAAGAAAAAAATGTACTGATCGTGTAATGTGAGTTTTCATATTTTAGGCATAATGGAGATGCAGTTTATACTCTTGGTCACTTAGACTGTATCTGGATTGGAACCTCTCATCAGGTATGTGGTATGGTTGTGATATATGATGACACAAGGAGAAGTCAGGAGACAGATGAGCTCTATACCCATCTCAGCTTTGCCTGGGTTAACTGTGGTCAGGTCACCTAACTCCCCTGGGCTATACTATCTCAGCTGTGAGAAAAGGGTATTTGATTTCTAAGGTCCCTTCTAGCTCTCAGTCTATGGGCCAATCAATGACTATGGAACCCATGGTTTTTATTTTGAAAGTTCAAATATTGTGCCAATGATAGAGCTAAAACAATCAAACATAATAAACTAAGAAACCAATGAAGCTCAAAGAGCAATTTTGTTGTTGATGATGTTGTTTCAGTTGTGCTTCATTCTCCATAATCCCATTTGGGTTTTGGTAAAATTAGAGTGGTTTGCAATTTACTTTACCATATCATTTTACACATGAGGAAACTGAGGCAAAGAGGGTTAAGTAAGTATCTTGCCTAGGATCATCTAGCTAGTAAGTGTCTGAAGCTGGATTTGAACTCAGGCTCTCCTGATCAAGGGCCTGTGCTCTGTCCTCTGTCCTCTGTGATATTTAGCTACCCAGATAGTGATCATAATTGCACTTAATTCTACACACACACGTTCTACAGAGGATGTTAGTAGAGGAGAGAATATAAATAAATTTTAGATTTTTAGAGTCACTTTTTTTTCTAGTCCCCAGTAAAAACATGATTTAAAGGAAGAAGTTGTACTTAACTGCTGTTTGAATTTAAAGCCAAGTTCTCCCTAAGAAACATAGTTTTAGACTAGGTCAGTCCTGTTATACTTAAACAAGACTGGCCTGGTCTAATAACATATTTAATTTATTTTCATTTGGTCACTCAATGAGGACATTTATTTACTGTACAAAGAAGTTTTAAAAGACTAAGAGGCCTGAAATTTCAGAATATAATTTATCTTTAATCAGAAACGGAATGGAATATAATCAAATTATTATTAATCTTTGAGGCCTACTACAAACCTTAACAAGTAGAAATAGTGATTTGTATACCAAATCATTGATTTATAATAATTGTCTTTCTTAAAGCACACACACGTACATTCTTGAGCGTATTTGTGAAACATGTTTAGTTACTTATTTCTCACTAGGAAAAACAAGTCAGCTAAAGTACATCATTTAGTACATCAGTACTAACCCCATTACTTCTTATTGTCCAGCTCTGCACTCTATTTAAAATAATAGCAATAAAATTAGCTAGCATTCATTTACTGTTTTAAGTTTTGCAAGTACTTTACATATCCTATATTCATTGATCCTCACAAGAAGCCTAAGAGGTAGATGATGTTATTATACCCACTTTAAAGATGAGAAAATTAAGGCAAACATAGCAGATGTGGTTTAGATTCCATGTCCAGGGTCACACAGTTGGTCACTCTCTGAGGCAGGATTTGAACTCAAACTTTCCTGACTCCAAACAGAACACTTTGTGAATAGTGCCCCACAGATTTTTTTAAGAACATACCAGGATAAAAGATAGACTATCTGGTCAAGAGAAATAATATGGACAACTGGATGCAGCTAGAGCTTCAGAATATTTTTATTAAGGAACCAGAGAATGGGGTGCATATGCTTTATAGAGTATTCTTTCTCATTCTGCTAGATGGCACATCTTAGGTAAAAAAAGTGAAAAGTCTGTTTCAAATATATTAATTACTTAATTAATGATCACATTTTTAAACCAGTAGGAAAGATTATTAAATTGAAAATAACTTCCAAAAACTCAAAATTCAAAATAATCTCTAAAGAAGACATATATGGTGAGTGTACTAAAGTGTATTAGTTTATAAAATTACCTGAAATGAACCATTGTGTTGTTTCGATTTTGTTCCTCATCCATCCAATTGATACAAATTCCGAAAGGTCTTAAATTCAAAATTATGAACATTTATATTTTTTTCATTTTGGCAACTGTTTCTTTTCTCAGAACTTCTGGTCTAAAATATTTTTGTACCTATTTCTAGTTTTCCTTTAAAAATCTCAGAATAATCACATTATGATTCTTAAGATGTTATATGTGGTCCTTAGGGATAATGGATTTTTTAAAAAAATCTCTAAACTCTTTAATCTTTCTTTTTTCTTCTAAAGTCTCTTCCAGCTACAATGCACGGTGTCTGCCTCATTAGACTGTGAGTTCCTCAAGAGCAGGAACTGCATTTTACCTTTCTTTGTATCAAGCAAACAGTAGGCACTTAATAAACATTTGTTGGATGATTATAATGGGAAAAGGTAACCATATCAACAGCTTCCTGGTATTGTTTTTGGAAAAACCACAGCATGGTGCTACACTCTACTCTGTAGCTGCAAATTCTGCTATTGTCTCTATAATAAGGATGAAGATGATGATGAAGATAGCATTTATATAAGACTTACTGTACATGAGGCACTGTAAAGTATCTTTCAGGTAAGAGAACTTTAGTTTCTAAAGCTTGGGATTTCTCAGGGGCAGCTCATTTCAAAGTTAAATGCTCCAGTTTCTGAATGAAATAACACTGCCAGTAATTCCTTTACCAGCAGATGCAATAGTTTTTGGTGACCATCACTCACGTGGTACAAACCTGACACCAGGCCTTGTATGGACCTGTGGTCAGTGCACAGCACAAAGGGACTGTTTGGGTCTATAGAAGCCAAAATTGGTAGACATATGAGGAATTTGTCCAAATTCTTAAAGTCTGTTCATAATTCTTTTCTCAGAAGGTTCTACATGCCTGCCACATAATAGGTGCTAAATAAATAAATGTTTATTGACTGAGTGATTGTTGGGTCAGGACTAGATTGTTCTTTCTTAACTGTCTCCAACTGGTTCTTCCCAGCCATCTACATTGTTGAGTGATATAGTAATGATAATATAATACTTCATAAATTTTAAATAGCAGCTGCCAAGTTTTTGTAAAATTCTGGAAACTTCTTTGGAGGTGGCCAAGTGCCAAGCACTTCTGCATTCTCAATCACTGTTCACTTCATGCTAAGACACTTTGTGATCATGAACTTGAGAGAAAATTTCTAAGACTGTCACTAATCAATTGATAGCATCAGACCAGCATATCTAACACTTGTATCACTTTTTCTAATGTTACTCTAAGGCAGTGATTCTTATCCTTGGGACTGTAAACTTGCTATTTTTTTCAGCATTTTCACAATTGTATTTCAATATAATTGGTTTCCACTATCGTCTTTTTTATTGTATGCATTTTAAAACATTCTAAAAGGGTTCCATGACTCCTGCTCTAAGGTCTTTCCAAAGACAATGAATTCACTCAGATTCACCAATACCTCTGGGTAGTAAAATTCTCCAACCATCTTTTCCATGATCACTGAAAATTAGTTAATGATTGAAGACTAATTTATTTTTCTATCATGGTGGCCTGACACTATCCATCGAATAGGTCCAACATGAGGCAAACACTATCTAGCAAAAAGTTACTCTTTTACTTGGATCATTATGTACTTATTTACTTTACTTTCTGTGATTAATGTCCAAGAGTCTACACTCACTTGACTCTTCTTGGTCATCTTTTGTACTACCACTACCAGTACAGAACGTAAAGTTTGAGTCTCTGTGATGATATTATTGCTAAGAATTCCTTCAGGTAGTTTCTGAGACTTTCCATTTCTGATAGGGCAAACCTGAGATCATTTCTGAAAAGGGTGGAAGCCATTAAGATGAATTCTAAACTGGATTTAACCAGTATCCCATACTAAAGTAAGAATATAGCAGTTTCCACACTCTGAGTTTCATCCTGTAATGATCATTTCATTCACCAGGCACTAGAGAGCTACCAAAGTTAATTCTGAACACACTCAAGTTAGAGGATTCAATCTTCTTGTGATGCTCTCTCTTATTCTTTTTTTAGTTTTTTTTTGGGGGGGTGTAGAATGGGGTGGGGGTAAGCTTCCACTTAGAAATTGTGGGAGTTCAAGGTATACAGACATTATGTCCCAGCTCACTGGGAACAAGACTTTGCCACTACCTTTAATAGATCAGAGTTGGTACCAATCAAAGCTGACATATCAGAGACATTTTCTGAAAAAAATAAATGAGGGTTCATATGCTCTCCACTCTTCAGGCTTAGAAATGTCCCTATTTCTTTTCTTGGCACATAAAGAGCCCTGGAAGAAAAACAACCTGCTTAAAAAAATGCTTTTTGAGGAAAACAAATTTTCCTTCTTATCTTAAAAAAAAACACACAACTGTTTTAGTGACCAAACAGGCTAAATAACTCTCAACATAGCTGAGAATTTGACAAGGTCGCTGGAGTATTAAAAGAAACTGAGATAATACAGTTCTCTTCTCCATCCTGGGGAGGAAAGTTATAAGGTCTGGCACTGAGCCTGGAAAAGTTAGCTAACAATTGTGTGAAGTTACTGTTTTTGGCTATAACAAATAACTATATGCCAAAATGAATGTTTATTTCTCTTATATTTTATGTATGACTGTTTATATGAGATGAGTATGTTTTCTAATAAAATTGGAGTTAGATAAGAAATAACAGCTTTTCAGTAAGAAGCTTCCCTGAACTGGCTGACTGGGATTAGATGTTTTACTTGAGCAGTTATGATCTTTCACTGTTTTCCTCCCATCATCTTGGTCTGACCAGTTGTGAAAGAAAAAGTAATAAAAAGGAGAAAGAAAAATGACCCCTGACACACTCTTCTCTATTGAAAGACAGACAGACAGATAAATAGGTGGTAATTGTTCAGTTGTGTCCAACTGTATGTAATCCCATGCACATTGTCCATGGGGTTTTCTTAGCAAAAAATACTAAAGCGCATTGCTATTTACTTTTCCTGTATGTTCTCATTTTATAAATGAGGAACTGAAGTAAATATGGATTAAGCAACTTGCCCAGGGTCACAGTAGTATGTATCTGAGGTCAGATTTGAATTCAAATCTTCCTGTTGCTATACTTGGCACTCTATCCACTGCATCATCCATCTAGCTTCTCTCTCTCTCTCTCTCTCTCTCTCTCTCTCTCTCTCTCTCTCTCTCTCTCTCTCTCTCTCTCTCTCTCCCCCTCCCTCCCTCCCTTTGTAAATATAAATGTCATACATGTAAATATATATGTGCATTATGCAAATGTATTTCTCTCTCATCTATGTTAACTCCATATATTTATCTCTCTGTATACACACACACATATATATTATATATATATATATATATATTATATATATATATATAATTTTCCTATCTCTCTATCTCTCTCTTGAGATTTGTGAAAAAAATGAAGAAAAGTCAAAATCCATGACTCAGAAACCAGGCATGATATTCTCAAACATTAACTTGGGTGAGTTTAGTGCAAATTACAGTGGGAACAAAACTGAGCACTTATATGACTAAATTATTCACTGGAATTCATGGTAAAGTTTCTATGGATGTATTTCATCTCATATTGTTAAATGGAGAATTGAGATTTTTAAAGAATTTAGTCATTTTTATCCTTTTTATGGAGAGTTCTTTCCCCTTCTCTTTCTCATCCTCTATCTCTTCAAACATGTGAATTATGAGTTGTAGAATCTAAAACCTTCTTCTTACTTTACCTGCTCCCAATATGATACACATGTATACAAGTCTTAAATATACTTCCTATTCTGAGAATTGAACTGAAAGAATGAAGAAGACTTTTTTTATTGCTTTGCTTTAGTTCAGAAAACTGTGATTATTATATGATTTATTATCAGAGGCTGCTTCAATTAACTGCTTCATATGAATAATGACCTAATAGATTTCATTCTCTTTTTGCCCAATGACTCCTCTTATGTGATCCAGGTTTAGTATTGAACCTGAAGTCAGAAAGACCTGTGGTCAAATCTGGCCTCCAAAACTAAAAAAACTGTGTGTGACCTTGTGCAAGTCACTTAACTTCCATCTACCTCAGTTTCCTCATCTATAAAACTGGAATGATAGCCTCGGGTGGTTGTGAGGATCAAATAAAATTTGTAAAGTGTATTTGTAAAGTGCATTACAAAACTTAAACAATATATGAATTCTACTTATTATTTCTTAGATCTACACTTATTTGTAAAGATATATTTGGTAGAATGTAAATTGTTAAGTATAAACTGCCAAAATGTACTGTTGCTAAAACTCTATTACTCAAAATTCATGAGATTTGGAATACATCTAAAATATCCATGTGAATTTCCCTTGAAGAGTGCCTACAATGTCTTTCCTTTAGGCAATGATACTATATTTTAGTTGTAAACTGGAAAAGAATTTAGAATCGTATGATTTTGGTATGCTTAAGCTATGTCGGAAAGTAAGCATTCTTCTGAAACACATCAGGTTGCATATGTGTGGATCCAATTTAAATGTAAAAATTATATACATACATAAATATAAATGTATATATACACATATATTTTCCCCCCAAGCTATTCAAAAATGCGGCTCCTGTAACAACCAACAAACCAGGAAAATTTAGAACTTTGGCATTATATGCAAGTCCTTTTTGAATTGAACCATGTCACAGCAGGGAAAATTTTAAATAGTACTCAGAAGCAACAGTATGGTAGAGTAGATATTTTCACCAGTCCATACTAACTCTCAAAAAAAAAAAAACCCAAAAAAAACCCAAAACCCTAAAAGAGTAATTATGCACCAGAGGTTAAGTAATTATAGCCAAAGCCACAGGACAAGAAAGAAAGCCGTTCCAGTAAGGTAACAACCTTATTAATTTATAGGAGAAAATGTTAATTCATAAAATCCCTCAACACCTCTCCTTTAACCTGGTCTCCAAAAGCCTTGTCTTTGAGACACATGAAGCAATTTTCTTGCTCCTAAACGGACTTCTGGATCCCACGCTTCCCCTCCTTCTATTGTTCCACTTTAATGAGCAGTGGACATCGACTTTACCTAGCCTCTGAAGGACAAGAGGATGTATATGGGATAAAACAGGGCTTTCCTCCACCTGGGCTGGCTCCTAGGGTAGCAAATCCTAAGGCAACAAAAACTCTGCATAGAACTACTATTCTATTTCCAAATCATCAAAAGTGCCTAATGCTGCTTCAGCCCCATCAGAGAAAGAGAACAGAAACTAAAGCTGGCTGTGTGTGCATGGCCATACCTGGCCCAAAGGAAAGGGCAATGGAATTCATTAGGAATCAGTCCTGTCTCCCTAGAAGCTTCTTGGGATAGTAAGAAGTAAATTCTCCATTGTGAAAGGAAACTGGGAAAAGCTTGCTGTTTAACCCTTTAGGACACCCTAAAAATCACAAGGAGGTTAGTGGTGGGGGAAGAAAGTCAGCAACAGAGAACTATAAAAAGAATGTAGTCTGAAAGATTTCAAGAAGAAGAAAATTCCATAAAGCCAAAGGTTGGCCCTGGCCAACTCATTCATTCATTCATTCATTCATTCATTCATTCATTCATTCATTCATTCATTCATTCAATAAACATGTATTAAGTGCCTACTATATGCCAGGTACCTATCATTGTAGGCCTAGTCAGAGATTGCTTACTGGTCCATTTTATGGATATGACACTATTGTTATATGAAGTACTGAACAAAACACTTTGAATGAATGTTAACTAGTTTACCTGCACCTATTATATATCTTAAAATCTCTAAACTAATTCAGGAAATTTCATTTAACTCAGAAGTTCAAGTCATGAACAAACAATGCCACCATTATTCCCTTGATTTGCCAAGTATGCTTATGCAAAATGACTACTGGTACACAGAAATAAGCCTATAGGAAATTTACTGAGTCACATTTTATGCAATTTAACCAATGTCTTGAGAAAAAGTTTTCCTTTCTATGAGATTAAGCCTCCTACATTTACAAGGTCAGATATAGAGAGACCAAGCTCTCTCTTCTCCCTATCACACCCCCCAAAACACATACACAAACGCACGTGCACACACACGCATGCACACACACACACCCATACCCACACCCACACCAACCCCCCCAACACACACACACACTTTACCAACCAATCACAGTGCTTGGAGATCCCAAAGTATAACACTGAAAATTGAAATGAAAGATGAAACCTTACACTCCCAAAAATCACTATCTTAGAACCTCTAAAAAATGAAGAAAACATCACTGGCATATATTAAAGAAGGTCACCTTTCCTATATGAAAGGAAAAGGAAAAGAAGACATGTTCTTTGCAGTACCTCCATGAGCTGATCTGGCACTATACTCCATCACTTTAGACAGCTAATAGGGAAACACATAAAGATGGAAACTTGAAGATTTGTAGAAATCCCCATATTCAGCTAACTCAAGGTCTTAGTCAGCTACACTTCATTAAATTTCATTCATCTTCACAAGTTTGTTGCATGGGCTCTTTTTTCCTTTCCTAGTATGGACACTGATTTACCATAATGATATTCATTTAGAACAGCATTTACTGCTAAATGGTAGGGAAATACTGATGGAAGAGTTTGGTCACCTCTTCATTTCATTCATCAATGAAGACTGAAAAATCATTAATTCATAACTCTCCTGAGAGGAACTTTAAGTACAATCACAGAAATATAACATATCAACTTTAAATAGACAACCATGAAAGCTATATAGCATCAAATTGGATGATTAGCATAAAATTAATCCTGTAATGGGACAGGGTAATTTAATTCAGAAATGTATCTCTAGTAGCAAAGACAAAACAAAATAAAAGGGAAAGGACAAGATTTTCTCAAAAAAAAATCAGAAAACATTCTACAAAAGTTAAAATTCCAGGAAAATTTGTAGAATTCCAAGGACATTTCCATGCTTCCCTTAAAGAAACTAAAAAAAATCCACAGCTACTATGTGTTAAACCACATTCTATTGCTCAAGTACCTGATACGCTTCTATAATAAGATTCACGTATTGTCAATTACATGTTCATCCCCAATGGGTGTGAACCCAATGTGATATTCTGAGGTTATGCCAAGCCCTGGGTGGTTGCCAGAGCCACGGATGCCACTTTCCTTTTCTCCCCTCTTTTGTGGTTAACCATACTGGTCTCAGTAAGTCTAAATGTTTAGTGTGTGTGGATTGATCCAATTAGACCCCTCGTTCTTACCCACTAGAAAATCTTTTATCTTTCCTTCCCTGCTGTGTTTTCATGGCAGTACACAAAAATGATAGTATAAGTATATACAATGTGTATTTTTTAAAATAACCATAGGAGAAAAGGAATAAACATAAAAACATTTAATCCTTTAAATAGTTGGTGCCTTTGCAGACCAGGCAGCCCAAACCATGTTTGTTTGGTCGGCAGACAGGTCACAGCATAAAGAACAAAATTATGTTGCTAACAAACAAACTTCCGTCTTGTCTACAGGCAAGCCCTACCAAACCTAGAAGCTCACAGGAACACATTTCAGGTATATCAATTTAGTTTCTTTAAGAACACCAACCTGGATCAAACACTGATACCTCCTGGGGTCAATCTCATCACTGCTCACTGGTCCACTCTGCTCTGGCTCTGCTTCTAGCCTCAATATCAATCATTCTCCTCTAAGCCTACTTCTGCCACCAGGCACAACCTCTCCATCATATTCTTAACACTGCAAGTAGTAGCATGTCAAAAGACCAAACAGAGTCATGCCAATGGCTATTTTGTCATCTTCTCACAACGTCCTACATGATTTCTCTCCAACAGATAAATTGGGTCTCTCCTGCCCCTTCCCTAACTTCCTCCTTCTACAAGTAGAGCTACAGCCATGTGAAGAGAATAAGCAATATGTTACAAAACAGTAATCAAAATGCAGTTTATCAGGAAGATGACATTTTTCCTAAAATTACATTAAGCAATTATATTTGCAGTAAGCATTTATTAAATATGTCAGGAACTGTGCAAAGCCTGTGGGATACAATGACAGAAAATACAATTTCTGCTCTCAAGGAGTTTATGTTCTACTGGAATTCTTCAAATAGCCTCGTCTTCTACTTATGAATGATGAAATGTTGACCTACAGTAAGATTTTTTATTGTGGTACCTGGTAGTGATTATCTTACAGGGTTATTGTGACAAAAATACACTGCAAGGCTTGAAGCATTATATAAATATGAGTTATTTTTATTGTATAAGACCATCTCTAAGAAAAATCTTTCTATAAAATATAATAAATAAACATCTGTCTCAAGCGACTGAGGTGACATTCTTCCTGTAGGTTATTATGAAACAATTAATACAATTCCATGTGCCCTAAACATTAGCATGGCAGCCAGCATAACAGAGAGACACAAGAAGAGTCAGCTTTAGACAAGCTATTTCAAAGAACACACACGTACACACACACACACACACACACACATATTCACACACCAATAATAACAAGAAAATCCTCAGTCTGAACTGTGTTCCCATGAGTATAGTTTCTAGGACTGAAATTATCCCAGTCAATCTTTTAAAACAGTAGAATCCAACTGTTCACATTCATCATCAAGTGTTTCCTGTACTGAACCAACCCCCTTAGTAGGGCATTAATTTTCCCATGGTAATCAAATTTGACTGCTTGTGCTAACAAGTCACCAAATGGTCTCAGTGGAGGAGGGTACCGCAAATACTGCTCAACACCAATTCCAGGGGTGGCTGCTGTGCTCCTCTGAGAAAGAAGCACTGTGGGAGATTACAGGGTACCTGCTTTTCCCTTCAATCATAGTAACCCGCAGTTGGCCTAAGAACAATGATCAACATCTCAGGAGGGAAAATATGTTTTAAAGGTAATTGCAAATAGAAAATCAGTACAACAATAGCAGCTAACAGTCAAAAGGGTAAAAATCAACTCTCTATTCCTCTTCAAGGTCCTGTTAAAGCTTCAGCATAATTTTCAACAGAAATGGCATTTGTAAGCTAATGACTGGGAGCTCTATTCTTCCTTCAGACAACTAGCTCTCTTACATTGCAGAAACCCCTCAGGGGCTCACCTTTCTTTTCTTCATTCACTAACTTTTCAGGCTTATCCAACTCATTCAATAAATTAAAACGATTCAAGGGAAATTAATTGTCTGCTGGATGCAGAACACTCTACTAGGCACTAAGGGAGATACAATGTTTAGCTATAGCACAGGATCATAGACTAAGAGCTGTGAGGGATCTCAAAAGCCATCTATCTGGCCAATCCTCATTCTTTTATAAAATGATCTAAAGAGGTTATTTGCCCAAGGTCAATGTTGTTCAGTCATTTGAGTTGTGTCCAATTCTTCATGATCTGATTTGGAGTTTTCTTGGCAAAGATACTTGAGGGGTTTACCTTTTCTTTCTCCAGCTCATTTCACAGATTAGGAAACCAAGGCAGAGCTAAGTGACTGACCCAGGGTTATATAGCTGGTAAGTGTGTGAGGCCAGATTTCAACTCAGGAAGATGCCACCCAGAAGATCATTAACTCAAATCTGGCAGGCACCCCAACTATCACATAGCACAAATAGCTAATTTTACAAATGATGACATGGAGCCCCGAAGGGGCAAGGTGATTAGTCTGAGGTCACTGAGGCAATATCAGTCTCGAGATTCAAAGCTAGCTCCTTTGATTCCAAAATGAGTTCTCTCTAGAAGTCTTAGAGTCAAGTAAGAGTAAAATGAGAGACTAAAATGAGATAACTGAGAATGGGAAAGTTTCTAGGAAATCAAAATAAATGTGAGACTTTTGCATCAGAGGACTAAACATTTTAATGGTATATTGCATATCTTCTTATATAAATAAAACATTCACCCTAGAGCAATGATCAGATGTAAACAGAATACTTGTAGCCAAGAAGCCATTTGCAAGATAGGATATTTCATTCTTATTTGTTGGGGGAAAAATACACTTTTTTTTGGAAGTGACTAAAATGGGTTTACATGATAACAGAACCTTTACACAATAGAGTATAAACTGACAAGACAAATGCTCACTGTGAGCCTCTGAAATGGCAAGGAACAGTTCAAAAACCGCTAAGATGAAGGTCTCCATCTGGCATTTCAAATTCACTGGTATTTTATGAACGGCAGTTTTATGTTATAGGGCAATTCTCTGCCAGAATAGTAAAAGGAAGAACTAATTCCTGTCAAAAATGAGTTTAATGGAAAGGTAAAATATCTGTTGCCTTTCATATTACTTTTCTGTAAGTCATGTGTATCTGCATCGACTAGTCACATACAAATAAATCAAAACTTGCCATGGATTTCTAAAAATTGCAAGGAGAGAGAGAGGAGAAAGAGAGGAGAAAGAGAGAGAGAGAGAGAGAGAGAGAGAGAGAGAGAGAGAGAGAGAGAGAGAGAGAGAGAGAGAGAGAGAGAGACAAACTTTCTTTGGTAACTCATGCACCTTACCCTCAAATGACTTAACTAAGAACCTTCCCAGAACACTCCTCTGAAAGTGAATTCTGCTCAAAGGGCACTAACATGGTTCTTCATGGTTTTCTTCCTATTTTGGTGAGTAAAGACCCAGAGGAGGCAATTACCTGTACAAACAATTTTTTATTTGCATACTTCAATTCATCAAAGGAGTCCAATAAATCCTTCATGAACATGCCCAATGATCCTTTCAAATTTATGTTGATAAACATAAACAAGTGAACTATACCTTCATTAATATTTCATTAATTCTTCACTCCTGAAAGCCTTGTGTGTAGGTTGCTTCAAATACAAGCTCTTGTTTTTTTTTCTATTTATTTTTTAATCTATCACTGTGGAATCTTTATTATTCAATAGGTCAGTTTTACCTTGATAAAGTAAAGTAAAAATTACCACGTATAAAGCTCTTATTATAATTCCACCACACAGAAAAAGGAAATTATATTATTAATATTGTGAAAAATCTAAAATTATTTCAGCCCAAATAGTGGGAGCTACTTAAAAAAAAAGGCAAACAAAAACCAAAGAAGGTCAAAGTGGTTTGGAAAGCAGAGCTTTATTTTAATATTTGAGCTCAAAGTGACATAATGTTGTGGTAGTTTTTCTGGGCTGGATTTTAAAAGCACCAGTCTTGTATCTAATTACTTGATGTTTTCTCTATTCCATTAAAAGGGATGATCTTGAGGAAACCAAATTATCAGTTCTGAAACTCTGGCTGTCATGCAAAAGGGATTGCAGGCTTTGAAATGACCTAGTTAACCTTTTCAGTCACTCACCTTTTCTGTAGCTAGCAGACAAGTTGTATTCACTTGAAATTAAACAAATTCACAGCATGAGAAAGGAAACACTGAAAGGGAACAATAGATGCTTCAGGTACCCCACGGAGGAAATCTGGTTTCCTATGCAACAAGCACACCAAACCAGCAGGGAAAATACAACTATGTCACTATAAAGTACAAGCTCAGATGTTCTTTGAAAGGGCAAAGAGGAGACAACTGAAACAGGAAAGGGAAGAAAAACAAACAAGCCTGGATGTGGAGGGGAAAGACTTGAATTCAAATCCTAACTCTACCACTTAAGGAATAAGAACTCACTGGATTTTGTTTGTAAAGACCCAGGAGACACAATCTTTCGCAAAGATTTTTTTTTATTTGAATAATTCAGTTCATCAGAGAAGTCCAATATATTCTTCATGAACATGTTGATTAATATCAACAAACTATGACGTTAGCAATGTCCTGCCAGGATAGCAAGAAGGTAGGAAGATGTGCCACCACTGGCCATATGTTACCCCTTTGCCTTCTGCCTGGAACTGCCAGAACCCATCTGGGCTTCCTGTCTGTGCACACCACCTGGAAGATAGGAGAATCATAGGTCTCTTCCTTCTGGCAAGATGGGGCACACTTAGGCTTCACCATACTTCCATGTCTTCACATACTTCTATGTCTTACATGCTCCCGGCACTGTCATTGATGTCCTAACTTAAACCCTAGGACCTCTGTGGTCTTCTTATTTGCCCCCCCCTCCCACTGCACCTTTTGGTCTTAGGGTCTTTCCACAGACCCTACTCCTGAATTTTCTTTGATGTGTTGTCTACTCGAATTAGAGTGAGTTCTTTGAGACCAAAGATTGTTTGTTTTGTTTTGTTTTTTTCCGTTTGGGGATTTTCCACTCCCAGTGCTAAGCAAAGTGCTTACTACACACTAAGTGCTAAATAAATGCTTTTCCTTACATTCAATCATTCAATTCACTCCACACAGTTAAGTCTTTTTTTGTGAAACAAAGAGGGTTCCTTGCAGTTCTAAAATCTGAAAATTGTAAGAATAGCAGTGAGTTCTTGTATTCAAAATTTAAAACTGACACATTATCATTGTCTATATTTCACACTTTCAAAATGTATCATTCATTCAGACTAACTGGAGAGAAATATAAAATGAATTTATAGAAGGTCGGAATTACAGGATATTTAAAAATAAACACATTTTTTAAAACCTTAGACCTTAGACAAATGTGATGCTGCCAATTAGACTAGGATCTTCATAGACATATTTTAAGACGTGTGGGAAACATAAAATGTCTGTATGTAAGGATAATTTTAAAGTATTTGGAAAGTTTATCTTAAACAATTTAACTATTGTCTCATGTTTTTGTTTACAACATTTATCAATAATGGAGAATTTTATCAAGAGAAGTGTCAAACTCATAGAAAGGGGGGGGGGCATTAAATTGTACTTAAGGATACCTGTGGGCTACATAAGCACTTTAAAATATATATATATATATATATATATATATATATATATATATATATATATATATATATATATTTGTCTTAATGTATTTTTATTTATTCTGTTAAATATTTCAAAATTATATTTTAATCTGCTTCAGGTCACCCTCTGCAGTGTTGTGGGTCACATAAGGTACTGGGTCTTGGGTTTAAAATCTCTGTTCCAATAGATTTCCTTGGAACTAGGAGGGTGAGTAGGGAGTTTTGCAATAGCAACGAAGAGAGAATGTTTCTAACCTGAAATAAGTAATGTATCCACAAAAAATACTTATGGTCCTCCAGTCGGGGGGCATGACCACCCCTAGATACAACTGAAACAGTCTCATTACCACTGCACTTCTCTTCAGGGCCCACTTCCCCAAACCTGACTGGAGAACTATGGTTTTCTGAGGTCAACTATTTTCTCTTAGTGAGGTTGCTTTCTATGCCACTGTGTATCCTGCCCTCCCCTTCATCCTAAAACTTGATGTTTTGCCTTAAAAATAATAAAATTCTTGCTAACTTTATCTTTTTACATCTTAATAATCAACAAACCATATGAATACTCTTATATAACACATGCATCTTGCCAATTTTTTTCACCTAGAATCTAAACTTATCAATCATCTTCCATAAACTGTCTTTTTCTTTTTCAAATCATTAAGAATCTTAGCAAAATAATTTCTCTTATTATGTGGCTAATAATAATTTCTCTCCTACACACAAATTTTTCCCATACCAGAGTCCCTCTTTTTCACATGGAAAAGAGGAGGCACAAAGGGTCTGTTTTATCTCTCATTAAGCTATGGGTAGTGCTTCTCACCCTGAATATTGTTTTAATGCATGTTTCTTCTGGCGTCTGAATGGCCTGGCTCTCAATAAGTAAATAAAAAGGCTCTATAGCTGTGAGAGGGTATCATCAGAGTCATGTAAGACACTGGCTAAGGTGCTTAAAACCTACTTGGAGGAGCACTGAAGTGTTTCCAGCATTAACATGGCTCAATGCATCCTCAAAGTACTGAGAGATGGATTGAAAGGTACAGTTCAAAGCAAGTCTCCTAGTCACTTGGCATCCACAGATAATTCACATGATATATTGCAACATCTCCCCCCAGAACCTTTATGGCTTATCGCCCTAATGTATAATTAATCTGCTGAGCAGTGACATGGTATAGCTGAGGAGTTTCTGTGAAAGTCTTAGGATGTGGCAGGCCAATGAATGCTTTGGGGAATTCTTCACTCCATGCTTTATCAACATAGTAGGCCAAAAGGAGGTTTTCAAGCTGTGGTTTTGTTAGGATGAATGGTTTTATAAATTAAAAATCACAATACAACACTGGCTGGGTACTGACCCCATAAGTATCTATGGTCAGGACACCTATGTACTGAGCTCTTGAATAGGGTGAAGTTGCCAGTGTGGAAGATCATGTATATCCCATATCCAAGGAAGAAATATATTTGTTTGTCTACCACTAGCAGACCACCTAGAAATGACATTAAGAAAAAGGGACTCCTAAGTAAATTTTCTCTAACTACAAAGCCATTTTTATTTGAAGCTGAAATGGATAAGAAATGGGCATAATAAAGATTAGGTTGAACCTTGATGAAAGGAATTTTGACTGGGTAGGTGATCAACCTGAAAGAAAATGAAGAGCAGAAATCATGGGACAACTTAAAAATGGCATTTCAAAGAGCCTAAGGAAAGTAAAACTTGTTCTACTTTGGCAGCTATTTCTTAAATAACATTTTTTAAAAGTATAGGCGTCTGATATCATTGCCATAGGGAATTCCTGGTGAGGAAAAACTTTCAACTGATTCATATTAATAGCTATAGTCTTAGTGAGTTACCTGGGACACTGAGAGCCTAGCATGATTCAACCAATATATATCAGAGGTAATACTTGAACTCCAGCATTCCTGACTCCCACTTCAGCTACCCATTAAGCTATTGCTACTTCTCAAATGACATTAAACATATTTTAAAGCAGAGATTATAAAGTAGTTGCATGTGTCAGATTTTTTTGATCAGTCATGCAATTCTCATGTGAAAAATAAAATATGACTAAGCAAATATTCTTGGTTTACATTTTTTCCAAGATACAGACAACTGGTCATTTCCCAATACACAAAAGAGCCAATGAATTCTGGACTTGCCTTGGTGATGACATCTTTCAGAACTGAAGGAGCCATCAAGAGGAAACTATACTTTAGATCTGATTCTCAGTAACAGGGTAGAGTAACGGGTTACTAAAATAGAAATTAGTTAACTTTGATGGAAGACAGTATAATGGCTACTCCATCCTGGAGTCTGTGACACAGGAAAGGTAACCCTGGCATAGTCAGACATAAACCCTAGATTTGGAGAAAAGAGATTTCAAAAGGCTAAGAGTGAAGATTGATAGGATCCTATAGAACAAAATAGTCCATGGAAAGTGAGCCTAGAAGGGATGAGAGGGATACAAGAGTGAAAGAATGAAATTCTAAAGAAAAACACACAAAAATATCTGTAAGGAGAAAAAAATGTGACTTATCTAAAGACATCAGTCTGGATACACAGGAAACACACCAACCAACCTAGATTTAAAAAAAGAGGTACAGATGATGGAAACAAAGCCAGGCAACAGAACATGAATACAATAGCATAAAAATGATACCTGGAGTCACAAAGCTCATCACAAGTTGAGAATTGGGAGGGAAGCAAAGGACTCCAGAAACATTATGTGCATTGATTATTTGTCTATTTTTAAGTAAAGTGAGAAGAAAAGTAGGATCCAAGAGAAAGACTACATTTCATTGGGGGTAGATGGGATAACGATAGCTTACAAAAGAGAGAAAGCAAAACTTCTCAAATTTTACTTGTGTTTTTCATGCAAAGGCCAAAAATGACAAAAAAAATTCTTAACAAGAAATTAATACTCAAGCCAGTCAACTGCTATTTATTAAGCATGTATTGTATGCTAGGCACTAAGTTAAGCATCAAGAAGACAAAGAGGGGCCAAAACAGGGTTCTTGCCCTCAAGGAGATTACATTCCAAAGAAGGAGACAACAGGTATACAACCATGTATATACAAGATATGTACAGCATAAATGGGAGGCAATTTCAGAGTGAAGGGAGCAGGAGGTGGGTTGAGATTGGGGGAATCAGGAAAAATCTCAAGATAGAATTTGAGCTGAATCTTGAAGCCAGGAGGCAGAGGAGAACATCTAGAACAGGAGCAGCTCGTGAAAAGACCAAGAGCCAAGAGATACAACGTTACATGTGCAGAACAGAAAGAAGTCCAGTGTCACTGGATCAGAAAGTATAAAGAGGGAAGTAAAATATCAAAAGATTGGAAAGGCAGGTTGTGAAGGACTTTTTAAGTCAAATAGGATCTTATATTTGATCCTGGAGGTAATAGGGAACCACTGGAGCTTACTAGAGGGAAGGGGGAAGGAGTGTCATCTAAAATAAGTAAGGAGAGAATAAAAGACCGCCTAACAGCTCTTGATGATTTTAAGTTGCCTAGACCAGATGAACTGCATTGTGTGGTTCTGAATAAACTAGCAAGTGTGATGGCTGAGCCACTGTCAATGGTATTTCAAAGACTACAGAAAACAAGAGAGGAACCACAAACTGCAAAATGACAAATGTTCTGATTTTCAAAAAGAGAACAGTCTTAAAATTATAGGTCAGTGAGTCTGACTGCAATTCTTGGGAAAATTCTGAATGGATCATAAAAGGAATGGGTAGCAAACATGCCAACCCATGACAACGGGTTTCTGCAAGGTGGTTTCATCAGGAAGAGGAGGCCATGCCCAACTAATCTCATTTCTTTTTTTGACAGGATTACTAAACTTGCATGTGAGATGAAACCTGTGGATATAGTTTATCTAGACTTTAGCAAAGCTTTTGATGAAATATTTCATGCTATTCTGGTGGAGGAGATGGAGACGTATCAGACAATAATACAATCAGATAGGAAACTTGTTAGATAGCTCGACTCAAGCCATTGTTAAACAATGGCTCAATGTTTGACATATAACAGGATGTCTACACTGACATATCCCAAGACTCTGTTTTTTATCAATGACTTGAGCATGGATGGTATGCTCATCAAATTTATAGAGGATACTTAGCTTGGAGAGACAACTAACACTTTGGATAATAGTCAAGATACAGAAAGATCATGACAGGCTAAGGCATTGAGTTTACTCTAAGAAGAAATTCCATAGGGATAAATGTAAAGTCTTGCTCTTAGGTACAAAAGTTAATGGCCCAAGTATAACACTGGAGAGGTAGGGATAGACACCAAGTATACCGAAAAAGATTTTGGACTTTTAATGGACTGCATACTCAATGTGAGTCAGTAGATGATACAATCTTGGGTTACAATAGAAGAAGCATATCTTCTAGTTACAAGGAGATAATATCATCACTATTGCCTGCCCTCATTAGAACTAATCTGGAATATTGGGTTAAGGTGTAAGCAACAAAATTGAAAAAAGGACATTGATTAACTTCAGAATGTACAGAGGGAGGTACAAACAGAATGGTGAAGAGCCCTGAGTCCATGCCATATAAGCATGAGTTGCAGGAATTGTTATGTTAAGCATGGAGAAAAAAAGACTGAGCTCTTTTCAGGGATTTGGGGAATTGTCATTTACAGGAGGGATCACATTTGTTTTGAGTGGTAACATAGAGCAGAATGAAGTGGAAGATGCAAAGATGCAAATTTAGTCTTTATGACATAAATGTTTCCCCTGACAGGGAAACAAAAACAAAACTTTCTAATAGTTATATTTTTTCAAAGGTGGCTTTCCTTGGTTCCCCACTACCTAGGAGGTCTTTAATTAGGGGCTGAACAATCCTTTGTCAAATATGCTGTAGTGGAGATCTCTTTTGTGGTAAATTGAATTAAACAGCCAATGAGATCCCTTCCAACTCAGATTCTTTGATACGGTGATTAGTTTCCTATCTGGACTTTCTCCCAGTCTTTCCTCCCTTCTACTACCCTGATTCATTCTTCTCCCCTAATCTAATTCTACAAACCCTAATCACACTAATCTCCTATAACGATGACCTTTTGTCTTCTCACTCTTCCCACCTCAAATACCTCATGCACTAAATTGTAAATTCCTCGAGGGCAGGAGCCATCTTGTGCTTCTTTTTGTATCCCTAGTGTTGATCATAGTGTCTGGCACATAGGAGGCATTTAATAAATATTTATTGAATAACTGATTGAATCAAGAGGTGTCAATATACTACTGAATAAAATCTGAATATTTTGCCTGCCATTTTCTATGATTTGGACTTATTTCATCTTTTGGAGTTATAATTATTTATACTATTATTATCATTAGCAATCACTATAAAAAAGCACTATAGTGCCTTAATGGAGCTTTGTAAAGCGCTTTAAAAATATTATCTCATTTGAGCCTCATAACAACTCTGGAAGTTAGGTGTTTTTGTTATTCTCATTTTTCAGATGAGGAAACTGAGGCAAACAGAAGTTGAGTGACTTGTTCAGGGTCACACAGCTAGTAAGTATCTTAAATCAGGATTTAAACTCAGGTCTTTCTGGATCCAAGCCCAGTGTCCTATCTACCATGTGAAGCTTCTCAATTATTTTGCACTATTCCTCAGGTAATTTACATCACAATAAAAATCTATCACTTGTTCCCCAAACATCCCTGTGCTTTCCTGAATCTATCTTTGTGCACACTCTTCCTTTTCTCTAGAGCACCTTTTCCTCCTCCACCTCTCTGTTTAATTTCTAGTCAACTTTGAAGGCTCAGCTCAAATGCACGTCCTTGAAACTTTTCCCCGGTATCCCCAGGCAAAAATGATCTCTTTATTCTGACCATCAATAACAACTTGAACTTCTCTTCTTACACACTGACAGAATGTTTTGTATTAAAATCATTTATGCACATTTTAAATTTTACAGTCTGTAAACTCCATGAAGACAGATTGTGTCTTCTTCTTTTCATCTCCCAGAGCACTTAGCATAATGCCTTTACGGCAAGATAAATATTTCTTAAATGAATGGAATATAGCGCTTTACTATTATTGAATTCATTTTAAATCAATGAACCTTTGTTAAGTACCTGTCTCATGATAGAATTATAAGCTCCTTGAAGGTAGAGATTATTTCATTTTTGTCTTTGTGACAGCCACAGTAGAAGCTAAAAAAAAGCTGTCTGATAGATTGATTGCAAGACAAAACAAAAGTCTTCAGTCTAAGGGAACTTCAGACCATGAAAAGCAAACATGTCTCCATGAAAATATATTCATTGTTCTAACTTCCTAACATAAGTGAACACATGCTGATAGGCTCACACGGATGGAAATGAGGACTCCTCTGCCATCTTTCAGGCTGTGGTTGTAAAGCTTCCCTTACAAGTGGTGACACTAACTAAAAGTTAGGAGAGAGGGGTGAATGATGGGAATTCTGTGATAAAGAGGCAGAAGAGATGCAGGGATAAATAAAACTGTTAGCAATGATCATATTATTAATTCAGAATTCATAATAATAATAACTTTTATATAATGCATACTCTGTGCCAGGCCCTTAGCAAAGCAGTTAAGAGATGAAGGAAATAGGGAGTCAGATGGGGTTTTGACAGGTTTGCCACCTCAGATCTGCCCTTGATTGAGCTAAGGAGTGGGCAGAGTACTCAAATGAAGCCCAGTCCTAAAGAGACAGAAGAGTAAGAAGAGAAGGTAAATTTCATGCTGGTGACAGAAAAGGAAGGGTCAACGCATTATTAAAAAACAAAACAAAAAACACCAACTGAGTTTTTAGGGCCACAATACTTCTTTATTATACAATACTCATGTGCAAGGTACAATCAAATCACCATGAAGAAAGTATGTGAGCATGGGTACTTTGGCACCAGTAGATTATAAATTCATTGTGGTCAGGAATTAGTTTCCATTTTTTTTTTATATTTCTGCCACTTGGCACAGTAGCTATATTAGGCACTTAAAAAGAATTGTTCAGCTGAATCAGTTGCTTTTACCATCATGTACATTTCTACCACACCTTTAAATCCTGAAAGGATCTTAGACATTTTTTTGATAAATCCTTGAGGGAAGAAGCATGCATAACATGTCAGGGATGGCCTCATGCATCACCTCTGTAACTTGGAATACCAAGGAACCCTTAGGCTGTATATGTAATAACTTTCATGCTTAACAGATCAATGACCATATACATTCCCCAAATTATTTTTATGACATTTCTTATGCACAAGTCAACAAGGGTACAGGAACATTGTGACTTTGTTACTTTATTCATTTCACAAAATCTGTTGCATATAAGAATCTATTCTTTTAATCCTCTCTCACAGTCTACAACTTGGAAATACTTAGCTAACAGTACTCTTAAATTAAAACATGTATGTTGAAACAAAATCTATAAACTCTAATAAATGGGGGAAAAAGCCTCCATCCTTTATGAAAGCCTTAACAGAAGCTGTAGGCATAGAAAGTACATTCAGAATGAAATCACTTTCACACTGATTGGACTGTCTCAAGATAGAGCAAGTCTTTCATTTCAAAGAATGACAAGGCTGTGAGAAAGTCAGTGGCTTTCCAATTTAAGATTTCTATCTCAAGACCTCTTACAATTGTACAGATCCTTATGTCTTTTAGGTGCATTCCATAGCACATGTCCAGTTGTCTATTTCCAACTCTGAAATGAATCTGGAAATTATCTGAACATCTGAATCCTTCTAGGCAATTAAGAAAATTGCCTTGGGTACTTAAGATAGTTTCTTATAACCTAGTTGGTGAATTAGGTGCTTTGTCCATAACCGCCTGAGTACTTCCCCTTTCTCCCACTCACTTTCTAAAATAATTTATTACTGCACTTAGGATCATAGATTTAGAACAGGAGGGGACCTCAAAATTTATCTCATACAATCCCAGTCTTTTTCAGAAGAGGGAACTCAAGGCTAGAGAAGTAAACTGACATTCTTAAGGTGACAAAAAAAGGAAATGTCACACATGGAATTTTAACTCGCCTTTTACCTCCAAACCAGCACTCTTTCCACTATGTAAAGCTTCCCAGCAATACTATCACAGTTAAATATAACATCTGTATTGAAAACATCAATTTTTATGTAAAAGCATTTAAATAATTTTAAGGTTTCATTTAAATATATTAACAGAAAAAAAATCAGTCAAAACAATTTATTTTTTCAGTCATGTCCAACCCTTTGTGACCCCATTTGGATTTTTTTTGGTAGAGATACCGGACTAGTCTGTTCTCCTTCTCCAGTTCATTTTATAGATGAGAAACTAGGGCAAAAAAAGGTTAAGTGACTTGTCCAGGGTCATACACAGTTAATAAGTGACTGAGTCTGCATTTGAACTCGGTTCTTTCAGACTCTAGGCCCAATGCTCTAACTAGGCCCCCTAAACCACCCCAAAGAATTGCTGTTGGTCAGTTGTGTGTTATGTGCCTACTATATGCCAAGTACTGTGCTAAGTACTAAGAGAATAAGCAAAATGTACTGAAACGGACCAGACAGTAAAGAGTAGCATTCTATATAGATAGTGGTAATTTAGCTCAACAATCTGAAACACCCATAAACTAGTAATTCTCTAAGTCTGAGCTATTCTATTAACTCATGAAATATGGGCAACTTGGTGGTGCAGCCTGGAGACAGGAAGACCTGAGTTCATATTTGACCTCAGATACTTACTAGCTGTGTGTGACCCTGGGCAAGTCACTTAACCTTGTTTGCCTCAATTTCCTTATTTGTAAAATGAGTTAGAGAAGAAAATGGCAAATCACTCCAGTATGTCTGCTGAAAAAATACAAACCAAATAGGGTCACAAAGAGTTGGACAATCCTGAAAAATGACTACACAACATTATGGAATACACACACACACACACACGAAGTTTCTTGAATTCCTTATGGTTTCACTTGCTTAAATGCAGCATCTAAGAAAGTTAATAGTCCTAAAAAAAAAAGCAAGAAAAAAGAAAGAAGGACAGCTAGGTGGTGCAGTGAATAGAGCACCAGTCCTGAGTTCAAATGTAGCCCCAGACGCTAGAAACTTACTAGCTGTGTGACCTTGGGCTAATCACTTAACCCCAACTGCCTTGCCTTCACCCCTCCAAAAAAATAAAGTAATAGTCCTAATACTGATTCTAGCCCACTGACGATGGGTTTCTGCGGCACTTCTATTTAGAATTTTACTTGACTGTATCTTTTATTTGTGCCACACTGCTGATCATGTGTTTTTCACCTTTGTTACAATTCATAAAATCTTAAGAGTTGGTAGGGACTCAGAGACTACCTTAGCTAACCAGTACTTGCACAGGGATCCTTTTGATAAGATCCCAGATAAACAGGCTCCATGTTAAATTCTAGGAATACTAAGAAAAATCCTGAAATAGTCCCTTATACCTTTGGTAGCAAGGCCTGTGCTGCTTTTTATTCGAGTATGCCCAGCACCTAGTCTCTTGCTCATGCGAGATACCTGAAATGACTCTTGTAGCATCTTAGCTGTCACATGATTCATTACTGTTCCAATGGAAAAGAGGGTCAGTATTTGGAAAGAACTAAAAAAGTACTGCTTCATGAGCAACATGACCATGCACCAGGATTCTGGGGATCTTTAAGGCTTTACATAATGTACCTGTCATTTTTCCTGACTCTCCTGATAGGAATACTTTACAGAAATTGTCTTAAATTGGGTAACTGTGAAGGGAAATGGAGTTGGTTTAGCAGAATCTTTTTCATTAAAGAAAAAATGCATTTGTAAGCACATAATTGTATAATTAGCTGCTTAATTGGTACAAATGAGTATTTGGCTAGGACAAGTTAGAGATTGCCATTAAATATATATATATATGCATGCAAATACACACACACACACACACACACACACTGTCTTATGGTCTTAACAAAGACTTTTCACAGTTGTAAAAATAATTACCTTGTGCTTACCCTGTAGTAAGATTATACATTATTAATTCCAGAAGCCATAACTGTTTTTACTATTGGAGTATTTGAAGAAATGATAACTTACATACTAATGAATGATGAAGAATTTCCAGGGTTTCATTCTTACACATCTCCTTCCTCATTTTCTCTCGCTCCTTTATGTAAGTGAGATTTGATCAATTCCTTTGTTAATGGGATAACAGTTATTGATATAATTAAATTTTTTGATATAATTTTTTTTAGGTTAAGAATTTTATTTTCTACTCAAACTCAATAGTTTAAACATCTATTAATATTAAAAGTTACATTTTCATACCGGTTTCCAAAGTATCATACCTCCCCTCACAGTGCCCTTATGAGCTAGGAAATTCAAGTGCTCAGTGGTATAACTCTCAATTTTTCCATCTGCCACAAACTTTATAAAAAGAAACATGTAAATCAACATTTTAAGAGAAATTCAGTTGGGAGGATACAGTAAGAATCAGAGACATAACCCTATGGAGAGAAAGAGAAATTTGAAAAGCCAGAAGGTTGATGATAGAAGAAATCAGGATCAACACAAAAGGACATCAAATAGGATATAGCCACCTGGAGGAAGGAGATGGTGCAGTGGATAATGTGCTGGACCTGGAATCAGGAAGACTCATCTAGGTGACTTCAGATACTTATTAGCAGTATGACCCTGGGCAAGTCACTTAATTCTGTTTACCTTAGTTTCTTCATCTGTAAAATGAGCTGGAAAAGGAATGGCAAACTACTCCAGTATCTCTGCTAAGAAAAACCCAAATGGGGTCAACATATCCAAATGGACATGATTAAAAACAACTGAACAACAACCACACTTGGAGGAAGAAGCAAAGGCAATATCAGTTTGCTTCATATTTTAAGTAATTACTGTTGCCTTGTGCTAACATCAGTTGTTTCTGTATTGCTGAAAGGCTATAAAGATTGTCAGAGTCCCTTATATTTTGGCATCCTGAGCCAAAGCAATCATTGCCTCACCCTAGTTATAGCTTTACAAATATTCTCATAATATTAGTTTTATTGATGGAACAAAAGACTCAGAAAGGGTCTTAAATAATTGAATCATGGATGAACAGCTGTAAGAGACTTTAGAGGCAATTTTATGGAAGAAAAAACTGAGACTCAGAGAAATTAAAATGATTTGTCCAAGTTCATAGAGGCAGTAAATATCAGGACTGGGACTTTAACCCAGCTTTTCTCTCATTCAAAATCTAGCACTCTTTCCACTGTACCATAATTCTTATCTTCATTAAGTGACTAATTCATATTCATATACCTAGTGTCATTTTGAGGCTAACACCTCTGCGGGGCTCCTGCTATTCTTTAGCATTATATTTTGCATGACTATGAATGACTTCTAAATGTCTATGCTTTTGAAAGTTCTAACAAAAATACTGTAGATACCATCATTCATTAGACAGCACCTTAGCATCAGCCCATTCTAACACTGAATTCAGTCTTCAATTGTAATAGTCTACAAGGTTCTCTAGGTAATTTTTTCCCTATAAGAAAATTATTCTTATTTGCATTGATTTTCAGCTACTTCCTGCTGTTATGTAACTATTCATCTAGGCACCAGCCCACAGGCACAGGTACAAACAATGGGAAAACCTTGTACCTCATAATAAACTAAAAGAATAAAAGATTATCAATAATAGCATAGGAATTACTGTGGGGTTTGTGTCAATTACTTTTTCTCAGTATCTTCTTTTGTGTCATATTTATTAAGAAATCCTAGTATTAGAAAGGATTTTAAGAGGTAGCCTAATCCAGTTTCTTAGCTATAGGCAGGACTTCATTTATATCACCCTTCTAAATAGTTCTTTAAAAAATGAGATCCACACAATTTTTAACTTTGCCCCTATTTACTAAGCCAACTCGTCTAAGTATCTCAATCTCCTTTGTGAGCTATCTCACTAGGCTAAGAAATTACAGACATCGGCCTTCTGGAAATGTACCCACAGTTCCCCTTGAGACAAAGATTTTGACAAAAGAACACCTAAAGGAACAAAAAGGGAGGTAGAAAGTACTTAATGTTTCATTAGGTTTGTAGTCTTGATTTTCATCATAACAATCTCCTTTCATTTGGGTATTAGCAAAGGGACTAGAGAGGAAGGTCATAGCCATAATCAGGGCAGGATAAGAAGAGCATGGGCATTGAAATTTAGCATATACTGACACCATTGGAATCTTCGGATCAGAAAGACAATGGATGGGCTGATCTGTAACCAACAGCCCGGTTGGCCCCAGTTCCTATACTTCATGGTCTTCCATCATTCCCATATCAGACAGCTTTCTTCTCCATCTACAATCTACTCCATATATTACATGATCACCCCACTCTCAAAAGGTTCCTTTGAAAGACATCCTGTTAGGGTGCCAATGACCTTCTTTTTAAGAAGCTCAGATTTAAGGGAGATGAACCCTTGATGAAGCCTGTCCATTGTTTCTTGCCTGCTTCATGGTCCTTTGAGTTTTAGGATCCACTGCAGGAACATGGCCTGTACTCACAAGGATAAAGACTGTCTCCCCAGAGATGAGAATACCATTACTCCAATATTAAAGCACATTGTCCTAAATCAGCCCTTAATATATAGTACAATTGACCTGGGGGAATCGTGCTAAGTTTTCACTTAAAAGTGCCTGGGATCAGTAAAAATAGTAGCTATTCACCTAATAGATAGAGAAATGTGGAACAAAAGGGTTAAACATGTGTGCCATATCAAAGCCAACTACTATAATGTGACCACTACAATGCAGGCTATGTTTGAAAATTTCTATATCCTATATTTCATAAAGCTATAGTTATTTTTTACTATTGGTTATTTTATAACCACAAAAGTTATCTTTCCTTTGTGAATGAACTCACATTGTTTAATTCAAAAACTGCATCAAGTGAATCCAATAATCTCTTTGAGAAAAAGTCCTATTACATTTTTTTGTTTAAATTCTATGTATATTTTATTTTATACCACTGTCATTTTTAACATTTTCTTCCTTCTTCACCAGTAAGACTTCTCTCATCACAATGAATAAAAAAAATTAAAAAAAAACAATAGAAAAGAGGGAAAAGGCAGTTTAGTGAAATCAAATAGCCTGCCAATGTGTTTGACAGTAAACATATTCTGCAGACAAAGTAACCCCCTTCTGCAAAGAACAGAAGGATGTGAGTTTTGGCAAATCGACTTCCAGAAAGTAACCTGATCATGATATCCATATGATTTTCAATTTCTTCTCATTCTGCTTTTCACATGAATATTTTGTTAAATATAGGACATTCTTTATCCATAGGACCTCCTTGAGGCATATGCTAAGCTGTGGAATCTTCGTATAAAAGGACATGGACATCATGAGGCTCTTTTCAGCAAAATTCTAAATTGCTTTTTAGGATGACTGTACTAATTCATATTAGTTTTCACAACAGTGTATTACAGTGTCTGTGGCTCCTCTAATTCTATTCTGTTACCATATTTTATCACAACATTGATCATATTTCATATCATGAAACCTCAAAATTGTTTTTATTTGCATTTTTAATTATTTATTATTAATTTTATTTACAATTACATACATTTATTATATTGTTATGGGTATATCATTAAATATTATTTATAATTTATAGATTACATGTAAGTTGTTTATATTTTATTTATAATTATGTATTATTAATGATTTAGAGCAATGTTTCAAGTGATTGTTAAAACCTTCCTCTCCTTTTTTTGAGAACTTTTTATTCATATTCATTAAACATTTATCCACTGGGGAACAACTCTTGATTATCTATCTATATTAGAATATGTTCCACAGATATTTTGGATATTCCTTATCAGAGAAAGGTAAGCAAATACCCCTCCCCTTACCCCAACAGATAGCTGCCCTTCTTATCCTAGATACATTATTTTATTTGTGCAAAGGCTTTTCAATTTCATGTACTCAAAATTATCTATATTATTGTGATTTTCTTTACTTTTACTTGGTCAAAAATTCTCCCGCTTACCATAGCTATGAAAAGAATCACTTAAAATTTTTATGGTATGATGTTAATATTCAGATTATGTATCATTTTGAATTTACATAGTATAAAGTACTGCCCTTAATTTAATTTGTGCAAAACTTTTACAATTTTTTCAGAACTTTTCATTAAATAGGGACTACTCCCAAGTAATATATGTTCCAAAGTACATTAAATTCTAAATTAGGGTAAAGAGGTTCATTATTTCTTATTCACACTCATTTAGTCTGTTCTACTGATCAAATTTTCTAATTTTGATGACTGCTGCTTCATAATATAATTTGAAGTTTGGAAGTGCTAGTCCCCATTTGTTGTTTTATTCATTTTAAAATTATTACTTTTCCCAGGAGTCTAGACCTTTTCCTCCCCAAATAAATTTTGATTTTGCTTTGCATGGTTACATAGGGTATTCTGAAGTTAGTTTAATTGACAGAAGACTAGATCTGTAATAAATGTAACACCTGCAATTATTTAAGTGATTGTTGATTTTTCTATAAAATTGCTTAATAACTGAATTTATGTAAGTCTTGGGTATGCCTCAGTGTACTGATCTCTAAATATATGTTACAAATTTTGTAGTTATTTTGAATGGGATTTCACTTTCAATTATTTTGTATTTGATTTTGTTAGAAATTCTTTTGTTTTACGCATTTATTTTGCATATTTTTATTTTATTAAAAATTCTAAAGAGGCTGATAAGTACAGGATCATGTATTCAATATGAATAATGTTCTTTCCTCTTTGCTAATATTCTTTTCATTTTTCTGTTTTCTACTGATTGTACAGCTTGGGAGGGAGGAGTCACATATGGGATACTTTTTAAATTCCTGTTTAATTTTCTGAGTGGTGCACTTTTTTGTAATTAATCTTCAATTTCTTTCCAGTTCTCAATTTTGCTACTATATAATTATGAAATCATTGACAAAATATAAGCATCTTGTGAGTAGAATTTTTTTTTTCTGTTTATAAATGCATCACTGGTACAGTGTCTGACACAATAACAGTGCTTAATAACTATTAATGATTAGCTGATTGATATAAGGCTTTCATCCTCCACTTTACTTCTTTTCTATTGTGGTTTTAGTGATCACTTCTTTTTTTTTTTTCCTTTTTAGTGATCTATTGGATTTGTTTAGCTCAGAGAATAAAATATTAAGGTTTCCTAGAATTACTAAATCTATGTATTTTGGCAATTTAGACAGTTTTACCTTTATTAATTAATAATTAATTAATATCATGCTATTAAGGCTTTATAGGTTTAGATTTGTTATGGGTTCATTACTTATGGTTCCTTTAAATTTAATGCAGTTTTCCTGATTACTCCTCAGCACATTTTGTCTTTTATGATAATATGATTATGATTCCTGCTTTCTTGCAATCATACAATTTCCATCTTCTCGTTTTCCTTTGGCATATGTCTTTAGTTTTCAGATGTCTTTCTTGCACATATCATATTGATAAGTTTTGTTCTGTCTTTTTTTGCCATTCTTTCATTTGTACTGGATTGTTTAACTCTAAACATGATTATTAGGCTTAGTTTTCCTCCATTTATTTCTTTTGTATTATTTTTAATATCCTTCCTCTTTTAAGTCACTAATTAATCCCTATAATTAATTTTATTTATGCTTTTTTGGCTCTCCTTTCTCTGCTCTTATTTGCTGCCCTATCCTTTGTTCTTTAAATTTGCCCAAATTGCTTGTCTGTCTGTCTATCTACCTATCTACCCATCTACCTCTTGTCCTATTTTCACTACAATATTCTCTTTCTACACCCAGGTAAAAGAGTAGTTCAAAATTTTCACATTCTCTAACCTCTTACTTTAAATAACATTCTTTTGTTTTGCCTTTACCCCAAGTAGTTTCCCTTGTTTTGTTCTTATTCTCTTTTCCTTCCAATCTTTTCTGAATTTTATTTTCTGATACATGACAAATTTTGGGGTCTCTATACCTTCCTGCTTGTCTTTGTTATTGCTGCCATTCATGAGGATAAATCATTCAAATACCAATGGAAAGAACTCTTTCTTCTCATTTCGTTTATTACTTTTGTAGAGCTTATTCTGACCTCTTCATTTTCTACTATGCCTTTTTCTTATAAATATCAGTCCATCACAGAAATAAAGATATATGGAAGCAGCATTGTATAGTAGGAGTCACAATGTATATGCATGCGGTCCAGTGCTTCCTGACTTTTGCTATGATCAGTTTCATTTCCTAAGGCTATGTTATCCTCTTTCTGTTTCCAATTTCTCAAGGTGTGTCTGCCATTGAGGGGTAAGATCAGGAAAGTATAATAATCCTGGAAAGTAAAAAAATAATGGTTGTGTAATGTAAAAATCCCTACCAGACAAAGGTTTTATAGTAGATATACATCTCCCTTACCATAGAAACATTCTTTTATAGCACACTTTCCTTTCTCGTTTTGGGGTAAAACCCCTAATGTTCCTGTCCCTGTGTCTTTCATACATTGTTTTTATCTTATTCTCCCAAATTCCCTTTCTTGTACACAGACTAAAGGCATTATAATTCATTCCCTGTTCATATATTGATGTAGGGGTACATCACTTTCTCCTTCTCCTTTGCTTCCCCTCTCCTCATTCACACCACTTCCCATTCTGTTATTCCTTTCTACATAATATACTGAATCACTAGTAGGAACTAAGAGGCTTTATCCCACTAAGTAACTCTAAGCAACTCATATACTTCTTGAGAAATGCAACTGTCCCATGGGAATATTTTTATGGTAGCACTTTTCTTCAGCCTCTTCACCTTCTGAGGCAAGAGCCTTTCCCCTTTTAGTACCCTGTCATACATTTTCTTGTCAAGTGTTCTATATTGTGAACCAGTGTTGTTTCTATCTGCATTATATCACCTTCTTGTTGTTTTTGTCACTTATTAGAAGTTTCCACCCCCCAAAATTGTCAAGTTATTTTAGAGCCTAGCTTTACCTTTTGCAGCATTAGAGACCAGCTACAAATTTATTGGGCATGTCAATTCTATTATTTATAAATGTTCAAAAAAGAGCTGAAAAATGCCAGCTCTGTAATTCAATTCTCTATAACAAAAATATTTCCCCCCAATTCTCCCACTGATATAACACAATTATCACCTTTTAATTCTCACTTGTTAGTCAGTTGTATTCCCTACTGTTATAGTACAAGTTAGGTTAATTATTGGGTTTTTTTACTCCTTGCCACATTCTCCACAGAAGTATTCAGTCTATCTTTACCACTATGCTACAACCATCTCACCACCAACTTTCTTATTCCCTACAGCAAATACTCCACACATTTTAGAGTAGATAAACACACCTCCTACATAACAGAGGTTAGGATAATTCAATTTAATATTACACTTAGTTATTAAGGATTTACTACGTGTAACACACTCTGCTGGATACTGGGGAGTCACCCCCCCCCCCCACACACACATACACACATTAAAAGTAATACCTGTCTGCAAGAAGTTTACCTTCTAGTTGGAGCTGGAGAGAAGCATTTGTACAAATGCTTCTGTACATAAGTGATTTGGGGGAGGGGAGAAGAAACAATGAATTTGAAGTCATGGTTTTGTTTTTTTTTGGTTTTTTTTTTTAAATTTAGTGGTTTTCAAAAGTTTATACAAAAGCACTTATTAATAATAAATCTGATTTAATTCATATGGTCAGTTTTGATATCTTCTTTGGCTTTTACTCATGTCATTTGAGCCTTTCATATTCCCAGGGTTCCTTGACTTCTTATTCAGTGATGAATGAAAAGGAACCATTATATATGTGTTATCTGCCATTTTCCTGGTTTAGGAAGCTGTTCCTGTTAATGTTACAAGTTTTTCTAATTGCTATAATGAGAGGTACAAGTAGCTCATTATGTGTGAGAAGACTGAAGCTTTCTTTTTCAAAAGCTGTCCGTCATACTTCATTCCAGCTATTATATAAACTTATATATTCATTCTTAATCAGTGCTTCAAATTCCTTATCCTCTTTCGAAAAAATGGAATACTTTAAAGCACATGAATGGAAACATAAGAAACCTCATCACAAGATTATTTATTAGCACTCTATGAAACTTCCTATAAAACCATCCACTAATCCTATCACCTGATAGTAGGGCTGCTAAGGTAAGCAGGATGTAGAAGAAAAGAAATTCCACAATTTGACCAGACAGAGAAAAACCTTCAAGATGAAAAACATAATATCCTTCATCTAGTGCACCTGGCTTCAAACCTTGTAAAAACTTAGAACATTCTTAATCTGGGGCCTATGAAACTACTGAATGTGACAAATGCAGAACCTTAGACCCCTTTTCCCTTGTCCTCCAGGTTCCAGGGACTATCATCTGCTATACTGGACCAATTGATCAATGGATCAACCAACAGGCATTACTTAAAAAGTCCATAATGTATAGGACACTACGCTATGTGCTGAGGATACGAAAAGTGATCCGTCCCCTGTTTAGGTTTCTCTCTATGGAAAAATATGATCACAGCTATCCACCTGTGAAGGGGGAAGAGGGAAGTATGAAGGGAAAAGGGAAAACAAAGAGGGAAGACGAGGGAGAGGAGCAAAGGAAAGGAAAGGGGAAGGAGGAGGAGAAAGGAAAGAGAAGGGGTTGACTGAGTGGAAAAGGAAAGGGAAGCAGGAGAGAAGAGAAGACAGAAGTAGGAAGATGAGAAAGGAAAGGGGAAAGGGGAGAAGGAGGAAAAGGGAAGGAGGGAAGGAAAGAGAAAGGGAAAGTGGATGGGGAAGGGTTGAGTGAGGAGAAAGGAAAGGGGAAAGGGAAGGAGAAGGGGAAAGGGAGAGAGGGAGGGGAAAGGAAAGAGAACAAGGAGGCTACAGGCGTATGAGGCAAAAAGGGAAGGGGGGAGAGGGTGAGGAGAGAGAAAGGGAAGGCTGAGGGAAAAAGAAAAGGGAAGAGGGGGAAATAGAGGGGAGAGAAGAAGGGGGAAAAGAAAGGAAAGGGGAAGGGGAGAAAGAGAAAAGGGAAAGGAGGAAGGGAGCAGGGCAGGGCAGAAAGCAATCTTTTTGAGGTTTTAGGGGAGAATTTTTTTTTTTTGGTAACTGCAAGAAAATGTGACAAGGAGCAAGTATCTTTGTTCATTCACTATTTAACTGATTATGATGGCAATCAAATTAGGATCTTTTGCTGTTTATGTTTTAGTAAAAGTGCCTGTGATTGAAGAATGTGATTAAGGAGGATCTTTCCCACTCACTGATGGGTCTGCTTTGTGGGAAGCTTGATTAGGGGAATTGTTTTGTAGGAAGGTCCCAAGTACCTTTTGTTTTTTTCTGTTGAGGCACTGGGTCAGAGGGATATGCCCTTTGACCCTAAAAAGTTTACAAATACTCTGAGGGTGAGGTTTTACTTTGAGGCTTACTGACTGGAAGTGTTTATTTGGCTGGAAGAGGAATCTGGGAAGCAGCTAAAGGAGCCCCCTGGCTCTGAAAACCCAGATGTTGGTGTTTTCCTCTCTGGTAACTGTGGTCAGATAGTTGGACCTGTTTATTGAATTCAGGGAGAGGAAACCATGCCTGTTGATGTTTAATTTCTCTTTATTTTCTTTGAAGTTCAAGGTGTCGACTCCCCTGAACTAGGTGAATGATACATGTGCTTGATTAAAGTGATTGTTAACCCCTCAAAAGTTGCCTTTCTTTTTATGAATGCAGATCTAAGAAACTATGATCACAGACCCCATTGTGTATGTTGGGGTGCTTACTGTAGGAAATGAAATATCTTCATGATAGCATTCCCACTACAAATGTAAGCAAGCAGAAGATACAAAAGTTGCAACTACGTGGAAGTAACACAAGTTTTCCTTGGAACAGAAAATATAACAGTTGGTTTTGCTGTTCACTTAAAGCAATAATTCAGTTCAACAAATAATTATTAAGTTCCAACAATGGATAAACACTGAACTGCAAGTAACGTAATTTCAATCAATCAGTAAACGTTTATCAAACACCTGTTATGTGTCAGGTTCCGTGCTAAGTGATGGGGACTGATAAAAAGGCAAAAGATAGTCCCTGCCCACAAGGAGGTTACAATCTGATGCAGGGAGACAAATACATAAAAATAAGCTATACAAAAGATAAAGAGGAAATAACTAACGGAGAGAAGGAATAAGGGGAGGCTTTCAGTAAAAGATAGAATTTCAGCTGGGACTAAAGGTAGCCAGACAGGTCGGTAGGCATAGCAGAGGAGAAAGAGCATTCCAGACATGGGGAACAGCCAAAGGTAATGCCCAGAACCAAGGGACAAAGGATTTTGTTTGTGAAACAGCTAGGAGACTAATATTACTCTATCAAAGAGTATGTGACAAGAAGTATTTTGAAAAAAGACTAGAAAGGAGAGGGCTAGGTTATAAAGGGCTTTAAATGTTAAATGGAACATTTTTTATTTGTTCCTGGAAGCAATAGGGAGCCACTGGAGTTTACTGAGTAGGGGAGTGACATGGCCAGATATGCATTTTTAGTGGCTGAATGGACTAGAGTGGGGACAAACTTGAGGCAGGCAAACTCACCTAGATGCTACTGCAGTAATCCAGGGGTGATGGGTGGAGGGCTAGCTAGCACCAGGATCATGGCAATGTCAGAGGAGAGAAGGAATACAACTGCAGGGATGTTCAATTTGACAAGCCCTGGCAGCAGCCTGGTTATGGAGGGTGAGAGACAGTGGGAAGTCAAGCATGACTTCTAGGTTTCCAGGGACTGAGGGGATGGTGTTACCTTTTATAGTTATAGGGAAGGTAAGGGGTGGGGAGAGGGTTTAGGAGGAAAGTTAATGACTTCTGTTTCGGATATGTTTAGTTTAAGATGACAACTGGACATCAAGTTGGAAATATCTGAAAATTGGGTGGAAGTATGAGATTGAAGATCAGTAGAGAGATTGGAATAGGACAGAGTAGGTTGGGGTAGGATTTGAGAATCATTAGCAGGGAGATGGTAATGAAATCTATAGGAACTGAAAAGATTACCATCAAGAATAGTGATGTCAATATACATCATCAACAGTACTGGGAAAGAACAGGGCCCAGGACAGAATCCTAGGGGGAGACCTACAGTTAGAGGGCATCATTTGGAGGAGGATCCAACAAAGGAGATAGAGAAGGAGCAGTCAGACAGGTAGAAGGAAAACCAGGAGAAACTGTTGCCCTAAGAACTGAGAGAGAATATAATATCAAGGAGGAAAGAGTGAACCACAGCAATAAAGGTTGCAGAAAAGTCAAGAAAAAATGAGGATTGAGAAAATGCTGTTGGATTTGGCAACCAAGAGATCCTTGGTAACTTTAGAGAGAGAAGTTTCAGTGGACTGACAAGACTGGCAGTCAAAAAAGAGGGAGATGAATGAAAATGGAAGCATCTATTGTAGATAGCTGTAACCCCAAGGGACAGAAGAGACAGAAGGAGATGGTTAGCAGGGATGGTAAGGTCCACTGAGAGTTTTATCTGGGTAGGGGAAATACAGGTGTATTTGGAGGCAGTAGGAAAGCAGTGAGAAGAGTGGGAGTGATTGAAAATTAGTCGCAGGATGATCTTCTTCATTCCCCATCAATTAATGAATTTAAAGTTAAATTCAGAAGCTGCTTGTTTCTTCCCGATATGACTATCTAGATTAGTAGTTTCCAGAAAGGGCATAATGACAAGTGGTCTGTGGACTATAGCATGATCCCCAGGAGTATATGATCAATCAATCAGAGGGTGGGAAAATAAGATGCATCTCATAACCTTCACAAGACAGCCAATTATGGGGCTTGTCTTCAAGCCAAACACAGCTACCCATAACTCCCCTGTGATGCAAGACCTCCTCTTTCTCCATTGCTTACAAGTACCATGGGAAGAGAATTGAGGCACAGCCCTCCCTCACTCAAAACAAAGCCAAGTGCAAGTCATGTCATCATTTCTCTGATGGCTTGGTCTTCTTCGGCAACGAAGGACGAACACAACACAACAGTGCCATAGGACAGTTACAACCTAAGCACAACCCTATTCGACACAGCAACTTAAGTACCAATGGAAAATTGTTATATATTATACCACCACACTCCCACAGAACATCTGTTCTCTGCTCCCCCACCCAAACCCTCCATACTATCTTATGTCCATACCAAGAGCCATGCAGAGGAAAAGGTCTGCCCTATGGGGCAATGATTGGTAATAGCCCTACCCCTGGATTTCAAGTAGGATCTAGTGAGTTTTATAGTATAACGAGGCATGGATGAATTCTGATCTGCATTACAGGTATTATTGTAGTAGATACCCCTTTAAAATGTTATTGTTGTGGTTTAGTTATGTTTGTCTCTTTATGACCCGTTGGACCATACTGTCCATGAGATTTTCTTGACAGCGATAATGAAGTGGTTTACTATTTCTTTCTCCAGGAGGTTAAAGGTTAAGTGACTTCCCAAGGCCACACAGCTAGTAAGTGTCTGAGAACACATGTGAACTCATGTCTTCCTGACTCCAGGCCCAAAGCTCTATCCACTGAGCCAGCTAATTGCCTCCCAAATATGGTCCTCTTTAAATCATTTCTATTTCCATTGAAGGAAGTATCATGCTAGTAGCCACTCTGATTGTCTGCCTCATTTTCATCTGTGACATCTCACTTTCAGTCACCACCCATATATAAACAGTTGCCAAATCTTGTCATTTCTAGCTTTACAACATCTCTTCCATCTATCTCCCCTTCAATCACACAGCAACCACTTTAGTATAGGCCCTCATCATCTCTCACTTGGATAATTGCAGTGGCTTTCTAATTAGCCCCTTTGCCTCATATCTCCTTGCACTCCAATCTATTATCCACATGTGTGTCAAAGTAATTTTGCTAGGGCATAGGTGATACTCTGTCCCAACCTCCAATGAGCCATTCAAATAACTCCAATGGATCTGCATTGACTTCAGAAACAAATATAAATGCCACTCTTTTAGCTTTTAAAGCCCTTTACAACATGGTTCCAACTTACATATCCTACCTTATTATACATTACTTCACTTCCCGTACTCTGTAGTCCAGCCAATTGACCTTTATGCTATTCCTGCATGCCATGCTGTTTATACAAAAATGAAATGAAAATATCCAGAAATAGATAGGAAATTAAGGCATGATCCATTAAGCAGAGCCACAAAAAGAAATAGGAATGAGTTTTTATGAAAATTTACTGTTGATCTGAAATTAGGGACAATTCACTTTTAATGATCAGGTGTTGACTGATATAGACAGAGAAACTCAGGGGTCAAGGAAACTGGAGTAGGCTAAAGAGTGTGTAACAACTCATCTGCTGAATGGAGGATATGTATATGTTTAGTAGATGTAGATGTTTGTATATATGTGCAAGTATATGTATATATACATGCAGAAAAACAATTGCTAAAAAGTTATATGCACTGAGTATTGTTACATATTATTTAATTGTAGTATGTTTTCAATAAAAATAGCTAAAATAATTTCACCTGTGTGATATGCACATGTATACAAATGGAATGGAAGGTATTTGCATTTTTCTTCTTTCTGCACCTAGAACATAAAATGGTGCCTTGTATATAGTAAGCATTTAATGTATATTTATTTAGCTAAATTCAATTATAAACTCCTAAGAAGACATGTCTTTGTATCATAACCATATATTTTAAGAAAACAGTCACATGTTCCCCAACTGATAAATGGATATGAACAGGCAATTTTCAGAGGAAGAAATTAAAGATATCTATAACCATATAAAAAAATGCTCTAAATCACTTTTGATTAGAGGGATGCAAATCAAAACAACTCTGAGGTACCACATCACACCTATCAGATTGGCAAACATGACAGAACAAGAAAATGATAAACGCTGGAGAAGATGTGGGAGAGTTGGAACACTAATTCATTGTTGGTGGAGCTGTGAGCTCATCCAGTCATTCTGGAGAGAAGTTTGAAACTATGCCCAAAGGGCTACAAAAATGTGCATACCCTTTGACCCATCAATATCGCTTCTAGGACTGTATCCCAAGAGATTATAAAAATGGGAAAGGGTCCCACATGCACAAAAATATTTATAGCAGTTCTCTTTGTAGTTGCCCAAAACTGGAAATCAAGGGGATGCCCATCAATTGGGGAATGGTTGAATAAATTATGGTATATTAATGTAATGGAGTACTATTGCACCACAAGAAATGATGAACAAGAAGTCTTAAGATAGGCCTGGAAAGACCTATATGATCTGATGCTGAGCGAAAGGAGCTTCCCAGGAGGACATTATGCACAGCAACGACCACAGTGTGCAAGAGTTTTTTCTGGTAGACTTGGATCTTCATAGCAATGCAAGGACATAAAAATAAAAAAAAAATTCCCAATGATCTTCTAAGGCAAAATGCCTTCCACATCCAGAGAAAGAACTATGGAATTCAATCACAAAATGTAGCAGATCATTTGTGTGTGTGTGTGTGTGTGTGTGTGTGTGTGTGTATGTGTGTGTATTATGTTTTGGTTTGTTATATAATTTCTCCCATTTATTTTAGTTCTTCTACACAGCATGTCTATAGTGAAAATGTATTTAATAGGAATGTATGTGTAGATCCTATATAGAATTGTATGCTGTCTTGGGGAGGAAGGGGGGTGGTGGAGGGTAGGTTGGGAGGAAAAATGTAAGTTTTATGGTAGTGATTGTAGAACATAAAAAATAAATAAAATGAATATATATATGTATATGAAAGAAAACAGTCACATAGTCTTGGATGTAGTAAACCCTGAATAATATCACCAAAAAATAAATGCAATTCACTGTCTCTGAACAGATAGGAATGAATGGTTATTTATGGTGGAGTACTTGTGGAACTGGCTGCCTGTATGCAATCAAACTATGCCAAGGTAGAAATAATACCAGAATAGGAGAGAAAAAGAGAGAAAGAAGAGAAGATGGTAATAATACATTCAATAGTAGTAATTCCTACTTGATCTGTTTTTTTTTTAATGTGACAACTTAAAATAAAAGAAAGGGAGAAAAATAAAGACATTGAACTTGATAATCATTTCTTAATTTCTAATGTAAAATAGTTATCATAGTGAGGAATTCAAAAGCTCACAGAAAGCCTTTCTGCAAAATAAAAATGAAAACATCATTTCCTTCCCAAACACAGACATTGTAATACAGCTTTAGAAGACAAATTACTTTAAAAAGTATTACAAGAAAGTAAAACAGAATATTATAAGGTGTGTAACATCACAGAATGTCTTAAGAAAAAGCAAGAGTGAAAAACAAAAAAAGCTTACAGAGAGCTAGTTTTAAGGTCTAACGAAGCTAAAATATTTTAAAAGTATGGAAATATATTTTTCCTCATTGCACATGTGTAACCTATATAAAATTACTTACTGTCTTAGGGGAAAAGAAAGGGAGAGGTAGAATTTCAATTTAAAATTTAAAAAAAATGTAAAAATAATTTTTGCATGCAATTGGGAAAAAATAAAGTATTATTTAAAAAAGCAAACAATCTGTTTTTTCCTAGATAATTTAATCATTTTATTAATGAGGTCAGCATATTGTTAATAAGCAGGTGCTCATCTGACCATCTATCTCAGACCAAATGGTGTTAGGTTCACAGTTTACATGTCTTTCCAAGAGGTGGTATTGCTGAAGGCTGCCTACTAAAAAGCAAACAATCTTAAGAAATAAAATAAAGAGCAAGTGTCTCATACATATAAAATGAAATAAAATATTTCAAGAAAACTTAAGAGGTGAACCTGGCTATAATGCACCAAACTGACTGAAGATGCAAGAAATCTGCCAGCATTTCTATGGTAATCTATTTTCATAGCAGAACCACCATTTTTGGTCTCTAGACATCAATTACTATGTGAGAAAATATTAAAGACATTAAGACAATAAAATCTCAAAGAGTGTCTGGAACTTGACACATAAAAAAGAAATTTATCTTAGAAGGAACATAAGTTTAATAGCATTCTGGGATCAATTTTCCAGAGATGTTCACAAATAAGATACTGAAATAATGGGAAAGATCAAAATGATATTGCTCCTCCAAAAAGTGATCAATAAGACATCATCAACTATAGACCTATATGGACAATTTTTCATCCAAAAATATTTATGAGAATGGACAAGGGGAATGTGACCTGAGGGAATTTCTGCTTTGCTCTTAGTTATTCTGCATTTGCCAAGGCTCAAGTTACTTCAGAAGACAATATGATGTGAGTGGCTACTTCTGGTTGCCCAACTTCTAAGGTAGGAGCTTATCCTACTGAGAAATGCTATCACCAAATCATGGGGACTGGAGCAGTAAGGAGCCAGTAATCTGAACCTGGGGGAGGGAATAGCAAACTGGCACTAAGTGCTGACTTTTCTATATACTAATCAGCAACTGCAAGAATAGCTAATATAGTTGGTGGAGTATCATTTTTTAAGATTTAGGAGTTAAAAAAAAAGACCAGGAGTCCATGATTTTGAAAAATTAAGGCTGCATAAACCCACATCTTCCTCAAAAACTTATCCATGATGGCATATAACATTATAGTGGGGGGGCAAAGGGGACAGGTGAGATGGGAAAGATAAACAGACAGAGAGGCAGACAGGCAGAGAAAGTGAAAGAGAAAGATAAATAGTGAGCAAAGCAGACAGCAAGAGTGAGATCCCATGAATGAGAGATTCCTTTGATGGAAGTATGACAAGGAAACATTAATTTTCGCAAAGTCCAAAATATTCACAGTCATACAAATGAATGGAACATATAGAAAGCAAGTGATCTTGTTCTACTTATTGTATGATAATTACCAAAAACCAAAACCAAAGCATTTCTCATACATTCCAAAGTTCAGAGAAGGTCCCCTCCCAAAAGTGACTTTGGAGATAATAACTTTATTCAGAGAGACTCCAAACAAAACAGGGTCTCATAAATGAGATCGACAGACACTCAAAAGAGATTGGTCTAATGATGCATAATAAAAAAGTGGGAAAAATTCATTTTTGTAATTTTCTGTTTAGAGAGGCAACTCAGAGTGACTTTATAGTATATCTCTTACATAAACACAACAGATGGGTCTCAGAAATCAGTGGTTTCAGAAATAAATAAAAGGAAGAGTACACAGTAGACTACACTGGACAAATTGAGCAGTGCTTTCAACAACTCTACTATTATTACCTGATCGAAAACCCTCATCTTTTAACATTAACTTTACCTATGTGATGCAATGTCTATGTGACTTTTGAAATACTATGACCTCAATAGAACAAAAATTGCAGCCAATGTACAGGACAATGGAAAGAAACATGAAGGATGACAAATAAGCTACATCTTATAATGAATGATGACTTGTTCATAAGTGGCACTAAATGTAGTATAAAGGGAATGTATTTAATACTATACAAATTTCTAGAAAAATATGACCAGGTTTGATTATAGGCATAAAGTCACGTAGGGAGAATAAGACATAAAAGAGATTGTCTGAGGGCTGTGGAACATTAAAAGAACCAAAAGAACATTTCTAGTGTATTGATTGGATACTTAATTGATGAGAATTATACAGAATTAGAGTATGAATGAGTTATATTTTGTTATCACTGGAGGAGTACTTACAACTGAGGAAATTATGGTTCCATTTTAACTCTCAGAATTCTACTTATATTATCTATATCAGGGTTTCTTAATATAGTACATTTTGATGACTATGTTTTAATATAATTGGTTTCCTTTATGGTCTCATTATTTTATATCTTTAAAAACATTATTCCAGGAAAGAGTCCACAGGGAGTTTTACCAGATTGCTAAAGAGGTTCATGAGACAAGAACAGTTAAAAATCTCTGGTGTAAACAGACTGACCTGAAGAATATGGAAGGGGAGAAATATGTAAAAAATGTTAAGGATAGTCAACACTGTCTATTTTTTCCTCCTCTTACTTTGATTATTTTCATTTTTTTCCCTCTTTTTTGGGAAGCATTCCACTAACTCAGAAAACAAAAGCAAAAGATGATAAAAATTTAAAGAGAAAATGTCAGAAAAACAGTAAATCATGGTTTAGAAGTGTTGCAAGACTGTAAACCAAAAGCCATAATATTTTATTCATAGTAAAATTACCAGTTAGATTAAATGAGATCTGCCTGTCAAGAGTAGAATTTGATTTGGACTGACATTTAAAGTACTCTTTTAATGTCTACTCCACCCTTGAATAACTTTTACTACCTAATTCCACCCAGAATTGCTGCCTTCTACCTTGATTGGTAAGCAAAATTTAACTGGCCAAATTTAATTAATCCTTTCATAACAAAAGTCAGATTTACCAGCACATTGCCCACTGACAGCAAGAATACAACCAAACTGCTCACACCATGGAAGTAATGAAATGCTCAAAATTAATTATTTAGAGATCAACATATTCAAAATACTCTATTCATAGAATCCAGTCAAAAAAGATATTGCTTTGATCATCATATCATCCAAAGTCAAAATACATTATCTTAATCATCAAATGCCATGTGAGTACATTGCTTTAAAAACAAGCACCACAACCAAACTCAAGACATAAAAGCTTTGAAGAGTTTTAACTGCCAGACAGAGGAGACTGCATTTCTATCCTTAAGGCAATTAGGAACCACTGAAATTTGGGTAGGGGGAGGCAGGAGACACAGAAGGGTTATGACATGGGTGGATCTCCCCATGTCAAAGAGCAACTAGGCAACTGTGTGGAGGATAGATTAGAGAGGTGAGAAACTGGAGAAAGGGAGCTTGATTAGAACACTGCAAAAGCCCAGGTGAGATGTGATGAGCCCTTGAACTCAGGTGGTTGCTATGTGCCTGAGAAAAAGGAAATGCATACCAGAGATATAGTGAAATAAAACCAATAGGAGTGAATTGTATTGGATATGGTGGGATAGGAGAGCATTAAAATTTGAGAATGCCTCCAAGGTTGTGAATGTGGACAGCTGGAAGGTTGGTGGCAACCTCCACAGAAAAAAAGAAGTTGGGAAGAATGTGGGGTTTGGAGGAAAACAATGAGTTCTATGGTAGACAAGGAAAACTTTAGAAATGCTTGTGGGGCATACAAGATGAAAGATTCAGTTGGCAGCTAGCTGGTAGTACAAGCTTGGAACTCAGGAGAGAGATGGGAGAGACACTTCTAGGTTTGGGATGAACATTTAACCTATGGGAACAGCTGAGATCACCAAGAACGTAAATAGAGGAGAAAAGAAAAGAGGTTCAGGAGAGAACCCTGGGATATATCCATGAAAGGGAGGTAATGACCAGCAAAAAAGACTTAGGAGGAATGGTAAGATGCATAGGAAAAGAATCAGGAGAAGATGGTATTGTTAAAAACAACAACAGCATAGAGGAGAGAGTATATAGGAAGAAGAAGTGATCAAGTCTCAAAAGGTGCCCAGAGGTAAAGAATAATGTGATGAAAGTGTTACATTTTCTTTATATTCTGATGGCACTAATAATGTCAGCATATTATCCCCCAAATGATTCATCTAGATCTCATCCATGTAACAATCAATCAAGCAATAAACATTTATTAAGTATCTATTATGTTCCAGGTACTGTGCTAAGAGTTGGGGATACATAATGAGGTAAAAGATAGCCCTTGAACTCAGCGCGAATGGGTAAAAAATATGCAAACCAATACCTAACAAGTTATATGAAGAATAAATAGGAAATGATAACAGAGGGAAGGCATTAGAATTCAAAGGGGTTGGGAGATATAAGATGGGATTTCACACGACACTTAAAGGTTGCCAAAGAGTACAGTAGATGGAGTTGAGGAAGGAGAGCATTCTAGGCATGGGGACAGCCAGAGAGAATGCATGGAGCTGAGAAGTCAAGTGTTTTTTTTTGTGGAATTATCAGAAGGCCAGTGTCACTGCAATGAAGATAAATGGAGGAGAGTAAGGTATAAAAAGACTGGAAAGGTAGGGGATAGCTAGGTGATGCCAAACAGAAAGTATCTGTTCCTGGAGGCAATAAGGAGCACACTGGAGTTTATTGAGTGTGGGGAGAGTACTTTTGGTCAGAACTGCCCTGATGGAAAATCACTTCTGTGGCTGAATGGACAATGGATTGGAATGGAGAGATTTAAGGTAGACTTACTCACCAAGAGACTAGTGCAATAACCAAGGCACGACATGATAGGCTCTGTACCAGAGTTAGGACCATATAAGAACAGAGAAAGAGGTATATTCCAGAGATGTTGCAAAGGTAAATTTGACAGTCCTTGACAAATGGCTGGGGGTAGGGAGTGAGAGGTAGTGAGGAGTTAAGGATGGCTCTCAGTTTGAGAGCCTGAGGGACTGGGAGGATGATATTCCCTTCTACAATGCAGTAATGGGGAAGGTAGGAGCAGGGGAAGGGTTTTGAGAGATAAGAGAATGAGTTCTGTTTTGGATATACTTAGTTTAAGATATCTACAGAATACACTCTGAGATGTCTGAAAGGTAGCTGGAGATGGGACATTGGAGATCAGCTGAGGGGTTGGGGCAGGATAGGCAATTTGAAAATCGTCAGCACAGAAATGGTAATTAAAGTTATAGGAGCTCATATGTGTTTGTCTTTCATTGCCGAAGAAGACCATGCCATCAGAAAAATGATGACATAACTTGCACTTGACTTTGTTTTGAGTGAGGGAGGGCTGCGCAGGTCACCAGCCTCACTTCTCCTCCAGAGCCGTCTGAATCCAGTGACCAGATATTCATCAGTTTGACTGGAGATGACCCAGGATGAGGCAATTATGGTTAAGTGATTTGCCCAAGATCACACAGTTAGTGAGTGTCAAGTGTCTGACGTGAGATTTGAACTCAGGTCTTCCTGACTCCTGCACTGGTGCTCTATGCATTGCACCATCTAGCTGCCTCAGGAGCTGATGAAATCACATCAGTAGTAGTAGCAGTAGTAGCAGTAGTAGTAGTAGTAAAAATGGTGGTGGTGGTATTTGTGTACTGCATCACCAAGTCAAGTAGTCAAAAAGAGGACCCAGCACAGAATTCCAAGGGACACATATGGTGAAGAAGTGTGATCTAGATGAGGATCCAATAAAGAAGACTGAGAAGGGATGGTCAGAAGAGAGAGAAGCTAGAATGCTAAATTGAAATAAAGTCACCAATCTTCAAGTGAATTCACACTTATGTTATTGAAATAGGCAGTATGAAGATGAAAAATTTTTCATATGAAAGTCACTTAGTGGACTTAATAGTTTATATAAACAATATTGGAACTTTCAGTTGGCAAAACATATTAAAAGTGGAAGAAATGAAGACAGAGTGTAGGCTAAATATAAATATATCATATTCTCAGGACATTTAAGAAATGAATTAAATTACTAGAATAGAGAAAAGGAGTGAACATTCTAGGGCCAGTCTTCTCTGTAAAATAACAGACTGAAAATCCTTGTTACAGATTTCACAAATTTATCTATGACCTCAGCAAAGTGCCCTTCATTTTATAAACTCATAAAGCTTTATAAACATTTAGTCATTAATCCCCACAACAGTCCAGTAAAATGTCAAGTGTAACAATCCCCACTTCAAACATGGAAAAATTAAAATACAAAATGGTTAATTAATGTACCCATGTTAATAGAATAACAGACATACTGTCTCATTCTGAGAAGAGCTTTTCAGGGGACATCATTCTCTCCCAGCCATTTAACAAAAGTCAACTTTTCATTTTCTATGAAGCATATATATATATATATATATATATATATATATATATATATAAATGATGTATATAATATGCACACAAGTGTTAAAGGTGAGGGTGGGAAAGAGTATAATCAGGGATGAGAAGAACATGAACAGATGGTACCTGCACATCATTTCACAAATCACTTTTAGATAGTAATTTCATTTCTTTCCCCTAGTAAGTATGTTCAAAGAGCTGCTAGAAAAGCCTCAGTTATTGATCAAGTTTCACTTTGTCATCTCTAGTCAACTCTCTGGTGACTGGCTAATGAGAAGGAAAGCTGCCAAATGGTAAGTGGTAGGAGGGCAGAAGGACCAGTTAAATCCCCATGATCTACAAACTAGATAATTCTCTGATTACCTAAATGATCATAGATAATCGAGAGTTGACTATAAAGAGAAAGTTCAATCATCCACTAAGCAGATTCCCGCTGAGTAATGAACTTGCAGAAACATTAACAGTTAAGACAGAAGACAACCATATGGCCTGCTCTTAATGACTCAATAAATATAAGAAAACGTGAGGCTCATACTTTAATCTGCCACTAAAACCTCATTTGTATGTTGTCTTTTCAGTTTCAAGGACCCAAACAATGCCAGCTTTCATTTACCTTTCTTTATATTAAGTAGCGATAACAGTGGGATGTAGATGAGGGCTGAGAAGCAAAAATCAAAAGAAATAGAAAAAAATGACCCCCTAATTTTTTGCAACCATACTTCTGTGTATTTCACTCTTTGCATTTCTTACTATATCTGTACCAGTAACATTGCTAATAATACAAAGAAGATAATTAAATACTAGAATATATTTTCTTATCTCTCTGCCTTTGCCATTGTGATTTTTTTCTACCTTCAATGCATTTTTCTTCTTCCAATTTCAGCCTCTAAAATCCTTCCCATTCTTTAAGGTCCAACTCAAATGTTCTCTCCTCCATGAAGGCTTCGATTCAACATACATTCATTTACTAAGTGGAAAGACACACACACACACATACACACATATACACGCACACACAAATAATTTTTGTCTTCCAGTTTCTTACCCTCAAGAGCTTATATTCTACTTGATAAGTGAGGGAGTGGATACATGCAGACAAATAAAATGATTGCAAGAGGGTCTATTAAGTGGGGGAGTGTTGTCAAGAAAGCCTTTATAGAGGAAGCTGGAAGTACAAAGGGTCAAAAGTAATAAGCGAATATATTTCAGCTGTCAGAGGGGACTAAATGTGCCTTTTAGACAGAACGTGGCATGTCAATTTCAGAGAACAGTTAGTAGGATGATTTGCTCTTACTTGCTCCTCTCCAGGCACAAATGATCATTCCTTATTCTGAAATGCTAAATGCCTTTATATCTTTCCTATGGCACTTACACACTACCATGTTCTAGCTATTTGCACACATTCCACCTCCCCCATTTGATCACAAGTTCTTACAGATTATTTATATTTTGGTCCCCACACTTCCAAGTACATCCTCCCATCTAGTAACCTATTTTTTTAAAAGGAATATTCTGAATAAATGGAGACTGACATATTGATCACCTCTTCACTCTCTTAAGTGCTCAAACACATATCACTTCTTTAATAATCTGATCTAGAATTGTAGCAGTAATAAACTTCACTAATTCCCCTGAACCTTAGCTTCCTCATCTGTAAACTAGAAAAAATACTTCTTAAAATTACAACTTACAGATTGGATATAAAAATACTAAATGAATGAATAAAATATTTATTTAGTGCTTACTATGTGCACAGCACTATACCTAGCACTGGAGATACAAAGAGAAAAATAAAGTTTCTGTTTTCAAAGAACTCACATTATAATGGGAGTGACAAGACATTTAGAAGATATCAGATACAAGTCAGATGGAAAAACCCCATGCTTCTTGATTGATTGTGAACCATTCAACAGTGCCAAGTATTTCAGTTGTAAGAAATTTCTTTTCTGGGTCTTCAGTTGCCATGGTTGTAGCATTTGTAGAAAATGCTTCATAAACTATCATAAAGTATAAAACATCATACAAAACTGTATGATTACCATTTATATTAGGTGTCTTCTATGCTATCATATTCTCTGGTATCAAGTACTCTTGTAGTCAGTGCTCCAAAAAGCCTGTGATTTCATCAATGCGGATATTTGCTCCAATGGAACAAATCACAACCCATCTCTGCCTGTCCATTCTTTGGGACTCTCATCTATGGCCTCACCCTGCTGGGTGGGTATGTGGGAACTCTCACAGTGCTGTATGCCTTCCTCAAAGTCATCTAACATTGTACAGATGACACCATTAGGACACGTGGGCTGTCTATCAGTTTGCCTTTGGGAAATTGCCTTTGGTAGCAAACCCATAACAAATAATATGGTTATGGGCCTTTTACACAGAAGAACTTAATAGAATTTATTTATCTCAGTAAATGTTTATAGAGCTGAATTTTTATTGCTCCTACTTAGAAGTTCATTCAAATATTCTAGGAGTTTGAGGCAACCACAACAGTTATATATTACTCTGCTTGGGAGGGGAAAGGTTGCCAAGAAGAAAGGGGAAGTCTGTATAAAATTCAGTATCATCTAGTCCCATAATCAACTTGACTCCTGCATAAGTAGATTATTAAATTTCTCTTAATAACAAAGTATGTGTGTAAAATCGGAGTCTAAAAATACCTTTATTATATACTGCAAAATTATTTGTGGAAGAATGTTTCATATGGCCTCTTGGAATGCCTGATTCCTTCAAGAATCAGCTGAAATTTTCTCTTCTACAGAAGCTTTTCATTGTCTTCTGAGTCGTTAGTACCTTCCCTCTGAGGTTACCCTTTGTTTTACTCCACATATATTTTGTATGTATTTCACCATTTACATGTTGACATCCCTCTAAGAAGGTGAGCATCCCAAGGGTAGAGGGCTTGGCTTTTTTCTTTGTGTCCACAGTGCTTAATACAGTATTGGCATATAGTAAGTACTTAATAAATATGCACTGTTTGACTGACTGACAGGTCAGCACTGAGGGACTCTTGGACATCAGTGTCATGTGGCAGCAATGAGCATCCTGCTTCTCATCTGTTGGTCATACAAAGCCAAATGCCAGGAATGCATGAGTTTTGTGCATTTACATGGCTTCAAAGGAAAACAAATTAGTAATTGGTGCTTTGTGGAAATGACTGGTCCAATGACTGCCCAATATTGTTTTGCTTTGATTTTCCTTTATAATTTACTTAGATTCTCTGATTATGTTCACATCCAAATTTTCCCATGATAATTTTCAAGTTTGGTGTACCTGCAATTGCACTTGCTTCAATAAATGTGCTTCCCACTCCCTTTCCAAAAAGAAACCCTCAATGATATAATAGTTGTCGATAACTTTCTGAGAGCTAGACTGACCTGGATAAGAGATGATGGTTTCATGATGACTATCATCAAGGCAGGATGAGATATGCTTCTCAAAGAATCATCAATCATCTGTTTGAAGGATCAAGATGGACCCTTCCCCTCCCCTTCCAATCTGATATGCCTGGCTTTTCTCTTGCCCCATTACACTAATATTTTCCTGTCTATTCTTCTCACTCCATTAGGCTCCTATATATCTGTTCTAAAGATATCACATACCCAGCTTCAAAAGTTAATCCATGATATTTCCATTTTGCTCCCTATCTGCCCTACCAGTGAAATATTTGGTGATATGTACATATATATTTACTCCCTCTTTGCTTCAATTCTCAGTATCTCCTCTTTTCACTAATTGAATCTGCAGTCTACTCTTGAACCATATTTTCCCTTCTCATGCTGCCCTCTTTAATAGACCTTCATTTCTTATTTCCTATTCTGTCCTACAGGATTTTAGAAACTGCTCTGGTTTCTTACTCATCACTCACTGTAAGTTTTCTTTTTTTCTATATCAATGTGTTTCCTTGGAGATCTTTGTCTGTTCCCTTAATATTGCTGTAGAGATAGCCAACATGACTAGTGGGTGCCAGTCTATGGAAAGTCAGTAAGTAGCTTGTGGAAAGAGAGAATTAGCTTCAACTTTCTGCCTGTACAGTTTTGTAAGGTTGTCTTTACTGTTAATAAAATGAAATATGACATATCTTACATCTTAATATCTTAAATCACCATTTAAGTTTCCCTATACCTCCTCACTAAAAACTTAACACCGAAGACATTTAGTTGAAATGAGATAAGTCAATGAATCAGTAAACATTTTTAATTGCTAATATGTACTGGGCACCCTGTCAGACTCTGTCAAAAATAATGAAATTAGTCTCTAACCTCAAGAAACTTAGTTTCTATTAATAACTTATTTTTTTTTGTAAAAAGGGCCCAATTTCTATATCATTTTAAGATCTAGTAATCAGGCACAAAAGATTGAAATTAAAATCACAATATAAAATATATATAAATAGAAATTATTAATTTTATTCAGATTCACCAAATAACTTTGCTACCTCAACAAGCACTAATCATATATTCTAGTTATTAATGGGCAGAGTGACTTATCCATACCAAATAAAGGAAACGATTTGAAATTATTTTAAATATATCGAAGTCAGAAATACTCAACCTACATTGTTGCTTTGTATTTTAATTTTTATTAACTATAACCATCAACAAAAATTCAAATACATAAATAAATAAATAAAACAGATTGTACCTAAAATGGCAAATTTCATTATTCATGAGAATTTTTTTTTTATCTGCCTCTGGTGAGATAATAATCTTGTTTTATCCCATGTATTTTCTTGGGGTAATTTTTTTCAGCTTTTGTCAGTTATTTTTTCTTTAATACAGTCTGTCAAATGTCTATGTGGTTACTCTGATTTTACTTTCTTTACTCTATCCCTTCAAATGTTTTCCAATTTTTTATAATAATTTTCATAACTGTCATTTTTTATGGAGCAAGAATATTCCATTATTCTCATAAGCCACAATTTATTCACCTACTCCACAAATACTGGGCAAATGGGATAAATTTTTGCTATCATAAATAATATTTCTCCAAACTTTTTTATGGATCTTTTTTTCTTTTGATTTTAGCAATAGGGTACGGCTCTGCTTGTGAGACCAGTGGGTCATAGGGTATATTCTTTGTGATCCTTTTATATTAAACTTGCCCTAATTGAAAGAGTGACTGCCTGAACTGATGAATACAGAGGTGTTCTTGGGTGTCATGAGGATCTGGATTTAAGGACCATTTTTAATATATTCTGGAAGCACAACCCTAGGTATATCACTTAACTGAACATTTAGTTTCTCATGAAATTCTGTAACACTAGGTTTAAGTTGCAGAATAGTAACTTCATTGCTTAAGGGCATTCCCTCACCAAGAGTTGTCTAGATCAGAGATGTCAAACTCAAACAGAAACAGGGGTCTTTAAAATATATTCAGGATCCCTTTAAGCAGTATATTGACTTAGAAAAGCACAGAGTAATATTATTTGTGTTGCACTCTGTTTTTATTTACTTTAAAAAGTATTTCCATTGTCTTTTTACTCATTTTGTTAAATATTTCTCAATTACATTTTAATCTGGTTCAGGGGATAAGGAGAAGCTCCCAGGATCATTGCACGCAGCACTCAGTCAGGCCTAATGTTTGACAGCTTTGGTCTAGAGCGAAAAAATCACAGGTTTGGAGCCACCCAATACCCCACTTATCCCTCCTTCAAAAGCCCAATTTTGTTGTTCAAAATCTATGTTACAGTCAAGTTCAGAATTTATCAGTTATCATTACTGCGGTTTGACTTCAAAGTTTCCATACAATAGTTTTGTTTCACAAAAAAAAAAAAAAAAAGAAGAAGGGACAATGTATTGGGGGGGCAAATTTTCCTTCTGTTTATTATAGGACAAGAGTTAAAGGAGGAAATTGTGGATCTCTTTTCCACTCATTCCTTTATTTCATTTATTCACTTTCTATCATATACAACATGACACCAAACTATTCCTACCCAAATGAAGCAATTACTTCTCACCCACCAGCATACCAAAATAGTACACGGAAATGTCCTGTGCATAGTGAAGCTGAATTGATTTTGGGGGTTTGGGGGTTGGTTCAAACACCTTGTTGTCTGGATTTGAAGATATTGCCACTGATGGTAATTATCATTTGAGTATATGGGTATAATTGACAAAAAGAAATAACATGGGACTAACAAGCCTTCTGTGTGATGCAAATTAAGACAATTCTGTCACATGTTGACTGATTATTGACACACAACCTGTTGCTGTTGGAAAAAAAAATGATTCCGTTGTCTTTGGGTCAGCCTTGGCTTCAAAGAACCACATTGTTCTCCTTAAAAGGTTAGAAAATAGAAAAAAGTCCTTAGAAAATATATATGTATGTATATGTATATGCTTATGTATGTGTATGTGTGTAAAGATATATAAATACCTATGCTGAGAAACTCTAAATTTTTATTTTTCATCAGCTTGATTAAGTCAAAAAAGTCTCCTTTTTTTCCCTTGTAAAATGGGGTTGTGGATCTGGTCAAATTCATATACTGTTAGAAAATCATTTTCAGCAAACCAAAAATATTATTTCAATACTCTATAATTCCCAGTTATTAGTCTTAGTAGATTCTTATTTATTGCTTATTTTATTTCAGGTAATATCAGCCAATAATTTAAAATGAGTGCTATAGACTATAAGGTACTATTTTAAGTTCAACAAATTAGATAATTTTATACATTAAGCTTAATAGGTACCAATGTGAGATGAATAATTTCTATATGATATGAACTGAAACATTTCTTATATTAAACAAAATTAATAACTAAGATCACAATTTGGAGAACTTTATTGTATTACATTTTTATATGAAATTTATATAATTTTAAAGTGTTGATTATTTTACTCTTTCTGCAATAGTAAAGAATCCATTCTGAAAACATCACAGTCTCTGAAAACTTCACAGTCACACTTGAATATATCTTTTTTGAATCTTACTACCCTTAACAGGCTCTTTGCTCTAGCAACATCAGACTAGGCAGACTTACTTGCCTCCACATCTTTGCACGGTCTGTCCTCCATATTCAGAAGGTAGTCCTTCCTGAATGGCTGTATTCATTCTAAGTGAGATTATGGTAAGACCTTAGCCTGAAAGGGCCAGGGTCTTACACTGCATCCTGGGCCATCTCCAATTGTCCTGATGAATATCAGGCCACTAGACCCAGATGGCTCAGGAGAAGAAAATGAGGTTGGTGACCTTGCACAAGCCCTCCCTCACCCAAATCAAAGGCAACTGCAAGTCATGTCATCATCTTGATGTCATGGTCTTCTTCCAGAACGCAGGGCAAACAGAGCAACATGAGATCCCTAGCTCCCTTCAAGGCTTTCTAAGAAAGAAAGAGAGAAAGAGAGAAAGAGAAAGAGAGAAAGAGAGAGAGAGAGAGAGAGAGAGAGAGAGAGAGAGAGAGAGAGAGAGAGAGAGAGAGAGGAAGGAAGGAAGGAAGGAAGGAAGGAAGGAAGGAAGGAAGGAAGGAAGGAAGGAAGGAAGGAAGGAAGGAAGGAAGGAAGGAAGGAAGGAAGGAAGGAAGGAAGTGCTGGATATACAGATAGATGACAGACAGCTAGACAGATGGAACAACAGACAGAATGTTTACATGTTATACCCTCACAGAAGAATGTCTTTTCTCTGAGGGCCCCATTTTCCATTTTGTTTGTAGACCCAATGACTAGCACAAGGTCTTGAACTTCATAAATACCTGTTGGATGGAATGGGAACAAATTCTATCAAAAACCAAAAGGTTCACTGAACTAGCTCCTTCATTTCCTTTGTGCTAGCATTTGAAAATTCAAAAGCAGCATCCACTCTCTCCTTCTGTTAAGGAGAAAGGATGAGGCTTTCCCTTACTCTAGATTTAAGCAAATTGCTCTACTTTCAGCCTTGGTACAACTCCCAGGTCACCAATAACCATCTGCCAAATTCAATAGAGTTCCTTTTTTTTAGTTCAGTTTTACTTATGCCCAGTTTTCCTCTGTGAGGAGGACTGCATCAAGACTGCCTCTTATGGTAAGCTGCTTGGCATGGGTTTCTTTCACTGAATTTCTTAATAGGGAAATGATTATCTCTCGTGCAAAGATTTCTCCTAGTTCAAGGGTTATTATCTTCAGGAAGTCCCAAATTTCCAAGAAGGGATATTAGGGGGTATAGAAGGAGCGCAGACATATAGAACTCGATCTTTCATGAAGCAAAGCAATCACTTCCATCAAGGTCTCCAGGTGAAGTCAGAAAAAGGAACCAAAAGAACAGTTTCATTACAAAGCACATAGTGAAGTGATGAAGCAATACCTAGCAGCAACCAGAAGCGACCAGGACATCAGGGGAGCAATGTCCAGCAGTGACTACACTGCCAGCAGACACCAGCTGGTTGCAGGCCTGGTGGAAGCACTGGAACAACATTACTGGAAAACATTAACAGCCCTGAAAGGTCACTCATTGCATATGCATTGACAATGTGTTCTCTATACGTATCTCTCCATACACACTGCCTGGCCACACATTTCTTTATGTGCAAATCCCTCCACATGTGAATGATAGCTACATATGTTCCTTATATATGTCTATTCTCCCTGATTATGTGCCTATTTGGGGCAGGAGTATGCCCCAGGTTTACGGGATATATGTTTTATTGCCACTTGTCTCACACCACTATTTCATAAAATGCCTTTGCAATGTCCTCTGACTGCCTTGACAAGGTAAACACAGTGGTGAGGCTAGTGAGTTATAGCTAAATGGATATGGATCGATAGAACATCCTGGATATTGGCCAGCATCATCTTCAGGACCTCATTCTCTGAATTGTGGGGTACCCCTATGTGCTATTCCAATAGAGAAATAGAAAAAATAATTTAGTAAAAATGTCTATTCAAAATCTTTGTTTCAGTTTTTTTTTTTGAAAAACCCTTACAGTATTTCTTTTTACTTTTCTCAAGGGAAAAACAATTTCATTTCATAGACCTATACAAAAAAACTGTATCATACAATAATAATGAAGGAAATTAAAAGGGAAAGGAGGCCTCATGATTAAAGAATTCATTTTTGAAAAGATCCCTGAAAGAATAAATTTTTAAATGCCAACATTTAATGACCAGGGGAAAGTCGCATTCAAATTTCAAGACTCATCATCTCAGCAGCTAAGATTTCTAAAAATATGTGGCAGAGATTTCAATGCATGTGTGTTTATACACATATAGAGAGAGAGCTATACATAATCTTATATACATATTTATAAAGCATATAGCTTCTGCTCACTATAGCATAAGGTTAAACATACAATGAAGGGAATAGAGATTTATATTAAGAGTTGAAGCTTCATGTCATTGAAAAATGCATGGTAATTTTAATTTCATTCACGTAAGAAAATATATTTTATGTAGTCTTACCATCAATTTGCAATTATTTTCCTTTGTGCTTCCTATATGTGTATGAGTACATATGTACATCTGTATATTTACACATGTGTATTCACACATAAATGCAGTACAGACATGCATATATATGCATGTGTGCCTACATTCATACATGTGCACATCAACAGAGCTCTGCAGACTAAAGGAAATCCCTCCCTCACTTGGAGTCAACCATAACAATGAACAGATTTAGTCCAATTTGTCCCCTTATTGTTGTTGTCCAAGTTTATCTATAAATCTCAAGATAAAAGCAAATTTGGCTTCCTCATTGTGGTATTTGCAGGACATAGTTTAAACTTATATATGACATGATGTTGTGCACATCAATGTCTTTTCCTTCTACTTGTTCCTATGCTTTACGCCAATAGCTTGTTTTAGAATAGGTCAGGTTCAAGCTATTATAATTGCCTGGTCTGTTTTCTTCTCCCCTCTATCCTTTCCTCAGGGATGGTGCTCAATTTGATCTTTGCTCTAACTAGTCCATGGTCTGACTATAGACAGAAAGTTCATTCAGTAATGGTTCCCACATCAGTAATCAGTTGTTGCTTAGCTGAAAATTTCTTGTATTTTTAAACATGATGTTATTTTTTGGTTGACCTTGTCCATGCTTTTTACTCTCTTCTAGAATTATTAATTATTGTGAGTATTCTTAGTATTCAAGTAGGAGTTTCTAAGTAGTCTACAGGTCTTTGTCCTCTTTTCTGTCTTTATTTTGAACCATATTATCCAGAATTTTTCACCATATGATCATAGATTTGGAGTTAGAAGTGTGGAAGAAAATCTTTGCTCAGTATGGCAGACAAAATCTTGCTTCAAACATTTTTTTACTCATTTGTAATTATTTTAAATCCAAGCATAGCTCTGCTTGAGATACAAATGTATAAAGTGAAAGATGCTCTCATGCCCTTGGATGGTTCTTCTCTCAAGTCATTCTGATGTCCTAATTCAAAGAATTCTTGAACAAAGAATATTTCAAAATTAAGACTGTGCTAGGGCTCAGACGTTGAGAATAGTTCACTTAACAGCTCACTTCGCTAAATAAAATAATAATCAAAAAATTTGCAGTCCACCCTCTAAGAATTATTTCCCTAAAGTCATTCAATCCATCTTACTATTCCCTTAAAGGATTCTCCTTTCCAGCTAGTAGCTGCCACTCAAACTTCAATTGGTTAAAGTCATCAGAGACTTCTAATATGTTTGTTATTAAATGACAGATGGGGCATGGAGTAGGAAGACTGTTGTGTTTATCCTTCATTCATGAAGAGGACCATGACATCAAGATGATGACATGACTTGCAGTTGACTTTGATCTGAGTGAGGGAGGGCTGTGCAAGGTCACCAACCTCACTTTCTTGTCCTGTGCCATCTGGGTCCAGTGGCCTGATGTTCATCAGGATGACTGGAGATGGCCCAGGATGCAATGAGGGACCCTTTCAAGTTACATTAGGTCTTATAGCATTCTCATTTTGAGTGAGATACACACATTCAATGAAAAGGCTTCTAGTCTATTCTATTGAAGCAGGAAGACTAAGCTTGGTGGCAATGCTTGTCTTTGTCATGGAGGGTATCCTTTGTTGAGCATTAATTAAGAGCTAGTATAGACTAGGCATTATGCTAACCTGGGGATACAAATACAAGAAATAGTCTCTAAAAAATTTACATTCTTGTAGGAGACAACCACCATAAAGGGGACTAGTATACATAAAAAAGTGAAGTTATAGGAATGATGAGTAAAGTCTTCATATACCTGAGGACACGCCTTTTAGAGAAGTAATGGTAGTATTGATTTGGTTGCAATTAATGGAGTAAAAGAGGAAAGTGGATTTCCACTCCAAGATCTTTTAACAAAGACTACTCTCAAATGACCTTGTACATTATTTCTCAAAAGGGCGTGCCTCTTCTTCATGAAGAGAAAATGTATTGTCCAAGTTAGAGAACATGTATTCTATCTTCCTAGAGGAATAGAACAATAGAAAAACTCTAGTGTAATCTATGGATGGGAAAAGTAACAAATTAGAACCAGAATCAGGATATTCAATAACCAGAATCATGAGATTCTGATTCCCCCTTCAAATCACTTTGAAGATGCAGAATTTGAATTACAATTAAAAAACCCCCAAATTTCGAGTCTCCTCTCTGCTATTTTTCTTTTATTGTTAGAGCAAAAGTTAAATGGAACAATTAAATTGTTGCCTCTTTCGTGTGTGAACAAGGCTACTCATTTGTGAATTTCTTAAAATCTATTATATTTTGCAAATCATGTAAAGAAGGAAGACTCATATTGGATTCTAGAGATGCATGGACTAGTCTCAGGGAAAGAAACATTGCTGGTCAGAACTACCTTACACAAATTATATCCATGCATAAATTTTCTTCTAATCTAGAGTTACTAGCCAGGGAGAGGACATCTATTGCCACTATTTAAAGCATACTTCAACATTTGTGGGCACAAATTATTCTTGCCTAGGTTTCTTTGCTATCTGTGGTATTTGTGTATGCATGTGTTTATTATATATTTTTAAAAAACCCTTCATGGCTTCAAGATTTAGATCTGACTGAACCATAAATTTTTCTATAAATTTTTGTTCTCTTATCTCTTGTGGCATATCACATGCACTTCAGGGATTACTCAGGTCTAATGTTCTGAGTCCAAATATTTTACCTGTTGCTAGTGACAGATACTATGTTTTAGAGAGACTATTAGGTACCAGCTGGTTGTGACAGTTTGTGAACTAACAATGACATTTGTGTTGGCATCAGAGCAATGTCTCTATTTCAGCAGTACTGACATCTCCACTGCCAAAACAGAGAAAATCTATGCCATCATATTGTTATGGCCTCAAGCTATTCAGGATAAAAAAATAAAATAAAATATTGCAAAATATAAACAACTCAGTAAAATATTATCCTGATAAACTTAAGAACCAAATTATTCTGAAATTATTCTTAGAATTCAAAAACTTTTCAAAAAATCACTTTCCCAAGGTGATAGACTAAAGATGCAAAATAAGACATTTATTTTTAGATAAGCCCAGTGCAAGAATTTGCTTTGTTTGACTACACATATTTGTTGCAGAGGCTTCATATTTTTTCTTTTGTTCAACTGGGGGAGAAAAAAGGAGAAAGGGAATAAGCCTTTCGATGTTGCCCTCTATGTGTCAGGAGCTATGCTAAATGCTTTTTAACAAGTATCTCATTTGATGTTCAGTATAGCCCTATGAGGTAGGTGCTATCCCACTGTACAGGTGAGGAAACCGAGATTAAGAGAGGTTAAGTAAATTGCCCAGAGTCACACAACTATTAAGTGTCCACAAAAGGTGGATTTGGGCTCAGATTTTCCTTTCTCCAGGCACAGAGATGGATGCAAGGTGCCACTAATTGCCAAGGGATGTACAAGAAAAAGAAAATAAATTCTTGTTCATTGAAAAAAATAATTGTAAAAAGTTCTATACTTACCAAAGAAGACTGGATTAGAGACTGGATCAGAAATTTCACTACTTTGGGAACTCCCAGGTAAGGGAGCATCCCTAATAGAATAAGTAAGCAATATGCAATCCTAGAGAGAAGCCTAGAATGCTGATAAGTTTGATTGACTTACCTGGGTTCATTTGGCCAATATTTAACCAAGGCAGGGCTTGAATCTAAGCCTTCATGGCTTCTGGGTTCATCCCCAGTTATCCTCATCTATATTCCAGCACTGGACCCAGATAACTCCAGAGGAGAAAGAGAAGCTGGTGACGCTGCACAGCCCTCCCTCACTTAAATCCAATTCACTTGCATGTCATGGCATCAACTTCTTATGTCATGGTCCTCTTTGAGAAGTAAGGACAAATGACAATCATAGTTCCACATTACCTCTCCAGCCACAGTGCAACACTGCTTCATACACTAACCAAATGCTATATACATACAACGGTAAGCACAAATTCAGAGAGCTTGAGTTTATATTTAAGATATTCAATAATCCATAGCACATTTTCTTAAAAAATGATAATTCTGCAAATCAGGAAATTGGGCAGGAAAAGATGGTAAAAGAAGAAAAGCAATATTCTGGGTTAAATGGAACATAAATGTAAAATATCATTATGGAGGATGACAGAAACATTAACACTGAAACTTCCCCCCTCATCCTATCCTCCATACTACTAGCTGCTAACCTCTTATTCCTTCATTAATATCACTTCATGGAGAAGTTCTTAGAATTACAATGAATTGATACCCTAAAACTTGCACAATTCCCTAGAAAAGTTGATACAAGCAGATCAAAAGGACCTCTAACTAAAAGCTATGCTAGCAGGAATAGGAGTATCATTTAAGTGAGGGGAAAAAAAACTTTTGATGATGGTTATTATATGAGAGTCATGTCAGTTACTGATTCTGTCTTCAGTCCATTTGCTAGCAGAAATAAATCACAATGAATTCTAATTCTTGCATGGGACTTGGGATCTAGATATACATTTCACAAACAGATAGCATCATTCTTTTCTCCCAAAAAAACACTGTATTGTGGCCAGGTACTTACTGCTCCAGTTCCACTGCAATCTGGGGAATGGCAAATGCCACTCATCCTGTTCGAAATTAGGACATCATCCCAGCAAGATGGACCCTTGGAAAGAAGGAGAAACGAAATGTTTAGTAATCTAAGGGTAATGTATTTCATTTTCCACTGAAGTTTGTTTAAATCTATTACTCTGCCTTATGAAATGACAACAAAATACTACTACTCTTGAGGAGAATGAAACATTTACTCTTAATCTGGCTTTATTCCTCAGCAACAAGGTTTTCATATCTAATTCTTTTAAAATTCTGGATAGGTGAGAGGAGAGAGAATGCTAGTTTGTTTGAAGATACAAGAATGATTCCTTCATTTTCGTAGGAGAAAGAGATTCCTAAATGGTATTTGAAATCATTATATTTCTGTTCTTACTACAACATTTTCACAGCTAAGCATTGTCTAAAAAATTGAAAAGGGAAACACAAAGATTTTTTGGAAGGTTCTAAATGCCACACAATTATATGTCAAATGTAATGAACCCATTTCACTGAAAACAATTGCCTAAATATTCATCTTTAATAATGACTTATAGGTGATAGAATAACTTCAGGGTAAAGGTCAAGACCAATTTCAATTCTGGTTCTGTTCCTAACAGTGCCCTTAGTGACCATGAGCAAATAATGTTTCTCAAGGACCTAGGACACAATTAAAAAATGCACTCTGCTTTGGCAGAGAAAATATTTTTTCACCAGGAAATTCTTATACTGATTAAATCAAAACACCAGATAAAAACCAACAAAAACATATATACATAAATACAAATTACATACTCATATTTGGTCTGGATTTATGATTTCCTCATTTTAAGAAGAGAGAGGGATACATATTGGTGTGTGTGTATTTTATATGTATATGGAGAGTGTGATTGATGAAAACTAAAGCCCTAAGGTAAAAAAGAATAAGAAATATAAACAAGGTAAAATAAAATTAATGCATTGGCTACAAAGTCATCCTCAGTTGCATGTTAGTGTTTTTGTTTCCTATAACTTGTGGGTCTGAGCAGGAGAAGGCTGAGGGAACCTCTGCTGATGAGAGATGTCAGGCCTGTAGTACTGCTGAGATGTGGGCCTGGGTGAGAAGTAACCAGCACATGCCTGGTGAATGCAGAAGCAGTGGGGCTGGGATACTGATGGCTGTGGACCCTTACAGTGGAGTTCTTGGATTTGGTTCTAGGCCAGAGGGGAGAACTGAAGAAGAACCTAAGGCCAGAGGCACAATCCTCTATACCCCAGGACTGCAACAGGTTGCTACAAATTTGAAAAAAAAATGATCAGGCAAGGGAGAGAGAATCCAAACATAGAAAGTTACTATGAGAATGGAGAAGACCATTGTTTGTCTTCAGAGGAGGCTACAAAGCAAAAAAAAGCCCCTTCTACCCCAAAGAGTAATAACAAATGGTCACCTGCCCCAAAACTGAATTATAGAAGAACTTTAAAAAAAGACTAAAAATCATATAAGAGAAACTGAGGAAACATAAAAAAAAAAACCAAGAACAATTCAAGAAAAACAAGAAGATAATGACAAGAAATTAACAAACTGGAAAAGGAAATCCAGAATCTTAAGGACCAAAGCAACTCCTTGAAAGTTAGAATTGGGTAAAGGAAATCAGCAGTTATGAGACCAAGAAATAACAAAACAAAATATAGAGAATAAAAAAATAGAAGAGAATGTGAAACATCTCATAAGAAAAACAATGGATCTGGAAAATAGATCAAGAAGAGAAAACATAAGATTAATTGGACAACCTGAAAGCTACAATCAAAAAAAGAATCTTGATAGAATTATATAAGATTAAAGAAAACTGTCCTGAAGTGTTAGAAAAAGAGTGAAAAGAAGAAACAGAAAACATCTACTGATCACCACCTAAAAGATATTCTTGGAGGAAAACCTACAGAAATATAGCTCAAAGAGAAAATATTACGAGCAATAAGAAAAAAAAAAAACAATTCAAATATGGTACAGCCAAAATTAGAATCAAACAAGATCTAGCAGTAGCTACACTAAAAAACAGAAGGTCTTGGAATACTAAAAATTGAAGAGTCAAAGCACTGTGGTTGCAGCCCAAAATATCACACCCAGTAAAGGTAAGGACAATCCTGAACAAAAAAGGAGTGGGGGGGAGGGGCGGCATTCAATGAATTGCCAGACTTTGAGGGTTTTCTTGCAAAAGGATCTGAAATAAACAGAAAATTTGACATAAAAGATCCAAGAAAAATATAAGGTAAATATCAAAGATTAATTACAAGGGACTCAATAAAGAGAGACTGTTTACTTTTTATCTGAGGAAATATAAACGGTTTGTCTAAGACTGCAATTAGTAATTGGGTAGTTTGAAAGAAAGACTGGGACAGAGCTGAGTATGATGTGATTCTAAAACGTAATACTGTCTAGGAAAAGATTAAAAGAGTAATTATCTTATACAGATGAGGTGTGAGAGGAAGAACTGACACAGAGGAATTGGATGAGGTGGAGGCCTGGTAGTTCCAGAACCTTACTCTCATGAGGAATGGTTTAAAGAGGGAACAATATCTAGAAGGTTATCAAGTCTTCTAAATTCAGAAAGAAATAACAAGCTAAAGGGACAGGGAGAAGGGAAGGATTTTTAGAGGGAAGAGGGAAGGGAATAGGATAAGGGGGAGGTAGAGAAGGGTGTCTAGAGTAATGGAGGGGAGAGGATAAGGGAGGGATCTTTGGAGGGGGGTAGGTTAAGTAAGGGGAGGGTAAGGTAGTGGGCAGAAGTAAAACAGAGGAGTCAGGAGAGAAATGAAAGAAGAGATGCACACAAACATAAAATAAAGATCAGGCGTAGAATTTATTTAAAAAATCAGGGATAGAAATTATGATCTCAAACAAAGTTAAAGCTAAAAAGAGATTTAAGCAAAAGACAAAATAGAGGAACTACACTATATGTCAGCCATATGAGTCAATATTGTTTTAGACTATTTAAAATAGCTAGACAGTATAAGGTTGGAATTATTGCTGTGTTGTAGGAAATGACTAGTTGGTGGAAGTAGAAAAATAGGGAAAGATTTGAACTTAGAAGAAAAATGTTATCCCTCCTTAGAGAAATAGGATAAGCAAGTATAGCATGGTCTTACATAGATGCATTTGAATGTAAATGTCTATATATAAGTATGATTGTAGATGTCTAAGTATATGTACGTGTATGTGAGTACGTGTGTGTATGTATACATGTGTATGTGTGTATGCATGTGTATTTGCACTTAATTATAGCCCTCTGATGAGAAAAGGAGAAGAAAGGAGGGGAAAAGAACAAAATAAAAAGTGCACTGCAGAGAACTAAAGAAAACTTACAAGGAAGTAAAGAAAAGATGGACACCTCTGAATGTAATGTGCAATATTTATTATATAGACTTTCTTGAAATGGCAGTCCATTGCTCTATGTTTTGAATCCTTGCATGTTCTGCTGTATGCATGGCTAAGCTTTTTTGTTTTTTATTATTTTGTATATAAGCTTTAGTAGTTAAATTTATAATATGTTTCTTTTTTTCTTTCCTTATTATTTATTTTAGTTTTAGAAAGAAAAAAAAGATGTCTATGAAGCTCTCATTCTAAAGTAGACTTGGATTGTTTTTTTTTTTTTTTTTTACCAACTCATCATTACAAAATTTTACTGTTTCACATTTTAAAGTGTTTCCAATGAAAATTTTACATTAGAATCTGTATGTGAGAATTAAAGGTCTCTTTTCATGTAATGGGGTGATGAAGCTGTGCAATCACACTGGCCTCTTTTTGAGGGCACATGCTTGTCTGAGATAACAAAGCAATCCCTGATTGGTGCCTGAGAATGGGACTTTAATGAAAAGGAACCTAATGAGAAGGAAGAAACTCCAACACTATGGGACATAAAAGGAAGGAGAAAAGAGCTTTTGTTCCCCTTTGAGGTGTCTTCTTTGTTGGGGCACAGACAGAATCCACTCCCCCTTTGGACTCTCAGTCAGGGAAAGAGAATATTTTTCTGCCCTCCTCTCACCCACCAGCCATAGTGGTTTATGAAAACATGTGCTTCTTTTGATGAGCCTGAGTCTGGACCTCTTGTCCCCAGCTACCTCTGTTTGGTGATATTTTCCCCCTGAAGTAACAGTCAGAAATGTACATTTACAGTCCTATGGGTAATCTTTTAAGGGATAAAAGTCAGGGTCTTAGTTACCTAGCAGCTGGCAATTTCTGTAACAGCTTCTCAGAGGAGATGCTATTTGGAAGACTCTGTACTTGAAAGAATTAAGAAAGTCTAAACTATGTTCCAGGTGATGGGGAGATTTGGTCTTCCCTAAGTCTACAGGTGAAGCAGCTGGTGGCTCAGCGGTCAAAGTGCCAGGTCTAGGGTCAGGAAGACCTGAGTTCAAATTCAGCCTCAGCCACTTCCTAGCTGTATGAACTTAGGCAAGTCACTTAACCTCTAATTGCCTGACAAAAAGATCCACTGGAGAAGGAAGTGGCAAACCGGTTGAGCATCTGTGCCTAGAAAACTCCATGGATAGTATGGTCCATGGGGTCACAAAGAGTAGGACATAACTGACCACTAAAGTCTACAAAGCAGGTAGGTATGAGATGAAAATACTTGTTTAGAGGTACCACAAAATATCCTTACCTTTCAGCATGGTGTATTTGTATGTCGGTTATTGTTTCATATAATAAATATTATTGCACATTTATAAGTCTTTCATATTTTAAGAATTGTGTATGTGTGCGTGTATGTGTGTGTGCTGGACAAAATATACAGCCACTCTATTCCTGATTGAGTTTGTATAGTTACTACCTCTCAATCACTTTTGGGAAGTCCCTGGACAAGATTTGCACTTGTATTTGTTGAAGGGATTTTCCAAGGTCAGTCAGTCAGTAAATGAACATTTATTAAGCACTTACTATGTATGGGCTAGGCACTGTGCTAAGCATACAAAAAGAGGCAAAAAATCGGACCCTGATCTAATGGAACAAACACCACATTCTAAGTAAACAAATATGTTCAAACCAGCTATAAATAGGATAAAGAGGAAAAAAAACTAAAAACATAAAGGACCAGAATTAAAAGGAGTGGAAAAAGCTTCCTATTACAGGATAGGATTTTAGTAGGACATAAAGGAAGCAGGGAAAAGCAGTAAGTAGAGCAAATGAGGACGAGCATTCCAGGCACTGGGGACAGCAAGAGGAAATGCCCAAAGCTGAGAGATGGAATGTCATGTTCCTGGAAAGACACATTGGCCAGCATCACCAGACTGAAGAGCTTGTAGCAGGAAGAAAGGAATGACAAGGGTGGTGGGAGTAGGTGGGAAGTTATGAAAGGCTTTGAATGCCATGGAACTCTGGGCCAAAGACAACAACATGGAGGAACACTGGAGAACAAACTGGCTCTCCTCTCTTAGAACCAGGATCCCCAAGGACTAAATTGGGTCTATGTTCAAAACAGATCTTCCATTTATGAGGACCTTCCTCTGCCATGCTCTCTGTAACAACAGCTTAAAATTAAAAAATCTAGGGCCTCTTTCTATTGGGATGCAGTATATGGTTACTATCATATAAAGTTAGGTTAAACCCAAAGCTATCATTGTTACTAATATTAGAGCACCTATGCTGTTTGAATAAAAAAAATGTATTCACCCTTAAATAGGAAAATTTATTTTCACAATGCTATAGACAGAGGCATTACTGAAGTTTAAACAAGTTAACTAAACAATTTCAGCTCTGTCCAAGGAAAGATACTTAAGTTGACAGCCCTGTGAAATCAGAGAGGAGCCTGTAATAGAGGTCAGCAACTGAATTTAATGATGAATCCTTTAGATGATGATGCTTCCAAACTGTGGTAAGAGAGAAGACTTTTGAGAGTCTCTTGGACAGCAAGGAGATCAAATCAGTCAATACAGAAATAAATTACTTCAGGTGATTTGGAAAGTCAAATGCTGAAGCTGAAGGTTAAATACTCTGGCCATGTGAGAGATGGGACTCATTGGAAAAGACCCTGATGTTGGGAAAGACTGAAGGCAAAAGGAAAAGGAGATGGCAGAGAATGAGATGGATGGATAGCATCATGGAAACAATATATGTGAACCTCGGCAGACTTTGAGAAATAGTGAAGGACAGAAGTTGTCTGGCATGCTATGATTCGCGGGGTCATGAAGAATTAGACACAACTGGAAGACTGAACAACATGTATTTAATATACTTCAACTTCTCACCTTGCCCCAGTTCTCACCTCATTTAATGTTCTTAAGTGAATAGGAAATATCATTTAAACACATTATTGTGCCTGTCAATATTAATATAACTGAAATGAGGAAATGAAGCAAAACCACCCATCTGAAGGGTAGATACTACCATCAAAGGATACTAAAAGTAATAGATGAAATAATAGGCAAGTGTTATGATGCTTTCAAAGCTTTCAAAACTAAAATTTAAGTCACTGGTTCTGTGTCTTCATAGACCAACTTAAGTGAAAAACTGAAGTAGTTATCTGGATAATTCACATGAAAAGAACACTTTCACAAGCTTTAGAGTGTTAAAGTAAAAGATCTTTCCCCTTAAGTTAGATAAGTAATTGTCTTAATCTTCATGTCATATGGGAAATAGGCTTTTTTCTTCTTAAAATCAGTTTCCCTTATTTTTCAGAAGTACTTCTGCCTGTTTTTAATGGGTACAGTTTTAGAGCAGGACTATCATTATAATCTTATGTAAGTAGCACTTTTATCTATGATGTCATATATCTCTGAACTTTTTACTTAAGATATTTTTGAAGCATCAGATGAACATATATATGTGTGTATGTGTGTACATATATACATATATGTATATATATGTATAATGTGTGTGTATAAATAACAGTGACTGGCCCTATGATTTTACCAAGAAAGGAGGTTAGCACATGTAGACACTATATCAGACTGATTACTCTCCTAGTGTGCTGGAAGGGAGAGAGGGAGAGATAGAATTTGGAATTTAAAACTTTCTTTTAAATGTTAAAATATTGTTTCGATATGTAATTGTGAGAAGGGGGGAAATATTATAATGGAAAAGGGAACTGCCAATGACCAACATCCTCTACCTGTTCAAATCAATGTCTTCTCAGCAACTTGAGCCTGAGAAAAGAATCTAAAACATTTCAGCAGTTCAGTGGCTCTCAGGGCCATATAGCCAGTATGTGTTAGAGGTGGTTCATATGAATGACATGAAGGAAAAAAAAGCAAAGATAGGTACCCATTCAGTTTAAAGGTTATAATATTCTGTCACCTGAGTTCTAAGCTTTGGCTATGCTACTAACTGACCAACAATAGCATCCTCATTGGCATTCAGTTTCTACAACTGAAAAGTAAGTAGCAGTAGAGTAGTGGCAACAACGTACACAACAACGAACATTTATATAGTGCCTTAAGGTTTGCAAAGCACTTTACAGATATTGTCTCCTTTGACCCTCACAGCAACACTGGAAGGTATTATTATATTGGGATAATTATTCCTATTTTAAAGATAAGGAAATCGAGGCAGAAGTTATGGCTAGGCCAGAGTCACACAGCTAGTAAATGTCTGAGGAAAGATTTGAACTAAGTGACTGAGAAATCTCATTTCACCTCAAAGTGTCAATTAGTGAACAGTCTCAGAAGTCCTGAGTTCCAGTCTCATCTCTGAAATTTGCTGCTTGTCTGACCCTCTCCCTCTAGTTTCCTCACATGCAAAATGAGAGGGTTTGGCTAGATCTTCTCTGAGGTTTATTCTAGCTCTAAATCTATAACTTGTTGTCAAATGAAGATGGAGTACTATTCACACAGTACCACATTTTCTGAGATGATCCTGGTCTTCTTTCATTTTTATTAAGTTGCCAGTTCTTCTGAAAAAAGCAGATAAATCACGGATATCAAGTTGGAAGATAAAATGTGAATCCTGCTTTGAAACCATGTTATTAACCAGCTATATGACCTTGGAAAAGTCATTTAACTTGAACCCCAGTTTCTTCACCTGAAAAGTGAGAATAATACTTGTCCTGTCTTTGTCAGAAGATTGTTATGATGAAAGAACTTCATAAACCTTAATACAACTTCAAGTTTAAGGCTCAAACCACTGACCTGTTGCTTAATCATTTTATGACCAGGTTAGTCATTTCCCTCTCTGAGTCTCATGTTCCTTATCTATGAAATAGGGAAAATAACACTTTTTCACTGACTACCTCATAAAGACTTAGTGTGAGTATCATGCATGATATATACAAAGCATTTTTTTCAAACACCAAAGCAAGAAATAAACCCTCTTAAGTTCTCCTTCATGTCATATTTTCCTGTAATGGTCACTGTCTCTTTGTAGATCTGACTTTGTATGGCAGGCTATCTACTTTCCCCTTGCTACTTTCCTTACAACTGTAATATATCAACATAGATTCAATTCATCAAGTGTTTATTAGGTGGAAACTATGTGCAAGACAGTGTGCTAGATTTGGGAGACAAAAAGGAAAATAGACGTTGCATTTCAAGGAACTTACAAATTAAGAATAGAGAGATGGATGATGTTGGTATTATAAGATTAACTAAACAGACACTATTAATTGATAAAATCTGCATATTTTATGCTAGATTATGTCACATTACAAAAAATAGTAATAGCTAACATTTATATAGCACATGCTATGTGTTGGGCATTGATCAACATAGGTATCTTAATTAATAAATGTCATTGCTGTACTGTTTCCTCTAACTAGAACTCACTGCCTGAGTGCCATGGGTGATAACATATTCCTGTTTCCCAATTCTCTTTTAGTATACCCTCATGAAATTATTGCTTTCAAGTTCCCACTGAAGGTTTTATCTTCATTACTCAACTAGTTGATATAATTCATTCAAAGCAAGAGTATTTACTGAAATGGCATGAGAGGAACAAAAGTAACAACATGTTCCCTCTCACCCCATAAATATACCTTCTTCCATAAATATACATTACTTGGGCAGTACATAATGAAGCAACCTGTGTTCAAAGCAACTCATGCTTCTGATTTCACATTGTCTCAATATCCTTTCTCTTTTTCTGCTATACTCAAAGTGCTTAGGGTCAGCTAGGTGGTGCAGTGGATAGAGCACCAGCGCAGAAGTCAGGATTTGAGTTCAAATCCCACCTCAGACACTTGACACTCACTAGCTGTGTGACCTTGGGCAAGTCACTTAACCCCAATTGCCTCATCCTGGTTCATCTCCAGTCATCCTGATGAATATCCGGTCACTGGATTTAGATGGCTCTGGAGGAGAACTAGGGCTGGTGACCTGTACAGCCTTCCCTCACTCAAAACAAATGTCATCATTTCTCTGGTGGCACGCTCTTCTTCAGGCAATGAAGGACGAACACACAAAGTGCTGATCTCTAGGAGTAGGATCTCTGCTAGACAGTACAATCAGTTGGGTTCTGTGGGTCCCATCTAAAGATTAATTCCCTTTTTCATCTCTCAGAGATGATTCTGTCTTACTCATAAGTAACTTCCACTCTCCTGGATGCGACTACAGGGTTGGGAGGAGAGGGAAGAAGAAAGTTCCCTCCCCTTGCCAAACTTGAGGAAAGAGTCCTAAGACTTGGATTCAGAGATTGATTTCTTAGAGTGTCTTGGTTTTTAAAGGCCATCAGGATGATGACAGACTGAGGAGGATGGATTTAGTTAGAAGATTAAAGTTGGAATGATACAGTACATTGGTGCTCAAACACACAACTCTGAGGTCAGCTGAGTTCGGACTGCTCATGCCCGTTCCTTGCAGGATTTAGCAAGCCAGTTATCTGCCACCTTTAATTCTGTTAAGAAGTTGAATAAAGGATTCTGCCTTGCACCCATCCCTCCTGGTGGCTGTTGTTGTGTTTGTCCTTCGCTCTCGGAGAGGACCATGACATCAAGATGATGACGTGACTTGAAGTTGACTTTGATTTGAGTGAGGAGGGCTGTGCAAGGTCACCAACCTCACTTTCCTCAGGACAATATCAGTGCTACACCATATAAATAGCCAGAACCTGCAGCCCCTAGCACAAGAAGCCCAAGACAGAGCCCTCTCACCCTAGAAGCAGAGCCCACATTAAAAAGAAAGGGAAAACATCTAAAAACATTGCAAAACAACAACAAAATCTGACCTTAGAAAGTTATTAGCGTGGCAGGGAAAATCAAGATATAAACTCAGAAGAAGACAATAGGGTCAAATCACCAAAGAAAAACAGGAAGCGGCCTCAAGTCCAGAAAGAACTCACTGAAGAGCTCAAAAAAGAGCTTAAAAATAATATGAGAGGTAGAAGAAAAAATGGGAAATAAGTAAGAGTGATACAAGAGAATTATGAAAAAAAGAATCAACAGCTTGGAAAAGGAAACAACTACTTAAAACTTATAATTGGCTAAATGGAAAAATAACTCCTTAAAGATTAGAACTGGGCAAGTGGAAGCTAATGACTATATGAGACATCAAGTATCAATCAAACAAATTTCAAAAAATGAAAAAATAGAGGAAAATGTAAAATACCTCATTGGAAAACAAACTGACCTGAAAAATAGATCTAGGAGAAACAGTATCAGAATCAGTGTACATGGAGGTACCTGGACAGTACCTTCCATGAAATTATCAAGGAAAACTACCCTGATATCCTAGAACCAGAGGGCAAAATAGGCATCAAAAGAATCCATTGATCATCTTAGAAAAGAGATACCAAAATAAAAACTCCAAGGAACATTATAGCCAAACTGCAGAACTATCAGGTGAAGGAAAAAAATACTGCAAGAGGTCAGAAAGAAATAATTCAAATAGGGGGGAACCACAATCAGGATTACATAGGATGGAGCAGCTGCTGCAACATTAAAGGACCAGAAGTCATGGAATATGATATTCTGGAAAACAAAGGAGCTACGACTACAACCAAGAATCACCTAATTGGTGAAATTAAACATAGAACTCCAAGGAGGGGAAAAGATCATGAATGAAATAAAAGGATTTCAAGCTTTCATAAAGAGAAGACCAGAGCTGAACAAAAAGTTTGATCTCCAATATTGAAACCCAAGAAAAATCTAATAAGGTAAAAAGGGAAAAGAAAACAGAAGGGATTCAATGGAGATGAAGTGTGTACTTATATGGGAAAATGATCATTGGAATTCTTAAAAATTACATCACTAATAGTACAACTTGTAGGATTATGTGTTTACAGAGGGTATGTGTAGAAGGTGAATTTGAAGGAATGATAGAAAAAATAATGAAGGGATGAAAAAGAGGAGTACATTGGTTGTAGAAGGAAAGGCAACATAGAATAGGGCAAATTATTTCACATGAAGAGGCACAAACATCCTATTACAGTGGAGGGGAAAATAAGTGAGTGGGCGATGGACATCACTTGAACCTTACTCTCATCAGAATTGCCTCAAAGACAGTAATATACACAATCAAATGAATAAAGAAATCTATCCTACCCAACAGAAATCGGGAGGGGAGGAGACTAAATAAAGGGAGGAGGACTGACAGAAAGGAGGATAGATTGGGGGAGAAGGTAGTCAGAAGCAAAAGACTTTTGAGAAGGGACAGGGTGAAAGGAGAGGGGAAAACGATGAAGGAAAATACAGTTAGAAACAGTTACAAAAGAAATTTCTCTGATTAAAGCCTCATTTCTCAAACATATGAGTCAAATTTATAAAAATAAGAGCCATCCTCCTATTGATAAATGATCAAAAGATATGAACAATTTTCAGGTGAAATAGCCAAAGCTATCTATAACCATATGAAAAAATATCTAACTTACTATTGATTGGAGAAATGCAAATTAAAACAATTCTGAGGTACTACCTCATATGATGAGATTGCTAATGGGGCAGAACAGGAAAATCATCAATGTTGGTGGTGATGTGGGAAAAATGCGACATTAAGGCGTTGTTGATGGAGTTGTGAACTGATTCAACCATTCTGTAGAGCAATTTGGAACTATGCCCAAAGATTGATAAAACCATGCATACCTTTTTTCCTAGCAGTACTACCACTAGGTCTGTATCCCAAAGGAGATTAAAACAAAAGGAAAAGGACCTTAATGTACAAAAATACTTATATAGCAGCTCTTTTTTGGTAGCAAAGAATTGGAAATTTAGGGGATGCCCATCAACTGGGGAATGGTTGAACAAATTGTGATATGTGATTATGATGGAATACTATTGTCAGAAAAGCCTGGAAAGACTTACACAAGCTGATGCACAACTAACAGCAATATTGTGCAATAATTTGCTATGAATTACTTCACCATTCTCAACAACACAATGACAACTCTGAAGTTGACGAGAAGTTATGATGAGAAATGCTATCCATCCCTCAAGAAAGAACTGATAGTGTCTGAATACAGATTGAAAAATACTTTTAAAAATTTTTCTTGAGTTTGTTTTTTGGTCTATGTTTTCTTTCACAACATGACTATTATGGAAATGTTTTGCATGACTACACATGTATAATCTATAACAAATTGCTTACCTTCTCAATGAGAGGGGTTGGGCAGGGTGGGAGGAAAGTACAGAATTTGGAGTTCAAAGTTTTAAAATGAATGTTAAAAATTTTTTTTATGTGCAACTGGGGAAAATACTAAATAAATCAATTTCTTTACATGAACACTAAAAGTTGTACTGACATGTAATTGGGAAAAATACTATTTTTAAAAAGGTAAAAATATGAGCCTACTCCCAGTATTTCCTCCTGCACAATCTATAAATGTAGTCAATCAGTCAAAAAAGCATTTATTAAGCTCCTACTATATGCCAGACACTGTACTATGGCAAAAACAAAGTGCTTCCTCTCAAGGAACTTTCATCTTAGTGGAGAAGACTATATGCAAATAACTAGGTACACAGAGGAATATAGAATAAAAGCAGCTGGTTCAAATCTGAAAGGAAAAAAAACTTAACATGTCATTGTTTCTCTTACTTGCATTCTATATCATGTCATTTAACTGAGCTGGAAAAATGCAAATGATTAGGAATTCCTTGATCAACCTTCCTGTATACAGTACTGCAAATAATCTCAGTTACAGGATGCTGCTTGACTGATGAATGAAATAGGCTTCCTGATTCAGTTTGGCTTCTTTGTTTCCAGTTTATTTTTACGCTTCTTCAACAAACTGAAGCAGAAGAGAAAGGTCATCATGAGGGATGTATCACTTCACTAACCACATGGCAGTTTTTTCCCAAAAATCATGAGATTTTTATCCACATGAACACCTTTCAATTTTCTTTCTGAAGAAACTTCCTGCGTCCTCTTGCCTAATCAATATCCCTTTAATGAACAATGTTCAGATTTGCTCATTAACCACTTTCCTTAACAGCTCCACTTCCTAAGAGAACTTGATTTAATTTAGCAGTTATTTACTGACTGTCATACTATATTTAAGTCATTGTGCCTCCCGATAAGATAACAAACTGTTATTTGAAAGAGCTTAGGGTTTGAATATTATACTTCCTAGGACTAAACTCTTAAAATATTTAAAGAGAATGTATTGGTTTTTTTCCTTTTTTTTAATAAAAATTTATTTATTTAACTTTTTACATTCATTTTCACAAAATTTTGGGTTCCAAATTTTCTCCTCTTTTATCCCCTCCCCCCACCCCAATACACCGAGCAATCTAATTTTCCCTATCTCCAATCTGCCCTCTCTTCTATCATCCCTCCCTTCTCTTGCATCTTCTGTTTTGTCCTGTAGGGCCAGATGACTTTCTATTCCCCATTAACTGTATTTCTTATTTCCTAGTCGCAACAACAATAACAAACAGTTGTTCCTAAAACTTTGAGTTCCAAATTCTCCCCATTCCTCCCTCCCCATCCATTCCCTTTGGGAAGGCAGGCAATTCAATATAGGCCATATCTGTGTAGTTTTCCAAATGACTTCGATAACAGTCGTGTTGTGTAAGACTAACTGTATTTCCCTCCATCCTATCCTGTCCCCCCATTGTTTTTATTCTGTCTTTTGATCCTGTCCCTCCCCAAGAGTGTTGACTTGAAATTGCTCCCTCCTCCCATTGCCCTCCCTTCCATCATCCCCCCACCCTGCTTATCTCCTTCTCCCCCACTTTCCTGTATTGTAAGATAGGTTTTCATACCAAAATGAGTGTGCATTTTATTCCTTCCTTTAGTCGAATGTGATGAGGGTAAACTTCTTGGTTTTTTTTCCTCAGCTCTCCTCTTTTTCCCTCCACGAAATGGTCTCCTGCTTGCCTCTTGAATGAGATATAATTTACCCCATTCCATTTCACCCTCTTTCCTCCCACTACATTTCTCTCTCACCATTTACCTTAATTTCTTTTAAGATATGGTCCCATCCTATTCAATTCACTCTGTGCTCTCTGTCTCTGTATGTGCGTGCAGGTGTGTATGTGTGTGTGCATGAACATGTGTACATGTGTGTGTGTATGTATGTGTGTGGGGTCCCACCAACTACCCAGATACTGAAAAATTTAAAGAGTTACAAATATTGTCTTTCCGTGTAGGAATGTAAACAGTTCACTTTTGGTAAGTCCCTTATGACTTCTCTGTTCTGTTTACTTTTTCATGCTTCTTCTCATTCTTGTGTTTGAAAGTCAAATTTTCTTTTCAGCTCTGGTGTTTTCATCAAGAATGCCTGAAAGTCCTCTGTTTCATTGAAAGACCATATTTTCCCCTGAAGTATTATACTCAGTTTTGCTGGGTAGGTGATTCTTGGTTTGAGTCCTAGTTCCTTTGACTTCTGGAATATCCTATTCCATGCCCCGGGATCCCTTAATGTAGAAGCTGCTAGATCTTGTGTTATCCTGATTGTATTTCCACAATACTGGAATTGTTTCTTTCTAGCTGCTTGCAAGATTTTCTCCTTGACCTGGGAATTCTGGAATTTGGCCACAATGTTCCTAGGAGTCTCTCTTTTTGGATCTCTTTCAGGCGGTGATTGATGGATTCTTTCAATACTTATTTTGCCCTCTGGTTGTAGAATATCAGGGCAGTTTTCCTCGATAATTTCATGGAAGATGATGTCTAGGCTCTTTTTTTGATCATGACTTTCAGGTAGTCCCATAATTTTAAAATTGTCTCTCCTAGATCTATTTTCCAGGTCAGTTGTTTTTCCAATGAGATATTTCACATTCTCTTCCATTTTTTCATTCTTTTGGTTTTGTTTGGTGATTTCTTGGTTTCTCGTAAAGTCATTAGACTCCATCTGTTCCATTCTAATTTTGAGAGAACTATTAAATTCAGTGAGCTTTTGAACCTCTTTTTCCATTTGGCTAATTCTGCTTTTGAAAGCATTTTTTTCCTCATTGGCTTTTTGAACCTCTTTTGCCAATTGAGTGAGCCTAGTCTTCAAGGTGTTATTTTCTTCAGCATTTTTTTGGGTCTCCTTTACCAAGGTATTGACCCATTTTTCATGCTTTTCTTGCATCTCTCTCATTTCTCTTCCCAGTTTTTCCTCCACCTGTCTAACTTGATTTTCAAAATCCTTTTTGAGCTCTTCCATGGCCTGAGCCCACCGGACATCCACCTGGGATGTCTGGGATACAGAGGCCCTGACCTCCATGTCTTTCCCTGATGGTAAGAATAGTTCCTCGTCATCAGAATTGAAAGGTGGGAACATCTGTACCCCATCAAAGTAGCTTTCTATAGTCTTATTATTCTTCCCTTTTCTGGGTATTTTCCTAGCCAGTTACTTGACTTCTGAGATTCCTGTCCACCCCCGCCTAGATCCGCCCAGCTAGTGCTTGGGGTCTCAGATTCAAATGGGCTTTCCTCCTCGGAAGCAGCTGCTATTCAATGTGAGCTTCTGGTGCTTGGGTGGGGGCAGAGCCGCCTCCCAGGCTCAGTTCCCTCAGGGACTTTATGCAGAGACTTTCGGTAATGGCCCTGAAGTTCTGCCTGCTGCTTTGGGAATCCCGGGCCGCCACTGCTGCCTCTGCCGCTGCCTCCCCAGGGGGCCTGAATCATGGACACACCCTGCTCCCCTCTTGGCCAGCCTAGACCTCTCTCTCACTGACCTGGAGTGTCTGTGGGTGGAGGGACCTTCTGGCCGCCAGAGATTCTGTCCCTGAAGCCTGCTCGGATCTGCTCCTCTGGGGCCCCGTGGCCAGGGCAGCACAGGGGTGGACTCCGCTGTCTGGAGTGCGATGGACCCCTGGGGACGACTCTCCAGGGCTCTCTGGAATGGAAATCTTTTCCACTTTGTTTCTGCACACCTTGCAGTGCTCCAGAATTTGTGGGGAGTTCTTCTTGCAGGAAATATATGGGTTGTGGGTTTGGAGCTAGCATATGTGAGTCTTTCTACTCTGCCATCTTGGCTCCACCCCCTCCCCCCGAGAATGAATTGCTTTTAAAAAAAAAATAGAAAAAGCAGTTTTACCACTAGCCACATATTTTCTCCCTTAACAGTCATGAGCCTTATTTCCTTGGTTCTTAAAGGGCAGTGGTCTGTGCCATAGACATTAGGCTGACACCTGGTCCCAGTTAGTGGTTTTAGGGCAAGTCAATTAATGAACAGGTATTTATTAAGTGCCTACTAGGTCCTCGAATCTATACTAAAAACTGTTACACGTCATTCAAGAATGAATGACAGAGCTGGTGTTTGAACCTCTGACTTCACTCATCAGCAGAGATTATGCTTCACAAACCTACTTTCCCAATTCAATCTAATCCAACAAGCATTTATTAAATGGCTAATATGTATAAGGTACTAGGCTAGACAGTGGAGATATAATGAGAAAATTAAAAAAAAAAACAGTTCTACTGAGGAAGATGTCAGGAAAAGCTTCATATAGTTATCTCCACCCAAAGTGAAATAGATTGCTTTCTGAGGTAATGAGCACTCCTGCCAATAACGATCTTTCTGGAAGAACACTTATTAGGAATCCTGACTCACTTCAAATTCCAAAAGAGCCTTTTTTATTTCCTATCCTGTATGTTGCCTTAACTTCTAACTACTGTCATCAAGGAGTAACAGCACAATCCCAGGAGTTTAAAGTTATATGGGATTTTATAGATGGTCTAGTCCAGTGGTTCTCAACTTATGGATCACAGACCCCCGAAGTTAACTGAGTTAGGCCTGCCTGTGCCTTAACAGCTTTGCTATTTCTTCCACAATTACTTATTTATAGTAACTATTGTCATTTTGCTTTTATTTCAAAAAGTACTTTTGTAGAATGAATTTATATCACTTTTCAAATGCATGTGTATGCTTTTGTAAGATAAAATATAAATTGGAATTTATAATTTTTTTATGTTTTATATTAAATTAATTAAAAGGTATTAATCATATAGGTATATTTAGGGGGAGTATCCCATAACAGCTTTAGGTTGAAATGCCTTCCACTACTACTGCCCCAGGAAATAAGGTTACAAACAACTGATCTAGGCCTACTACTTCATTTTATTTATGAAGAAACCAAGGTCCAGAGAAGTTAATTCATTTGTCCACTGAAAAGCAGCAGATCAGAAACATGAAGTCAAAATCAAGAGATCTTTCCATTACATAACATTGTACTTATTCATGTGTGAGTAGTATATGGCAAGCAAGGCTGCTAAGACATGGGCAGATTTAGGACAAGAAATCCAATAATTCAACTGAAAAGGAAGACCAGGTAAAAAGATCAATGCTGTTAAGCAGGGAGGTGGCCGTGTGGCGGAGGGAGAAGTGGGAATTATGCTAAGAAAATAGCTACAATGTTAATGGTTTGCATAAAATAATGAGGAATGAAATAAACAGAACTGAGACACTGTATACAGTAACAGCAATATTGTTGTAAGAGTGATTTTGAGAGAATAAGTTATTTGACTATTACAAATATCCAAATTAACTATAAAGGCATATGAAGAAAGATGCTATCTGCATCCAGAGGAACCAATGATAAATAGAAGTATGTCCAGAACAATTTTACATAAAGACCTATTTGTGTCTAATGGTGACCATGTTGGTGGAGATGAGGGGAAAGAAATTTACATGGTAACTCTGTCATACAATTAAAAGGAATAGCAATTTGTACATAGTAGTTCTGCAGATTCATATGTAATTATCTTTTCATTATATTGTGTTATAAAAATATGTTTTTTTCATAAATTAAAAAAAATAAATTTTTAAAAAAGAAAAAAAAAACCTAAAATGTCTAGCCTCTTGACCAAGAGAATTCTGTAGGTAGGCACAGAGTTTGACAAGGAAAAGATATACTGAACAATTTTAAACAAAACACTAAAATAGTCAAATGAGACCACACTGATTTGGGAGTTTCCTCCAACATTGCTGATTTGAATCCAGCTGTGTCTGCCTAGCTTATGTCACCGTTGTTCATATCTTTTTAAGAGGTCATTATGAGGAGTCTACCCAACATTGCTGGAGGCCTCCCTTGTTTCCTCCCATCATTTCAAAGGTACAAGTACAACCCTCTGGTTGTCAACTTATTATCCTTTGCTCTTGCCATAGGACCAAGATGTCTCCTCTTTCTATCATATAGTTTATTCCTGATATTCTTTGGAGTTCCTTATTTGTAAATGCTATTCATTTTTGGTTCTTAACAGGAAGTAGTGTTCCGTATTTAACAGACGTGTAGCAAAACAGATGGAATGTTAGTATTTAAAAGGACCTTTGCTTTCTTGGAAAGCAATGCTTAAAAAAAATAAATCTTGCTAAAATAAAAAAAAAATTATTTTCCCAGAAGCATTCCAGATCACACTTCTCATTTTAAAAAAATTGCCCCAACTCATTGTCCATTCCTTACATTCTGTCTCAGAAATATACAAAATGTTGGAAAACTCTGATAGTATATCCAACCAAATATATGTTAAAATCTGGTCAATATACATTCTTCTATTTCATCTTCTGGGAGTGGATGAATAGGTCAAGAGTCCTTTGAATGATCACAGATCTCTTTGAAGAGCTCTGGGGACTAATGCAAACAGTATATTGTCATCCACAAAAAAAGAGGAAAATATAACAATTTAATTATTGCGTTAAGATGAGAGAAGAATTTGGGTCTAGAAACAAACCTCTATGTTATTCTCTATTAGACAATGAAAAGTATTCAGTCCAAACTGTTTTCCTTCTTCTAGAACTTCTAAGACAGAGTTAAATTCAGTTCTCAACTATAGTAACTCATTCTTGTCACCAAAGTCCTTAACTTTGTCAAATAGATCAACACCAGAAACTGATAATTCTGTCATTTGAAATGACATTAAAGGAGAGGCATTAACATCTAATTTACTACTATAGGCAGGATGAAGCCTTTTTATCCAGTTTCAAGCTAAAATTTTCTGTATGTCTTGTCTCCTCCATTAGAATGTTAAGTTCTTGAAGGAAGCATCTGTCTTATTTATCTATTTCTATCCCCAGCACTTTGCATTGTGCCTTGAACATAGTAAGTGCTTAAATGCTTTATTTACTATTCCACCCATCCATGCAAATATCCATCCCTCTGAAGTGCCTGGTAATAGCAATTTCCAATGTCTTTTTTATCATATTTGACCCACTTCATGCATTTCATTTAACTTTGTAAGTCACTTTAAATACTTTATCTGAATAAGCATAGACCAAGTCTAAAGTGAAAACAAAATGTTTACAAAGTTGTTTCAATTATTTGGGTCTTGATTTCCTTATATGTAAGATGAGGATGACAGATTCATTGTTCTTCCTTCATTTTCAAAGAGGACCAACGATATCATGGGGTGATATCTTGACTTAGCTTGAATTAAGGTGAGGCAGAGTAAGACAAAATTGTCTGCCTCTCTTTTCCAGAGTCATTGAAATCTGGTCATGACAGACTTAGTAGACTCTAGGGTGTCTTCTGGATCAAATTCATTACTATTTATAATCTACCATCAAGAAGACAGATCAAAAAGCCAAGTCTCCAGGGCACTATCTCTTTAAACTCCTACTAGATCAGTAAGTAAGTTCTACTTTAAAATATCGCTACTAATCACTTGACTTTGAATAGTGATCCTGAATTGCCTATGCAGACAATGTGAGTTTACCCTCCACTATCATAGAATATCAGAGGAAAGGAACTTTACAGGCATTCCAGCTCACAACATATGTATGAATGAGAATCCACTCTACAACACATCCAAGACATGGCCATTCAGTCTTTTCTGTAAGTCCTCAGGTGAGGGCAACCTACTACCTTTTTAGGTAACCTTTGTACTTTTGGTTGAATTATTAAAATGATCTTTCTTAAATCAAACAATAATTTGGCTTACTGTCACTTCTACCCTCCTGGTTAAAACATGTATTTTTTCAAATAGTGCTTTGAAAGTGCTTTGAATACTTGAAGCTATCATGTCCTTTCTCAGTGTTACATGTTCTAGAATAAATACCATTTGTTCCTGTATATGCTTCCCATATGAAATTCTATGGTCGCTCTAGTGGTCCACTGCCTCTGGACATATTGAGCACATTAAGACCCTTTCTAAAATGTGATGCCCATGACAGAACACAATAATTATGAATTCTAAACAAGGTAGATTACATAAAGTCTCTCACCTCCCTCAGACTGAACACTACATCTCTTAAGGCTGTCTAAGATTGGCTCCTGTTCCATACTGTGGCCTAGTATTGACCTTACTTTGCATTAAAATCCTTGTTCTTTCTCAGGTGAACAGCTGTATAACTATGCATCCCTTATCATGTACTTACGAAGATGCTTTTTGAACCCAATTGTAAGACTTTATTTCAAACTCTCATGGCTTCTTAAAGACTACACTTAACAAAAGTTGACCTTTTCTTTACGACTAAAGGTCATCATCATGAAAATTGTTCTGATATACTATAATAGTGCCTTTAGGGTTATTAAGTTATAAAGAGCTGTTTCTCCCTGTAGTAAATGAGCATGAATTGTTCAGCTTTGGTAGTTCTTAAATCTGTTTTACTGTCTTCTCGCTCATTATTAGACTATGAGTTATCAGGCTGTTCTGATTTTTAATAAAGGGAAATGGAGTCTACAAGCTATAGGCTAGTGAACTTGACTTTGGTACTGACAAAATTCTTAGAAAGTTTTATTAAAAGGCTGGTTAATGAATATTTAGAAAAGGAAGCAGTGATCACAAAGCACCAATATGGTATCATAAAAAGAATGCTAGGACTTCAAGTTATTTTTGTTTTGTTTTGTTTTTTGACAGAGAAGACTATTAGATAAGGAGAATGCTGAAGATAATGTTCTCGTAGATATGAGCAAATCATTTTAAAGTATCTCTCAGGCTCAATTTTTAGATATTGATATCTAAATATCTAAGATGATTAATTACTGGTGCAGTGGCCAGGCCTAAAGAATAGTAAATAATGGCTTAATGTCAGTTTGTAAAAAGCTGTCTAATATAGTGTTCCAGTAAACTGTGACTGGCTCTGTGGTAGTAACATTTTTTAAAATCAATCACTTGGATAAAAGGTATAGACATCACAATTATGAAATTCACATGCAGCTCAAAGCTGGAAAAGAATGACGATCTAAAATAGCAATAGGATAAAATAAAGGTCACACAATCAAATAGCATAAAACTAAATAGGAACAATGTAGAACTTAACCTTCAAGTTAAGAAAAATCAACTCAACAAATGAAAGATAATGAAGGTGTGACTGGACAGCATTTTACTGGAAAAATGTGTGGGGGTCTTTGTCAAATACAAACTCAGTATCAGTCATTAGGGTGATATAGCATCTCAAAATTCTAAGGTGATGTAAAGCTACATTTAGAGATATGGTGCCTAGGACAAGAGAAATAAGCGTTCCACTATACTTTAACCTCTTTCAAACAATACCTATAATCCTATGTTTAGTCAGTTGGTCAATAAACATTTATTAACCACCTACTAAGTACTAGGCCTCTGTGTTAAGTATTGGAAATACAAAAGGGAGAAGAATTGTCCTTGTCCTCAATTAGCTCACAATGAAAAGGAGGTGGCAACAAGAAAACAAATAGGAATAATTAAAGGAGGGAAGCCACTAGAATTAAGAGGGGTTGGGAAAGGCTTCCTATATAAGATGGAATTTTACATGGACCTTAAATGAAGTCAAGGAAGTAGGTGGAGATGAGGAGGGAAAGCATTCCAGACAAAGGGGAAGCCAGGGAAATTGGTTGGGGCCAAGAGATGGAGTATCTTGTTCATGGAACACCCAGAAGGCCAGTGAGTGTAGACTGAAAAGTATGTAGAGAGTAGTAAGGTATAAGAAGTCTGAAAAGGTAGGAGAAGACCAGGGAATAAAGGACTTCAAACATCAAAAATGTAATTTTATATTTGATACTGGAGATAGGAAGCGACTGGAGTTTACTAAGTGGGTAGAGGTGGGTATGACATGGTTAGACTGGCACCTTAGACAAATTCCTCTGGAAACTGAATGGAGGGAGGAGAGACTTGAGGTAGGCAGACCCATCAGGGACAAGTGATTGCAATAGTCCAGGCAGGAGGTGATGAGATGATGATGATGATGATGATGATGCACTAGAGTGGGGGCAATGTCAGAGGAGAAAAGGGGGGGGGGAATATTCAATAGATGTTGAAAATGTGAATTGGAAAGACCCTGGCAATAGCTTAGATATGGAGAAGGGAGGTTGAGAGATAGTGAGGAGTCAAGGATGAATTCTGGGTTGTATGTCTGAGGAACTGGGATGATGGTGTTTCCCTCTACGGTAACAAGGATGCATAGGAGCAGGGGAGGACTTAGGGAAAAAACAATGAAGTCTCTTTTGGACATGTTGAATTTAAGATGTCTATTGGACATCCAATTCAAGATGACTGAATGGCAGCTAGAGACAAAGGAGAGAAAAGAGTATGGGGCAAGAAAGGTAAATTTAACAACCAATAGCATAGAGATGGTAATTAAATCTGTGGGAGCCTATGAGATCACCAAATGAAACAGTAGAAAGGGACGATAAAATAGAGTACAGAACAGGACCCTGGGAGACACCAACAGTCAAAGGGCTCGATCTGGACAAGGATCTAACAAAGGAGACTAAGAAGGAGTAGTGTGATAATGAAGAAAGGAACCAGGAAAAGAGAAGAATGCCAAAAACCTAGAAAGAAGAAAGTATCAAGAAGACAGTGATCAGCAGCATCAAAGGATGAAGACAGGTTGAAGAGAATGAGGATTGAGAAAAACTCTTAGATTGGGTGTCTAAGGGATCAATGGTAACTTCTGGAGAGAGCAGTTTCAGTGGAAGGATGAGGTTGGAAAGATGGATTGTAAAGGAGTGAGAGGAAATAAAGTGGAAGTACCCTTGAGTGCTGGGCCTTCTCAAGTGGTGCACACACAAAGGACAGAGGAGATATAGGATAATACTTACTGGGAATGGAAGAATCAAGTGAGGGCTTGTGAGGATAAGGAAGACCTAGAACAAAGAGAGGACCCTTTGAGATTGGCCGAACTGGGAGGAGAAGTCAGGGGAAGTAAAAACCGAGTGATTAGGGAGTTTGTTGGTGAATCTCTCTCTCTCTCTGTCTCTCTCTGTCTCTCTCTCTCTCTCTTTCTCTCTCTCTCCATATATTACATATATATATATATACATACATACATATACATACATATATATATATATATATATATATATATATATACATGTCCCCAATTATGAAAGCAGGAGTAGAATAGGAAAGAAAAATTATGAGTCAGGTCCCAATTCATTAGGGAAGGGGGGGTGACATGGGATTCTGTAGAAAACAGTTCCCAATATTTTAACTGGGTGGCAGACATAGACTGCATAAACCTCAAAGGAGCAGTTACTGAATGATAGATGAAGGGGGAGAAACTGGATGTGGGAATAGGGAGCAAGGAGTAGTCACCAGTAAGCCAAAGGGAATGAGTTGAAAGCACAGCCAGTACTAGAAAGGGTGGCCATGGAGGTTGTGCCATTGGAGGGGAGCTACATTTCAGTAATAGTTAGTAGACAGAAAAAGTAAAGATGGAAAATAAAAAGTTTTAGATAACAGGAAAGTTGTTGCTTATGGGATAGGCATTCCAGAAGGAACAGTAAATGTAGATGGTGTTTGGGTGGAATTTGGGGGTGGAAAAGTTGAGGGGGTAGGAATAAGTAATTGGGTGGTGAGGATTGAGAATGGGGTTTGGATTTTGACCTTTAGAACCAATAGTATGGATAGGGAATGAGCAGGTGTGAGAATGATCATCATTGAGTGAAAGGTGGCACTTCTCTTCCAAGAGGTAGCTGGAGATCAAGCATGAGTTGCAAGGCTCAGATGGTGAGATGGGATGCCCCATTTCACTACTCCTCTTCCCTACAAAGGCTGGAGATTAGGCAGGAATAAGCACAGCAGGAAATAAAAGTAGAACTTACACAGGAGATCGAGTTCTGTTCTCCATTGACTTTCCTCTTCCCCTTCCCTCAAGGGACAAGTGCAGCAGGAGATAGAAAGATGGAAGTCAAAAGAAATTCTGCTACTTTTTGCAGCAGAGGGTCTTCACATCATGTTTGTGTGATCAGGCTGGCAGCAGGAGGTTGACGTTAGCTTTTGCTGGCAACAGATGGAAGTCTGCCAGTCTTTAGCAGCTTTCTCTTAGGGGACAAGAGCAGGAAGAGATGTAAGATGCACAGTCCAAGAAAGATATTACACTCATTTTGCCCTGGGTGCCATATTTTAGGAAGGACACAAATCAACTGAAGAGCATCCAGAAGATGGTTAAGGTTCATGAGTTCATGCCATGCTATATTGCAAAATGAACTGAGAGATGGCCAATTTGAAAATGCAAAGAATTGGAGGGACAAGGATAGGTGTCTTGAACTATTTACTGTTAACATGGAAGAGATCAGACTTAGCTTGGCTTTAGAAAGCAAAACTAAGAGCAGACTAGAAATCACAGAGAGGCAGATTCAGGGCATGATCTAAAAGTCTTCCTAAACCTTTAACCCATTCCAGGTTAGAATGGGCTGCCTTGAGAGGTTGCTTTATTCCTCCTAACAAGAGATCTTCAAGGAAATAATCACTTGTCAGATGTGCTTAAAGGGGTTTCTTGTTCTACTATAAGTTGGAAGAGGTAACATACATGACACCTTCTACTCTGCTGATTTTGTTACTTTTATATAGTACCAATAAATCTATCTGTAGTGTTCTCTCTTCTCTTTGACTATGTATAATTGCCTGGTTATGATCTATCATGGGTTAGGAAACCAGAAAGAGAAACTTTCTGGACTGTGTATTTAAGTAACAGCAAACAGACTCTGAACAAGGGAATCTCCTGTGAGTAAAATTATTTTTATGTATGCCTTTGTGACATCTATTTTCACTAATGATATCCTTTAAGGAAAAAAAACTTTCCTACTCTTTCTGAATTGTGAGGTGATTTAGATATGTGACCTCCAGGTAAGTGTGGCATTAATGTAAACAAAGCAGACAATGATTTTGAAGAAAAATGAAATTTTGCCTATCCTCAATTCAAGTTGTTCAGGTTGTTTTTGTTTTAAACAAAGCTTGTAATTCCAGCAAATGAATATTTGAACATTGCCCTGGAGTTAGTCTTTTAAAGTTTCAAAAAATCCCCAAAAAACAACTTCATGTTAGATTTCTTAAGCTGCTAAGAAATGCAATCCTAAATGAAACAAGGGACTGTTTTTTCAGGCAAAACTGTCTGCCAATTAATACGCTAAAGAAAAAAAGCATGGGCTAATAGTTCACAAATTGGATGAGCAATTTGAATGAGTTATTAAATCCTCTGTGCCTCAATCATTCTCTTTTGAAAGAATGACTAGCAAAGTAAGAGAATGTCAGCAAAGATAGTGATATAAAAGATTACAGTCAAGCCTAACTCCTTAGAGAAACATCTAAGGAACAATGGAGAACACCAGATAAAACCAAGGTATAACAAAACCAAAGAGAAACACTAATAAGATCCTCCAGTCAGTACAAAATGGCACCATGAGATAGCCTGAAAATTGGGGATATCTGAAACCTGGTCAGGGATGGGGTCCTGAGACAGTCTGTTCTCCCAGTTGAGGCGTGTCAGGATACTGGCCTAAATCAGAGAGATTTATGATCAGGTGTATGCCAAAAGACTGGCAAAGATCAGCTTGTCTACTCAGTTGGAGATCGTTAGAAAATTAATGTTGAAAATCTGGTCTATGATGGAAGCCAAGGACTATGGCAGTGGGTAGCACATGGTATAACCTTCTGATCCAGATCATGGTATTATGATAGAGTTGCGGAAGAAGGCAGGGCCTGTGCCAGGCTGCTTATCAAACAAGGACTACATACAATACAAGAGATAGGACTAGCCTCCAGCATCCTCATCTAGAATTTTGGCTGTACGAGGAGCAGCACTTAGCCCTGGTATATCATCTTCCCACTCTAGGGTAGAAGTGAGAGATAAGACAGTTCAGTGAGTTAAGCCAGTGAACACGCATTTTAAAAAATTAATTAACCAATTTATTTTCAGTTTTCAACATTCACTTTTATAAGATTTTGAGCTCTAATTTTTTCCTCCCTCTCTTCTCTCCCACTTCCTTAGGACAGCATGCACTCTGATACAGGCTATACATATACAGTCATACTAAACATATTTCCACATTAGTCATGTCATGAAAGAAGAATCACAGCAAAGGAGGAAAATTACAAGAAAGAAAAAAACAAACCTAAAGAGAAGATAGTATCCTTCAATCTGCATTCAGAATCCATAATTCTTTCTCTGGATGTGGACAGCTTTTTCCACTATGAGTCTTTTGGAGTTGACTTTGCACAATGTGTCAATTTACTGTGTACCATTCAACAAGCATTTATTAAGTACTCAGTATATGTGAGGTACTTTGCTAAACACTGGAAATGCAAAGAAAGTCCAAAAATCATGGTCCTTCTGGGAAGGAGTTCACATTCTAATGGGGAAGAATTATAAACAAATTATTATTTTATAATTATAAACAAATTACATTATAATTATTATAAATTATAAACAAATATCCATGTATGTATATATCTATACATATCCATTATACTATGCCACACACATACACATACACACACACACACACACACGTGTGTGTGCAGTAAATGAGAGATTAGGAAAAGGCTCGAGCAGTAGCGGATGAGACACAGTTAAGAAAGTCTACTACAAAAACTAGGATTTGAGCTCAGTTTTGAAGGAAATCAGACAAAAAAGACTAAAGGAGGGAAATAGTGCCTGACTGACACAAAGTCTCAATATAGGAAATGAAGAAAAACATATGAGTAAACAGAAGAAAATTCCCTGTATAACAAAGAAATACTGGGATTAAGAAAATTCCATAAGAAAAGAAACCAAGTGAAAAGAACAAAAAGCAAAATAGAAAAGAATGGATTGGTTACGAGGACTATAAGAAAGGACAGAATAAATAAAGAAATACATGAAACAAGCGATAAAGACTGAAATTAAAACGTCGGAAAAGGGACTAAATGTAAGGGAATCCCAAAGGTTCCTTAGTTCGACTCTTTCCCTTGGTGGAGGAATGTATTTAAACCAATTCAAAGCCTTTGTGTCATTCTTAAGACGTTCATTTAAAAAAAAATGTTCGTTGAATGAGTTACATCTTCCGTCAATTACTTATTTTAGTATTTCTTCATTATTGTAAATAGGAAGTATTTGTAGATATAAATATTTAGATATGTATAGATATAGATCTGGTTTCTAGCCTCATTAATTAGTTGCAATTACCCTCTCCAAAGGTATTTATGATCTAGGCAACTGGTGACCCAATGGATAAAATGATAGGACCTGGAGTCAGGAAGACCCAAGTTCAAATATAGCCTCATACACTTCTTAGTTATGTGTCCCTGAGCAAGGCATTTAACCAGTGTTTGCCTCAGTTTTCTCAGTTGTAAAATAGGCATAATAATAGTAGTAGTTACCTCCCAGAGATGTTGTAAGGATCGAAAGATAACTTGTAAAGTGCTCAGCCCTTTACACTTTTTATCTGCCTCTGTGTGTAACATTGATCTTGTCTTGTTCCTATCAATGCCATCCTATTTTAGATTATAAATCTCCATTGGATTAGTAGTTAAAAAGATGGATTTAAATCCTGCATTTAGCACTTAAGAGTACATAACCCCAGGTAGGTAACTTAATTGTCTCAATTTCTAGTATAAAATTGGAATAATATGCCCGAAACTACCTACTACATGGATCTGTCATGAAGTTCAAATGAGATAATCTAAAGAATGTTGCAAATAGAATAGATATATAAATATTATTATTGTTACCATTGGTCTAAATTTGTGATTTCATCCATGAAGGAAACTTAATGTCCCAATACCTCAATTTACTCAGTTCCAATGGCTCCCCAATCCACCTCAGATATACACAGAGATGGCCAAACTCTTAACACTGCTATAACCTACAAGTGTTCTACCACCTTGTTCATGAACTCTGAAATTACTTTCTAATAATACCATTTTGTTATTCCATATTTCTCTATTCTCTATGATAACTCATGCCATATGATGATAGGTATAATTAAAATATCTGATTTTAATCCTCAATGTGACCTCCATTATCCCTATCCATCATTTCCCAGAATATAATTCTTGGACGTGCTTTACTCTCCTCCCTTACCCCTATCTTGACCTCTTTAGTGCACCAACTTCACTGTCCATTATTCTCCACTTGTTTCCCTCACTCCCTTTTGTAGCTGCCAATAACGTCATTTCAAATCCCAACCCTGGATTCTTCTGACCATCTACCTTCTTTGCTCTTATTTATGTGGTACTCAATTAAACTGAAAGATATCACTACAACTGTGCTAACTGGGCCACTATTCATCATCATGTCTCAATCTGGCCCATACCACAGCAAGGCAAACATTCTATTCCGTCCTACTGATTGACCATGTCACTGTCCACAGCAGCTGTTCCAAACCTTCTTGTCTCCCCTCGACACTTCCACTGGCAGTTCCTGAAACACAGCATTTGAAGGTCCTTTTCTGCCTTTGTGCTGACCATATCCTATGTGGAGAAAGGTCTTTTCTCTCATTTCCACTTCTTGGTTTGCCTGGCATCCCTCAAGATTCATCTCCATAGTAGGCAGCTTTCCTCATACTCCTCTACTAATGCCTTCCCCTTCAAGTTACCTTCATCCATGCTGTACAAAGATGCTATTTACCTGGTTATTTACATGATTTGTCCCCTCAGTAGAATGTGATGTCCTTGAGGACAAGGACTCTTTTTGTTCTTTCTGTCTAACCAGGTATTTAGCACAGTGTCTGGAATATAACAGGCACTTATTAAATGCTTAATGACTCTGCTAACTCTGTCCACCTCTACCAAGGTGGATCAACAACTCATCCGTGATTTATGGTCTTACAGGGTTATCCATGCATTAAAAGTTGAACTTACTCATAATATCAGAGAGAGTAAGTGTTAGAGGCAGTGCTTGAACTTTTTGACTTCAAGGCTCATCCATCCGCAAGGCCAGGCTGACTCCTAGAATGTTGCTGACAAGAAGGATGAGGCTATAAATCCTAGTTCCTAAGGATAATTAATAAATAGGACATGGTCCTTTTTCTCCAAGAGATTATAGTCTTAGATAAGATATACCACAAATACACTCCCATACACATATATACACACACATATATACACCTGCCACAAGGCAGGTAGAGTATTAGTTTAACTTTCTTTATATAAACCAGCACTGTTTCATTTCAGGATAAAACATATATTTAATAAATAATGACTCAGACAGTACTGGTCTCCCAAATTAGTCAGATCATGCATCTATACTTGCACTGATTAACTGAGGCTTGCTGAGTTATATCAGCAGCTGTTTAAACAGAAAGCCCAGCTGGGTTTAGAGGTATTCCCTAATAACTGGGGCATTTCTACAGCTTATAAAATGTAATAAGGCATATAATTTACTTACATGATTAAAAATGTATTTCATATTATAAAAGTAGACATCTGATAGTCTAACATTCCCAAAATGGCACCACACTTTCCCCTACAGGAAAATGATTATGAGAAAGAACCATTCCATTGCTCACATCAGAACTGAAAAATTAACTCTTTAGTCAAATGGCTTTTCTTAATTGCTAGCAAAAGAGAGCTCTTAGACCATTGCAACTTAGTTATACTCAAGCTGTGACAAGGTCAATCACCTTCATTATTTACCCAGAGTCACTCTGGGCAGTACATTAATGCTAAATATCATTATGTGTATAATACTTCCTCTGTTCCTTAATGATATCCTGGGAACAAACCATTACCCCTCTCTAAAGATCACAAGTCATCTTCAGTTCTATTGCTTAGTGTTGATAGCTCTACTGTAGCACATCAAGATAGGTAACAGAATTTGAACATGAAATTGGGGGAGTTATTTCATAGAACATAAACAATAAAGATGAATGACAATTTACAAATATTGTGATTTACTTTTATGAACTCTTAACAGATTTAATTTGAGAACCCCATGATTATCCTCCCTGTTTAAAACTCTATTTATTAAGAACAGTCTTGCCATTGTATGGAGTGAGCTTTTCAGAACCTAGAAGTAGAGGCAATGGCAGACCTCCTAATGTAGTTCTATCTCGTGAGAGATGGGAGATCTCATTTCAATTCCAAGCCAGTAAATCTATCTGAATCACAACATTTATTATCATGTAAAGCTTCATACTTATTTCAGCTTGTTTTATATCTTGATAATTATGGATACAACTGGACTATGTTTATTAAATGAGATAAGAAGAAGTTTATTAGATTTCTGGTGAATGCCCAGATAGCATCATCATCATACAAACATTATTACTTAGTTCCCAAAATAAAATTGCATGAATAACAGCATTACATTTTGGTGGGGGAATTATATTATTCTAAATCCAAGAAGCAAGGCTTAACTCTGCCAGCCACCTTGTTGAGAAGGATGGAATATACAAACATGGTTAAAACTATGAAAAGATCACTGTTGATTTAGTCACATTTCTTTCTGTTTGTATTATATCATCTGTCTCATTTACAATCCATAAATATTTATTATCAAAGAAGATACTGAATGCTGTAGAAAGAAGGCAAAAGCTGCAAAATATAGTAGGTCTAGAAAGGAATGTGAGAGGAGAGGACAACCTAAGATAAATACCTAGATATGGACTTGGCTGAGAGTTGGTGGAGAATAAACAGCTCCCCTAAAAGGTTTGCTTTTTAATGACCATAGCTATCAGGTAGCCAATATATGAACACACACACCCTAAATGGCACAGTAATTTAGAGAGTGCCCTTCCTGAGTTTGAATTTGGCTTCAGAAACTTACTAACTGTGTCACCCTGGGTGACTCACTTTAACCCTGTTTGCCCCAGTTTCCTCATCTGTAAAATGAGCTGGAGAAGGACATGGAAAAAACAGCTCCAGTATCTTAGCCACAAAAATCCCAAATGAGGTCACAGAGAGTAGGCTATGACTGAAATGACTGAACAGCAAAAATAACAACATACCAACACGATATGCATATATGTAGAAATACATATGTTTATGCATAGATATCAAGTTTATATGTCTGCATAACATTGAGTATGACTTCATGAAGTATTCTCATAATTCTTTTACATGAGGGGGGAGGGAACAGGGAGGTGTTTGTAAAGTTCTGATTGCTCTTGATCTACTATCTGGTCCATTTATTTATAAGAAGTTTGTAGGACTTCAGAGCTGAAAAGTACCACAGAGATAATAAAGTACAAGTGCTTTATACTACAGGAAACTGAGACCCCCTAAGAAGTGAATTTATTTAACTAGTGTTCCCACAGAAGTAGAACTGGGATCTAGACTAAGGACTTTGGACTGAGGAGTCAAAAGGCATGGATTCAAATTCCACATGATGCTTACTATATGTGTGACCTTGGGGGAATCAATCTTTCTTGGATCTCTTTCCTCACTTGTAAAATGAAAGCTTCCTTTCAGCTCTCCATCTATGGACCTATAAGAACTTATATTTGTATAGCAGTTTAAAGTTTTCAAAGACCTTTGTATACTTTTATATCGCTTGATTTCAAAACAACCCAGGGATACAGAGGTATTACTATACCCATTTCCCCAAGGAGGAAAGTGAGGCAATGTCACCAAAGAAATGTTTTATTCTAAACACAGAATTTAAATCCAGGTCATCCTGAGTTCAAGTCCAGTGATCCATCCATTTCATCCCTAATAAAGTGTTCCATTATATGATATTGCCTCCTTTTAACTATTGAGAAAGCAATGAGAAGTCTTAATTCTGGATAGACAGCATACAAATTGCAGTTCTGAGAAGTAGCTCTCAGGTAAGATCTCAAAATAGCAGCATAGTCACATTATTTACATTTTTATTATTTTATTATCAGCCTTTAAGTCTCTTCACACTCCAATCTATCCTTCACTGGGTTAAAAAATGATTTTCTCAAAGCACATGGCATCTGATCACTTTACCTCTCCTGACTTAACACCAGTGGCTTCCCTATTACCTCCAGGATTAAATATAAAATGCTGTTTGGAATTTAAAGCTCATCACAACCCAGCCTTTCCTACCTTTCCATTTGTCTTATACTTTACTCTCCTTCAGGTCTTTATGATCTAGTTCTACTGGATTATTTGCCCTTCACACACAGCAACATATCTACTCTCTCTGTGTCTTTGTAAGGTTGTCCCCCGTGCCTGAAATGCTTTCCCTGCTAAACTCTACCTTCAAGACTTATTTCCAATCCTACCTTGTCAAGTAGGCCTTCCCCTCTGAGATTAACTTCCTCTCTCTCTCTCTCTCTCTCTCTCTCTCTCTCTCTCTCTCTCTCTCTCTCTCTCTCTGTCCCCCTCACCCCCCACATATATTTCCTATATTTACACATAATTTCCCCTATCAGAAGTAAAGTTCCTTAAAAGAATATGTTATTTTCCTTTTATTAATATTTTTAGTACTTAACACCATGCTTGGCACAAAGAAATGATAAACTTTCTCACTAGTAAAATGAGACTATTGTCTAAAGGGTCTCTAGATTTCTTTAACTGTAAGGCTCTATAACATGTCAGTTTATAACTATAGCAGAAAGGAGGAAGTCTGTTTGTTATTCCAAGTTTAAAATCATACGATGACATCTATATATGTTTATCCTGATTCCAGGGTTCGAGTAGATGTATTCTTATTTTTTTCTTCTCCTACCAATGACCAGGTTGGGCATCCATGTTGCTGGCTTCAGCTCCCAGGTCAAGGGTTCTTAAGTTTTTGTGGCTTTCTTCCACTTTTGAGCATTTTGAACTCTCATCAAGTTATTGGTTGTATACAACTGGGTCAAGTCCCCAAACTGGTGGCAACAGAACAGGACACTTTTCCAAACCAAGCTATCAGGGATTTGTTTTACTTGAGTCTGATACATACTGTGTTGGGGAGATCTTTCAGAGTAGCAGTAACACTCTTCATGAATCATCTAGGAACAGAAAGGGGATTCTGTTCTTGGCTGAAAATTAGACTTCCCTACACAGAGAAACAACTTCCTAAAGAGCACAGTACTGCAGTTTATTTTACTCAGAATACACCTGTTAGCCCCTTAACCAGAGCCAGGCAGAGAAGGGGGTGTGGGATGTGAGGAAGGCAGTACAAAAGAAGGTAAGTATTAGCAACTTAATTGGGACTCAGTATCAAACCACTTTACTTTTCACATTAAAAGCACACTGCCAGATAATGCCGTAACAGTTTCACAGCTTAAAGTTGTTTTTCACAGTATGCAGCACATAGTAAGTGCTTAATAAATTCTTGCTGCCTTGATTTGTCATACCTTACACCTTGCTTGGTGTCTCCATTAAAATCCATAGGTTTTGGAAAGCCCCAGCTCCAGCACTGGTGCTGGCAGCTGGAGGCAACATATTGGGAAATGACTATTTGGATCTCATACCCAACAAACTGGCTTTGAAGTGAGGTTATAGTTCTTGAACACTGCCAAGAAATTAATGGGGAGGAAACTCGCAAAAGGATTTCAGTGTTTTCTTAGCAAGCAAGAGGGTCTTAGAATGATTGGTTACCACCAGGAAATGGAAGGGTGTTGCTATGTGTGGGTGTCTTAAAGTTTGGGAGACAAAAACGTATTAACAAAGCAGGGGCAATGATAGTTTTGCAATACCAAAAGAAATGAAATGTTCCAGAAGCCTCATGCATTGGAAGAATATTGAATTTAGGGTCATGACATTGAATCTTGGTTCAGCTGCAAACAAGGTGACTCTGGGCAAGACATAGCTGCCTTCTGCCTTCATCCCTGCATCAGCTGTCTCTCACTGGTGAGTTTTTCTCCTGAGCCTTCATTTAGGGGAAGGGCCTAGACTAGCTTTCTCTCATTTTCTGGATTCTGCTTCTACCCCTCAGAAGCATACTGCCTTTATTATCACGGGCCCCCTCTCCCACTGAAACCTTCATTTTGAGAAAGGGCTCAGAATAACCACCTAATCCTCATTCTTCAAACTTTGCCACCTTGCCTACTAGTAGGCACTATTTCTTCTTCCTCTCCCCTTTTTAACTCCCCTTTTATGTGTTGTCTTTCCCCATTAGAATTTATGCTCTTTGAAGACAGGGGCTGTCTTTTTTTATTTGTACTGTACTGCTTAGCATATAGAAACAATTAATGCTTAAGTGATGACACTCTGGGCCTCAATTTCCTCATCTGTTCAGCTCTAAATATATGACCTTAAATTAAAATTTCTCTCCTGTCTTCATACTAAATGATAAATTATAATAATCAGACAAGAATGTACTTTATGTTTAAAGACCTCACAGAAAAAGCTACCCTGTATTTCAACCTTTAACAATTCTCACTAGCAGGCAATTATTCCTAGATATTTAACTATTAAATCTATAATTAAGAACTAAGCTATTGGGTCATAAATCAACAAGTACACACACATGTATACATAGCCACATATGTGTGTATACATGTATATATACACATGTGTGTGCATATATATGTATATACATACATACATATATATTCCATACTCTAATGGATACCATAAGGAGAAAAAAAGATAAATTAAAAATAAACTATGCCCTCAAGTGCTTTATAATCTTTTAACCTTTTAACAAGGTTAAAATTCAATAAAACGAACATTATAATGCATTACAGAAAGAATACTCAGCTTTCAAATACATTGTGGTCCAAAGGTTTTCTTCTAAATCAGTTTAGAACTCGACATTTTTTTTTATCATAAAAACAATGTTATAAAAAATGGTGGTCAAATTCTCAAGCCAGACCACAAAACTGTATTTAACCCAAAATGCCATTGAAATAGCATACTATTTCTGCTATATTGTGTAGTTTCAGTAGATTTTATGACCTTGTTTGGAAACGTAACCACCATTTAAAGCATTGATTCTGGTGGAATACACATCCTGTGTCAGACACACTGTGAGTTGGGAAGACATCACTTCACAGATTATTATAAGCCATTCAGGCTATTTTTCACCAAGAAAACAACATGGTGACTTTCAGGATGCATTTGCGCTTGACTTCCCCACATATGGTAAATAGGTAATGGAGAATTTCAAGTAAAACTTACTAAAAGGGACCATGCTTACAGCCAAAGCTGATGAGAAGAAAAATGTGAAATGTTCTCCATCCCTAGAGCTAAAGGGGACTCTGCTTTCCAGTCTCAATATGAATCACTCCTTCATAAGTTGGTTCATGACTCAGGAAGTCCTTTCAAATGCCTTTTCAATGAATCATTTCTTAATGCTTCCAATTTCTCATCCAATTTTTATGGTGTTATCTCTGAACTTCTATTACATATTCTAATGTGAAATGCATTTTAAACATTCTGTATTCCTGTTATTTGTGCATCTATAACCCTTTGTCCCTTCCCTAAATGATATTATTAGATTTTTCCCTAACATAAAGGAATCAGGTATTAAATAATATCATATCTTCTTGCCAAGAAAAGAGATGGAGGAGCCAAAGGAAAGACTAGTTTAGAATACAGGATCATTCAGAAAACACAATGGGGGAAGATGTATAAATATGAGATTATCATCCCATAAAACAGTGAAGAACAACAGGACTGGGAAACAGTTAACTCAGGAAAATGTATTTAGGAAGAACAGAAACAACTGACCAAATATAATGAGATGAAATCAGTGCTAGAAAAAACTATTTAAAAGGTACCAAGGGATCAAAGAAGAAAATATTCCAAAAGAATAGAAAAAGATCATGGATTATAATAACAAATGCTGAGGGCAAAAGATGAGAGATGACCAAGTAAGGCAATGTACTAGTGCCCATACCAACTAAGGTAATGTACCCATAATTTAAGAAGAAAGAAATGTGTCCAGCACATTGGACTGACCGTTTTTGATGAACTTCTAAGAAGGGATGGGCACTACGTAAACAGTGATGGACTGCAATCTTCATTATTAGAGGTAACTTCCAAACTGACAACATAACTCCATTTGAGTATAAGAAACAAAAACCCACAACAATAGAATTAGCAAAGCAAGAACACCCTTAGGTAGCTTTCTTCCAAGTTGATGCCAATGAAACTGTTAAGATAATTTTTAAAAGATTACCTGATAATTGATGCAGACACGTGAATAACTATTCAACGATTTTCAGATTATCAGTATCACAAGAAGCATAATACAAGAGCATAGGAGCTCGCCAAAGATGTTTGCCCCTCTCATGGTGAATGTCTTAAAGTCCAAATGGAAGAAGAAGTCCCAATAGAAGATGATGAAGCCCTCCAGATACTCCTATTTGTGGATGATATTGCACTAATTACATCAAGTCTCAGAACACTGCTGGACCTCCTTAATGAGATCCACAACTCAAAAGTGATCTAATGTTACACACAGGAAAAAAGCAGATGAAAAATGCATATTATTCAGAGCCAGGACTATTGCAACAGCCTCCTGTTTGGTTTCTCTGTTTCAAGCCTCTTTCCACTCTAAACTATCATCCACAGAAACACCAACGTGATTTTCCTAAAGTGCAGTCCTGAGTCTATCAGTCCCCTATTCAATAAATACCAAGGACTCCTTATGGCTTCTAGTATCAAATATTAACTACTCTGACATTTAAATCTTACCTTTTCCTACCTTTTCATTCTTCTTATGTATTATTCTAGAGACAGGCTAGTAAATTATAACCCCAGTGGCTTTCAAAGAAGGGAGGAAATAAAGACAGCATACATAAATTTAAACTGCATTTTTACCCTTTTCTACATTACTTCCTTAAGGTAAAACAATCAACAAAACAATCATCAAGCCCTGATTTATAATATTCTCCACTTTTTAAGGTGGAAATGCTCATGGTGAACATTTAACAATCAGCTTTCACATAAATAATATGAACTGGTTCCAGCACACCTCCAGCACACTTTGCTTGCTCACTGTCCCACACACCTCACATTCTATCTCCTATCTCAGTGACTTTGCGCTGGCTCTCCAACACGGCCTTAGAATATGTGGCTTCTTTTAAGACTCAGCTCCAGGGCCATCTTTTCTCTGAAATCTTTCCTTCTCCTCCCACACTAGTGTTCTCCTTCCCAAATTAGCTTCCTTAAATTCATTTTCTATAAAGTGGTCTGATGGAACTGCTAATAGAGCACCAGACCCAGAAACCATGAGTTCAAACCTGCTTGCAGACAGTTACTAGATGTGTGACCCTGGGCAAGTTATTTAACCTGCCTGCCTCAGTATTTTCCTCTGTAAAATTAAGATAATCATAGACCTACCTTTCACAGTTGTTGTTAGGATAAAGTGAAATAACACTTTAAAACCTTAAAGCAATTGTTTTATTGTTTATCAGGACTGGAGGCAAACAGACAAGCCTGGATAGTAATGCAAATGTCCACATTTGATGTGAGTTTAACATAGAGCAGGAAAGGAAAGAGGGAAGACTAAGAAATATTTCACAGGAAATATCAGGATAATAATAATTTAGACTTTAAAAAAAAAAACCTTCTGGTTTGCTAACAACTCTGAAAAACAGGTAGAGTGCCCTCACTCTCATTGTATAGATGAGATAACTGAGGCTCGGTGGAGTTGTGTCTCAGTAAAAGGTACCCAAAGTTGTAAGTGTTAGAGTAAGGGTAAGAACCCCGATTTCGGACCTAAAGTCCAGTGCTCTTTTTAATAGATCACTATGCTTTCTTCCTCTGATACACTTCCTTTATAGATACACTCACTTCCTTTTCCGAACGGGGACACTCACTAAAGGCCTATCCGTACTCTGAGATAAGTTTTTACTGTAGGCTGTTTGAGAGTAGGAACCATGTTTTTTGTTCTTTCTACTTAGAGCTACTCAACAAAATATTGGTGCAGTTACCACTGATAATAAAGCTTCTGGCTGAGCCACACCCAAATTGAAACAAGACTGACTTTTAATCATTCTTCTTTTATGAAGGTACAACAAAAATCTGCATGTATCTATAGTAATATATGGTAAAGTAGTAGGAATGAAGGTCAACTCTAGCCTAGGAGCCAAGGGCATGATAACCAAGCTTAAATGTTTACAGATTGGAGGGAGTTCATACTAAGGGGAAGCAAATTCAAGTCAAAATAGATTTGGTCTAGGTTACTCTAGCACAAGTGCTTCATATGGCTGTGTAACTGACTCACAAAAGAACTAAAGAAGGTCTGACATTGTAGGCTAGTTTACAAAAGATCCACGGCCATATTCCTCTATGTATGAGACCACCAAACATTTAAAAAACTCAGCAAAGCAAACAAGTCACGCCAAAGCATTTTTGTCACATGAAGTGACAGATTTTTATGGAAGCAAAAAATAGTATTTTTGGAGGTAGAAAATTATTTCGCCTTGGTCACAGTCTTAGGCCCATGAGCTGCCATCATCAAATTGTTCTCTTTCTCACTAGGGCATGGACAGTTGGAAAGAAGGAAGGAATAAGCACATGTTAAGTACCTAATTATGTACCAGGTATTTTACAAATACTATTTTATTCAATCCTAATAATCTGGTGAGATCAGGTGCTATTATAATTTCTTGTGTGGTTGGTGCTATTATAGAGTTGAGGAAATTGAGGTAAATAGAGTCTAAGTGAATTACTGGGGTCACACACTAGTAAGTGTCTGATGCTTGATCTGAACTGGGGTTTTCCTGACCTCACATTTCCACTGAACAAACTACCTGCTTTGGGAGGCTGTGCCCCTATTTCTTTAAAATAAGTGGAGTGGGGGGAGGGGGGCAGAAAGAAACTTTTCCTTGTTATTTTTCTTAATGTTTTACTTAATTAAATGGTTTTGCTTTGTCTCAATATATCCTCTATGTTAGACAGAAAAAGAATAAAGATTTAAAAAGAAAAAAAATGCACATTATGAGAGTTCTGATGTTGTCCAGGAGCATCTAGGTATATCTTTCCAAGGCTGACATTGAAGGTGGAGGAAACTGTTCCAGGGGGTAGGTATGGAATCTTTCATCTGTCTATTGTTATTTTACAGAAGAAAAACTTTGGTTCAGTGAGGTTAAGTGATTTTCCTAAGAACATACATGTAGTAAATGCTTAGAACTAGAAATTAAATCTTCTGACTTTCAAGCCCAACATTTCTCTTTCCACTACATCGCACTACCTTTTGAAAATTGAAGACTTTTCTTCCCATCAATATTAGCAATATACTTTTTAGAATGAGGACTAAATTTGTCTTTGTAGCTGGTAAGAGAATATCAAATGCCTTTCAAGAGGCTCCAACTTGTCTTTTCAGGAGTTAAAAATAGTCACAATCCATTTACTTGTTCTTTAATGACTTGATGCCAAGAAAGCTTTTGACAGAAGAGTGGGAGATTATCTTTCTCTTACCTTAGGAACTATTTGGCTTTCAGGTTAAAGAAACTCCGACAAACTCTACTAAAAGCATTCATGTCAAGGATCTGCATTATATAAATTTATTCTCATCATGTTGAAAAAATACAAGAGTTTTTCCCTTTACTCCTACTTCTCTGATCTTAAATGTTAAAACCTAGTGGTAACTAGGATCAGTATTATCCAAGGGTAAGAAAAACCTTGAGTATAAGTGGAAAGTCAAGTTATAATTCTAACAGAGGTAAAATGAAATGTTAAAATAACAGTGGCAGTAATCACAGACTTCTTTAAGTTGGAAAAGACTTAAGAGATGATGTAATCCAACCCTTCTCTTATAGGTAAGGAAAATGAAGTCATAAATAAGTCCTAGGAAGGGAAGAAGCTTGTATATAGCACCCACTAAGTGCTAGACTTTACATATCTCATTTGATCCTCACAATTACCCTGTGAGTTAGATGCTGTTTATTAACCCCATTTTATACTTGAAGAAATTGAAGCAGTCAGAGGTTAAGTGACTTGCCAAGGGTCACAGAGCTAGGAAATATCTGAGGCTGGATTAGAACTCAGGTCTTCCTGGCTCTAGGTCTAGCACTCTATGGACTGAAGTAACATGCTACTTCCAAGGAAAGTTCAGTAAGGCCAAAATAACTTAAATAGCTTGCCCAAAGTTTCACATTTAGTTTAGACCTAGGACTACAATCCATATTTTCTTTCTTTTCAGTGTTCTTTATACTGCATCATTTCAGAGCTCTCGATATAACTACACATATAAATAGGTATTCAGTATTTTTTCATAGAAATAAAGCTTTACATACAGAGTGAACTTAAAAAGTACAATTTTAATTTTTATTAACTTCAGATGTATAATTGCTACAAACTTTAAAAGTACTTCAAAGGTTATATATAAAATGTTTAAATATTGATGTTTCTTATTAAATTTGAAAATAACCAGTCTTCTGCCATATACATTGCTCTACTTGACTTCTGAGCTGTGTAAAAATCTTCATCAATTGCTTCAGTGACTGAAAACACTGTATTTGAATCCTAACCTTAATGTCATCCTAATAACAAGTTTTTGATGTATACAGAATAGTTCTGATAATCATTCCACAAGAAAAAAAAATTAATGGAGACAGATCAAGTGACTGACATGGCTATGCAAGAGAACCTCTTTGACAAAAAGTATCATGCAGAAGTATCATGCAAAAAGTGTCATACAAATCAACAAGATGATTTGTTAAAATGAAATTTTATTCCCCAAAGTTCACAAAATTAAATAAATGCAAAATAAATTTAAGTGAACTTTCAAACTAAATATTTTGTAAGTTTGTAGTGTTTATGATTCTGAAGCCATTAAAGATGAAAAGCACACTAAGATTTCTGAGACATTCTGTATAAATATTGTATCCATTATTATAATTAGAGGTTTGTTTTTGGCTCTGGTAAAGGTAAAGAGCTGTATTCCAAAGATTATGAGAGAAAATTTACCTTCTACTGATTCCTCCTCAAACTAATCTTAGTTATATAGTAGATTAATCACTTAGTTATAATATAACCTTCTATATGGCATCAGATATTTAATACATTGTCCTAAGACAATACAGCTGCGTATTCAGGGGAACACTGAAATCTATCTATAATTCTTTTCTTGATCTCTAACCCCATATTACCAACTCCATACTGGAAATTTCTATTTGCGTTTCCCATGGAGGTGTGAAGTTTTGGGACACATTTAAGGAACGTGTCATCAGGGCAGACTTTTAGTGTTACAGGTGTTTGCTGGTGACCTCATCATGGTGCTCTTGCTGGGTTTACTAATTCCTTGCTGAATTATCAATTCCTTGCTGAGCAATGTGTAGCTGCTCCTTGCTAAATATATCAACACTGACTGCAAAGTATCATTTTGTATCATGTTTCTTTTGCTTCCATTTTCCCTTTTGGAATTTTTTCCTGATGCCACTGATTGGACCTGATTTATCTAGTCAGTTGAAACACTACATTGCATTGGCTTCATCATAAGAGGAGTGTGATGTTCCATCTATCTTTTAGCTATGATCCCAAAGGCTAAGCTACAGCTTCTTTAGAAAGGCAAGGCCTTCACACCAATCATCAGATGATGAAAAAGTGCCTTTTTCATCATGAAAAGAAGGATATCTGACAGATCCTGAGTCTTAGCTGCTGGGGCCAAGCTCTTTTGGGACCAAAAACAACCATCCAATTAGTTTGAGTCCACAGGCATTTACTTTACCTTTTGAATTCCTTCTTCCTACTAAGGGAATCAACATTTATCTCAAGTTTTTATCTGACTCAGACTTAGAAAGTCTGTAATGTTGTTCCATCATTTTTCAGTTGTGTTCAACTTTTCCTGACCCTGTTTAGAGTTTTGTTGGCAGAGATATTGGACAGGTTTGTCATTTCTTTCTCTAGCTCATTTTACAGAAGAGGACCTGAGGCAAATTGGGTTAAATGACTTGTCCAGGGTCACACAGCTAGTAAATGTCTGAGGCCAGATTTGAACTCAAGAAGATGAGTCTTCCTGACTCCAGGGCCAGCACTCTATCCATTGTGCCATTTACCTTCCCAAAAATTCTGTAAAACCCTTATTTAACCACTTACGGCTACCTTGCCATAAACTCTGAGAAAGAAACCCCAGAAATTATGCCTAAGTTCTAAGGTTTTCCTTGGTCCCTAATATCCTTGGAGCTTTTCCTTGCAAAGTAAAGGAGTAGAGAAATGCAAGCAAAAACAACAAAGCGGTCAATCAGATTCACTGTGAGAGCAACACCTCAAATTCTCTGTTCTAAAATCTTGGTTTTCAGTGCAAACTTAGATGGTAACAAACTTTCCAGGCTCTGGGTTAGCCATTGTATACATGTAGGAAAAGACCATCTTGCAGGTTGTAGGAAAAGACCATCTTGCAGGTGACAGTAGGATAGGAACCTGTTAATCTGATGAGAACTGAAGGGTTCTCACCTTCAAAGGCTCACCTTCAAAACAAGATCAATATTTGGAATTCTAGTATTTCTCTTATAGGTTTAGCATTCTTTTTATTGCCTACAAAAACCTCTAAGAATGCAAATTTGTAATGCGGGCAGGAGTGGTCCAGTCATATGAGCACAGAAGAATGTCTTTTCTTTAAAGGAGGGGTTCTTTGATCTTTTTTTGGGTAATAGGTCCCTCAGTGGTGACAACTACAGGTGCCACAGAATAATGTTTTTAAATTCATAAGATAAAATACATAGGATTACAAAGTCAATTATATTGAAATACAGATATCTTTCTAAAATTGGACCAACCCTAAGTTAGGAATAAAATGGGGGAATGGGACCCTGTGTCCATATGAGTGTGCATATACATATGCACAAATCGTATGTTCATATATGTATGTGTGTATGTAGGTATACACATACATATATGTGTGGATATATACATGCATATGCACACATGCAAATATATACATATATACAAATTTTAGAAATATATGTCCATATATAATATATGCATAAACATATAGTTATAATTATTACAAATCTATATAATCACTTCATTTCTTTATTCTTATATATTTTGTTTATTTATGAATTTTTAGTATTAATGGAGTAATAGGCTTTTCATTTTAAATGACTCCGAGAAGGTCTAGGTCTGGGGAAGTGCTAGTGAAGTCACGTTCCTAAGGAATATCGCAGCTAAATTCCCGTAGCTGCTGGTAAAAGTTTTAAAGCATCATTCAGGGGTTACTGTGGAAGGTAAAAGCTCAGTGGGTGCTCAAGGCATACTTCTGTTACACAATTTTGTCTTGAGTCAGTACTGTGCAATCTGATATACATGAATACTTTTATATGCATGCTTTGCAGAGCTTAATTTAGGGGCATGCTGGTAAATGTTTAACAACTGGCTTTCCAAAAAGGCATGGTACACTTTTAAGTTTAATCTGCAACATTAACATCATCATCAACTTATTAAATCTAGGCAATCAACACAACACAAAAACCAACATGCATCTTGTATGTATACACAGTTATATGCACAATGTCTTCCCCATCAGAATGTGAGACCTTGAAGGTAGGAGCTGGTTATTTTTTTTTTTTGTCTTTGTACTTTTAGCACACGGCACAATGCCCAGAGCTCAGTACACAGAAAGGACTTCATAAATGCTTACTAACTAAAACTTCACCTAAGTTGAATCTTGAAAGACAACAAGGATTTGAAGAGTTGGAAAGCACAAAGGAATTCATGTCAGATATGAGGGAAGACTTTTGTTAATGCATAGGGTGGGGAGATGAAGTACCATGAGAGTTCAGGACACTACAGAATAGTAGTATAATAGAAAAGAGTTCATTAAACAGAATAATTTGAAATAAAGCTGAAAAAAAGAAGGATGCTTAGATTTGTTTTCATTTCAGTAATTCTTCACGGGATCAGTGTTTGTTGAAACAGAATTTGGCATGTATCTGTAGATTATTTTGGTTCCCAGATTGATGGCTAATTCTACAGACCGAAGAGATAATGAAAACATGGCATAAGAAGTTATAACTGCATAGCATTTGCTACTTAACAAAGACACTGAAGTAGCATTACCATCTGAATTTCATTATCTAATTATTTTCTCCTCTAATGTTTCTTTTCCAACTCCCTAAACATGCTTTCACTGAAGTCCTTCAGTTATTTCTAGAATTTTAATAGTCAAACAACAATTGAATAGAGATCAGAATCACAATTAATGCATGCCCTTTCTTTTGACGTAAACTATGCAGAAACATTATTCTATTTAGAAATAACTCTTCAGGGAGTCCAATCTTTTCAGTGTACACAATGAAATCACTGTGGATGTCACTCAACTATCTTTACAAATTTTTAATGAGTCCACAATTATTCTGTGCTCTCTGAGAATAAAGGTCAGTTACATATCTAGGTGGGACCCTATCCTTTAGGCCATTACAATTCCATATATGACTGTTCTTGACATGATTAGCCTAGAGAAGCATTCCAAGGGCAACAATATGGTGGAGATGAAGTAAAGGTGTACTTTGCACAAAGAATTTGGGGTATGAAAGCCCCTATGGAATTTAGCATTGATATGGATGACGTTCCTCAAAGGGTTCAGAATTGATCTGAAGTTGACCTCTACTATTAAGAGGAAGATTGTAGAATAAGTGCATAAAGTTCTCAACCAAGCAAATCATATCTTGGACAATGTGTCAATTTGCTAGGTCCTTTGCAAGATGCCCTGCAGTTAATCAACATAAGCCAGTCAAGATTAAGGCCAAGCAACTGTATGATGATGAGAACAATTTGAAGAAGGAAAAAGAAGAAAAGAAAGAGGAGGAAAAGGAGAAAGACAAAAAGGAGAAGGAAAAGAAGGAGAATGAGGAGGACTGGGAGGAGAGGAGGAGGAGAAAAAGAAAAGAACTAGCATTTATATAATATTTTAAGATTTACAAAACAATTTATACGTTATCTTATTTGTTCCTTTCTGGAAAGTAGGTAAAATTATTGTTCCCATTTCAAAGATGAGAAAAATGAGGCTGAGAGACATTAAATGACTTGCCCAAGGTCACACAGTTAATAAGTTATTGAGATGGAATTTAAACTGAAATCTTACTGACTCTAACAATACTCTAGCAGTAATTCTGTAAGCACTGTACTACTTAACTTGTCCACAAATCAAGAGCCAATGAATAAAGATACTTCCAGAAGAAGAAAACCTCATTAATGAATAGCAACACAATGAAAAAAAGTTTGGAGGCATCTAGGTGGTGTAGTCAGTAGAGCCCCAGTCCTGGAATTCGGAGGACCTGAATAATTATCTAATTATTTTCTCCTCTAATGTTTCTTTTCCAACTCCCTAAACATGCTTTCACTGAAGTCCTTCAGTTATTTCTAGAATTTTAATAGTCAAACAACAATTGAATAGAGATCAGAATCACAATTAATGCATGCCCTTTCTTTTGATGTAAACTATGCAGAAACATTATTCTATTTAGAAATAACTCAAATATCACCTCAGACACTTGACATTTACTAGGTGTGTGACCTTGAGCAAGTCACAACCCCAATGGCTTTGTCTTCCTCCCTCCAAAAAAAAGAAAGAGGTTTTTGGATGAATAAGGAGAAATTTGCATATATTCATCAATCCTAGAGTTACAGGTATGAATACTGATAATTGAAATACAAAATGGGGTCCTCATAAAGCCAGCACAAAATATGCAAGCATAAAAGGCCCAAAGAGATGACAGAGACAAATTATAGACAAATTTTATATGTCAATAGTAAAAAGGCAAATGTAAAAGGAACATTGATGGCAAAATATAAAACGTAAACCTCTTCGGTGCTTTGAGCAGCCCCAGCAGCTGTCAATCAAGAGAAAAGAAAGGAAGAGATCAATAATCACAACATTTATATAGATCTTTAAAGTCTATAAAGTGCTTTATAGATTTTATGCAATTTGAGCCTCCCAATAGTGCTACAGAGTGGGGAACAAGCATAATCATCCTAGTTTTAAAGATAAGGAAACTGAGACACAGAATAACTAAGAGTTTTGTCCCTGTATCATACACATAACAAGAGTGAGGCAGGGTTTAAACAGTTTTTTCCTGATTCCAAGTCTTCTACCCATTAAGCCAATGTTCGGTTGATGCAGTTCTCCAAGACACCTGCCTCTATTAGTCTGCCTGTGTGAATTCCGGCAATAATAACAATAATCCAATAAAGTGAATAATGAATGAACAATCCAATAAAACATTTATTATCAAGGAAGCTAGCTCCAGTAGACACGAAGATAAAGGATGATATGACTACTTGCCCTCAAGGAGTTTATATTCAACTGAGGAATTGACATTTATTTGAAACATCTATGGCTCTCAATTTTCTCATCTGTAAAATGAAGGGGATGGACCAGACAGTCTTTAAAGTTTATTACAAGTTCTAAATTACACAATATTATGATCCTGCTCTCAGTACAACAGCAACCCATCAGAGGCAAAAGCAGAGGACTGCACAGCTGTTCCCTCTGAGTGGAGAGAAGACAAAGAAAAAGCACTAAGGCAAAATCAAATCAAGTTAAACTAAAGGGAGGGAGAAAATAAATATAAAAGTCATTTTTCCCAAAAAAAAATGCAGATTGTAAATGGAAAATGGTCAAAGTGTTTTTGAACCCCATATTATTAAGAGAGTGATTAGCAAACATGCTCATCTTGCAACAAGTCAGAGATGAAAGAAAAGCATGTCATATATGGAGCAAAAGATGATCATTTTAATCATAAAAAACAAAGAACAAACTCTGAAAGGTGCTCATTTCCTGAAAAGAGTTTTAAAAAAAACTTTTAAGAATGTAAAATTTACAAAGAAATCAAAACTATAGTCATATGAAAAATGTTCTAAATGAATATCGATCAGAGAAATGTAAATTGAAACAGTTCTGAAACAACCCCCCACACCCATCAGAGTGACTCAAATGAAAGAAAGGAAAATGTTGGATGTTGGAGGAGATGTGGGAAAATTGGAAGTCTAATGCACTGATGGGTCATGAATTGATTCAACCATTCTGAAAAACAATTTGGAACTATGCCCAAAGGGCTACAAAAATGCGCATACCCTTTGATCCAGCAGTACTACTGCTAGGTTTGTATCTCAAAATACTCTCCAAAAGGGAAAAGGACCTATTTGTACAAAAATATGTATAGCAGCTCTTCTTGTGGTGGCTGTGCATTGGAAATGAAAGGGATGCCCATCAACCGACGAATGGCTAAACAAACTGTGGTATAGGGTTGTAATGGAATATTACTGTGCTATAAGAAATAACAGACAAGATGGTTTCAGAAAAATCTGGAAAGACTTACAAGAATTGATGCACAGTGTAGTGAACAGAACCGGGAGAATATTATGTACACTAACAGCAATAATGTTCAATGAAGAAATATGAATAACTTAGTTATTCGCAGCAATACAATAATCCAAGATAGTCCCAAAAGATTCGTGAGGAAGCACCCTATTTCTCTTCCAGAGAAAGAACTGATGTTGATTGAATACAGACTGGAGAATACTATTTTTCATTTTTTCCTTTTATTTGAGTCTTCTTATATAAAATTACTAATATGGAAATTTTTTACATAATTGCACCAGTATAACCTATACCTGATTACTTACCATCTCCGGGAGGGAGGCTGTGAGGAAGGGATGGAATTTGGAACTCAAAACTTTAAACAAAAATGTTAAAAAAATTTTAAATTATCCTTTGAAAATGGAAAGTACTCAATGAATCTAATGTTCTGATCAGTATGGATTTTCACAGCAGACAGTCCATTCCAGCAAAACATAAAGAATGTATAACTGAATGTCAATTCCACTTAAGTGCAAATAACTATATATACATGACACAAATTACTTCAAATTAACATAATTTACCAAAGTTGAAAACATTTCTTTGTCATTAAAGTTCCTGATTTCCCGATATACTAAACTGTCAATAACTATTAATACAAAACACCAAAATTTATGTATCCTTCTGCTTGGTCTGACAGTACTGAATCAAGAAATGAGTATCCTAAAACATAGTCCCCAACATCATGTTTTTTCTTCCCAATTTTTCTTTTGATATCTGCCCTAGACCTTAGAATTTTATCATGTCCGATCCTCTGTTGGACAATCCGTCAGTACATCTATTTCAGAAAGACACTGCATATTTGACAGTAGAAGATGAAGAAGGGGTGATCTGGTTCAAATATGGGATATTTTGCAAAGCTTACAATGATCCTAAACTTTTTTGTAAAACAAAACACCCATTTTATAAAACCAGTATTCGTCTGATGATAATTTCTGGTGAAGGATCATGGGAGACTATAAATGTAAGGAATAAAAATTGAGGAACACTTAAAGGTATATATGGTAAGCAGAAAAAAGGGATAGAACACAAAAAAATATTTAAGTATGCATAGAAACCCTATGAGGCAGCAAGGAGAAATCACAGATAGAGTGTTGAACCTGGAGTCAGGAAGACCTACATTCAAATTCAACCTCAGTCACTTATTATTTGTGTGACCCTGGGTTTAACTTTTGTCTACCTCAGCTTCCTCTTCAATAAAATGGGTGCAATAATAGAACCAACTTCTCAGGGTTACTGTGAGGATCAAATGAGAAACCATATGTAAAGCCCCTTACAAACCTTCAAGCAATATACAAATGGTAGCTACAGAAGATACATGGCATAAAATGGATATAAAAATACCACTTACTTCTCCAGGATATTTTGAGAATAAACGGGGATATCTGCAAAACTTTTCAAACCTTAAATCACTATATATGGTTATTATTACTGATATCATCATTATCATTATAGCATAAAAATGATATACGGCTGGATATTGAGATAATGAGATGAAAGGCGCAAAATTTGGAAAACCTATGTCCCGCATTTATATAGATAAATATACATATATACACATATGTATGTGATTGTAGATTTACACATATAAATCTATATGCATATATATGTATGCAATACCAATATTTTTATTTTTAGGGTCATTTCCTATTGTATCCCTTTTCTTTTTTTCCTCTCTCACTCCCCTGGGCCACCACTTATAAAAAAAAATTAAAGAGGAAAATAAAAAATAGTTAAACAAAACTTTTTAACACATCCACCAAGTCACACATTAACTACTCTACCTGTAAAAAAAAAAAATGTGAGGGAGAGTATTCTTGTATTTCTTCTTGGAGTCAACCTTAGTCATGATTTCACAGCACTCATTTTCTATTCAATTCTAATCTCTCTTGTTGCTTTTGTTTCCATTTACATTGTTGTAATTATTCTGTATAATATTTCCCTGGTTCTTTTTATTTCATGATTCATCAGTTCATTAAAGTCTTTCTATAATTCTTTATGTTGCTTCTCTACTCCCCCATCAATGGGTATGAATTTTGTTCCCAGATCTTTACTACTAGAAAAACTACTGCTATAAAAATTTTGTTGTATATGAGGAGTTCCTTTTTTGCCACTGACTTCCTTGGGGTATCTGCCTAGCAGTAGGATGTCTAGAGCAAAGGTCATTTTATTTTCTTTCAGCATAACACCAAATTGCATTTCAGAATGGGTCAACCAATTTACAGATTCACTAACACTGTATGTCTATGCATAAGTCGACCAGCTATAACACCACCATCTTTTGTCATCTCTATTGATTTGCTAGAATGACATGAAACCTCAGAATTCATATGATTTGCATTTCTCTTTATTGTTAGTGATATGGAACAATATTTCTATGGTTTTTAATAGTTTGCATTTTTTTCTTTTGAGAACTGTTTCTTCATATCTTCTGACCACTTATCTACTGGGGAATGGATTTTATTCTTATATAATTTTACTAGTTCTTAGTATATCTTGGATAACAGGGTCTTATCGATGATACATGCTGAAATTTTTCTCCCAATAAACTGCATTTTTTCTTACCCCAATGGCAGTGATTCTGTTTGTGCAAAAACTTTCAAATTCATAGAAATGAAAAATCCCAATCTGTATATTATCAACAACATAAGCAGAAAGTCACATGCAGAAGTTTTGCAATAGGTTATGGACATGGACCCTATTTCATAGCATGAAAATACACTGATGAATGAAGGGAGATCTGCTCCTTTGAAGGGACTGCCACATGGATCCATGGTATATAGTCACACAATTCTGAACGAATAATGACAAAAAATGCTATTTACCTCTATAGAGAGAAAACTGATGAACTATAAATGCAAATTGAAGCATCAATTTTTCCCATATTCTTTAGTTTTCTTCCATTTTATTTTTTTGCAAGATGGCTAATATGGAAATATATTTGACATCATGTCTTCTGTATAATTAATACTATATGACTTTGCCTTCCCAATGGGTAGGAAAGGGGTTAGAGGGAGAGAATAGGGAATTCAATTTTTGAAAAAAGAATGCTAAAATAAATTTTAAATGATAGTTATTACATATTTACAGACTAAAATGTACTTCAGTACCCAGAGTCTCAATCTAACATCATATAAGATACTGGATATTCTTGTAGGGACCCTAATGTTGAAAGATGACTTAAGGGCACTCAGTGGCCTCAATACCTTCAGAGTCTGTGGTAATAATCATGTTCTGTTACCATGACATACACATTTCTTCTGAAGAACATGAAGAAGCCTGACATATGATTTTAGTCCCAATAAAATTTCCACACTTTTCTACAGTAGAAATTAGTGACCAGAACTAAGTTGATGTGGCAGAGTAAAATTAGCACAAGTTTTAGAGTTTTGAGATCTGAGTTTGAATTCCGACTCCAATGCCAAGACAAGTTATTTTAACATTTCTGGCCTATATTTTCCTTCTCTGTAGAAATGCCATAACCTAATTCACAGGGGTGTGAGTCAAGTGCAAGTTAAACTTCAAATTTTTATATTAACATGTTATTACCATCAATGGTCATATTTATTATTGTTCCAGAGGGAAAGCATGTAAGATTATTACTTTTCCAGTTAGGACAAGCACAGAGCAAAAGTTCTTTGTTTATACTAGGTTCTTAATTTGCCACTAATATTCTTCTTATGGCATTACATGGCTATAAATTATGGAATGCTACAGAAAATCAAGTTTTTCTAGTCCAATAGGCAATGAATGTGCAGACGCAAGTAGGCACAAATGGACAGCAGCATATTGTTAGTGAAAAAGTACACATGAAGTTATCCTTCCAGAAATGTTTGACTTGAAAGGAAGGTTGGGCAATTAGGTGGCCAGAGAAAGGGGTATATGACAGAAAGCTCAGGGAATGTACTCACAATCAGTACATACTTCCTGTTTTGAGTTTGTCCTTTATGTTCAAAGAAAACCAAAATGGCATCATGATGTCTGAGTCAATGTACAGTGTGTCTGGCTGTGGTTGATCATACCTATCTGAGCTTGGAAGGCTCTACCACAGGCTGGGCACAAATAGTACATATGACCATTTGGGAGGAAGATATTAATAAATCTGCCAATAACTTACATTTACATTCTGTTTTTGAGTTTGCAAAACACCTTAACTAGATGACTTAGGTAGGTATGGTAAGAATTATTATCCCCATTTTTCAGATAAGGATATTGAGGCTTGAAGAATTCCCTTAGGACAAAAGTAGTAAGTACTGGAAATGAGATCTGAACCCAGATCATTTCAACTCTATAGTTCCTCTGCACTTTGGATGTAACCCCAGTGGAAAATTTATGGGAAGGAAGAATAAGTACAACCCAGGTCAAGAAGTCTTGGATACTCTGTAAACTACACCACTGCTACTCAGTTCATACAGATATACATAATATAGATTTCATATTTTCACTTTACCTTCTCCCTCTAAGTACACTGGTAATATCTGATAATCATAGGAACCGAGAAAGTTAGCTTTGTGACATTTTAAAAGCTTGAGAAACATAGTTTCTGTGTAATTAATCACTTTATTAATAATGCTGGCCTATTATTAATAAAAGGATAGTCATTTTCCCATCTCTCTTAGACAAAAGATCCCTCATGGAATGCACTAAGCACTTATATGCCTGTGGTGTTCCTGAGGGTGAAAATCAATTCAATGGGTTAACAATTAATGAGAGAATTAATATTAAAATGAGAGGTAGACCTGTTATAATGAGGGTCTGGGGTACTTGACTTTGTTTACACAGCTTTGGTCAAATAGTATCCATATCACCTTTCTGACAAAAGGGAAAATCCACATTTCTCAAGGTGTAAGTAAAACACAATAGGCCAGAGCCCATCAGTTCACCTAGATAAGATGGTGTAGGTAGGGTAAATTTTTGGCAAAAGTCATAATGTCCTTCAAAGACTGGGCTTCGAACAAGGAAACAGGACAGAGAAAAAACCCCACACTTCCCCCACAGTGAGTTATTAATAATCATTTCTCTCAACTTTAATTCAATAATTCTAATACCAAGTTATATAATAGAAACTATCCCATAACAGATAAAATCAATCAATCAACACTCATTTTAAAAATACTATATTCCAGGCACTGAGTTCAGCATCAGAGACACTAATATAAAAATGTATGTCTCTGCCTTCAACAGGCTTACATGGAAGCTCATTTGATAGGAATATCTCAGTTCTCTTATTCCTCATAACCTATCTATGTAGGCACCTTTAAATTCTGCTATTACTGACTGCAAAACAAAAGTCAATCTAAATATCTTCCTTACTGTCTGTGGCTTAGGAAATCTAACAATCCCTAATATTTACATCACTGTTTTAATAGCCTACGTTAACGTGGAAAAAATTTATCTCATTATCTCCCCTGATATAGTCACTCATACAACACAACCATAGTCTAAATTATACTAAATCTTAAAAGAAAAAAAGGTTTAAAAAAGCCCTACTTTTAAAATATAACCCTAAAAAATTAAGTCATCTATAACTGTTAATGTTCTCACTGCTCACTATATGTGAGACACACCATCTTTTCATTAGTCTCTACTATACCTACTCTTTCCCCATCTAGCACTCCTACTCTCATTTCCTTAGTGAGAGCCGTCTACATTTCTAACTAGTGCCATACATTCATTTTCCTGCCTCCCAGGTAGATCTTTCAATTTAGCTGTCCTATGAACTCTGGCTGGATTCTGTTTATTAGTTGTAACATAGTTGAAAGAGTCAAAAGTAGTATCAAGTATGAATTGGCTTTGATGACAAAAGGCAACATGGTGCAATGGGAGGATCACTCTACCTGAAGTCAGAGGACCTGGGTCCAAACTCTTGCTATTTATACGATCTTAAGCAACTTACTAAAATTCCTCAGTTTCCTCATCTGTAAAATGAAGAGGCTGGGCTAGATGACTTTTAAGATCACTTTCAATTCTAAACTACCTAGTTTCCTTGAACATGTAATTAGAAGGATGGACAATGGAGTGCCCAAGTCCCTTCTAGCTCTAATGCTATGTTCAGAGCCATCATACTTTAAAGAAATAATTCAGTCTCATTCTCTTAATATGTAAAATAAGAATAATTATATTTGCAATAACCATTTGTAATACCCTTGCTTTATTGTAAAGAAAGTGCTTTAGAAAGTTTAAGTGCTAGCTACATAAATATGATTTATTATCATTATAATATGATCCTGAATAATAACAAAAAATGCCTTCTTTCCCTAAAACGTTTCTTCCCTTGTGCCCTGCTTATTGTCCTTAATCGTTGGAATTTATCACCTTATGTAATCAAGGTTTTGACAAAATTTCCTACTGGTCACAATTCATTGTTTGGTATATCAATTGATGGAGTGCATGTGATTGGACCCCAATTCTAAAATCTAAATCTAAAATTCTAAAATCACATTTCTCCCTAGCCTCAAAACAGTATCCCAGGCAAGGATAGTGCAATGTTGTGTGCCCAAGGACACAACCTGATCCAACAATAACCATTATCTCCCTTCATGATACAGAAGCCATCTCACCTATAGAACTTATTAGTCTGAACCAGCTGTGTACTGGCTGAATGAGCTATGTACTGGGTCATAATGATATTTACTACTCACTGACCAATCATATGTATACTAGACTTAGACATATGCATACTCCCTTAGATTTATCTTGTCTAATAAGACATTAATGAGAGTAGCCTGGTATTCCTTAGTCAGTCCTGACTGTTAGTTGACTTAGTAACTTTTCAGGCCTAAAACCACATCTCCATGTAGTCCCCCCTTGAGCTATTTCCTGATGAACTCTGGGTAAAATACCTATGCAGTAGATACCAAAAGTACATGTTCCTTTTAGAACTAACCACTCCTTAATCACTCCCTAATCCTACCCTGAATCACCTAGTTAACATTTTTAGTACATGCTTTATTATAGAATATCCTATATAAACTTTAACTGTACCCCTCTAAAGTTGCAAGTTCCCTTAGAACTCTTGCCTGCTGCAAAGCATAATAAATCTTTACCCTGACCTCACCAATGCTTGAGGCCATGAATTCTTCTCCAGATGGCCCACACAGGGAATTCCAGTCTTGGAGTTCCTGTACTCCCCCACCCTCCCTTCTAGCCCTCATCATCAATTACCTTTATATGGTCATTTTTTAAAAAAAGCAATTTCCATGTGAAGAGTATAGAGGAAAATGCAAAAGGTAATTAAAATATAATCCTGCTATCATGGAGTATAACTATAATCACAGTTATACAAGGTTATGTAATAGAAACTGAGATGGCTGGGTTGTATCTAACACCAAGCAACAGTTCATACTTTAAGTAACTGACACCAAAACATAAATTGTGCCATTCATCACATTCATTGCTGTTTAGTAAGGAATTATAAGGGAAAGGGGTGCCAGTAGGATAGTCCAGGACTCCAGAGAATAGAAACGGAGCCTCTTACTCAGTTATCTAAACATAGAATTTATTAATTAAAAAAAATGGATTTATGTGCCATATATGGCCTCACTGTTACCCAAAATTTCATAGCATATCCAAGTGGATTGAGAGGCTTGAGGCATCATTTTGTTTTTGTTTTAAACTCAAGAAGACAAAGAATAATGGAGTCTGTTACGAATACACCAATCTAGGAAAAATAAATCACTGGCATTCTAGAAGATATCAATTATAATCAAGTCGTATCAGAATCAACATAGAGATTGGCACAAGTCCTTTGGTATTAAGGGCTGAAGTTAATAGACTCATTGGACACTTGAGCTGTTTTTGCTTTTAAATTCCTACCCCCTCTTCCTCCCTCTGAGGAAGGAAGTCTATTATCTTCATATTGCATGAGAGATCCAAGTCAGGTGGTCAAAAGTCTCAGTTCAGGATACTATCTAGGCAGATGGCCTGTAACACAACAAGAACCTCGCTCTTCCTTTTGCCTGTCTCCCCTCTGGGTAGATGTTGTAAGGAGACAAAGCTCAATTTGATGTCAGGAAATAAAAGTGTTAACAACTAGAGGTATCCTAATATAGAAAGAGTGAACTTAGAGCAATAAAGCAACTATTCATTGTTTTTTCATCAAAGATGTTCAAGTAAAGGCAGGATCCAAGCGGCCACTTCAAAGGTTTTATACATAGTCTTATAATGGTGATTACTTTTCAAATAAGAGTTGGACTAGATGGTAAATGATCTATCTTCAAATTCTAAGACTTTGTTATTCTGTGACCAATGTGAGCCTATAGACAATGTATCCTGGGTTCAAGACCCTATTAATAAGCAATATTCCCAAACCATAGTGCACAAGTCTCTATCAATGTATTTAATATTTGGTAGCTGAAAAGATGCATTAATGAAAAACACATGGCATTCAATGCCAATGTCCTCTGGTGATATAGTTATATGCATTCTCCTGGGTATCATGTCTGTTTCCGGCAGACTAGAATTTTATTTTCACAAACTAACTCCATTAGCCTTGTCATCATTGAGTTTCTCTCTTCTACCATCTTATGGGCTTCAACTCTTCAGCATCATGCCTCCATCTGTTAAGGTAAAGAAACTAGAAGACCAACTAAAAGTAAGTCATAACCAAGATTATAAATAACTCACATACTGGGACAACAAAAAAGTAAAGACACGAACAAAATCAGCCAGAGCAGTCCCAGGTTAGGATTCAGGTTATTCTTTTCATTACTGTGGGAAGCTGATTCACAGTCTATAGACCCAGGCAATTATTTGACTCGTGATCAGGAACTTTCTTTTAACCTCTATATGATTCTGTGATGTAAAGCATATGCCACTCAAACCAATTTTGAGACCCACCTCCCTGCCCCACAAAAAAAAAAAAATATATTCTAGAAGTTGTGTAGAGGCTGTGCTACATATACCTCTCTTCAGCAATCATCTCTACTCAATAGCAAAACAATTAAGCTGAGGAAGAAGAAAAGCTAAAAGGAGATGATAAAATCATTGTCTCCTACCTTCATGGTCTACATTTCTGACTGTATGGTGTTTATCTACCAGGAATAAATATCCTCTGGCTTTTGTGTCATATTTTGAACAGTATAAGACCTCATCTTCTTTCTATACTGAAAAGGAATATTGAAGCGATTGGAGGGGGGAGTGTTGCTAATAGATATAGTGAGAGGAAGCCTTGGATATCTGTGAATATGAATAAGTTAATGGGAGTGACAAAACTGGGAGAGGGATATAAAGCCCAGAATCAACAAAGTAGAAGACAAAATAAAATCATCTACCAATGAACTGAGCCACTGTGTCTAGAAGACAGGCCTAGGAATATACATAGGAAACTGAGGTCAGGATCAGAAGCCATGGCAAGAAAATAGTAGAATGATTCCTAAAATATCAAAGAAATGAATGATAATAATAAAGCTGAGTTTATAATAACAACTAAATGACATTTTGTCCCAGTCAATGTGTGATATGCTCTGGCAGTTACATTGTCCTGTCTATCCCACTGAGGGGGAAGTGAGAGTGAGAGGTTAGAGCCAGAGGAACTGGGTATGTACCAGAGATTAGCAGGCCTATATCTAATCAGCAGGGTCATTAAAGGGGTAAATAACCAGGGTCCCTTCTGAATAAAAAGCCAGAGTCAGGGAAACCATAGATCAAACAGTAAGTGTGGTTCAAGTCCAAAACTAATAAATCTCCAAACAGAGAAGTAACAAATTCAGGGACTAAGCAGAAATAGAATTAAAGTTCACAGACCATGAGGCAAGAGCCAAGGGATGCAATTTAGAGTAGTATTAGGAAACAACATGGATTTGGGAGTGTACTCCACCAAAAAAGATCACTGGTTTCATTTGAGGTTCCAATTAAAGCAGCTTCCTTTAGGATGGGGAGGTGAGTCACACATTCTCCTCTCCACTAAAAATGAGGAAGTTGTGGCTTTAAGGGCAGATCCTTTTTATCTTCTTAAAAAGAAAAACACTGTTAAATATACTGTGGGTTTACAGCACTAAATTCAGGCTCCAAAGATCTGGGTTGAAATCCCACCACTACTAGTTATTATCTAAATAACTTTGAGCTCTTTGGATTTCTCTTCCCTCATCTTTAGAATGTAAGAGTTTAGACCAGATGATCTCTAAGAGGACCTCTAAGATTCCTTCAGGTTCTAAATATAATTTCATTAAAATAAAATGTTTCTTTCACAAATGACATGTTTCATTTTATTTGGACTGCTTCCAATCAAAAGATATTTTTGATGTTGTAGCAGCAGTCACAAGATCTATGAGTGTGATGGATTATTGACAGGAAATTAAATAATCTGTTTTAAAAACCAGACTTGGTCACTTACTATCTGTATTAACTTGGGTAAGTCACTTGACATCTCCATGATTCAATTTACAAATTTCTGCCATGTAGAAGGCAGAGGTAACATGAAAATAAAATGGAAAACTGACCTTGCCCACAAGGAGCTTACATTTTACCAGAATATTATTTACTTTTCTATCAAAGGTATACAGACAAAAAGTACAACAGAAAAGAAGAAAAAGAGAGAAGAAAGAGCACACTGACCATTAGGTGGATCAGGAAGTTTACCATAAGAAGTGGCACCTGAGATATGCATAAAAAGATACCTAGTACTACAGAAGGACTATAAGTAAGAAAAATGTATAGTGGGTAATAGTCTTTATTTGACCCCAAATAAAATGCAAAAGATGCAAATTGGTATATAGAAAGGTACTGAAAAGAAAATTAAAAAGTGCCCTTGATTTTTCTTCTTTGAAGGAAGCAAACTCAGTGGCAACTCTGACATTCTGGTATTTCATTAGCTTCTCTGCAAAATCCTTCAGAGTTTTTTGAAAACTTAGAGTGCTACCTTGAGCTCCCATTGTCCATGGAAGATAAAGGTACTTTGTTTTTGCTGGATAGTCTGCATCTTCCTATTATATCTGCACCATTTTGAGTAACATGATCATGGGAGAGATGTTAAGGTTCAGATTTCTTGCTTTCTAGTTCTTAATATAACTTTATACCTTGCTATCCTACCAGGTATATAAGCCATGTGGATTACTCTTTTTCCTTTAAGAGGAACATTATTTAGCAACTCCCCTTCTCTGTAGAAAGTCAGGTCTCTTATGCTGGTGTCACTCAGGAAATGTTCCTTTTTTGACTAGAGAGTTAGACTTCTCCCTGGGAAATCAAAAACCTTCCTCCTATGAATGTTTCTATTTAGGAGCAGTGAACTTTCTACTTAGGCCAAATTGACAAATCCATATCTTCATCTGCCATATGCTTCTGCAGGAAATCTATTGCCAACCCAGCTGCTATTGTCTCTTGGGCTGGGAAAATCCAGTTTTGAGAAATCTCTTGAAATCCCCTTGTCTCCTTGTGCCATGGGCTTCTTCAACAAGTTACCATCAATTCCTCCTGGAAACGAAAAAAAAAATATCCATTCCCTTGACCAATATTATAAGGAGTACTAGGTGAAAAAAAGGACTCACAGGAAGAAGTAGAAAAGAGTCCCCCTAAAAGTAAAGAACAATATGCCACTGTTAAAAGATGCTATAGGAATCCCATCTTCTGAGTTCTAACCAGTCAATCATCTCATCAGCATTTAATTCATTGAAGACCAATTGTTTAACAGAGTACCAGAGAGGTATGCCAGGGGGAAAAAAGAGTTTCCTTGAGTCTAGACAAAGGCTCATACCCTATAAACTCATCAAATTAATCAGGGAGGCAATCATAAGAAACGCCACTGATAAGCCATCTTCATATTCATATGGAAAACTAGGACCCAGAAAGATCAAATAAGTTCCTTGAGGTTGCATAAGAAGTAACAGGTAAAGCCAGGTTTCCAGCCCAGGTTGTTTTACTCCCAAATCTAGCATTGTTTCCACTGCACTACAATGGGAGGCTATACTGGAGCCAAAATATAGAAATATCAAGGTTACCAGAAAAAAAAGGTGATACTGAATTTTCTTTCTCTCATTAACTCAGCTTCATTTGGAACAGTTGTCCACAATTTTTTTAAAAGTATGCTTGCTGTAGGGAAAGTATGCCTCTGGATCATAGTTTCTTCATTTTTAAAATGGGGAGGGAGAAAGAGGGGTTGGATTCTCAAAGCTCCTCTCAAACTCTAAATCCATGAAACTAGGATGCAAGTGATCCAGAAAGGTCAACAAAAAGAATCACCCATTGGAGAAAAATGGATGAGAACCAAGTGGAAAGAGTCAAGTCCCTAAGAGGATACCAGGGTAATCACTCAATTCTGGGGCAGGAATTTAACCCAATTAGCTATTTGGCCTTATTTAGACAAAACAACAAATTCAGCGCTTGGAGCAGTCATTTTATATATTTATTTTTGTTCATTTAGACATATCCTGATTAGAGAATTCTTCAGACATGACATGGTTAATATTGATTTCTCTAAGAAAAGAGTGTATATTTACTATGGATGGATAGGCCAAGCAAAATGTTTCCTCTAACTCTTGATAAGACTAAAACTGTCACATAATCAGTTTCAGAAGCATTTTTCCCCCTAGGGAAACTTCTATATTTGAACTGATCAAAAATCATAAGGAATCAAACTGCTTTATACTTCTGTTTAGAAATACTTGGTCATCCTTTGTGTAAGCATGTTGTCAGTCTCCTAATTTATGCATTGTTGTTTTGGTCTAATGATACTACACAATCAGGGAAATTAGACATATGTTTATGGCTTTCTATCCATTGATAACTTTTTAGCAAAATTTAAAAAAAAATTTGAAAAGTTAAAAAGGCTCCAACAGAGTAGAAATAAATTATTATTGCTCCTGTCTGGTGTTTTATGTTTTTAATGATACCAACTCCTATTATCTCAAAGTGATATGCATATGCCATCTACATTCAAAGCTGTCTTGTTTATGAGAAAATCACTGACCTTTCAAGCCTTTTCCCATTCTTCCTCTTAAAACATAAACATGTGAACGCTGATGAAGTGGAAAATTAGTCTTTTGAAGTGCAAAAAAAAAAAAAGAAGAAAGAAATGAAAAGAAAAACTCCTCATACATGCTAAAAAGAAAATGTAAGACCAAGTAATGAAAAAATGAAAACTGCATTATATAGAACAAATTTTATTGTGCACACTCCAGAAAAGTCCTTGACATTACAAATGTCTGTCTTATGTTCAGCTTCCACAGCCAAAACTCCATCTGGAAGAGATTTGAACTGCTATCCAGAGGCATTTCAGGATCTGAACCAAAAGGTTTACAGCTATGCAATCCAGCTAATTCTGTTGCTTCTAATTCCGGCTAGACTTAAACTCTTATCTCTTTACTCCAGGCTTACAGATAGGGCCTATCACAGTAGCACCAATTCCCAGAGAATACTCAACTCCATGACCCAACCAAGATTAAATCCCCAAAGATAGCCCAAGTAAATGGCTCATAAGTTGTTCCTGTCACTTCCCCTAATGCCTTTGCACCGTGAAAAGAAACTAGCAAAGGTATAAATATCTTCAAGTTATTAGCTCTGCTTTCCCTTCCCTCCTTCTATCAGTAACTCCAGTCTTATGCTGCCAATAGCAGCAGTACCTGAATTCTCTTCTTGAGTATTTTATTAATTCTAAAGTATATGCGTGTTACCAGTGGAGTGGCTATTCTTCTCTGTGGCAATTTCTTCACTTGTTTCCAGCTCTCTCAAACAAGGGGCTTGTTCCCCCTACTCTGCCCTGATGCCCTTGCAATTATATATTGACTGAAACTTGTCACAGTTAGACTGGCACAGATAAGTTACGTAATTGAGTGCACTCTCTTAGTTTAAAGAGGTTCCACAGGAAAGGAGACATACCTGAATTTAAAGGGCAGAGGAGGCTTAGATATCAGCAGCTCACTGGTTAAATATTAAAACTGTGATCTCCAGTAAGCTATTTATTTATAAGAAGCAAAAAGAAGGAACAGAACATCCTACCACAAATTGTGGAAACATTGCACAACATATATTTATTTATTTATTTCAGAAGCAGTTTTCTTTAAAGATGACATAATGATAAAATTTAAGAAACAATAAATAAAATAAAATAATAAATTTCTGCTGAACTGAGGTCAATATCAATTCTAGCCTGAAATTCTTTTTACTTCTTCCCACAGTGAAATAAGTCTGTTTCTTAACAGAAAAAAACTAAATTAGATCATTGTGAAAACTAATGTGTTTATTTCGATAGCCAGATTGCTCATACTGATGATGAGGATGGTGGTGAAAATAATAACAATATCACTTTCACAATGTTAGGATAAACTTCTGAGACATTAGGTTGCTGCATATTGAGTTTCATGTCAACAAAGCAAAGAAACAGGTTCAGACGTCTACAAGGAAGAAACAAGGAAACCCACAAAAAGCAAAAAACCAAAGAAAAGGGGAAATTAAAAAGTAAGCATATTAAATAAGTATTTATTAAATTTTACTATAAAAAACACTGGTTTGGCTATGGGGAGACAGAGCAATACCATTACCCTTGCCCTCACGGAACTTATAATCTAGTCAAGGAGAGATGAAAGCTAAAACACATATAAAAATGACTATGATAGCACAAGACAAACATGGTAAATATCTATGATAAGCATAAAAAAGAGGTTGGAAAGCATTTCAACTAGGTGGAGACAGAGAAGATTTTCACTGCAGAGGTGCTATATGAGTGAAGGATAAAGATTTTCAAGGGTTAAGAGGGGATAGGAGGGATGCAAAGAGAATGATATGAGCAAAAGCATGGATGGAACCTATTCAGACCACAGCATGGACAATCGAGCACAGTTTATATTCAGATCACAACATGGAGCTCATCGTTTCTAGAGATGTTGGAGAGAAGTTCTCCAATGAGCTCAAACAATGGGAGGCAGTCAGTGTTATACTAGGACACACATAGCCTGTATCTTCGCCATTATAAAATTCATAGAGAAATATTTTGCACAGCAAAGGATCAAGAATTCAAGCAGATAGTTTAGGCAACAGATAAATGAGTATTGATAGGATCTTTTTCCTCCTTTAAGATTTACCTCAAGTACCATCTTCTATTTAAAAAAAAAAAACCTTCCTTTCCAGATCACTCTCCTCCCAAGAGCTATTGTTTTCTCACCCCATTTATCTAACTACATATTATTTCCCTGTAGAGAATGTAAGACCCTTTAGTAGAGTGACATTTCATTTTTTTGTCTTTGTATTCTCAGAGTCTAGCCCAATGGAACTGGTAGATATTAGCTGCTTCATAAATACTTTTGGTTTAATTTATTGACCTAGAAGCTGAGGCAGACTTTTTCTATAACACTTGTTTACTTAATCAATTATGGCACTGACTAGCTATCATGTTGGCCTCTGGCTGTGGTAGACATGGTCACATACCATTTACATTATCAGAAAGTCACCATCCTCAATCTTTCTGTTATGATGGAGTATCATGAAGCTATCTGCCCTGCCTTGGTCATGAACCCAGGCATTGTCATCTGCTGGGCTGCTGAATCCCAAGAACCACTTGTATTGTCTGCCCCAATCCAAATAGGAACTGTTTGAGCAGAGGGAGGGACTATCTCATAATTCTATTAGTATTTCTAGTGCTTAGCAAATAGTGAATGCTCTTCCATTCTATTTTTCTATCCCTGCATAGTCCTTAGCATATTGCCTTGCTCAGACCAAGAACTCAGTAAATGCTGGTTAAATGAGTGAATGCCAAAATGGATGTGGTCTCAAAGGTCTCAAAGTCTTATATACTTCTTGATGGAATATACTGTGCCAAGTGCTAGGAATACAGATACGATAATGAGATAGACTCTGGCTTCCAACTGATATGGTAATAGATGGAGACAGAATTTGAAAGTGAGTCAAGTGTCCAGGGAAGGGGGATTTGGTCTGAGCAGTTAGGAAAATGGGAAGTGGATCCATAAAGTAGCCAATTAAAATGTTCTTTCCAGATATTTATTAAAACTTATCTGACTATTGTGCCCAAAACATAAGGTGGAAAATATGTATATAGTAAGGGGGAACCACATTCAGTAACAGGACAGATAACAAGATGGCACAGGTAGATACTACAATAGGATATGAAACATAGTCTGGTCTAGGATCAGCTACATATAGTGAATGAAGTGAATCTGAACTCACTCAGAAATCAAGATAGTTTTGTTTCTGGGTCAGTTTCCAAAACAGAGAAGATTAACTGATCCAGGGACTGTGGGCAGTTTCTGGAGGCATGATTCAAAAAGTCCTATTCCAGGTGAGAAGAAGTAGATGAAAAGTAGGGTAGATGGCTTACCCAGGTAGATACTGGGATGTAAAGCATGACTTGAACTGAAGCTGCCTAGACACAGTTTACTTGGTGAGTTTATACACACTCAACAATCGAGACAGCTCAGCCCCAGGCATGGCCCACCTTGCAGTGCAGATGGAAACAGATAAATGAATACACCTGGCCAGAATGGGGAGGGGATAAGGGCAGATGGTAATAGTGACAGATACTCGGCTGACCCTTTGAGAAAATTCATAAATGAATAATGGGGTTGTCACTTTTTCTTCTGAAAACTGGACAAGCCAGATACATAGGAAAATTGGGGGATGGAAAAGGAATACTTTTCTTTGAAGGTCATTACAAAAAGGGCAGAGGCTCATCTGTCCAGGTTGATTTATGTGTAATATTACCTGATGGCAGCGTATACCTGTCCTAGTTTCTTGATAAAATGGTTTCTATTTTTCCACTGACTGTTTTATATCACTTTATACAATGGATTGTTCCTGAAAAGTGCATGTAAATTGATTTTTTTGGCAAATAGAATCATTTTTTAAATGAAGGAGCTTTGCTATTTAAAGGAATTCTATTATAAATCAATCTGTAAAGAAAATAAGAAACCACTTCCCCAACTTCCTTGGTGTAAATCCAGTTTTGCTTAAACTGAGTTTACTTAATGTGAGATACACCTTTAATTATACATCAATTTTTCACAAAATGATCTGTGGTCACTACTGAATTTTCTTAAAAAATAACTTGGATAGAAGACTTAATATAGAAGCAATTTAGTTTTTAAATTATGATACAACTATGATACAATGGAAAGGCAGGTGTAAGATTTGGGTTTTGAGTCATGACTGACATTCATTAGTACTGGAATCCATAGCAAATAACTTCTATTCTCAAAGCTTCAGTTGTCTCATGTGTAAACTGTGGATAATTTCTAAATTGCTTTTACCTCACAGCTTTATGAGACAATTGCTTTGTAAACTTAAAAGTATTGTCATATATAAGTTATTCACAACAAAGGAAAGTGCAACGGACTTAAGAGTTAGAATGGATGTAGATTTCAATCCTGATACTTAGGCTGTGTCAATATGGACAAGTCCTTTTACCTCACTAAATTTCAAATTCCACTTATGTAAAGTGGGGATAACAACAGCATGAGCTTCACAAGGTTGTTGCCAAGATCCTAAGAGATAATTTATGTAATGCACCTTGTGGATTTTAAAGTCTTAAAGAAATGCCAGCTATCATTATCATGGAAAGAATTATTAACCACATAAGAAAATTCCTAATAATTCTCAAGACAAAAAGTGTCTTCCCTAGCTTCTTCAACCAAAGCAAATATGGCATGTTTTAAAGGTCCTGCCTCTACTACCTGTGAGATTAATATCTCTGTCAATCACTCTCCTCATCTATAAAATGAACTGATTGGACAAGATGGCGTCCAACTTTAAACCAAAAAAACTACAATCCTATGTACCCTCTACTTCTACTCTTGTAATAAAGACCTTAAGAAAACTGTATGCTTGCTTGTGGACTATTAATATTGAATTAATTATCAGAAATAAAAAGGCACTCATCCAGATTTTGAAAATGATTACTATTAAAATAATATCCATAATAAATTGGTTATTTAAATGTACACATCATTCTTCCCACTGATCTTATTCAATTTCAAACTTTCCAACTGAGAGACATAGAATAATTTCAATGTATTGGAAAGAAAATCAAAAGAGGCCATTAAAAAGTGGTGGAGGAAACAATGAAAGGAACTTCTTTTCTGGATCTGATTTTCACTAACAAAGGGAAGAAGGAGAAAAAATGGTAACATGGAAGAGACTGAATATCTCCATCTTAGAATGTGTGGTAGCTAAGCCACTTCGAATAATGTGACATACACTCTAGTTTCTAGAAGCCAGATTTTAAGGAGATCAGAAGTCTTGAGGACAAACATTCTACAAGGCAGAGAGTTTAAAGAGGGAGGGGAAACTCTTAAGAAAGAAATTCTGGTAAAGAGGGGAAAAGTTGAGGCTGACATGAACACAAGGAACATTTGATAGTATTTCCTCCCCGTTTAAGGATCAAAACTGATCTGTACACAAGATCACCTCATATTTTAAAGTGACAGTTACACAAAATGAAAGCCAAAGGCAAGATAATAGAAGATAAAAGCACCAAATTGTACTATATACGTAGAATCAGGATTATTAAAGCAGAGATTGAGTTAAAGTTGGTAAGGAAAACTAAGGAGAGCAAAAGATACCCTTTTAGGGAAAAGTGGTAGATCAAAGAAACAATAAACCTGTGAGGCTCAAAAGGCTGATATCTGATGATGGAGAGGAGGCAGAGCATCTCAATTAATATATTGCTTCGATTTTCTCTTCAAAAACAAATGGTACCTGGATGAGATGGGACAGAATAAAATGGTTTCATAAATACACCAAGGTAAGATAATAAGAAAGCACCAAGCAATTCTTGCTGAGTTCTAATTACTAAACGCAAATAAATTACATGTCTAGCATAGTGCCTGGCATACTGAGAACGGTTAATAAAATTTTAGTAAATTGTTAGACTACAACGGGAACACAATTCTGGCTTCCCCATTTGGGGAAGAGAGTTTTATAAACTGGGAAACACACAAGAAGATAAAGAAAGGTACTGAAACCAACTTGCATTTTAACTGGATGAAGAAATTGATGATTAGCTCAGAGAAAAGACTAATGATGCATTATAACTATATTCTAGTACCTGATGCATTACACTTCTGTATTTTCCAACAAGATAGAACTAAGAGCACTGGACAGAGGTTACAGAGTATCAGATTTAGATTTCAGGTCAGAAAAAAATTCCAAACAATCAGCTATTTAAAAATGGAATGGACTGCCTTTGGGAAGCAGTATGTTGTCCATTATTGAAGGTCATCAAAAAAAAGATTGAATGACATTTTGGGGATAAAGTATAATGGATTCTTGATCGGGCATGGGTAAAATAGTCCTTTACAAATCTGATACTATGCGACTCTATGCAATCATTTTATATATAGTAGAATTTATTTTCTGATTTAATTTACATTAAAAATTTATATATTTGTAATATTTATAATTTATATGTATAACCTTACTCCACTTTTCAAGACAAATATTACTAAAATTTGCTAGTTTATAGAGGAAACCTTCTTAGAGCAACGTACCAATATCAATTTATTTTTAATCTCTTTATATACCTCTCTAGGGTTTCTATTAACCTATGTGATATCTTCATAAATTTTTATATCTATGGATATTTATTCATTAACTTTATTAGTAATTAGTAATAATAAATTCCATTTTACATAGTGATTTAAATTTTTCCAACTATTTTCCTCACAGCTACCTTTTGGAGTGGGTAATGCAAGTATTATTAACCTCACTGGTGTCAGGGATTTGCTGTAGTTTTGTCACTTTGTTTTGTTGAGACCTATGCGACATCACTGGAGCAGGGGGTTCCCTGATGAGAAAATTCCCTCAGTCAATGAAGATCATCAACTCATCTGCAATTTCTAGACTCAAAGAACTACCCTGAATGTTGAAAAACTAAGAGACTTGCCATGGCATTCTGAACTCTGGGACTAACTTTCTGCCTCTCTAACCTCACTTTACATATGAGAAATTGAGACTCAGAGGTTGAGTAATTTGTCCTTTAGTCCTGGGGCTTTTAATATTTGAAGTAGGATTCAAACTTGAGCCTTCAGCTTTCATACCCGGAGCATGATCCAAATATAAATATTTTGGGAATGGGGGCTGGGGAAAGAGGGATATTTTACAGTCTGATGAACATGCCCAGACCTTACATGCTTACCTGGACTTCTGCTAATAGTTCTGGTATATCCTTGAATGAAAAAGTGAATTTCATCAGTAAAGCTTACCTTGTTCCAATCTTTAATACTCTTATCTTTGCTTTGTCTTGCCCATGTCAAGTATGTTTCTCCCCGCCTTCATTGGACATTAGCAGATCTTTTTTAAAAATTAATGTTCTTCTCACTGTAATTCCCACTTTTAGGAGCCTATGATACATTTAGAAGAGTCAAAACCCTCCAGCTGTCAGTTCCCTCTAAAAGTCTGCTACTTTTCTGAGAATTTTTGAGCAGTTTTGTATCAGTAGTTTTTACCAGTTCTTTCCACTGTTTTTCCTAAAGATTTCCTGGGCAGTTTTGTATCAGTTGTTTACCAGTTCTTGCCACTGTGTTCAACTAGAATTTCCTTTGTGTTTTGGTGTGAGTCATCTTGTTTCACTGTGAGTTCTTATGATTCTTGAAATGCTTGACTTCTCTACACCAATAGCCACTATGATATCTTTCACAGTTACTGAAATATGCTAAATAAAAGTTCTAACTTTCACATACTTCCTTGGAATCATATTCATTCTTAAAAAGCAAAACAAAACGAAACACGGAATTGATAGCCAACAAAAGAAAGTAATGAAAAATGTGCCTCTGGACCAATATCTAGCACTTGATTGAGAGCGCACTAAACTAAGATGGTAAAATCATCTCAATCTGATTTAATCTTGTCAAGGTCAGACATTTTAAGTCAGTTTCATGTTAGCAGAAGTATATATACAAGCAAAGTGAATCAAAAGCATTTCCTGACCCCAGTAATGAAATAGCAATATCCTTTAGGACAAGCAGAAATTTATCTTTATTTTTGCTAACTAGCAATAATTAATATTTGATAGTTTATACTGATAATGATTAAAACCTAAAAACAACAGTAATACATAGTAAGTACTCAAGATTGGGTCACTACATCCTCACCAGATTTGTGAGATCCAATTTATTGCAAGTTCTGAAGACAATCTAATGAAACATCTGCTGGGATAGAACATCCTTGTTATGCAAGGATCATTTGTAACAGAAAATGCTTACCTAATATTAATCAAATTAAAACAGGGACCAATATTTCACAAGTAAATATGAGGGGAAAATAGTGAGTTACCTGAGATTCTTTCATAAAAAGCAAAACTAAAAAATTTGAAAATATTTTTAAAATTTATATCTAACAAAATTTAGGTTATATTATTGAAACTGTCAATCTGTCACTCAGTATAAAGCTATCAAGCATCTACCTGCTATGGGCCAGGAACTAGGTTCAAGAATATTATTCAGAAGGGTTACAACTATGCATTAATTTTTGGAACGATCAAATGTTGATGGGGGTGGCATAATTATTCCAACAAAATAATCTCACTACACAGTAAGACTATTTCCTTTAATTCCTGCAGAAAAGAAGAGAGGGTGCCATCACTTTTCCCAAAGACATCTCTTGATCCTTTGATTATCAGCTGACTTTTCTTTTGCAGGCTTAGTCTATCAATAAGCATTTATTAATCACCCCTGCTGGGGACACAAAGAAAGGCAAAAGACATTTCCCACCCTCCAGAAGTTCACAATCTAATAACGATACACCATGGAAACAACTATGTACAAACAAAAAGAGTATGTGGTGGGGATGTAGGTGAGGAGTGGGAGGGTAGGCAGTCTAAGATGCAAAAAGCCTGGGTCAGGTGCAGGGTGAAGTTTGGTTATAAAGGGACCCAATCACCCAATTATAAGTCTGTACCCAATTAATCCCCTAATAAACAATTTACAAGTCAAAAGAAATCTATCTTCTAATGTAAATGTGTATATTTCAATTATGAAGTGCTTAGCTTTCAATGACTATCCTTAGCTGGCTAAGAATCTTTACTTCCCTAAGATAAAAGTACAAGGATCTCTCTTACTAACATTTGAAAGTACAGGACTTTCTTTAAAAGACTGCTATTCTGGATATAAAATTTCCTTTCATGTAAAAGCTTCTACCATCAAAAATAGATGATTTAAAATAAAAATTATTGAAGAATATACTGTTGTGGAATTAGGCCTTCACTTTCTGATCAGACATGTGTGATATAGCATATTTGCCATCAAAGGTAGCAAAGTTTCTCTTTGGAGACACTTCGGGAAGCATGTTAGTTTCTATCTCGGACACTAAAGAGCAAAATTAAATGATGTTATTACAGCATAGCATTCAGAAGCTAGGATACTACTGCAAGACCTTACTTACCCTGGTATACATGATAAAATACCACCCAAAGCACATGTGTGCCAAATTGGCAGTATTTTTTTCCCTATGGTATTATACTGTCAAGAATATAGTAGGTGCTTAATAAAACCTTGATGATATTTTAAAGATAGCATTTATATATTGCTTTATGGTTCACAAAGTGCTTTACATATGTATATATACATATATGTATGTATGTATGTACATATATATATATATATTTTTTTTTCCTCACTTTATTCTCACAACAATCCTGGGAGTTAGCTGTTGACCTGAGGCAGTCAGAGATTAAGTGACTTACCCGGGGTCACATATCTGAGAACAAATTTGAACTGAGGTCTTCCTGTCTCCAAGTCTAGGGCTTTATCCATTGCAGTGCCACCTGGATGTCTGATGTATAGCCACATCTTCAAGCATTCCACCCTTCCCCGTACAAGGTTTCACACTTTCTGTCAGGTGCCAATTTCAATAGGTGGCTTTGCAAACAGAAGACACAGAAGAAGAATGAAATACTGGCAGAAAGGACAACTTGTCAAGGATGGTGGCATCCAATGTTAATTATTGGCAGAAGTTAGTAGCTATCCAGCTAGTGATATGGACTAGATAAAAGGAAAAAAAGTCGTATTACCTAATCTATGCCAAGTTAGTTTGCCTCCTTAGGTTTTGCTATACTATTCACAATCCACAAAAGATTTTGAGATCAAGAGGCTGAAAAATCTAGAAATTGGGAGCTCACTAACAAACTAATGACTGTGTTAATTCAACACATGGTATTTATAAAATATGACATTTTCCAAACTAATGGAAATATCCATTTGCTAAAAAGATAATCCACACAGCATAGCACGAACTAATTTTAGTAGCATGTGTCTGTGTTCCAAAAGTAGAAAAAGGAACTGAGAATAAGACAGAGTCACAAGAAAGAAAATAACAGTTCACCATCGTCAGCAAAACGGTGCAGACTTGAATGGCGTGATTGCAGTGACCAAAATCTCTCAGCTAGGAATAACTGCAGCTCAAGTATTTCTAGAGCCTGGAGCATTTACTGTCATGCATTTATTCAGTGATCTGGTGAACTTATAAACCCCTTCTCAGAAAAATGTTTTAAAATATGTAATAAACTAATATTGATAATAATAACAGTAAAGGTAATAATATATAGGCTTGCAAAGGAAACAAAAATTAAGATGTAATTTTTCCCAGTCAAATTCGCAGATGCCATAAAATAGAGGCTGAGTGTTTGCCCCTTACAGAAAAAAAGTCCAAGCAGATTTATCTAGAACTGTAAGCCACCAACACATCCAACAAATGTTGCAGATCTAAATACCACTCTCTCTATTCCTCCCATAAGGAAAATTCCAGGGTGAACTGACTGTTCGTGTTGCTGTTCGGTCATGTCCAACTCTTCATGGCCCCATTTGGGGTTTTCTTAACAAAGATACCAGAGTGGGTTGCCATTCCTTCTCTAGATCATTTTGCAGAGGAGGAACAAGAGGCAAGCACAGTTAAGTGACCTGCCTAGGGTCACATAGTTAGTAAGGGTCTGAGGGCCAGATTTAAAGTCAGGAAGATGAGTCTTCTTGACTCCAGGCCCTGCACTCTATCCACTGTGCCATCAAGTTGCCCATGTGAACTGATGCTTACCACTTCAACTATCCATCAAGAAAATCACGTAAATAGGACAAGCCTAAGAATCCTTAGGTATGTGCAGGTATGTGGCACAGTGGACAGGCCCCTGGGCTTGAAATCAGGAATACATGTTTAATGCCAGGACTTAAGATTCCATCTCATCATCCTAATAGATGACTTGACTTTCCTCTAAATTCTGACCACCATAGTCCTGAATCCACAGCTACATGCCATGAAATACTGCTGTCCTGAAAAAAATCTTGGTTACCTCATGAAGTTCAAGGTCAGTTAATCAATAGACAAGCATTTGTTGAATGCTCAGTATGTGCCAAGCCCTTTGCTAAACCTGGGAGAAAAAGTGATAAAAGTAAGACAGCTTTCCCTCAAGGAATCTATATTCCAATAGGGAAGATAACAGTGTATACAGTATACACAGAAAGTAGAGGGAAAATAACTTTAGAGGGAAAGACAGAACCAACCTCTAAAAGACATTTTCTTGGGTTCAATGAAAGATTATTCTTGGCAACTATCACCAACTGGGACTTGATATTTTCTATAAAATAAATAATGGTAAATCTCAGGAGGAAAAAATATTTGTTTTTCAAAATATTATTTCTCATATTTATTTTAAAATCCTAGGTTTCCACCCACCCTAACTACATTTTCAAGTTAAAATTAGAATACAGAGCAAGATTTGTGCTGTGCCTTGATGATCCATAAATACTTTATTTACAGAACCCACATTTATTGACTCCAATAATAACCCAACAGATGTTTTCAGTGCTCCAAGAACAAACTTATCAAGAATATAAAAAATGAGAAGTTTCCAGTGACTTTTCCAATTATAGATGAAACTATAATCGTATCTGTAGAAGATGAAAATCTTCAAACTGCAAACCCTTCCTTAGGATAAAAAACATATGCGTAATGGGATAGGTGATCCATGCCAAGCAACTGCAAGTACTAAAAACATGTTGTCCAGTAATAAATCTGAAAATAAAGCAGTGTGCTACTTATTGGAGAATATGACACAGGCTTTTTTTCTATCTCTGGTTTGTGTTTCTTACATTAAATTGTAAGCAAATTCCTATAGAATCATAACTGTCTTTTATTACCCTCCAGTCTCTCTGTGGGCTATTATAATGATACTTATTTGAATAGGATTGCCTGTAGAGAAGGATACTTACTCCCTTCTGACCTCCTCAATTATAAAATAGACCCCTTCTTTCTATATGGACAAGAAGTTTGAGTCTTTTTTTTTTTTTGATAGACTCAGGATTTTATTTATGTTTATTTTGTTTGCTTTCAACCAAGAAAAAGGAGAAAAAATCTCCAGGTTTTTAGAAGAGAGAATACATTTATTATAGGAAGCTCATTGTAAATTGCATTTACTAGCTTGCCAATTTCCTAATGCATGGCACCAAAGAGCAGAAGGAAGATTAGTTTGTGCAAGATTGGGATGGCATTTGGACATTTTTCATATACAGAGATAACAGATATAAAACATTTTAAATAGGAGAAACTAAAAGCTATTTTCCTCCTTTCATTTGCTATGTTGAAACTTTTCCAAGGTAAAGTCTCTTCTCCAGTAGTTCCTTTAGCTGGCATCTTTCTAGATTCAGCAGAGTATATATTAACTCTTTGGCAAATGCTAGTCTCAAGGGATTGAGAGTCAACAAAGTTGTATATGATCTCTCAGCATCAATCTCTCAGCATAATCACTAGAGAAGTCCAAACGTGAGGAAGTTAGGTGGCACGGTGGATAGAATGCTGGATGTGGAGCCAATAAGATCCATATTCAAATCAGGTCCCAGATACTAAACTGTGTAACTCTCCAAATCATTTGAGTTTTGTCTCAATTTCCTCAACTATGAGTGTAATAATAGCATTGACTTTTCAAGACTGTTGTGAGAATTAGTGAGTTACTATTTGTAAAACACAGTGCCTATCACATAATAAACACCTATTAAATGCTTATTTTTTTCTTCACAGAGTACTTCAACCTAGCCATTACACAGAAAAAGAGAAGTATCTATACTGAAATGACCTTTAGAGACTTTCTTCACTTTTTAAGGAATCTGTCTTTCCAGAGAAATTCTTCAGTTTCCTAGACATGATGCCATTCATCTGTCCATCCATCCATCTATCCATCCATCCATCCACCCATCCATCCATCCATCCATCCATCTATCTTTCAAAAACAAAACAATAACAATACTTGTAAATCTATGTCACAAGAATATTTGAGAGGCACTCATATGTAGCAATGGTGTGTGTGTATGTGTGTGTATGTGTACATGTGTGTGTATATTCATACGTGTGTATGTGTATATGCATGGGTTAGACCTTCAAACTCTTGAGGATAGATAGAATGTGCAACCCCCTAATTCCAAATGGGCCCTAAACACCCATTTTTTTTCAGTCTGTTCTCAGCAGGCATGTCCTCCAATCTTCTCATCACCTTGCTCACTTCCTCTAGATGTTATCCAATTTATCAATGGCCTTCTTAAAATGTAGCACTCCGAAATCATCATAAGGAATCTGAGTAGGGTAAAATATAACATGACTACCACTTTCCTGATTCTGAGAGCACTCCCAGGATCAATGTAGGACAAGAACATATCAGTCTTTTTGACTGCCATTTGCAACTATTGCACACTGCACTTTCATCTTCCTATCTTATACAAGGATTTAAAAAAATCAGCTATATAAGTATGAGAGAGTTATCATTAACTAAATATCTTATTTTATCTGATGCAGAATTCCAGCCTCTCCAGATATTTCTGGATTATGACTATCCCCTGTAAATGTTAGTTCGTCCTCCAAGTTCTGTATAATCTACATGTTTAACAACCATGATGCCTATGTCATAGATGTCCAAAGTGCTGTGAGGAGAGACTACCTTTCAAGTAGAAACTTGAACTATCAAGGACAAGTTTTTCATTCTGACCATTTCACAATTCTCCAACTGATCCATTTATACTGGTAAACTACACTATTCCCCTAATTTTCCAATCTAGTAACTTCATCAAAAAAAAAAAGGAAATAGATTAATCTAGTGCAACCCGTTTCTGTGATCTCTACTACTTGTTCAAAATGTTCACTAACTACTCCTTAATTTTTCCAGCAATCAAAGTCAACTTCTTTAGTTCATTGTCTAGACTTTATTTGCCTCATCTCTACCTTTTCTTTTTTAATCAAGAAAACCTTTTCCCTTCAGGAGTTCTTCTGCAGCACTTCTCCTGTTTTTTATATTTATTCAGAGGTCATTAACAGTGGCATAGGAATTGAATCTATCTCCCCTTCCCCAGTTCTCTCTGAAATAATCCTTCTGAGCCTTGCCACTTTAACTCATCAAAATCAGTCGCATTACCTCTTATGGTGTCTCTACTTAACAACTCCAACTCCCTCTTACCCACTTTGTTATGTCCTTTCCAGTCTAAGAATAATTTCTTTCAGCACTGGGATAGCTAATGCAAAAATAATTGCATTTAAAATCCAACCCTGTAGTTCTCACTTCTATCTACTTATCAAGAACAAAATAGTTACAGGTTTAAATCCTACCACTTGTTTACATTGGAAAAAGCCCTCAGCTTCCCCAAGCCTCAGTTTTCCCATCTGTAAAACAATGAAAGGGTTGAAATGGATGATCTATGAGCTTGTTTAAAGCATAAATCTATCATAGTACTCTATGCCTAGCCAAGAAAAGGTAAAAATAAATAGATTTGGAACAAGTAAAAGACTGAATGGAAGCTCACCGATTAAAAACATTTTTTTCAGTGTTCAAAATTCCTATGAATTAGAAGGTTATTTCTAAATTAAAATACTGAAGTTTCTTCGTTAGTCTAGTCACTAAAAATTTTTCAGTGATAAAATGTGACTCAGATTGTCTTTTGGTTCATAAGTTCATAGAGCCTTTTAGCATGCCATAGAGGTAGTAGATTTAGAATTAAAACTGAGAAAAAGCTGATAATTTAAAATGTGAGTAATTTTTCATACTTCCATAATGGGAGAAAAATTAGAGTAGCTAACAAGTTTATCTGCTTCAGCTCTATGGAGTTGAGGGTGATCTTTCCTACCTCTTTTTCTCCTCCCTTCCTCACATACAGCATTCTCTTTACACAAAGTAAGCATTTAATAAATCTTGGTTGAATTTATTTGTCAAAATAAGGAGAAGTTACTATATGGTGATTGTTTTAAAAAGTGAGAATGAGTCTTTCAGATGAGATAAAATACAAAAGATCTTAGTGTCTTTGGGCCATTAGAGATTTAACTTTTCACAAGATATTAACTTTATGGTTCTTGGCAAATTATGTACTTTTTGTCATTGCTAATATTTCCTTGTGGCATCTTTAATAAGGTATTTTTGGATTTTATCACTGTCAGTCACTGCTATTTCTAGGAATCAGAACCAAGATTTCACAGTTGTGTTTGAAGTGCCTGGTGCATATGTAATGCTATGCCTATCAGTTCTGGAAGGTTCACCTAGGACTTGAGTTGTATCATAAAAATAAGATGGGAAGCCTAAGTAGGGCTTTCATGGTTAAAACACACATTTCTTAGTCCCTTATCCTCTGCCCTCAATATTTTAAAGTACTTACTGTCTTCTAAAAGGCTTAACATTTGGAATCCCCTGGCATTTAATATCCAAACTCAAAAGCTATTCTTGAAAGACAGAACATAAAGTTTTCCTCCCTACCATTCAAAGAAAAATGGTCACTCCCGAAGTCTAGGGTCAAGTACACCAATGATAATGTTTTCAGTCCTTTGGGACCTTGAACATTTCATCTGGCCCACCATAAACCTGGGTTAAAATTTTTGACCTGAACTTCAAGGTTGATAATCCATTAATGAGCTGACTTTAAGAAACGTTTGTGAATGATACCTTATGTCAATGAATAAATAAAAAAGAGAAAGAAGATAAATGTCTTACTTACAGCAAAAAAAAAAAATAGAACTTTTCCCCCCCTACATCAGCTTCTCTGGACCATTTCTATTCTGGTTACTGCTTCTTTCTTTAGTTTGGCATAATTAAGTACATCCTGACTCAATTTATCTAATTTATTTTTAATTTTTTATGTTTAGATCTTTATTTACTATATCACACGTGAATAATTTGAAACTCACTTCCAAAAACCCTTCTTTAGCAAAAATATGCATCTCATGAATAACTACAGTATTTCCTTAGGAGTGAAAAAGTAAATGTGCCATGTGTTCCATGTGTATCCAGGTTCTATGTAAATTTTAGAATACGTAACATTTTTTAAAGATTTACATGCTACCAACACTGCAAAGAACTCTTACAATCAATTATTCCCTCTTCAATACTCAGGTACCCTGCTTTCAGAGAGACTGAGGAGACCTGGATATCATATTAGGGGTGCTTCTATAATCTCTCTGGATCACATATCCTACATTCAATAAAATACTAAAAATTTCAATAACTCTAGCATTTTTTTAGTTCAAAAGGGCTTTCAGCTGCCCTGCCAGCACTTAGGAAAACCAAAACATTAGATTTAAAAAGTATATAAATATATATACACACATGTGTATGTATATATATATATGTATAGATAGATATATACATATAAAAGAAAAATAAAAGGACTTGTATCTGTGCTTAAAGATGTCAAGAAAATTTTCCCCTCTTTTCCTACATTTTGTTGAGTAGCTTTAAATTGCTAGTGACTCTGCCCTCTTCCTTCTACATCACTATCCCCACCCATCTTCATATTCCACATAACTTTTAGTACCAATAAAAATGCTGGTCTGTATTTGCTCTTGGAAATAATGGTCCTGAGTACTACTGCTCCTCTGGCCTTGCCTTTCTTTTCATTCTGAGTTCACTGGTTCATTGCTTTACTAATCTCTGTGTGTGTGTGTGTGTGTGTGTGTGTGTGTGTGTGTGTGTGTGTGTCTCCATGCTCTGATACTCATATACTAGTTTGGTGTCCCCATCTGTTATGGGCAGTTGCTTTTATGGTTGGCAGGAATCAGGGGTAAAGGAAATGTATGGTGGCAGCAGCCTTTTCCATAGGTCTTTCCATAGGACCAGCTCTACATCCAGGACAGTATTGCCTCCTGGCTCAAGCTTCTTCCTTCTATAGATCAGATGAATAAAGCACCCTTCAGTGCTATCTCCATACCTCCCTGTAGCTAGGCATCTCTAGCTTTCATATGGTCTTCAGGTTCATGCTGTGAAGCTCTTCTCTGTATTAACTCCTCATTGATTCATGTGTTCCTTATTATACTGAAGTAAGAATATATCTCTTTTGAAACAACCTAGGGTGAGGGACTTACTTGATTAATCTTAGCATATGACTTCTACTTGCAAAAATAATTTTTATTGAAAACTTATTCTTCTACGTTGATGTGACTTGTTTCCTATATTCCCACAGTGATAATTATGTCTACGTTTTCTTTCAGCCTTGGTTTCCCTATGTCATTTGTGTTGGAAGTGCTATGACAACTCAAGGGTTTGATCTAACTGCTGATTACTTTGAACTGCTTTTTCTGACTGTGGTAAGTTCATCAGCTTCTGTCTTAGGCAGTCTGATGGCTTTGCATTCTAGGGGGCTTACCATATTGATGCTGGACTCAGAACTCCTAAGCTTAAGACATCTACTAGCCTTAGGATTCCTGGGAGCAGGGATTACAGGGACGTGCCACTGCTCATGGCATTGAGTATGTTTTCATTTCTTACAAGCCTCAGTTAAACTTATATTTAGAATGGTAGTAGGAAGAAGTCTATGTACCACTGAAGTGCTTCCTTCATTATTAGCCATGGCTTCAGCAGCCCTCAGAAATATGCCATATTATGATCATGGCAAATGAAACTGACTCTAAGCTCTGAGCAAAGCAGGAACGTGACCATCAAATGTATAAAACCAATGAGGGATTTACATTTGCCCTTTCTATCTATCAGTGGACTTTAGTGCTTCTCTCTCTTCATGTCCACACTCCCCCACATAAAACAGAATATAAAAAACTGAATTATCCTGTTGCTTTTAGTTTTTTATAAACAACTATTTCAATAAAGAAAAAGTCAAGTTGTTAATTTGAATCCTCTACACTAACCAGCAGATGGGCTGAATTTTCTAATTATCAATTGGCTACTCTTGACGTTCTTTCAGATACTCTCAGATATGGTTTATTGTGCTTAACAGAACTCCAAAGCAAAGAGCTGAATCCAGAGTTCCAGAAAGAAGGAATTATTTGAATGTTACTGGGAGGAGAGAAAAATGAGCCATCCAAGAAGACAACAGCCAAGACTTTTAACAAGACCAGAAGTCCATTACTTGGCTTATTAAGCCAAGCTGTTTGCCCACAACCAGTCACCAAACTATATTACACTAAACAACAGGCATCTTAACAGATTGGTGAATTCGCTATTCAAGTGGGCAAATGAATCGAGACGTTCTCCAAGAAGGGAATGAGATTTTCTGCATCCATCAAGTAACACTTTTCATTCAAATAACATCCATGTATTGATAAGTGTTATAATCATAGAGCTATAGCTGAAAGGGCTCTCATAAGTCATGGAGTCCTAGTGTCACATTTTCCAGCTGAGGAAGATAAAGAGGCTCCACAGTCACAGAGGTTGTAAACATATCAGAGGAGGTATTTGAAACTAAGCCCTAGATTCCAAAGCCACAGCCTATCAATATACCCTATTATTTCTATAAATTCCCCTTTATTCTAATTTTGGCATGAGATTCTCAAATACAAATGGCTATCCATCCAGCAAAAGGTACAATTTTCACGTGCACTTAGAAAATAGATTTATTCTTTGAAAATGCTCCTTCTGAATAAAACTATAACTGAATATTCTAGACATACACATTTTCTCAGGTTGCTCACTTCACCATTCTGATATCTCATAGCAAATTTCTAAGGCTATCTTTGAATGTGTTTAAGGAGACCTAAAACGGACTCTGACTTCGGATATAGCATCTGAGTGAGCTGTTGAGAGCACATCAGAGTACAGAGAGTTTTTGGCATAGGTTAAATGTTCAGTACTTTTGAGTGATTTCCTCAGAAACCCAAAAAGCCATTAATATTCCTATTAGTGCTTTTATTATTACTAAGTTCTTTTACTATTACTTACCTTCTCATCCCTGGTTTGTGTTTTATCATTCTAAAAGCAATGTCAACTTACTGATGTCTACTCCAGTTATAAATATGAGATCCTAGTATCATAAGCAAGTATTATAGCAGACACAGAGTTAAACTGCAGAACAATCAGCAGAAGTTATTAAAGGAGGAAAAAAGAATGTCATGGTCTATGGGGGCAGTGGTTGAAATTGCTGGCCTGATCCCAAAGATGGCTCTCTAGTTTTAGAAATTAAACTTAGTTTGGCTCATTTTTAGAGCTATATAAGTTTATATTTTTTATGCAGAAATTTTAACACAAGAAATACAGACCCTTTGGAGTTGAAATGAAGATATGACTTGGTAGATAGCAAGGGGAAAAGAGTTATCCTATAGAATTCTATAGAAATGCTAACCTGAAGTTTCTCCACTTGACATATCTTTACTGAGAAGAGGGGTAAAGGTAACGAGCATTACCAGGATGATATGTCTGGGATGAATGTATTACAGTATGCCAATGTATGCCAATTACAATATAGTGATCGCAAAACCAAGAAAAAGGAGGTTGGCCATCCTAGACTCTTGTTTAAGTTGAATTTGGAAAGAGGGGTGAGGGTGGAATGATTTTGCAAGGTGTCAAGGAGATAGAAGGAGAAATGTGTCAGAGAATCTGAAGTCAAATCAAGTTATTTATTGCATTTATTAAGCATCTATTATCTGCCAGCTACTGCACCAAGTGCTGGGAAGTAAGGTAAAAGACAGCCTTTTATTTCTGGGAGAAGCCGTATAAGTAGTTTATATATTCTATATCAATTCCCCATAATTGGTAACCAGGGTTATATGGTTAAGATTAGAAAAAATTGTGTACCTTCTCTATGATTCCTCACTATGAAGGGAAATGCATTAGCAACAGGGGGAAAAAAAAACCCAAAAGCTTATACTTCTTGATACTTTAGCCCCTGGGGCTGGGGGAAATCACACCAGTCTAGCATAGTGAAAAGAGGTCCACCTCTAACATTACTCTTGAGACCTTAAGGAAATGAAGTTACCTCAATGTCCTCATTTGTAGAAACAGGGGGTTGGCCTAGTTGGGCTCTGAGGTCCTTTTTATTTCTGACCTTTTGATCCCATGAATACACCTACCTATAAGATATTTTATTTAAGAGTACTCTATATTTTTCAATAAACAATAAATTTTTTTTGAAAAGAATCAATATATGTCAATAATTAAACAAAATTTAATACCTTACCAATAGCAACAAAGTCATTATTATTCAAAAATCCATAAAATACATTTAAAAAGATGTATTCATGTAACTTCCATTTAGGGTGAGGTAGGAATTGTGTTTCCATACAGCCTTTTCATTTCTAACCACCTAGAAAAGTGGAATTCCAAATATCTGCTGTATATAGCTTACATTTAGAGAGACTCAACTTTAAGAGTGCTTAAAGGTCATCAAGCCTGATTACATTCTGTTCAACACTATAAAAAGCAGTCAAGTGTAAATGATTATTGAGTAAATTATGAATGATTCATTCATGGTGGATTTTTCCTTAGATAGGAAAGTCTCCTTTGCTTTAAAGTAAACATTATGATCTAGTATGCCATTTCTTGGAATTTATGCTATTAAACAAGATGGGGGAAAGAAATTCTTTCATTTGTAGTGACTCTTTTAAAGAGCCCTCCATACCAAGGAAAAGTGCACTTAGATGGGTGCTGTGGTCCAGGCATGGCCTTAGGAGTATAAGGAGCTGTGCCACAGAACAGAATTCAATTAAATTCAACAACTGTTTAAGGACTTGGCAGCTGTGCCAAATGCTGGCAAAAGATGTAGAGTTTAAATAAAACCTATCTCTTACCCTCAAGAATAGTCTAGAAGAAGGATGAGAAACATATGCCGATAACTACAACATATAATAATACAGGATGAGGGATTAGAGAGGTACATTAAAAATAGTGCTTGTGAGCTATATTAGGCAAGCTCTAACCATGTAAAAACTGGAAAAGACTCTGGAGATGATGCATTGTAAGCTCTCAGATTTTACAGTGAGGAAACTGTATACCAGGTAGGTTCAGCGACTAGCTCCAGGTCACAGAACTGGTAAGAGGCAGCTGTAGAACTAGAACCCAAAGTCTCTGGACTCCTAGTCCTCTTTTCACACACCAATCCATAATAGCATTATTTTGGGGATGTCTGGAAAGTCACAAGAGCCTAAAGGATCTTGTCCAGAGAATCCTTTGGATTTTCATTAAAGCATTGTCCTGCATTAATACACAAATACCATGGAAGAATGAATACATTAAAACTATTAGTGACTGAAGGCTGAGTGTAAATTAGCTCATTAAATAGCTTTCAATTAGCTGATATGAGCTTATAATAGGAGACAGGAGTGAAAGAAAGAAGTTCTGTGTAGCTAGCAATAAATCAAAGAACATTTACTAAGTTCCTGTTACCTGCCAGGTCCCAGGAATGCCAACAATAACCAAAAAGAAAAGGAAAAAATTCCTACTCTCTTGGAACTTACATTCCTTCATTACTGACAAGATCTGTAAAGGACAGGCCTTGGTGAGATGCCACAGTGAGGAGAAAAACTTGTCCCAAATAGAAGAGAGGAAAAAACATTGGAACCTCCAGGCAAGACAGCACCAAGAAGTCAGGGAGAGAGGAAAGATGTTGGAAGGGTAGATAACAATCGGATTTCACAGTCATGTTTAAGCTTCTCTTTATTAAGATCTAAAAGTCCATCCACACATCTCTTGACCACTGCAAAAACAAATCCAAAAAAGTAGCTTATTTGTGGCAGACTGAAATTGATACTACTGTTCATGGCTTTCTTTTAAAGGGAGACTTTGAAAGATGTTGTAATTACAGCATTATGGTGAACTTCTTTGTGCTTCTCAGGAAAGGTCTGATGCCTTCTTCTGAATTTATAAGATTATAGTAATAATGTAGGGAGCAGGAAGAGGGGGAGAACTGTCACTTTCCCCAATGTATAAATCTCCTAGTCTTATCTTTGAAACTAAGAATTCTTTGTACAATGGTTAATATTTTGCCATATGTAATTGAAAAGGAGGCAACAAAGGCTTGCTTGATCACTTGAGAAAAACCCTTTCCTTCCCACCATCCTGGCCAATCACCTCCTCAGATTTGGTGGGTTACAGTTTTTTTTTTTTAAATGTTATTATTTTTCTTAATGAGGCATGTAAGACAAATGAAACTGCCATATGATGATTTTGGTCCTATATATTCTTGGTTGAGGATCAAGAAAAAGTTCTTCCTTAAGCCATCAGCTGTAAGACACCAGTAATTCCTGTGTTGATGGTCATATCATTAGCTCCTTAAGGCCAACGTAAACTTCAGTTCCTACTGAGCTCCTGAATGTATCACTTGGTATCTGGGAGTTGATCAGTTCTCTGGAGATCAAAGAGAAAAATCATAGCTTCACAAGAAGAAACAGATTTGCTTGTGCTCTGGCTTCCTGGTCACCACAAAGTTACATTCTATGGCTTTAAGAGACGTCACTGCAGCAATCTGGGGACTGCATTACTTGGCAGTCTTCTGTAGAAGCTAGGTAACAAAATAAAAATGTAAATCACTTCATGAAAGGGGCCATCATTCATGATGGCATAGAAATGACTTTAAATCAAAAGCCTGTATAGCTGTCAAAGGAAAAGAAAGGAAAAGGCATCTAAAAATGGGAAGGGGAAAAAAGGTGGGGCTTAAAAACGTAATGGAAATAGACTGTAAATCTCTACACATAGCTATGTATCATAGAAAACTCGACAAACTAAATGACTTCAAATGAGACCTATATTCTAGATGAGAGATGCCATGATGAAAAAAAATAAGAGTGCGTACTGCCCCTCCCACTCCAAATAGCATGTTTACTGCAGCAAACTGAAGATGGACTGATAGATGGGGAAAGGAAGGGATAACCAAAAGATAACGGTCTGTGTACGTCACTGGTATCTTTGTGATGTCAGCAGAAAGTTAGGTCTCCAGCAGAGCAACTGTGAAAAGAAGACGACGAGAATAAGAGAGGACCGATAAGGAAAGACAGCTATCTGACTCCTTATAAGGAATGATCATATTGACAAAATCCTAGATGTACTTGAATGTTTGAGTAAATGAATGTTTTTGTTTTTGTTCAGTCACATTCAACTCTTTGTGAATCTATTTGGGGTTCTCTTGGAAAATATACTGGAGTGGCTTGTCATTTCCTTCTCCAGCTCATGTTTTACACATGAAGAAACTGAGGCAACAGTTAAGAGACTTGCCTATGATCATAAAGCTAGTAAGCATCTGAGGCAGGATCTGAACTCACCAAAATGAGTCTTTCTGACCCCAGGTCCAACATTCTACCACTGTGCTACCTGGTTGCCTAAGTGGACATGTAGAAGTGAGTTTCTACTATTGCAAAAGAGGTTATCCAAAAGAGAAGGCTCATTGTGCCTACTTGAACTTCCATTCTGTCTTCACTACAGCAAGCCCTCATTCAGACACAAATCTGAGAAATGACACTATTCTATAGGATCCACTCTCCTTGTTTTTCTCTCTAGTCTACTTTTCTATCCAATGACATCTCAGTTCTATAGAACCAGGGTCTTCTGTAGCTGAATCAAGAGGCCAGAAAAGCAGGCACTTTTAGTTTCCTACAAATTGCAGATAGGTCTAGGATTATGAACTAAAATTCTAATTTTGGAAGCAGTGAGAATCCCAGGATTCTCCTCCTAACCACTGAAAGTCTTTTTAGTGTCAGAGATACAGGGTACAAGGGAAGGCTGGTGGATTTCACAATGCATTCCTTGTCTCTAAGGAAACTGGAGCAGAGATGCATAGTTCCATGGAAAATAGACTGAAGGAATCTTTCTCTTCTTCTTGCAGTACCATAAACAGAGATTCCTGCCGTAGGTTCTAATAGTCTATATAGAAGTTGCTGCTACAGTGGGGAGGCCAGAAAAGGTTAAGCTGAATCTGTTACTAAAAACATGATGCTTAGGTAATATTCTGGTTCTAGACAAAACAAATTTCGGGTGGGAAACTGTGATCTATATTTGAACCAATATAGTATCTGAGAGTGGGGATTAAAACCATTTCCTTTTTGCTACAGGGAAGGATTTCATTGTCACTCTCTTGTCAATTTCAGAAAGTAAAGACAACTGAAGTTATTTTTTCCTTAAGACAAACTAACACTTTCTTTCAATCAAAGTCAAAAGATATCTCTATTTGGCTTGACTGACCAAAAAAAAAAAAAAAGAAAGAAAGAAAAATCCACATTCTAGATTTTTTTTCTACTGCGTTTCTTAGACTTAACACAGCATTATTGTTGTTGTTGTTTTTTTTTAATTCTCTAGCATGTACACGTTTTTATTTGATTTTCAAGAAATAGTGTGAAATCTATTTGTGATCCAACTTTTATTAAATAAATACTACATAAAGAGAGACCTTTCTGAGGGGTGAGGGTGGTTTGCAACAGTGAAAGAAATGAAAATTAGCTATTGAAAAGGTAACATCATCATTATTTACTACTTTAAAAAAAAAGTCAAACTTCCAATCTCAAAAGGCACCAAAAGGATGATTTCTCAATTAATCTGAATTCCTAGGCAACTAATACATTTCCAAAAAGCACAGGACCTATTGATATGTCTCATGTCATTACAACAGTAATGCATCATGTATCATAGAAATAGCCTTTTAGAAGAAGCTATTTCTATGACACAGTTCAGTAGGGAAAGCACTGGGAATTTGGACGTCATCCTGTAGAACAGGCAATGGTAAGTCACAGGACATTTTTGAGCAAGCAATTGACAGTCTAATCCAAGCTTTAGAAAGATTAATCCAGTTTTGAAGCACAGTCAGAAAGAATTCCAAGAGAGAGAGACAAGACAGGGAAACCACTTAGGAGTCTATTGCAACAGTCCAAAAGAGAGATATTAAAGATCCGAAGTAGATCACTAGCAGTGAAAATGGAAAGGGATAAGCCTCTTTGTTTTTGTATCACCAGTGTTTACTACAGAGTCTGACACAGCAGGGGCTTACTAAATGCATATTGATGTCTACTAGAAGCATTACAATTTTTTTTTTCCAAATCAACAAAGCTCCAAATCTGATTGAGTTCAAGGAGTTAGTATTTGAATCTTAAAATAGCTTTCTAAGGAAAAGGGTATAAGCAAGTGAGATATGGGACAGCTTCTTCTGTCAGAACTGCTCCCAGAGACTAGAAGGGAGTAGCAGCTGATTGCCTTGTTACTCTGGGTCAATATATTTAGAGGAGGCCTCAAGAAAGGATTACTCTATCAAACCAGTCCATGTTGAATGACATGGCTCAGCGAAAAAAATATCATTTTTTGGAGTTAGAAGACCTATGTTAAAATTCTACTTTTGTCTCATACAAGGGAGATCCTACTTCTAGAAAACACATTTTATTTCTCTGGCTCTTAAGTTTTTATATCTTAAATGACAATTTTCTAGGACTTATTAATGGTGATCTTTACCAAAATGGGGACATCATACTGTAATGAAAGGAACACTGGATATGGAATTTGGAGACCAAGATTCAAGTCCTAGCTTCTACATTCTGCATGATTATGGGCAGCACAAAGTCAACCACAGAGACATACAAAAGATCTCACCTTCCTTATGGAATCTGTTTTGTACCTGGATTTTTGCACTAAATCTCCTCAGTGATAATGGCAAGCAGATTTGGTGAGCACATGCCTCCCTGTTTCATGCCTCAATTGATATTAATATCTGGAAAATAATTAGAGGAGGTTCTCTCCCTTAAAGAAAGTTCCAGGAGATGCGAAAGCTTCATTATATTAAGTATCTTTCTGTCCACTGAAGTTTATGTGAATGCTCACATCACACTAAACTTTTAAAATGGAAAAATAGCTTCAGATTGTTCAGAATAGAGATAACCAAAATTCTTAACATATCATTATTATAAATGTCTGGGGTAGGAGGGATATCTATTGTTAGAATTCTAGAAAGAAGTCATAAGGTCACACAGCTATTAAGGGTATGAGGCCAGATTTGAATTTAGGAAAGATGAATGTTCCTGACTCTAGGCCTGGCACTCTACCCACTGACCACTTAGCTGTCCCATTAGGACTATCCACATCACTAAAACATCCTCCTCTATTCCCTTGTCTTTGATACCTGTCTCACACGCAGTGGTCTCTCTCTTTGCCAAGGCAACCCTTTCTACTATGGTATTTTTTCCCATCCCATTCAATGTAATCTTCTCTAGCAGACTGATCCAACTTTCATATCAACTCTCCCTCTCTCTCTAATCTTCTGTCTCTCCCTATCTATGAGCTCTTTCCCTGCTATCTACAAAAGGAGTCATATATACCCCTAACGTTTAAAAAACTTTCACTGAATTTGTTTATTTCCACTAGCTATCATCCATTTATAATCCACTAGGTCTTCCCCTTTTTGTCTAAATATGTTTAGAAAGATATCTACACTAAAAGACTCTAAATTCTCTCATGAGCTCAGTCCCAGCAAACTGACTTCTAACTTCATTCAACTAAAATTGCTCTCTCCCACTCTAAAAATAAAAATGATTGCTTAATTACCTGATCTAAAGCCTTTTCTCAGTCTTCACCCCTCTTTACCTCTCTGTTGCCTTTGTTACTTTGGGGTACCCTCTTCTCCTGGATACTCCCTTCTGTCTAAATTTTTGATACCTTGTTCTCTGCCTCTTTACTTCTCCATTTCCTCTGTATAGCATCCGTCCAGGTCAAATTCACTAAGTGTGTATATTTCCTAAGTCTCTGATCTCACTCATCTTCTCTTCTCCATCTGTAGGACTGTACTTCACAATCTCATGAGTTCCAACAATAAATTCAGTTATCATGCAGATGATTCCCAGGTCTATTTGCCTGGCTCTAATTTTAAGCTCCAACGTGACATCACCAAGTGTCTTTTGGACATCGCGACCCTGATGCCTCACAGGAATGTCAAAATCAACATGTCCAAAACAAATCATCTTCTTCCCAAAACCTTTCCCTTTTTGAAACTTCCTTATTATTGTTGAGGACAACACTGCTCTCCCAGTCACCCAGGTTGTACTCTTAAGGACAATTACAACATGTGGTCATTTCTATCTTCACAGTATTTCTTCTACATGTCCCTTTCTCTCCACTCATGTAGGCACCAATCCAGCATAGGACCACATCATCAAATGTCCATGGTGTTACAATATTTTCATGCCTTAATACATGGCCAATTTTTGTAAAAGTTACATGTGGTATTGAGAAATATGTATATTTTTTAGCAGTTCCATTTAGAAGATATATCTTTTTAGCTTGAATTTCTCCAGCATTTGTTGACTTATGTTTTTCCTTTTGATTATCTTTCTAATAGACTTATCCAAAACTGAGAGAGCATCATTGAAACCTCCTGACATTTTTTATTATGTCTTCTTATAGTTCAGTTAATTTTTACTTTATAAATTTAGATACAAAAGTATTTAGAACATAAAAAGTTTAATATTGATATTGGATTGTTTGCTATGGTTCCTTTCTCCACAGTATAGCTTTTGACTTAATTAGTATATACTATACATTCCCTTCTTTCTTCTTTTCTCTCCCACTTTTATGTGACTTCTGATTCTGCAGTTTAGTCCCACAAGAAACAGTGATTCACCTATAGACAGTATTGTGAGGTTAAATCTATGATGTTTCAGGTTCTAAATAACCTCTTCTTTCACCCTCATCTCCATGTATATATTTAAAAAGAAATCTCTTAATGGTTTCTATGTTAATTTGTTGTGGTTTTCACATCAAACCAACTCAGTAGGTAAACTAAGTTAGAATTCTGATTAAACTACATTTAGAGGGTTCACAGACAGGCAAATTGAGAGGGAAGACTTAGGTGTCCCAAGAAGTCAGGAACAGTTGTGATTCCTCCTCTGGCTTCTTATATCTTGGGAATGCTTAAGATTTTCAATAAACTTACACATCCCATGGGACAGGTTTTGGTCAACCCAACAATTTCTCAACTACAAGAAACAGCCCTGACTCACCTAACATCGTTTATTCCATGAGTCAGGTTTTGTTCAAGGGAGGTCAATTTTAACACCTTATAGTTAATCACAATTTGCAAAAGGAATGACCCTGAATCCTAAATAATAAGAGGAAATAAAACTTCTCATAATAATATTATTATTATTAATATCTATTGACTGTAAGACTGGTTATATAAGAGGTAATACGGTCAACCTATAACCAACTCATGAGGGCTGCTTGTTAAATTTTCAGTGTACTTATGTCTTGGAAATCAGTAAATACTATAGATCAGGGCTTTATTTATTGTTTTGTTCATTGTCAAGACATAACAAAGTGATGGAGAAAATGTTAATAATTTAGCCTAAACCAAAAAACATGGCATATATACACTATGCTTAAGGAGCTGGTTATTAAAGATTTACAGGCACCTCCATAGATCTAACATGAGAAGAGTTCCTTAAGACATTTCTAATATTTACTGGCCAAACTAAGGGAAACTGCCAAAATTCCAACATAATACTTTATAATCAAACAGCAGAAACCTGTTAGCTACTGTGATGTATCAATTTGACTACTGATTGAGGGCCTTACATGTTTTGACTATTAACTAATGCCATATAGTATTCTTTCTAGAGAGAAGGTATGGGGAATACAGCCAAGCTGACTCCTTATCTTCTATACATGCCACTTTGCAATAAGTTGTCAAAAGAGCAACATGCTTCAGAGAAAACTTTCTGAGCATAAGAAAAGCTATTTTATGTTCCTGAAGCAACAGACTGTGGGCAAACAAGATGAAAGAAAACCACATGACTTAGTCATGGAATCAAGCTTCAGATCCATATCTTATTGAGCTGCTTTGCTAAATAACAAACTCAAATCCTGGTTATGTAACATGTTTCAATGCTTAACACGGATGCTTAATGAACATGTGCTGACTAACCTAGAACAAGTTACTTGACATCTTTCCAGAGTTTAACATCCTCATTTCTAAAAGGAGTATAGACTAATTGTATGACCCTGGACAAGTCACTGAACTTCACTGTGCATCAGTTTTTCTACCTGTAAAATGAGCAGTTGGAAAGTGTGGTTTCTTTCAGTTCTATATTCATGATCCTTTATTCCGATTCTGCTTCAGCCAAGGAACCTGTATCCGACCTGTTCAGGCTCTGGGCCCTTCTGCCTAACTCTCTGAGGAGGCTGCATTGTCTTTGTGGATCCAGTTTGCTTTTACTCTTGATGCAGGACCTACAAACGCTGTGTCTCTTGGGGTTTTGCTTTACTGCTGGTCCAGGCCAAGATAACAGCTGCATGACCCGACTACCCCAGAAATGTTTCTTCTGATCCCCAGGTTCTACCCATCCTAATCTAACTGCCCCGATTATGGTTCGTTGTCCTTCATTTTCAAAGAGAATCATAAAGATAACATCATGGGAGATGTTCTCACTTGTCAGTAAATTGATTTTAAGCGAGATAGATTTGCAGAAAGTGATCAGCTCTCTCCTCCTGAGTCATTAAAGTACAGTGGCATGATAAAAGTCAGAATGACAGGTGATGGCCCAGGATGTAGCGGATAGCTCTGGGATCTTTGATATCTGGCTGACCACTAAGCACTGCACAGTGCCTGCTTCGACTAGCTTTATGGCTGTTGGAACACACTGTTCTTATCAGCCCATTCCCCCAGGGGGAAGTCTTCACAGGTTGGGGGGGGTAGACATTCCCCAACTCGCTGATGGTTTTGAGGCTGAGTTACCTTCAACTTGGTTTAACCCAAATGCTGAGATGATTTATTGGGGTGTGACCTCTACACACATTACAGTTTCCTGGAGCCACAGGTGAAAACTGGGGGACAAGTTGACCCCAAAAGTTAATGAACAGCCCTGAAAAAAAGCTTGGCAAGTCTTCACACAAGAAGTGCTGGTCTTCCCTGAATACCCCATACAACTGTCTGATTCTTACTGGGATATCTAAAATCTTGTTATCTTAGATCATTAAAATTTATCCTTTAGCAATGTTTCCTGATTGAGGTTTCACTTTGTTTTCAAAGAGTCTGATTCTGTATCTGGGGTGCATTTTCATTATTCCTATAAAGTTCATCAACATGGCCACAAATGGGGGAGAGGGAATAAGCATTTATGTAATGTCTACTTATTTGTCATGTACTATGTTAACTTTAAAAATACCACTATCTCATTTGATCCTCACAAAAACTCTGTTAAGGTAGATGCTGTAATTGTACCCATTCTGCAAATGAAGAAAAAGGCTATGAGACTAGCCCAGGGTCACACAGCTAGTAAGGTCCATTTGAGATCCATTTCGAACTCAGGTCTTTCTGACTCCAATCTATATATCACACCACTTATTATTGAACTAAGAATAGCACCTTTAACATCACCAGTTCAAACTGAACTCTATTTTGGTTTGTGGTCATCACAAGATCATAGATTTAGGACCTTAGAGGCCATATAGTCCAGCTTCTCATTCTGCAGGTGGAAAAACTGAATCACAATATGATTAAGTGACTTGACCAAGGTCACACCAATAATACGTTATTTCAGAAGAAAGATTTAAACTAAGGCCCTCCTAACTCTAAATTCAGTGCCCTATCCACCATGTCTTGCCACCTTTTCAAGTGAGGTTAGGAGTTGTCTTTCTTTTCCTGTATTTTTGGCAAGCCACTGAGTATGACTAAGTCATTTATACACAGCTTTGAAAGGTCTCATTATATGCACGAAATACTCCTCAAATCAGATTAACTAACACTGTAACACAATTAATTTCACTACATTCATCACTCAAGATGCACCAACCAGTCGAGTGCCATGTCAGATTAGTCAGAAGCTGGTACTCCCACAATCACAGTCTACTTTAAACCTGCCCACCTATATTTCCCTGCAGTTAGATGGCTCACATGTGCAGCAATGAACATTAAGAATGCAGTTCTCACTTAAAAAAAAAATATATATATATGTATGTATGTAACTCGTTTTTCACCATTATCCGATAAACAATTCATTATAGAAAATATGCACAATGGACAAAATGAAAGATGAACTAAATAAAATAAAATTAGAATTTCGAGACTAAAAATATCTACCATTTCCCAACTCAGCTGTGTTCCTAGGTGTATTGACAGAAGTAGAAGATATGATGCTATTAAATACGGAGTTGTGCTGATTCAGAAATGGTCAAAATTGATGATTGAAAAGACTGGATTGAAAAAAGAGTCAGAAACAAGATAAAATGGGAAGTTAGAGTGGGAAAGAATATCAGAAGCAGGTTATCTGAATATAGGGGCTTGGTTCTAAGCCTCTATTCTATACCTAAATCTACAAAAATGTCTCATTTCTTCATTGTAAGGCATGTGAGTGTTTTATATCAGACTATATGATGTTATACATTTTAAGTTAAATTATTCCTTTGATCATCCAATTTTTATGAAATCCGGGTGCCCTAGATCTTTCAGCCTACAAAAATCAAGTCATATGAATTTATTAATAGTTGTTTGATGAAGAATATTGGAGCACCCATTTATTAAACACTGAGTATATTCAGCACACCGTTAGGTAAGGAAGATATAAAGAAATGTAGATATGATAAAGTCCTGCTTTCATGAAACTAAATATAATTCACATTTATATTTCTATAGTAGGTTGCATGGGAAAGGGATTTGGGGTTTGAATACCAAAGGACCTGAATTCAAACTCTATCAGTTTTGACATCTTGGTTGAATCAGACCTCATTGGTTCTCATTCTCATATGTTAAGCAAGGAGACCAGACTAGTTCAGAGGTGGGGAACCTATGATTTCCAGGATACATGGGGGCCCTCTAGGTCCTCAAGAATAAGCTTGTTCTTTGAAATTTTGCAACCTTGATCAAACTTAATTTTTTTTAAATTCCAGATTCCCACTGGCTGTTATTTTAGCATTCTAAATAAGAATACCTGTCTTAGAACAGAGAATAAATAAACACACAAAAAAATAATATTTGTGGTTAGAGGTTGCCCTTTATTTGGAAATATAACAGGTAGTTTATGTAGTTAAAAATATAAACAGTAAAATTTTATGGAGAAGAATGGAAAATCAATCATTTCGATAAAGGGGATTCAACCTTATCCAGGAAATACAGTCATGGATAATGTACTTCTTTGCATCAATTCTTCTGACCGTGATTCATCATAGCTACTCCTTAGCTTCATCTTTCCACAGACATCATTTATCACAAAATCATAACTATTTGGCTGGAAGGAACCCCAGAAGTCACTAATTCCTTCATTTTGCATATGTAGATACTGAGGTCCACAGCTGTGAAGTGACTTGATCAGTGCTGAACAGGTGACAAAGTCAAGATTTGAACCCAGGTTCAAATACAGAGATCTTTGCAGGGCAATGCATAAACTTCCCTACTCATCAACCTCAAAAATTCTCTCCTCCTTGAGAAACCAGTTTATATTATTTTCCCCATTTAATAGTAATTATTTTTTCCAATTTCATGTAAAGACAGTTTTCAACATTCACTGTTATAAGATTTTTGAGTTTCAAATTTTTTCTCCCTCCCTGGTAATCAACACAATATAGGTTATACATGTACAATCATATTAAACATATTTCCACATTAGTCATATTGTGAAAGAAGAAGCAGAAGAGAAGGGAAAAAACCATGTGAAAGGAAAAAAAGAGAAAAAAAACAGTATACTTTGATCTTCCTTCAAGCTCCATAGTTCTTTTGCTGGATATGATAGCATATTCTATCATTAATTGAAATTTTCTTTTTGGATATGTCTTAGATCACTGTATTGCTGAGAAGAGTTAAGTTTGTCAAAGCTGGTCATCACAAAATGTTGCTGTTACTGTGTATGATGTTCGCTTGGTTCTGATCACTTCACTCAGCATCAGTTCACGTAGGGCTTTTCAGGGTTTTTTGAAACCTGCCTACTCATCATTTCTAATAGCACAATAGTATTGTATTACATTCATATACCACAACTTCATCAGCTATTACCCAACTGATAGGCATCCCCTCAATTTCCAATTCTCTGCCACCACAAAAAGAGTTGCTGTAAATATTTGTGCACATGTGGGTCTTTTTTTATGATCTTTGGGATACAAACCTTCTAGTGGTATTACTGCATTAATGGGTATGCACATTTTTATAGCACTTTTGTCGCAGTTCCAAATTGCTTTTCAGAATGGGTAGATCAATTCACAACTCCACCAATAATACGATAGTGAATATACATTATCTTTAATCATTCAGTAAAGTTCATTAAAGTCAGCAAAGTCCAGTGTGATCAATTGGAAAAAGTTAGATTTCTCGCTTTCCATAGACTACTTCCTAGATGGTACAGCAAAAAGACCACTGGACCTTAAATCTGCAATTTGGGAATGTTACTTAATCTTTGCTTCAGTTTTCTTGTCTATAAATTGGAGATAATAAAAGCATCAACATCCCAGTGTCTCCATGAAGTTCAAATGAGATAATATATGCAAAGTGTCTTGCAAACCTTAAAATGCTACATAAAGAGTAGGGAATTATGCTAACAATAATTATTAGTTTTGTCCTGTTACAATCTCTATACAGGGGTGACTCAAGAACATCCAGTGAATACTCTCAAAAAGAGCCAGTAGGGTACTTCATCTGTGTAGGCGTAGTTACTATAATTCCCAATTCCTTCAAGGTCACTCCACCTTAAGATATTTTCTTTCTCTGAGAGCTCACTTTCATATTTATGACTCGTGAAACATAGATGAATACTGTCAATTCATGTGGGCATTTAATAGAAGGAATTCTTGAACTTATGGCAAATTCAGTTCAGTGGGGATTTAGTAGAATAAGATGAAGAAGATCAGTTGCAAAGAAGATGGCACAAATGTGGATAGCATTGTGATAGAAGTGGGAAGCAGCTCATCACCCAAAAAGTGAAGCTCACATAGACTGGAAAAAAAGGGGAGGTCCAAGAGAAGACTACAGCAGTGACAGGAGCTTCAAGGTGCTCATAGTAGGAGGGTACTGTGTGGTGGAAGAAGACCAAAGGGCCAGGCATGGTGGGTGGGAAAGGAAGTGCTCCCAAACCTACCCACCTCAAATGTCAGGTCACTGGAGTCAAGCTCTTTTTATCCCATAGTAGCTACAGAACCCTAAAAACTAAGTGTCCTCAATAAGCAAGACATGTCCTTACTTGAAATTGCTTGATTCTCTATCAGGATCCCCTCCTGTCTCTACCCAATTTAAACTTACATTAACAAAAGTCACAAACTCAGATAGGAAAGAAAAGGCCATTATAAAAGCATATGACCTCTAAAATAGCAAACAAAAAGGAAAGAAGTATAAAGCAAAGAATGAATTTCTACTTGTACAAATGTCCATTTTTCCTACTGTTTCTACATTTCTAAATTCCTGTAAAATTGCTGCATGCAATGAATAATAGTTTCCTCGATCCTACTTCATATTAGTGCTTCAATTTCCCTTAGGATTGCTATAGATGTGGAAAGGGCTAGAACTAAATTAGTAGAGCTATTTGGAAAATAGCTGAAATAAGACCTAAGTACACAGAGAATGCTATTATAAATTTTTTACTGAATTCTTTATGTGTTAATTCTATAGCCTCCTGAGACACTTGCATTGTACCTGTTGGATAAAATGATTATTTTGGTTTTTTTTATGCAAAGAAAAATAAAATTGTATCCATTCAACAAATATTAAATGCTAAAAATAAGTGTACCAGCTCTAAATATTGCATTTAAATATTCAGTCTCAACGAATTTTATATGGTAACACTTTGTTTTGAGACTTCAATTTGCCAAAACACATTTAATATGCCAGATGGGTACTTAATCAGATAGAATTCTATACCACAAATGAATGACACATTTGAAGTACTACGATAATTAGGGTATGTTAAACAAAGGAGAATGTTTTTAACTGTTACCTACTCATGATGAAATCAAAGTAAGAACTTCAAAATGTATCCATTCAAGTTTAGCTTCTCATGCTGTGGCCAAAAATTTGAGAGAGAAAAGTTTGTTTTTTTTTTTTTAATCAAAATAAGATTATCCATGTCTAGTTACTTTCAGCAGGAACTGTAGCCCTTGTCAGTCTGAATAAAGGAGATAATAAGTGAATAAGCCACAGGGTTTGATCTTTCTAAAACAAAATTCAAACACTTTGGCATAATACTTTTAAGGCATTTTTCTTTTATTACAGTTACCTGAAGTGCACCAGTTCTAAATATTGCGATTAAATATTTAGTCTCAATTAATATTTACTGAGCTGCTAAAGGGTATGTGGCATTGTATTTGGAATTATTAACACTTGAAGCATATCAAAAATAAAACTATTGCTATAAGACTAAAAATACAACTATCTTCAAAATATTTGCCCATGTCTAACTTGACAGCATCCTTGAAAGGAATTCAGTTTTATAGTGGCTACATGAAAGTAATTAACTGCCAAATGAAGAAATTTTTTAACGAAACATGCAAAAGAATACAGATTTTTTTTCTTCCCTCACATATAATTCTGCTACAATTTTCTACACACATCCTCAGAGGTAGGGGAAATTTTCTAGACAATTGAGAGTTCTTCTTTGGTTAACTTTAAATTGATTTGGCTATGTAATGAATTTTATAAGAGTAGTATGCTTGAATGGAATGAGAGCTGGCCTTGAAGTCAAGTGATCTGGATGAACAACCCAACCCTAATTGTGTTTTCTTGGGAAAGTAAGTTGACCTGCCTGAAACTCACCTTCTTCATGTGTAAAATAGGGATATTAACATTTGCAGTACTTGGCTCACAGGAATGTTGTTGTATGGGGAAAGAAATTTACAAAACCCTAAATTTTCATATCATTATAGGTTATTAGAATTATCATGGACCTATCCAGTAGAAGCAAAGACAGTGGCAATGTAGTGGTTCACCTTCACTAAAGTTTAAAGAGAAATGATGTTAAGATGAAATAGTTTTTTTAAGAATACATTTTTTATTCTTCAGTTTCTCATTTTTTTTACTAGTTTATTTCTCCCTAACCTGTCATCTCTGAAGGAAAAAGATATTTGTCATGTATCTTCTTCAAATGGGTTCAGTTTGTTGATCTGATTTTTTATAACAGAAATCCAAAATGAGACATTCAGTGTAAAAAAAGAAATTCCTGGCCCCGAGGGCTTAACTCTAGAAGGAAGGTGAAATGTCCATTCACAAAGGTTGGGAATGGTTCTAAAAATCTTTTTTTCTTAGAGGTCCTAAAGCTGGGACAGATAAATGATCACCTCTCAGGGATAGATTTAGTATTGCCCTTTCTGAAGGAGGAATCAAATGGCCTCTTGGGATTTTCTCGAGCACTCACTGATGATATAATTAAGGGAGTAAATTTTTCCTTAGAAAAGGATAATATAGTAATCATGATCATTATAAACGTAGTTGTAAGGAAAAGGGTTAGAACCTTTTGGCTGTATAAAAACAAAAGCTTCTTTGCCAATTTATATATAGTTCCCCTCTCTAAATGATACCTAGATGAAAATGCATCTTTCCATGAAAATTCCAGAAAAAAATCCATAGACCAATGACTTAATTCTTAATGTCCCTTATTGAAGGATAATCAATTTAGAATCCTGACCTCATTCTGACTCTTACTACCTCTGACCTTGGGGAAGTCACCTCATTTCTCTTTGCCTTAGTTCCTTCATCTTTAAAATATGAGAGTTGAATTAGATGACTTCAAAAACTCTTTTCAGATCTAGGAATATGATCCTACCATGCCACAAACTATGATGAAGTTGATTAAAAATTGTATTATATAATTTTGCTTTCAGTCTTAAAAGTTTCCCCATCCTGATTAAAAACATTTCATCAAATACGAATGATCCCAAGAAGTTCAATTCAAGTTGTCAGATTTAGGAAATAGTATTTACAAAGGCATCATGCTGGGTGCTAGGAATACAGAGAAAAAATTAGGTACTTCCTTCCCATTTTGTATTCTCCGAGGATGATAAACCCTTTAAATAAGTAAATGGAAAATGTATATTAAATAATACAAAATAAATTTAAGTGGAAGGCAGTGCTGATAAACAGAGATATGAAAATAAAAATTTTCATGTAAGATGGTACTGGAGCTAGTCTTTGAAAGGAGCACTGAGACAGTATTAAGGAGGAAATGTGATCCAATAGTAAAATGGTATAGTGTAATGGTAATTTAAATGGAAAATCTTTCTCATTCATTAATAGGACCATGTGACCTGCCTATGCCACATGAGTCTGAGTCACATGGAGCCTGTGGAGGAAGGAGTTTGCTGAATGGGTGGAACAGGAAGAGGCAGAGCTAGAGTACAGCTGAAAGGAAGGAAAGAGGCAAGCCTGCAGCTAGCTGTGAGTGTGAGAAGGGTATTTTGTTTAAGGGAAGTCTGGGCTTGGGGATGATGTTGTTTTCTGCATTGTTACTATGTATAGATTCTTGTTACTATGATGGATTTGGCTTTCTGGTATCTGAATAAATATTTTGGTTCTATCTTCCATATGGAAAATCTGTTGTATTTTGCAACTCTGAATTGTACCATGATATTCCTGTCTGCTGTGGATGCTATGAATATAGCCTTGGTGGTACATATGGTTATGCCAGGTACAACCTAGAAGTTTGAAGGTCTAAGTTCAAATCCAGCATCAAACAATTACTAGGTGTGTGATCCTGGGTATATCACATAACTTCAAACAACCTCAGTTTCCTCATCCGTAAAAGGAATATAGCAATTGTACCTGTCTCCAATAGCTTTTCTGAATACCAAATGAGATAATTTAGTACTGTGCCTGGCACACAGTAGGCACTTAATAAATGCTTGCTCCCTTCTCTTCCCCACTTATGCAAAGGCAAAGACATTGGAACAATTGCTGTGCATTAAAAAAAAACCCTACATTCCACCAACATTATTATTTATTAAATGTCTATTTACACAAGGATTTTATATATGCTTGCCTTTATAATATATATATATATATATATATACACATACATATATGTATTATATACTTCTAGGACCTCGCAAATCATGACAATAACTTAGAGAAGGTAAAAGACATAAAAAAGTCAGTATATGAAAATACATAAACTTATTTATGTAGCTTTTTAATATCAAATGTAAATACAAAGAATCACAGTTAATGGGGGTGGTAAGATAAAGAAGAGTTATAGAATAGCATATTAACAGTGAAATCTTTGATATTCTACTCATTAGTTTGACAAAGAGTTCAGGCTAGAGACACAGCATGTGTTTGTATATAGTGCACCTGCCTTGGCACAAAAAAGACCTAGAATCAAGCCCTTCCTCTAACGTAACCCTCGGTAAGTCAATTAACTTCTCAGTGATGTAAATTTGAGGTTTCAATGATACACAATCAGCCCACAACACTCCACAGTGTGACCTGGACCAGATTAAGATGTAATCTGGTAATTTTTTAAATCAACTTTATTTTTTTTTAGTTCCAAATTCCTTCCCTACTTCCACTCCTTCTCTCATCTACTGAAAAACCAAGAAATAGAAAACCTATCACAAATCTGAAGTCATGCAAAACAATTTTCTACATTAGCCATGTTACAAAATAAATCAAGACAAAAGATACATGTATGTAAATAGGTATATACATATACATGTATATTGATGCTCATATGTACATACATATACATACATATATACACATATATACACACACTTCAGCCTGAGTATATCAGTTCTTTACATGGAGGTAGACAACACTTTTCATCATGAGTCCTTTGGAATTGACATGGGTCATTATGGTTGATCAGAGTTACTAAGTCTTTTACAATTGATTATCTTTACAATGCTTCTGTTACTGAATAAATTGTTCTCCTAGTTTTACTCATTTCACTTTGCACCAGTTCACATAAGTCTTAAATTGGCTAATATTTAACAAAATAAATAAAATATAAGAAAACACAGAAAATATTAATACATGGTTTTCTAAATCAATATGTGTACCTTTAGAGGCACCTGCTTCTATTTGAGTTTGACTCCACAGATTTAAGCGATTCCCCAAGATAATGAAATTCAGAAAGGTTAATGACTTGTATTGATACAGAAGGGGTTGTGCTCATTTGGGACTTCCCTAAATCAATGAAATCACAGGTCCTGTACTTTTAACTATCCCTAGTTGGACAAGGATCAATGAAAATAAGATTCAAAGAGTTGTGTGAATGTTAGGAGGAAAATGCTAGATGGACATATAAATGTAGGCCATTGCAAACCAAGGTTACAAGAAGAAAAAAAATGTTCCTAAGTTGTAGTGGGATGATTAGTATGGGGTATGTGGAATAAAACTGCCTAGGAGAAACTAGGTAGGAAATAAAATAATAGGTGGAAACAAATCATCCCCACAAGTTTAATGAATGACTCTGAAGCAAAAGAATTGAAGTTTTGTGTTTTGTTTTGTGTGTTTATATGAGTGCTACAGGTTGCTATGGGGATAGAGCATGCTATGGTGGCCAAAAAATGAATATGGCTACACATTAAGCTCCACTGAGAAATATAGTGTCCAAATCTAGTGTAGTGTGTTTTGGTCAGGCAACATTTGGAATATCATGTTCAGTCTCCGTATCACGTCTTAAGAAGGAAATTGATTGTTAAGTCAGAGAACAGATAGAGTAACCAAAATAATGAAAGCACTCAGTAGCATGCAAAATGATTATCATATGGAGGATCCTGGAGGTGAATGGGGTAAAAGACAACTTAGTTTGAATATTTAAAGGGCAGTCAAACAGGAATGAGAGGAGACATCCTACTTGGTCCCTGGGTAAAAACTTAAGAGCAATGATTGGAAGTTTCAAAGATGGATATCTAGTCATGAAATAAGGAACATCTTTACAAAGTTATAGCTGTTCAAAAGTGAATGGATTGAATCTGGAGGTGTGGAATTCCCTTCACTGGGGAATAAATAAATCCTTTCAAAAAAAGGGCAGAAAAAGATTGGTGAAGGGATAAAAGGGATCCTTAAGTTTTAAAAGATCAAGGTCTCCTACTACATCTGGGCCATCTCTAGTCATCCTGATCTATATCTTAACATTGGACCCAGGTGACTCCAGTGGAGAAAGTGAGGCTGGTGACTTTGCACAGCTCTCTGTCACTTAAATCCAATTCACTTGCATGTCATGGCATCACCTTCCTGATGTCATGGTCCTCTTCAAGAACAAGAATAGTAGAAGCTGCCTCACCGGGGACACAACTGGAACTGATCAGTTGGGCAATACAGCTAACTATCTAGTTTCCTTCCTTCTTTTCTTTCCTCCTTTTCTTCTTTCTTTCTCTTTGGAAAAGTAGAAAGGTCAAAAAACATCTTTGGATTTATGGGATAGATTTCTTTCTTAAGGACCATGGCTTAAACCTAACTAATTCACTCTGGCTCTCACTGATTGGCCACCAATAGGTCCCAGACTGACTCAGAGTGAATATAAAAAGGAATTGTTTCTGTTTTGCCCAGAAACCCAGAGTCTTCCAGTTTGACCTTTTTTCTGTTTAAAGAGGCCATTCTTTGCCTCAATTTTCTTACCTAGCCTTAATCACTGAATGGACATAGATTCAGTCAAACTGAGATCTGCTGAAGATTTTAGCTCTAAAATGCCATGGTCTTCTACCATATCTGGGGTCATCTCCAGTTGTCCTGATCTGTATCTCACCACTGAACCCAGAAAGCTCCAGAGGAAAAAATGAGGCCAGTGACTCACAGCCCTCCTTCACTTAAGTCCAATTCACTTGCACGTCATGACATCAGATCCACAATATCATGGTCCTCTTCAAGTATGAAGAACAAACAACAAATAGATATGGATTGGACTGAATGGTTTCTGAGATCCCTTTTAACTATGAATGATTCCTGGGGTATGATCTATTCTGCAGTGGAAAGCCAATCTGAGTTCAAAGCAAGAGTCTAAGGAATTACACAGAAAGACATTTAGAGTACTGTTTTGCTGGAGATAATGGGATCCCAAAATCTTGAATGTAAGTATCAACTTATTCTACTGATCCATAATTAAAATAATACTGGTAAGTACTATTACAGCTAAGAAATAGAAATTGAAGTCAATTTTACCAAAGTTGTATATTTTTTAAATGATTAAAAAATTATAGATCAGGTTGTATCCTTAAATGAATAGCCAAAAATTGTGAAATGTTATATGAAATCATATGACTAAAGCTACAAATCCATTCCCATAACTGGAAAAATGTCTACCTTACTGATAGTGAGTTAATGGCTCCCCTTCCTATATGAAGTATAACTGTATGTTTTATTTGAAAAAGAAAATATGACATATCAACTTGCAGGCCTAACTTTAAATTTTATTATCAAAATCCCCAAAGCAAAAAAACAAAAATTTTATCCTACTTCTCAACAGGATAAGCTAATCTAAACATACATATGACACACACTCACACAAAATGCATCCAACCTCTCAGAAATTAGAGTCTAGTGGAAAATGTCCTCAGATGACTAATTCAGGTTTGTTTATTTTCACTATTATGCTAACTGAAACAAGAAGCCTAACTAGAAAAATAAACATTTTACATGTTTTCTGATTCCAACAGTTAACAGTTAATCAAAAGAGAGAAGGAATTTTCCTTTAGAAAACAAGGTATCATATAGACCAACCAGGATACCTTTCTCCTAATACAAATCTTATCCTTACTTGTTGACCCTACTCAAGTCTTCTCTCCTCCGTGCATCCTTCCCTTACTATCATAAGAAAGGAGTGTGTAACAGAGGGCTGGACTGAATCAAGAAGGCTTGGATTAAAATCCTTTGTTTAATACTTACTACCTATGGAACTCGAGAAAAGTGACAACCTTTTGAATTTGTTTCTTCTTCTGTAGCATGGTAGTATGAACTTGCTGTACCAGGTAAGGAGATTCAAGGGAGATAAAGTAAAGAAAACACTTTGAAAACTGTTAAGTGCTACACGATTGTCAATATTATTCCAACTTCAACGATGCATCGCTACCTCAATAAATGAATACATGTTATTTCATATCATTGCTATATTCGCATTAGTTCTAACAGCCTAACTAGACTGTAAAGTATTTGTGAGCAAGGTCCGCAGGTTTCTTCATTACTTATTGAGTAGTTCTTATGTGCAAGGCATGCTGCTAGGTACTGCAGTGGATGTGGACGTGAATATGACATGGTCCCTGCCTTCATGGGGATTACAATCTAGAAGTGGAGATAGGACAAATACACAATAAATATGTTATTAAGAAGAAATTGAAAAGAAACAATAACATGCTATTTATAGGTGGTTTAGAGGAGAAAGTAATCATAGTTAGTGAGACTTGTGAAATGTTTATGAGAAGAAATCACATCTGAGATGAACCTTGAGGAGTGGTATAGTATTTCAACATGCAGAATACTATTATGTTATAGTTTTTTTTCCTCCCTGTTGCTAGGCAGCTAGTAGAGGTAGGTCTTCTTTGGTATCAGCAGCTCTGTCTTTGACAATTCAATTTGACATTCCAAAGAGTCACTTTTTCACTGATGTCAGAGAACAAGGAATGACAGTAATACTAGGAAGCCCAGAATTGCAGGAAACACTCAGTATATGTGAAGAGAATGGGCAGAGTCACTTTAATAGAGCTGCTGTATACAATGAAGCTGGCTGCATATTAGCATGTAACCATACAATTAATTTTTTAAAAAGACATACATTTATTATGACTTGAGCTCCAAAATTCTTAAAATTTCCAAGAATTAAATAACTATATAAACTTATCAGAATGAAATAAAGGATTAATTTTTCACATGCAGATCTGCAAAAGTATCCATTATCACAGCAACTCCTTTCACTCTGAATGAAAAGGAATCAAGGCAATCAAAAGACCACTGTTGCCAAAACTTGGATTTCGGGGAGTTAAGGGAATTACTCAATCTGGATTTGTTTATTTTAAAAGGACACAATTAAATGATAAACTCCTATATGGAAGATGTCATCTTGGTAAACATGCTAAACATATAGTACACACTCAATAGATACTTATTGACTGATACAGAGATATACTGTTAACAGCATTCTATAGACATCTGCAGGAGTGTGAAACTTGCACATTCATACTTGCTTTAAAACTTCCCCAATATATTGCAGGTGGACCATAATCTATGCCTGTAGATATTCAAATCTAAATGAGTGAAACTATTTATTTTCAATACTGACATATCTGTATCCATATATTTATATACATGCATTTCATTTGATCCTCCACTAACATTTAACTCCACACCTACTTTTATTTTTCCAGTAATGGGAATGGATTTGTAACTTTAGTCATATGATTTCATAGAACACTTCATAATTTTTGGCTGTTTATTTAAGGATACAGCCTGAACTATAATTTTTTAATTATTAAAAAAACATGTCTTGCTAATTCTCTCTGTACAACTGCTTTTATATCTATCCTGTTCCCTAAACTCATGTATGATACCATCTTTCACCTAAACTATTGTAATAGGACCCAATTGTTTTTCTTGCCTCCATTTTCTCCTTACCAAAAAACCATACTCCCACACTGCTAACAAATTTATATCACACCTTTTTGAAGTACTGAAGATATTTGGCATACTTTTTTTTACCTGCTGTTCCTGTTATGTGGAAAGAGCCATTATTACATGTTTATCAAACATGGAAATGTGCATTTCCAAAGGAAAGGGACCGGACCTGTGATTTCATTGGTGTAAGGAACTTTCTTTCATGAGTCAGGTCTATATCTTATACTCAGAGTTCTGAGAGCAATGATGTCAAACTCAAAGAGAAAGGAATCCCTTCTGGACACATAATGACTTAAAAATACCACAATTTGACATTCTCTATGATGTATCTTATATTGTTTTTAAATTTTGTTTAACATTTCCCAAAAACATTTTAATCTGGTTGGGCAGGCTAAGGAGTTCCTCTGCAGGGAGTCTGATACCTCTGACCTAGAGCAACTGCAGACTTATTTAACCTTGGGCAGATAACTTGCATGTACCGGAGTCTAGACTAGTTCTCTCCAACTTTGAGACCAACTCTCTATTAGCTATACTGCAGATATTTAACATCTATAGAAAGCAAATGAGTGTACATAGCTCATTAGAAGCTTACAATTATTCTAAGTAATATTATTAAGATTTATTTTGCTAACAAGAAAAACATTTTTATTTGTGTTATTGGAATTATATTCTTTGAAACTTAAAAAAAAAAAAAAAAGAACGATTAAGACGTCTCCTGAACTTGTCTTTTTAAGTTGCCATATTTTCCAGAAACACTGGACCAGGAGCATGCAGGGTCAGGACCTGAATATAAAGCTGATATAATGTGTTGTTTGCATCCCAAGCTGGACTCCATATGTGTCCTTGGGAGTCAAGACAGGCATCAGACTGTCTGCACTAGACTGGTGCAGCTGGACCCTCCTATCTTCCTAGTTTAGCAGTTCCCAAGAGAAAAGAAAGTAACTTTTCCCATTGCCTTGCTTCTCCCCTTCAGGAGGGGTTTTGTCCTTTTCCCATCTTTACTCTCCTCCTCCTACAAAGTTGGTTCATGGTATCTCCTCCTTCCTTTATATGGCATAAAAATGCAAAATTGTCTGTGGATAGCAAGCTAACTCCTTTCTTAGTCTTTGAGTTCCACGTGCATGTTCATTTTCTTATAATAAACCTATTTTCCACATAAGTTTCATGAAGCTGTGATTTTTTGTTAATACAATCTACAACCCAGAACCAGACCTAATCAAAACCATGCTGACAGATCAAAGTCTGTATCACATAGAGAAATCATGGAACAGCAACGGTCATGCTAATGAACCAGTAACATGAATGAGTATGGAAAGATGTTTATTACGACATACAAAGGAGAATGTAAACTCCCCACTTTCCATGAGCATTTTTGCTTGATTTGGACTGTATGGAATATGATGCCCTACCCAAGATACGTTATCACTGGAAACCTCAATATCATGCGGAATAACTCAGCTTCTCACCTCTCTCGGCTTGTTTTTCCCCGGTGATTGGAGGGATAGAGGGTAGAGCACTAAACTCCTCCCACAACTTTTCTCATGATTCTATCTTCTTTTGTAAGGATTTTGAATTTAGCAAACTTTATAAACACATGGCTCAAAATACACTTTTGGCAACAAGTTAATATGGTATCGTTAACCTTGATCACTAAAAAGTGTTTAGAAAAGTTGTTCAGATTTCACCTGAATGATCCTAACTCTATGTTACTAGGACTTTTTCAAAGTCAAGTTTGTCATTATCTGAATGGATATTACCTGTAGTTTATTCTGGACAACAAAGAGTTGACCATACCCTATGGAATTCAAATGAGTGAGTCATTTCTCTGACCCAAACACTCAAGAAAATTATACCCATGCAATTAAATTTTAATTCCAAAGGCAAAGAGTAATCTCACCTACTATCCCACTTTTGAGTTCCTTTACACACACACACACGCACACACACACACACACACCCTATGATCTAGAGCACCATATTATGACAAGTAATCATTTGCAAACAAACAACTCTTCCAATGTCTTCCATGTTTAGCTTCATTTTATAGCATCTGTCTTGGCAATATAAATTGTGCTTGGCTTCAGAGGTAAGCTTGTACAGCTCAACGAAGAAAACAATCATGACAACAGAAAAATAAAAAAGCAGAGGAGTAGGTGGGGGAAGAGGGGGAGAGTTGAGAATGGAGAAGCTGTTGGCTTTCTTTCAAAAAGGAACAGTGTTATGTAAGCTTTCTTGTCTTCTTTTATAGCAAAGCAATGCCACAGGAGGAAAAGTGACAGCTATCACATTTATGAAAGGTGCCAAACAACCTCCAACCATTCCAAAAGAATCTCCCTAAACAGCTTCACAAAGGGAAAGCAATTTAGCCCAACACACGCAGATGAATTATGTCACTGAAAATTTATTGTTACAAAAGCTTTCTTTCTCTAAGCTAAAGTGATGTTGCACATAAATCGCAGTAGCTGGTGAAGCATTTGAAACTCAGAACCAAATAACTAGAGAGGGGGAAAGCAAGGATGAAGAGAGCTTACAACTATTTAGATTCACATAGGTATGTGCATTCACTGATTGCCTTTTATCCCCAGTCCTCATCTTTGACACTACATGATAAAAATCAGTCCAACCAAAATAAAGAGATTGGCTGAGATGTCATTAAAAAATATAAAGTTGTTTAAAGCTCCATCATCTTTTTAAAAAAGAAAAATAAACTATGTACTTGGTTGTGTGTGTGTATGTGCATGTGTGTTTAGGAGACTATAGTTAAAAACAGGCACCTTTTGTTCTAGAAGTTTGTACTTAAAATCTGTGTAAATTCAAAGAAAAACAATGGAACAAAAATATGTTGTGTGCCTGTGCCTGCTCTGTAGCATCACCTGCCACTACTTTGCCCCTCCTGGGAGAGGGGAGTGAGCCTAGTTAAGTTAGTTACACAACTCAAGATGAATTTGAGACAGAGTTTGCCTCTGTTCATCTTTCCCTATGGGCATGACCTATGCCCGGACTCTGAGGGAGCATGAACTACATAATTGTGGCCTCTCAGAGATGAGCCAGAGGGCTACACATTCCCAGGATTCTCCTTTCCATTTGGCAAGTGAAAGCTTCCAGGGTCATTTTTGGCATTCACTCTCACTCATTTTTCTCTGCTATTATGCCCTATGGCTTTGTGATAACAAACAAAATCACCAGAGCCTTTTCCTTCGCTTACTATGTGATGTGGAATGCTGCATGATTCAGTCTGTTGATTGTGCCTTTTAAAAGGGTTCAAAAAAATCAAATGACAAAGGAATATTTGATTCAGACGATATATCCACAGTACATGATAACATTGATGACAGACAGACAAAAAGATGAAACTGGAAAAAACCAAAACCATTGCAGAGACTTGACGTTTGATTTCACTGACACAGGCAAATCCCAAATCAATTAAATCCTTCTACCAATGAAGACTGAAACACAGACCTGGAAGACAAAGGGACTTATCCAAGGTCACAAAGGTGATGGGTTTCAGAGTCAGGACCTTATCTAAGCTCCTCTTGGTTATATGGCCGGATTGCTATCCCACATAACATAGGTTACATATTATAATTACATATTACATAATATAATTACATATTATAATTACACGGGTGATAATTGAGATTTATTTAGATGTTTAAAGAATTGCAAATCACTTTAAATATGCAATCTAATTTGGTTTTCACAACGACCTTGTGGGGTCAATGCCACTGTTATTATTGTCCTTGTTTTACCTATGAGGAAATTGAGGCATCTAAGATGCTCAGTGGATAGAGCACTGGACTTGGAGATAGAAAGGCTTGAGTTCAAATATGACTTCAGATACTAGCTGTGTGACCTTGAGCAAGTCAGGTAATCTTTTTTTTTTGTCTCAATTTCCTCAACTATAAAAAAGAGATAATAATAGCATACTCAGGGTACCTGTGAGGAGTAAATGAGATAATATTTGCAGAGCATTTAGCACAGTGCATAGCACATGGAAGGAGTTTAATAAATGTTTGTCCCCTTCCCTTCCCTCAAGTGACTTGCCTATGGACAAAAAGATAAAAAGAATCTGAGGCAGAACTGGAAAACAGATTTTTGTACAGCCAAATCTAACAGCTTATCCACTGTTTAATGCTACCTCCACTATAATATTATCACATAGTACCTTTATACATGAACAAATATTAATTGTGAAAAGGAAAAGAACAATCAAGGCAGATAAATGTGTAAAAAAAATAGAGCCATAGGAATGTTATTTACTTTTCCATTAGGTAAAATGTAAAAAACAAGGTTTCATGTTAAGAGCCTTCAGAAACAGAATAACTTTCTCTTTAAAAGTTTAAAAGTTTAAAAGTAGACTATACCCATTGGCAAAGACTCCACTGTTGCCTGCCCTAAAGGTAAAAGAGATGAACTTGTGGATAACTGAGAGCTCCTTGCAGATCTATAGTTCTATGGTTATCTCTATAGTAATAATTAAACCCTTTTAAATTAATTCACTGATCATTTCAAAGAACTGCCCAGTTGTGTACAGCAAGTGGACTAGACTCCTCTCCCTCTCCCAATGACTTAACTAGTTAACTGGCTTAGTTTGACCAAGATGACCTTCTGTTTGATATTTGGAATTTGAAAACTGAAAATATGAGATGCTTCAGTCACTTTGGGGATCATTACACATATCCTTGGGACTTTGAATAAATACGTGAAACTTTAGAAGTAGGATATGGAAATAGGATCTAGGATATATCCTAGAAGTCAGATATTTAACTGATGAGGACAAGCCCAACTACAACTAATTATGGCATTTAAAAAAAATCTATGCAAATTTCTACCAGTCAATTGAACTAAAGCAAATCCTTGCAATTGTCTGAAGAAAAGAAAGAAGTTAAAGAGATAGAATCCCTGCCTCTTTCTCCAAAGTGAAGATAGCTACTGTTATATCCTCATACCTTCACAAGTCACATCTCTGGGGGAGGTTAAAGGATGCTCACAGAGAGGGAACCTTAAAAAGTTCAGATAACCTTTGGAAAAGCACAAATCTTCAACAGTTTAATGTTCTTTCATCATGACAAAAATAACATAAAATATGCAAGACAGATTTTAATATTCATGACTTACATTTCTCAAAAGATTGGCAAGATATCAAATATAATGAGATAACAAAAAGTACTTTGTACATGTGTTCAAAGCACTTTGCAGAGTTAATGAGTCCTTATAACATCCCTGAGAGATTAAAAAAGGGGGCAGAATTCTGGTTCCCCAATTTACAAGTGTTACAAAAGGGTAAAAATAATCCTAAAACATCAGTTAGTTCCTTTCCAAAACTTCCAACTGCACATCTGAAGTTTGATGGTCTTTCTTGACATCGTAAGAACTTTATATCCACTTCCCAAAGGAAACTTAGATCACAGACAAAAGTACCTATACCTGAGGAAAATGGGTGCTACTAACTAATAGTAGTAAACACCCCAACTCCAGATCATCACTTTATGATTGGTCTATCTTCAAACAAATTACTATTTTTAGTCAAAAAACAAATGTCCTTCATGCCATTGATATGTTACCAGCTCTCCCTGAAACCCAATACCAGTTCTTAGAACTGAGTAATGATAATGATATAACATTTACCTATAATGTTGAACTTTCTTTCATAGCAATATTATATTCAATTACTCAGTTCTGCCTGAAGGTAAGGTACTGATTGACGGTCACAGTCCCTTCAAGTCTCTTTGGTCCGTTGAGAGCATGAAGTCAATAAAATAGAAAGCGTCAAGAGGGCTAGACTTTTTATTGTTTTTTAAAGCTTTCTCACCTCTTCTAGAACTGATAACACTGTCTTGGAACCGTGGTCTTGCTTACCTATCTGAGAAGACTGCTCAGTGTTCAATCATAAAGGTATGCAGTAGACAAAATAAAAGAGAAAGTTCAGTTTCAGAGTAGATAGAAATGCCAAATAAGCTCCACATGCAGCAGTAAATTGGATGGCAAGCCCCAGTGCCCTTTGGCATCTATGTGTCAAACACACTGATGTCCTAAGCTGTCCAACAATCAACTTAATTTTCAAGAGGTATTTCACATATCTCTACTAGGTTTCCAAAGTCTCACTGAATAATGTAGGTGACTAGGGGCTTTTTAGGACTGTGCTTTTGGAGAACAAGTTCTGGCAGTTCCTAATAAGCTAGAAAGACTTTGAGGGCTGACTCTGATAGAGTGTGTACCTGCCATTCAAGAATAAGCTTTTCCAAAAGGTTAATTACCTGATGACCTGTTAATATATTTTTCAGTTGCAACAGTGCTTTAGGTGCAGTGATCCAAATTATTGGAAAAGACAGTCACATGGAAGAAATCATGAATCTTTTCAAGTGTAAGTGAGCCTTAAGTAGCCCATGGATTCTTACAACACTGTTCATGGGCTATGACTACTTGAGAAGTAGAAAAAGAAGTTAAAAAAATTAATCTTTGTACAGATATTTGGCTTAATTTTACCAAACATCTGCATGACAATCTGAATTTTCCCTTTTTTATCCAGATGTTAACTGTCCCATAGTCATATCAATCATATGACAACTACATTAGTGAAATGCAAAATGCTGCCCATCAACTGAGGAATGGCTAAACAAGTTGTGGTATATGAATGTAATGGAATACTATTGTGCTCTAAGAAATGATGAACAGGAAGACTTCAGAGAGGCCTGGAAGGACTTATATGAACTGATGCTGAGTGAAAGGAGCAGAACCAGGAGAACATTTTTCACAGTAACAACCACAGTACGCAAGGAATTTTTCTGGCAGACTTACCCCTTCACAGCAATGCAAGAACCTAAAACATTCCCAAAGGACTCTTGAGGCAGAATGCTATCCACATTCAGAGAAAGAACTATGGAATGGGAATGCAGAAAAAAAAAAACAGATTTTCTCTTGTGTTATGTTTTGTTTTGTTTTTTCTCATAGTTTTCCCCATTCATTTTAATTCTTCTATGCAACCTGACTAAGGTGAAAATCTGTTTAATAAGAATGTATGTATAGGACCCATATAAGACTGCATGCTATCTCACAGAGATATAGGGAAGGAGGAGGAGAAAATCTAACACTTATGGAAGTGATTGTAGAAAACTAAAAACAAATAAATTATCATAAAAAAGCAAAAAAAAAAAGAAATACAAAATGTTGGTCAAAATGTTTAAACCATAGCACATTCACATGTCATTATTTATCCAAAAGAAGATTACTAGGTTAAGATTTGCTCATTTTTTAGCATGTTCCTTTTCAATTTTAAAGAACAATATGCTTAGTAGAGGGGATAATTTTTCTTTAAACGTTTGATACAATTGTCCTACAATCCCATCCATCAGGACCTCTTGCAACAACGAGGTAATATAGTTCTAGAATTGCTAGCAATGGCACCAAAAAAGGAACGAAATAGAAATTAAAAGATAGGCAAAAAGGAGGAAAATATTTTCCTTATTTTGTCGACAGCCAAATAGTTTACTTAGGAAATCTTAGTGAACCTGTAAAGAAACTGAGAATTAATAACCTCACAGCAAGTTATAGGCTAAAAATATAAACTTGCAAAAATCAACAGAATAATTACAAAATTCAAGAGACAATGAAAGAACAGGTAACCTCATTCATAATGACTACAATATTCATAAATGATAAAGGTAGTTATTCCACCTAAGCTTATGCAATATTTGGATAGATTGAACTAAAAAATAATCATTAAAGAAATAAACAGCAATATAAAAAGTTGAAGGAATATTCAGTGCTTATACCTGGATCATGCCAATATAATAAAATGATAATACTACCATGATTAAGTTACATATTTAATGCTAGACCAATAAAACTACAAAAGGAATAGAGCTTGGTAAAATAACATTAATCTGTAGCAACAAAATATCCAGGGTATTAAGACTAATAACGTAAAAAAGGAAGAATTTAAGGAGAAGAGAACTTTCAGACCTCAAACTATATTACAAAGAAGCAATCATCAAAACTATTTGGTAATGGTATTTTAAAAAAAAACAACTAGGTCAATGAAAAAGATGTGCAAGAGAGAATCAGAAATAATGGAGTTAAGTAATCCTTTGTTTGATAAATAGGAAAACATAAATTACCCAGAAGGAAATGTTTGATAAGAACTTTTAGAAAAACTATAACTAATTATGACAAAAATTAAGCTTAGATTAATATTTTATACTATATTCTACAATAAATTCAAAACATAACTTGAATATAAAATATGATACAATAAAAAAGGATTAAAAGAGAAACATCACGTATCTTTCAAAACTATGGATAGGAATTGAATTTTCAAGCAAAGAAAATTGAAAAGTTTTTGCAACAACAAAATTAATTAATGCATCTAGGACAGTAAATACAATGAGTAACTGGGGAAAAAATCTTTGATTCATCTTTCTCCAAAGGGTTTGACATTCAAGGTACACAGACAATAAACTGAAATATATATATATATATATATATATATATATATATATATATATATATATATATGTATATATATGTTGCCAAAAGCTGTTCCCCAAAATTAAGCAATTAAAAAATATGAAAAAACTATGCAAACTAATTACAGCAACATGAATGGTCGTTTAAATCATTAAGAATGAGAAAAATGGAAATGAAAACAATTCTGAGGTTTCACTTCACACTTATCAAATTGGAAAAGGTGACAAAAGAAAGAAATGTCAATGTTAGAGTAAATAGAGAATGACAGACATCATATTGTATTTTAGTGTAGCTACGAATTTTTACATCTATCCTGGAAGGCTGATATTACAATGTTAGGTATAAAACTAAAGAAAGCTACTGACAAAAAAAGTAAAAGTATCCATGTACACCAAAATATTTATGGGCAACACTTGCGTAGTAGCAAAGAACTGGAAACAAAGTAGATGTCCACTGATTGGTGAACAGCTAAGCAAATTGTGAAATATGAATGTAATGCAATGTTTCTATGCTGCAAAGAAGTACGAATGTGAGAAAAACAAAAAAGTGGAAAACTACATTCAATGAAGCAAAATTAACTGACCAGAGCTAGGTAAACAACAAAGAGAATGATTCTATCAATGTAAATCTAAAAGACCAAGAGAAAACCATGTAAGCCAAACTTGTAACATGTAAAAGAACAAACATGGTCCCAAAAAAGAGACATTAGAAAACTCATCCCTTTGCTACTTTGCCCAATTTTACGGGGAGTTAAAAAATCCACAAGTATTAAAAAATGCATATATCATCAGATTCTTTTGATGCATCAATCAATTTTTTTGGCATTTGAAAAAAATCTTTATTATCAGAGATGGTTCTACAGGAAGGAAAAGGATATAGATAAAATCTAAATGACTTAAAAACAAAAGATATCAATTAAAATCTATTACATAAAAGTTTTCTTTAAAATTAAAGTAGTACAATTAGTGTAATAAATATTACAGTCTATAGAATATCACAATCTAAGAAATTATGAGGATGAAGTGTTCAGAAAATCATGGGAAGGCATACAAACAGATAAAAGGAAGTAAGAAAAGGTAGATAATGATATAAACAACATCCGCAATCTTGTAGATTGAAAGAACCAGTACAACAAAAGGGAATGCTGTATAATTTATCACTATAATGACCAACTTTGGTCCCAAATAAAAGATGGGAAATTTCACTTCCCTCCATTCTTGTAGAGATGAAGACATCTGGATGTGGAACACTGCCTATCTTATTGCCTAGCTATTTATTATGTTGGTTACTTTTGCCTTTTTCCTCACTTTCTTTTTTTATTCTTTCTATAAGGAATAGCTTACTAGTTAGTGATGTAGAGGGAATATATTTAGAAATGAAGTTGGCATAAAAATAAAAGTTATCAATATAATTAGAATTTAAAAAGAGGTACATTTAACAATTGGTATTACATGCCATTACCCAAAGAATGATAAGTTCCTGAGAGGATTTATCAGACTAAGTGAGAAGTTTTAGGAGGGATGAACAAAGAGAAGTAAAGCCCTACAAGAAAATAGAAGGGGAGGGAATAAAAGAAAAGTGGAGGTGTAAAAAAGGAGGGCAGACTTGGGGAAGGAGTAATTGGAATGCACGCCATCTTGGGGTGAGGGGAGGTCAGAGATGAGGAGAAAATTTGGAACTCAAAATCTTTTGGAAGAGAATGCTGAAAACTACAAATAAATTAACCAATATATCCTTCAAAAATTTTTAAAAATTAATATATATATACATATATATACACATATATCAGTATCATGACTATGTGGGAGAAAGATAGGTAGCAAAAGAATGTTAGGAGCCTTCAGTTCATTTCAGTCATAATGAGAATTTGTGGGATAGTAATGGTGATGGAATAGGAGGAAAGGACAGGTGGGAGACAGATATGCTGTAAAGACAGAAGTGACAGGATTTGGCAACTGATCACATATAAGAGATGAAAGAGAGGAGAGATGTGAAGATGAAGCCAAGGCTACGAATATGAGCTGGCAAATAGCTGAGTCCCTGACAAAAATAAAGAAGTCAGAAGTAGAGAGGAGCTTAGGAAGAAAAGTTATAAGATTAATTTTGAATACGTTAGAATTTTAAGAAGAATATTCAAAGAGAAATATTATAAGGGCAGTTTGAGGAAATCTGAAACAGTGACAGATAACCATCCTCCTCCTCCTCATGTTCATCATATACATACATGCCACAGACATGTACACACATATGTTAGTATATATGACATATACATACATTAGCAAATAGGATTCTTCCTTTTATTGTACAATTTTAGGGAAAAGGGAGATTCTATGACCCTTCATCTGAATAAAGAATATTATGCATGGGATGGCACAGAATAATTCAGTTCCTTCTCTAGACTGGTGCAAAGATCTTCATGTAATCTGGGGCACCAAATGCTTCTTTTATACAGTAGTGAAGCTGTTTAAATACTTCTGCTTTATTTGAGCACTGAGATCTTAAAAGTATGGCAGGTGTCAGCCAAAGGGCTTTTTAACATCAACAAAACTGTTTTAGGTTGGGCAACAACGAGTTTGAGGGCCAGGGTGAAATCATTATATAATAGTCTTGGCTTTTGACTCCCACCTGAGTGCATTTCTAAAATTCCTGGCATGCAGCTTCTCAGATAAATATACTGGAAGGACAATAAATACTTTCTATCCTGAGGTGAGGGAACCATATTTGATCCTTTTGTCAATAAGACTTAAGGCTACAATTGAACGAGACCAAGAGGATGAACGTAAAAGAAGCAACCTGTTCTGTGATAAAGACCATAACACCAACTCATCATTTTCGGTTCTCTGAGAAATTCATCAAGTGTATAGCTTCTTGATTCTCATTTAGCTCCCTTTGGTCATTTGCTTTTATCACTAATTACAAGAGAGATCAGATTGCCTTTACTGAGTGAGGAAAAGAAATCTTTATCTGCCTCCTGTAGAGAAGGTGCTCACCTTCCTGCAATTTGTTAGGGAAATTGCAATCTCCTTCTAAATGATGGATGATGCTATAACTTTCAAATTACCTTTTATATTGCAGGCAGGTCCAATTTTGGGTTGCCTCACATAATACCCCCTCCCTCTGCTCATTCAGTACTGACTAATGAAGAGCAGACTTCTCTCCTTTACTCATTTGTTCACTATACTTTGTTCTACGAGTATCCTAACAGAAGACAATTATGTAAACATGGTTGTGACAGAGCATTTACAAACTCACAATTTTGCCTGTGATCCACTTTAAGAAAGTACGGCGGAACTCATTGCATTTTAAAGCTAAGATTGTTCTCTGTATGTATAGAAGTATATATACATATGTGTTAGTGGTATAGTATTTAGTGGTTTTGTGATTTTTATCTGTTTGACTACTTCTTCCATCTAAGAAGCTCAATCAATAAGCATTTATTAAGTGTTTACTGTTTGCCAAACACTGTGCTAAATGCTGTGGACACGAAGAAAAAGTAAAACAGTCCCTACCCTAAAGGAGCTTACATACTTAGGTAAGTCATCCCTCATCCTGCGCAATTCTGGTCCATTTCTGGTTTTTCCATTAATCTTTCATGGCTGCTAGGTCTAATGTGTCAGAGGCATTCCTCTTATTTTTGGTATATTGTGGGTAAAAAAAAGCATCACTTTAGCAGGCCATGTGTTTTATCTCATCCTTAACACATTATTAACCAATTTTGTTTTCTGATTACATCTCCTCAATGGTGTATCTCATAACACTTCTTCCCTATAACTTATCAGTGGTAAAATGGTACCTTCTGATTATATCCACTATGAGCCTTTCCACTGACTTTTGACTCTTAATTTTAACAATTCCCTCTCTCTGTGTCTTGGTTTTGTTGCTGTCTCTCTGTGTCTTGGTGCTCTCTCTGTTTGTGTGTCTCTTTTTCTCTCTCTGTCACATGACACCCCTTTCACAGTGCATTCTACTCAAACTAACCTCCTAGTCTCTTGTTCTCTACATACAACACTCAGGCTTTTGTACCAGTAGTTCCTATTTTTCCTCAGTTCTGCTTCTTTAGGATACCTGGTTTTTAAAAATATAGCTCACGGACAATCTTGTCTCAATCTACCTTTCCTACAGTCATCATCAGCATTTTCACCTTCTTGAAAGTACTATGTATATACTTTGTATGCACTTGTACAAATGCATGCTCCTTGAGGTCAGGGATTTTTGCTTTTATTTTTTTACATTCCCAGCACCTTGTATAAAGTAGATGCTTAACAAACTTTCACTGAATTGAAAGAAAGCCTAGGCTAACCTTGGATTACCTTCACTACCTTATGACAATAAGACAAAATATATCTTGAAATCTAGTATTCTTATTCCTACAAATACACGTACACCTGACAAACCATCTGAGCTCCTAGTCTTGAAGAAACCACAAGCAACTATGATCACTCCACACGCAGTGATGGAAATGAATGAAAATTCCAGATTTCAAGGCAATGAAAAAGTTCTTCTAGATAAATAGTTGTCTCCATTTGCAGAGCTCCAATTCCCTCCTGTGGTACCATGCCTGACTTTCCCAGATCCAAGCAGGCTTTATTTGGCTTCCTTGATTCATTCAATATATCTATTCTTAATGAGTGCTAGAGAGGACTTAAGTACAGTAAGGCCTGTGTTAAGTAAAAAACAGGTAGCCCTTTTCATTATAATCCAGCCAAAGAAACTGGCTATCTTCTATGCACAGACTTTATTTATCCACATCCCTCCTCGCTGCTAATGAGATGATATATCATCTTCTCTCTGTATTTCCCTCCTTAGCGATTTCATTCATACCCACAACTTCAACTACTCTCCTACTCACTCTTGATCTCTTGTCAGGATTTTAAACCTGAACCTCCAGTTGCTTGAATGCATCATCTACGTGCACCGTAAAACTACCAGACCGAGTATATGAATCCCCCTCACCCCTAAACCAACACTTTCTTCTGACCTTGCCATTTATGCAAGGTACCAGCACTACCTGCCCAGTCTCCCATGTTTGTGACCCTAGGAGTTATATTTTATTCTTCCTTCATTTCTCATAGTCAACTAATTATCATGTCTTGAAAATTCTACCTAAACGTATCTCTTGCCTCTGTCCCCTTACTAGTATTTTCATTGCTACCAACCTCATAGAGAAGAACTCACCTAAACTAATGTAATATGTTCCTAAAGAGTTTTCCAACCACTATTTTGACCTGCTTCAACCTATCCCTCCTGGTGCTTTTAGAAAAATCTTTCTTATAGATGGAACCAGTTATGCCATTCCTTTGCTAAAACAAAACAGTGCGTGCGCGCACACATGCAAACACCTTCAATGGTGAAGTACCATTACTTAGTACCATCTACTAAGTTAAGCTCAAATTCCCTTTTTTGAAATCTGAGATCCTTTACAATCTATCACTAGGTTCACCTTAAAGTGTATATCACATATCATCTCCCTTCCTGTATTCTACTCTCCAAACTGGAATATATTCTCCTCAAATATTCACTGTCTTTTCCTGTTTCAGCACTATTTCTTTATGCTATTTTCCTCTATGCCTGGAATTTCTCCAAGTTCCCTCTAGTTCTACAATGGTCACCTACTATTTTTTCTCTGCCTATTTGCCTGCTGAATTGCTCCCCACTCATTAAATTAAAATTCAAATGCTACCTCTTCCAAGAAGCCTTCCCTGATCTCTCTGGGCAGTAACAACCTCATTCTGTCTCTAATTCCCATAGTACTTAATTTTTACCTCTATGATATATACAATATACCTCTAAAATTTACTCATTAATTATGCATCCAAAGCATGGTGAGGAGTCAGGAATATTGTTGGGATTGGTCAAAATATCAGTCATGAAGACTATAACCTAGTACCAAGGCAGGAAATCTTGGTCTCAGGCATCCTTTAAAACTTTTTGCCAGGCCAGGAAGTGTGTCACTCAAAGATTGGAGCAGATATGTCATTGCACCCTGCTGAAGGGAAAAATATAGGTACTTGAGAGGTAATGTCTTATGATGAATTTAGCTGGGAAGAGAAAGTAAATAATCCAGGGAGACTTTCATTTGGGCATATTTTAGTGTTTGCTCATTTATGCATAAAGCATCTGGATATAGACTCATGAAGCAAGAGCTGATCCACAAAACCATATTTCTGCTCTTGGGCCCAGGAGTCTCTAAGATTGAACCAGTCTCTATTAGCCCATATGTGTTTGTCAAGAGAAGAGGAATAAAAATTCTGTACATACATTTTCATGCCAAAGTACAGCTGGCACCTAAATATGACTAGAAGGGTAAGGAAATAGCAGCAGCCCTGCTAGGCAGCAGTCTGGCCTAGAGAAATGCTGGCTGAGTCCCAAGGATCCTTTGGCTTCCAGAGGTCAAAATAAACCAGGGCTGTAACTAGAAATCAAAGAATTACTATTGGACTCTGGGCCTTTGTACTCTAGGTAATCAGAAAACAAATTGAAGGCCTGAAAGTCATATTGTCATTTAAGGCAGTCTCTGGAAAGCAGGCCTAAGGTATCTTGGCAGACAGGTTTAAAATCCAAAGGGTTAGGAAGTTAATGGCAATATCTCCAATGGAACAGAAACGCAAAGGTGAAATCTCCCCCTATTTTTATACTACTTGAGTGTGGGTTGCCCTGGACACAGATCCGTGTGAAGGAGATAGGTATAGTCAGAGGGTGAGTCACAAATAGTCCTGAGTACCTTGATCCTGCCTGGAGTGGGACATGAGGAGCGAAGATTACTGGGATATTTTTATATTATATATTATATATTTAGGTTTGACAGTTAAAAAGCATCTTGTATATCATCCAGCTTAACGCTCTTATTTTGTAGAAGAAGAAATTTAGCTAAGAGAGAGTAAATAACTTGGCCAAAGGTCATAGGGATAATATACATCAGAATCACACCAGACACATTCTGCAGCACACGTGCAATGGGAACTAATGGCCTAAAGTTGACAAACTTTTGAAAATTATACATGCTACACATTTGTGGGTAATACAGCATTTAGGCAGATAGCCACTCCTGTGCTCTCAATGTCTCAATTCATTTGATTCCAGCATGAATTTTGTGAGCTATTTGTCTCCAAGGAATATTTCCAAAACACAATAAGACCCATTGCTATGCACAATGTCCTTCCCAAAAAATAAATAAATATGCTCTTAAACACAGAAACAGATGGAGATTTTAAAAAATAACCGATGCATGATGGAAATGAAAAGAGTCTATCCAAGCTGTAACTCAAGTGTGTATAAATCCCTAATAGACACATTTATCATGAAAGGACACTGTCAAAATGTTTCTTATGCAGTTTTAGAATATTTGTTTAAGTTGGGGGCATTTTCTATTTTCACTTTTAAAAAATATTAAGCTCCTAGTTTATATCAGCTCTCAAGAGTTTGAAAGAGTAAGTCATTTCCCGAGGGCAAAATCTTCATCTGTTGTTGCCTCACAAACACTACATTATTGTAGGCCTGCTCCAGAGCACCTAGCCCTTGGCAGTATTCATTTCAGGTGAAAAGAACATTAAAAGCTTTTTTTTAAAGGCTCACCAAAAGGATGCAACAAAATGTGGTGTTGAATGTAGTTACTTGCACTAGGAAAAACACATCAAGCAGAGTTATTTTTGGGTCCTACTTTTATATAGGCTCATTAACATCTCAGTGATCAAATGATATAAAAAAAGTCTGAAATGAAATAGACATTCACCAGGAAATTCTATTCAAGATAAGATGTATTTGATGGCCAGATGGATATCTTAAAAGGACACATAGCTTTCCCTAGTTTCACATAACTTGAAAATGGGATATCTTTGTCTCTGATTTTTGCTTTGTTTGGATTCATATCATGAGATTTAAAAATTAAGGAATCTGACTGATGGACTCAGAATATTTTAGTGGATGCCTGAATAGCAGAGAGGAGGGCGGAGTCAGGAAAATCTGGTTCAATTACTATGGATTTTATCTTTGTAATGTCACTTGTATGTATACTCCCTTCTCCCCTCTGACATCACCACTTCTCTGGGGCAGGCCCTGGTCATACAATAGACTACTCCTTGCTATCTGTACCTCAAATCTCTTCTCACTCCACTTTATCCTCCACTCAGCTATCAAAGTGATTATCCTAGAGTACAAAGTACAAGTCTGATCTTATCACTTCCTAACCCTCTCCCCCCAATCAATAAACTCCAGTGGGCTCAATATCACCTCCAGGATCAAATATAAAGTCCTCTAGTATTCAAAACCCTTTGAGGTCTAGTTCCTTCCTATCATTTTCTTAGATCTTATGTAGCCTCCTTCTACCCACTTCCACTGTCTAATCTTGCAACCAAGTGATACTGACCTCCATGCTGCTCCCCACACAAGACATTTTAAATCTAGACTCTGGACATTTTCACTGGTTGTTCTCCATATCTGGAATACTGAAATCTCACATCTGGACCAAACAAAACTCTCATATAGCAAATATTCTATGAACAGGAGCTTCGTAACCACAAAACACTTAACATAGGCAAAAGAGAATATGAATAAAACACTGATAAGAAAGTGCATGAAGACTTACATGAAGTAAAGGGACAAACAGGGACAATCTTAAGTTTTGGTTGGCATTAAGAAGTCATACTATTAGAAGGAGAGAATAAAGTCAGTGGGTGAGCTGAAATCTCTACATTTGAGTCATTAGTCTTCAGAGAATGACATGTATCAGAGTACCCAGTGTAAAATCCAAGGATATTTTGGCTGTGCAGAGAGTTGCAACCTGGTCCAGAGATTAGATAGTTGTCTTAAAGCCTCTCTACTATTAGGAAAACAGGTGCACGAATGCTTCATGCTTTGGTTCTGAAGGGCACCTTCTTTAAAGATGAAATTTCATGCTCAGTCAAATATTGGGAACATATGATTTAAACATATGCCAGTCTTCTTCTACATTTATGCCATGCTCTCCCTTGCCCACACCTTCAACCCAATACATATCACTTTTCTTCCTTTCCTTTTTAAAGTAACTTCTGGGTGGAGAAAATTGATTTTAAAAAACATATTGTGCCCACTTATCTACTCCACAGAAAGCTTTTGAGAGAGATTAGGAAACCAAAAAGTCAGTGATATTTCTGGTGTGCTATTTTTAATGAAAGATGTTTTGAATTGGAGTTTTCAAAATGTTTTACTCCAATTGTACCTACCTCAGTAGACTAGCATGAGAATCAAATGAAATAATATCTGTAAAGTGCTTAGCAAAGTACCTGACACAGAGTGGGCAATTAATAGATCTGTCAACAAACAGCTATTAAGTGTGTATTATGTGCCAGGAACTGTGCTAAATGCTGGGGACACAAGAAGAAGCAAAAGATAGTCCTTCCTCTTGAGACCTCACAATTTAATGAATGAAGCAATAAATAAAGAAATATGTACAAACAAGCTATGTAAAGGATAAATAGGAAATAATTAAGAGAGGGAAAGCTCTAGAATTAAAAGGCATATTCCTTTCCTCTTCTGTAGATACATTCTAAGAAAAAATGACCTTGTTCCCCAACTCCTGCACACATGCACGCACGCACACACACACACACACACACACACACACACACTTCTTTCTATCCCTCACTACAGAATTTTAAGCACCTACTTTGGCTTCTACTTACTCAGCCTTGATTTAACCAAATTTAAAGAACACAAGAAAAATGTGAAAATGAAAATCTGACAAATGAAAAGGCAGAATGTGAAGTTGCTTCCTGTTAGAATCATTATACATTGAAAAAATATTTCACTTCTACAATATGAAAAGATAAAAGATTTTTAGAAGAGCAGAGAAAAGGCAATTGGACAACCTAGACAAAGTTTGAGAATTATCATTTTGTCAGAAAGAAACAATTCAAATATTATGGAGGCACAGTCAAGATCACACATGATTTAGCAGTTTCCTTTTTAAAGGAGAAGAGGGTTTGGAATGATATTACAGAAGGCAAAAGAGTTGGAATTATAACCAGGAATAACCTACTCAGCAAACTGAATATAATGATTCTGGGGTAAAATGGATATTTATTGATGTAGAGGATTTACCACCAATCCTGATATAAAGATCAGAGATGAATAAAAAAAAATTGACATTCAAACACAAAACTCAAGAGAAGCATAAAGAGGTAAACATGAAAGAATAATCATAAGGGAATCAATAAAGTTAAACTGCTTACATTACTATATGAAAAGATGATATATGTAATTCCTAACAACTTTATCATTATTATGGCATTATTATGGGACCTAGAAAGAGTCTACACAGGCAGAGAGAAGGTGTAAGTCATTGATATTTAGATGATTCCCCAAAAGAAAGTTGAAGGGTGAGAAAAAGGGAGGCAATGGGAGAAGGGAAAAGAGAAAGGTAGAATGGGGAAACTTTTCTCACTAATAAAAGAGGCATGCAAGTAAAGAAGAGCTTTTATAATGGAGGGAAAACGGGATGTGGTAGAAGACAATGCTTGAACATAACTCAATATCATAATTGGTTCAAAGACAGAAACATACACATAGATGCATATATACATATATACATATATATGTATACATATTTATGTGGCACATATAGAGAGTCTAGAATTGAGTCAAATTTATAAAGATCAGAACCATTCCCAAATTGATAAATGTCAAAGTCTATGAAAGGCAATTAAAAAAAGAGTTCAAAGGTATCTATAAACATGAAAAAATGTGCTAAATTACTGTTGATTAAAGAAAAGCAAACTAAAACAACTCAGAGGTAACAACTCACACCTATCAGAAATGACAAATGCAAGGGAAGATGAGGGTAAACAGATATGCTAATAAACTGTTGGTGGAATTGGGAACTAGTCCATCCATTCTGGAGAACAATTTGGAACTATGCCCCAATGGCTACAGAACTGTGTATATCTCTTGAGATAAACTCTGTGTGCAAAGTGAAGTATAACTTTCATACTTTTTTTTGGTAACATGGCTAATATGGAAATAGGTTTTGCATGATTTCACACGTATAGCTGATACCATTTTTCTTGTTTTTCAGGGAGTGGGGGAACTGTGGGAAGGAGGGAGAGAATTTGGAGCTCAGAATTTAAAAAAAAGGAATGCTAAAAAGAAATATTTTTAAAAAACTATGGTGATGACAATGTTACACTGACTGCCTACCTTATCTACTTCTAATCTTAGCACTGTCTTATACTAAATATCACTCCTTATCTGTAATGATATACAACTAAGTCTCCTCATTTTCGCTTCTTTCAGATGTTAGAATACAGATTTAAAATAATTTACAGAAATACTGCTAATATGAATATCTAATGATTATCAACTTTTGATTGTTATGGTTTCTTCACCTGTAAAATGAGTTAGACTCAAAGTCAACTAAGAAAGATCTTTCCGTTCTTAATCTCTGATTCTATTATCCACTAAAGTACAAAGGAAAGAATGGCAAGAAATTTAAAACTTCAACACAAACTAATTAGCTGTGAAAAAGCCAAATTAATCCTAAAATGCCAAAAACATTCAGAAAGGAGTAGTTATTGATTCCTCTAAAATTCAACATAGGCTTCTTAAAAATGGAAAAACAGTGGAAGGACCAGGAAAAATAAATGCCAATTACTGATGTCAAGAAAAAACTGCCATTATCAAGATAATATAAATATGATAGAGCACTGAAAATACAATTTTACAGATGACTCCATTTTTTCACTAAATATACAATAAAACCATTGAGAGTAGAAGGCCAAGCGAATCTCTAAGATCTGAGTGGGCATATAAAAAAAATAAATTTATCCAATGGGTGGAGATAAACATACTTTAAGAAATTAGGGATTACTTTAAAGCTTATTGAAAATCTATATGATCTAATCAAAGCTGGAATTGAAAAAAAATGAATCTATCTGTCCAAGGCATAATAAATATTCAATAGGTTAAAACTGTAGTTTCAAGACAAATTCAATTATAGATCAAAACCTTGTGGATTTAACTTTAAATTATGTTAAAAGAGGTAACCACATTAAAAATAGGGCATACTGCATATTTTCTAGAGCTAGAAAAAAATAACATTAAAATTCATCTGGAAGAACAGAATATCAAGAAAATTAATGAAAGGAAATGCTTGGGAAGGTAGCTTACCCTACCAGATCTCAAATTGTATTATAAAGCAGCAATTATCAAAACCACTTGGTACTGGCTAAGAAACAGAGGGGTAGACCAGTAGAATAGGTTAGGTACACAAGACCTAGTAGTCAATGATTATAGCAGTCTACTGTTTGATAAATCCAAGGACCCCACCTTCTGGGACAGAACTCACTGTTTAACAAAAACTGTTGTGAGAACTGGATAATAGTGTGGTGGAAACTGGGCATAGACCAATGCCTGACACCGTACACAAGAAAAAAGTCCAAATGGGTACATGATTTAGATAAAAAGGCTGATACTATAACCAAATTAGGGAAGGAAGGAATAGTTTATTTGTCATATTTATGGAGAATGAAGAAACTGATGACCAAATAAGAGATAGAGAACATTATGAAATGCAAAATGAATAATTTTGATTACACTGAAAAATTGTAGCACAAACAAAGCCAATGCAACCAAGATTAGGAGGGAAGCAGAAAGCCGGGAAACAATTTTTACAACTAGTGTCTGTGATAAAAGTCTCATTTCTAAAATACATAGAGAACTGAGTCAAATTTACAAGAATACAAGTCATTCCCCAACTGATAAATGGTCAAAGGATAAGAAAAGGCAGTTTTCAGAGGAAGAAATTAAAATTATATATAGTCATATAAAAAAATGTTCTAAATCATTATTGATTAGAGAGTTGCAAATCAAAACAATTCTGAGTTACCACATCATTCCTATCAGATTGGCTAACATGACAAAAATTTATTATAAATAAATATTTATGAAAATGATAAATTTTCTTCTTCTTATGAAGAAGATGTGGAAGAGTTGGAATATTAATTCATTGTTGGTGGAGCTGTGAGCTGATTCAAACCATTCTGGAGAGCAATTTAGAACTATGTTCCATGGGCTATAAAAATGTGCATACCCTTTGACCCAGCAATATTGCTTCTAGGGTTGTATATCCCAAAGAAATCATAAAAATGGGAAAGGGATACACATGTACAAAAATATAGCAGCTCTTTTTGTGGTGGCCAAGAACTGGAAATCGAGGGAATGCCCATCAATTGGGGAATGACTGAACAAGTTGTGATACATGAATGTAATGGAATATTATTGTGCTATAAGAAATGAAGAATAGGCGGACTTCAGAAAAACTTGAAAAGACTTATATAACTGATGCTGAGTGAAATGAGCAGAACCAGGAGAACATTATACACAGTAACAGTCACAGCGAGCTAGAATTGTTTCTGACAGACTTAGCCCTTCACAGAAATACAAGGACCTAAAACATTCCCAAAGGACTTGAGGCAAAATGCCATCCACATTCAGAGAAAGTATTATGAGATTAGAATGCAGAACGAAGCGGACTATTTTCTCTTCTGTCACGTTTTGTTTTGGTTTTTTTTTTCTCATGGTTTCTTCTATTTGTTTTAATTCTTCTCCGAAACATGACTAATGTGAAAATGTGTTTGATAAACATGCATAGAATCCATCTAAAATTGCATGCCTTCTTGGGAAAGGAGTGAAGCAGGGGGGAATTTAAAACTTGTGGAAGTGTTTGTTGAAAACGGAAAACAAATAAATTAATAATAATTAAAAAGAATGTTATTGCATTCCCTTGACAATTTCTAGTGGGTACAAAATAGTTTTGCATTATTTGAATTTCCTTTTCTCTATATTCCAAAATCTGTCCTTTGGAAACACTTGGCTGTTTGTTTTTACATTCCCATATCACTTATTTTCTGACTCCTCCCATTTTGATGTTGCATATTCCCCTGGGGCTTGAACACAACACCACCACCACAGTCTCTTCCGAATGGAGGAATTCACTTTTCACTCTTTTCAAGCCATGTGCCAAGTAGTTTAGAGCTGAAAAGGACTAAGCTCTTTTGGATTTCAGGTCTTCTTTTCTTTTAAACATGGTGCAGCCCTCCCTCCAAAAAAAAAAAATACAACCAAGATTAGAAGGAAAACAGAAAACTGGAAAATGATTTTTACATCCAGTCTCTGATAAAGACCTCACTTCTCAAATCTATAGAGAACTGAATCAGTTTTATAAGAATACAAGTCATTCCCCAATTGATATATGATCAAAGGATAAGAACATGTAGTTTTCTGATGAAGAAATTCAAACTATCTATAATCATATGAAAAAGTACACTAAATCACTATTGATTGGAGAAAGGTAAATTAAAACAACTCTAAGGTACTACCTCATATCTATCAGATTGGCTAATATGACAGAAAAGGAAAATGATAAATGTTGAAGAAAATGTGGGAAAACTGGGACACTAATGTTGTTTGTGGAGTTGTGAATTGATCCATCCATTCTGGAGAGCAATTTGGAACTATGCCCAAAGGTATAAAACTGCATATCCTTTCATCCAGCAATACCATTATTAGGCCTATACTCCAAAGAAATTGTAAAAGGACCCAGATGGACAGAAATATTTATAGCAGCTCTTTTTGTGGTGGCCAAGAATTGCAAATTGAAGGAATGCCCATCAATCAGAGAAAGGCTAAATAAGTTGTGGCCTATGCATGTAATGGAATACTATTGTGCTACAAGAAATCATGAATAGTTAGATTTCAGAAAAACCTGGAAAGACGTACATGAACTGATGCTGAGTGAAGTGAGCAGAACCAGAGGAACATTGTATACAATAACAGCAACATTGTATAATGATCAACTATGACTGACTTAGCTCTTCTTAGCAATACAATGATCCATGACAGTTCCAGAAGAATGATGATGGAAAATGCTATCCATATCCAGAGAAAGAACTATGGAGTCTGAATGCAAATTGAAGCATACAATTTTCACATTTTTGTTTTTTTTTTCTTTTTCATGGTTTCTCCTTTTTATTTAGATTCTTCTTTCACATGACTAACTTGGAAATATGTTTAACATGACTATTTATGTATAACGTATATCAGATTGCTTGCTTTTGGGGGAAGGGGGAGGGAAGGAGAAAAAAGTAGAACTCAAAATCTTACCAAAATGAATGTTGAAAACTATCTTTACATGTAATTGGAGAAAATAAAGTACTAGAAATAAAATTTGAAAAATTAAAAATAAACATGGTGCAGCTTCCAATACCAGCTCTTGGACCCTAGTTCCATCCTTATCTTTCTTTTTTTTTCTTTCTCTGGCTGGGCCAAATCAATGTCTGCCACTTTTTCTAGGGTTTGGGAAGTTCAGGCAGGTTGTTTTGGGAGATTCTATGCTGCTTTGGCATTCTACAATCTAGAGGCTGCCAAATGAAAAAGGAAACTTGACCACCCTGTACCCTACTAACAACTCCTTCCTCCTCATATCAGGGGACAGAGTCAATAACTGTTATTTGTTACAATCTTGTAGAGGATAGATAGGACAGTGTGATCTGGTAGTATTTTGCTGTTGTTTTCATTTTCCCCTTAGGAAGGAAATTCTTGAGAGAGCTCCAAATTCTAAACCAGTGTGTTACTTTGGACATCATACAGGAAAATATAAGCTGGTCTGTAAATTCTGATGAAGAAGGGTCAGTCCTTCAGGACTGAATTTGTGTAGTTCTCTCTATGAATTTAGCTAGTATTACTCTACCTCTTCTCTATAATTCATCTTTTGAGGGTTTTGTGAAGTAATGGAAAAAAGTTTAGCCCACCATAACCAGTCACATAACCAATATTTCTAGGTTGTGTGTTTAGAAATCAGATATATAGCAGGGAGCCAAGGGGATTTCTATCATTAAATAAAAGTAAGTTCTTTCAGTGACCTTCTGATTAGTCATTAGGAAGGAGAAATGAAAAAATACACTTAAATCTGAAGGCACTAGCCAGACAGTACTATTCAAAAGAAGTTATTCATAGGCCAGGGACCTTCTTTTGGAGAGAAAATGCCTACCTCAAAGCTTTCATAACAAAGAGTACCCTCCTTAAGAGCACTATCAAGTAGCCTCACCAAGAGATTGGTGAAAAATAACACCCAGCTTAGAGACCATGTGCCATGTAAGAATAATGGGTAGCAAGCTCTGGAAGACTAGAAGAGAGAATTACGAGAAGACATTAGTGGACCTAGAGCATTGAGCTATTAGTTGTCCCTCAATGTATATTCCTTGGAAGATACACACACATACACACACATACAAACATACACATATACATTCACACGTACACACATATGTATTTGTGTGTATATAGATATATAAATGAGATGGCTCAAGAGGAGAAAGTGAGGCTGGTGTCTTTGCACAGCTCTCCCTCACTCAGAACAAAGTCAAATGCAAGTCATGTCATCATTTTTCTGATGTCATGGTCTTCAAAAATGAAGGATGAACATAACAATAAGATACATAAATAAAATGTATGCATATGTCTTGACTGGACACATGTTCTTTAAATGTCTGTCTTGCCACACATGTTCCATATGTATATCTATTTAACCCACTGATGTGCTTATTTGTTCAGGTCTACAACCCATATTTATGGGGGAAATACTTTATTATCACTTTTTTTAAACTACACAATTTTGTTAAATGGAAAAATCACATTGATGGGGGCTCATGAACCATAATTATGATTAGAGGATAGACCTACAGAGCATCTTGAATCTGAGGCACCCTTGTCTGGAGGATGCACTGTGTTTCTGCAGATGTTATATAAAACAGCTTTAAAAGAGAGGTGAGGGTGAGAAGACATAAAACCCAATAATCTGATGGGAAATAAAAAATGAGAAAGATACCAATATGTTATGTAGATAATTCACTCACCAAAATTGAAATATATAGAAGATAGAAGCAAGTATACCTTATGGAGTAACATAGGCCCATAAGAATGTAAGCAGTAGAAATGAGAAAGAGCCCAAGGTGGTTATGACAACTAAGGCAGGAAGACAATACATTCTTAGCCCTTTGGGGAATAAGAGAAAGATAAAAGAAATAACAAGAACTTTGTGCAGAGTGAATATGATCATTATAGACTAGAGAGAAAAGGCAAAAATAACCAGTTTTCATTTTGTTTCTCTCTTCTGTAGCAAGAAGGGTCTAAGAAACATGGAACGTAAGTGGTTAAATGGAAACTGAAATCCCAGATTTCAGAGAACATGGTAAGCTAACAGTTAACTACTCTTAATGAAGTCAAGTCAATGTGCCTAGATAAACTGCGTCCCAGGGTTCTAGAAAACTGGGGTGGGACTTGGAATATCATAGGGGAGATGGTGGCTAAGGTGAAAAGTTTGCAAAGGATGTAGAAATGCATAGGAAGCAATGATGAAGACAAATTATAATGACAATAGAATATAATCTAGGAGGAGATAAGTTTGCCCTTACCGCAATTTTCCTTGGGGTTACTCAAAAGTAGCAGCAGAAGACCTGAGAGTGGAAGAGGAAGACATTTCTTAAAGGGCATCACTTAGTTTCATTTCAAGTACAATGAAGCCTCATCATTAACACAGTTTCATCAATAAAATGGGTGGTATAGACCCTTGAATATAGCCTTGAAACAGATATTCCACATTTCATTATTAAGGCCTTTACAGTCTTTAAAAAATCTGATATAAACATGAAATTAGTGACTTCTGATAGAGGAGTAAATGAGATGAGAACAGTGTATATAGGAGTTTTAAAGTTATAACCTTACAGAGAATATGAGTCACTAATCCTTTTAATAGGATTTTTAAATTTTAAATCTGTGTTTTTGGCTGCTTATCTATCATAGCCTCCATTTGTTTTGTGTCTTTCCTATTATATTTAAAGTTATGAAAAGAATTATGGAGTTAAGTTTGTATGAAGGGACACAGGATGGGAAAAGGGATCACTATTTCTTCCTCCAAAGAAGCAGGGAAGAGAGCGACTGTAATAAGTAACTTACAATTTCATTTTCTTCCTAGTTTTAAAAGTTCCAGGAAGACTCAGTGGCTTTTCATTATTTTCCTTTAAGATTATTTTAGAAATACACAGTTTCATCTCTACCTTGGGTGAATGTTTTTTTTTCTTCAAACAATGGGTTTAGTATGGGTTAGAAAAAGTGCAATGTTAAAATATTTGTAATCTTAAGGAGTATACTAATATTAAGTGATAACCAGGCAAATTACATGAAATCAGACCTTCATTTCAGATTATTCCTACTCAGAAATGCAAATCATAAGTCAAGCTCTTCATGTAATATTTTTACAGTGAAGTGACTTGAGATCAAGGATATATATCATTATATTGAATATATTTGCCCATTTCCTAGCTCTGGCTATGGCTTTTCATTCTTTCTTTATTCTTCGTGTTCTAGTCCCTTCTCAGACATCACATGTGTCTGCTATCTTGGCGCATGAGTCTTTTAATACAGAGAATTGATCATCTGAAAACTAATATAAATAGGCAAGCCCCAGGCAAATTAACCCTCATTTTGCTTATGTGATCCTATTTCCTAAAAAGTTCTAACATCTTCAGATAACTTCAGCTTACATTTCTGATAGTCTTATAAAATAGCACTAAAAAGAGAATATCCAAAGCTAATATTTAATTTTTACTTTAAAAGTAACAGACAGAATATATCATAGTGTTGTGGATGAAATCTCAGAAAAGGTCATTGTAACATGTATCTAGCACAAAAGAACAGAACAAGAACGGTCTCCGAGGACCCAAACATTCTGTATAACCTCACTCCTCAGGAAAATATCTCTTCATCTAATTCTAATGAGCAATTTTCAAAGCACAGAGCCCGAGTCACGTTCCATAAATCTGCACCGGGCTAAGTGCTCAAGCTAGCCCACAATAAGAAAAAAGAGAGCCAAAGGAGATATGGACAGATTCAATTAAAGAAAGAACTGAAACCAAAAGCGGCACATGACTATAAAACAGTACTCAATAAGATGCTGAAGAATGTGCGAAGTCTACAAAATGCAGGAGCTTGGAGTGAAAACTGGACTGTTCATTGATTTTGTGAAACTATTCAATTTCTCTCAGATAAGGTAGCAGGGGGAAGAGTGAACTACAAATATATACTCTAATCTAAGCCAGTTTCCCTTTTATACAAAGGATATTGGTTCATCTTACTTTATTTGCTATATATAATGCAGTGGCCACAACACAATAATAATAATTGGAATGTATATAAAGCTTGCAAAGGGCTACATACTTCTTTTAAATTTTAGATATGATCTCCCATAAGCCTCTGAAACATCCTGTAAAATATACTCCATATATATCTTATAAGCAAAGAGGATTATATATATGAAATTGGGAACTCTATAAGGTACAGCTTATTTTTCACTTAAATAATAAATCAAACTTTTAACTATGAAAAATGTGTTATCGATATTTTTAGAACTAAACAACCTGAGGCTCACAAAAATCAGGTGACAGGTCCAGTATCACCAGCTATTAGGTGTGAGGCAAGATTTAATTCCACTTCTTTTTAACTTTAAATTCAAGACTGCCCTGTCTCACTGCTTCTTAGCATTGCCTACTTGAAAATTTACACATCACACAATTTCCTCACAAGTTATATCCCAGTGATCCATTTCATTTCTTCTTTTCAGATAATTAAAATCTATGCTGTTTTGGTTCTAGGCTTAGTGTATCTAACGTAAATGGCAACTAGCTATTCAGCACAATAGATTTAATGTAACACAATTTCACTTCAAAAGATTGTATTTCTATAACACTTCTACTTTTCCTACTCCTTTCCCATCCAGATCCCCCCATCTGTGATCTAAAAAAAGAATTTTAAACATATAATTATTTTTTGATTATACTTCTATACCCTAGTCAATATCTTTGTACTTCTACATGCTATAGTGATGATACATTCATGTTTCATGACAATTCTCAGTATTAAGAAGATATACGTTTTATCCCATACATAACTACTAATTACCTCTCGGTAAAGCCCTAAACCTTTGGGGGCTCAGTTTCCTCACCTATAAAATGAAGAAATCAGATCAAGTGACAACAAGGTAATTTCCATCTCTAAAACTGCATGGAAACTTGCTGAAAATTGACAACAGATAAGGGGGAATAGAATCAAGGCTAGCTAATTTATTTTTCATTATTATAATTATAAAAAAATAGTTAACACTTATATAGCACTTACTATATATACTTTATAAGTTTTTATTTCCTTTGATCTTCCAAACAATCATGGGAGGTGGGTGCTATTACTATCCTCATTTTAGAAATGAAGAAACTGAAGCAAACAGATTAATGACTTACCAAGGGTTACAGAGTTGGTAGGTGTCTGAGGTCATATTTGAACTCAGGTCTTCCTGATAATGCAGAATAGAGGACCTAATCATGGGCCTGATCTCAGGAATGATTGCCATGGGAGCTTTGACCTGCTTCATGTTTTACCTGGGCACCAGTTGACTCCTCCTTAGGTAACCTAGTAGATTTCCTGCCCTCAGAGACTTTACTATATTAATACCAAACCGTATTTTGTTTTCGAACATTTTCAGTTGTGACCAACACTTTTTGACCTGATTTGAGGTTTTCCTGGCAAAGATACTCAGTATGGATACCCAAATGGCATAGTCTATTGCAGCTTATAACTCCTAAATTCAAAAGATTATTTGTCAGCCTCAATTTCCCTAGCAGCTGAGATTCCAAGTGCAAAACATACCATATCTAGGTCACTTTCATCAAAAATATTTTCCAGACCATAAAATTATGGAAATACAGTAATGGAATCCCTTTCACAAGTAGTCTATAGGAAGGCTTAATGAAAGTCATTAATGTGGAAAGGGTTGCTTTTTAGATTTTATATGGGCCTCTGAGTTCGCTTACAATTCTGCCATTCTGTAGATCCAAAACAGAAACAAGAGGAAAAGATAATCAAAATGACTTAAAATGACAAGAAACAAATGACCTTTTTCCCAAGGTTCTGAAACAACTGGAAGATAAGACTTATGAGTCAAAGTTAGTGATCTCCAGATCTCTGAAAATGAAAAAAGATGACACTGGCCTAGAGATAGAAAAATGCCTTACCTATAACAGAAAATGTTTAGGTCTTTACATTACAGGTCCATGAATTTAACTATAATTCTTGAAATTTCAAGATAGCTGATAAGAAGTTACAACCAAAAGAAATAGTGATATTTAGGAGGCAACATGGCCCCATCAGAACCAGTTCAAGTTTGAATGACTTTGCATATTTTGTAATAAGATGTTAATTTGGAAAATAAGGGGAATGTTTTAGTAAATAGTATAATTGCAGATCAGGTAGTCTGGTCTCTCCTCATTTTAATGGTGAGAAAACTCATTTCCAGAGAAGTTAATTGGCCAAGGTCACAGGCATTTAACAGCTGAGGTGAGATTTTAATCTAAGTTTTTTTTTCCTTTATGCTAGATTTGAGCAAAGTATTTAACATCTTTGTGAACAACAGAGAAATATCAGTTTGGAATCTATTCAGAGCATATCTGATATTTTGTTGCTGAAGAAGACCATGCCATCAAAATAATGACATGACTTGCATTTGACTTTGTCTTGAGTGAGGGAGGACTGTGCAGGTCACCAGCCTCACTTCTCCTCCAGAGCCATTTGAATCCAGTGACCAGATATTCATCAGGATGACTGGAGATGACCCAGGATGAGGTAATTGGGGTGATTGCCTAAGGTCACACAGTTAGTGAGTGTTAAGTATCTGAGGTGAGATTAATGCCAACTTGAAGGGAGGTAGTTAGTGGAGAGCTGACGAATCAATTTCAATAAGTTCAATATAATTTATTAGGCATTTGCTACATGTAAGGCAATGTGGCAAGCACAAAGGAAAAAAAGAAAACTGCCTTCAATGAACTTACTTTCTACAGGAAGGATGTAACATACCCAGTTACACACACACACACACACACACACACACACACACACACACACACCCCGGATGCAAAACAGACACAAGTGAATTAGGGTAGGGGACCAATAACTGAAGTATGTCAAGATAAACCTAATGTAAAAGGTAACCTAAATGACTTAAACTGAGTTATTCTTGATTTCAAGATAAGTATGCTACTCACTAAATCACACACTTGTGAGAAACAAATAAGGTAATATATTTAAACCTCTTTGGAAATTATTAAATGTTTTAAAGCTATGAGATATTTATTGTTGTTATGTATATTATACTTTAGAATCAAGTATTTTTAAAATATGAATTTATTTTTATACACATCTCCCTATGGCTATTATTACTGACAAAAATTATTATTCTAAAGGCCTCATAAAATATTCATAGTCCAAAAAACAAAGTCCCTAATTTGTAATGTCCAAAAATGTACATTTCATTTTGTATTTTCAGTTCACCATCTCTGAGAAGGGATTGGTGGTCTGCTTCCTTATCACTGAATTATTTAGAGTTCTAAAGTCTTTCAGAATCGACCTTCTCTGTAATGGTATTGTCATTGTACAAATCTTTCTCCCAGTTCTTTTCACTTCATTGTGCTTTTCTTCATAGAGGTCTTCCCAGCTTCCTCTGAAACTTTCCATCTTGTCACATCTTATAAAATAATGCATTACATTCATATACCACAATTTGTTTGTGGTATATATCATTTTGAAAGAGAAGGGGAGCCATTCCTTTGTTTCTAGTTTTGTTTTTAATACTATGAAAAGAGCTGCTAAAATATTTTCGTTTTTTTCCCCTTTTTTGTTTGATCTCTTTGGAATATAGGTCTAACAGTGTTATAACTGGGTCAAAGGTATATGCATATGCAAGTAATTGGGTACAGTTCCAAATTACTTTCCAGAATAGTTTGACCAATCCATAGATATATCCCTAGATTACACTAGTATTCCTGCAGTGTCACAGTTTGTCCAATAATTGCCCCTTTCTTATTTTGTTATCTTTGCCAGATGCATGGAGGACCCTCAAAGAAGCTTTAATTTTAATTTCTCTAATTTTAGTGATTTTAGAGCATTTTTCCATGTGTGTTCACAGCTTGGATTTCCTCCTTTTGAAAACAGCTTGTTCTTATCTGTTTACCAGTTATTTACTGTGGGAAGGCTCTTAGTCTTATATATTTGAATCAATTCTGTATACAGTCAGTATGAGTCCTTTATCAGTGAATCTTGCTACAAAGATTTTTTTTCTGAGTTACCTGTTTTCTTTCTAATGCTAACTACATTAATTTGCATATTCTAAAAATTTTACATAATCATATTATCTATTTATGTTGTATGATCCTCCCTTTCAGTTGTCTAGTCATGAACACTTTCCTTATCCATAGATCCAAGTGGTAATTTCTTCCTTGATTTTCTTGTGTGTTTAGGATATGACCTGTTATATAAATGTTACATTTCTATTTGGGGTTTATTTTGCTGAATGCTATTTTTGGGTGACTAGTCAGAGAAAGATCAAGCACTTTTGACCAATAAACTACTCCATATATTACACTGTTAAACCTCACATATGTGCAGAAGCATGTGTTCCTCCTTCATTGCCGAAGAAGATCATGCCATCAGAGAAATGATGACATGACTTGCACTTGACTTGTTTGAATGAGGGAGGGCTACGCAGGTCACCAGCTTCACTTCTCCTCCACATCCATCTGAATCCAGTGACCAGATACTCATCAGGATGACTGGAGATGACCCAGGATGAGGCAATTGGGGTTAAGTGACTTGCCCAAGGTCATACAGCTAGTGAGTGTCAAGTGTCTGAAGTGAGATTTGAACTCAGGTCCTCTTGACTCCATGTGCAGAAGTAAATGGAGAGTGCATGCCATCATTACCTAGTTCACACATGAGGTACTGATGGAGATGGAAGATAGTTGAAGTGCCCCAACTATATTTTTGGGTTAGATTTTAAGGGGGAAAATGACTTGTTGAAGCCTATCTGGAAAAAGGTAATTACTATAGTGAGTATGCACAAAACTGTAAGACTCAAGGATCAAGTTGAAAGAATTGGGAGAGAGAAGATCTTATGATTGGGCATTAGCTATTTTTATATATTTGCATGGTAGTCGTATGGAGGGAAGTTTAAACCTCTTCACAATCTTGATGCAACCTACCTTTCTAGCCTTACAACATTATATACTCTGTAGTCCTATTACTAACATAGTACATTTCATCTGCAATGCTTTTTGTACTGGCTACCCATCCCCTTTCTAATCCCCAAATGTATCCCTTCTCTGTCTCTTGGAACCCTTAACTGAGGTTCAATCACCAAACCCTCCTGGTTCCATCAGCTACCTTACTCTGCTACCCAAAATAAGATCGTAATTGTAAGGTATATTGTCATTTTAAGGCCCTTTTCATAAGGAAAAGTGTGTTATTTTTAAAAGAGTAGAAAAAGTGGTTTTTTAAAAAGAAAAAGATTTATATTGAATGTCAAATGATGTGGGATGTTACCACTAGTAAAGGTCAATATTTTCATACCTAATATGTATAAAGAAATTTGTTTTAATATAAATCAATAAAAGATATGTATAAAGGAAAAACTACCTTTCTGATGGAATTGTGGACATTTTTAGAAAGAAAATTATCTCTGTGGTGCAGATTAGATAACTCAGAAAACAACTTTTGTCAGTAAGGTGTAGTGATGTCTTGTTTGGGGAAAATTTAATGCTATAAAAATCCAGAGAAAAGCTATTTTTTAAAATTAGGGAAAAAAAACATTACTATGAATAAACACAGTTTCAAAGGTGCCAAAAAGATATACTACCTTGTTGGAGACTTCAGAGTTAAGTAAAATGAGTATCTTCTCTATTTTGAATTGTGTGTGTTCATCCTTCGTTGCTGAAGAAGACCATGCCATCAGATAAATGATGAAGTGACTTGCACTTGACTTTGTTTTGAATGAGGAAGAGCTGTGCAGGTCACCAGCCTCACTTCTCCTCCAGAGCCATCTGAATCCAGTGACCAGATATTCATCAGGATGACTGGAAATGACCCAGGATGAGGCAATTGGGGTTAAGTGACTTGGCTAAGGTCACACAGGTAGTGAGTGTCAAGTGTCTGAGGTGAAATTCGACCTCAAGTCCTCCTGATTCCTGCACTGGTGCTCTATCCACTGCACCACCTAGCTGTCCCTCTATTTTGAATATATGTTTTATGACTGAAGAGGGTAAAGCCATGAAAATCAGAAATCAGATAAACATTTGGAGGAAGAAGTATGATTTACAAAGCATTATTCATTTGATAGGGGACATTTGTGGAGTTGTGGCTTTTTTAAAAGAAAGGTGTGTCACAGAGAGTTGGAAAGCTGTCACTGAGGTAAGGGAGTATAAAAACATCAAGAAGAAAAACAGCAAGTAGCAGGTGAAGTCAACGCTGAGAAGAATGAAAGGCACAGCAAGGGATCTGACCAGTTGCTTCGCCTTGACTGTTAGAAGTAGTCAGCTAAGAGAAGGCTTTGCTCATGGATTTCTGAGTGGAAAGAAATTATTTCATTGGCTAAGAGATATGGTTGGGATTCTGCTCTTCTGAGCCATTCAGAGTTGGAGTAAGGTCTTTGTGCTCCCTGCTATCCCCCTTTTTAGATACTTTGATATCCAGCTAAGGGGAAGTATGTTTCTCCAAGTTCCATTCTGCTGGGACAATGTAGCACCCAGATAAGTAAATACTGGCTGAGCTGGTCTGTCTGGCCCAGTCTGATGATCTTTGAAGATCTTTACCAAAAAGAGAAATGATATTCACATTATAATATTGTCCTAATACCCTTTTTAAGATGATAGTTAAGAGTCTATAAAAATTATGGAAGAAAAGAGAGGAGAGAAGAGGACAAGAAAGGGGAAGGGGAAGGGGAAGGGGCAGGGTCAGGTCAGGTCCAATTGAGAAAAGCATTTCTCCCCAAAAAACCAGCCCAAAATCATGAGTTACTCTAAACCCGTTAGCTTTCCTCTTTCATGCCTTTCTTTGTATTCCCAATTTTCTCCATAATTATTAAATGTAGAAAAGCATGGTATGAGTTTATATTTATATATTTTTATGTATATGTAGCTAATTTGCTTTAACTTGTTAGCATTTATTATATTACTATTTCTTCTGTTTAAGTATTAGCTAAATTGGGATGTTTAAGATCTACAAGTGTCATTATTGTCAGTAACTGGTTAAATAAATATCACACACTGCATGGATCCATTATCTTGTGAGTGGCTAGTTCTGTAGAGAGAAAGCACATCGGATAGGGTCCAAAGAAAGGTAAGTAGAGGAAGTATAGGTCTCTTTAACAGTTATTTCCAGAACTTTGGTATTCTGTCTTTGGAAACATACACCTGCTATTGTGAGAGCAGGTTGAAATGAATGTACCAAACAGATGGCTTCAGAACTTGGAGATACAGTCACTGTCTGCTACACTCACTGCTACAGTTAGTCTAAGTCACCCTTTAGTTTGGAACACAATACTGGTTTTTATAGAATTACTAGCCTTCCAGATTTGTTTTTTAAACTCTCTCTCTCAGCATGGGATTGTCTGTGTGCTGTCTAAGTAGCAGGATGTGAGAAAAAAGATTTGATCTCTCAAGGTACTCCAAGTCAAAATCTTTAGACATGGACAGGGCTAATGTGTAACTATGGTCATTTCTAAGTTTAACAAAATCAAACCATATACTTACTTAGTGTTATTTTTTAAGTAAGTGTTGATTTTAACTATTTGTTCTAATCAAGTATATTTTAAATGCCTAGTATATGAAAAGGATGATGCTGGAATATGGGGGATGTTGTAACAGTAAGCAACCCAACATACAGAGAAGGGCCTGCTATCACAGGTTCTTTTATCTGCATTCATAAAAGGAAAGGCAACTTTAAAGGGGTTAACAATCACTTTAATCAAGCACATGTATCATTCCTTTGACCAAGCATGTATATCATTCACCTGGTTCAGGGTAGTCAGCACCCTGAATTTCAAAGAAAAAAACAGAGAAATCAAAAGATAACAGATACGTTGATCCTCTGCCTGAATTCAACAGACAACTGCATCTCAACTGTCTGACCATAATTACCAGAGGGAAGCACTGACATCTGAATTTTCAAAGCTGGGGGGCTCCTTAAAGCAGTTTCCCAGAGTCTTCTTCTGACCAAACAAATACTTCCAGTCAGTAAACCCCAAAGTAAAACCTCACCCTCAGTATATTTAGAGCCAGAGGGAATAACCCTCTGACTCAGTATCTCAATAGAAAAAACACAAGTTACTTGAGACCCTCCTATAAAACAACTTCCCTAATCAAGCTTCCTATAGTGGGCAGACCTATCAATGGGTGGGAAAGATTTTCTTTAATCACATTATTCAATAAGAGGCACTTTAGTAAAACAAAAAGAGCAAAAGATCCTAATTTGATTGCTGTCACAGATGTAAAAATAGAATCAGAGAATCATTTAACATAATTATAGAACCATTAGGAACATTTAATTTCTCCTTCTAAAAAACTATTTCAGTATGCTAGCAGAGTGCATTGCACATAGTAGGCATTTAAGATTTTACTTGATATAAAATTAATTGGGGGACAATCTGGCTTTTAAAGGGAAAAATTTGAAATAAAATATTTCATATTATCAATGCAACAATATCGATGCAATATGGAATTTTGTTGAATTATTTTTAAAGGAAAGATGTATGCACATATATATATGTGTGTATATATATATATACATATGGATGATCAGTATTCTCTATCTTAAAGTTTTGAAATAACAAATTTAGTTTTCTGTCTCAACGGTTGGTCTTTTGCTTTTTCCTCAAAAAGTCTGGCATGCTGAGATTCTGCCTTCCTTCACAGTGGCTCTGAATATTTAAAACCAGTTCCCTACATTTTTCACTCTTTGCTGAAACAGAGTGCACATCTTGCACAGGGTAAAAGGTCAAGGTTTTAAACTGAAAAGTCACCATGATTAGAGAATCTGGCAGAACATGAAAAAAACCCACACTGAAAATACATTATGACATTTTGTACATGGTTTACTCCAATCTAATAGAATTTACCTCAAGTCAACAAATACCTAATGATTGACTGCTATGCATAGGACAAAATATTGGCTACTCTAAGACTACAAAGATGGAAAATGTAGTTCTTACTTTGAAGAAACTTCTCATCTAGCTAAGAAGATATGATAAATTATATGGCATGATGAAAGAGCCATTAAAAGGCTATGCCATAAGCAAGGATATGAGTTATATAGAAAGCATCCTTCCACACTTAGCTGGACTAGTTCAACTAGCTGAACAACTTGAACTAGTTGTAGGTATCAAATATAGTTCAAGGTTGATTTTGAAGTAAAGCATGAAAGTGCAGAAAGTATTGAAATTGTATACAAAATATCCTTTTCTTCCCTGCCCTCCAACTAGTTCTGTCTTCCCTCTCCTCCAATTATTAGACTTTAACAACAATACTATATTTGATTAACGTATTTTTCAATTGCTTTGAGACTTGGTGATTTGTCACTTCCAGATAGCATAAAAGATCCTCAAATTCCTCAGATTCTGATATCTAGATGTACTACTGCCCAATTTTTTACATTCCAAGTTCAATGTTGAAATTATGGGACTTTTGAGGAAAGGAAGCTTGGGGGTAGAAGATCTTCAGAAAGTGACTACAGGATCAAAGTAAACATCTCTTGCAGCCACAAATATATTAGAAAAGGGAAGATCCAATTCACTGGGACAGTTTTCTTGGGAACAGGTTTCCTGAAGTGCCACAAAAGAATAGAAGAAAAGATACATAATATATACTTCTGAGTTTCTAGCATGTTACAGAGAACAAATGTTCATTAAGACTTGTAGCCCCTCAAAAGAAATTGTGGTCTTCTTATTCTTTTGGATAATTTTGAACATATTTTAAAGATTTTCTTTTTTGAAAAGAATACAGTTCACTACACCTCAAGTATTACCGAAAGACAAAAGTATTTTTCAAATGAATTTCATTTAACTTATTATTTAAGACATTCATCAATTTTATGAACAGTATAAGTCTTCTTAATCTCAGAAGAAAATAATAGGATAAGTAATAAGAAAATCATATCATTGTCAGCATCTGTAGGGTTAAGCTATATTTCTGGATTGAAATGTGATCACTTCATAGAGTGCTGGAAGTAATTCTTAAATGAGACTTTAGCCACATGAAATTGCTTCTAAAAGGAAAGTCAAGAATCTATATCTTCTGCTTTGCTTAAATCAGATCATTTTTATCTTTGTAAAAATTCATTATAAGACTGCTTCTACAAGTTGCTGTGTAATCCATTCACTTTTCAGACTAAAATTGGTTGTATCCAGTTAGCAACATTTTTGCTCATGGCTAAATTGAAGATATATGCAGTGTATGATAATAATTTGAGATATTACATCATTACTAACGGGAATCATGAAATCCATGACATAATGATATGCTAATTTTGATGTTTGTATGGATCAAAATGACTTAGTCATTCAAAGAGGTTCTTAAAACATTGCTATTACTGTATACAATGTTTTCTTGGTTCTGTACATTTTGCTTTTCATTTATTTCATGCAAGTCTATCCATGTTTTTTTTCTAAAATCAACAAGCTTAATTACCAAACATTTTGATGTAATTAAACTATTCAAATTTAGGATGTGTGCTTGTTAATTTTTCTCTAATCATCTTTCTAGATAATTCAATTAGCAGCTATTTGCAAATAATGCTCCCTTGTCATTTCATGATACTTTACAGTCTTTGGTATCTTTACACATATATCATTTTGTTTGCTCCTCACAATATCCATGGGAAACAGAATTATCTTAATTTTACAACTGACAAAAGTCAGACCCAGAGAAGTCAATCAATGTGTCCAAAGCTAGTAAATGTCAAAGCTGGGACTAAAATCAAGCCAGGAAACTTCCTAATCCATTGCAGTTACCTTTCCTCCTTACTTTGAAGTTACTAAGGGAAAAAAAAACAAAAAACAGTGTTCATTCACCAAGGTATGCATAATGCCGGATTGAGCTGGTAAGTGGGAGAGGATGGAGTAGAGGGAAAAGAAAAACCTGTAGGGTCAGAGGAGTAGCAAATAGGTAAAAGGAAAGAATTTGGAGGGTACGCCTTTATTTAATAATTTATTTTTGATATTTCTTTGTGAGCACAGCTAATATTCAATGAGCATACTGGCCAAACAGAAAAAAATACAAACAAAATGTATATCCTTATAGATAGCAATGAAAGATTAAAAAATGACATATTTATTTTCAAGTGGCTAGGGCTAGACAAGACCAAGAATAACAAGTGTGACAGACTTTCTACTTACTTTATTTTCTTTTTAAGAAATTGCATTGTCAAAGAAACATGGGAGAGCAGGATAAGCCTCAATCAGCTCAAGATTCTTAGAAACAAAAGATACAATGGAAAAAAATCAGAAAGGGAGTAGGCAGAATAAATGAATTAATACTTCATGCAAAAATGGTATTCCCTCTTTATCAAATCACATGAGTATGGCTCCATGAAATTTTAAAAAAATTTCAAGTTCAAAGGAGGAAGCAGGATTTATCAGAAATAGAAGGTCAAGGGTTAATTATCTTTTAGCAAATGAAACTGCAGGATCATACAATCACAGATAGAGCGCAGGAAGGTCTCAGGGGTCATCCAATTCACTTTTATTTTACAAGCAATGAAACTGAAGCCCAATGGTACTTCCCATTGATAGCATTAGAGCTGAGATTCAAACTAAAATCCTCAGACTCTAAATATGATACCTCTCAGCTGAGGGATAGAAGGAGGGGAGCCCTCTGAGAAAACAGAGAACTGGACAGTTCCACCTAGTAGTGTGGACAAACTAAGTTTCAAGGTGAACATTAAAGACTCAGAGCTGGCTTTTTTGTTTGTTGAACAGGATTATGACAGTCCCTATCAAGAGCACCTAGTACTTAGAGATCTATTTAGAGAGATATGTTTAGAGATATATGGATGAAGACATTTTTAGAGATAGAAGTGATTACAGAGGTGGTGCGAAAAATGAATACTTCTCTCATATTCAATAACTAATTACTATATGTCAATGAAGGTTTTCCCCTTTTCTACTTCTTCATCCAGAAACCAAACATTGAGGGAAATCTCTCTTATAGATTTACCCAGGTCAAGATCTAATCAGATTGTAAAAGAAATTCTTAGTTTTATCCAATGGGTGTATTCGTATTCATTTCGGACAGAACTGGGAAAATGTTGATTCTCACTATGTCAAGATAGGTGATAATGGAAATTGGTGTCTCTTTGACCAAGATTTAGATGACCTAAGTTATGTACTCCAAGACTGTCATTTTAATATAACCCACCTTCCACTGAGTTAACCAGTTAGAGTTGATCGGTACCACTCAGGAACACTTCCTCTTTGAAGGGCATATAAACTGTAAGCTCACTGCCATTAAAGGTCTTTGATCTAAGAGAGATGACCAAGTAACTATCTTTTTATTAAATAATATACTGGCCTTATTAATAAAATGATTCAATTACCCAGAAACTATGTTTCTCAAACCTTTTTAGCTGCCATAATGCAGATGGAGAAAGAGACACCTAGATCTAGATTTGACAGAGACCTGAAATTTCATCACTCTGGGGACCTCTCCTTGTATAATCTCCTCCCATTGATCCAGGTTAGCAAATTGTCTATAATGTATAGTCTTAGAAAGGTCCCTATAGCACAGAGATATTAAATGACTGTCTCTGGTCATTTAGCTAGTTTGTGCCATGAGTAAGAACTAACTGACTCCAATGCCAATCCTCCATTCACTAAGCCATCCTGCCTCACAGAAAAGCTATGATTCTGTACATTTTAATTGGGGGAAAAACACAGAACCATAAAGATAGGATTAATTATCATTTGAAAATCGTTCCTCCCACAGCTGCTTATTTGTCCCTGCCAAGGTCTTTGTTTGTTGTCATATGAACCTAGACATTACTATTCCCCAAGATACATCTGTCTCAGACTTGTGGACATTTTGAAAAAAAATCATTTACCCTTTAAAGGATAAATTCCTAGTGAATAAAGCATACAAAATACTAAAACAATGACATGAAAAATCTATTGTTAGAGGTAAGTGATGGCTATTCAAATTACTTCAAATCATTTTGTTTCTATGCGTTCCTTTAAGGAGAGTTATGGGATGTTTCTAATTTCCTGTTCATGCCATTACAATGCTCATGTAGCAATTTTTTGTTGATTTGATTCCTACATTAAGGAAGGGAATCACAGAATGCTACAAAAAATAGTTCAAAACTATAACAATGTTAACAAAATAAAAGAATATTATTAATTTTCTCCCCAGAAGATGTTGTTCATCTTTATTTCTTGTTATTCAAAATCCATGTTTAACCTGTCACTGAACCTTGCAGAATTTTCCCTAACAATTATTACCTTTATTCTATATACCATGCTGTATCTCCATAGCTAAAACAGTACTCTTAAAATTCATAACTCCTGGAAGGTATATACAGAGGGAAAAAAAAAAGGAAAACAAAACAAAAGCTAAAACACTCCATAGCTTCTGGCTAGAGCAGAATAAAACCAGGGAGAGCAAAGAAAACCAGGTAACTCCTTCAACAGATGAGTGATAAAATGCTTGAAAGGAAATTCAACTGCCTATATGAGTACAGCCAGAAAATCATTTTTTTTTCAATTTTTTTTAAGCAGAGCAATTATCCAGAAAGGGATCACAACACATTGTGTGGCCCTAGGCAGCTCCATAAACCAGTATGATACCTTTATAAAGCAAAGTTCAGTCCAATCGAGCTGTCAGGAGAGCACATGAATGAATGAGGCTGCTTATACACATTTATATCCCCCTTCCACAGGGCTTGCTGCTCTCGCTCATGGCGCTCAGCAGGACTCATTACTCTAAGCTATGTATCTATGATTGTACACCGTGTGAGTCATCTCGGCATCTGAGGGTCCTCACATCCTAATCAGACTAACTTCAGTTTCTCCGTAGAAGCGTCCTGTCTCCCGGATTTACTAAGATTTAAGCACACATGCATATGATGCTAAGAACAAAAATGAGAGAATGCATTATTTATATGAAAGGACATTCAACAATGAATAAATCATGTGAGACTGAGTGAGTCCTGGAGAAGATGGGTTATGACATTTATACTGTGCTGGGTGCAAATGCTAGTTGAAATGTTGGGTCAGATCTGTTAGAACTGAAAGTATTACTACTTCAGAAGTTGTCAAAGGGAACAATAAACGTGTCAAAAAAAGAAAAAGAGAAAGGTCTCTTTTTATAGAATCTCAGTTGTGAGGAATTTCAGATGCCATATCGTTCAACCTATAAGTGAACAAGAATCCCTATAGTGCCATTCCCAATAAATGACGATCTAGCCTCTACTTGGATGAATGAATGAAAAAGTATTTTTCATATTTTCATTCATTCATTCACTTGAAGATCTCAAGAGATGACCCATGCCATTTTGAAAGGATGTAAATATTAAGGAAATTTTTCTTAGGAAAAGCCTAATTCTGCTTTTCTGCAATTTCCTCTCTTTGAATCTAATTTTGGCCATTGTAGCCAAGCACAACAATTTTTCTTCAGTGGTAATTTTCTTCAAATTCTTCAAAGAGTATTTTTTTCAAACCCTCGAACATAGCGATCACATCCCCTTAAGCTTTCTCTTCTCTAGCATTACTGAATGGCCTGTTCACTGGATACTTTCTACATGTACCTGTCAAATCCTGTTATATTAAATTCCACAGGGCTGTTCTGATTCCTCTATTGTGCTATGATTCTGTTGTAGCAAATAGGGCATGAATTAAATTGGCCACCAGCTGGACTGGGGAACTTTAATTATGTATAGATTTTCATTATGATGGTATTTGGGAATTTGAGTTGTAGCACCACATTGGAGGCCCATGTTCAAGCTCCAGTTCTTTTCTCAAGGCCAGAAGGGAATACTAGAGGTTAAGCGGGGTAGTTCGAGTAAAGGAGGAATATTCTTTCCATATTTGGAACCAAAAACAGAGATTCTACCATAAATGGTATCTTTGAAAATTCTACTTCTTCTTTATTATATTAGACCCCAAAATATCTGAGGAGACATACTACAAATGGAGGAAACAAGAGGAAACATACTACAATAGAGAAAATAGTGGACATAGAGACATGAACATCTGAGTTCAAACGCCACCTCTGATTTTATTAGCTATGAAGCCATGGTCCTTGAATTTTTCTTAACCTTGGTTGTTTCATCTGTCAAATGGGGAAAAAACCCAGTAAGCTCAAAAGGTTATTGTAAAGAAAATAAGAAAATATTTGATTTATCTGCATTCAAGACTTTAAATCATTACATAAATGTTTACTAGTTTCAATGCTACTACTACTACTACTGCCCCTACTGCTACCACCACCAATAATACTCTGAATTCTGGGAATCATAACATTAATGTGTAATCATAATTCATAAGAATGACTGGGACCCTGAAAGGAATGTTAACCAAAAGGATACACTTGATTGTTAATGTCTACTTAATATTAATCTTATAATAAATTCAGCAAAATAACATGAACAATGATTCTAGATGGTGTCCTCCATGCCAAAATAGTCAGGATCTGTACTCAAGTTGTTCTGACTCCATCAGATTACATCAGTGGCGACACATAGTGCTCACCACCACAAGGCATCTTTAGAAAAAAAGTAATGTGTCCTCATCAGGAAGAGGAGAAAATAAGTGTATTTTATCATAGCCCATGACAAAGAGGTTTAAAAATATTTACAGAAATACTTCTAGAAATAGACTTCACTGCACAAAACAACAGTAAAGGCTAACAGCAGATATGTCATGCATAGGATTTGTCAAAGATAACCACAAGGGCTTGAATCTCTTGCCAGAGTCCATAACATGTCTAGTGGATTCCAACATTGGAATCAAAAGGAGCTCTGTAGGCAAAATCCTCTTACAAATTCATCAATAATATGTTAACAAAGAAAGGCCAAACAAATGGATGCATTGTGTGATTTATTTAAAGACATGGAGTGTCACTGACCACCAAATATAATTACAGAAAGGGCATCCTGAAGGATCCCAGGCTAAATGATGAAAGTAGACTAGAAAATAAGTTAGGGAAAATTGGAGAGCATATTCACTGCAGGATGTAATAAAATTTAGCATCAACTATATACCTAGAAAGATAGGATCAGGTGGCAAGACCAGATATAGCAAAAGCTTAATATCTCCATTAACAAATCAAAAACAAATTCCTATATTAGAAATCCAAAACCTCAAATAGCCTAGAGAATTCACAAAATAAAATGTACTCTAACCACTGCATCATTACAGATGAAACAGGGACCCTGATATTACCTGATTCATAAAAAAAAATTAAAAATATTTTAATAGATGTCTCCATGTAAAATATGCAGAATTTCCAAACTACAAGGAATGAAAATATTTCAAAATATAAAGATTTGGAGAAAGGAGGAGACATGAGGGAGAAAAAGATGAATTTGGATTAAGTAAAAACAAAATAAAAATATAGACTTGGCAGGAAAATATTAAAACTTTGTGAGAAAAGGGCACAGGTACATATAATTTCTGTTAACCTGCCTGCTCATGGAGTTGCATCAAAGATGCTTTCAGTGAATCCACAGAAGATGAACTTACATACCTATGCTCTTCTCCAGTTATAAAAAGCAGCTGTTATATCCATTCATATAATAGCCTGAAAATCATTGAATATAAGAGAAAAATAGCTGGATAGTGATTTGTCCTTGCATCATGTCTATCTGAACCTTTTCAAAAAAGATGAGATTAATGGGATAAGAGATGACAATGATAGTCGCAAAAATAAAATATTTATATATAGGACACACAGTAAGACTTTAGATATACTGTTATTATATTACCACCTATAAAAAATTGGGACAGCTAAGTAGAGGTGAGAGGGGTCAACCCCATGGCCCACACTCTATGAATGGACCACAATACTCCCCAGTATGGCCCAAAGCAAATTAAAATGTATTTGGGAAACATTTAAGAAAACAAAATAAAAACACTATAAAATGTAGAAAATAGTATATCATTTTTCCAAGTGAAAATATGGCCCACAAGGATCCCTATGTACAGTTTAGTGACCCACATTTCAATCTGACACTTGTTGTGCAGTGAATTATTCTTGGAGTAGGAACGACCTGAGTTAAAATCCTAACTTTAAACACTAGCTATATTATCCAAGAGAAGTTACTTAACCTAAGTTATCTCAGCTATGCAATGGCAGGGGTGAATCTGATGGTCCCCAAGGTCCCTTAAAGCACTAAAGGTATAATCCTTTTATTCTTAATCATTTTAGTTACTAAATAAATTTGAAAATCTCACACTGAAATCTAGGACACATTTCAAAATCTGTTTCCTACAATCCAAAAGGGAAATGGAGTGAAAGTTTTCTCTTGCCTACAGCTGTAGGTAGTAAGTTTCTCCTCCCAAGCCAAGGACATTTTTAGAGCTAGCAGCTAGGAATACAGAGTCCTACTTAATAGTCAAAAGAAGTTCTCTTAAAATTACTAAATTTACTGAGAATACTTCAAATGACATTCAATAAATCAAGAATATCAAAATACAGATGTTTATTAAATTAACTCAGTAGAACCAAAGAAGTGAAAGAAGCCTCTTGTTGGTAAATAGAGGGGGGCAAAATCAATATTAGAGCTTCCTAAATTAGAAAGGATTTTATTGATAGATCTTCTTTAAATGGAACCAGAGAATGTTGTTACAGCTGATGCTAGAAGCTGGTCTTCCCATACAGAGTAGGAAGTTATTTTTTTCTTTATCTAATTTCAAAGAAATCTATTCTCCTTTTATGTTTCTGTTCTACTCTACTCTGTCCAATATTTTTCTTTGCACATGACTTATCTGTCCTTACTAGACTGTGAGCTATTAAGATAATCTTAACTATGTCTCCTTAAACAGTGGAAAAGTAACAAACATGTTACTTGGCAAGCATATTAAACGAATGAATAAATTCACATTAAGAGGTGTCTATTGTCTTCTCTCCCCTACCCACAAGCATCCCTTGGTTCCACAAACTTAAAGAATCACAAAACATTTGAGCTGGAAGGAATGTCAGACATCTCTATTCAATAGTATTTACTTATTGTACAGGTAAAGAAGGTAGGACCAGGTGGGCTCAGACTTTACTCTTTATAGTAAAGGATATCAGTAGCTTTCATGGAAGGAACAGAATATTATCACTCAGAGTTGCTTTGCTGCCATGTTTCTGAAACCTCCAAAAGCCTCCTGTAATCTGATCAGCTGAAAGTGATGTTTGTTTAAATTTTCCTACACACTTTGATGTAAATCTCTCCGTTGCCCCATTTAGAGTGTATCATGCTTATTTCTGTACTGGTCATATTTCCTTTTAAGATGATAGGTGCTTGGAGTACAAGAATTAGATTTTTTTTTATACCTATGTATCCCAAGGCCCTAGCACAATGTCTTTATCATAGCAGGCACTCAAAGTTTTGGGGACAGAATTTTTCAAGTTAAAATGAATGAAAGCTTGGAGGTATGACATAAAAAGGATAGGGGAAAGATGATGATTATACGTTAATAGAATTTTTTTTCTGCATGATATTATTCTCTGCCTTTCTCCCCTTCTCTGCCCACTATACTAGCTTCTCCTCTCCCCATTCTACCCCAAGCTATATTTTTGGAATGCGAAAGAACATCAGTATTACCATATTGTGAATCAGCAGGGTTCAGCAAATTCAAAATGCAGGAACGTGGAACTCAAATCCAGGAGAAATTTGAGTTTAAATATCACTCCTGATTCTGAAAAGTTTTGTGACCATAACTCCCTGAGGGCAAGGACTGCTTTTTCCTTTCTTTGTACACTCAGTCCTTGGTATAGAACATAGTAAGCCCTTAATAAACTCTACTGAATAAATGGGAGTGAGGGAGGAGTTGGATGGATGGTCACTACACTCCCTTCCAGTTCTAAATCCTATGTACTAGGAATATCAGAATCAAGCATGATTGGTTCTTTGTTGTCCTGCTTTCTCGAAGATCAAAGTAATATCACTATGTTAGAGTTAAGTTACAGTGTGCCTATCTGTTAGACCAATATGAACTTGGAATGCTTTGCTACAAGTCAGGTACCAATAGTTCACATGAATATTTGGGATGAATTCTCTAAATTTGCCTATCTCACATTTCTTTTGAACTACTTAAATTCTGCTTTGCTCATAGAGCACAGCACCTACTTTAAGAAGGGCATGCCATGCTGGGAGATCTTTTGCCACTGTCTCCCATGTCACACAATCAATTCCAAAGTTCTTAAGAGAGACCTTCAGAATGTCCTTATATTGCTTCTTCTGACCCCCAAGCAAGCACTGGTGTTGTGTGAGTTCTCCATAAAATAGTCTTTTAGGCAAGTGTACATGAGCATTGATTAATAGCCAGCCCCTTGAACTTGCACTCTCTGCAGTAGGGTTTGAATGCTTAGCAGTTTAGTTAGAGAAAGGACCTCATGAGGTGTCTGGTACCTTATCCTGCCAAGAGATCTTCAGAATCTTCCTAAGACAATTCAAAGGGAAGCAATTCAGTTTCCTGGCAAGGTGTTGGTAGACTGTCCAGGTTTCATAGGCACACAATAATGAAGTCAGCACAACGGCTCTGTAGACCTTCAGTTTGGTAGTCAGTCTAACATTTCTCTCCCACACTTTCCTTTGGAATCACTCAAACACTGAGCTAGCTCTTGCAATGCATGTATTAATCTCATTATCAATGTGTTATGTCCCTGGAAAGTATAATGAACTTATCCACAGTATTCAAAACTTCTCCATTTGCTATAATCAATGGTTCCACATGTGGATGGTGTGGTGCTGGCTGGTGGAGCATCTGTGTTTTCTTGGTGTTAATTATTAGGCCAAAATTAGCACAGGCAGCAGGAAATTGATAATTATATAGTGAACATGGGAGTAAACAACAACCATATCACTATCACTTCCAACACAACCACAACAACACTTTTCTGGTCAGAAATTCAGGGAACTTGGTTTTAAGTCCCAGTTCAACTACAACTTGATCATGTATCCTCAGGTAAGTCATTTAATTTCTTTGGGGCTCATTTTCTTCATTTTCAAAATGATAAATTCGGATTAGATAATATTGAAGACCTCCTCCCTTTGGTTCTAAAATTTTATTGATAATAGTTGGTATATTTGGGAGCTTATATATTCAATGCAAGAACAACACATTAGCCTACCCCATGGATTCAAAGAGCGAGTCAATTTATTGGATGGGGTTTGGAAGATGGAAGATTCATACCAGCTATATGAATAAGTTGCGTGAATACCATTATGGTCGCAATTCTTGCATTTTTCTTTGGAACTATGATTTCATCAGAAATTTTACTGCTTTGCAATATTGTCTTAGAGAGCTGGCTACGTGCACTGATAGATTAAGTGATTTACCTATCATCATACAGCTAGTAGATGTTAGAGGCATTTTTGAACCCCTATCTTCCTGATTTCAAGGATGGTTCTTTACTCATTATGTTACACTGTCATTCACTTTCATCATCATTCTTGAATACCATTTTAAGGGCATTTTAATTTTAATCTTTCCCACTGATTCCATCCCCATACTAAATAAATATAGGATATTAAGGATAAGTGACTGAAAAGTCCACACTTTTCATAACTAAACCTTAACTATGTCAGCACAATTCTCCTTTTCATTTCTTTGCAACAATGATCAGAGGCACACAGAAAACCAAATCTGAGATTTAGACTCCCACATCAAATTTATAAATGCTGGCAAATGTGGATTACAATGTAAAAGCTGCAACTGACCCTTGACTCCAGCTCTCCTGTGGAATAACTTAATGAATGAAACAACCCTGGTTAGATAGACCACCTCTCACTTATAATAACCTTCCTATCATTACCATTTGGATCAGCGTCTAACACTGCCATCTCTTCCTTCCAGCTCAGGTAGCACATCCTTTCTCTGACCTCTAATTTGCTCTCATTAATGCACTGCCACAGGCACCATCCATCCCGTTAGACCAAACCTTGCTAATGAATGTGAGCTACTGCACATTTTCAGTAAGGCAGCTTCATGAAACAGAACAGGCAAAACGAGGAAGACTTAGTCTTCAGTTAGGCAGCAAAAAGAAGACTATGCCTAGACTTTGTTTTTCTGTGTTTGAGGAGAAAGACAGTTTAAATCAATTTTGGATCTTTTATGTATTAAATTGAGTCTGTTAAGTTAGAGCTAATATAAAAACAACCTTAATACTAATTAAAATATTGTTTCTCTACATGAGAGGGGAAAAATGATTCTACACATTGGGCCAGCCATGGGGCCAGTGCATAGAGGGAAGAACCTGGAAGTCCTAAATTCGAATCCAGTCTCAGACATATGTATGTGACTGTGGGTAAGTCACAAAACTTTTATCTGCTGCAGTTTTTAGGACAAAATGGGGATAATACCAGTGCCAACCTCAGAGGGCTATTGTGAGGATAACATGAGTTAATACTATAAAGGGTTTTGAAAACCTTTGAAAGTACTGTGCTCTTTAATTAATTGTTATTCTTGTTACATATTCCCAATCTTTTGTTTATGGAAGCTCATTTGCTCTTGCAACACCTTTCAATCCATACTTCTAACTAAAGATGGTATAGAACTGAATGATTCTGTACTACTTACCCACAAGACTGAGAGGAAGAAATGAGATAATGTATGTAAAATTCATGGGAAACCTCAATGCACTACATAAAATCCCAGCTATTATTATCATTAACATTATTATGTTGACAATAGCTATCTGGCATTTTCTAGCTTGATTCCACAATACCTTTATAATTTACTCTTGAACATACCAGTTATAACTGCCAGCTTAGGAAACTATTCAATAGCAACAGATGGGGGGAAAATCAGATGTACATAACATTTTGTAGTTAACAAAACCCTTTACTCACAGTGATCCCATGAGAAAAGAGATACTATTATTCTATCCCTGTTTTGCAGCTGTATGAAGGAAGAAAAATCTGCTGTGCCTTTGGAGTTTGTATCTGAACTGGAAGTAACCATACCTGCTATTCCTCTTCCCCTCCTCTCCTTCTACTGCCTCCTTTCCTGTTCCTTTCCTTCTGTCTCCTCTTTTCCCCTCCCCTCCCCTCCCCCCTTTTCCTGTTCCTTTCCCCCGCCTCTCTTTCTCCCCACAACTCCTTTCCCCCTCCATTTTTTCCTACTCCCCTCCCCTCCTTTTTCCCTGTTCTCTACTCCTCTTTTCTACCCTTTCTTTCCTCTCTCATCCTTTCCTTTTTCCCCTCCCTTCATTGTTTAGCAAGAGGATAATATGCATAACTCAGTCCAATCCCGCTGGCCAACAAGAAAAGGAGTCAGAAAGGAAAGCAGAGAAAGTGAATGTATCCTTCAAAACCTAAAAGTTAATGTGAGGTGTCTGGTTTCTGAAGGAAGAAGGTGGAAAATCTTGAGATACTCTTTGAAGTAGCAGGGCAGGCTTTGCTGTACAGAACCAGAAGGTTTTAAAAGAATAGTAACCCTCTGGGATTGATGTGATTTTTGAGTTATAACCATTTTGGCCAAGGGTCTAGAGTAATTTTTCCTCATGGAAAATCCTACATAGCATGAAAAGCACAATCACCCAGAAAGAAGCTACCAGTGGAGTGGAACTTCACGAGGTAGATCAGGGAACTAAGCTATAGAAGAAAATGAGTGAGGCTTTTCAGGAGCATCTACCACCTGCTAGTCACCAAGGATAGTTAGGGAAGATCAGGATGGTGGGAGGCAAGGACAGTGAAGGCCTAGAGAGAGATTACGAGGGAAAGAGCAACCAGGACTAAACAGAAGGAATAGGTCTGTAAAAGAGAAGTAAACTTCAGCCTCCCTCTTTGCTAGAACTTTACCCAGTGTACTGTTTCAAAGTCATGGAAACTTTAGAGGTCTCTGTAAAAAGACCCAATCTTGAGCTTTTGATTCTTTGTGATTTATCCTGTGCCTTTTAGCTGGAAACAAAACAGTTCTATATTTTGAGCCCTGTGAATCCAAGTGCTTGTAAAGGGAGCTGTGGGCTACTATAGGTTAGGTACCAGATTCAAATGTCCACATTCCATCTGGATAGGGAAAATGAGATAATGGAATAAGAAGTCTCTTGAAGACCATATAGGCCCTTTGTAGCAAGAAGAAGCATTTCAAACAATTGAATTTAAGAATCTCCATTAAGTGACTCAACTAATAAGCAGAAGAATGAGACCTCAACCCTTCTCTTCTGGCTCTAAGTTCACTGTCTTTGCATTATAATAGTGATATTAGCTCACATTTATATAACTTTTTAAGGTTTGGAAAGTGGTGTGTGTGTGTGTGTGTGTGTGTGTGTGTATATATATATATATATATAATTTCACTTGACCCCCAAAATAAACATATGATATAGTTGCAACTACTGCTCATATATTGCTGATGAAAACCTTAGCCCCAAAGTAGAGTGATTTGGTTAAGGTCATACAGCTAAAGGGTGGGATCTCCCTGTCAGAGGGAAGTCCAGACTCTGGTCTCCTGGACCTCAACTCCAGCACTCTATATATTTTGTCTGTAGTATATGCTATTCTTTGTGTTTGTGTCAGGGAAAGAGACTGACTAAATCCAACTAAGTAGTAGACAATATACTTTGCAAATTAGACACAGGCTAAATTATTGTTTTACAGTGTTATCTGCTGATACCACTGGGTCATAGACCGAGAGTAAAATTCCTCCATTCTTGTAATTTTAATGATTACAGTTTAAAAAAGAAAGAGAATGGGCACTAGCATGAGGTAGAAAAAATGAACTATTTGGTAAAGAAAAGAGTAGAAACTAGTCGCAGTTCAAAGGTTTCTAGTAGGAAAAGGGAAACCTGAGAAATCTATCACACAGTTATTCAATTTTAGAAAAGGGAACTATGACAAAATGCAGACATTACTTAGGAATAAAAATTGAAAGGTAGACTTTAAAAAGTCAATAATCCAGAAGAAACCTGTAGAGTATTAAAAAAAATTTCTTACTGAAAGCCCAAGAAAAATGCATGCTGAGCATCAAAAATGCCAGAAGCCAGGGAGGAAAAAAATCCCTGGCCTGAACTAACAGTCAGAGGCAAAGAGGTGACTGCAGGGGGGAAATTGTGTATTTCAGAATACAAAAAAATGACTCAAGTGAGAATAGGAAATGCCACAATGGGTGGCATGTTAGGAAAATACTCCAGATTCAGTGGGTCCACAAAAGAATTTGAAGGGCACTATAAAAGGGAAACCCAAAACAATGAAAAAAACTCTTCCTTAAACTGCTCCCCAAATGTACCTGCCAACTGTGCCTCATCCAACCACACAAAGTATCCACAAAGTCTGTCCTGCACAATGTCTGACTCAGTCCTTTGCTTCCTTTAAGGCTCTGCTCCTCTGTGAAGCTTCCCTCTATTACGCCCTTCCACACTCCCATCTATAGCGTGTATCTTGCTCCTCCTCTTCTCCCACAGTCTTTTGCATTATGTTTCTCAGTGTACATATTATATCTGTATAACAGACTTTTCTGTAATCCTACAAGGCTCTACAAAATACATATAAATATATATATATATATATATTTGATCCATATGACAATATCATAAGTACTACCTACAGCTATTGTTATTCCAGTTTTACAAATACAGAAAAAGAAGATAAGAAAGGTTATAGGACTTGCCCAGAGTCCCTGACATTTGTGAGTAGGGGAAGCAAGATTTAAACCTAAATTTTCTTGGCAAGTTTTGCACTCCATCAACTATATAATGTTGATGTATTTGAGCACTGGGCCAGGAGTGGGGAAGACTTGAGTTCAAATGTTGCCTCAGTAACTTCCTTGCTGCATGATTATGGGCAAGACACTTAATCCCTTCTCAGCCAGTTTACACATCTCTAAAAATGTAGACAATAATAGCAGCCACTTCCCAGTTGTGAAGCTAAAATGAGGTACTACATAAAATAGTCCTTTTCATATCTTCAAATACTAGACAAATGTTCATTATTATTGTGGCAGTGGTGGTGTTTGCTGCTCTCCACTGCTATTACTGTTGTTATATCTCCATCTCATCCCAGGGGAAAGTATGTTCCTTAAGGACAAGGATGTGAGATATTGATGTACAAAAAAAGAGATGAGACAGGCAGAAAGAAAGGGAGGGAGGAAGAGAGAAAGAGAGAGAGAGAGAGAGAGAGAGAGAGAGAGAGAGAGAGAGAGAGAGAGAGAGAGAGAGAGAGAGAGAGAGAGAGAATTGCCTATTTTTATTTTCCTCGAGCCCTATCACAGTGTCTTGTATAGAGTAGGTGTTAAGAAATACTTCTTGAGTTTAAATTTGCTGAATCAAAGGGAGGAAAATGGTTGTAAGAAAATCACTGGGAGCCCTTGCTTGGAGATTATGGAGCAAAAGGTATACTCAGACTTAGAGATTAAAGTAATTCTTTCTCGTGTCCTTATCAAAGTGGACATTCAAAAGAGTCCTACTCCCAAATTATCCCCTGAAATACACAAATAAGAAATATTGGTTGAGAAGCTGGACATAGAATCCAAATGTTATAAACCAAAATGATGTAAATAAATCACGACACAAAGTCATCCATTCAAGAGTTTTAAAACATGGTAAATTCTTTTAGAGATGGCACTGCACTTTTACTTTGTTTTTGTTTTTATATCCTAAATGTCCAAAATAGTGCCTTACATATAGAAATGCTTAGCAAACGTTTCTTTAATTGAATTTAGAAAGAAATATGGGAGCTATTTACCAATATGCAGATATGTCTCACATTTAAATGTCCATGGTCCTAGAAGACTCAGTGATTTGCAACTATGACTGATTTTGCTCATGAAAATGGCATACACACTGTCACATACACACACCGTATGTGTGTGTGTGTTTGTGTAAACACCTTACCCTGATGTGAAAATGCTGCCACATATCACGAAGGACATGTACAAAAGGAGTAGCATAAAAATTACTGACAAAATATATGATCAGAATAGGAGGAAGGCTGGTAAAGAGCCTTGGGAATGCCAATACTTCCAGCCCAGTGCATACAGGAACCATCTTAAGAAGCAATCCATCTAGAGATACAGATTGGCAAATGTTCCTGCAGGCGCAATAACCACAGTAACTGAAGACACAGAAAATAAAGTTCTTGTCACCAAAGTCCTTGGCACTGTGAAATGTTTCAGTGTCTGAAACTAATACAACTTGATCAGTGGGAATGGCATTAAAGAAGAGGCATTACCCTCTCCTTTTTCACTGTACTCCTGACTTAACAGAGGAAATCTTCCATATTTGTGACTTCCTTATTAGAATATAAGTTTCTTGAGAGTAAGGACTGTTTTAATCTTCTATTTGTGTTTCCAGTACTTAATAGTGTATGCACATACAGGTTTAATAAAAGCTTTTATTCATTCATTCATTCATGCATGCAGTTAGACTGAGGAATAAAGAATCAGATGGTTTTTGAGCTTCACTGGCCCCCTTGAAAAGATTACTCCCAGTAGAAAGTCTCAAATATGTTGATAAGCTCTTCTAGGAAGGGTTTTAGAGGGAATACAGATGAAAATCATATAGGATGAGACATAGCTAAGTTTCTTAGCACAGGCACTCATTATCACCCATGTGGTCCATTGGGGTAATGGCATCACAGTAGATAGAACTTGGTACTTGGAGTCATGAAGACCCAAGTTCAAATCTGAAATCAGATGAAAACTATCCTTCTAACCTCGGATAGATCATTTTATCATCTTTGTGTTTCAATTTCATAATCTATAAAAGGACAAAAGAAACAAACCAACCATGTCATTTACAACCAAGGCTATTATGAGTATCAAATGAATTAACATGAAAAAACTCTGTTGTGAAAACTAAAAATGCTTATATAAATTCTAGCTGTTATTATTACTGTGATAATTACCTAATGTGTCTTCCAGGTTCCTTCACTTTCCCCCCATCAAAATCATCATTCATAGTGCTGCTAGACTAATTTGCCTCGGTAAGTCTGGTTATATGTCACTACAAACTAATTAAATCAATAGTTCTTGAAACCTACATATGCCTTTGCCTCCCTTTCAGAACTCTACACAACTTGCTGTCATCTTTTCAGTTATTATTATTTTCTATGTATGTCACACAGAGGCTAATTTCAGGTCACCATAAGGAAAACATTTTTAACCATGAGAGTCATTCAAAACTGGAATAGGCTATCTTAGAAAATAGTGAGTTCTCCAACACAGGCAATCTTTAAGAAGAGGTTGAAGTGTATTTCAGAGATATTGAAGAAAGGGTTCTTGTTCAGGTCCAAGTTAGCCTATAGGCCTGCAGAAGACCCTCTCAACTTGAAGATGTTATAGTTCAACTTCTGAGGTTCATCCATCTCTTAAATTTTATGACATAGTAGAGATAAAGCATTCACTTTGAACCAGAGAATGCTGGTTCAAATCTTACCTCTAATGCTTCCTATCTGTGCGATCATAAAAAAGTCATTTTTAACTCTCTGGGCCTCAGTTTCTCTATCTACTGAATGAAAGTGTTGAACTCAATGGTCTATGAGGTCCCTTCCAGCCTTAGATCTATGATCTTATGTTTCTCTGTCTTACTTGTGCTGACTTTTATTTGACATCTCCTCCCTTCCCATCTTTGCCCTTTAAATCTAAGTATCCTTTAAAAACAACCAAATTTTCACCTCCTTAGTGAAGTTTTTCTGAGTTCATATATATAGATAAACATTTTTCAAATATTAGTGTTAGATAAATGTTACCTATAATTATGATAATTTCTCCCATCCCCATGTAAGGTCTTTCCTTTTTTCCTCATCGAGGATATTATTTTGTACCCCTCTGACATTCTTATCATACATTATTTTAAGTTACTGTTAATCACACAGGATGGAGAAAGTTAGGATCTATCTTAGGAGAATGGAAGTTCATACTAATGAAGTTCATATCAAAAGAACCAATGAAATAATCAAAGTATATGTGAAATATTCCTGTCAAGATTATAACTTCCATGAGGACCAGAAGTACATTTTATCTCAACTCTAGTTCTCCTAGAGATTATTTTTTTGCATTATTTTTTGTGCAGAGTTGGAGCTTAAATGTGTTTTGTAGTAAACTGAAATTGAATAATTAAATTGATGAAGACCCCCCCAGGCTTAAAAGAATCAGAGGAATGGAAGAGCTTGTTTCTTGGAGACAGCCTATAAAAGATTGGTGCTTTTCAGTCTGGAAAGGGGATAGTTGAGAGGGTAGGATGACCAAAATAAGTAAAATAATAAGAAGCATGGATTGGGAAAAATATAGAACATGTTACTAAATAAAAAAGTACAATCTCTCCTCCCATAACACATTATGAATCCCCATGGAGGTAAAGATTGTATCACATTTTCACTTTTTTATCTCTGGGGTCTGTCACAATCCTTGGCACATAGAAAACAGTTAATAACAGTGGTGAAATGAATGCTTATTGAATTTCTGGGAAAAAGGTACACCCTATGAAACTGGAGTGAGTTATGTTATAGGGTAAGAATTAAAATGCTAGGTAACAAATTTATGGAAACCACTATTCCAAGAAGCAATTTTAGTAGGTAACATGAATGAATTCAAAAAGCATTTGTGCAAATTTATGAATAAGAATTTTAAGTGTCCACTTAAGAGCATTTAAGATATACCTAGAACTCAAGGTTATATCAGGGTTGAGAGGGGAAGAGTGATGAATGTATCCTTTAGGCAATAGATTTTAACAGAATATTAAGCTAAAGGGACTACAGGTCTTAAGTAGCAGGACAATTCCTGCTTTGTACTACAAAATAATTTTCTTTGGGGGAATTATTATTGTTGTTGTATTTAATTAAGAAGGCTGAATAAAGAGAGGAGTAGAGCACTGGATTTGAACTCTGACAACCTAAGTTAGGGTTTCTCTTTCCTTCTTTCTACCTGTGTGACCTTGGGCAAGAGACTTAACTTCTCTGGGTCTCAGCTTCATCACATGTTAAATGAGGCAATTGTACTAAGATGATAAAAATCTATGATCTATGGCCCATGGACATTTACATAAATGACAGGAGTTATTTAAAGCAATAGTATCCACTAAAGTTTTCTATTTTAAACAAGATGGTTGGGAAAAGTAAGAAAATACAAGGTAGGGCATGAAAGGAAATGATTCAGAAAAAGATGTCTAGAGATTTGGGGAAGAGAAGACAGAGAACAAAAAAGGTTTAAACGAGGCAAGGTTATCTTATAGCAGCTGAAGTCTCTAGAGAATGATAAGTTAAAGAAGAGTGGTTTAAAAAAGAGAAGAGGTGGGGAAAATAGGTTTTCAGTTGAAGGAGCATAATGAAGCTACTTCTTTTAACTCAACTATTTTTCAGCCAAGTTAGCCTTTTCTCCTACTAACATAGAATGTAATCCCTTCAGGGTTGTTCTGGTCAACAACTTCATCATTTAATAAATATAATAAGGATAAGAACAACTTATCCATAATAAGGATAATATCGTATGCTTTAAAGTTTATAGAACACTTTAAATAGATTATCTAATTTTATCTTCACAACAACACAGATGAAAAAAATTGAGGTCAGGAAATACTGAGTTGTCCCCAGGATTATATAGTCATTAAATGTCTGAAGCAGTATGTGTACTCAAGACTTTCTGATTTCAAGTGTTCAGCTTTCTGTTGATGTATCTTTCTTCATTAGCTTTCTGTTGATGTATCTTTCTTCATTTAGCTAGCATGAAACTCAAATGACTGATTCAAACATTGTTCACTGTGGGTCCTGGACTTAATGTCTTTCCTGTTTTCTGGAAATTGACCTTTTGAAACCCAGCTTCACTTCAACATTTCAACTTTTGCATGGGCAAAGTAAGGGATATAATATCCAAATTCAAATTGTCTTTCTCCCAAATATGCCTAGATTCTACTTGGATGGAGGCAATGCAGAGAGAGGATGTAACAGAAGATACAGTCAAACGAGCTAATAGAAAACAGTTTAAGGAAGGAGTAAGCACTCAGGGCATAAGGATTAAGAAATATTTCATGAGCCTCCTGAATTAAACCTAGAAGGATGCTAATAGTGGAAAAGAGGGGGGAAAGCATTTAGCATTGGGGAAAAAATCTTCAATGTAATTGCTTCTTTTTAGATTAAAAAGTTTATTTTCACTTAATCATTCTATAGAAATCATAACCTTGACCTAGGAATTTGGAAATTGACTCCAAACCTAGCAAAGTTTCAACTCTTCTTTTAACACCTAATGACACTTCTAGCAGGTGCAGTTTTCTAAAGGAAGTCAGGGAGTACTTATGGTTTAAAGATGACTTTCCAGAGTCAAGATAGCATACTGTGTCTGTTTCTCTGGTTCACTGGCTGAAATCAGCATTGCCTGTGTTTCAAATGACTAAAATTAGGAATCACATGGGCAATTTAAAATTGTATTTGTAATGCTCCTTGTGATATACATGGAACCTCTTCCTCATGATTGAAAAAAAAAGAAAATATCGATTCCAAAAGTAATCTAGATGTTTCTTTCATCACTCCAATCTGTTTTCCAAAGAGGACCTAAAACAGCATTTGGCGAACTCAGTGAGTGACAGAAACATTGCAAAAAAGATGTCAATAATAACAATATTTCAGCATTAATAGATCGGGGAAACTAGCAACTATTATGAGCATCTTCACTTAATCTCTCCAGATATTACACTATCGCTGTTCATGGTTTTGCAGTGAACAATCTGTCAGAAATTCCACTATAAATCAGCATTTCCAATAATTTGCAAGTTATCCATTAACTCTTGCCCCTGCTAAGTCTCAGCACATAGATACTCAAGTCTGGCACAAATCTTCTGAATGGTGTTCCAAAAGAAATCACTTGTCTTTGTTCCACGACATCTGGAGGAATAACTGAGATGTTTATCCATTCAAACAGGAAAGTAGCTTTAGGGAATCTAGAGTGTGGTCTACTTTCAAAACTATCATACCTAGAGAAAGAATTACTTCTTATTTTCAATAGATTATAAACAGATAAGTTCAACATTCAAACCTCTATATTTGAGTAAAGTTTCCTAAGAAGGTCAATGCCAAGTGGATTTTCTCATATTAATCCTACTAATCTAATATGGTTGGGTCCAAAAGCAACCACTTTACAGAATAAATAAAAATACAAAGTAAGCAATAGAAAATATGCTGGATTTGAAGTAAGAGGACACAAGTTGAAATCCAGAGTCTGTAAGTTCCCTGGGTTATCAGAAGCAGGCCAGGCCTCAGTTCCTCAATTACTAAATTAGAGGATTGAACCAGATGCCCTCTAAGACCCCTTCCAGCTCTTCTGTCATGATCCTGTCATGATCTGATTAAGTCCAAATGCTTATTTAAAATCATGTAGACAAAAACACAGTTGTTTGTTTGAAGTGAACCTGACCTTCTACATGGCATTTCCTGTACAGAACATTCTTTGTCTCTCCTGCTGGCCTTTCCATAAGCATTACCCATATCTAGAAAGCACTCCTTTTAATCCTCATTTTGCAGAATTGCTCTTCCTTCAAAACAAGTTTCAGGTGTCACCTTATGCATGAGACCTTTTCTGATCTGCTCAGTTAGCAACACTCTCTTCCTCCTAAAATTATATTATGCATATATTATATTCATTTGATTGTATATATTTTTTAATGTCCTCATAGACTATAAGTCCCTTGAGGACAAGAATTGTTGGAGAGGCAGGGTGTGTGTATCCCAGCATCTAGGACAGTATCTGCTATTGAGTTATTACTTAATGCATTTGTTGAATTAAATCTGTTGCAAAAGTAAATAACCCTTTTGTATAGTATCTCCTTGAAAACAATTTCTTGATTAGAAAAAAGAAAGAAAAAAATCTGAATTCAATTAAAACATTATAATATGAAATATCTGTAATATATTATGATATATATTTACATAACTATAATTCTATATTAAGATTTGCTACTATTGTTGTTACTCAGTTATTTTCAGTCATGTTTGACTCTTAATAATGGGGTTTTCTACACAAAAAATACTGCAGTGGTTTGCCATTTCCTTCTCCCACCCATTTGACAGATAAGGAAACTGAGGCAGAAAGTGTTAAGTAACTTGCCCAGAGTCATACAGTTAGTAAATATCTGAGGCCAGATTTGAACTCAGGAAGATGAATCTTCCTGATTCCCAGCCCAACACTGCACCATCTAGCAGCCACATATGCCATCATATTATAATTCAGGAGAGAAAAGATGACCTTGATATTTCTAAGATAATTATTATGCCCTGACTTGTTAAAATGATTTCTTTGGCATGTATGTTTGCGAACTGAAAAGAAAGGGGAGGGGTTGGTATCTATGAGTTTCTGACTCAATCATGTATAAGGCAAAATCGAAACAAGTATTCTAATCTAAAACAATGACTTTTAAGCCTGTGTTAGATATGTGATCAGAAAGAGGACATTATTTCATGCAGAAGGGGTCATATTCTACAAGTTTGATTAAAGTAAAGGAATCAAGTTACACATAAAATAGGTAATCAACACCTATTCTGAAATGTTTGCTTTTCCTAGTCTATTCTCCAGGCAAACTGTTAAAGAGACATTTAATAAACTTGGGTTTTACTTTCTGATCTGAGGTTGGAAGAATGGGATATTCTAGTGTTAAGAGACTAGTGTTAAGGACAGTCAATCTTCACATAAGCATTTAAATGTTTCCTATATGCCAGGCATTGTGCTAACTGATGGGGATGAACACCCTGATTTAGTTTTAGTTTCTTTACGTGCCCACCACTTTTCGAGGATTTTGAGAGCATGAGATCGTCACTTTAACAACCACTGAGGTCCTTAAAAGAAAGGCATTGATTAAAGTATTATGAAAAATTTTTATATTCCTTCCCCATTATGACCTCTTCATATACAGAACTTCCAAAGATCCATGGAAATGTTTATTTATAATTTCTAAATTGCAATCTACCTTAAATCTACCAACTTTTCCTTTATTAATTATGTTGCAACCTTCATAAACCTTAGAGTTGAAATTTCATAGGATTGAAGAAGCATAGTACTGCTTTGGAGGGGGACTCATATTTTCAATTTTCAGATTTTCATAATCTGATTTTTCTTATCGAGTTCACACCTGGAAGCCTACACTAATTTTCATGACAATATTAATATATTATTATTGTTTCCATGAGGCTGGATGTACTGCAGGTAAACTTTCTACCAACTTTTCCCTTGTCATCTTCCATTTTATATGTTAGGCCAAAGGTTTGCCAGCAACTTCTCCACTGTTACAAGATTTCCATTTATTGTGCAGGTTATGGGAAAGAATAGCAATAAAGTGGGAATAACATTCTGATACTTGAGAGCAGCTAAATGTGATGGGGAGAAAAAAACTATCCAACAGAGTGTCCTAGAGAAGGAAAATAATTTTATCGCATGACTGCCTACCTCATTACAAAGTGAAATATGCCACTATACATTCCCTGTGCCTTCAACTTTTGCTATACAGGATGGCATCTACCCAGGTTTCATAGATTCACTGTAACAGCTGTTATATCAAGTATTTTGTCTCCATCTTTTTTTTCTTCTCTCTTTCTGGTTCTCCATCCTTTTGAGGCCATTGCAAAATAGGGATGAAAGATTCTGTTTCTCACTTTTCCATTAGTTATTTATTTATGTGTGCTCTGGGGAAGGAGATGGTGGTATGTGTAAGAGTGATTTTGCACATCAATGTTTCAAGATCCTACTGGTAGAAATGGAACTGCTATAGTAACGTTTCTTCCCATAGGCACTAATTAAAAAGCAATAAGCTCACTTGAGAAGCAGTTTCTTTTTTCTCTTTTTCCTCACTTCTGAATACACTACATTTTTTCCTTCTCTTTTATTTGAATGTTATCACACATTGAAAAAATAATAAAAACCCTCAAGAAAAAATAGGAAGGCAAGAGCATGAAATGAGTTGACAGTCTGGGAAGACACTGTTTTCCCCAACATAATCTGTTGCACTCTTGGAAAAACATTAACAATCTCTACCCTACCCCACTTCCCTGAAGTATCAGATAACAGCCATTTGAAAAGATAGGTCACTAGTCTGAATGACAAATCATCCTGGCCAATATAATCAAAGTCATTAGGAAATATCTCTAGATTCTGGTCACATGATAGGCATTGGGAATAATTCTGATGACATAGTATTTTTGGTGTCAGTCATAGGGCTTGAGCTCCACACAAATGTTCATAATTCAACTACTAATAGCTTAGCTCTCCTCTCTCCTCTCTGGTTTTGGAATGGGGCAGGGGGGTTACATATAAACACACCAGTAACTTTCTACTAAGGTGGTGTGCGCGTGCACACACACGCATACGTAAAATGTGCAAGAGAAGTAGGGTAGGGTATCATTATAGAGGTAAGTATAACAAGATACTTCTGAAGACATACTTGGTATCTGGAGGTATTCTTAAATTCTAGTCTTTCTTTAAGGTAGAAAAGATCACATCTGAAGATACATGCACAGAAAAGAAGGTGAGCTGGTCATGTACCAAAAATGAAGGATAAAAGATGTGCTACTCCGGTACCTAAAAACCTCCAGTACATTGGGTAGACCCTTTATTGAAGATTTATGGGAGGATACAGGCCAAAACAAAATTAATGAGATGTGACTTTCATTCTCTCTGAACTAAGGACCAGACTACCAACACTGATGAACACAGAGATCCACTGAAGAAGGAAATGTAAAGTTACACATACACACTTACATACGTATACATGTGTGTATATATATGTATGTGTGTATGTGTGTGTGTATAACTTTCTACATCTCAAAATTGTTTTTCTAGAATTGGCTACATTATGTTAGAATTTAATTCCCACTTAACTGCAATGTAAGTGAAAGAAGTCAGAGAAATGAATTCCCAACCAAAAGTTTTTTAAAAAACATAAAATGTGTAATTTAGGTGTTGATATGTAACCCAGTTGTAAATTACTAGGAAGGGAACAGATGAATGGGAAAGTTAACAGTGATACTTCTTTATAAATAATTATCTTTCCGCATCTAAATTGTGTGTAGCTTAAAAGACAAAGCATGTTATAGCATCCTTAATATTTATGTTGGACCTTAATTTGTTCTCTAAATCCTGCTGAGAAAAAACACTGTGGGAAGAAATCTCACACTCTGCCAAAGGAGCTAGATACCATAAACCTGTCCTAAAAGATCTTTCAATTATAAATGTGAAGACCAACTTTCTTCTTTCTCAGTATTTGCATTTTAATAATTTATTTTCATTCTGCTTTGAGCAAAATCTAAATTGACTAAACAGAAGGCCAGTGGACAATGACATCTCCTTGCAAAAAAAAAAAAAGAATAATCCATTTAAGACTCTTTCTGCACAAGAGCCATGAAAACCATCTTTATCATTCCTATTATTATTATAAATAATGAAAATAGCAGTCCTTTATTATTAGAAAGTGATCCACATACATGACCTCATTTGAGAAACAGTGTGGCATAGGCAGAAAGTGAGTGCTGAAGTAAAAAAAAAAAAACAAAACTGCCACTGACAGTTTCTAGTTGCCATAGACCTCTCTAAGTCTCAGTTCCTCATTTGTAAAATGGGGATGTAACAACTGTAGTGCCTAATTCGTACAGTAATTGTGAAGAGGAAAAGAGATAATGTATAAGTTTTCAATACTGTAAACCTTAAAGTACTACATACACTTCTATTTTTCTGTTTATTTTAAGCTATTATGCTTAAGATGACTGTTATTCTCTCAAGAACCCTGTGAATTAGGTGGTGTAAATATTGTTCCTGTATCACAAGGGATGTAACTGAGCCTCAGAGAGTTTAAATGTCTGTAGTAAATGTTACAATAGGACTTGCATCAAGACCTAGTTCATCTGATCTGAATTTCAGTGCCTTTTCTTATTTGTTTTAAATTCAAATTTAAATACGGTTTCTGTTTTTAAAAACAAAACAGATACAACATTTTGAAATAATTTTGTCTAATTCTCCCCATTTCCTACCCACCAAAATCTCCTCCTCTTAGGATGTACAGATTTCATTCTACTATAACAACTACCAAGAAGCATATGAAGACATAGTTGCACTCTTTAGGAAAAGCTTATTTGATTGAGATATAATGAAATTCACAAGTGTGCTTAACAATATGCGCAGATCTGCGTGTGTGTATGTAAGTGCATGTCAGTATGCATGCAAGTGTGGACTCTTTTGGAATCTTTGTTCTCTGTTTCAAAAACTTTAAATCAATCTAAGATTATTTTATTTTCATTGTTTTAAAGTTTATAATGGTATTAATTTCATTTTGAAGTGTATCTACCTCCCCAAGCCAAAAAGCTGTCTTTAGAGCAAAAAATACAAAAGGAAGGAGGGAAAACAAATTTCAAAAAAATCTAAATATATTTCTGGAGTCTATACAGTATTCTATTTATATAGTTTCTATCCTCTGTAAAGAATACTAGGAAATGCTTCACTTGTCTCTTTTTTTGAGGCCAACTCGTCGTTAAAATTATATAGCGTACAATGATGACTTTCTCCATTTCTCTTTCCATTGTTATTACTGGTCATTGTACAGACTGTTTCCCTGCTTCTATTTATTTGCACTTCATATCTTCATATGTTTCTCTGTATTCTTCATATATCACATTTCTTAGAATAATTCATCACTTTTGTGTACAGTCATTTGTTTGACCATTTGCATATGGAGGAATCTGCTTTGTTTATAATTTTTTGCTACTGAAAAAATATACTGAGTATATTTTGCAACATGTCTATCTATCTTTGACCTCCTTGCCATATTTTCCTAGTAGTAGGATCTCTGGGTCAAAATGTATGGTCACTTTAAGTCACTTTCTTATCACAATGCCAAAAAGCTTTCCAGAAGGGTTTAAGTAATAATGTTTTGTTTTATTTTAATATTAATCAATAAATTTAATTAATATTAATAATTACAAATAATGTTCATTTCATTTTAAGTCAAATATTTTCAAATGAAGTTTCCATTTTTAAGAAGTTCTAAAAACATGAAGCAAAGTTTATAACTAATAGTTAACGCAGTAATAGGTAGAACTCTACAGGGCAAAGACTGTTAAACTTCATCCTTGACCCTGTTCTAGTTTATATTATTATCAATGATTTGGATGAAAGTATACGTGACATAATCCAATCTGCAGATGAAAAAAAAAGAGTTGCAAGAAAAAGTTAGATGACAGAATTAAGTCTAACAAAAATCTTAATGAGATAGGCTGGATCTGAGAAAGACTTAAGAAAGATAAATGTAAAATCCTGTAGATAAGATCAAAATATCAAGTACATAACTCTCAGAATGTGGGGAGGAAGGCAAGTGGTATAATTATATAGCAGTTCAAGAGAAAAAGACCTGGGGATTTTGGAAAGGTAAAAGCTAAATGATCAAAGACTGTGATTTGAAAGCCAAAAGATACAACATCATCTTAGATTTCACAGCTCTAAGCAGTGACAAATCAGAGAACTTCCAGGAAAAAAAAAATGATAAGCGGAGTGGTAAGAGGACTGGAGATGATATAATATAAGGACCATGAGCAGATCTGGGGGAAAAGTCCTGGGAAAAGACATCTCTAGGGAAGGGATATGAGATTGGACTCATTCTGCTGAGACTTAGAAAGCTCAGAAGGAAGTAAGAGTGGAAGTTACAAAAAGGAGGACAAGGAAAAATCTCCTAGCAATTTTTTAATTCTTAGTCCTATGACAGCACCTGATACATGGTGGTTGCTTAATAAGCATTATTATTTCCACATAGTTCTAGTAATTATTAGTGTTATTATGTATTATATATGACTACATATAAAAATATTTTATCTGCATATGTTATACATTACAAATTGCTATAATTATAAATACATAATAAATATTATGTACTACATCATAATACTATCATAATATATTTACATATTTTTATATTACACTATATATAATTTATATACTTTAAATATATTGTATATAATTAAATATAACATATAACTTGTTACATTTGTATTTAATCACATAAAATACATATATAAATAAAAACAGCAACAATAGAGACTTAAGGTTGATAAAATACATATAGTATCTCATTTAATATTCATAACAGGTAAGTGCTGTTATTATTCCCATATTATAGATGAGAAAATTGAGGCTATGAGAAGTTTGCCCAGGGTTAACTCCATTAGCAAATGCCTAATGGTAAGATCTGAACTCAAATTTTCCTAACTTCAGGTGCTTCAGCACTTTCTATCCACTGTACCACCTACCTGTCTTTCTGAAATATATTGAATTGAGCAAGTTGGGTTCTTATTAGCCCTTGCTCTTCCACATATTCACTATATAGTCTTGAACTATCAAAACTCTATGGGATATAGATATAGTTATAGATATATAGATATAGATGCAGTTTCCACATCTATAAAGCCAAGGAGGTAAAGTGGAATGGACCCTAAGATCCCTCAAACACTAACTCTGTATGAAGCTACTAAAGATACAGCTCTGCTCATCAGAAGCAATAAGTTAAAAAAGTAAATCTAAAGGCTCCTCTAAAATATTTCTCTTTCCTACAAGTGCCATTTTGTTGTTTGCCAAATAAAGCATGCTAGTATGTATTTGATGAACTTTAGCCCTACTCTGTTATTTCTATACATAGCTATATTTAAGGTCAATAATGAAATGAGGTTTTACAGAAAGATTAAATGAATGCTGGGCAAATATGTCTCTCTATTATAACAAGGTTATTCATTATTTAAGGAGTCAACAAGGGACACTATGATGAGCTGTCTAGCCTTCGTTCCAAAAATTACAAGGAAAAGAGAACCTCAACTAGCCTGTAAATATGTTGATTTTAGTTACCCTTATTGAATTTCTTTAACATTATACACACACACACACACACGTATACACACACATGTATTCGCACACACACCTCCACTCCCACACACCTCTTCAGTTTTCAGGGTATCTGGGCTAATACCTAATAGGTGAAATTTGTATTCAGTGCCCTCCTTCACTTCCTTAGTAAATGTTACTCTTTATCTACATTGTTAAATTGTAGAATCTTATTTGGAAAGGACTTCATTATTACTCTTTGCAGATGATATGATGGTATACTTGGAGAATACTAGAGAATCAACTGAAAAACTAGTTGAAATAACTAGCATCTTTAGCAAAGCTGAAGGATAAAAAATAAACACACAGAAATCATGAGTATTTTTATATACCATAACAAAGTCCAGAAACAAGAGACAGAAAGAGACATCCCACTTAAAATAACTGTAGACAAAGGAAAATGGAGTACGCCTGATAAGACAAACCCAGAAACCATATGAACACACTAACAAAACATTTTTCACACTAATAAAATCAGATCTGAAGAACTGGAAAAATATTAATTGTTCATTGTGGGGGGACTGAGCCAATACAATAAAAATGACAATTCTATCTAAATTAACTTACTTATTCAGTGTTATAACAAACTAGCAAAAAAAATTATTTGAGAGAGCTAGAAAAAATAATAACAAAATTCATCTGGAAGGTCAAAAGGTCAAGAATAGCAAGAGAATCGATGCAAAAAAGAATGTGGAGGAAAGTGGCCTAGCAGTACCAGATATCAAACCATATTATGAAACGGTAATCCTCCAAACAATCTGGTATTGGCTAAGAAACAAAGTGGTGAACCAGGGAAATATATTAGGTTCATACTACATAGTAGTAAATGACAAGAGTAAACTAGTGTTTGATAAATACAAACATCCAAGCTTTTAGGACAAGAACTCACTATTTGACAAAAAGTGCTGAGAAAACCAGAAAGTAGTTTGGCAGAAACTAGGTATACACCAACACGTCACATCATATATTAAAATAAGATCAAAATGGGTACATGTTTGAGACCTACAGTATGAGAATATAAGCAAATTAGGGGAGCATGGAATAGTTTATTTATGAGATCTACAGATAAATGAAAAATTTATGACCAAACAAGAGAGAGAACATTACAGGGTTCAAAATGAGTAATTTTTTATTACATTAAATTTAAAAAGTTTTACACAAACAAAAGTAATGCAGCCAAAAATAGAGGGTGATGTGAATTTTTTTTACATCAAGTTTCTCTGATAAAGCCCTCATTTCTCAAATATATAGAGAAGTGAGCAAAATTTATAAGAATGCAAGTTATGTCCAAATTGACAAATGGTCAAAGGATCTGAACAGGCAGTTTTCAGATGTAATAATCAAAGCTATCTATAATCATATGAAAAAATTCTCTAGATCACTATTTAGTAGAGAAATGTATATTAAAATAACTCTGAGATACCACCTTGTACCTACCTGATTGACTAATATTACAGAAAAGAAAAATGACAAATATCGGAGAGAATGCGGGAAAACTGGGATGCTAATGCAGTGTTGGCAGAGTTGTGCACTAATCCAAGCATTCTGGAGGGCAATTTGGAACTATGCGCAGAGGTTTATCAAACTGTTGATACCCTTTGACCCAGGAATATTACTACTAAGTTTATGTCCCGAAGAAATAAATTTTTAAAAAGAGAAAAAACCTATATGCACAAAAATATTTATAGCAGTTCTTTTTTGTGGTAGCAAAAAAATTGGAAATTCCCTCCCCCTTCTTGGTTTCTTTCAGATATTCTCCACAGTTTATCAGAGGTTATTTTAAGTGTGATGTACAGATCATAAGTCAGAATAAGGGAGGGCTATTACAACCCTGGTCTTGGACATCAGTCATCTCTTTAAGCAGACTAACAATGCATTAGTTTTTTGGTTTTTTTGCTACCATATTATACTGTTGGCTCAGGTTGAACTTATAAGTTCACTAAACCCTCTCCGTCCCAAATCTTTTTCAAATAAACTACTGTGTAGTCATTTTTCACTAATCTTGTCCAAGGTATAACTAGCTTGGAACAAATACATCAGTAACTCAGCATACCAATATCTATGGAACCTTTTTCCTTCCCATGATGACTGTCATCCCTATATTTGAGAAAATCAATTAGCCTTGGCTGTCATATGAAATACAACCACATCTGGCATAACCGTGGGTGCACTTGTATAAAGAGAATAGATGATAAATTCTTTGACCCTATGGTAGTTGAGAAGGAAGAGTAGATCTTGCTCGGGATTCTATTGCCATGATGCCTCTCTTTGGGGACTACTGTCTTCTCACCATTGCCAATGGGGATGAGGGCTGGACTATTCTGTTAGAACACCATTTCCCACCCAGGTGCCTCTGAATACATACCTATAATGTATAAACTATGTAAGGAAACACACATGGGTTGGCAGAATTCCTTTGTTATATCTTACAGATCCACTGGTCCTCTTTTCCTCCTTTTGAGACAACTATAGAATCATGTTGACTCACTATACCCCTTAACTGATAACTCCTTTTGAACACATGCATCCTTTCTTACATAGGCTAACCTCTCTCATCACCAAGAAATAAACTAATATTAGAAAAACCCAACAAAATTAGAAACACAGATAATACATATACTAAAAATACTAATAGACACATTTTTGGAGTGTACATATGGAATGACTTCTACCAACATCAGTGGGTTAAAGCTATCATATAGTTAGTTCATCCTTCACTGTCTTGTCTCAGCCTGATCCTCAGGTTCTGTAATTGACTGAAGGTGACCTCTCAAACTACATAAAACCACCTTTTTAAAATATATATTTTATTTTTGCCCCAATTATATGCAAAATATTTTTAACATTCATTTTTTTAAAAGTTTTGAGTTCCAAATTCTAGCCCCACCTCCCTCTCCTCTCCCCTCCTTGAGATGATAAGCAATCTAATAGAAGTGACATATGTTCAATCATGTAAAACATTTTCATATTACTCATTTTGTGCAAGATCAAAGGATCATTTTTTCAAAGGCAAGTCACTTAGGATATTTTAATCAATCTTTCAACCTCACAAGTACCAAACAAATTGGAATTCCACTTTCACAGAATCTTGTCCAAAGGACCAATGACTGGTATCCGCGATCAGAAGATAGAAAGTGTTGTCATTTAGGTATTACACTCTCTCATTTCCCTGTATAGCAGGGTCATTCTTTCACTATCTCTTGTCATGCTCTGTGGAATGCACCACCACCAACTTGCCCTGGATCTCAAGGAAAATATGACCTGGTTTCCATCATGGAACTTCACCTGTTACTTCCTGCTGGGTATTTTATGGGAACAGCTGATGGTAATTACTAATAATGGCATGGATACTGTCTATTTCTTGTGCTTTTGAAGCATTCAAAGGAAACAATAGCTTCTAGACTCCCAGGTGACTATAAAATATCATGTTTAGAACTAAGCCCTTCTCAAATCTTGGTAGAGAAAGAAAGAGAACCTGGACCATCTAATCATTGGAGCATGCACAGGGAAATGTCAATAGATAGACTTTCATGATTTGTCCCTATATATCTCAAGCCCAGTAAGTCAATCTATTATTGGGACTGCTCCTCCCTCTAATTCTTTCACCTAAACCCAGATCTCAACAAAGCAATTTAAAAAGTCTCTCATGTTATTTATGTGGACATGACAGGAAGGAATGAACTAGATGGTAGTAGTAAGGCAGACTAAGAACAGATTATATAATCATAAACAAAGAGCAGTAATTAACACATAAAAATCAACTTGCAGGTAGACCTCTAGTGAAGTAACCAAAAAAATCTGTCTGTAGTCTAGTATTTTATAATCTTCTACCCCTCTGTGAAAGACAAATAGTATGCTTATTTTATTAAAATTTTTAATTTTTAATTTTATTAAATTTATTAATTTTATTAAAATTATTCTAATTTTTAGAAGACACCAATCTTGGAGAAATAACCAACATGTTATATAACAACAATAATGACAATAACAGCTTATATTTATAGAAAGCTTTAAGTGTCACAAAGCACTTTACAAATATTATATCATTTATCCTCCTAGCAATCCTGGGAAGTAGGTGCTATTATTTTCCCCATTTTATAGATGAAAAAACTATGGCAGGCAGAGGCTAAATGACTTCCCAGAGTTACATAGTAAGACTGAGGCCACATTTGAACTTAGGTTTTCCTCACTCCATGTCCAAGATGCTAAGTGCTTCACCAACTAGCTGCCTACATGATAAGAGTCAGCAAAGATAAAATTCCACAGAGTTAATTTTATAGTCCTCCAACAGTAAAGTCCTACTTTAGTAACTAATTACATTATCAACATGATTTTGTGTTCTCTAGTCAATGACAAAAAAGAACACAGATTTAGGCAAAAAGTCTTTCAGTACAAGTCCAGTGATCAACAAATTAGGTTGGCTAGCCAAGGATGACCTCTAGCTAAGTATGGCTTGTTCAGTAAGCTGGCCACTAAATGATTAATTAATTGATCATGATGCCAAGAAAATTACAAATTGGGCACTCATTTCTATGCTGTTTTCCATTCCTGTGACAATGATAGATGGTTAAAAATGGGAGAGAGGACTCTAATAAATAAATATTTTTAGTCAGTCTTTAAGCATTAACTTATTATCCAGAGTAATGGAATTATATGAATATTTCCATTCTCACTATAAAGGAAACCAACTGATACAAGGAAGTCACAGCTAAATGAAAGAATGGCCCCCAGGTTCTGCACAGGCAGGCAAGGAAAGGAGTTAGGGGAGATGGTTTCCTGTAAATCCAAAGGCAAAAGGAAAGAGCATTCCAGAAGACAATTTGGCTTTATGCTATTATACCAAATAGAAATTAAAAAGAACATCATGGAAATAATTTAATCTTTCACAAACATTTGTTATAAAAGATAAGCAGGTAGAGACATTACAGGAAGAACTTGTTAAAATTTTCCAAATTAAATGAGCATATATGAGACTTCATTGAAAAAAACAAGCACACGGGAGACTAGTAAAAATATGTTGGAAGATATGCTTCAGCAAAAAAAATTACAAGAGGAAATAGGCTTGTTATAGAAACCACAGGCATCTCCATTCTATATATCATGAATATAGTCTGAAGAATAAATGAGAATGTGCTGAACGTAGTGAATAACAAATAGCATAACAACAATTAAATTGATTATATATTCAAAAAAATAAAAACAATTGATTATTGATATGGAAATCACTCCCAGATCAGCTTTCTGTATCCAGTCAGATCATCTTGTTAGAGCAAAGGTCAAAATCAATACCAAACTAAGGGAACATAATTTTAAAAAATAAGGCATGCATTTTAAACAACTCAGATATGAACTATTTAACTACTGATGATAGTATAAAATGAGAAATTCATGTACAATCTTGTCCTTGAAACTAAAGTCCATCTTTCTTATGCTGATATTTTTCACGTGATCAAGATGTTGAGGGAATTTTGACTGAGAGGCAGCATGGAATAGCTATTTGTATGTCATTGCTTAAAAATTGTATTCTTCTAGTTTGGTATTGATTTTGACCTTTGCTCTAACAATGCGGTCTGACTGGATACAGAAAGCATTCCATCATGCATAAGGAACAGCCACAGCAAAGGTACAGAGATCGGAGATGAAGTGTGTATATGGAACATTGAGTAAGACATCATTGAGGAAAGTGATGTGTAAACAGACTGAAAAGGCTAGAAATAAACAGATTTTGAAAAGCTTTAAAGTTCCACATGAGGAGTACCTCTGTGACCCTAGAGATAATAGGGAGCCTCTAGAGATATGATCAAACCCTCATTTTAACAGCTGTAAGTTGGTTGGAGTGAGAAAAGTAGAAGGGAAATTAGGAGGATACCATAGTAGTCCAACCAAGCTGGGATGGGAACCTGAGGTGGTAGATGTGCAAGTGGAGAGAAGGGGGCCTATCAGGGAGATGTTATTAATGTAAAAATGACAAGATTTTACAACTCATAGGATTTGTGGAATAAGGCATTAAGGTCACAGTGACATAAAAAATGGAAGTCCCTACAACTGCAACAGGAAAATATGAAAGACAGGTGGGTTTGGAGAGAAACAGTGTTGTTTATTGTTCATCCTTCATTTTCAAAATGGCGCAGTGACATCACTAGGTGATGTGTTAACTCCCATGTGAGCTGCATTTATGGGAGGCTGAACTGCACCACCATAAACCTCACTCTCTCTACCAGAGTCATCAAAGCACAGTAGCATGACAAAAGTCAAGACCACTGGCTATGACCCAGGATGCAGCAAATGATGGTGGCTTCAATGTTTGACCAAGCTCTAATTATGGGTTATTTTTTAGATATGTTAAATGTTAAATGTTAAAAAAAAGCATGTCATGAGGGATTGGAGCTCAATATAAAATTTGGGATACATCTTTGTAGATAACTGAACCTATGGGATCTGATGAAGTCACCAAATATGAATGTAGGGAAAAAAAGAAGCAGGCCCAGACTAGAGTTCAGTGGGGTATGGGATGATGATACAGCAAAGAATGAACAGACAGTGAGGAGGAGGACCAAGAGATAGCAGTGTCATGAAAATCCTGGAAGAATAGGCAGAGATAGAAAGAGATAGACACAGGCATGTTTATATGCACATATCTGTGTGTGTGTATATATGTATGTATATACATATATATGTTATATATGTGTATATATATAAATCTATACATGCACACATATATGCATTCATACACACATACATACATATACTGATTAAGGACTTGCTACATGCCAGGCACTGTGCTAAGTGCTAAGGATACAAAAAAGGGAAAATACAGTAGACTACTCTCACAGAGCTTACATTTTTTTTTAATTTTTATTTATTTATTTATTTAACTTTTTACATTCATTTTTCACAAAATTTGGGGTTCCAAATTTTCTCCCCTTTTATCCTCTCCCCCCAGCCCAATACCCCAAGCAATCTAATTTTCCCTATCTCCAATCTGCCCTCTCTTCTGTCATCCCTCCCTTCTCTTGTCTCCATCTTCTCTTTTCTCCTGTAGGGTCAGATGACTTTCTATTCCTCATTAACTGTATATCTTCTTTCCTAGTAGCAACAGTAATACTAGACAGTTGTTCCTAAAACTTTGAGTTCCAAATTCTCCCCATCCCTCCCTCCCCACCCATTCCCTTTGGGAAGGCAGGCAATTCAATATAGGCCATATCTGTGTAATTTTGCAAATGACTTCCCTGATAGTCGTGTTGTGTAAGAGTAACTGAATTACCCTCCATCCTACCCTGCCCCTCATTGTTTCTCTTCTGTCTTTTGATCCTGTCCCTCCCCAAGTGTTGACTTCAAATTGCCCCCTCCTCCCTTTGCCCTCCCTTCCATCATTCCCCCCCTTGCTTATCTCCTTCTCCCCCACTTTCCTATACTGTAAGATAGGTTTTCATACCAAAATGAGTGTGCATTTTATTCCTTCCTTTAGTCAAATGTGATGAGGGTAAACTAATTGTTTTTTTTTTTCCTCAGCTCTCCTCTTTTTCCCTCCACTAAAAAGTCTCCTACTTGCCTCTTAAATGACATATAATTACCCCATTCCATTTCACCCTCTTTCCTCCAACTACATTTCTCTCTCACCATTTACCTTAATTTCTTTTCAGCTATGGTCCCATCCTATTCAATTCACTCTGTGCTCTCTGTCTCTGTATGTGTGTGCATGTGTGTGTGCGTGCATGCGTGCATGCGCGTACATGTGTGTGTGTGGTCCCACCAACTACCCAGATACTGAAAAGTTTTAAGAGTTACAAATATTGTCTTTCCATGTAGAAATGTAAACAGTTCACTTCTGGTAAGTCCCTTAAGACTTCTCTTTGCTGTTTACTTTTTCATGCTTCTTCTCACTCTTGTCTTTGGAAGTCAAATTTTCTTTTCAGCTCTGGTCTTTTCATCAAGAATGATTGAAAGTCCTCTGTTTCATTGAAAAACCATATTTTCCCCTGAAGTATTATACTCAGTTTAGCTGGGTAGGTGATTCTTGGTTTGAGTCCTAGTTCCTTTGCCTTCTGGAATATCCTATTTCATGCCCTTTGATCTCTTAATGTAGAAGCTGCTAGATCTTGAGTTATCCTGATTGTATTTCCACAGCACTGAAATTGTTTCTTTCTAGCTGCTTGCAAGATTTTCTCCTTGAGCTGGGAGTTCTGGAATTTTGCCACAATGTTCCTAGGAGTTTCTCTTTTTGGATCTCTTTCAGGTGGTGATCGATGGATTCTTTCAATACTTATTTTGCCCTCTGGTTCTAGAATGTCAGGGCAGTTTTCCTTGATAGTTTCATGGAAGATGATGTCTAGGCTCTTTTTTTGATCACGACTTTCAGGTAGTCCCATAATTTTTAAATTGTCTCTCCTGGATCTATTTTCCAGGTCACTTGTTTTTCCCATGAGATATTTCACATTCTCTGCCATTTTTTCATTCTTTTGGTTTTGTTTGGTGATTTCTTGGTTTCTCGTAAAGTCATTAGACTCCATCTGTTCCATTCTAATTTTGAGAGAACTATTAAATTCAGTGAGCTTTTGAACCTCTTTTTCCATTTGGCTAATTCTGCTTTGGAAAGCATTTTTCTCCTCATTGGCTTTTTCAACCTCTTTTGCCAAATGAGTGAGCCTAGTCTTCAAGGTGTTATTTTCTTCAGCATTTTTTGGGGTCTCCTTAACCAAGGTATTGACCCGTTTTTCATACTTTTCTTGCATCTCTCTCATTTCTCTTCCCAGTTTTTCCTCCACCTGTCTAACTTGCTTTTCAAAATCCTTTTTGTGTTCTTCCAAGGCCTGAGCCCACCTGACATCCCCCTAGGGTGTCTGGGGTACTGAGGCCCCGCCCTCCACGTCTTTCCCCGATGGCGAGAATACGTCCTCATCAGATCCTAATGTCGGGATCATTTGCATTTGTTGGAAAAAACTCTCTATAGTCTTATTTTTCTTCCCCTTTCTAGGCATTTTCCCAGCCAGTTACTTGACTTCTGAGATTCCTGTCCACCCCCGCCTAGATCCACCCAGCTAGTGCTTGGGGTCTGAGGTTCAAAGGGCTTTCCGCAGCAAGCTTTAGTTCTGGTGCTGGGGTGGGGGCAGGGCCACCTCCCAGGCTTGGCTTCCTCAGGGGCTTTATGCAGAAACCTTCAGGAACGGAGCAGGTGGGGGTCGGGGGGGGCCACCTCCCAGGCTCAGCTCCCTCAGGGGCTTTATGCAGAGGCCTTCAGTAGTGGAGCAGGGTGGGGCAGGGCTGTCTCCCAGGCTCAGCTCCCTCAGGTTGTTTATGCAGAGACTTTCAGTGATGAAGATCCTGCCTGCTGCTGGGGGAGTCCGGGCCACCACGCCCACGCCGCTGCTGCCTCTGCCGCCGCCCCGCCTCTGCCTCCACCGCTTCCTGCCCCCATCTCTGCCGCCACCGCTTCCTCCCGAGGGGGCCCGAGTCACGGAGACACTCCGCTCCCCTCCTCCAGCCAGCCGTCTCTCTCACTGACCTGTAGCTTCTGTGGGCGGAGGGACTTTCCCGGCTGCCGGAGCTTCCGTCTCTGAAGCCTGCTCAGGTCAGCTTCTCTGGGGCCGCGGCCAGGGCAGCGCTGGGGTGGGGTCCGCTTTCCGGGGCACGATGGACCCTGGGGACGGGTCTCCAGGGCTCTCTGGCACGGAAATCTCTTCCACTCCATTTCTGTACCCCTTTCATTGGTCCAGAAGTTATGGGGGTCTCTTTTTACATTAATTCTATGGGCTGTGGGTTGGAGCTCGTAAACGTGCATCCTTCTACTCCGCCATCTTGGCTCCGCCCCAGAGCTTACATTCTTAAAAAAAGGAAGACAAAACATAAAAGAAATCTGGAAAGAGGTGAGAAAACTGAGGAGGGCTAGAGAAAGTGGGTAGCAAGAAGATGGTATGAGAACAAAGCTGCTGTGGAACTACAGCAGGTTGGAGGATGGGCTGAAAGATGATACAGAACAAAGTAACTGGGTGTTTTCATGACATGGGGCTTCCAGGCTGAGACATACCAGTCACTAAGTCAATCTCAGGGTGGAGTTGTCTCCAGAGGGCCAAACAGGAAGAAATATCCAGGAAAGGATGGTCCATAGTACCAAAGGCTTCAGAAAGGATGAAGATTGAGAAAAAGCCCCTGGATGTGACAAGTAGGAGATCATTTATGACTTTGGAAAGAGAAGTTTCAGTTGAATGGAGAACAGATAGCACAGGACAGAAGAGAATAAGATGAGAGGAAGTGAAGACACTGAGAACAGGTATTTTTCTCAAGTTTGACTGAAAAGGAAAGAAGAGATATAAGATGATAACTACTTGGAACAACAGGATGCAATACCTTTCTTTTAAGGCTGGGCAAGAATGAGTGCTTTTTAGGCATCAAGGGAAGAGGTCCAACTACAGGAAAAGACTGAATATTATAAAGATAGAAGGGAAAGCAGTGGGAATATTGAGCTGGAGAAGATGGGAAAGAATAGATCAAGTGAATATCAAGTATTAAAATTGCAGCTCCCTGAAAACAAAATGGAGGTTTATATAATTGGCATAAAAAAGGGTATATCATATATATAAGAAACATCATAAATGTTATCATCCAGGATGTAGGACCAGGAAAGTGGTTTGGCCAGTCATGTGGTAAGGGCAAAGGATTTATTTACATAATGTAATAATATACCACACATTGAGAAGACTCCTGATGGAGGCATTATGGGAGAAGAGTGAGATGAAAAGATGCAAGATGAAAAGTCATGAATAAATTGCAATCTATACTCAATGAACATCAAGGAGATGGAGAACCCCTTTAAAAAGTTGGGTAAACTTAATAATGAAAATGGCTTATCCTTATACAGGATCATTACAGTTTCTAAAGAACTTTATATATCTTACTTGATCCTCCTAACAACCTTGTGATATAAGCACAACAGGAATTATTATACCCATTTTACAGATGAGGAAACTAATGACCAGTGAGATTGTGACTTGCCGATGGTCACATAAGTGGTAAGCATTTGAAGTAGATTTATAACGCAACTGTCTCTTGTCTCAAAGACCAGTGGTTTGGTTTAGTTTTTTTTTTCTATTCAAGGGCAAAAAATAATTCTACATCAAAGCACAAAATGAGGGAGTCAAGTTTATTCAACATTTGGTTTGAAAGACATCTGGAAATTCTTTAGTGGACTGTAAACTCAATATGACTCATTGATTTGACACAGCAAATCAAAAAAATAAATACACTCCCATGTACTAGAGAAACATAGTTTCTATAAAGAGAATATTAAACTTTCCTACAGATTTATATAATGCTTTGAGTTTTGCAAAGCACTTTCCAGATTATTACCCCATTTTATCCTCACTATAGGCATGGGAAGTAGGTATTATATTATCTCTATTTTAGAAATGAAGAAATTGAGGCAGACAGAAATGAAGTGACTTGTTCAGGGTTATTCAACTAGTGAAGGTCTGAGGCTAGATTTAAACTTAGTTTTGTTCTGACTCTGGGTCCAGCATTCAACATACTCTTTTCCACCTATTTGCCTCTAACATCTGGAGCAGTATATTTGTATGGAGACATCATGTTTCAGGAAGGATATTATCAAGATGATAGTGAGAAGACCTGAGATGGAAGGGAACTTGCATATTATTTTGTCCAAAGTTCCCCATTTTACAGTTGAAGAAAGTGATGTGCAGGGAGGGATTTGCCCACTGTCACAAAGGTGGCAAGTGGTAGTAGTGGTATTTGAACTCAGATTCTATCATCCCAAGTTCAATGCCTTTCCCCTACTCAATGCTGCCTGTAGTGACAAGTAGAATGCCAGAAAGATAGAGGACATGGGAAAACAACCTAAATGCCTCAGTTGGTACTGTTTTTCTATAAATAGCATCCTACCAAGTCACATCAAGAACTAGAGGAGTTGTTTGGGGGAAGGCCCAAGGTAACATCAGTATCACTGAATCAGGAGACATGTGGATGTACAGAATATTGCCACAGGAAGGGATGAATCATCATTTTTGCCAAAACTCGTATCTCTTCTAAACTCAAGTCCCTGTCTAGCTCTTAAAATTCTGTCTGAATACAATATAACATTTTGTTTAATTTCTGTGATCTCAAATTAAGCTACATTCTCTTCCACCAGATGAACACAGAAAAAAGGACTATCAACATATGTTAAGGTTGCATCTTTGCCTCACATGAGTCCATAAAGCTGAATTGATCACCATTCTAAGGTATGATAGTCAACATATGGAAGGAGCAAAAGTCTGAGGCTCACACATTTGCATTCTGTTAAAAATACATACACCAACCTTTCACGGAGTGCACAATTCCTAAGGTTGAAAGGGAGGATGGTTTGGGGTAGAGGGGTTGGAAAAGATCTCATGTCAAAGTAAAGTGTGAGGCAGGAGAAGGAACAAACATTGATTAAGCAGCTTCTGTATGCTAGGCACTGTAGCACTGTACCAAGCACTAACAAATATCATCTCATTCAATGCCTGCAATAATCCCGGGAGTTATTATGGTGGTATTATGATACCCAATTTACAACTGAGGATACTGAGGCAGAGAAAGGTTAAATGACCTGCCTAGGATCAAGTAGATAGTAAGTGTCTGAAGTTGTATTTGAACTTAGATATTCATGACTCTAGGTCCATCACTCTATCCATTATGCCATCTAGAGTCCCCATATATATCAAATTTAAACAAAATATAGAACAGGACTTAGATAGTAATGACCTATTTACAATTCTTGAGCTGAAAGAATTTTGTCTAACAGTGCTTTACCTTACAGGGCAGTTGATATAAGAAAAACCCATCATGCCTAAGATATTTACCTATAAAAGACTGGAAAATTAAAGTCAAGATTATCAAAGTGCTATGCACAAAACAGACATTCGTTAAAGGCTTGTTGAATAAAAAATGACTAAAAGAATGGTCAGTAAAACTTTTATTTGAGGGTTATGTATATATACATGAACTCATTTGGAAAAATAAATACCTGATTGACTTCCATTAAATACCTATTTAATAATTAGTTACTAGCAAATTATTTTTGAATAACATTTTCTGATGGAATTAGACTTTTTTCAAACCAGTTTATATGTACACATAGCCTAGCTAAAAGAAGGTCCCCAATTTGTAGTGCCTAGAACAAACGCTATTAATATCAATTAACTCTTTGACATAACTGCCTTGCTCGAAGAAAATGACCGATTTCTCTTTAACATATTCTAATTTCCAGGAAATAGAATAATGATTTTTTGTGGGCTACAAAAGAAACCAAGAATGTCTTTTTTTTCCCCCTTTTTCCTGCCCAAGTTGTCGTGGCAACTGGGGTTAATATGGCAATAATTAAAGGTTCAAATGTCAAGCACAAGGAATATAGGGCAAACCTTTAAGAACCCAATGCTCAGGCTCTAAGCTATCCCCCTCGCTTCTCTTTCTCTTTCTTGCTCAAACAATTATTTCTGAGCACTATCCATAGCCCAGATGACTCTTGTTTCTTTTTAAAGAAAAAGGAAACCTTATGGAATTCTATTAGCATACTCCTTTTATTGCTTTGGAACTCTGAAAACAAGTTTAGCACTACATGATAAAATTTTCAAAGGCTTCAATAGTACTTGATAGTCCTAAATATATGAGCATTTGTGTTGTACCCCAGGGACTCTGAGAGGTTAAGAAACTGCCTTTTTATAAAAACTTGGCACTAAGGCCCCATTCCACCTCTCATTCCTACAATCCCCCTAATGGGAACTCTTCTCTTTCTGATGATGGGATACAGAGCCACATTCTTTTTCATAAGGATGGTTGTCTAGAAGAGTAAAAACTGATCTGACTAGAATGGCAGAATGATCATGGATACATCAAAAAGGGTGGGTGTAAGTTCATAATCTCAAAAAAATTAAGGAGGGAGGGAAGGAGGAGGGAAGGAAGGAAGGAAGGAAGCAAGGTAGGAATAAAGATGTATCATAAATAGGACACACAATAACCAGAAATTTACACTTATCTGGCAAGATACCAATAACAGGCATCAGCGGTGATCATATTATTTAGCAATTAGACACTGAGACAGAAGCAATATAATACCCATTCTATGTAGGCTAAGCTGATCCTTTCAGGATACATGGAGGTCATTTTTCTTCCTTTCTCCCTAAGGTATAAAAGACTCATTCCAGGAAGAGTTAAAGTTGGAAATTTCACATTCACAACTTTTGTTGCCTATAGAAGAATACTTCTTTGTTTCTGGATGTTTTCTCTCTGATTGCCTTACAGAATCTAAGTAGAATTCCAATTATCTTATATCTTTGTAGCAGGACTGGAAAGACTACTTGTAGAAGGTAGGATTTGACCAAAAAAAAAACAACAAAAAAACCCCCAAAAACAAGAAAGCCAAGGAAGCCAGGAGAAAGAGACTTCATTCCAGATTTTGATTCAATGTCAGGAAAATTCTGCTAAGAATTAGAGTTGTCCAAAAGGGGAATCTGTGACCGTAAAAGTAGCAGATTCACTGGCACCAAACACTTTACAACAGATAAAGGATGACCACTTCTCAAGAATGTTATACAGAGCAACAGTGAGTAAATAACAGGTTCCACTACATTACGATGGAAGTCCAAACCAACTTTGAGAGTGTGCAACTTTCAGATTCTGTACTTTAAAAACTTTACTTTTAATTATAGATTAAATGGTAAAAAAGCATTTATTAAGCACCTACAATATGTCAGGAATAGGGTAGTTAGGTGATACCTATCTAGTATTAGATCAACCATTTACTAGCTCAAGATGTCAAAAACTGAACTCATTATCTGTTATCTCAAATTCACCCCTCTTTCCTCTTCCCATGGGTGGAATCACTGTGGATCTAGTGGATAAATCACTGGGCCTGAAATCAGGAAGACTCATCTTCATGAGTTCAACTCTGGTCTCAGACACTTACTAGCTTTATGACTCTGGGGCAAGCCATTTAACCCCATTTGCCTCAGTTTCCTCATCTCTCAAATGAACTAGAGAAGAAGATGGAAAATCACACAGTATCTCTGTAAAGAAAAACACAAAATGGGGAAATGAAGAGTTTGACATGACTGAATCAACCAAACAACAACATGTCAGGATCTGTGCTAAGAGCAAGACATACAAAAAAAGGGAGGAAAAAGTAATTCCTCCTCTTAAGTATCTCACAATCTAATAAGGAAGAGAAAATTCAGACAACCATGTATAGACAAGATAACTTGGAAGTGTGTGTGTGTGTTCATCCTTCATTGCCAAAGAAGATCATGTCATCCAAGAAATGATGACACAACTTGCATTTGACTTGGTTTTGAGTAAAGGAGGGCTGTGCATGTCACAAGTCTCATTTCTCCTCTAGAGCCATCTGAATCCAATGATCAGATACCCCTCAGGATGACTGGAGATGACCCATGATGAGGCAATTTGGATTAAGTGACTTGCCCAAGATCATACAGCTACTGAGGGTCAAGTGTCTGAGGTGACATTTGAACTCAGGTCCTCCTGACCCCTGCACTGGTGCTCTATCCACTGTACCACCTAGCTGCCCCCTAACTTGGAAGTAATCACAGAAGGATGGCACTAACGTTAAGGAGAACAGGTTTCTTGCCAAAGATTGGATTTAGTTGGGAATTAAATGAGGCAGGATCACCAAGAACAGAAGATAATGAGGGAGAACATTCCAAAGATTGGGTACACACAATGAAAACATGCAGAGTTGGGAAGTCAGTATCACTGGATGACACAATATAATGAAGGGGGTTGAATGGCATAAGGAACTACAATATGATAGGTTTTTAATGCTAAGCAGATGGTCTCATATTTGATCCCAGTGGTAAAAGGGAGATTTTAGAATCTATGAGAAGCCCTTTCCTTTAGAAGATTATAACTGAATGAAGGATGAAGTGGGGAGAACTTGAAGCTGGAAGACAAACCATAAAGCTAGGGTGATAGCCCTGGTATAAGATAATAGGGGTCTGGTGGCAATGGTGGCAGTGTCAGAGAAGAGAAGGGAGCAAATATAAGAAATGTTGTGAAGGCAGAACTTACAGAACTTGGCCACAGATCATCTATGAAGGTGGTAAGAGAGAGAGTGAGGAGTCAAGAAAGACAATTGGTTTGGGAGCCAGAATAATTGGGAGGATTGTAGTACTCTCAATAGCATTAGGGAAGTTGAGAAGAAGGGTAGATTTGAAATGATAATGAGTTCAGTATTGGACATACAGAATTAGCAAATGGTAGACCCAACATTTGAACCAAGTTCTTCTGAATCCAATCCTAACACTCCTCCCACTGGGCCATGCTGCTTCCACAAATACAGTTATGCAATGACCCTTAATGAAGAGTATGTAGCATGGATAGCAGAGGACTGGAAGGATGAGATTTCTTGGGCACTGTTATGAGTAATCTTATCCAAGAACAGTTGGAGGTAGGAACTGGGAATGAGGAAAGTCATCACTGGAAAAGAAAATGTAAAATTCTGTGTGTGTGTGTGTGTGTGCACATTCAATAAAATCCAGTGGCTCCTTATTTTCCCTAGAATCAAACAGAAAATACTCTGTTTGGCATAAAAAGTCCTTTACTAACCCACTCCCCTCTAACTTTCCACATAATAATCAGTATAATAATATTACTTCCTTTCTGTTCCTCAAATCAGACATTTTATCCCTAGATTCCAAATAGTTTCTCTGATTTCCTCTATCTGAAATACTATTCCTCCCCATCCACACCTCTTGACTTCCTTCATTTATCAGCCAAAATCCTACCTTTTATTGGAAGTCTACCTCTGTCCATCTTAAGGTCAGTATCTTTCCTCTAATTATCATCCATTCATTCTGTATATATCTTCTTTGTACAAAATCATTTAAATGTTGTCTCTGTGAGATTCTTGAGAGCAGGGACTATCATTTGCCTTTTTTTGTATCTCTACCTCTTACACAGACCCTGGCACATAGTAGGCCCTTTAAAAAAGCTTGATTGATGCTGTGTGTGTGTGTGTGTGTGGTTGTTGCTGCTGCTGATGTTATAGTTGGGAAGGATGGTGCTTGTGCTGCTGATACTGCTAAAGAATAGTACACACCATAAGGAAAGCCTACTGAGATTAAGACAGATTATAGATACTAGGGAACTAACAATATAAGAAAAGAAAACCAAAACCTTAGTTTGACTGAGCAGCAGTAATGCTGGTTGTGATCATTTATGTGACTCACTCAAACACCATGACAGCTGGCAACTAGTAGAAGCCAGAGTGAGCAAGGAGACAAGTACACAGCAGAGAGTGAGTGATCATGTAGACAGCAGCACCATGGAGAGGGCTCTCAACAGATATTTCTCCATTTGCAACAGTGAGTCTGTCTATAAGAAGCTGTGTCAGAAATAGCTTTGGCATGAGTGATAATGTCTGATGGCCCAACTCAACTTTGCTGAAGAACACTGTGCAAGAGAATGAACTCAGTGATGTGAATCTGAAAATCAGGAAATTTACCTCCATAAAGGACTGGGACCCTTAACTTAACTGGTAAGTTGTAAGTTTGTGTTTCAGTAAAAGGAAAGCACATTTTGTTGTTGTCTTTTAATATATATAATTTTGGTAGCCTGAGCTCCCTAGGGTGCTTTTAGATGGGCTTAGGGAGGGCAAAGAAAAAATGGTATTTTCTTTTTTTATTGTGTTCATTTGTTTGTGTTCCCAATAACCTAGCCCTGCTGGTCTATTTCTATCTCTAGGTAGCAAGAAAAAACCAGGAAAGTGTCCTGAACTGTCGAGATTACTAATGCTAACAGCTGCTCTGAACTCACCTTAGGAAGGATGAATTTAGCCTTTCTCTGAGACTATGGCTCCTTATAAAGGGCAGAAGAAAAAAGAGAAGAAAGAGAAGAAAGGAAGAAGAGAAGGATAAAGAAGAGAAAGAGAAGCAGGAAGAGGGGGAGCAGAAATAAGAAGAAAAGGAGAAGGTGGAGGAAATGAAAGAGGCAAAGAGGAGGAGCCACAAGAGGAGAACAGAAAGGACAAGGAGAAACTGAAAAGGAAGAGGTAGAAGAAAGCAAAGAGGAAGAGGAGAATGAAGGAGGAAGAGGAGAAGTTTTTAAAGCATATGAAGATTTCATTGAGACTACTGAAAAATATGCTGGCTGCTAGGTATTGCGTGATATCCTTTTATCACCACTCCCATCATGAACCTCCATTTATAATCACCACAGTATGGGAAATTATACAAGTAAATAGAAACAAAAGAAATAAATGGACAACATTTCTACAATAGCTAATATACAAAATTAGTAATTAGAATATACGAAAGTACTCAGATGTTCTTGAAAAAATTGAGACATATGGCTCAAATGCCTCACATTCTTAGGTAATGAAAGAAATGGGAGATGATATGCTAAACCACTATCAGTGATCTCTACTATGTCACAAAGCAGGGAGAGAAAGCCATAGTACTGGGGAAGGATAAATATGCTAATCATCCAAAATAGAAAGGAAGAAAACACAAACATTCCAATGAGCTTGACTTCATTTGGAACTGGGGAAGGAGAAGAATTATAGAAAGTATTATTAAAGGGATAGTTTGAGAATATTCAGAAAAGGAAGGCATGCTAGCATAGAACCAGTACAGCTTCATCATAAACAAGTCATATTAGACTAGTCTCATATCTTTGCTTTTGTTGTTATTATTTTATTAAACAATATTGTCTTTTGGTCATGTCCAACTCTTTGTGATCCCATCTGGAATTTTCTTTGCAAGGATACCAGAGTGGTTTGCCAGGTCTTTCTCCAGCTCATTTTACAGATGAGGAAACTGAGGCAAACAGAATTAAGTAACTACTAAAGAGTAGGTTAAGATAAAGTTGTAAATAGTTTAGCTAAAGTTTTTTCCCTTTTTTTTATAAATTTATTTATTTAACTTTTTTACATTCATTTTCACAAAATTTTGGGTTCCAAATTTTCTCCCCATTTGTCCCTTCCCCCACCCGGATACACCAAGCATTCTAATTTCCCCTATCACCAATCTGCCCTCTCTTCTATCATCCCTCCCTTCCCTTGTCCCCATCTTCTCTTTTGTCCTGTAGGGCCAGATAACTTTCTGTTCCCCATTACCTGTATTTCTTATTTCCTAGCAGCAAGAACAATACTTGACAGTTGTTCCTAAAACTTTGAGTTTCAACTTCTCCCCATCCCTCCCTCCCCACCTATTTATTCCCTTTGGGAAGGCAGGCAATTCAATATAGGCCATATCTGTGTAGTTTTGCAAATGACTTCGATAATAGTCGTGTTGTGTAAGACTAACTATATTTCCCTGCATCCTATCCTGCCCCCCACTGTGTCTATTCTCTCTTTTGATCCTGTCCCTCCCCAAGAGTGTTGATTTCAAACTTCTCCCTCCTCCCATTTCCCTCCCTTCCATCATCTCCCTCACCCTGTTTATCCCCTTCTCCCCCATTTTTCCTGTATTGTAAGATAGGTTTTCATATCAAAATGAGTGTGCATTTAATTCCTTCCTTTAGTCGAATGTGATGAGAGTAAACTTCATGTTTTTCTCTTAGCTCCCCTCTTTTTCCCTCCACTAAAAAGTCTCCTGCCTGCCTCTTCTATGAGAGATAATTTGCCCCATTCCATTTCTCCATCTCTCCTCCCAATACATTTCTCTCTCACCACTTAACTTCATTTTTTTAAGAGATGATCCCATTCTATTCAATTCACTCTGTGCTCTCTGTCTCTGTGTGTGCATGCATGTGTGTGTGTGTGTGTGTGTGTGTGAGTGTGTAATCCCACCAACTACCCAGATACTGAAAAATTTCAAGAGTTACAAATATTGTCTTTCCATGTAGGAATATAAACAGTTCAACTTTAGTAAGTCCCTTGTGACTTCTCTTTGCTGTTTACCTTTCATGCTTCTTCTCATTCTTGTGTTTGAAAGTCAAATTTTCTTTTCAGCTCTGGTATTTTCATCAAGAATGCTTGAAAGTCCTCTATTTCATTGAAAGACCATTTTTCCCCTGAAGTATTATACTCAGTTTTGTTGGGTTGGTGATTCTTGGTTCCTTTGACTTCTGGAATATCCTATTCCATGCCCTTTGATCCCTTAATGTAGAAGCTGCTAGATCTTGTGTTATCCTGATAGTATTTCCACAATACTTAAATTATTTTTCTCTACCTGCTTGCAATATTTTCTCCTTGACCTGGGAATTCTGGAATTTGGCCACAATGTTCCTAGGAGTTTCTCTTTTTGGATGTCTTTCAGGCAGTGATCAGTGGATTCCTCGAGTAATTATCTTGTCCTCTGGTTTTAGAATATCAACACAGTTTTCCTTGATGATTTCATGAAAGATGATCTCTAGGCTCTTTTTTGATCATGGCTTTCAGGTAGTCCCATAATTTTTAAATTGTCTCTCCTGGATCTATTTTCCAGGTCAGTTGTTTTTCCAAGGAGACATTTCACATTCTCTTCCATTTTTTCATTCTTTTGGTTTTGTTTTGTGATTTCTTGGTTTCTCAGAAAGTCATTAGCCTCCATCTGTTCCATTCTAATTTTGAGAGAACTATTATCTTCAGTGAGCTTTTGAACCTCTTTTTCCATTTGGCTAATTCTGTTTTTGAAAGTATTCTCCTCACTGGCTTTTTGAACCTCTTTTGCCAATTGAGTTAGCCTATTTTTCATGGTGTCATTTTCTTCAGCATTTTTTTGGGTCTCCTTTAGCAAGGTATTGATCTGCTTTTCATGCTTTTCTTGCATCTCTCTCATTTCTCTTCCCAGTTTTTCCTCCACCTGTCTAACTTAATTTTCAAAATTCTTTTTGAGCTCTTCCATGGCCTGAGCCCATTGAATATTTATTTTGGATGTTTGGGATACAGAAGCCTTGACTTCTATGTCTTTCCCTGATGGTAAGCATTGTTCTTCCTCATTGAAAAGGAAGGGAGGAGATATCCATTCACCCAGAAAGTAACTTTCTGTGGTCTTATTTTTTTTTCCCTTTTCTGGGCATTTTCTCAGCCAGTTACTTGACTTCTGAGATTCCTTTCCACCCCCAACTCCCCTCCAGATCTGCCCAGCTAGTGCTTGGGGTCTGAGATTCAAATGCTGCTTCCCAGCCTCAGGGCTTTCAGCAGGGGGCAGGGCTGCTATTCAGTGTGAGATTAAGTTCAGGTTCTCAGGTGGGGGCAGGGCCACCACCAGGGGCTCAGTTCCCTCAGGGGGTTTATGCAGAGACCTTCAACAATGAATCTGAGCTCCTGTCTGCTTTGGGAGCTCCCTGTCCCACTGCTGTCTCTGCTGCTGCCTCCCAAGGGGGCCTGAGTTATGGAGACACCCCGCTCCCCTCTTGGCCAGCCAAAAAGGCTCTCTCACTGACCTTTGCACCTCTGGGTGGAGGGACTTGCATGGCCACTGAAGATTCTGCACCTGAAGCCTGCTCGGATCTGCTCCTCTCGGTGCCACAGGGCCATGGCAGAGCTGGTCTCTGCTCCAGATCGGGAGCACAACAGACCTTTGGTGTTGGTTTTTCAGGTCTCCCTGGAACAGAAATATCCTCCACTCCATTGCTGTGTGGCTTCCACCGCTCCAGAATTTGTTGGGAGTTCTTTACAGGTATTTTATGGGCTATGAGTTTGAAGCTAGCATATGTGAATCTTTCTACTCTGCCATCTTGGCTCCTCCCCCGCTGTTTAGCTAAATTTTTAAAAATATTTACAATATTTTATATTGTATATAATGTGATCTTGTTTGATAAAAATAAGATATGTGTAAAATTCTTTGTAAACCTTAAAGTACAAAATAAATGATAGCTATTATTGCACTATAGCATTAATATAGAAAAGATGATGTGATAAGTACAATTAGGTACATTTAGTGAGATTATGTAAATTAAGATCTGGGAGAATGTTGAGATTCAAAGTAATCATTAATGATTTCATGTCACATAAGAAGGAAGTCTCTAGTGAAGGGACTTAGGAATTTGTCTTCATTCTTGGGCTATTGAGATTGTTATCAATGATTGGAGAAAAAAAGCATAGATAACTCTCCTATCATAAATATAGATGACACAAATCTAAGAGGGATATCTAAGACAATTAATGACAAGATGCAGAATAGAATACTGGGCTAAATCTAATAAGACAAAATTTAAGATCAATATAATTATAATTAGTTTCAAGATACTGAATTCATGAGAAAGAAATAGAAAAGTCATGGTTAGCATTTTTTATGGATAAGATCTGGAGGAGTAAATGGTCTCCAACCTCCTTGTAAGTCTTCAATGTCACATGACAGTCAACAAAATCAGTGAACTTGGACTGAATTGACAGGTATAGCTTCCAGGAATAAGAAAGTGAGAGGTTCATTTTACTGTGCTTTGGATAGATCATATCTGGTGAACTATGTTTATTTCTGGGTGCTATGTTTTAAGAATGACATTGATAAGCAAGAGAGTATTAAGAAGAGGATAAGTGGACCAGTGAAGGAATTCAAACTCATGCCACTAGGTGACTGGTTTAAGTAACTGGGGATATTTAGCTTGGACAACAAAAGACTCAGAGGTCACATGATTGCTGTTTACAAACACCAAAAAAAAACTGTCATGTGAAAGAAGGATTTGATTCATTTCATTTGGTTCCAGAGGGCAGAATTAGCAGCAGCTGGTAGAGTTGCAAATAGGCAAATGTAAACTTCATATAATGAAAAACTTTCTCACAAGTGGAGATGTTTAAAAGGGGGATAGTTTTATCTAATGGAATTCCTTAAGCAAAAATGGATAACTATTGATCAAGTGTATTATAATAGAGATTCTTTTTCAGATGTGGGTTAGAGTCTGAAATTATATGATTATCTGTGATAAGACAATGGATCAAGGGAGTTTCACAAGAAATTTAATGAGCATGAAGGACAGGATACTTGGAATTTTTGTCTGTGCCTCTCCTTATAGGGTATGAGCATGTTCACTGGCACCTGACAGAAGAAAAGTGATGATTTTTGATTAAGACACAGTAACTGGAGTCACCACAAGGTGAACTGGACAGGTTTTCATGACTTGGGATGCCACCAAGATGACTCATACGTCCAGAATGATGGATTTGTGTAACAGAAACCACATTTTTGTGCTAGCCTATAAAAAGTTATTCAGTCCATCTACTTATCTCTTTTGTCTAATTTCTTTATTTTTCCTTTTTTGTTTGGAGAGATCCTAAGAACACAACAAAGCTAATAGCAGACTAGGGCCTGGACGAGGATAAAGGATGTTGTTGATGGGTATTTGCAGGCAAAACACATAGAATCTGCATGGAATGGCCCATATACCCTGAAAGAAGAGCCTTCTGGATACCTGTTGCCTTTCTTTTTCCTTTTCTGTTAACAAGTCAGAGACCAGAGACCTAAGTGACATCAGTTTGAGCAACAGTGAGTATCCTACAGAAGCTCATAAAAGTTAACATATCATGACAGAGGAAGGGGGGAGGCATCAGTCAATGTAACACCTTAACAACTTCCTTACTTGGGGTGGGAGTGGAGAGCAAAAAGGTACATTTCCTAGTTACCATGAGAAGATAGATTTCTTGGGCAATACCAACTATATCATGCCTTGAGTATCTTCAATTTCAAGAGTCTGTAAATTTGGCCTTCCAGATGAGAATAGTTCTTTTTTAAATTATATATATAAATTATTTATTTTCAGTTTACAGCATTCACTTCCACAAGATTTTTGAATTCCAAATTTTCTCCTCATCTCTCCCCACCCCTACCCCAGGACAGAGTGCACCCCATTCACCCTTTCCCTCAATCTGCTTTCCCAACTATCACCCGCCTTCTACCATTCCTCTCCCTTCTTTTTTCCTGCAGCACAAGATAGATTTCTATACCCAATTACCTGTACATCTTATTTCCCAGTTGCACACAAAAACAGTTTTTAACATTCATTTTTAAAGCTTCGAGTTCCACATTCTCTCCTTTCCTCCCTCCCTACCCTCCCTCATTGAGAAGGCAAGCAATTGGATGTAGGTCATACATGTGTAGCCATGCAAAACACTTCCATAACAGCCATGTTGTGAAAGACCAAACACATTTCCCTCTATCCTGTCCTACCCTCCATTTATTCCATTCTCTCCCTTGACCTGCCCCCCATAATGTTTGCTTCTGATTACCCCTTCCCCCAATCTGCAGTCCCTTCCATTATCCTACCTCTCATTTCCCCTTCCCCCCATTGCCTTCTTGCAGCATCCATACCCAGTGATAAGAATAGTTCTTGAGCAGTATCTCTCTTGTAGACAAATGATGATGGTGCACAGAGCCCCTGTAGATGGAGGATCACTGAGGGACTCAAGTCACAATAAGATGGAACAGAATACCCATACAATTCTCCTTTCAGTCACTCAATTTTTCAAGACAGTGCCAGCCTAGCAGAAAGGGTGGGGAGCACTGTCCAGCCTCAAAGTATATTACTTTCCAGAGGGAGTCTGAATCACGAGGTGGTACTGTAAGTCTGAAAGAGGATTATACAGGGTCCTGTGGGAGAGGAAGGTCATTAGAATGTCAGGGTGTTCCTCAAGTAGTAACCCCAAGTACAGTTTCCTTCCAAAGTGCATTCAGACCACAAGATGGAGCTGAATCAGGAGAGCACTAGGACCTTAGCAGGACTCACACTGAAGGAGAAGAGCTGTGTTATTTATTTAGGGATTACTACAAGTATATGTTTGTTGTTTATTTACATTTGCTTATGTACTTCTATGAGTATTTTTGCATTTTCCATAGGATAAAATAAGATATTCTCAGTATGAAATTTTTACCCCAAGTTTTTGGATAGGGGATGGAGGTCTTGCTACCCATTTTTTTTGAAGACTAGACACATGCACATGTTATTTTATTGGAGATTTCCCTTATTAAATTCTATATGCAGCAAAATAAAACACAACCTTTGGTCCGCTTCCAGGATGGGACTTAGCTTTTTATGATCTCAGAGCTTCAAGGAATTCTGGGTCATGAATTACAGCCAATCAAATATATATTAAACAGATTGATCACCATTCATGTCATGAAAAATCCCAATCAAGGATCATTTTCACATTTTTTGTGACTTCTCTAATTTTATTCATAAGATGCAAATATTCCCTTTCTCTAATTTTCAACCATTCCTTATCTACTAGTTCATTCCTTGATATCAAAACACATACAAGTTTTCCCTGTCCTTAAAAATCTTTCATTTGACCCTATCAATGAGGTTTAGAATTGGAAGAATTCACTTGGACTTTCTCTTTTAGCCAAAGGGAGCTTTTAATTTTTCGTGAAAAAGCATCACAGGCCTCCATGGCGAGAAAGCTAAGTGAGACCCTGATATTTGGGGGAGTTATGCTTACACAGAGGTTTCAGAATGATGATGTAGTTTCAGAAGTTGTTATGGAGGTTAAAGATTAAAGACAGGACAGGATGACATAGGATGTGGGGACAAAGGGAATTCTTTATGGCTTAAAGATTTAAAGACAACATAAGAGGATACAGTTTAAAAATTAAGGGACCCAGGGGAACATAGGATAAGGGAGACAAAAACAATTCTTTTGGTACAGGTTCAAAATAAGGGGGAAAGGTGCCTTCAAGTTACAGAACCCAAAGTACTGGAAAAGCAACCATTAATATTATTTTTAACCCTTAGGACACTGTTTGTATCCAAATCATTTCCCCATTCAACCAACCACTAGGAAGGAGAAATCTTTCAGAAAAGGTGCAAAGGTCATTGTCTTCTTCAATCACTTTTCTGGCTGGTCACATCCTGGTCTTTTCTCCTGTTTCACATCCAGCTTTCTCCATGTGTCTCAAGTACTTTTTTACATCATCACTACCATCTCCACACTATCAACATCTATCTCTTCTCTCTTTCATAGCCCAACATCAAAGGATATAGAAGTAAAAGTCTATTTATACTGTTCTTTTCCCTTTCTGCCTTTTCACTAAATTCTCAAATCTTTGTTATCTCTAGTTTGACCTAATAACTCAATTGAAACTGCTAGTTACCAAACAACTCTTCATTGCAATACAATGGCCTCTCTGAGCCTCCATAGAGGCTCTGGAGCATGTGACACTGCAGACCAACTTCTCCTCCTAGGTACACTCTTCTCCTAGGTTGCTAAAACACTGCTCTTTCCTGGTTCACCTCCTAGGTCTTAGACCATTCTATCTCATTCTCTTTTGCCAAATCAGCCTCTATTTCCTTTCCCAAGTATGTCACTAGGGTTCTGTCTTGCTCCTCTTGTCTCTACATACTCTCTTAGTGGCTTCATTAGCTCCTATGGGTTCAATTATCATCTCTATACAACTGATGCTAAGATCTATACTCTCCAGAACTAATCTCCTGAGTTTCATCACATTACTGATTACCCATTAGAATTTGTGGTACTCAGCAGACCCCAAAAGGAGCTCATCTTGCCCTTTTCTACCCCATGTCTTTGCTAAATTTTCAATTTCTGGTAATAATAACATCATTCTTCTAGTCATTCATTTTGAAAACCTCAGCCATACTTGACCCTTCACCCTACATACAGCTGGTCAGTTTCCAAGTCTTGCTAAGCACCTCTTTTATCTGTGGCCTTCTCCCTGCTTACACAGCTACCATCTTAAGTTTGGGCCCCCATCACTTTTCACCTGGACTATTACTGTAATAGTCTCTCTGCCTCAGGTTTCTCCTCTTTCCAACCCTTCCTCCACAGAACTGTCATGTACACATTCCTAACCAGGTATTACCACTACATTCCAGGCACTGTGCTAAGCACTGAGAATACAAAAATAAGCAAACAAAAAAGGATTAGAGAGTCTCTACTCTAGAGAAGCTCACAGTCTAGTGGAGGAGCTCCCCATCTACAAAATCCCTAGGTCCCTGCAGGAGTCACTTCAAGTAAATACCCTACATGAAACCTCATCTGCCCTCTTCACTTCGGCTGCCCCCAGACACCTCCCTCCTCCCACACATACACTCTTTCTCCCATAAATTGTTCTGGATTCACTTTGTATATATTTTGTATTTACTGATTTGTATGCATGCTGTTTCTCTCCAAATAGAATATAAACTCCTTGCACACAGGGGACTTCTAGTTTTTTTTATCTGAACCTCTAGTGCCAAGCTCATTGTAGATACCTACTACTATTTGTTGAACGAATAAACAAAGATTTTGTACAAGCAACAGATGTAAGTTTAGTATGGTCAGCTCCTTGAAAGTAGAAATTGTTTCACTCTTTGCATCTGTATGTCTAGCAAAGTATCTAGCAAGCAGTAATTAATAAACGTTTACCAATTGTGTAATTACATTCAGAATTGCTACAGTTGCATGAAGTGGAATAGGTGGATGGAAAGTTAAAAAATAAACACTTGCCTATCTGAAGCATATATTCACATCTCTATCAATATCTGTATATAGATAGGCATATGTAAATATATGTATGTGTGTGCATATATACATATATATGTGTACATATATTTTAAACACATGAAATCGCTGTAGAAATTATTGCTCTCCAATTGCTACAAAGCGTTACAACAGTATCTCTCTACACCTATTGGATTCATTCAATTTGGTCAGGAGGTTAATGCCTCCTTTCCTCTTCTAACTTCTCCATCCTTATTCACAACCAGAGTCTCATTCCTACCAAAGTTTCCCCACTCACAGGCACACATCAGCTAATAAATTCTCTCTTAAAAATCTAAGTCATGTACTCAATTTTCTGTTTCACTTAGCCTGCAAATTCTTCTTTCCATAGCATAAAGAGGTGCTAGTCACATTATGTAACTCATCCCACACTTTAAAGTAATCTAACCTCTGAGGACAGCATGTTTTCTTTCACAATTTGACTGGTCACTATAAATTTTGTCTCAAAACTAGACTTAGAATCAATTCTATTCTTGTTCAGTGTATGTTTCTTGCTCTTTACCTCTAGTCAGGTATTCACTCCCCAATTCTCAATTCTCACTCATTTCACACCTAACTAGTCCCATTCATATTAAACACTTCCTTACTCAGTTTGTTAGTGTTTTACAAATGAACCACTCCAACAGAAGGTCATTGTGTCCTTCCAACAAGAGAAATCCTAAAAGCCCCTTAGAGCTGAAGTAAGAGGCAGATTGCTAGTCTAATTCTTTAAGTCTCCCTAGTATTCCCAACCAATTTGAGATGCAAATGTAGTATTCCCAGTGCTTGGAGTATTCAAGATAAACTATAAATTGTGTTGATTACAGCAGTGAATTTCCCCATACTTTTTTATTCCCAAAGCTCTAAGCAGAAAAGAGGAAGCCCTACCTTAAAAGGTAACTGGTTTTAGCTGAGCTAGTATTTAGTGGAAACTCAATTCCACTTACAATTAGGGCACATTTGACCATTAATTCTGTTTAGCAGACAATATAACTATTTGACAGGATTGTGTCTTTTTTTTTCAAGTAGCCAAAGTCACATACCTAAGGCTCATAGCAGGTTATTTGCAGCCTCCCAAGATAAATTATGCAGCCGTCTGTCCTGCTTCTTTGGTTGTGCATGTAATAAGACTGGAAAATATCTATAAAGAGGAATATATAGTAGTTGTGACCTTTTTTGTGATGTCATGAGTATAGGGAATTTGTGAATAGAAATAGGTATTATCTCCTTTGTACCTTGTATTCTTGGTGCATTTCCTAGAATGATGGCAGGTCAAATTATTCACCAAGGATCATCATCCACATCAGAGGAAATTAAACTTAAGTTTTTCCTGACTTCAAGTCTACTAATCTGGCCACTATACCATGCTGCTAGCTCTCCACTATCCCCTCCACCATGCTGTCTCTCAGTAGAGAAAAGGATGCTATTTAACTCAAAACTGATTATGCTGATGAAGAACAAAAAGAAAACAAGAAGAAATTATAAAACTTTAAGGTTTACAAAACACTTTACATATGTTATCTCATTAGACTCTCAAAAGAACCCTGAATATAGTTGACATTGTTACTTCCATCTTCAGAATGGGGAACTGAGGCAGAGAGCAATCAAGTTGGGCAAGCCAAGATTTGAATTCAGGTATCCCTGACTCCAACTCCAGTACTCTATCCATACTTCATACAGCCAATACCGTTGGAAGTTTGTTACCACTGGTTTCTGGGTAGAATTTAACTCTTCTAAAGAAATTTAACTGTTTGATCTGTTTCAGTTCAGGATGCTAGTCCCCTCAATCAAGTAAACAGCATTATGTGTGTGATGATCAGAACTGCTTACAGTTTAATGCATAGATAAATAAAGCAGCCATTTATGTCGACAGGGCTTAAAACTCAGAAAGTCCTTCTGGTCCCTTAGCTCTCCTAAGATACCTGAGCTTCCAGTGGTGCTCACTATACCTCTGAACTTAGCGAGCTGGTCTCAGTTGCCTCCTGACTCCAACTGATGGGGTGTGGGCTCTGGAAACCCCCTTGAAATCTCCTTTGATTTCCCTGCTTGATCTGGCTTTCCCTTGAAGTCATAAGCTTTTTATTATCACCATGCCCAAATCTCTGTTACCTCTGGATTTCCTTCAGTTACTTCTTATCCTTGATTCTATCAAAAACCCATTCTCCAGGCTAATGGCCACTCCCATCAAGACCATCACTTAAGCCTCCCTCACCAACAACTTTTCCACCCCTGAATTCTTCCCTCAGTCTTTCTGTATATATAAGGTCCATCTTGTTTCCATGAAGGTGTTCAAGTCATTCTGGCCAGCTTGTCAATACAAGTATCACAAATGCTCAGATTCTATTTAACCTCCTTACATTAGTTTTACAAAGGCTCAAGGTTCAGTCTGGCCCACTGGCATAAGCAATACAGATGCTCAGATTCCTTAAGAGTTTACCCAATATCAAATCTTTAATAAACTTTGTTTTACTTTAACTGAAAAAAGGCTTGGGGTCAAATTCATTCGGGCAGGACCTGGCATGTCAGTATTTTGGGGTTTTGAGTACCCCTAAACCTCAACACTACCACTTACTATTGAATTGTTTCCAGAATCCCTCATTGCCTGGACTCAGTCACCATGCCCTGACCTGGGTACCTCATCTTGCCATTTCAGCTTTTTCATATGATGTGTTCCCTCTTTAAAAGAGCTCCCAAGAATAGAAATTACCTTTCCTTTTGCTTCTATTTGTAAACGTAGACCTTATTCCAGGTCCTTAAGTGTTTAAAAATGAATGCTTATTCAATAAACAACTGACTCCTTAGCTATTTGATTTCTGTCTTTATATCCCAAGTACTTACCACAGGGCCTTAAGCTTAGTAGTCACATAGAAAATGAAAATGCTTGTTGGTTCATGGATAGTTTAAAATACTCAACAAATGCCTCCATTAAAATTATCTGGTAAAGGCATTTTCAAGTCAACTATTCTTTATTTGTCAGGTTTTTAAGGTCAGTCAGCTAGTCAATAACATTTATTAAGCACCTAAAATATTTCAGGCAGAGTGTCAAGCCCTAGTGATACAAAAAGCGGCAAAAGATAATACGTGCCTTCAAGGAAATCACAATTTAATGGAGGCAGCATGAAATAAATATATTCAAATGAGTTACAGACAGGATAAACAGGAAATGCAGAAAACTTTAGAATTAAGAGGGGTTAGGAAAGTTTCTTTGTAAAAGATGAGATTTTTGAAGGAAGCTTGAGAAGCCAAGAAGTGGAGATGAGGAGGGAGAGTGTTTCAGGGTAGTGTGAGGGTCACAGAAGACAACAATTGAGAAATTTTTGAGAAATTACAAACTTGAGAATTATGATAATAATAAAATCAACAGGCCTGAGCAACAGATTGGCTATGAAGGCTGAGAGAAAGCGAGGATTCAAGAATGACATGTGGGTTGCTAGCATAGGTGACTGGGTAGATGGCGGTGACTGGAACAGTAATACAGAAGTTTAGATGGAGGGAAAAGATAATGGGTTTAGTTTTAGACAGGATGAGCTTAAGATAACTATAGCACATTCAGTTCATGGGATCTAACAGGTAGTTGGACATGTGAGACTGGAGATGAGCAGAGAGGAAAGGAGTGGTAGATTTGAGAACATGGCTAAACAGGCTAGTGTAGATTTGGGAAAGAAGAGTTACAGAAGGTGTGCTTCACAGAGAGATGCAAGGGATGAAGGAATACTGCACAGGTCCATTGAGAGCTGACCAGGGGAAGGAAAAGGAAAAAGCTCAGAAAGGGTGAGGAAGAGGCAACAAAGACAGAATTAGCCTAGTTTATCAGTCTGACTCTAATTGTGAATACAGTGATATAACTGAACAGGAAGGCAGGTGTCTTAGTTGGCAGATTTTGGACTGGCAGTTAGGAAGACTCTGCATCTAAATTCTGCCTCAGACATATTAGCTGTGTGACTCTAGTTAAGCCAATTATGTAAACCCTCTGATTCTCAGCTTCCTCACTGGTAAAAAAAAAAAAAAATTTTAAATTGGTAATGATGACAGCAATAATAATGAAAGCATACATCTTACAGGAATGCTATAAGAATGAAATAAAATAACAAATGTAGGGATCTTTGCAAATTTTAAAGGATTATATAAATTACTAGAAATTTTTCACATGAATCAACTGGATGGAGGAAAGTTACAATTATCCAAGTAGAATGTGAAGAATTTTGTCTGAATGCAATTCCATAAACCTATTTAACCTTAAAACTTCACTGCACAGACAAAATGTAGAAGAGAGGCTTACTAATATGTAAAAGGTTCAAGTATGGTCTGATGATGGAATGTATGTCTATCAGGTATAAACCAGCCTAGTTAATTCTGAGAGATTCATAACTAGTTTTATAGGGTCATAATATAGAATTATTTTTGTTCTGACCACAATAACACATAAGGATATAGACCTTTTTGTGGTCTGTACCAGAAAAAGACACAAAAAAGGAATCAGAAGTCCCTGAAAGATTTAATTTCTACATATTACCTGCATGAATGTGCTCACACATATGTAAACCTACTCACAAAAACTCACTATAATATAGTCAAGAGAACTATCAAGTAGCTTGGTTCAAGTCTTGCTTCTCACATATAAGTACTATGTGATCACAGGCAAGTCACTTAATTTCCTGTTACTAAAAGCAGTTCTCTAAGGCCAGGAACCCATTTTCTTCTGTTGAGGAAGTTTTCCCAACAATGAAATCAAAAGTCTGATTTAATGAAATCAATGGTTCAACCAAAAATAGACATATATACATGAATATGTATGTGCATATACGTCTATACCTATATCTACATATATGTATGTCAATAGCAATAAAGTTTTATCATGTTTTTCCATTAGGCTATTACTCTTGGAGATAAAATGAAAAATGGATGGCCCCTAGGACAAATACTGAATGCCATTGTCTGGAGGTCTCAGACCTTATACTGAATGCCATCAGCAAAGTCCCAGATGCCAGGCCTTCCACAAAGATAAACTCATGACTCCTCTTTGGAATATCTTCTGTGACTTGGGAAAATGTGAAAAGAAAGAAGACAAAGGATCTGAAGAGTCACAGGGAAAATCCAAAGTATGTCAGGAGGTAAAGGATAGAAGGATATCACACTGAAAAGGAAAGGATAAAGAAAGACCAATGAAAAAAATGTAACTAAGAAACACAGTTGATCCTTCTCAGGAGAGATATGGATACTCTGAGGAGAAAGGAAGCAGCTGTTTGTCCATCAAAGAATGGCCAAATAGAGTCACCGGTGTGATCTGGGAGAGAGATAATCCAGCGAGGGTCAGAGGAAAAAGGTCAGAATCAGGTGTGCCTAGTGGTGCCTCACTGTCACCTGAGCACAGTGGAAGGACAAATTTCCTAGTCCTGGTAGTCACATGAGCACAAATGATACTGCTGAAAGGAACTTAGAAGGCAATGCTAAGGAACACAAGATCGTGGACAAGAAATTGAAAATAAATGGTATTCCGATCTTGGCTTCCTTCCAAAGATAAGGATTACAAGTAGAGAAAAGCAGATTGGGTTAATGAGTACAGATGACTAAGAAAATGGTGGCAGCAAATGGGATTTGTATTTCTAGACTATAGTTTGAAAATAGCAATGGCAGTCTCTTATCAGGAATGAAATACCTCTAATGAGAGCTGGTAAAACATTTACCTGGTGTCTTACAAATTCAGTCAAAGAGAAGAGAAAGAAGAAAAAGGTGTGTATGTATGTGTGTGTATACACACACATACATACACACCTTTTTGTAACAAACTAGTTTCTATAGAGAGTAGATACAATGCAAGAATAGTAGGTGAGCTACACTGAAGTTTACAGGAGGCAAAATCAAGGAAAGAAGCCAAATAGTAAAACCTATGGCCCTAAATATCTATACACAAATGTACAAAATATAGGTAACAAGAAAAGAGCAAGAGAAGGAGCAAGAAAAAGAGGAAAAACAAGAAAAAGAAAAGGGAAAGAAGGAGAAGGAAGAAAAAGAGAAGAAATAGAAGGAGGTACAAGAAAAGAAGGAAAATAATGAAAAGAAAGAAGAGGACAAGAATAAAAAGGGGGAACAAGAGAAGTAACAAGAAAAGGAGGAAGAAAAGGAAAAGAAGAAAGAGGAGGAGGAACAGAAGGAATAGGAGGAGAATAAAAAAAAGAATAGGACAACTAACCAGAATGGGTCAAATAATGACAACTGATGAGAGAAAAGGGATATTAGCTTCTTATTTTACTATTTCTTTCCTTGCCAAGAAGCCTAATCTTTCGATAGGAAAGGAATGGATTAAATAGCTCATTGGGAATTGATATCCAAGATAAAGAAAGGGATGGAAATGGATCATTTAGCTGCCCTTGACAGGTTCAAATCTCCAGGCACAGATGAACCACATCCTGAGGTAGTGAAAAAACTGGCATATAGTTTTGCTGCATCACCCTCTCTAGTGCTGATGACTTTGGAGAACTGGTGAGGTATCACAGGACTGGCAAAGGATACCTCCATCCCCCCAACAAAAGGTAAAAGAAAGGAACCTGCATACCATAGTCAGGGGATTTTCACTTCAGTTTCCAGGAAAATTCTAGAATGTATGCAAGTGGAGATGACCAATAAAATTATAGAAAATGAAGCAGTGATCACATAGAAGCATAGATTTATCAAGACAGGATGATGCTAGGCTAAACTTAAATATTTTTCTGATGGGGTTACCAAGGAGCAAGTCAGTGGGATATTGGAAATACTGATTACCAAGATTTCAGCAAAGCATTTTATAAAGTTTTCCATTCCAATGTTATGGAAAAATATGGAAAGTTGTGGGCCAGATTATTATATGATGAGATGCATGTGGAACCAGTTGAGGGGCTGGATCTAAAGATGAGCTATTAACAATATGATGCCAAAGTTGGATGGAGGCCTCCAGTGGAATATAAAAGGAATATGTACTTGGCCCTGAGCATCAGTCTGTCAGTGATATGTGCTTGGTGACTGGCCCTGTGTATCAATGGCATGGATAAAGGGATGCCATTCTTACCAAATTTTCTAGTGATAATGGAATGAAAGACCCAACTCTAGATGAGAGAAAGCTAAAAAGATACTGACATGCTAGAACACTGAGCCAAATCTAATATGATTTTATTTCATAGGAATAAACAGGCATATCAATGCCACAAGTACAAAATAAAGGAGAAATAGATATCAACTCATCTTCAGTTTAAAAATAAGAAAGACCTAGGGGATTTAGTGGAAGGCACTATGAGTCAAAAGTATGATGAAGTCATTTATGGTCACTTATAATTCAGCGTCAATTCAATGAACAGTACTTTATGTATTCAGTTACAGCTTCCCTTTAAAAATCTATATAATCTTTGCTGTGTTTTCTCCTCAACTGAATCCTGATAACATGGTCCACTTTGAAAGACAGAATAAACTACTAGGCCAACATCGAAATATGCCATGATATATTAATATTTAGTGATGCTTATTGAATATTATTTCAACAGAAAATAAATCTTCCCATTACACATGATCTTTGATAATTTACTTAATTCTAGAATATGGTTTTAAGGAACATGTAACATGGTTTCCTTGTAACATTTCTACCCAAGACCTGTAACTTACGTCAACAGGAAAATTCAGGTTCATATGCATATATTCACTTTGTATGTAACTTTTCAGGGATATCTACATATAGGCACATCTATAACATTCTCTGACTGAAATCCTTTTTTATAGTAAAGATATACTTAATTCACATTTGATTCTGTCATAAAACACTGCTCCCCAAATGTCCCTTGACCTTTTGGTATTCAAAAGCAATTGAGTATATTTTTTATAAATATGTATTTCAACCCATGTTTGAAAAAGTTACTTCAATTATACTTTATTTTCTAATCCTAAAAGTATGCAGTTTCAATACTGTGACCAATTGTTGCTTCAGTCATTGATCATTCAAGAAATAATATAAAATCATGAGAATTGGAGAAAAATACCTCAATGTTTTCCTACCCTTAAAAAGAACTCTGATATAATTAAGCTAAACTGAAGGCTAGACACATTTCCTGTATACCTCAAAGTCCCCAAGGGATAATACAAGGGAGACAGAAGTTTGGCTGTTCTTTTAATAAAGAAAACAAATTAAGAGAGTGCTTTGCACTGAGACATTTTAATCTCAGTGGCAGCTGCCAAATTAAAAAAATAAATAAGCGACCATAGATCAAGCTGCAACAGAGCCGCTCTAAATCATGGCTGCACCCACAGGCCCACAGCCCCTGTAAAGGATGCTCCTGCTTCCGCTCCACATGCACAAATGCCCTTCATTTCTCTTTGAAAATCACCTAGTGGTTCAAATGGAGAATGCTACATGACATGCACTGCCAAGCTCAGAAATGCCATTAACCATCATGAAAAGACTCCATTAGAATTCTAATCCTACACCTTATTTTTTTCTCTCATGGGGAAAGGAAACATTCTAAGCAGCAGACAGAGTACAGCTAATTTTACAAAGTAGGCAGGTGTTACGTCCATGATACAGGCCTCTAGTTGGACCCCAAAGATTAGATAAGTGATTGCTCTCTTCTCCCAGACCCTTAGAAAAGGGGGGAAAGTACAAGTTGCTCCATAGCTTATGTAGAAAACATCTTTTTGTTCCCCAAGATGATCAAACCACATTTTAAAAAATCATTATTTCTAATTTTCTGATTATAGACAAAAGAAACTTTTCAGGTAGGTTATTCTTAAAGAGTACATCCACACTATCCCACTCCAACATTTTACCTTCCAAGAAAATTTGTGTAAATATGATGGGAATGGTGGGGCAAAGTGTAATTATTTCAGTTGCTGGATTGTGAGATGTTTTATAGATTCTCAGTAACAATGTCAATGAGCCATTGGCAACACGCTGAATCTGATATACCTGTCAGGCAATAGAAAGCAAGTGCTCACCGTGTGCAGAGCGCAGTGAGTTCAAGCAAATCACAATGAAATTTGCTTGAGATGCCTTGTCCCTCAAATCACCTTGCCTGGCTAAATAATAAGACGCATCTTTTTTGATCAATAGAGAACTGCTCTGCTCTGACCTGCTGTCGCTTCTAGGGATAGCTGTACCCTGAAAGCTAATGAGCAGATAATTAACAATCTTCTGATAATGAAGATTATGATGAAAAAGAAAGCTATAATACTTAATTCAGCAAGAGAATGCTGAGAGAACTTTGAGTCATAGAACCTCAGCGGGTTCTGGCACTTGCTAATTTTGTGACCTGGGCAAGGAGCATCTTAGTGTTTCTTCGTCAGTTAAATTAGAGTTGGATTAGAACAGCGATGCTTGAATTTTTTGGCCTCTAGGATTCCTTTGTACTCTTAAAAAATGCATTATGTCTATTGATATTTACAAATTTAAATTAAAAATTAAATTCAAAATTTAAATTCAAAATTAAAGCATCTTAGCATTATTATGAAAAGTTTTGCCTTCACAAAGAATATTTTGAAAACTAGCATACTAGAAGATCTTTAAAGTTAATCCTATTTCTAACAGTGTTCTTTTTAGGGGAGCTAAGAAGGACAGTAAATAAGGTCTGGAATCAAGAAGAACTGAATTCAAATTCAGCTTCAAATATTTATTAGCAGTGTGTCCCTGAGCAAGTCATTTAACCTTGTTTGTTTCAGTTTTTTCATCTGTAAAATGAGCTGGAGAAGGCACTGCAGTATCTTTGCCAAGAACACCCTAAATGGGCTCACAAAGAGTTGAATACAGTCAATCTCTTCTAGCTGTAGGTCTACGATCTGTTTTTAATTTATCCACCTAAGAACTGGTTAGAACTAATTAGAAAAGTCTCATCTCTGGCACGAAAGATTTACAGCTGGATCCCTAGTTCAATTTAATCCCATAGGTTTTTACCCTTTAAGCTTTCTGATTTTACTTAATAACGAGAGCCTACAGTCAATAGTGCTTGGTTTAAAACCACTGATTTTTCATCAAAGAACCTGAAGACAATATAAGGTGCTTTACAATTCCTAACAGTCTGACTTGGAAATCACTACAAGGTATTTTTCCCCTTTCACACCCTTTTAGTCTCCATACCTAATATGAGAAGAAAATAATAAACACTGTCTAAGCTCTGGCTTCTATAAGTAGAAGGATCTGAGGGTGTTATTTGCATCAATTAATGTACTCGATAATATAAAGATTGGTGAAATTCACCTTTACTTTATAAAACTTTTTTTAAAAATGGTGATTTGTCTTCAAAAAAGCTCACCTTTTATATTTGAATTTTGTTATTATTCTGGACTTGACAAGCCACTCAAAAATAATCACTTTCATATGAAAAACAAAAGAGGATTTTAGGTGGAATCACAAATCTAATATGGAAGACTTACATGTTTGTTTCAAAGCTATCCTGTTCATCTTTGTCTCCTTTTGAATCTCCTCTTTCTATCTGTGCATTTTTTAAAAACTGCAATGATTTTTTCTTTTTTTTTTGACATGTTTTCTCACTGGTATCCTTTTTTTTCTCTTCATGCACCAGAAAATTAAAACACAAAATAAAACATATCAATTGTAACAAATAAGCATAATCAAGCAAAAATAAATCTACACTGGGTATTCCTTATACCTAACTGTAGTGTCTAATAAATCCTACAACTCTGGAATGTGTTCCTCTCATATCCTATCTGTTGATATATTTTCTACTGACAAGGAATGACAAATAGCCACAGAAGCTGTCAAATCAGATATTATCCAGTAAGAGGAACAAGGAAATAGTGGTGGTTGATGACTCCCCCTTCAGGTATATTGGGGTAGCTATGTGTCACAATAATATGTAATCACAATAATAAACAGTGGCCTATCTTCCTGGATATGTCTTCCTGGAACACATCTATAAGATATAACACAAGATGTTCCATAGACATAGGCAAAGAAGAGACAATATTAGCCTTACCTGAGAATGACATGATACTTCCTGAGAAATTACCAGAGTAAACAAAGAAACTGATTAAGAAAACACATAGTTCCAATAAAGTAACAGGCTTCAAAACAAAGGAACAAAAATCAAAACCACTTCTGTACGTAAAAAATAAAATCAAGGTGCATTTCATAAAGTTTCTCATGCTAGTCTTGAGGAAAAATAGTGAGATGTGAGCTAGATGACACAACTGTTAAATGAATATGTAAGGGTTTTAATAGCCAAATTCAAAGAATACTTTTACATAGTATTACACCAGCACAAAAGACTGAATAGCTGGATTTTCATTTCTGATCTGACTATATGTTGATGAAAGTAACAGGAAATTGCATCTAGTCACCAAGGAAAAAATATATAGTAGCTAACAATTACCATCTTGGTTGCAGTGATCAACACATGTTGTTGAACCAAGTGATATTTACTAAGCTACTTACAGAGTGCTATTCCACAATGCAGAAACAGAAATCCAAAGCATAATCCTTACCCCCATATATTTTATAATCTAATGTATTAGAATTAAAAGTATATAGTTACAGAGGGTATTTTAAGGTAATTTGTTTCAACAACTACCCACTGTGTTCAGTGTGCTTTGTCGAATGATAGGAATATAAAGATGAAATAATCTCAGTACCTAATCCTCAAGTAACATACAATATAATAAGAAGGACAAAGATGGATAATTATAATACAAGATGGGATATGACAAACAAAAATACATCTGGATAAAGTTCTGATGATAAATTTTAACCTGAAGAGAATTTTCAGCTTTGAGGATCATGGAAGACATCATGGAGGAGGTATAAGATGGTGATTAAAGTGATTTTAAGAGACAGAGTTTTGGCTTAAATTAAAATCATTTTTATCACCCAAGGTTAGCAGATGATTAATGACAACAGCAATCTTATCGTCTCATTCCATCAAAGAGATTGCATTGCCACTTTTTAGGTTTATATGACTTTGGACAAAAGGTGTTCCACCAAACAACAACTGACTGATTGGTTAACAATTAAATTACAGGTGGACTTTAAGAAGAGAAGTAAGTTTATGCCAACGATGTATTGAGAGTAATATATGGAGAAAGAGACCATCCACAGACCCAGACCATCCCCAGACTTGGGCAATCCTGACAAAAGGCTCTGTCTCCACTCAAGCTTCACTGAGTGGAATTCATTTTGGACGCCAGATTCCTTGTATGGGATCAGAGGAGATTAGTTCAATCTTAAGAGACTGAGGTCTTGAAAATAGAAAAAAAAATAGGCTGGGGAGGGGAGGCTCTGAATCTCCCCAAACCATTGCTTATCAATAATCATTTCTCCCAGTGACTCTACTTGCCCTTAAAAAGAAGAAATTCACAAAATTCTGGAGTTGGAAGGGATCTCAGATACCATCTACTCCAAAATTTGCAGGAAAAGTAAATATTAGGAAAACTTACACCAAAAGAGATCATCTAGCCTTTGCCTGAAAACCTACAATAAAAACCTACTACATTTTGAGGTTCCAAAGCCTTTCTTCACAATAAGCTTAATTGTGCATCGTCCACAATCCATTGTTCCGGTTTCTGCTATGTGTTTAAAAAGACCAAATCTAAACTCTTTTCATATGACATTCCACCAAATACTTAAAGACAACTATTATGTATGAAATGGGTCTTTTCTTCTCTAAGACAAATATTCTCCGTTCCTTTAACTAAATATCAAAAGCTCAAAAAGAAAATAATCCACAGGGAAAATAATTTCTATATCCTTCCTAAAAACTCACACATACATTGTCCTGGCTCTGTCTTATTCTTTCTTTTCTATTGCTTCTCCACTCTCTTTCTTTTCTTTATAACAAAATTTATTCTTTTCAAAGGCTTACCTCACCTGCCTTCTTACACACCAGCTTTGCAGAATGATCATGTAATTTTCACCTCCAGATAGATGTAAGCAAATTCAGGAATCTATAAGTATTCTGTGGAATGGAAAAGGCTGGTTCAAAAAGCTTCAAGCAACACAAAGCAGCTGTTTCCTTCTCTTTTTTTCTCTCTTTTTTTTAACATCACCATCTGTACCAGTTGTTGGCTCCTATACCATTTATTTCAAAAATCTTATGTATAAAAAATGTCATCTAGCTAGTTATACAATTGTCCATCTTGGCTTCCCCCCACCACATGAAGGTTTGAGGTATCTTAATAAAACTCCAAGTAAGTCACCTTCACATTTTGGTGTTAAATTGGTGTAACAGGCTACGTGTCTCTTGCTCTAAGAATTGATGATTTCTAAGAATTAAGATTTTATATTGCATGAATTTTCACCTAGGCTACAAACAAGAAGAAATTATCAAGTGCTAAGGATTCTTTCAAGGTACATCTTATGCCATTTAACCCATTTAATACAGCCCTACCTCTTATTTCATTCAAAAATACAAGGACACTAAATTCCTATTTGTTATATAATGAAAAATATTTAGAATGAAATGCAAGGAAGTATTCAAGATTTTATCACATTTCCAAAAACATTTTTTTCCTAGGAAAGGGATCAAAATGTCACTGCTTGACTTTTTTCTCTTCTGTTATGTTTGGTTTTGTTTAGTTTTATTCGTGCTTTCTCACATTCTTTTTAATTCTTCTATTCAGTATGACATATGAAAATGTGTTTAATAATAATGTATGTGTAGAACCCACACAGGACTGCATACTGTCTTGGGAATGGAGGAGGAAGGAAGGGAAGAAAAATTAAAACTTACGGAAGTGATTATTGAAAATTGAAAACAAATAAATTTGGAGGAGAAAAAATTTAAAAGTATCACTGCTAAATTTATGAAATTTTATATTGAATTTATGGGAAGGTAACTTACCACCAACTATTCACTGAAAATGTATAAATTGGAAACTTTCTTCTGGTCATGGGACCAATAAGATGTCCCATTTACTGCCAAAATGGGGGCAACAGCTAAATGAGAAATTATGGAGAGAAAGAGACAGACAAAGACAGAGACTAACAGAATAATAACATGGAAAATTCTTACAAAACAGAATAAAATAGTGTTACTCCTTAAAGAACATACTCAGTAGCACTCCCTCATAAGTCAGAATGGACCTAACTGGGAAGCACACATCCCATGGGCTTTTGCCTAGACCATACATTGCCCTCCTTCTAGATGCCTAACAGGCTCACCTCACCAGTTGTCCTACCATCAGACAACCAGACAGAAATTGATTTTGATGAGTAGAGTGATGGAGGAAGGACCAGGAAAGGAAATGGAAACCAGAAGAGTGTGGGGAGGAGAACCAGATTCAACAGATGAAATGCTACAGATAATGGAAAAGAGCATCCAAGGGAATGGAAGCAGGAAGAATGGGACCACACAATTGGGGGTATAGGGCAACTTCTGCCATGGGCCAAAACTTTTAACTCCACTACTTTCATTTGAATCAGTAAGGAAGAGGAAGGCGCAGCAGAAGGAAAAAAAAAGTCAAATAGAACAAGTTCTAAAAAGGCAAAAGCATACAAATGGATTAGAAAACTGAAATCAAATTTGTTTTTTTTAGAATTTTAAACTATTGAAAACATAAAGTGTTATTAAAGAAGTAATAAATAAGGATCTAGACTATAAAACAAAGAAAAATTAGAAGAAAACTTGGATAATGTAGAGCTAAAAGATTTATGGCATTAGCTGAATGAAACTAATCAAGAATATATGCATTCCTCATCACAGCATGGCACTTCTACAAAACATTGTATATATTAAGAAATACAAATGATGATGATTAAGCAAATAAGTCTAAAAGGGCAAATAATACTAAAGGAAATCTTTAGAGTTCAGAACACAATAAAAAGAGTAATCAATTCAGAGAGAACAATAAAAAGACCCAAAACTAAATGGTGACTTAGAAAAATCCTAAATTATGAGTAGGTCCAAGAAAAAATAATAGAAAAAATTAACATCTGTGTAAAAGACAATGATAATGACAAGAAAATTATGCAAACTTCTGGAATGAAATTAAGATAGTCCTCAAAGAAACAATATATCTGTAAAGAATATATTAATAAAACATAAAAAGAGGGAATGATTTAAAAATGTTTTTTTAATCAGAATGCAAAAAAATCCCAAATAAATACAAAAGTTGATGTCTTGAAAATTACACGAGAAAGAGATAAATCTGAATCTCAAAAGAGTAAAGAACAAATAACACTGAGTTAGTTCAGTGATATAACTTAAAAATTGGTTAATTTTAAAACAATCTCATTAAAAAAGAGAACAATTAACAATTTTAAAAAATGAACAAATTCAAATTCAAAGGAATTATCAGAATCTATTATGTACTGTTATATTCCAACAAGGCCTAGAATTCAAGGGAAATGTATGATTATCTACAAAAATGCAAAAATTCCAGATTAATGGAACATCAAACAAAGATTTCAAAATATCCACACTCAAAAAAGAAGCTGAACTTGCTTTTAAGGAATCAATAAAGAAAATAAGGACTGGTTCAAGTGGATATAAAGGAAATGCTATCAAATTTTTAAAGAAAACTTCATACCAATTCTACATAAATTATTCTCAAAATCAAGAAAGAAATTACTCAACCAAACATTTAATGAAACAATACCTGATACCTAAAATGTGAGATAAAATAAAGTAACTGCAATCCAATATCATTATAGTATATACAATCATAAATCCTAAATAAAACCTTGGCAAGAAAGTTTATGGCAATTGATTGACCAAAATTATTCACTAAGACTTCATTCAATTCATGCCACCTATGCAAACATAGTTAATCAGTAGGAAAATAATTAACATAATTATGATTGGAAAGAAAAGATACCCAAAACTTCATTTGTATAATAACTGCAGGGTGAAAAAAACACCTTTGACCACATACAACATTCATTTGTGCTAAAAGCCCCACAAAGTAGAGGCATATAAGGATTTGTTTAAAATATGATCATAAAGAACAATCTAGATCTAAAAGGTGGCACTACATGTAATGGCAAAATTATAACTTTCACAGTAAATTCAAGAGTAAAACAAGGATGCCACTTTCCCCACTGTTACTTGACCTACTTCTAGAAATGACAGCAACAGCAATAAGACAAATGAATATATAAAGGATGTAAAGATAGGTAAATGGAAACAAAACTATCACTATTTGCTGACAGAGATAGTTGTTTAGTTAGAAAATCAACAGACTCCACAAACTATTGAGATAATAATATCAGTGAAATAATAGGTTTCAAAATAAACCCACAAAAATCAACAGCATTTCCATTAAAAAAAGACAATCTGAGAAGCAATATGAGAAAGTAAAGTTCAATTCAAATAAACTATAAAATGCATAAAAATATCTGGAAGCAAATCTAACAAAATACACCACATACCTGAATAAATACAAATATAAAATGCTCCTTAAAAAGTAAATAAATGGAAGTGTATTCAGTGTTCTTGGCTGAGCCACACCAATGTAATAAAAATGACATTGTTATCAAATTTTATTTGCAAATTTAGTGCTATACTAATCAAACTACCAAATGAATGTCTTAAAAAAACAAAATAAAGACGAAAGAAATTTGAAAGAACAAATGGTTTAGAGCTGGAGTTATACTGCAATAAAACTATTTATAGACACTAAAACTGAACTTCACATAATTTTCTAAAGTCAAGAAACATAATTCCTCTTTTGATTTTTTTCCAACCATTTAATAATGCAAAGAAAAAAAAAACATTTTTAGCTGTCTGACCCTACAAAAACAGGCCTGTGGACCCTAGTTTGATAATCTCCATCCAGAATATCAAGATAATAACAGCAGAAAGGTCGGAATGAAGGGTGAGATAGCACTCTGTAATGGCAATCAAATTAGGATTTTTTGCTGTTTTTGTTTTACTAAAAGTGCCTCTGATTGAATGATGTGATTAAAGGAGATCTTTCCTACCCATTAACGGGCCTGCCCATTGTGGGAAGCAAGATTAGGAGGGTTAGTTTTTGAAGTTGTTTTTGAAGTAGCTTTTGTTTTTTCTACTGAGGCACTGGGTCAGAGGGTTATGCCTTCTGGCTCTAAAAAGTGTATAAATACTCTGAGGGTGAGGTTTTACTTGGGACTTAACTGACTGGAAGTGTTTGTTTGGCCAGAAGAGGACTCTGGGAAGCCACTTAGAGGGCCCCCCAGCTTTGAGAACCCAGATGTCCTGCTCCCCTCTCTTGTACCTGTCTGTTGAATTATGGTCAGGAGGAAGCCATGCCTGTTGATTACTTTGGGATTCAGAGCGCTGACTCCTCTGAACTAGAGGAACGATACATGTGCTTGACTAAAGGATTGATACAGGGGCTTAATTAAAGTGATTGTTAACCCCTCAAAAGTTGCCTTTCCTTTTATGAATGCAAATCTAAGGACCTGTGACACCACGCCCCTCTGTGTGTGTTGGGGTGATTACTGTTACGCACTTCTAGGTCGCAAATTACATTAACAAAACAGAAATCACCAAAATTTCAGTGTTGGTTTAAAAAAACAGAGTGGTATACCAAAGGAACAGAATTAAATAATATAGAATCAGAAATAATTGAACTCAACTCACTGTTTGATAAAATGAAAGACATTAAAAAAAACAAAATAAAAAAAATCTATTTCACAAGAATTTCTGCAAAAGTGGAAAGCATCATTTTATTTTTGTTGTTCAGCCATCTTTAGTCACGTTCAACTCTTCATGACCTCATTTGGGATTTTCTTGACAGAGATACTGGAGTGATTTGCTATTTTCTTCTCCAGCTCATTTTAAAGATGAGGAACTACAGCAAACAGGGGTAAGTGACTTGCCTAGGGTCACAAAGCTAGTAAATATCTGAGGCCAGATTTGAACTCAGGTCTTCCCAACCCCAGGTCGGGCACTCTATCCACCATGCCACCTAGCTGCCCATCATATCCCATATAGCAAAATAAATACAAAAGGGATAGGGATATGAGACCTGAATATTGAAGATTACAGACTGAGAGAGAAAGAAAGGGAGAGAGAGAGTGAGAGAGAGGTGGCAGGAGGGAGGAGGGTGTAGATTCATCTACAGCTATGGGTAGGAGGTGAATTCTGAACAAAGCAAGGAGAGAGGTGAATATAAAGCTAAATACATCATTTAAATTATGCAAAATTGAAAAACCTTTTCATGGATTAAATTAACCAAATCAGGACAAGAAGAAAATCAAGAGACTAGGGGAAAAATTTTGGATATTAAATACATATAATATGGGTCTAGTATACAAGATATATAGACAACTAAAGAAATATCTAAAATGAAAAGACATGCCCCAAGAAGGCCACTTGGTATGAATTGAGAAGTGTAAAAAGAATAAGCTATTATATGAAAAATATGCCAAGTCACTACTAATAAGATCGAAATCAAAATAACCTTGAGATTTCACCTCAAAACCAGAAAATTGTCAAAGATGACAAAAATGGAAATAGTACTGGAGAAAGTGTAGAAAGAAACCTAAAAAAATGCTTTCAGTGGAGTTATAAATTGTTCCAATCATCTTAGAAAACAATTTAGAATTGTAAAGAGAATGACTAAAATGTCCAGTCTTTGACTGAGAAATCCATTTGCTATGTCATCTATTCCAAAGATGTCAATAAAAGAAAGGCTCCATATACACCAAAATAAGTATAGCAGCACTTTTTCTAGAAGTAATAAAATGGAAACAAATTTGATACCCCCAAATCAGAGAAGTACTAGCATATATGAGCATATATATATAGCATATAAGAGGATAATAGAATATTACTGTCCTACTTTAAAAAAATATGAATAAAAATGATCAATACAGGGAAGCGATGAAAGAATTTTCTGAACTGATGCAAAGTGAAGAAATAGAACAAATAACATAACGTACATAAAAAATACAATAATAAAAATGAGTTGGAAAAGCAAAACAATCAAAACTAAAAGTTATGAAAATATAATGACTGAATCTTATCTCTAAGAAAAAAATATAAGAATAGCTCACTTCTTTGCAAAGATGAGAGAGCAGGAGTTCAGAACACTAATTCAGTCTTTTAAGATAAGATGGTTAGTGTTGCTGAACTATTTTTTCCCTTTTTTTATAAGGAGTGGCTCTCTAGAATGTGATGGGGAGAAGAGTGGGAAATACAGATGATGTAAAAAGAAAAGATATCAATAAAATTTATTTAAAAGAAAACAAAAAGTCTTTAGGAAGTTTCAGAATGTCTCAGACTTTGCCTGGGCTGTGGACAAAATGTCAGCATTCTCGGAGAGTTACAATCATCTTAATCACTCATTATAAGGAATTTGAGAAGCATTTTCTCACCATAAATTATTAGTGACTAATAGCCTAGTCCAAATGACAGCAACTGCATGGTGTCAGGGGTCCACCCTTCTCCTGAAATTCATTTGTTATTATCTTAATACTATAAGATGGAAGTTAATAAATAGTTACAACATTTATAACATGACATTTGCCAAACTATGCATTAGCATCCTTCACTTCAAACAAAATGGTACATTTAGACTGTGAACTAAAGAGATGAATTAACACTTCAGTGAATCTGTTCTTTCATCAATACTGGCACCCCCTACTTCAGTATAATCTGTGACATGCCTTCATGTTGTCCTTGTTCTTGTGGAAATACTCCACTGAGGATCTACCCAACATTCTGGAAACCTTCCTTTAAGATTCCTTTGTATATTGTGGCTGTAAGTCCAACATATGAACTATCTGTTATCCCTTGCTCTCACTATGTGACTGGACCACATTCTTTTCTGGTTCTATATTTACAGACTCTTGTCTCTGATGATGCATTTAGTTGGTACAGGGCATGGAGGGCTCTGCCTAGAGTCAGAATTCAGTTCGTATTTGGACTCAAAATCTTCCTAGCTATATGACCCAGGGCAAGTCACTTAGCCATTGTCTGTTTCCATTTCCTCAACTATAAAATGAGGATATTAACAGCACTTATCTCACAGGCTTGTTGAGAAGATAAAAACGTAAGATTTATAAAGCACTTAGCACAGTGCTTGGTAGAGAACAGATTCTATATAAAGACTTGTGTCCTTCCTCCCTCCTAATTCCAGTAGTTGTACATGAGTTACCACTGGGGAGTGACAAGCAGTAACAACAGGGGTATGTCTGCAAACGCTACACAACAGAGAGGATTTATTTCTTACAAAGCAACAAAGAATATGACAGACAGAGTAGATTTATGCCAGCCATGAAAAATGGCAAGACCTCCAAGGTCATAGAGTGGAATAGAAATCCTAGTGGGCCTCAAAGCATCAGGTTAAAAGCACAAATAAAAATATTAACAAAAAATGAAAATGCATTTATTGCATGCTTCTAAAACTTAAGTTATTTAGTGCATACATATTCACCAACACAAGATGCTCCAGCTCTCTCATGCAGGCAAGTGATACACCAAAACCAGATATGGAATAAGGGAAGAAAGGTATTTTGACTGCAGACTGAGTGTCTGAAAGAGGTGGATATGCTTGTATGAAGACTTTGTTAAGTATTACATGAGTGAATGAGTGGATACTAAAGGAGTGGTGGACAATAGGTTAAGTATTAACAAATATCAAATCACAAAGGATAAGTGAGTAAGGATTGGTATTTATTAAATCAACACTTTACAGAAGCAATTGTGACTTCACATCATTAAGAGCTAAAAGCTCATAAAGCTAGTGCTAGAAATGAGTCAAAGTGAGAGATAACAATAAAAAAAAAACCTAACAATTCTAGGCTGCAATAACAAAAGAAACAGAATCCAGGATATGGCGGGTGGCAGTTCAGCTGTACCCTGTCCTGCTCAAACCATATTTTAGAGTATTGTTTTTGTCTTTTCTGAGTACCCTGTTTTAGGAAGGACACTAACAAAGCTGGTAGGTATTTAAGACAACCAGTATGTTGAGAGATCTTAAGATTACACTGTTCATGGATTAGTTAAAGGAACTGGAGATATTTAACTTGGAGTAAGGAAAATGTAGGGGATACACAATAGGGGTTTCCAAGGACTTTAAGGATGGTTATCAGGTGGAAGAGGGATCAGTCTTTTTTTATTTTGACCTAGGGAGCAGAAATAGAAGAAAAATGTAGAAAGGGAGGGCAAACATCCTAATAATTAAATACTAATAATTAAAGCCATCCCTAAGAGCAAATGTTTGTCCTTCATTTTCTAAGAGAAACAATGACATGAGGTGATGTCTTGACTTGTACATGAATTGGATTTCAGAAAGGCAGAGTTGCACAAAGATGTTAACCTCCCTCTTCCAGAGTCATCAAGGTCCAGCAGCACGACAAAAGTCAAGATTACTGGTGATGGCCCAGGATGCAGTAGACAACCTTGGAATCTGACCAAATACCAAGCACTTCACAGCTCCTTTACAGCTGTAGGAAAAAAAATTGTTCTCATCCGCTCATTCTCCAATAGAAGTCTTCATGTGTTTGGGGCAGACGTCCCTTTAACTCACTAAAGGAATTTGAGGCTTGTCAATTTCCCTCAAGCTGGTTTAGCTTTTCTGCTAAGATGATTTTACTGGGGTGTACATGCTACCACTTCTTGGAGGTATGGTTGAGACTGAGTGCCAGGTGGACAGCAAAGGTGTTTGATCAGTCTTGGAAAGAGCTTGGCAATCCCTAATATCAGAGGTGATAGTCCTTCTTGAATATACCCATATACTCCTCTAAAGGGTAACAGGCTACCTTGAGAAGTAGTGGATTCTGACTTTCTGCCACCTAAGAAAGGTATTAGGGACTTGTTGGGTATTATGAAGTAATGGGTTAGAATAAGTGGACTTCAAGGACTCTACCACTTCTGAGATACTGTGACTATACTCAGGTAAAGAGGTGGCCAGAAAGACACCAGACATAGCTAATGAAGAGCAATGCTTTCTTCCTGAATATATCCAAGACAAGGCCAAGAGACTGCCCAAAATTATCAAAACCACTAATCATTACCCACTTCTTTTGCATTGGGGGTGATTATATGATTTAATTAGAAGAAAACAAAGTATCTGTAAGGGCTTTGAAATCTTGACTAGGAAAGTGAAGGACAAGGAGGTATAGGTAGGGTTTTCATCCTTTTCTCCATTTGAAAATTGTGCTTTTAGAAGAGAAAGGAGGATATTGTACTTGAATGGCTGCATACCTGCCAAGGAAGAGGACTTGTTTTGTATTGTTTCCACCACAACAAATAATAACAAAATGGTGAACTCTTCAAAAAGATAGAGACCACATACTATTAATTATAAAAGTATTCTACCTACAATTCTGAAAACTCTATAAAATGATAAAGACTCTACTTATAAAATAATTACAAATAATAAATGAGGCATTCTGTGAAAATTAAGAGTAATCCAGTAAGACTTCATGTAATTATTATCTTCAAAACTTCACATTAAATTTCATTATTTTACAAGTTTTGTTGAATTTCAATACCATTTTAATGAAAAAGTACAACCTAGAAGAATTTAACATACAATCATAATCATATATAAACTTAATTTCAATGTTGAACTCTTTTATTCAAACTAAGGTTTATAATATTTGGATCAATATCAATCTTAAGTTTATTTCCATGTGAAGTTTATTTCCACATTTTCATTTAAAAAGAGAATAAAATGAAAATGTGTGCTTAAAAATATGCTGTAGGAAGTGGCAGGAGAATTTTACTACCTCTCTTGCTGAAAGATGAAAATTAATTTTTAGCAACCTGAAAAATCAATAAAAAGAAATAGCTAATTACAATATAACATTAATTTTTTTCTACTAGCTAACACAGGAGCTATATTGAATGATAAATGTACTTAAAATCCATTTACATATTTTGCTTCATTTTAATAAACAGTTACATAAGAACTAACTTTTGCATGGCACAACACTCATAAGATATGAATTTTTTCTTTTCTGCCTTTGGTTCATTGACTTCCCGTTCTTAATATTCTGAACAACTAACCAGTGTTGTCAACCAGTAGTTCATTTGAAAATCATAAAATGGAAGAACAGTGATATAGGCAGATAATAAGTCCAAATCTGAAAACAGCTTTGATAATTGCAATGAGAGGTAATGAAAAGTTTGTTTCTGCAGAACATTTGCGTTGATCTATAATGGTTTGAAGATAATGCATACTCAGAAATCATGGTTTTCACACAGTTTGGCATTCACAGAAAAAGAATGCTAATGTTTGTAAAATCTTGATCACATGATTATATAGCTGATGAAATACAATAGAAGAGTAACAGAGGAGAATGAGGGAAAAAAACTGGTGCAATTTGCAAAATGCAAATAAGGGTGTGCACCATCTTTTGATGGTGTGTATCAATGAGTCTGACTATCATTTGGGAAATCAGTTTGCAATCAAATGTCAAACCTTTACAATTTGGAAACTATTTGATAACAGGTTGAGAAACTGAAATAATATGTTGCATTTGGAGGAAAAATGTACTTGTAATGTAGTTGAGAAATTATTTACTGATCAAGGCATCATTAAAGAATTTTTCATGAAAACACCCTGAACAATCTTTGTAAACTCAAACTATCTACATGAACTGATAAAGAGGAAGCAACTAAAGTCAAGAAAACAATATATATAATGACTACAACAATATAAGTGGAAAGAATCACCAAAAAGTAAAATGTGAATTTGGCAAAATTATAAAGGACAACCATGGTTCAAAAGATATGAAAAGATAGACACACTCCATGCCTCTGATGAGGTTGTAGGTTCAAAAGTACTGTGCATTTTCAAACTTTTTCAATATATTCATCAGTTATGATTTTCTCTCTTTCTTTTCTTTTTGTGTTAAAAATACTATTTGCCATATGAGTTGTCTTTCCAGGAGGAGTTAAAGAGGGATATAGCATGAAAATATGGTGATGGAGCAAAACAAAGTGCATTAATAAAAACTTATTTTAAAAATATGAATAGTTACTATTCATAAGCACATGCCCAGCATCTAAATAAACTTTAAATGTAAATTTCCCATTCATCACATATCACCCAGATATGACTTGCTGACCTTCAGTTGTTCCATATCCTGTCCAAAACATGAAACAAAATTAACCTTGTGTGTTTATATGGTGATGATGCTGGCTTCAAATGAAGGCCAGATCTGATCATTTTAATTGTAGCTCATTTCTTATGCCTTCAACACACATAAGGTGAGCAGATGCTTTATTAGGTAGGCTAGCTAAATTAATATAAAATCCCCCTATGTTCAATTGAAGGCTGAGGAAACCAAAAAAAAATATCAAGGGCATTATGGCATTCAAGAAAAAAATACACTCCTTAAAAAATGTCTGATGGCCTTCTGCTGGACTCTGAATTTGAAAGATTTAACAACTGGGGCTAGAGATACAGCTGTGGAAGAGAGGAGATAACTGACCTATATAGGGTCAAAACCTTAACTGTGTTCTCATAACAGTGTCTTCTAATAAGCTTATTCTCTCTGTCTCTCTGTCTCTGTCTCTCTCTGTTACACACACACACACACACACACACACACACACACACACACATACAATTTTTTAAAACCACCAAAATAGGCTCTTACTGTGAACTCTACCTGTAGTTTTCCTGTCAAAACCAGCTCTTTTCATTTTATCACCTTCCTTTCAAAAGGACAAACCTATATACACCCAGATACTCTTCCCTTTTGCCTGATAGCCTGGAATATTGGTCAGAATATAATAGCAGAATTTAGAGATCTGGATTAGAATTATGCTAAAGACACCTAAAGTTTGACTTTAGGTATGTGATTTAACCTCTAAGAGTCTCATTTTGCTCATTTATAAAAAGGAAGAAAATAGTATTTACAGTAACCATCTCACAGATTAATTGTGAGGAAAATACTTTGAAATATTAAAATAATGTTTATGTGTGTGTATTTGTGTGTGTATGAGAGAGAGACAAAGACAGAGGGAGAGACAGACAGACAGACAGACAGAGTATAAGCACGCATGGTGTTTGCTTGTGGTGGGCTTTTTTTTTATTATACCAGTTTGGGAAAAGGAGATTCTTTTTCACAGTAAGACCCCATGTAGAGGTTCTATTTCCTCCCTCAGCTCCCACAGGAAAATCACTGTAGTCCAGTTTGTGTAGGGAGGGTATCACTGAGCAGTTGCAATAAGAAGTAAAATCAAGATTCCTAGACTTAATTCTCAGTTTGGCTCCTGTCTCACTGTGTGACCTGAGTAAAGTCAATTAACCTCTCCATTTCCCATCCGGCTTAATGATGCATTTTTCAAAGTAGTTTGATATTCCCAGATGGAAGACACCATGCATGCATAAGTACAAATACTTTTTGTAAAATATCTCCTTCCTGTAACTCTGAAAACACATCTAGGTCCAAATCGACATCCACTTTCCTAATCCAGCCTTTGTTTTTTAAAGCAAAGGCATCCCTGCTAATGTATTCATTTTTTTAAAGATAAAGTGTCTGCTATGGAATAGGATACGATTATTTAAATTCACTTTCATTTGTCCCCAATTAGATTGTTGAAGCCTTTACTTTACATGCAAAGAAAAACTGAATTAACCTATTGCACCAAACTAATTCTTAATACAAATAAGACCTTAATAAGTCTTCTTCAAGGTCAAATAGATATACATATCAGTTACATTCACATAATGTCTCGTTGCTCGGTTGTGACATGTAGGAATAACTAGACACACAACACTGGCATTTTATAATGAGTATTGTTTCATTCATTCATTCATTGTTAATTTAATACCTAAAACAGACCCAGTGTAGCATATATCCCACAGAAATGAATTTCAATACTAAACCCTTGGTTATAAGAAAATAATAGTTCTTAATTTTGGAATGACATGCACTCATTCACATAGCAACTTATATATTTCTTGTCTGTAGTCACACAACCATAAAACATGATAAGTGCAAATGAACACAGGTCTTTTCCTAAATTCAAATCTTATGCTCTTGAAATGACTTTACCGATCCCGACAATAATCTAACTAGAATATAAAGTTTAAATTGTTCTAGAAAACAGCTATAACCACCAGCTTTGGCCACACTGGGTTTTGGTTAGCATCTCTTCCCATTCAATTTAGTTTTGTTGCCTATTTCTCCCTGACTCCTCCCAATATAAAGTACAAGAAGCACCTCAAAAGCCTACATAAAGACGGAACTGAAGCTCATTCTCATGTTCAGCCTCTGATCCCTGGCATGTCTGGATCATTTCAGGACTGCCTTCCAAGTTCCTCTATCCCTAAATAAATATGCCAAAACCAGTGAGATACTGTACACAATGTCTACTCTTCATTTGATACCAGGGATATACTATTGTGCATTACAACATATCCCAACTTGGAAAGCTGAAAGTTCTGTTGTACTCTTTTCTGGTCAGGTTACTGAAATACAAGTGCTTTTAGTGAGAAATACATTTTAGGGAGAACTTTGGCAGGATGGAATGCACCCAGAAGATAATAAGTCTGATGGTGAGGGAATACGAGAGCATGGCATAAGAGACCAGTGAAAAGGAACTTGATATGTTTAGATTTGAGAAGAGTTAAAGAAATAGCTGATGTTAGGTATTTGTAAAGCTATTATTTGGAAGAGAGTTTAGACTCCTGCCTGGTCCCTGAGGATAGAACAAAGAACATTGGACCAAAATTGTGGAGAGGCATTTCAGCTTAAAGCCTTCCAAAAAAGTAAAATGAGTTTCATAAGGAGGTTATATATTCCTCCTCTCTGAAGGTTTTCAAAACTACTCGTTATGACCACTTGTGATGAATACGTAGAGCAGATGGATGCAAGCATAAGTATGAATTGGAGCAGATAAAATTCAAGACCCCTCCAGTTCTGAGATTCTGTGATTTCATGACAAAATCCCTTTGACTAACACACCAGCCAGGAAAAGGAAGAACATGCTCAGGCCAATTAAAAGGGAAATAATTGTGAGATTATTAAGGCACTTGGTCTTCTAGCATACTGGTTACTCAAGTGCTCAAACACCCAACTTTTGAGTCATTGATGTGAAGGAAACTCCTAAGCCAAGATAAAAATTGGCTACTGCCTTCCAAGAGACCCATGATAAAAATGCTATCTCTAGGGCTCCAGAGAAATGAATTGTAAGTGAAGACTGAAGGATACTCTTTTCACTTTATTAATTTTTCTTGTAATTTTTTGGAAACCTGGTCAATATAGAAATATGTTTTGCATGACTTCATGTGTATAACTAATATCATATTTCTTACCTTCTCAGTGGGCATGAGAGGGCTTTGCTAGATGAAGAAAATTCAGAAGTCAGAATTTTTAAAAATGAATGTTGAAATACACACACATTAATCACTACTATCATGAAAGGCAGTACTGGTGATCATTGCAGAGATCATTGCAGAGAGGCAGCTCCCAGGTGGATGAAGACAATAACAGATCATTTTAATTGCAGCTCCTATCTTATGCCTTCAGGAGGTGTGCAGAAGGTTTAATTGACAGGCTAGCAAAATTAACATCAAATCCCCTGATGTTCAAGAATACAGGTAGTTTCACTACCACTTCATGTCACTGGTATTGTTGATCAAAAGGTAGATGCTCTCTGAGAAACCAGACCTAATCTTCCATATCAGTTTTCTCAAGAGTGAATGAATTTTACCTTGGGCATTCTGCTACTCACCATTTGGAAGTGCAGAGTGGGGCTAAAATATCATTGATGTGGCCACAATTATAACTCTGGGATATTTTTTTTGACTCCATGCCTACACTGAATGTAGGTGGCATAAATGTATAAATGAATGAATGAAGTAAATGAATGAAAGGAGTTCTTAGTCTTAGAATAGCAGTTCTGATGTTTCAGAAGATTCGAAACTATGAACAGTTCCTGTTCCAGTCACCATTCTTACAGAAGCTTAGAGCTCATCTATCACTGAGCTTATACTATAAGAGGAAGTAGATAGATGGAATGGAGTCAAGATAATTAGGCAGAATGGAAATAATAGTAACACCTACCTCTCCGTGTGTTATGAGGATTAAAATGGAGAGAATTTGTGAAATACTTTGTAGCTCTGAAAGTGATACATAAATGAAAGCTAGCTATCTAACTATCAACTACAATAGCAACAGCAATATAAAAGTCATAGTTGAGAGACAAGGCCTTTTATGTTGTTTTAAAAGATTTAGCTTTAATTTTCACCAAATTAGTTTTTGAACACCATGAGAATGAACGTGGGTACTCTCTCTAGGTTTTAATATTTCATTTGAGTGAAAATGATTTTGTGGACAGGATAAGTCACAGAAACATGTCAGAGACAGAAGAACTAGTGTCACTATTCCTGAAGAATGGAACATAAAGAAATAGGTTGGCAGAGCTTAGGGGGAAGTATCCTGAGGAAAGATCCTGACACCTCTAGGGATTAGTAGCCACAGGCGTACACTTGGAGATGGCAGATACTTTTAGAGTAAAGGGTGGGGACTCTGCAACAATGAACTGCTGGTGACAAAATTAGCCATTCTGTCAGATGAGCAAACTGATTTGAACAAGAGAAAGGGGAAATGGAAGGGAATAGAAAAGAAAAGGGGAAAAGAAAAGACCAGAAGAAAAAGGAGACAGGAAAGTGGAAGACTAAAGAGAGCTATTGTAGAATGTAGACTTTCTCCCCATCAGGCTTGCAGGAGCTTCTTCCTAGAGCATCTAGGATTCTTATTGCCCAAAAGAGTACAGGAAAGATATGGAATAATTTCTTGTTTGAAATACAGATGTGGCCATAGTGCCCTGGGAATCCAGAGGTCCTCTAACCTCATGTGAGATTATCTGTATCTCTCCATGGGTTTAGCCAAATCAATCCCATAACCAAGGAGTATATTTGTTCCTTTGGAGGGCAACCAGGGGTAGATACAAGCATCTGAGACAAAAATCTTTCTCCCTGTTTAATACTGATGCATGTGTATGTGTATGTGTGTATATCAACTGATGCATGTGTATGTGTATATGTGTGTATATCACAATCTTCTATTAGTTTATTTAATGTATTCACATAAGACCCCAATTCAGAAGTATGAAGAGCTGCCAAATGGTAAAACATTACTGGAAGAGTAGAAATTTTCCTTAGAAATTCCTGAGACATCTAATTACCAAACCTACTGCATAAGGCAGAAAAATACATAAATTTAAGAAATATAAATTATTATATTAAAGTAGAATGTTGAGTTTAGCAATACCTAACCAACTAATTGTCCTGGTCTTTAAAAGATTAAATTTTATCACACAGATGTGAGAGCAAGTTTTCTTATTAAAAGAATTAAGCTGACTTTCCTGACCAACAATTAATCTGCAACAAATATTAAGTTTTGGGAACGATTATATATTTAAGCTATATTTCTTACCATAGTTCACCACATAAATTGTTCCCAATCTATAAGCCCATTTCAAATAAAATCCATCATGCTAGGCACTTTACATCTTTTTCTATTTATTGCCTCATTTCTCATCAGAAACCTTTTAGCTTTAATATTATTCTCTGGCACAGTATCTCATTAGAGTGGCAAAGATAAAGTTCTTTTTTGAGATAAAGTAATTAGAGTGATTGTGAGCAAAAATCAGCCAAACTTCTGGGAGGCAATAATTCTCTCGTTTCTGCTTCTACTGAAGTCTAACAATCTAAGTTAAGGCAAAAAAATGTTGAATAAGGGCAGTCTTGGTTTAGATGAGACAGCACCTTGGGATTAGCAGTTTGTCCCCTTTGTGAGAAAAATGGGCTTTGTTTTTCATGTGAAATCTTATGTACTATGAAAAAAAGGTTATGAGATGAACTAATTTTTCATAGTGCTATAAAAGGAAAAGCACTGGCTAGAAAACTTAGGTTCTAGTCAGTCCTACTTCTGTGTAAAGCAACTGAGAGACTCAGTTTTCACATCTGTACAACATGTAACTCTGTTGGTGAAGCTCCCTCTACAAGGGGGTTCTGTATATGTACTATGATTATACAAGAATCTTTGATAGATGTGATCACAGTAATAATTGTATACAAGGGGAAGAAAACAAGTATTTAATAAGTACCTATTTTGTGTCAAATGCTGTGCTAAGTACCTTACAAATATTGCACTTGATCCTCACAACAACCCTTAGATGTAAGTTCTGTTATTATCTACATCTGAGGAAACAGAGGTAGATAAAGGTTAAATGACTTGTCTGGGGTCACACAGCTGAGGCCATTGTGGAACTCAGCTCTTCCTGACTCTAGACCTAGCACTTTATCCTCTATACCACCTTCCATATTAGCCACCTAATAAGGATTTTATTAGCAATGTAGAATAAAGCATAAAAGAGTCACGAGTACACCAAAAGGTATTGGACACCATGAACACCCTTACTATAGGAAGAGGTACAATATCCATAAATGGAGCAGGCTTCTAATTAATCAAGTTTGTGGATGACATTGTGTTAACTGTGTTAAACTACCACAGATCCTCTTAAGTGAGATCCATGAACACATAAGAGATTAGGCATATAATCAGGGGAGGAAAAAAGCAACAACATGAATTGAGAAGTGCTTTCATCTCGATGGTGAATGAACAACTGTATGAGTTAGTATGTCAGTCCATCTATTTTGAATGAGCAGTAGAGGTGGGCAGTAAGCTGAACATGGAATTAAAGAGAAAGAAGACAGCAGGCTGAATTTAATAGTTTCCCAAAGGATTCCAAGCTGCTCCCAAGCATAAAAACCCATCTTTTTAATAAGAGTATTCTCCAAGTGATGTTAAAAGGCTGTAAGACAGAGACTACTGTCTCCAAAGAATTTTATTGTGCATTGGTAATGAGAGAATGTTAAAAGATCTAGAAAAAAGCTCCCCAACATATGAAGATATGCTAAATCTTATATAGAGGATTTATAAAAGGATATGGCTAGCACTGTGCAGAAAGAGAAAGAATGAGTGAGTTACAAATTTCATTGGTCAAGGGAGCACCTGCTTTAGAGAGGTCACAAATTCACTGAACTATGAAGTAAATAATACCTATTTCACGAAGTTGCTGGGCAGGTCAAATGAGATAATGTGCATGTAAGAAGGTATCCCTTTTGGACACAGACAATTTTGATGGCAGAAAGAAGGACACTTGTGAGAAAGTTGTGAAAAAGCAGTCCCTCAAAGAAATGCCATTTTATTCACAAATAGAATCCAAGCCTAGTTTCCCAGAAACTGATTTGCATATGAACAGCTTGAGGAGCTAGAAGATAACAGCTAGAAAACAATTGCTAGAACTGTTTGGTGGCCATGGAACAAATGTATGAGTGGCCTGAGTGGAGTAGCTAGTGGAGAAGTGAATTGTTGGATGTACATTTCCTAAAGGAGGCAAAGGATATGGAAGCCCTCAGCACAGTTATATGAGGTGCCACTGGGACATGATTCCTTGGAATAGTGGGAAGTTATTAACAATAAACAGATTTGGATAACCCAATCCTAAAAGAAGCTACTGTCATTCAGGCATAAAAGCATAAAGAAAATACTTTCTACCACTATTCACAAGCCATGTGTTTCTATTTTGGTTTTACAAACTGACCAGCTCCACTGAGTCAACATTCCTCCCTTACCCAGCCTCCCTGTCTTACCCTGCATTGGTAGAGTAGCTCATTAAACTTTCATATGCTACCTTGAATTATTTTTGTCATAAATAAGTTCTCTGAAGGTAGGAAATACATCTTATTAAGTTCTGTATCCTTCTACAGTACCTACCACAATGAACTGACACTGAACATTGTGTAGAATGAATGAATAATGAATGGAAGACCAGCTGTTGAGAGCATCAGGACAGACTATGGCTGCTAACAAAACAGAGTTATGTTTATAAAGAAATTAAAATCCCCTCCCCCTTGACCTCAATTAGCATCATGCTCTAACAAAGCTAAACTGCCTATATGAACACGGGAAATAATTCAGACAACTGAGTAAGCTGAAGATAAATAAGCCACGAGAGATGTTTTAGAAACTTTGGAATAAGGGTCCTATCTAATCACTCCTCTAATATATTCCTTACTTATAACATTTTCTGAAGCAAGTAAATGCACCACACATTCCCATCCTCACACATTCCTCTTACTTCAAGATGAATACTTCCTCCAAGTAGAAATATGTTTGCTGAAATTGTCATACATTTAAGTAAAAAACAGGGAAACAGAGGATTTATAAACCTTACAATGTTTCTGTGATTGATGTAAATCTTTTTTTGTTGACTTAACATAGGCGATACCACTATCTTTCCAAAAATACAATTCTTTTCCCTATTTTATTGAAAGTTTACAGTGAGGGGAAAAAACTACTAAAGAAATTTGTAAAAATGAACAATACTGCTCCCTACCCCAAACATTACTATTTCTCCCTCTCTCCTAATATCTGAATAATGCAAAACAAAATGAGTCAAAATAAGGAAAGTAGTATTCACACATTCTCAGAGTTCCTTATTATAAACATAGAATTTATAGCTAGAAGGAATCTCAAAAAATTTCTACTCCAGTTCTTTATTTTACAGATACAGAGATTAAGAGCACCAAAAACAAAAATGATTTGCTCAAGGTGATATCAATAATAAATAAAAGAGGCATGATTTGAACTCTTGTACAAATACAGCCCTTTTCCCACAATGCCATAATGCCTACTTTCACATATGAAGAAACTACTGTATAATGCTATAATGTTTAAGGTCACCATAAAGGAAGGTATAGTGGTTTGTTTATTTTTTCCCTGCACTACAAAGGTCAAAATTTCCTTTACAACAACATTAAAACATAAAAAAAAATTCACTGTAATTTTAAATGTTCATTCTCATGATATCCACAATGCAGCATCTATATATAATCTTAGTAACTTTATATAACATAAATATACATACATCATTATATTATTATCATCTTTGTTAAAGAGGAGGGGGAGATGTCCTTTTGCATATCTGATGTCTTTTGGGATTACATATTTTAGAAGTCTATGTGTGAATTCTGCTATTTACCACTTTGTATTACCTAGCACATATTTTGCTCAGAAAAGTACAATTCCAGAATACTGAATTATAAAGAGAAGACAGAATTTCACTTGGTTGCTCTGGACGAGGTCCAAGTTGCATCAGTCTATCAGTAGCTTCAGTTCAGTTGTGGAACAAAGTGAGTAATGAGTCATCCAATCTTTAAAAAAAAAGATTTATTTAGTCATAGTAGGAGAATAATATTTCACAGGGAAAAAGCTGGAAGACAGATACCTCAAGCTGATTCAGTTAAACAAAGCACCCTTGCCTATGTCAACCATTTATCTATACAAGCCAAACTTGTAAGAGAACCTCTAGCTTACTTGAGTTCCCTACAGCTGCAATGTACACAGGTCATAAGGATGATGTCAACAGAGTGATCTTATTCTTCTGAGCTAACTAAGTTTTGAGAAATGCCTCAATATCTTTTAAGGAACTCTAGCTTTGCCTGCATGAGGGACAGGTTAAAATATTGCTCCATCCACTAGTGAAATGTGGAGTAGAGGGAGAACTGTTTAAAAAATATGGATAAATCATCAAGTCGATAAACATTAAGGTTGTACTATGTATCAGACTTTGTGTTAAGCTGAGATACAAAAAAAAAAAGGCAAGAATAGAGTCTCCACTCCAGGAATTCATATCTTCAGGAGGGAAACAACATGCAGATAATTATGTATATTCAAGATGTTTGCAGGGAAATTGGTGGCAGTATCAGAAGTAAGGCACTATTATTAATGTGACCAGGAAAGGTATCTTTTTAGAAAAAAAATTTGAGTTGTCTTTTTTTTATGCTAATATCCATTTTTATTCTATCTGCAAGTAATTGAACACCTTATAACCGTGAACTAGTTTGCCATTACAATGTGAATATTTTTGGCTTTTTTCTTTTCTTATTTTTTCCCAATTTATTTACTTTTAGTTTTTAACATTCATTTCCACAAAATTTTGCATTTCAAATTTTATTCCTATCTCTCCCCTCCCCCACCCCAAAACACCATGCATTCTAATACCTTTTCCCCCAATCTACCCTCCTTTCTATCATACCTCTCCCTTCCTTTATTCCCATCTTCTCTCTTTTCTTGTAGGGTAAGATAGATGTCTAGACCCCATTACCTGTATTTCTTATTTCCCAGTTGCATGAAGCAACAATTCTCAGCATTCATTCCTAAAACTTAGAGTTCCAACTTCTCTCTCTTCCTCCCTCCCCCACTGAGAAGGCAAGCAATTAAATATAGGCTATATATGCATAGTTTTGCTAAAGACTTTATAAAAGTCATGTTGTGAAAGACCAACTATACTTCCCTCCATCCTATTTGCCCTCCCATTTATTCTATTCTCTCTTTTGACCTTATCCCTGCCCAAAAGTGTTTACTTCTAATTATCACCCTCCTCTCATTTGCCCTCACTTTTATCATCCCCTATACTCCACTTATCCTCTTCTCCCCTCCTTTCCTGTAGTGTAAGATAGATTTTCATACCAAATTGAGTGTGTATATTATTCCTGATTTAAGTCAAATGTGATGAGAGTAAACTCACTTCTTCCCCTCTCACCTCCCTGTTTTCCCCTCCTTTGAAAAAACTTTTTCTGCCTTTTTTTGAGAGCTAATTTGCCCCATTTCACTTCTCCTTTCTCTTCCTAATATATTCCTCTCTCACCCTTTAATTTTATTTTTTTAGATATCATCCCTTCTTATTCAACTCACTCTGTGTCCTCTGTCTATGTGTGTGTGTGTGTATGTGTATAATCCCTCCAACTACCCAAGTACTGAGAAAAGTTTCAAGAGATACAAATATTATCTTTCCACGTAGGAGTGTAAACAGTTCAACTTTAGTAAGTCCCTTATGATTTTTCTTTCTTGTTGCCCTTTTCATGCTTCTCTTAATTCTTGTGTTTGAAAGTCAAATTTTCTATTCAGTTCTGGTCTTTTCATCAACAATGCTTGGAAGTCTTCTATTTCATTGAATGACCATTTTTTCCCTTGAAGTATTATACTCAGTTTTGCTGGGTAGGTAATTCTTGGTTTTAATCCAAGTTCTTTTGAATTTTGGAATATCATATTCCAAAGCCTTTGATCCCTTAATGTAAAGCTGCCAGATTCTATGTTATCCTGATTGTATTTCCACAATCAAATTATTTCTTTCTGGCTGCTTGCAATATTTTCTCATTGACGTGAGAACTCCGGAATTTGGCTACAATATTCCTAGGAGATTTTTTTGGATCTCTTTCAGAAGGAAATCAGTGAATTCTTTCAATATTTATTTTACTCTCTGGTTTTAGACTATCAGGGCAGTTTTCCTTGATAATTTCATTAAAGATGATGTCCAGGCTCTTTTTTTGATCATGGCTTTCAGGTAGTCCCACAATTTTTAAATTGTCTCTCCTGGATCTGTTTTCCAGGTCAGTTGTTTTCCCAATGAGATATTTCACATTGTCTTCTATATTTTCATTCCTTAGGGTTTTTCGGGTTGGTTTGTTTTTTTTTGTTTGTTTTTTGTAATTTCTTGGTTTCTCATAAAGTCATTAGCTTCCATCTGGTCCAGTCTAATTTTGAAAGAATTATTTTCTTCAGTGAACTTTTGAACTTCCTTTTCCATTTGGCTAATTCTGCTTTTGAAAGCATTCTTCTCCTCATTGGTTTTTTTGGGTCTCTTTTGCCATTTGAATTAGTCTATTTTTAAAGATGCCAATTTCTTCAGCATTTTTTGGGGTATCCTTTAGCAAGCTGTTGACTGACTTTTCATGATTTTTTTACATTGCTCTCATTTCTCTTCCCAATTTTTTCTCCACCTCTCTTACTTGATTTTCAAAATCCTTTTTGAGCTCTTCTATGGCCTGAGATGATTGCATATTTATTTTGGAGGATTTGGATGCAGAAGTATTGACTTTTAGGTCTTCTTCTGATAGTAAGCATTGTTCTTGCTCATCCAAAAGGATGGAAGAAAATACCTCCTCACCAAGAAAGTAACCTTCTATTATCTTATTTTTTTTCCCTTTTTTGTGCCTTTTTCCCAATCAGTTACTTGACTTTTGAGGAGGGTATACTCTGGAGACCTATAAGTTCTTACTTCCTCCAAGGTGGCACAATAAAGGAAGAGGAGTTTATTCCATTCCTGACCTGCACTCTGGTCTGGAAGCAACTACAAGCACTCTTTTCTGCCCAGAATCTGCAAGTAGAACTCCCAGTCCAGAGCCTCCACTAGCTCCACCATGTCAGCACTCTTCCTTACTCCAGGGCCACCACTCAGGGCTGAAATCCAGGTCAGATGCTCAATTCCCCCAGGGTCTTTAGGCCAGGGCTCCAACAACAGAAGCTGCCACAGCTGTGGCCACCACTGCCTGGAGCCAGGGCTAGACTGCTGAATTCTCTTCTCACCCAGGTGAAAGAGCTTTCTCATTGACGTTTGAAGCTGTCTTTGGCAGTGAGTTGAGTCTTGAAAAAATCCATGCCAAGTCAAGAAACAGAGATTAGGATGAAGAACATTCTAGGTTTGGCAGACAGGTAATGAAAAGGCAGTCATGAAAAAATGGCAACCATGTCCTAAACTCAAGCCAACCTACAAGATGGTAGAGGACAGTGTATAGTTCAGTGAAGAGTACACATGATTTTCTAGAAACCACAATCCAAAAAGAATATAGGGTAGGTGATGCAGAAATACCTTTCTCTCTCTCTCTCTCTCTCTCTCTCTCTCTCTCTCTCTTTCTCCCCCCCCACATATACATGCACACATATAGGTATATACATAAACATATATACACATGCATGTACATATGTGCATGTGCATTTATGTGTATATACATATATACACATACATATTTATATATGTATACACATATCAGATAATAATATTAACAACTGGCACTTTGCCATTTTTTATGTAACAATGATATTCAACATAAATTTCTCTGTCATAGTTAACTGTTGCATAAACATTATTGATTCCCTTTTAGCCCATTAGAGTATTTTAAAATGATATTTTAAATATGAGAAAAAAACCCACAAGTAAATAAAACCTATCACCAAAAGCCAATGAAATTCATAGAGCATTTAATAACTATTGTACAGTGGCCCTATAGTCAGAAAAACCTGAGTTCTAATTCAGCCTCAAACACTTACTAGCTCTGTGACCATGGGCAATTCATTTAACTTCTGTTTATTTCTTTAATTATAAAGTAGGGATAATAATAGCTGTTGTTAGGATCAAATTAGATAATACTAGGAAAGTACTTTACAATCCCTTCAAGTGTTATATAAATGCCAGCTATAATAATAATAGTGATAATTATTGTGATATTCTTTATTTTTCTACTAAAATTACTATCTATAGACCTTCGCTGTCCTGTACCTAATCCAGCCTTTGGGGCACCCTAACTAGTCATCTTTCTCACTTAGTCTCCCATGTTATCACACTCAGGATCTTAACTAGATTTTCCAAATAGGCAACTTTTTTCCTGGAAACAAATATATTCTTCTGCAAACTGTTTCATGCATCCAATTCATTATTCATAAACATTTAAGTAGGAAAAATAACACTCATATGTGTATTTGATATCATTGAGTTGAGCAGAATGAAAAAGAGGTATCTAATTGTACCTCTTATGGTTTTAAATAAGCTACTTCCAAAAGGTAAAACTGCCTGTTTTAACTAGCACTTTAAGGAGAGATGAATATAATCAAGAGACATTGGCTGTCAGTGACCTATGATAAAATGATAGAACAAACAAACAAGCCACAAAGGAAATGTATTATTCTTTTTCAGACAGTATCCTTTTGGACACTGCCTTTCCTTACCTGGTTCAAGGTCAGTGTTGCCTGTTTACAGGTGCTGCATCGTACCCTGAGTTTTCCTGGTTGAACATCTTGACAGGCTTCTTTGCAGAAAACATAGAAGCTGTTATAAGTAGGTTTACCTGCTGGGAAGAAATGAGAGAAAACACCCAATCCATATGGAATTCAACTTAAGATGAGAGTGCTTCTTTAGAAAGTTTGATAAAGGCAAGTTACAAAATTAACTCCTCAGGTATGACTGGAAACATACTTTAGATAGATAACCCAATAGGGAAATAGCAATTTAATATAGAAAATCAAGTTTTATGCATAAAAGGGTAGAACTTATTTCTCTTTTTTGACAGCATACATAATACTCAGTAAAACTAGTAATATGCAAAACTAGTAAACTGTAAAGCTAGTCATGATAACTGGTCAAATACATTTCAAGAAACTGGAAGTAAAAATACATTGCCTCTTTCTGATGGTTTAGAATAGACCGGGAAATTCTGAGACTGTAGGTTAAACATTCCATAATTCTTGATTTCTATTTCATGGCCCTGTTCTCAGTATTGACTGGTCCATACATTTTCTCCTAAAATCTGATTTTCAGCAAAGAGTGAATCCTATTTCTTGGAGTACAAATAATAATTACATAATGCAGCTTTCCTTGAAGACTTTCTAGCTTCATGACCACTGACCTCAACATAAAGAGATACAAGACATACTAGCAGAAGTGGTTAATAAAATGAATAAACAATGTGTACATTTCTAAAGCATCTGTAGAAACACCCCACACACAAAATTATAGTTATCTCTAGAATAGAAATTAAAGAAAGAAACAGAAATGTATAAACATACCAAGTTATTTCTACCTTAGATAATACAGCAGAAAGCAGGGAGAGTGGAGAATCATATTTTTAATGACAAAGGAATTATCCAGATAGGGTGGAAACCTTTTTTATGTCTCTTTTTTGATGGACTTGACTTTGTCTACTACTTGATGCAAAAAAAAAAATGTAGCCCTTTGGGCATTTTGGATGCTAAGATTATGGGATTTTAGAGTTACTTAAGAAAGAAAATAGAATAAAATTATATGTATATATAGATAGATAGATCTATATCTATATATACACATGCACATATATACATCCATGTACATATACATATAAATACATAGAATGTGATAGGAACAATATTCTAAGGTCATTATCAGTAAGGCTACTTTTTCTTTAAAAGAAATTAAAACTGTCCTTGAAATAGAATCCAGAGGATTATGACTCTGACAGAGTCATGTGACAGAGCTTCCAATGACCTAAATACAAAGGCCATTGCAGGAGGAATGAGCAGCTCCTTCCCAAACTGTCTCACCAGTCAGGGAAGATGTGAACAACCAAGTCAATTCTGTATCCTCACTAAATACCCTTACCTGTTAAGTAAACTTTAGTTTACTTTTGTTAACTTTTAGATGGTCTATATTTATTTCAGTTCTAAGCCTGAATTTACCTGAATCAGGCCCAGCCCATAACATCTCTTCCTACCCCAAACTCAAAGAAAGAAACATAAAAAAGAAATAAAAAGCATCTTATTTTCAGCACTACTGTATACTTCAAGGATCTGAACATTCAATACATTCAAGTTTGCTTTTTTAAAATTGCAGCATGGATCAACAGATTTCTTAGTTACATGGAAGATATTTTCTCTTGCTTGATGCATACCTCCATAAGTCAAGCCAACAAGCAAAGAGAAAATGCCATCCATTCATGTTGTAGAAATTTCAGCATCATTCCTCTTTGTAATTTTCCAAAGACAGAATCTGCATCAGCCAAGATTTCGTCAGGTCAGACAAATGGCAACGTTTTTAATGAGGATGCTTCTATGAGACTGAAAAGGAGAGGAGGAGCCCTGGCTATTAAAGCACCAACAGATAAAGCAAATTGTACTGTATTCATAACCTTCTGCAAAAGTTAAGCAGGAAAAAGGAAAAAAAGGAAATTCTTTCAAAAGAGGACTGACTGGCTCCAAGACTCTAACATTATTGAAAGAACCTTTTTAGAGCATTTTACAATATTAAAAGAAGCATCTCTGAAATTTCAGAGATCCAAATGGCACTTTACTCTGCCAGATATGTAGCAATGTCTGCAATATTGTTTCTGCTAATGATATACCTAGGTAAGATGTGAAAGGCTGGGAAATTCTTGCATTTCAATGGATTATAACCTCCTACTAAAGTCCTTTTGAAAGTTATTCAGGAATTATCAAGTACCAATGTATGTGCCCTGGAAGCATGCAAAATGACATAGAATCTATTATAGATTGCTTTCCAGAGTGACTGCCAAGTTGGAGATTAATAGTCAGTCTGCAAAAGATCAAGGTCAGGCCATTACTGGCTACTGCAAATTTCAAACTGTTAGCTTGAAATAGCTAGTCACAGGAACTTCATCATGAAAGGGAGTTGGGCAAAGATACATGGGAAAATACTCTTAGGCCTCTCATTTTCAGTACTGTACCTTTTCATTACTGGTTGAGGGCATGAGTGAAGAAGAGCAAACATACATCTCCTATGAGAGGGTACAGTGGTGCTTTTCAGATTTCTTAGGATCCCAGAGTTCTTTCAGGCATACCTAACGTTATGCCTATCTGTCAGAAGCTATGTATGAAATGACAAAACTTACACCATGAAGCAGTTAAGTGCTCAGTTCAGCACACTTTGTGAATTTTGTCAATATTTTAAACAGTTATCCCTTCCATACCATGACTTTCCCCACCATGGTTTCGATATATCATATATCATAGGCATAAGAAATTAAATAGGAATGTTTTAGAAATTTTGTGGAAACTGCAGATGGCAGCTGAAGGGCTGCAGATGACACGCAAAAAGTTTAGAAACTCAAAAATGCATAAAGTATATGTACAGTATTACATAATAATATTTTATCTTTCAATACTGTAATTATTCAGGCTTATTCTCTGCTATAAAAGGGGGCCAAAAAGTTTTATGTAGATTTTCCAGACCACAAGGGTGCTATGCTCCTACCCCCCCAAGATGTGAATGGGATAACTGTACTTTTCTCCTCTTTGGTGCCCTTAAGCTCTTCTATTTGTCTACTTCTCAATACTCAATATTAGCACTTCTTTATTATATAAATGAACTACAAAGAGACAACGTGTAAGGAATTCAATTAATCTCTTAATCTAGTTGTCCTAACTAATGAATCAGATAGCCTGGTAGGTTAGGTGATTCGAATTATTGTTTAAAGCTTGTTCCAAAACAGATTGAAATGATGACTCATATACACTAACACTTAATGAAAATGTCCCTGAAAAGTACAGAAGAATGACATTTTGATGGATTGATTGAAATTTTCAATGTATTATCTGAGCATCATAAAGATATTTGTCTCAAAGGGGAGGAAAACATGAGTGAGAGGGGAAAACCATGTGACTAGGCAAAAGAAAACTGTGGGGAAAGACAAGCTAATGCACAGCACTCGACAGTACTGTTAGTGAAAGGATTAATTCTGACAATTTCTCAACAAGTAAAAATACTTTACAGAAAAACAGTTAACATTTTCACAGCAACCTGTGTCCACTGGGCTATCATATCCTGTGGAGTTTAGCTAGACAATTTCATGTCTCCCACAAGGTAAAAAGCAGCTAATACTTTACTTCCTACAGAAAGATTGAGACTTTGCCATACAGTAAGCGGTCTGCAAATGATTATCTGCTATGACAACCTTCACTGAACTATTAGCAACTTATACAATGACCTTGCCCTTGATGAACATGCTTTAATTATCAATTCTGGAGAGGAGTTACCAATTTTTATGTATATTTCTACACAATTATATTTTATGAACCAGTAAAAACTGTTGATTTTTCATTGCTGTTGCTACTTCAGGTTTTTTTTTTTCTGTTACTTATTTTGAAAGCATTAGCAAAACCTCCTCCTCTGGCAAGAAAAACCTAGAGAGTGTGGAGGATCTGAAACAGCAAGTTAGAAATAAATTACTAGGCTTAAAGCCAAAATTCATGAATTCAGACTTTTCTTTTTCCAGTAGAAAGCTATGGATAGCCAAATAAGCCCACTTGGTAATCTTTTCTGATGAATTCAACAAAGTCACAAGTGTCAGGAGGTTAGTTAGAAACATAGAAACCTCATGATAAACTAATTTTTAATGGAAGATGTTGCTATTTGCTTTCAGGAAATAAAAACAAGAACAATTTCCACTGATTTATCATTGTGAGCATTCTCTCTACTGATTCAGATAACACCTCCTCCTCCTTTGTAGATGATCTGTATAAGTTGGTATAGTCAAAAAATAATAAATAAATCATGTAAGGACAAACTTTCAGGGTTGAGCTAGACCCTTTTGGACTTGTCAGTGATAATCCTCAGAAAATAGGAAAATAATCAATCCCAATGTTCATGCTTTTGAGCCTGGTACAATCTAAGAGAAAGAGCACTCAAGTATAACCTCCAAGAACATATAATCAGTTTCATGAACCAATGAGGCACTTCTGTGGAGGAATATTAGAATTGCTATTACTGTTAGAATACTCATAATAATATAGCCTATGTGCAAAATATTAGACTAAAATATATGTAATATGTACATTTTACTCACAACTTTGCAGTTATGAAAAACTTTATATTATATATAAATTACATTTGAGTAACCTTGCATGCCAGTACCTATTTTTAATATTAAGAACCTGCTTTAACAAATAAATATTTAAGCTGTACTTAAAAATGAGTAAATTGGTATATTTAAAATATAAAACTAGAAAATGATGGGGAAAATTCTAGAATTTGAGTTTTCCAACTCCAACCATGCCATATTGTTCTATAATGAAAACAGTCGCTTAATATGTTTCATTTTTAAAGATTAGATATTAACGATAAGAAATCGCTAAAGCAAGGTTATTACATCAAATATTACATAATGTATTCAACTCAACTGCACGAAGATATCTACTACTGTGCCTGGAATTCTTAGCTTCCTCCAGCACCAACTCCTATGGAAATCCTTTCTGATGCCCCCTCTTTTTAGAGGCCCCCTAAATCAGTTGTATTTCTTTCATAGGTGAACATGGTCTGTCTCCTTCCTTTCATTAAAGAGAATATAAACCCATTAAGAGGAGTATTTTCCATTTTGTATTTCTCTATCCAGTTTTTAACACAGTGTTTTGCATATAGTAGTTGCTCAATGAAAAATTCTTGAACTGAATTCAATTGAAAAAAAATCTTCCTTCATATGCCTTTATGTTCATTTTTATCTTTACATGCATTGTAATATTTTAATCTGTAAATCACCTCACATTCTTTTGGAAGCTGGTGAGATAAAAATCTTATATACTGTATAATCAATATCATATTGTTTGCCTTCTCAATGGGTGGGGTAAAGGAAGGAAGAAGGAAGAGAATTTAGAACTCAAAATTTAAAAAAAATATTGTTAAATTTTTACATGTAGTTTGGGAAATAATTAACAAAAGAAATAATATATATATTTTTAAAATATTATATATAATATATGTGCTTATTTGCTTGTGTACATATACACTGTATGTATGTGAGTCCATAAACCCAGAAAGATAAATATTCAAGAATTTTTTGATTATCAGTAAGAAGAAAGGCATAAAAATGAAGGAATTAAACATCACTTAAATGCTTTCTTTGCCAAACATTGTGCTAACTACTACAGCAGGGGATTGTTACCCTGAGTCTGTGAACATTTTTTTTAAAAAATATTTTTATATTGTATTTCAATATAACGATTTTCTTTGTAATAGTGGGCATTTTATTCCATACATTATAAAATTTGATTTGGAGAAAAGACTTATATACCTCGTCGGCCTACCAAAGAGTAAAAATGTAAAAGGTTAAGAATTCCTGGCCTTGAACAAAAATAGGTAAAAAAAAATAGAATTTAAGCATATAATGGATTATATTAAGCTACTGATGAGCACTTCTTTCCCTAGGAAGGTCAGATGAGAGTACATAAGTATAAATTGTAGAAACCAATTGGTGATAGGAAAAAAAGACCTTTCTCAGTAAAGATTTCAAAAGACTGAAATGGGTCATTAAAGAATATGAAGAATTTATGAGGTAGTAGTATATATTTTCACATCTGAGATGATTTAAAATTGGTCCTTCAAAGTATCTTTCAGTTTGATAATTCAAGTCATTTAAATGGACTATTTTCCACTCTTGGTGGGAATTGTCTTATTGCTGATATATAATAGTGCTTAATACATGCTTGTTAAGTGACTGGATGAAAATCAGCCATACTTTAGGGAAACATGTCTTCTTCACTGTCAAAATCAAAGTAAGGAGCTAGGAAATTAACTTGCTATTTTATTAGAATGCTTGAACTACAATGTTTTATCAAGAAAATGTTACAAGATACCATTTCCTTAGACAACAGTGCCATTAATTCCTTACTGAGGAATTAATATGACTTACATGTACATTTTAAAATAGCTCCAATAGAGAAAGGACTTAAACCAGGTCTCTTGTTTTATAATATTTTAAAATGTATATCAATAAATTACTACACCTCTAATTTTCATAGATTAATGATCACACCTATCATACCTATGACATTAGGTAATGTTAACTGAGTGATGAAATTTACAAAGCTGAAGTGACATTCATTATACATATTTAACAATATTAAGAGACAGGTGAGCCTTGTTTTAATGGATAGATACATTCCAGCAAAGTCAAATATTGCGCTCCTATTGATTTCAAAGAAATAGTTAAAGACATAATAGGCAGTACTTGACCATTTTTTCAAGGCTGAAATTCCTTTTAACAAATTTATTGATATTAAAAGACAACCATATACATACCTGTGCATGTACATACAGACAGTGATTGCTAGATATGCACTCCTATGGAATAACAATAATATATCTTAACATGGATTGGAATAACCTCAAATTACTAAGGAGTAAATGTTTGTGAAAAGCACATATATTCCAACCAAAGTAGCATTATTATTACAGCTAGAAAAAAAGTGGAATATTAGAAAAATAGTGAAAATGCAGAGATAAGTTTTTATAGTTTTTGTCATCATAAGTTCATTTTAACTGGCCCTAATTTTTAATTAAGAATAAGAAAGAAGTGGTCTGGTTAGAGAAGAAATCAAGTTTTACTTTTAAGAGAATATCCGCATTACTTGGAAAGTGAACTTTTAGTAAACTAGAGGGGTATGAAATCAGATTTTGAGAAATGAGCGTGAGATGTCATAAGAGGAAGCCATAAATATTGTCAATTTCCCTCAGGATTTTGTCAATAAAAGGAAAGAGAGAGATAGGATAACAAGTTGTGGAGATGAGCATACTTGTAGGGAGTAAGGAAGAAATGTAGATAGGAAAGGAGAACATGAGGATGGGTAAGAAAGAGTGAAATTTCCACTGATTCAATTGAGGGCTCAAATCTTCTCTCAGCAGATGTGATACAAAATATGGGGATAATGGGTCAAGCAAATATGAAGGAGAATGGAAAAAGAAGATTCAGACGATGAAACTGAGGTAGATAGGGTTAACTGACTTCCACAGGGTCACATAGCTAGTAAGTGCCTGAGGCTATATTTGAATTCAGAAAGATGAGCCATCCTTACTAGTCCCAGCCCTCTATCCATTGCACTACCTTACCTGCCCCAATCCTGGGCAAAACCATTAACAACCTGGTGCTCTTAAACTGTAAGTTGCAAACACACTGTTGATCTGCATTACTATAAAGACTTGAGCAGATCATTAGTCATTCATTAAATGTAGACTTTTATACTTGGTATCCTATACTAACTTTCACAAACAGGTGTGATGTGTGACTGTGGATGAATATAACTAATTTGCTCTTTTAAGCAAACACACCAGACAGAGCTCATACGTCCAAATGACAGTTTCAGGTGAATCATCATGGCTGGCTATCACTTAATCTGATGATGCTGTCATTCACATACTCCTCAGTGATAACCAATCTTTGTTCTTGGAGGACAGATTTAATTTTCAGAAGTTGCTCTAATAATTTGGAATCGATTCAGATGAATAAAATGAGTGTCCAAGCAGAGAATAATACTTCTTGCATTTTTTAAAAGCATAGCTGTATAGAAATGAAACAAAATTGTCTTGCATGACTTATACGCTGACACTGAGGGCAATTCCAAATATATTCTGAACATGTTTTGATCAATGGTAGCATCACTACAGTATATGTATAATATTCCAAATGACTATTTTCAAGGGGGACACCATTCATTTAGACACGTAAGCTTAGGGATGTTTCTTTTTTAAGAATGACATTTCTTTTGGCAGCAATTTTCAGGTGACTATATAGCATCTCCAAGAAAAGTGGCTAGAAAGAAAAAAAAAATCTCTTGCTCCTATGTTAGTAATCAGATGTTACCCAGTGACAAAAGAGGCAAGTTTTCAGAGACCCTGACCTGCTATAATTTCATTGGGATCTTTAAGTCTGGTTTATTCTTTTAAAATTTTCTGATATGATACTTCAACTTACTTGGCCAGTTACTTCTCACTTCCACTTCCTATACCTTCAACATCATCCTCAACCATACTTAATATCTACTCTCTATTACTTGGACTGTGCCCAGTGTAATATTCAATTTCATCTTTCATCCTTTCCTGTACTTTCTGTCAATCAGAAGTAGCATCACCATCATGAGCAGGAACTGCTCATCTTCCTGGACACAACTTCCTTTCTTTTGACTAACTGCCAAACAAAGTCCATTCTCTCACTCCTACTGTGTTATTAGTAGGAGTTTCTAGTTCTTCCAAACTTATCTAGGCTTCCAATTTCAGATCCTACTTCTAACTTTGTTTCTGCCCTGTTTTCTCTTTCTTTTTATCACATTTTTTTATTTAGTTAAATTTATTTAACTTTTTACATTCAATTTCACAAAATTTTGGGTTTCAAATTTTCTCCCCATTTGTCCCCTCCTCTCACCCCAATACACTGAGCATTCTAATTTCCCCTATCACTAATCTGCCCTCTCTTCTATCATCCTTCCCTTCCCTTCTCCCCATCTTCTCTTTTGTCCTGTAGGGCCAGATAACTTTCTATTCCCCATTACCTGTATTTCTTTTTCCTAGTAACAAGAACAATACTCAACAGTTGTTCCTAAAACTTTGAATTCCAACTTCTCCCCATCCCTCCCTCCCCACCCATTTCCTTTGGGAAGGCAGCCAATTCAATATAGGCCATATCTGTGTAGTTTTGCAAATGACTTCAAAAATAGTCATGTCGTGTAAGACTAACTATATTTCTCTCCATCCTATCCTGCCCCCCATTGCTTCTCTTCTCTCTTTTGATCCTGTCCCTCCCCAAGAGTGTTGATTTCAAACTTCTCCCTCCTCCTATTTCCCTCCCTTCCATCATCCCCCTCACCCTGCTTATCCCCTTCTTCCCCACTTCCCTGTATTGTAAGATAGGTTTTCATACCAAAATGAGTGTGCATTTTATTCCTTCTTTTAGTCAAATGTGATGAGAGTAAACTTCATGATTTTCTCTCAGGTCCCTTCCTTTTCCCTCCACTAAAAAGTCTCCTACCTGCCTCTTCTATGAGAGATAATTTGCCCCATTCCATTTCTCCCTCTCTCCTCCCAATACATTCCTCTCTCACAGGTTAACTTCGTTTTTTTTAAGATATGATCCCATCCTATTCAATTCACTCTGTGTTCTCTGTCTCTGTGCATACACGTGTTTGTGTGTGTATGTGCATGTGTGTGTAATCCCATCAACTACCCAGATACGGAAAAGTTTCAAGAGTTACAAATATTGTCTTTCCATGTAGGAATATAAACAGTTCAACTTTAGTAAGTCCCTTGTGACTTCTCTTTGCTGTTTACCTTCTCATGCTTCTTTTCATTCTTGTGTTTGAAAGTCAAATTTTCTTTTCAACTCTGGTCTTTTCATCAAGAATGCTTGAAAGTCCTCTGTTTCATTGAAAGACCATATTTTTCCCTGAAGTATTATACTCAGTTTTGCTGGATAGGTGATTCTTGGTTTTAAGCCTAGTTTCTTTGACTTCTGGAATATCCTATTCCACGCCCTTCGATCCCTTAATGTAGAAGCTGCTAGATCTTGTGTTATCCTGATTGTATTTCCACAATACTGGAATTGTTTCTTTCTAGCTGCTTGCAAGATTTTCTCCTTGACCTGGGAACTCTGGAATTTGGCCACAGTGTTCCTAGGAGTTTCTCCTTTTGGATCTCTTTCAGGTGGTGATCGATGGATTCCTTCAATACTTATTTTGCCCTCTGGTTCTAGAATGTCAGGGCAGTTTTCCTTGATAATTTCATGGAAGATGATGTCTAGGCTCTTATTTTGATCATGGCTCTCAGGCAGTCCCATAATTTTTAAATTGTCTCTCCTGGATCTACTTTCCAGGTCAGTTGTTTTTCCAATGAGATATTTCACATTCTCTTCCATTTTTTCATTCTTTTGGTTTTCTTTTGTGATTTCTTAGTTTCTCATAAAGTCATTAGCCCCCTTCTGTTCCATTCTAATTTTGAAAGAACTATTTTCTTCAGTGAGCTTTTGAACCTCTTTTTCCATTTGGTTAATTCTGCTTTTGAAAGCATTCTTCTCCTCATTGGCTTTTTAAACCTCTTTGCCAATTGAGTGAGCCTATTTTTCAAGGTGTTATTTTCTTCAGCATTTTTTTGGGTCTCCTTTAGCAAGGTGTTGACCTGTTTTTCATGCTTTTCTTGCATCTCTCTCATTTCTTTTCCCAGTTTTTCCTCCACCTCTCTCACTTGATTTTCAAAATCCTTTTTGAGCTCTTCCATGGCCTCAGCCCAATGAATATTTATTTTGGATGTTTGGGATACAGAAGCCTTGACTTCTATGTCTTTCCCTGATGGTAAGCATTGTTCTTCCTCATCTGAAAGGATGAGAGGAGGTATCTGTTCACCAGGAAAGTAACCTTCTATGGTCTTATTTTTTTTTTCCCTTTTCTGGGCATTTTCCCCGCCAGTTACTTGACTTCTGAGATTCCTCTCCACCCCTGCCTTGCCTCCAGATCCACCTAGCTAGAGCTTGGGGTCTGAGATTCAAATGCCGTTTTGCAGCCTCAGGGCTTTCAGCAAGGGCAGGGCTGCTATTCAGTGTGAGATTAAGTTCAGCTGCTCAGGTGTGGGCAGGGCCACCTCACAGGGCTCAGTTCCCTCAAGGGGTTTTTGTGTAGACCTTCAACAATGAATCTGAGTTCTACTTGCTTTGGGAGCTCCTGTCCTCTGCTCCCTCTGCTGCTGCCTCCCAAGGGTGCCTGATTTATGGAGACACCCTGCTCCCCTTTCGGCCAGCCAAACAAGCTCTCTCACTGACCTTTGGCATCTGTGGGTGGAGGGACCTGTGTGGCTGCTCCCTGTTTTTTTTTTCTACATAAAAGCATTCTGCTTAATAGGTCAGCATAGCAACACACTTATCTGTAATAAAATTTCCTCTATAGGGTAAGGTAGTGGTAGTTCCAAAGCATTTAATGTAGACTCCATTATCAGTCATTTCAATGATATTACTTATAGCATCCCAGATCATATGCACCCTTTACCCACTACTCTGTTGTTACTAATCCCCAGCTATATATTTCTCAGTAGTACAATTTCTCCAATCATGCTCCAAGCTTACAAACACTTGGTGAAGAAATAAGCTTCTTATATCCTCCTTGGCAGAACTGCTAATCAGTTTTCAATGATAAGTGACCCCTAGTTTTTTTGCTCTTAAACCCCAAACTGCAATCCCACCAAAGCTCTGCAACAGACCTTCTTTTCAATTTTCAACATGAAGAAATAAGAGCTCTGTAAGTTCCTTTTCAATTTTTTTATTTCATTAAAATTTCCCAAATACATGTAAAAATTTTTAATGATCATTTATTACATTTTGAGTTCCAAGTTCTCTCCCTTCCTCCTACCTTTTCCCATTCTTTGAAAAAAACAATCTGATATCAATTATATGTATAAAGTTATGCAAAGCATATTTCCATTTTAGCCATACTGTAAAAGCAAATACATGCAAAAAATAAAATAAAGGAAGTTCTTTTGTTTTTTTTAAAGCATACTTCAATCTGCACTCAGAACTCCTCAATTCTCTCTCTGGAGGAGGACAGTATTTTTCATCATGGGTACTTTGGAAGTGTCAATCAAAATAGCAAGTCTTACACATCTGATCCTCATTAAAATATTGCTGTAACAGTACTGTTCTATTCACTTCATTTTGCATCTGTTCACAAAAGTCTTCCTGGGTTTTGTTGTATTTTTTTTAAAACACTTGGCTTCTCATTTCTTATAACACAGTAGTATTCCACCACAATAATATACCAAAACTTGTTCAGCTATTTCTCAATTGATGGGTATCATCAATTTTCAATTCTTTCCCAACATAAAAAGAACAGCTATAAATGCTTTGGGAAGTGTGGTGGCACAATAGAGACAATGCCAGGCTGGGAGTCAGGAACACTCACCCTTCTGAGTTCAAATGTGGCCTCAAACACTTACTACCTCTGTGACCCGTCTCAAATCACTTAATCCTGTTTGCCTTACTTTCCTCATTGGTAAAATGAGTTGAGGAAGGAAATGGTAAATCACTGCAGTATCTTTGCCAAGAAAACCCCAAATGGGGTCCTGAAGGCATAGGTGTTATGGAAATGATAGAATAACAACAAATTTTTTTATATAAATAGGTCCTTTTCAAATTCTTTAATGGTACAGCTGGGTCAAAGGCTGTAAAGTTTTATAGCCCTTTGAGCACAATTCCAAAACGTTCTCCAGAATGATTGGACTATCTCACAACTCCACAATTAGTTCACTAGTGTCCCATTTTTTCCATATCCTCTCCAGTCTTTGTCACTTTCATTTTTTGATATGTAACCAATCTGATAAGTGTGAGGAGATATTGCAGAGTTGTTTTAATTTGTATTTCTCTAATCAGTAGGAATTTGGAGCATTTTTTCACATGACTATTGATAACTTTGAATTCTTCTTCTGAAAATTGCCTGTTTGTATATCCTTTGATCATGTATCAACTGGGAAAATGAGAAGAAGCTATGGAAAGAAGAGGAAAAGGGAGAGAAGGAAGAAAGAAATAAGGATGAAATGAAGGAAAGAAGTACAGAAGGAGGGAAGGAGAGAAATAATTGAAAAAGAAAGCCAAATAGTAAGTTTACCATTTGAATTACAGTACTTGACCACACAGGCAGATCTACTTTTCAGAGATGTCTTATGCCAAGTGATAAACAACTTTGACTCATATGGAAGCACTGTAAATACTCTTTAAAACAAAGGGTAGGGTAGCCTATGCCAGCTAGAAAGTGACATTATTAATAAAGTACTGCAATTATGTCCATGTGCCAGCAATCACTAAAATTGCTGCAGCATCAACCTTGCAACCTTGGCTTCTCTCATTCAATCATGCTCTAAAGGTTTTCATGAAGCTTTCCATTAATATTTTATAGTACTGGCATTCAGCAAGAATGTGCAGGTACAGCAATTACCAATTATAAAAATTAAATCCCATTTTTAAGACATAGTCCTTAAACTAAAAGTAGATATTTCACCCAGAAAAAGCAACACATTTCATGACCATATTAAAAATAGTATTTTTTTATTTTTATATTCATCTTACTTCTCACAAAATGAAAATGACATTACTTATTTTAAATTTTTAAAATATATTTTTAAAAAATATCCTAAACACTAATGAACATTTAATAGGAGGAAAATTGATTACATAAAGGATTGAAAAGTAGCAATATGCTTTACCCATGAAACATAATTCCTTGGTTTCCATAATTTGTAATGAATAAGATAATTAGTTTAAAATTACTGATTTAGTAGTTTATTTTAATGTAATACTTCTTGGTCATCATCATAATCATCACTGATATGTGTAATCCCATTTCAGGTCTTAGCATTTTAAGTGAGTCATATGGCCTGTAACAGATGATAGGACAATTCATTATGTTAATAAACCTGATCTTGCTCAGTGTCAATTTTGAAAGGCATCTGAGACACATATTGAGAGATGTAAAAATTTTACTGCATTTGTAAAAATTGAGTAATGACTTTTAATCAGTACCACAATGATTTGTTACACATATGTAATAAGATGCAAAATGTTTCAAATCCTCTCTTCTTCACTGAAAAAAATATTAAAGTATCCATCATAAATTCCTATCCTTTCCAAAGGCACACATTAAATTGTCTCAGCATCACCCCTTTTCTCTTTTGTTCCAGTCTCTAAGGATGTGGTGGCCCTCTCCTTGTGTCCTAGTTCCATCTTCTCCCATCTATTCCTGCAGGAGACTCCTTTGATTCTCTCCTCTTTTTCCCTCATTTTCATTCCTTTTTTAAATTAAATTTTTACTGGTAAACTTATTTTACATTTTCCTCCATATTTCTTTTCCCTCACAAAGACAGAAACTTATGACAAAGAAATTTTTAAAAGAGGAAGAAAGAAAATAAAAATTAGCAAAACCCATCAACACAATGGAAAAGTTATAATGCTACTATACCAGTGTTCCACACCCATAGGCCCCAATCTCTGTTAAAGAAGCATCTTTCATTTTAGATCACACTTGATTATGGCAATTTTGCAATATTCCTTTTTTTAAAGTTGTTACTATTCCTATTTACATCAATGTAGTCATTTTTCTGGTTACTTCACTTTGTATCAATTCATATATATCTCTCCAATCTTCTCTTTATTAATCATGTTTATCATTTTTAAAATAGCAATTTTCCATTTTATTTATGTTTAATGCATCCTTTAGTTGGAAGAGGAATATTATAGAACCACATCAATTGCTGGGATTTGGAGTTTTTACTCATCTCCTGAGATAAGGAAATATCATGTTTTGGGGACCAGAAGAAATAACATATGAAGGAAAGAGAGATTTTATTGGTAATTCCTAATGGGGCCCATGGGCAGAGACAGAAAAACACTAGATCTAGACCTCATAAACTCCTGTGGTTGGCATGAGCATGTATATTTCATTGTGAACACTAGTTCTCAGGATGGAAGCACAGGGGTAGCTTTTCTCAAGACAGAAGATTTCCTATTGTGGGGTCATCATCTCACTTCTTGTCTAATGTTGAGAGAGGCTCTCACTCTGAGGTCATAATCATTAGGCATTTGTAGGTTTCATGCTTATGTTCTCACTGGCTAAATTAATAGCAGCCTGGTCTTTTAAGTCTTCCCCATGAGACTATGAGCTTAACCCATTGTTTTGCTATGCACTTATGTACCTATTACTGGGCCATGGATGGCAGAAGTGACTTCATGTCTGATTGTTATGCACCATGTTATCCTATGTACCCAATAACTTGCTTGGTCAACTGCATTTAGGCAAGGAATACAAGGTTACTTCATTACTTTTGTCCTGAGAGGAATAAAAACAAAGAGCATGAACTTAGAGGGAAAAGTGTTAAAAAAGTATTAGACTGAAATGTTCCCCAGTTCTTTTAATATTGTGGCATATGTAGTATGTGCTTTTCTCTTGTCACTTTTCTTTTGTCAACATCATAATCCATCACTGTGGATGTACCCCCAAAGGATGTGGCCTAATCCCTCTTCTTCTCTTTATTATCTACTCTCAATTTCTTATCAACATCTCTGTGGGGGGTCTAATTATGTCTAGATAGATAATTCTCAGATTTATATATTTAGTCCTAGTGTCTTCTGTAACTCCAATTGCAACTGTCTGTTAGATTCTCTATACTAAATTTCCCTTAAGAATTTCAAACTTAACATTGCTAAAATGGAGCTCAGTCTTTCCCACTAAATCTACCTAACATTCTTAACTTTGAAGGCATCACCACTCTTCCAGTCATCCAAGTTTGCAATCAAAAAGTCAATGTTGACTCTTCACTCTCATTCAACCCTCACTCCATATGGGGCATAGCCCATCAGTGGCCAAACCCTGCTGATTTCACCTCCTCGGTACCTCTCAACATCCTATCTCTTATACTTATGTCACAACCACCATTGGTCAGAATCCTAATGATCTCTCATCTGGACTGGTGGAATAGTCTCCACATTTTTTTTTCTGCACCTAGTAACTCTTTCTGAATCTATCCTTCACACCAGTTGGCAAGTTGATATTCCTAAAGTGAAAAATCTGACTATGCTAGTTCCTACTCAAGGAATGCTTCTAGGATGAAAACACACACCTCTTTGGCATTTAAAACCTTTCAAATTTTTGGTTTTTGATATTTTCCTTTACATACTCTGTACTCTAGCACTCAATATTCTAGCTTAACAAACCTATTTGCTATTCACCATATACATCATTCCATTGAACACCTTCATGTTTTTGAACAACATGTTTCTTTCCTCACCTCTGTCTCTAGGGACTTCTACCTTCTTTAGAGGCATAGTGGCAAGTCTTTCATAAGTCCACTAAGAAACCTTTCACTGCTACTGCTGCCTGCCTTCTTTCATATTTTTTCATTGATTCCTGCAATAATCTTGAACTTATTCTCCTTCAGATGAATTTTGATATTATATTTTTCAACATTTATAATTCTTTAGTAGTCTGATTGGTTTGTACCAAATAAGTAAACAAATTTAGGTAGTAGTGAGTTTTTATTATAGTGGCTCAGCCTACCCATGACCAAATATATTTTTCCTATTTTTTAGAAATGTTTTTATTTGTGTGAAAAGTGTTTTGAAATCTTGTTCATATGTGTGGGTCTTAGCAGTTAAGACTCCTAAATATTTTATACTATCTGCTGTTATTTTAAATGGAATTTTTCTTTCTATCGCTTCCTGCTGAGTTTTGTTAGTAATATATGCAAATGTTGATTCTTTATGTGGGTTTATTTTATATCCTACAACTGAGATAAAAGTTGTATTTTTTCGGTTGATTCTCTAGGGATCTCTGAGTATGACATCGTAGCATGTGCAAAGAGTGATAGGGGTTTCTTCATTGACTATTCTTATTCCTTCAATTTTTTCTCATTTGATTATTATGGCTAGCATTTCTAATACAATACTCAATAATTGGTCATAATAGACATCCTTGCTTCACCCCTAATCATGATGGAAAGGCTTCCAATCTACCCCCAATTATAGAGAATGCTTACTCTTGATTTTAGACAGTTACTTCTTACCACTTTAAGAAAAAGCTTCATTTATTCTTATGCTTTCTAGTGTTTTTAATAGGAACAAGTGTTGTATTTTGCCAAAAGTTTTTCTGTATCTATTCATGTAGTTATACAATCTTTGTTACTGATATGTTCAAAAGTATGCTTATAGTTTTCCTAATATTGAACCAGCCAAGCATTCCTGATATAAATTCCAACTAGTTATAGTATATGATCTTTGCGATATGTTGCTATAATCTCTTGCTTGTATTTTATTTAAAATCTCTGCATCAATATTCATTAAGGAAATTGGTGTATAGTTTTCCTTCCCTCTTATCACTCTCCTTGGTTTAGGCACTGAAACTACATTTATGTCACAGAAGCATTTGGATAGGACTCCTTTATCTATTTTTTCAAAAAATATATATAGTACTAGAATTAACTATTCTTTAAAAGTGTGATAAATGTTGCTTACAAATCCATCTGGTTCTGGGTTTTTTTTTTCCCTAGGAAGCTCACTGATGGCTTGTTCAAGGTCCTTTTCTAATATAGGGTTAATATTTAAGTATTCTTTCTGTTTCTTCTTCTGTAAATCTGGGCAGTTTGTAATTTTTTGTGAATATTCATCCATTTTATTTGCATTGAAGTTTTATTGGCACATGATTTATTTTCTTACTTGTCTTGTCCCTTTATTACTGTAATTTCAGTGTCCCTACTTTTTGTTATTGCCTATGGGTACAACCCTGCCGACACTGAGAACAGCTTTGGCCCCTGATGGGGGACAGGGACTTACTTGTTTTGCCACAGAGGTTGCAACTAATACTAGTGGGTAGAAATTTTAGAGATGCTGATTTCAGATTATTATGAGGAAGATTTAAGAATCGGAGCTGTCAAACTGTGGAAGGAACTATTTTATTAAGATAAGAAGTTTCTTATCTCTCAGTATGGGCAGAGAGGTGATACAGTGACTCTTACCAGCTGTGTGACTCTGGACAATTTTTAAATTTGTTCTAAATAGTTTTATTAATGAAGTTAACTCTTATAGTTTATAACTGACATACCATAAGAAAGCCCTCAGGCTACTACTTTCGTGTACTTGCATTTTTTAGATATGTAAAGTTGAACACTACAAAAGGCACATCTTTCACAAACATACACACAGACCTTCTTATTCATCTAGCACCATGAATCTCCTTCTGAATGACTCTGTAAGGTCCCAAAACCTATTGAGCTTGGTGCTTTGGGGATTTCTGTCTATTTCACTTTCATTTTATTGTCTGACTACAAGTCACTGTTTGACATTAGAATTGGTTCTCTTGCTATGCAGCCCAGAAATGATCAAGATATAATGACCATTTATCAGAATCAGCACCGTAGTCAACCATTTGGTGCAAAAGTAAAACTATTTGGTTCCTTCCATGCTAATTAGTGACAGGTAGGGCTGAGATGAACCATAGTATCATGGGAATAAGGGGTTAATAGGGGAAAACATTACCAGGATGTATTTGAAGGAAGGAAGGCTATTACAAGAGAAGTAGATTTAATTAGACTGGACTTTAAGTGGTTTTGTGTTCTCCACTGAGCAAGAAAAAGACTCAGATTATTATTTTTTATTCTTTCAGATGGATGTTATTGGTATGGAAAGGTTGCTATTGCATCCATTATCTGTCCTTTCTTGAAATACACATAGATTTGAGCACCTTCCTCATTGAGCTAATCTTCAGGAAAGGGACTAGGCAAGTATTTGTGTGTCCCTTCCCTGGAAGTATGGTGTCTTAGGGTAGCATCTGATAGCATCTGCCTGACAAGGGATTGATGAAGGCTAAGTGTATGAAGAAAGATCTTTCAGAGGCCACGTGGCTATACTTCTGAAACAGTGTTTGTTTTAAGACTCTTCCCTATCACTCTAAGAAGAAAATCCAGATGTAAGAGGTAAATGGCTATATGATTTATAATGATTTGAAAATAAGGTAACAGTGAAATTCACTGACAAAGGCAAGAAAAGCTTTTAAGAAGGATTAAAAGGAGATGGAGTCTTAGTATCAGGGAGCTGATACTTCATCTGTACTCAGCCCACATCTGGAGTATTAGGTTCAGGTCAAGGAAACACACTTTATGAAGGACTGGTTAAGTTGCAGTATGTCCTGAGCAGGGCAATTAGGGTAGCAAATGACCAAGTATTATTCCATATATGGATCAGTTAATGGAATAAAAAAAAAAGATATCAAGGGCATGATAGCTCTCTTCAGTAATCTAATGGGAACTTCAGGTGGAAAAAGTATACTGTTTGCTCATCAATTTGATGGGAATAATAAGGAAACAGATTTAGAATTAATTCCACAAAAATATTCCTAACAATTAGGGCTCTCCCACTGTAGAATATCTGGAATTCTTAAAGCAAAGGATGGATAATCACTTCTAAATTTGTTGTAGGAGTATTTCTTGTTCACATAAAGGTAGGACAAGATGGCCTTTGAGTTCCTTTCCTATTCTGCAAAAAACTTAACTTTGAAGTACCAAAAACTTTTTTGTCACTTGCGGACAACTAAAAATCAACAAATTGACCTTAAAATTATGAAAAATCTCTGTGACAATATAATGAAGAATGTTCAGCCACAGGTCTATTACAGTGACACATGGGCTGATAATTATTTGTACAGTGTCAGGATTCTAAAACTAAATGTTTTGCATTTTGTTTATTTGGCAGGGCTAAATGGATGTTGTCAAAAGATTAAATATAACATGGCTATAAATCTTCATTTAAGTATTTAATAAGGAAGTAAACATTATCAGAGTCAGCAACCAAAATTCCAACTTATTATGTACACAGAATTAACACTGCAACAGCTATGTCTTACATATACTACATACCTACATGAAGATATATATATGTGTATATGTATATATATGTGTGTGTATATGTGTGTGTGTGTGTGTGTGTGTGTGTGTGTGTGTGTATGACTGGCCTTCAAATTTGTAGTAGACCCTACATACTGATGGTCATCAAAACATATATAAACATAACTAAAAAGAGATGAGATGTAAAAAAAGTGTTTCACATGCATCAACACAAAAATAATATTCCAACATAGCTGCCATTTTCTGCCTAACAATCTCTGGGTCTGCCATAAAGTTTACATTCAATTCTAATCTGCTGCCAAAAAAGGAAATATCAACAAACTAGTCAACTCAAAAACCCAGCTTAACTCATTTGTTCTTGGTATTGTTTTTTTCTTTTCAATAAAATAAATAGTTATTTGGTCAGTTCATCAAATGAAAGAAGTATTTTGCAACTGACACAGTCAAAATAATATCTTATACTAACAAAAAATCTCTAAAGTTACAGCGCCTTTCATACATATAAGCTTCATAAATATTGCTTGATTCTGAAATGGAAAGTTAAGTATCATGAGGCAGCCCTACAATGTGTATAGAATTCTTGAATCTAAAGAAAATAGTTAATAAGAGTAACTCAAAAGAACTGACATATTCTTTCTTCCACAATTTTAGCCCCTGCAGATGACACAGTGAGAATCACTGAGGTTCAAATTAGAGGCTTTGTTGTGAGGGAGCAAATATTTTTAAATACATCACTTCCCATTAACTATTACTTTGGTTTTGTTTTGGAGTGACAATGATGACAAAGAGACTATACATAGAAGGGGATTGCAACCCAGTTTAAAATACATCAGCAACTTAAATTGTGACTTCAAGTGTTAGTTCTATATCATATAAGTTAGAAAAGAGAATTTTCAGTTCTATAGAACAATCAGTTATACAGTGTCTAAAACTGTGTGGAGACAGTTTATTTGTCTAATCAAGAAATATATAGATATATAGATATAGATATATATTATATATATATATAGAGAGAGAGAGAGAGCTTATAATGAACAATATTTGCAATGGGATATAAAGATAAAATAAAAAATTACTTTTGGTAAAAATAATAATTTATATAGAATTCACTATGTGCCAGGCACAATGCTAAGAACTTTATAATCATTTCATCTGATTATCACAACAAGCCTGGGAAGTAGGTTAATACACCACTTCGCTGATAAGGAAACAGCAGCAAACATGAGTTAAATGACTTGTACACGGTCACAGCTAGTGAGTATCTGAGACTGAATCTGAACTCAGGACCGCTTCACTCCAGCCCCTGCGCTCTATCCTGCACCACCGAGTTGCTACATTTAAATAAGTAAACATAAATAGGTATAAGATACTCCACCTTTAGGGTTTGTTACCAGATTATACTTGCTCAAACTTCTAAGAAAAACTATAGAATGAGAGTTTCTAGAAAAGAGTCTGATCAAAAGTGTTGAGATAAATAGCTCTAGAATTTTGAATGTGACAAATTCTATATAATAGAGATGGATAACAGAAACATTATATGACTATGGGACAAATAAGGTGGGGTTGTTGCCGGAGATGAATCACAGTCCGAATCCAGAAAGATAAGACAAAGAGAGAGGAGAAAAAACAGATTTCAGAAATGGTCTGGCTATGTTTTAAGCTAGGAAGAGAGATGCTACAGTTACCACTGAGAGGAAAGTTTACCTGTTAGAAGGACAAAGAAGAAGACCATCAGAGAAGTCACTCAGACAATCAACCAGTTTGATTAAGATGTTGTACACAATAATGGGCGCCGGATGCATCAATTCAACCAATCGATGAAAGCACCTCTTCAACACAGATGATGGTGGACAACATGGTGGACAACTCCATATTTTCTACAAATGATCTCCCTCGGAGGAAGAATCGTTGTTAGGAAGCATTTTGTTACCTTTATTGAGAGACTTCAAAACCTTTCCTCTGCTCTATAGAGGACAATAAATTACTGCACAGTAATTAAATAATAAGATATAATAATATTTCAATTCTTCAAATAGCTGTAATATTATCAATATGGACATGTTCTCTCCATCTCTCCAACATTATTTTCATCATTTGTCATCTTAATCAATTTGTTGAGTGTAAGGTGAATTTTTCAGGATTGTTTTTATCTCATGATTCTCCTATTACTTCGAAGCTGCAGAATGTTTTGATATGGATGCTAACAGTTACAGTTCTTTTGAGAACTGTTTATATCCTTTGAGCAACTATTTATTGTGGAATGATTTGTGATCCTGTATGTTTGTTAGTTGCATAAATATCAGGCCCTCATCAGAAACAGTCAAAACAAAGATGCATTCCTATTTGAATTTTTTGTTCCTTTATTTTATTTGCATCAGTTTTAATCATGAAAATATTTTCAATTTCATGCAATCAAAATTATTCACATTATCTCCTCTGTGAGCAGTATAGGGGGGATTGTTACTTTGGTAAATATTGGACAAAATGGCCTATTATAGGTCTTTTCCAACTATGAAGTCACATAATTCTTTCTGTTTACAGTATTTGCCTCTATGACAATTTTGCCTGTAATGGTTCTCAACATATTCACACAAAATAAGTTGTGTACTACTTGCTTTGTATCTCTCTCTTTTACCAACAATATGCCACCTTAGTTATACAACACTTTCCTACACATGGCCAATGGCTCCTATTCTCTTTGTAGAAAATTCCTCAGTGAATCCAGTCTACAAAGAGCAGCAAAAGATTTCTTTAGCTATATTGGAGGCTATTGCTCTAATACAAATAATTTTTAAAATGACAAGCTATTGGCTTTTTTGGCTCTTTGATTTCATCTACTATTCATTACTGACTTGATTCCATTTCAAAATTGAATTGCATATTAACAAAATCTTGCCAGATGGAACTTTGCATAGATGCTGTATCTTGCTCCTGCCAGGGATGATTTGTATCCAAAATGAACAGAAAAATGCAACAATAGATACTAAATGCATTCAAATTTTGAAAAAAAATTAAAAAAAACCTCACAGAATTCTCCTTACTCATTTCCAGTGACACAGAAAAGGCAGAATCACAAAGAAGACAACTTTTTTGACCCATCACATAAAGGGCCATTCATAGTAAAGCCATCTTTTAGTGTATTCCATAGAAGCATCTTGGCTTGATTTTCCTAATAGGATATGCTTTTCTCAGCAGGTAAACCAATTCAAGGTTTCAAACAAACTGAGAAACCTATATTGTATGTTTTCTGAAGATTTATGTGATAAAGCTTTGAGATACCTTGGTTACTACTTGGTTTGAGATAACTTGGTTACTACTGACTCGACATGCTTTCTGTTTGCATTCAAATTAGTGATTAATATTTTGCTTTCTAAATTTCATGTTCATAAGACTGGAATGATAATAAAAATATAGTACTATAATATTCTTGTATAGTGCAGTTGGGCCCTCAAGATACTCATCATTTGACCAAAAAAATGAATATAATCAATTTTACACTCAGATCTTGGGAGTCATTGTCTCCATACAAAGAACAGAATGAAATAAAAGCATCTAAGATGGTCTACCTGTCACAAAAATCACAGAATTTAGATTCTAATGGTACCTAAGAGACCATCTGGTTCAACTCATATGCAAAAGAAATCTCCACTATAAGATACTTAAAGTAAAGTATACCTTTCCTTTTTTGTCTTCTTACAATAATTCCCACTCGATACTCTACTTTCCATTTTGATTCATTATAAATATGTCCTTACAAAACAAATATATTGAAACTATAGAATTTGTCCAGAATCTCAATGCCCTCATATCAGTAGTAAGTTAGAAATGGTAAAAGATGATGTGGCAATGTTCAGCATCCCTTCATCTTCACATTACAACATATTAGTTGGACACTTTATATAGTACAAATTAGTGTTATTTATTACTATTATTGTTATTCTTATAGGTTTTTTGTTGTGAATATTGATATAAATATAAAAAATCCTTTCAAATTTTTATAGATTATAATACTAAATAATAAATTATGAATATATCTAGCTGGTAAAAGCTTAGATTTGATGACTTACAAGGGTGCTTACTTAAGTCATTAAAGACACTGGGAGCTGCAGTTCTTCCAAGTTCAGGAGGAACTTCAGAGGAAATGGAGCTGAAAGTCATATTTTACACTATAGTGAGAGCTTTGAGAATCTCCTGAGAGCAGAGAGGACAGGAAGAAGCAACGAAATGGAGAGTGGTGACAGGAAGATGTGAAAATGGCTTTCCTCATTTGTCATAAGTCTTTGCTCAGGTGGCATGTTATTCCTCTATGGGCTTTAGAAGCTGGAACGGAGCCCCCACTCTGCTCCTGGGCTAAGAGCCACACCACTGCTGCTTGCTTCTCTGGATACATTCTTAGCCTTGTCAGTGTTCCCTACAACACAGTGCTACTCCTGGGCACAAGTCCCCTCAGTCTCTCCTGCATCTATATGCAAAAATTGGTAGTGGGCAATAAAGGTGCCAAATTCCATCTCTTCCTTCCCGCCTCAGTATTCCAGTAAGAATCTACCTCCCTTGCCCTGTTACACAGCCTCTCCCTGAGCTGGAGCACTCTGAGTACAGCTCCATCTCCTGTGTCCTCAGATCTCTCTCTCTCTCTCTCTCTCTCTCTCTCTCTCTCTCTCTCTCTCTCTCTCTCTCTCTCTCTCTCTCTCTGCCTGTACTAGAAAAATGACTCATTTTGACTTTTCTGGATTTCCCCATCAAAGGTGAGTTTTCTATTTGTTTGGAATTTGGGGTGGAGCTCACTATATTGTTTCCTGCTACTGACATTTTGGCTTTGCATAAACTGTTTAATTTTTTAATGTATTTCTATTCAATATGGTAAATTGATAGAGATAAAAGCAGCTATTAAGGTTTGTAGAACTATTAGTGAAATATTAAATCAGAATGACTTAGGTTTCTTCTTTAGATTTTAGCCTTACTGGACCATCAACAAATAAACATTCAAATACTTTTTTCCCTCGTAAACCATGACATATACTTAGAGTGTAAATTTCTTGAGGATAGGAAACAGACTATTATCTTTTTACTTACTCTGCTCCCAGGAGAAGGGCACTGGGCATGGTAATACTTAATAAATATTTGTTGAATGAATAGTCCACAGTCTGAATAAGTCACTTCTTAGCTAAAACTTTCTGTGTTACCCTGTTGGCTCTGGGATAAACTAAAACTCTAAATCAAGTTTTTGAAGCCTGAATGATCTGGTTCCAATCCAGATTGTAAGTCTTGCTTCCTATGATCTCCCATAGTTGATATTTCAGACCAACTCAGCATTCTTTCTTCTGCCTCTTTCATTTGTACCAACCTCTCCCCATGCTTGCATATGAATCTTCATAAATTCTTCTTGTTCCCTTAACCTTCAGGTAGAGGTTCTCTTTTGTAATTACTTTCCTGATCTGCCCCAAATTATTACCATTCTCTGCTTCTTCTTTGTGTTTAGTTGTCTCTATGTGTGCTATATTTCCTCCAGTAGACTGAGATCCTTGAAGGAAGGAAAGACTTCATTTTCATCTTGATATTTGCAGAGTCCAGCCCAAAGTGGATGTACAGCTTGTTGAGCTGAGCTGAATACGTGATATAGTCTACTTGTGAACATTACGCTACTGAGAACAAGCTGGGTTCTACAAAAAGTAATAAACCTACAAAATAATCAATGTTATACTAATGCAATGGCAGAGATGGCCTGCCAATTATTTTTCTTTTATAATTGTCAAGATTTAAGTATTATTGTGAGAGTGCTATTTAAGTATACTGATGAAATTATTTTATTTTAGCAGGAATAAACAATGGACTTTGTTTCATTTAAAAAAAAAAAATAAGCTAACTAAATAAGTTATTGAGCACCGTCTACGTGCCAGACACTGTCCCAACAGATATACAAATATTTATCTCATTTGATCTTTGCAATAACTCTGTGTCCTCAGGCCTCTTGGTCTAGCTATTGCTCTCTATACCACAACACCATAGAAATAGCACTATTCTGTGACCTTGGGGAAATCACCATCCGTCCCTGGACTTTGTTTTTATTGTCTCTCAAAAGTAGGAGTTTGGATAGACATTTTTAAAGTTTTCTACTAACTCTAACATCTATTGATTTTATAGGAAATTCAATAAATTATAAGGATTATAATCCCTATTTTATAGTTGAGGAAGTTGAGGCATATGAGAGTTAGGTGACTTGCTCAGGTTCACATAGATAGTAAATGGGTAAGTAATATAATAAGTTGACACAAAAAGGTAGGATATGAACTCAGGGCTTTCTTACTCAAGGGCCCATGTTTTATCCACTGCAACATCCAGCTGCTTTTTGTCAACTGATGAGACAGATATTACACTATATATAACCCCTCAAAATGTTTCATTTTCTAAATAAGTAATACATTCAGAGTACAGAGATTTAGTCTTGAACTAACATCTACCTATCTACCTATCTGTCTGTCTGTCTATCTATATCCATTATAATGATAAAAACCCGTCAAGCAGTAATTCTATTTTATTCTGTGGCTAGGATAACTGCTAGGTACATGGTAATGTTTGCTAAGTGTTTAATGATACTAATAATTATATTGTTGAAGGTAAAACTAGATTTAATGGATGGGGGGAGTGTCAACCTTCTCATCCCATTCCCATAATCAACTTAGTTTTTCTTTCTATATCAAGATTTTCTTCATCTTTTATACTCTTCTACATTCTTAAGAGACCAACTCTCTAGATGTCAGTACATTCAGAGGAATCTCTCTTCAGGAGAAAATGATATAGTGGACAAAAAAGCTTGACTTGCAAAATCATGAATCTAAACTCACACTTCAAAGAAATTCTTCCAAATCCTGTGATTAGCTTTACTATATGGCTTAGTAAAGACTACTTTATAAAAAGATGAGCCAGGTCTGCTTATCTTGAATTGATTCATTTGAAAAAGAACCCAGGCATGCTATTCACTCCTAAATGAAAAACTTAGTATTATCCTTAACTATTACTGCTACTCAAATCTAGACAATAATTCTGGGAAGTGATGGTGGTTCAGAATTGTTAACTGTATTGTTATGTACTTTTTTACTCACTGGTGGTTTGTGTATTACCAACAAACCCTGCAATTAGTTTAAGGAATGTGAGGTTATGATTCTGATTCTTGAGATCTAAAATTGGGCTAACTCACAAACTTCATTTCCAGCTGCTATTGTCAACAACTTCTAGTTTAAAATATCCCTATTTTAAATTTTTATGATTGAAAATCATGCCCTAAGTGCCTTCATTTGAAATAAAACATCAAGATATCAAATTTTGATAAAGTTAACCTCAGAAGTAAAAACCTAAGGTTAATCTTATCTGTTTCACTACAACATTTATCAATTTTTCAAATCATTCTTCCTAAGGCAGAGGACACAAAATGGATACCATTGAAAGAAAGTGATTTGGAAACTGGAGAATTAAACCACTGTTTTCATTTCTGTAGGAAAACTAGAATAGGCTCTATCTAGCTAGCTTGCACAAGGGTTATTTATTTATTTTGCACATTAGGTCTCCCTATCTCACTCAGTCTACAAGTGAAGAAATCACTCACTGACCTGTCCTCTTGTTTCTCTGGTTCCTGCCTGGGCCAGTTTGCCCCTCTTTGGGCAGTCTGATGGCCTCTAGCATCCAGGAGCTTACCATACTAGTGGCAGACTTTCTTGCATCAGAACTGGATATGACGAAGTGAAGGAAATGCAAGTTTAAGCTTGCTAAGATGGCACCAAGGGACAACAGGATTATTATTTTCTATAATACTCATAGGAACATAATTTAACAAACCATATAATTTATTGAATTTTCTATGAAATCACAAAACATTAAAATTAGCAGAAAACTTTGAAAAATCTATCTAAACTTCTCCTTTTGAGAGACAAAACAAAGATAGAGAGTACTGTAATTTTCCCAAGATCACACAAAAATAAGTCAGAAATTGAACTAGAACCATTTCTATCTCATAGTTCAATACTTTTCCATTATTTAATATCCACATACTCAAAAATTACATAAGCATACTATATATAACTTTTAGTTATTAGGTTATCACTCTGTTAATTACTTAACATTCTGATTAATTTAAAAATATGTAAATTTTTCAACCTAAATGCGATATTACACTTTTGAACAGAAATATACGATTACTATTTTTTAGCACAGGTAAAATAAAACACATGAACTTCCAAAAGAAGTGTCCCATGAATGACTGGCAAAAGCAATGCTATATAGTTTGTTTTAAATTCCCTTGCTAGGCATTCAAATTGATATTTTAGGAATTAAATTGAGCACAGACATTAACTCATCATTTTCTCTAGGAGTCTTTCAACTCATCATTTTCTCTAGGAGTCTTTCAACCAAGACAACTTAAAAAATACAAAGTGTCTGTATGTCAATTACCCAGTGACAAACTTCTTCTGTAACGTGAATGCTTAAATGTTATCTGTCTTAAGCCTGGCTCATTATTCTTTTTCCTTTCAATAATTTTTGCTTAGTTCTTCTAAGGTCTCTAAAACGCTTTTTCACACTTTCCTTAGGCCAATAAACAGAAATGGACAGCTCTTTGTCTTCTGAATCAGATCATCCACCCTTCCGACAAATTATGTGGTCCTTCTTATAGGCACAACCCAGGCTATCATTCCTATCAATGAGAACTATCCTCCAGATGTCAATACCACTATTTAAATGCCAATGTATTATTGCAAGCCACCTAAAAAGAAAGATTGTTTTTAACCTGGTATTTTGACACTAGATACATCTCAGCTGAACACTTTCACAGAAATCCCTCTTTATGTTGTTCTCCATTTTTATTATTCTATATAAGTCTTGTTTCTCCAATATTATTATAAGTTTTGGGAATGCATTACATATTTTTTACATAATGTTTTGGAGGATGGAGGACTCTAGTTCTCTTAATCACCCAATCAACAAGTACTGAGTAAGCATCATCTATATGCCAAGCACTACACTTGGCATCAGGAGGTACACACATACAAAGAATGAAACGTTTCCTAATTTTAAGGAGTTTACATTCTAATGAAAAAGACAAGTACACATATAAATTCATATGGCATAAATGTAGAATAAATAAATCTAAAGATATATCAAACACTAAAATGCAAGATATTAGGCACAAGCCGTTGGAGGATCAGGACAGGTTTAATGCAGAACACAATAGTTGAGCCACACATTAAAGAAATGTGAGGGACTCTGTGAGGCAAGCATAGGGAGAAGTACATTCCACAGGTGTGAAACAGCGAATGATGGAGTGTCATATGTGAGGAATATAGAGTAGGCTACTTTGACTGGACTGCAGAATATAGGAAGTCAAGTAATGGCCATTAAAACTAGAATCGTAGATTTTCTTACTCTCATCAGAATTGACTCAAAGAGGGAATAACATATGCACTCAATTGGGTATAGAAATCCATCACACCCTACAATAAAGTAGGAGGGGAAGGGGATAAGCAAAGAGGGAAAGGGGTGATATAATGGAGGGTAGACTGGGGGAGGTGGTAGGCAGAAGCAGAACACTTTTGAGGAGAGACAGGGTGAAAGGGGAGAGAAAATAGAATAAATGGAGGAGGAGAGGAGCAAATTGGATGGAGGGAAATATAGTTAGCAATAGTAACTACGAAAAAAACTTTGCAGCAAGTTTCTCTGATAAAGGGCCTCATTTTTCAAACATATGGAGAAGTGAGTCAAACTTATAAAAGAGACACATTCCCCCAACTGATAAATGATCAACAGATATGAAAATTTTTCAGATGAAATGATCAAAGCTAACAATGACCATATAGAAAAATGCTCTAACTCACTATTGATTGGAGAAATCTAAATTAAAACAATATCTATTATATTGACTAATAGGACGAAAAATAAAAATGACAAATGTTGTAAGGGATGTGGGAAAAGTGGGACATTAATTCACTGTTGGTGGAATTATGAACTGATTCGATCATTCTGTAAAGCAATTTGGAATTATACTCAAAGGGCTATAAAGCCATGCATACTCTTTGACCTGTTAATGCCATTATTAGACCTGTATCCCCGAAGAGATAAAAAGGAAAAGGTCTCATATGTACAAAAATATTTATAGAAACTCTTTTCTGAGTTAGAGTTATAGAAGCGCCAAAGAATTAGAAATTGAGGGGATGCCCATCAATTGAGGAATGCCTAAACAACTTGTGGTATGTGATTATGATGAAATGCTACTGTGCTATAAGAAATGATGGGTAGGATGCTCTTAGAGAAATCTGGAGTTACATGAGCTGATGTGAAGCGAAAAGCACTGTATGTGATGTGACAGCAGCATTTGAATGACTGTAATGTTAAGGGAATTTAAAGATCTTCCCCACCTCTTAGTAGGCCCACTTGACCTGCTTTTAACTTTAGTTCAACCCACAGCTTGAGTCACATGAAGCCCATGGTGGGAGGAGCTTGCTGAACAGGTAAAGCAAGAAGAGAAGGTGAGGCAGAGCTGGGAGAAAGGCAGCAGACATAGGAGAGCAGCTAGCTGGGTGAGAGGGGCATTTTGCATCAGGAAGTTTGTGGGGAGGTTTGATGGAAGGAAGGCTTGGGGATAGGGGTCCTACCTCCTTTGGTAATGCGTACAAACTTCCTTGTTACCAAGGTGGAACTGGCTTTCTGGTATCTGAAGAAATATTTTGGTTTCATCTTTGATGAAGAGAGTTTCTATTTTGTCAATTTACCCTGGAAATACACCTGCATATCCATAGTGACTGCAGTAGGTATTGCATTGGCACTACAGTGACTTAATTTTTCACAGCAATACAACAGATTCACAACTAGGAAGGATTTATGATGCTGATGGAGTCAGAATATAGATTTTAAAAATACTTTTTAATTTTTCCTTATTTTTCATGAGGTTTTTTCTTTTTTTGGTCAATTTTTTTCTACAACATGACTATTATGGAATTGTCTTACATGACTACACATGTATAATCTATATCAAACTCTTCGCCTTCTCAATGAGGGGGCAGTGGGGAAAGAAGAAGGGAGAGAATTTGGAAGTAAAAGTTTTTAAAATGAATGATGAAAATTGCTTTTACATGTAACTAGGGAAAAATAAAACACCAAATAAATTAAAAGAAAAAGAAAAGTAGATTGGATCAAATTGTATAGGGCTTTAAGAGAGTAGTTTTGTCCTAAAATAATTAAAATAGGATTGAATTAGGAATTGAACTCTAGGTGTTCATGTGACTAGGCAAGAAGTGATCAAATAAGCACCTGAAAATTTACAGCTAAGAGACAGGACATAGATATTGAACCAGCAAAGGCAAATTAGTGAGAGCAATTAAATATGTAGGAAGACAACGAGGAGAGAACAGTGCCACAAAAAACAGAAAGGAGGAGGGTCCATGGTGCCAAATGCAGCAGGATGAGCACTGAGAAAAGACCATTAGATCTGTCAATTAAGAGGTCACTTATAACCAAAACTGAACTGAAAACAGTTTCAAATGAAAATAAGAAGCTCAGTGATAAGGGTGGAATCCAGGTGACAGGGATGATGAGGATGGGAGAAAATGAAGCAGCAACAGCGATTGAGGACAATGTATTCTAGTAGTTTGACTGAAAAGAGATAGAGAACAATAGTTTGAGGGATGCTAGGGACTGGTGAAGCTTTTTTTTTTGCTTTTTTTTTTATAAATAAAGGAGATGGGAATGTTTGAAAGAAGGGGAAGGCTGTGGTAGATAGGGAGAGGTTGAAGAGCAAGAGGTTGGAGAAAGAAAGGATGCTTGAGAATGCCATGTGCTGGAGAAGACAGAAGGAAATAGAACTCAGAGCCTTGTCAAGAAAAGCCACTTTACTGTCACAGACTGGGGTAAAGGACGAGAGACTAGAAAAGAATGTCAAAGGGAAAAAGGAAGTTCAACATGAATGGCCTCAGGGAAGTCAGCCTGGCAGAGATAATTGTCTCTTGGGGTTTCATACTGGCAGGAAACCATGTGTCACCACACCATTATTTCCTGCTCTCCAGTTCCACCTTTTCTTTCTTTTTTTATTAGAAGTTTTTATTGATGTCTTCTCTTTCTTACATCGTCATTCTTATCCTCAGTATCCTTCTCACTCCCCCTCCCAGAGCATCAGCCTATATAGCATATAGTATTTAAGAGAGGAGAAAATCAGCACAACTCCAATGTGTCTTTTCATATCTCTTCATTCAAGTCATACTTGAGCTTTATCATTCCGTCATATTCACTTTGGACTTCTTTGGTGTGTGGTTGTTGTAATTATTGTGTACCTTGTTTGCTTAGCTCTGCTTTGGTTCCACATTGTCAACTATCTTCCAGATGCTCTATCAATACCTCAACCTTCAACTGCCTAAACTTGAACTCATTCCTTTGTCTCCTCACCAAATCACATCTAATTCTATAGTTCCCTTTTCCTGGAGTTCATAGCTTCATAGATTAAGAACCAGAAGGATCTTCAAAAGTCCTCTAAATCAACTTTCTCATTGCACAGAAGAAGAAACTGAGATGGAAAGCAGATAGGTGACTTGACCAAGGTCACATGGGTTGTAAGTGGCAAAGTCAGGTTTGGAACTCAGCTGCTCTGACAAAAAAATGTATCATCAGTCTTTCTATCTACCATTTTTCTCCTCAATGGCAGCCCCTTCCTACAAATATTGGAATTGAATAACAGAGAGCCAAGTGGTACAGTGGATAGAGCACTACGACTACAGTCAGGAGGACTCAAATACTTACTGTTTCACGCTGGGTAAGTAACTGAACTTCTGCCTGCCTTGGTTTCCTCATCTGTAAAATGGGGTTGTTAATAGCATCTACCTCCCAGGGTTATTGTGAGGATAAAATGAGATAATATTTGGAAAGCACTTTGGGAATCTTAAAGCTCTATATAATCTCATTACTTTTACCATTATTCTCACTGTTTCTCCTAGTTTCCCAGAAGGGAAATAATGAAACATTTTTGAATCCTCTCTTTCTCTTGTTTCCTACAACAAATCATTGACAAAACTCTGTGAATGAAAGTCAAGGTCACTTCGGGTTATATCTCAACAGACTTGTTGGAGAGGGGCATCCCCTTGGGAAAATCTCCATGCCAATAAACAGGAAGCATGCAACAACCTGTAATGCCAATCTCGAAGATGGTTATGGATACAATGGTAGTACAAAGTGACAGCAACAGGTCTAGGTTGGACAGAAACAGCTCTGACCCTATAAAATTTCTGTTAAGAGAATATATGCCATGATTAGCTTGTAGCACATTGTGACTTAAATGAGAGATTTTTATGCATCTGTGCTATAAAAGGATTACAAATTTATGAGACCAAAGGTGGGAAACCAAAGAGAAAAGGAAGCCAGACTTTTTAGTCTTGGAGAATATAGGTAGGGGATCCTACTAACATTTTTATAGCAACTTCACAGTCACCAAAGAGATGATTCTATAGAGATATCAGCAACACACTATTAATTCTCTTTTATTCAACCAGGGGTTTGTGTCACAATTTTTTTTTACAAGTAATACATTATTTTGACAATCTACTTCATGAACCAATATGTGACTAATTATTTAGAAATCATTCATGTAAACTCATAAGAGTAAAATCACCAGTAGATGTAGCTGCTGGGTTTGGATCCTGAAGACATGTGGATGGAAATTTTCCTCTGAAGGGTAGCTAGGATTTACCTGTAATAGAGTCATTAACTATTCTAAAAATGAACCATCAGTTACAGAAAATGATTACAGTTAATGTTGTGTTGTCATGGGACCCTGGGCATGTTTTCTGCCATGTTCTGAAAAACAGAGCTGTAAAGCAGACCAATGACTAGAGAAAAGAGTTTTGGGATTTTTTTTTTTTTAAGGAAATACTTTTACCTCTGAAGACATTCAGAGTTGACAAGTAGGTTAAAGAAGTCAGATGTTTCATGCTATGTAACTTAAGAGTAGTCATGTTTTTAGAATTCCTACAGAATATAAGAATAAGAATAATGAATCCATTAGCCTGCCATTCCACCCCTCTAAGAACTGCTCTAATAATAGTCTGATCTTGGTACCTTCCTTCCAAAATTATCTTGATTTTATTCTCTAAATAGCTTGTTTGGACACTGTTGTTTCTTCCACTAGATTATGAGCACCTTGAGATCAAGGACTGTCTTTTGCCTTTCATTTTATCCCCAGCACTTAGCACAGTGCCTGGCACATAGCAGGCATTTAAAAAAGGCTTGGGGACCTGACTCGAATACCAAAACGAAACACAGTCTTAACTAGTCTTATGTATCTACAATGTATACAGGAATAATAATCATAGCCTTTATAATGACTTAAGAAAATTTTCACCAGGATTACATGGAGTATAGTGGAAAAAGCAGTCAGAAGACCTGGGTTCTAGTCAAGGTTCTTCCACTAACTCTTAAGTCACTGGACAACCTTGAACAAATCATTTAATTGCTGCAGGCTTCAGTTTCCTCATCAGTGAAATAAAGATGACTAGTTAAGCTCTTAAGGTAACTTCCAGTTTAAAATTCTCTAATTTTTGCATAATTTGGGTGGATAATTTATACTCTCAATCTAAATTTTAATGTTCCAGATTTTTCTCACAGATGGATTACATTTTATGGCACCAATTCTACTACCCTTATGGTGACTTTCAAATAGTTTGTTGATTTTAATGTAATGGAGTTTTGAGCTATTTCTGCATTTCATATTTGCTACATAGCTTCTCCCAAACACCTTTGCCCCCTGTTTTTCTTAATAGGAAGAATAGGAAATAAAGCTATAAAAATATCATGGGAATTATAGCCTTGTTTCCCTTCCACTGAAACTTTGCTGAGTACCCAGCTCCTCCTTTTTAAGTAATAAAGTGTTTACAACTATCTTCTCAAGAATTAAGTCCAAACTAAAAGAAAATATTCTTGTACTCTGATTTAGGAAAATAAGACCAAAGCAATGAAGTCAATAAAATAGCCATTTATTTAGTAGTTTCAATTTAACCATTTTTTTTCAAAATGATCTTTTTAAAAATAGTGAGCCAGATTTCTTTTTAAAATGGTTTGTACATAGTTTACAGACTTGGGAATTTTCACACTTTTCTGTAAAAACAAGATATTGTGTCACTGTAAAAAGAGCCCTTCTAAAAGCCCAATCCTTCCATTAACAACATGTGTGACTGTGGGCTACTTTCCTGCTTTCTCTGGGCCTTAGTTCTCTCTACAAATTGTGTGTTGGATTGGATGATCTCTGCAGCCCCTTCCCATCCTAAACCTTGGGGACTGCAAGACAAAGGTGATATTTGGTTCTTATTAACATCATATTTCATTTGTGTAATGTCAGCTGTTAATGTGGAACACAAGGGATGCCCACACATGCTTCATTTCCCTTTCTCAATTTGAAGAGGATGGGACTAAATGAGTTCTCAGGGCCAGCACCAACTCTGAAGATTTGTTGCTTGTGGTACCTCTTATTTTCTGTGTGTGTGTGTGTATATGTGTGTGTGTGTGTGTGTGTGCAGCTATGATAATAATGAAGATTTAGGCTCTCAGTCTAGAAAGGTAAATTCCTTTTTTAGAGACATTATAAGAAATACAGCAGAAGTGGGTCATAAATTAGGACCCCAGTTAGAGAGGATTATTTTCTGACAATGCACATAGGGCTAGAATCTCAATCCTGCTCTCCTTATAGAAATGGAAATAGTAAACTCAGTATAACATGAATATGAAGAACAAACACCTTCCAAATGGATGAGTTATGTTGTCAAAATAAGGGCAAGAGGTACTAAAGACTATTCCATTCCTGAACATTCTCTACCATGCATTTTTATGGGACCAAAACTTCAGCCACTTGGTCAGATGCATGATCAGAGCAAGATGGATAAAGAAGAGGGCAAAGAGAGAAAGAGAGAAAAGGACTTTCCCTTCTTCCCAAGTCTAGGAAGAAGACATCTCAGTCTGTTTCCCAGGTAAAATCATGATTAAAGAGCTCCCAGACTGAATCAATTCCTACTCTCCCCTCTCCTCTTTCCTTTTCCCTCTTGGCAATTCAAGTCTAAACCCCAGAATGCTTAGCAAAATGCCATCACTCCATCTTAGGACACCATAGCACTGCCCCGCCTGGGTGCATACCTCCGAACAGCTGTTACATTCTTTAAAAGCTTACGTAGGGTTCTGCCATTTTATCTACAAACTTTCCAAACCAGCCGATCAATAAACAAACAAATGGAAATGAAAGAAAGTATACAGACGAATGCACAGTCAGGCAATACTCCATAATATGTGAATGCAGAGGACACAATCCAAGGAGAAAACCTGTACTTAGTGAGAGCTGGTCTCCTTGAAATTTATTACATTCACATGTAATAACTCTGGTATTTTGGCATCATACATTTGAAATTACTGCTTTTCTAAAGTGATGTCTGTAACCAATTTCTTAAATGTATGAATCTATAGATGCATAAAAAATTAAAACCTGATGGGATATACTTCTTCCCCCCTAAGCAACTGCATTATAACAGATGCAGAGAATGATCATGAACACTAACAAATAATTTGAGAGAATGATAAGGAAGGGAGTATGTGTAATTATTTTACTGAGTACATTGTGTGTTTCTATACACATATAGACCCACAAATACATATATACAATACGTTACATAGTTATATATTCATATACATATTACATGTCTATAGTAAATATTATAAATATATACACACTATATACATATATATATATATATATATATATATAGAGAGAGAGAGAGAGAGAGAGAGAGAGAGAGAGAGAGAGAAAGGAAGATAGTTTTCTTTTTTTCCCAACTCAGAAATAAATTTTAAAAGGAATTGAAGGCATGACTTTTGTAGTTACATGAATATCACCATCACAATCTATTTCTTAATCATTCTATTGTATATAATGCTTCATAAAAATATGGAAGAGAAGAAGTAGATGATAGGACCATTGGAAGGTCAAGGAAAAATCACAATTAAGAGCCTAACCTCATGAAGGGAAACTTGCCAGTCAATGACCAAAGACCTAACTTGCTACATTCAAATGTAATGATAATAAGTCTCACACACCTTAACTAAAGTCTATTTCTTGAATCATGTTCTTCTGGGAAATATACTCCTTAGGAATAGTTCAATAATTTCAGCTGAATGCAGAATAATGGTACATGGAGACGGAAACCTAAAGGTGAAGCTCACAAAAAAAGCAAGTGTTAACGGTGCAAAAAGACGGATAGAAAACTAATAACAGACCTCAGAGAATCATATTCTTTCTATTGGACTGGAGAGTTGTATTCCATTAAAAAAACAATCAAACAAACACCTTTTTGTTAGTGTCAGTGTTCATGCCTACGCAACGCAAAACAATTCAGTATGGATAAGAAGTCTTTTTTTATCACCCTCTGAAGCAAGGCTATATAAAAATGCTGTTTATGCTCACCTGAAAATAACTAAATCTCCATCCCTACTGCAGCTTCCAGATTCCCTTTCTATCCCATAAACTACTGGGTGGGAAAAACTATAAGCAGTTATTTTCAGACTTAAATAGTAGATTCACACCTCCCCATTCCCATTCCCCAGTGAAAACTCACAGAGAAACAAGGACTATAGTTCAAAAGATCTGGGTAAAGATTCACCAATTCCTACATACCAAGCAGAAAACTGAAAATCACTTGTCTCTAGCAAATACAAAAAAAAACCCTGGTGTATCATTCTCCCACCCCTCAAACCAGAATTACCCATTTCCAGAGGAAATTTCTGTAAAAAAAATTGATAGATCCACAAGGACCTGCCTTGAGTAACAAAAGTTGACTGCCCACACTACAGTGAAATACTTGTTAAATGCTTACAGTTATCACTTTGGAGGTTACAGATATGGCACTCCCTCAGTCTGGAAAGTCTGCTAAAAAAAAATTTGTCCCTCCTTTTGTACCAGAGAAAGCTGAATGTTTTTCCTTTTTTCTTTTATGGGGTGTTTACAGTACCTCATTTTAAGTTTGGGTTGATATTACATAATACTATGCACATATTTATGTATTTCTAAGTTTCTACACTTTTTCTGTGTCATCTGGCCTTCACAAAAATTCCCATTTAATTTCTTATACCAGTCTTCAATATATCAAAACTACGATGGGTGAAGTCATGATGTGGGAGGGATAACTGTATGTGCTAGGTTCTGTCCTAAGTGCTAGCAAAACAAAAGAAAGTCAAAGAAACAGACCCTGCTCTCCAGAGCATAATAAAACAGACTTCCTACAACATGCTAGCCAAAGTTACAATAACAGACCTTGGAGGAGCCAATTTCAAGATTCTTTGTCCCATGTCATTTTTATGTAGAATTTTAAGGTTTTTAAGTAAATTCCCTCCTCTTCCAACAACCTACATCAGTTGACTACCTGAAATGCCTCCCAACCATTCAATCAAGCATTTATTAAGCACCAAATTATGTACCAGGCACTCTAAAAGGCACTAGAGAAACAAAGACAAAATAAAACCATCTTTCCTTCCAGGAACTCATATCCTATCTATGGAGACAACATGTAAATATATAATACCTGCATGGAAAGTATGTTCAAAATAAACTCAAGGCAATTTGTTTTGTTCTGTGATTGGTTTTTTTGTGGAGAGGTTACAAGCAGCTGGTGTGGGGGCAGGGGGGAGCTTAATTTTTCAGATGAAGAAACTGAGGTCTAATGAGTCTCTGACCATATGATTCCCTGTAATGTTAATAGAAAACAAAGGAAGCTTCTCAGTAGAAAGAGTAATATGGATGCCCAGAGCAACACGGCATAGTAACCCAAGCATAATAAGGTTGTGAGAGCCTGGATTCTAGTCCCAGATGTTTCACTAAGTTGGATGCATGAACCACCACAGCAAAGAAGTCTCTATTATTTCTGAAATAGAGCAGTCTCACCCAGAAATGTCTCAGCCTTGGTGGCACAGGGAAGGGCTGCTTCCTGTCCTGATCACCTTCCCTTCTTTCCTCTTGGGGGAGATGAGATAAAAATATGCACTGGAGCTTCCCCAGCTTATAACCTCAGTCCTGTGACTTTTCTTTCTCCATTTCTCCTCTAAATATAGCATAGCTCATTGAGTGGTGAGTCAGATGTCAGAAAAAAGTGACCCTTCCACTCAGAATTGGCGGATTAATTGCCGTTCCTTTCAATTTCATGAATGCAGTCACATAATAGAGCAATATTTTTGTATGAAATCATCGATTGGCCTCTAGGTTAAGATTAAACCAGCTGCTTTAAACACTTTTTAATATTAGCGAAGGACATTGAGAGGTTTCTTTTGCTTTTCTTTTATTTTTTTTCCTACTCTCTGACTTTATTCCAGGTTCCCAGATCACAGGTCTTTGACAAGTTTGTCTGTGATTGGTGACTGCCTTAATCACAAAGACAAAACCCTACAAAGACCTATTGTGCCTTTAATAGGTCGCATAGGCTTTCAAATGCCAGTATCTACATAAAACGTGGCAGGTAAAAATGCAGTCTTCAACATAAATTAATAAATAATTTCAGATTTGGCAATATATATTGCAGATCATTAACAAACAAAAGACCAATGCCAAGGCTCAGCTTTTGACAGCCTTTCTTTATGTCAGCAAAGGCACTGTAAATAAATACTAGGTAAAAAGAGAAAACAGAAACTAACAGATATGCATTATTCCTTCTACAAAAATAACACTAGAAACACTTACAAACAACTGGCTTTATCCTTCAAAATATTGAAATATCCTTCAAAATATAAACATTTTTTAAAAATCAACCTATTGCCACAGAGGGACTCTTGACAGAAAACCTTTGATGGAGAAATTCAAACCACAGGCCTATGGTCAATGCATATCCTTCATGAAATTAAAAATTACTGGTACTGTAGAAACTAAAAACAACTATTGCAACTATTAACCCAATAAAAAAGAGAGGGAAAAAAAGGAAATTTGATGGGAAAATAATTTTTACCTGATTTTGTTCAGTATTTAGATGTATACTCTTCGAAGTAATCACTTCTCTATTGCTATTTGTCTCCTTTCTATCCTTTACCTTATGCCTCAAGAATCTTTTGAAATGCCAGATAAATCTGGAATTATTGATGCCCTTAAGAATAGAAGGCTCAGACCCTAGCACTTCACAGAATAAGCTTTTCTGTGGATTATAAAATATATTAAATTGTGTATAACAACAGAAACTAGCATATGAAAATAATGTAGTGGATTCTGGACTAAGGTTTTACACTTGTAATCTCTTTGAAGGCAAAAACTATTTTACCTATATATCTGTATTCCCAGTGCCTAGCACAGTGCTGACATATAGCAATTACTTTAAACCTGTTTTTAGACTGATTTGGGAGAAATGGGTCTATTTGGCAAAACTAAAGCCATAAGCACAGGAATTAGAAATCTCATGTTTAAGACAAGTAAGTTCTAAAGTACAAATGCATTATAATTCAGTACCCAAAATGCCATCTTCCTATAAGTATTTTAAAGTTTAGGGTATAAATCAGAAGATAAATCAGAACCGCATTGCCAGGACTGATGGATTGTGATTTATGTGATAGCTGGGCATTCTCCCCACAGAAGGCAGATACAACAGGTCCAGGATCCACATCTGGGATGGGGTGGGAAGGAAAAAATAGTTTTGAATGTGAGAGCTTATGTAACAAAATCAACAAGTTATCATCCTAATTCTGCTTAAAGACCTACAGTTCCTTAGAAGAAAGAGGGAATTCTCTCCGGTGAGGGGGTTTAGTATGTTCTGAATTCCCAAAGCCCCTGTTGTTCCCAGATTTGTACAATAAAATCTTCCCTAATCCTCACCTTTGTAATCCAAGGTGACCATGACACTCAAGTCACATGTACATCAAATATTTATGAAAATGCAAATGCATAGTGATTGCCTTCTGTGGTTAATTTTTACTTTGCATATTGGCTTTCAGATTATATAATCTAAGGATATGGAGTAAACAAGAACTTTTGTGTTTGCACTTCATTTCTCTTTCCTTCTATCCACAAAAATACATATTAAGTATGGTAGAACTGATCCGACTGTGATTTTTAGAAAGCAAAAGGCATTTTAAATATTAGCAAAAATACATAAAATCATATCTGTGCACGCACATGTGTGTATGTGTGTTTGTTAAACACACAGATTAGTAGAGAAAAGTGATAGTAAAAAAAAGAGAAAACCATCTATACAATCACTTCATATCACCCTTTTATGTAGCTGGATTTTCTTTTTTCATATTATTTCCAGGGGTCTGCTAAGTGCCTACAATGCTCTGTAGCCTCCTAGTTGGACTTTGATAGAAATGAAAAATGCCATACGCATCAATAATAAAAATAACTGAAATCTCAGAATAAAAAATGACATTTGTTTGAAATAGTCATTTTGTTTCTGTACTCACTTTCAATCATAGAAAGAAGTTAGAGAATAAAACCCAAATTTTATAACCCTAGCTGGAACATAGGGCCTCACTTTAAATGTAAATGATTTGCCTACATTCAGGTGGCCATTAAGGTATTTAAAATCCAACTCAATGAACATATTTAGTGCCAGCATGAACATGTATCCCGTAATCATAGAACATTTACTGGAAAGAATTTCAGAAATCATCTTTTTTTAATGGGTTACAGTCACCATGAGCTCAGAGTTTTAATTTGATAATTTTCTAAAGTCTCTTCATATTCACTCTGATTAAACAAAATGCTATTGAAAATAATGTCTGACATTTGTACAGTGTCTAAAAACATCAGCTTTTGAGACAAGAATTGAGACAAACTCTTACTTATTAAATTGGATATTGTCTCAGACAAACTAAGGCCTACCTTACTGAAACCTAACTCAAGAGCAAATCAAGGCATCGCCCTTATGATGTCATTGACACATTAGGAAAGGATGGACAGGAACAATATAATCACTTCCAAATAAACTCATCAACCATTCGTCACTTACAAATACTGAAGGGAAACAAGCCTGTGAGGAATAAATGAACTTGTGTCATTATATGGACAATATAGTAGTAGAAATTGCTAGGATTCTGTGGGTCCTAAGACTAGATTCTTCTGTCCCTAGGAGCTAACCTGAGTTACTATGAATGGATATTTCTCACAATTCAAAGCAAAAGCCTTTCTAACTTTCAGGTATAAAAATTTGGAAGTAGAAATCTTAGCCATAGGATCATATAGTTTTTGGTCAGCTGGCCAAATGACAATTCAAAACTTTTTAGTATATCAGTATTGTAATGACTTATAAGATCATAGATTTAGGCTTGAAAGGTATCTTAGAGGCCCCTGAGTCAGAAACCCTTAACAAATGAGGAAACTAAGGGAAAGATAGGTTAGTGACTTTCACAGGCGCTGACGTGCTATTCAAGCTGAGGTCTTTGGACTAAAAATCTAGTACTCTGTCCATTATACCACACAGCCTCCCAAACCAATATGTCATGTTGTTTACATTCTACTCCACAAGCTATGCTGTTATTTTCAGGTAATTTGTCAGGATGAGAAGAAAAAGATACAAAACTAAAAAAGTGCTTATATCTTTATTGATTTCACACTATTACTCATAGAAGCAGACAAGAGAGGTAGGAGAGGGGCAAAAATTACAGAGAAGCACTGTCAGGCGCCTTGCCAAATTTTAGCCAATCTTGTCCTCAGAGATAGATGTTTCCCTTTCCATGACACCAACATCTCAAGGTGGAGTTAAAGACCACATGGAGATGACAAGATTGAGTCTCCTTTATATGGGTACACATGGGGAACCATAATTGTGAGCAAGATATATATAACTACAGAGAAAGTAGGAAATTGGGAAGGGTGATGGTAAACCCCTGGCTGTTGGTGATTTTATCTCTTTGTTACTAGGATTCTCCAGCCACTGAAATATGCTCAATTAAAATGTCTACTATGTAGATACTTTAAGAAGTATGGTATTAACACTAGACAATCTGTCTAATGACACAGCTGCAAACTATGTATTTCTTATATGTAGTATAGTAGCAGAAAAGAAATATTTAAATGTAATAGAATTAGGGGAATTAGCAATAATTTATATTAAGTTTATGGGTTATATTTACCTCATAAATTCACTGTTTTAGTCTGACAATTTCCTAAAACTGTATCTACCCTTTTATATTCACCTTGAATCATCAAACATCTATAGATCTTACTAGTTTATACACATATATATATACAAATATATACTAGTGCATATATGTAACACGTTAGATAAAATAATTCATCTAGCTCTTACAACATAGCTAACACTAGTCTCATTTTCCAGATAAGGAAACTGAGGTTCTAAGGGGTTATGTGACTTCTTTTTTAGTTACATAGCTATTAAGCATCAGAAGTGAGATTTGAATCCAATTTTCATCTTTCTTCAAGCCCTCTACATCAACCTGTATCTTCAAAAACATATAATGGTATTAATTGCTAAACATTTGCTTCTTCTACTCAATAGTTTTGGAAGTATATTTTTAAAATAATTTCAATTAATTTCCTCATGCAGGAAATATTCACTGAGTCCCTACTACTACTTATACAGGTCTTTGGGGATTACTAATGAATATGGGGCAGAGCCTCAAGGAATATAAAGTCCAAATGTCTTGTGATTCTTTGTTAAGTATAGAGATTCATAGTAATGATTTGATTTTTATAATTGTCTTCTGTTTTAAAAAAAAAATTACTTTGGCCTAGCAACAGCTTTTGAATGCTACTGTATCAGTGCTATTTAATCTGCTGCCATACTTTTGATTAAAAGCAATAAAATAATTTATATTTTTTAAAAAATTAAACTTTTTAGCACTGCAGATGAACTAGATATGATATTAATACATCAACAAAAGCTAACACTTTATCGGTACATATGCTGCTGCTACTGTTGTACTGCTGCTACTGCTGAATTGACTAGAAAAATGACTACTTAGTTTTCTCATGATTCCTGGATAAAAAAGTAACACCCAGAAAGTCAGCATACTGTAGCTCAGATACGCCCACACATAAAGAATGAGCCAAGCTAAAGAACAGTGCTAATTCTTAACAGAGAAAAGAAGGAAGGGAAGAGGGAGAGAAGGAAGGAAAGAAAAAAGGAAGGAAGGGAGGGAGAGGAAGGCACAAAGGAGGAAGGAAAGGAAGGAGGGGGAAGGAATAAAGGAAAGAGGGAGGGTGGAAAGGGAGGTGAGCAGAGGGAGAGAAAAGGAAGCAGGGAGATAGGACTGTAGGGACAAGGAAGGAGTGAGAGAAGAGACCAAGAAATAAAACAAGTTTCAAGTGTGTTACTCAGTCCAGTAATTACTATGAGAATTCTTTATTTCTCATCATTAGGAAATGTTTGATTTATCTGAATGAAAACTGACTAATATAGAATTGTCTAAAAATTCATTAATTGGGGAATTGGGGGGGGGGGTGGAGAGATACTGCAAAAGGGGGTTAGGAGAAATTGTCCTTGAAAGTTTTAAAAAATAAAACTTTTGACAACTAACCCAATGTGTAATTTGGACACAGTCCAAGCAGAAACCAGGAAATCTGTTAACACAACTTCTTGAGTTATCTGTCAGCATCAGAATTTTTAACTGTATAATTTATATTAAAGTGCTTTATGTTAAAAATGCATATAATTCCATCTTGCTGTTATCACAATTTTGACTAATCCACCTTGCTCTCTAAAACAATCCCTAATTCTGTGGTAGATCAGGTAGGAATTTCTTATGAGATTTAGGGTTTAAAAAGGAGAACTTCACAATTACTCTGAGTGTCCTTTAAGAAACACTGTGTGAGCAAAGTGTACCAGCCTAAAAGGGAGCAACCAAAAAATGCAAAAGCTAAGAGTAAACAGGAAATTCATAAAGAACTTCATTGAGAAAGCAGTAAGCACACATAATGAATTGCTAGATAATTGAATCAGCATTGTAATGAGTGTAAGTGAAAATGAAATCATTTTGTGGAGAGAGAGAACAGTGATCAAAGAGTGAGACGGAGTTAAGGTACAGTATGTTGAGACAAATGGCACTCCTGCTGTTTTCTTCAATCTCATGTAGGAAAAAAGTCAGATTCTAATAAAAAATGTTTTTTATCATGTGTTCCTGTATAGTGACATCAACTGATTTTTCCATTTTAAAAGACAGTGCACTGGACAAAGTGCCAGACTCCTCCTGGTCAGGAAGATCTGAGTTCTACTCTTATCTCAGACAATGACTAGTTGTGTAAATCTAGGCAAGTTTCATAACTCCTCTCACCCTCAATTTCCTCATCTCTAAAATGGGGGTGATAATAGCAGTACCTTTCAGGGTTGTTATGAGAATCAAATGAGATAACAGATATGTAAAGTGCTTTGCAAACCTTAACGCACTACTATATAAATGTTAGGTACTAGCTATTAGATAACCTTCCTTAAATTCTGAAAGACCTGAGTTTAAACTGAACCTCTAACACCTATCACCTATGTTTATTCTGGTTCAAGTCACTCATCCTCTCAGTACTGTGGAGAGCACTTTAAAATATTAAGTTTCTTTTTCTTTGGCAAGGCAATGGGGTTGAGTGACTTGCCTGGAGTCATACAACTAGTAAATGTCAAGTGCCTGATGATGGATTTGAACTCAGGTCTTCCTGCCGCCAGAGCCAATGATCTATCTACTATGCCACTTAGCTGCCCCTAAAATTACAAGTTTCAAAGTGGGTGTAGGTTGCATTGGTAGAGTAAGTTTCTTCACTGGGTGTGCCCTGCACCAATAATATCACAGCTACAGTCTACCACAGAATACACAATTACATACCTGACTCAGTAATCCTAAATGGTAAGTGTATATTTGCATGTACACATATGTACTACATATACACATATGTATGCATAGATATAATTCTATTATTTTTTCAATTAATCTATTTTATCTTCTTCCCTCCCATCTCCCCCCAACAAAGATGAAAGGCAAAAGCAGAGAGAGAGAGAGAGAGAGAGAGAGAGAGAGACAGACAGACAGACAGACAGACAGACAGAGAGACAGAGAGAGAAAATCTTTACCACAAATATGTACAGGCAAGCAAGGCAAATTCCTGTATTGGCCATTACAAACATATTTCTGTACTTTAAGATCAATGCCTCTCTGTCAGGAGTTGGATGGCATGCTTCATCTTCTGTCTACCATTGATAAAGAGTTCTAAAGTTTTTCAAAGCCCTTTGTCTTTATAACGTTACTGTTACTGGGCCAATTATTCTCCTATGTTCTTTTTACTCTGCATCAGTTCACAAAGATCTTTGTAGTTTTCTGTGAAACTGGATATTCCATCATTTCTTATGGCACAATAATATTTCACAGCCTTCACATACCATAATTGGTTTAGCCATTTCCTAATATGTGGATAACCCCTTAGCTTCCAGTCTTCTGCTAGAGTGAAAAGAGCTACTATAAACATATTTGCACATGTGATCTTCTTTCTTTGATCTCTTTGGGGAATATGCCTAATCATATTATTGAGTGAAATGGTATATACAGTTTGGTGACATTTTAGGTATAGTTTATTTTTTAAAATTTATTTTTAGTTTTCAACATTTACTTTCATAAGATTTTGAATTCCAAATTTTTCTCCTTCCTCCCCTCCCCAAGATAGCATGCAATTTGATATATTCTATACATGTACAATCATATTAAACATATTTCCACATTAGTCATATTGTAAAAGAAGAATCAGAACAAAAGGAAAAAAAAACACAAGAAAGAAAACAAAGAGAAAATAGCAAGCTTCGATCTGCATTCAGACTCCATAGTTCTTTCTCTGGATGTGGGTAACGTTTTCCATCATGAGTCTTTTGGAATTGATTTAGATCACTGTATTGCTGAGAAGAACTAAGTCTATCAAAATTGATCATCACATAATGTTGCTGTTATTATGTCCAGTGTTCTCCTGGTTCTGCTCACTTCACTCAGCATCAGTTCATGTAAGTCTTTCCAGGTTTTTCTGAAATTGACTTGCTCATCATTTCTTATAGGACAATAGCATTACATTACATTCATATACCATAAGTTCTTCAGTCACTCACCAACTGATGGGTATCCCCTCAATTTCCAGCTCTTTGCCACCACAGAAAGAGCTGCTATAAAGATTTTTGTACACGTGGATCCTTTTCTTAGGTATAGTTGAAACTAGCTTTCTAACTTATGGCCCCACCAACAGTGTATTAAAGTATCTACTTCCTACAGCTCTACAAACAATATGTCATTTTCCATTTTTGTTATCTTTGCCAGTCTGAAAGGTTCAAAGTAGAATGTCCATTTTAAAAAATTATGTATTTTTGTGTAGCAGATTACCTCTTAAACTTTTTCTCTCAACATACTCTTATTTATAGAAGACATGAAAGAGGTTCTGTTCTAAGTGACTTGAATTTTAAAATTCTAAGTATCTGTATAATTCATGCAAGTATGCATAGCATGTCATAACTCACTCTAAAATGATAGCTCCAATCAGTGTCTCTACAGTGCCCTTGTCCTTGGTATAGACAACTCCCTATGGATTTAATGATAGATCTATATGTATAACAAGAGGAGATTTCATATAATGTACTATTCTAAAGAACTCTAGGAGTACAAAATTAAAACTGAAAGCAAACTGAAGTAGAGGCCTTAGGATGGGTAACAAGAGCAATCATGTCGATATCTAAGTTAATCATCCTCTCATTTTTGAGTAATTTTTTTTTTAAATCTCAGCACCCAGTTCTTAACACATCTGTAATTGGTGCATTAAGACAGGCAAAATGTCAAGGAAAGGCGAAATGAGAGTCCCACTATCCTTGTGAGAAAAATATGTTATTATTTTTCATTTATTAATATTATATGAACCAAGCTTGATATGGCTAGAAACTTTCTAATCCAAAAGTTTTGGGTAGAAGTCAGACTGGCATTAGCGACATAGCACATATAGCTGCAGGAACTGCTTGGATCCCATGCAGGTCTTGTTTTGGGGTCCACCCACAGTTTGTCTCCCAATCTGAATGTTCATATTTACCTGCTCATATACATCTCAAAATGCCCTTCTCTGGAAACTACCTACTACCTAAATGTAGCCAGTCCAGCAAATGTTCTTGTCTAAACTCTATAAGATATAACCTCACAAAAACTAGAGAGGGAGCCACACCTTTTTCTGACTCTCTTCTTTGCCAAATGATCTAACAAAAATTTTCTAAGTTTTTTTCACATTTTGGTGTTTGTTCTTGGGAATAGCATGCTCCTGTTAGATGTCATCTGTGTTCAGTTCTGGACATAACTGCTCAAGAAGGATACTTAAGCTGGACACTGTCGCCAAGAGGGAAAAGAAGAAGCAAAGTGTCTTGAGTTCATGTCATACAAGGATTGACTGAAAAAATTGTTAGCCTAGAAAAGTCTCAAGAGGTACATGAGAGCTTGGAGGGGCCTTCAGGGGCTCCAGAGGGTAGAATCATGATCAAAGATTAGAAATTGTAAATAGGAAAATGTAATCTTGATGTCAGGAAAAAACTTCCTAACAATTATAGCTATTAAAAAAGGAATGGGCTGCCTTAAAACATGATGGGTTTCCCCTTCTTGGAGGTCTTTGAGCCAATAATCAATGACCACTTGCATTCCAGAGAAGCAACCCCTCTGTGTCTCCATCCTCAAAACCCTAGGGAGTGGCAATTGGCTTCAATTAACATAAAACAGCCTATAAACAATAAGGCAATTAGGCGTGTTCATGAGAGATAATTTTGTCATGTCAAGATAAGCAGTCCCCCAAGTGCTGCAGGCTCCATTAGAAAGAACATTTCTCTTTTCAGTGAATTTTGCAGACTAGTAAGAAGTGAGGAAATGGCACCATTCTCATCAGAGTTAAAAGCATATGATATGAATGAGGTCCCCTGTATGTCAGTGACTGCAATAAATTACCGAGTGTGTGTTCTGTTTTCTGAAATGGGCTCAATTCATCATTTTATTGAAAAGGTTCCATTATGCTAATGTCTTATAAAATCACTTTCTGCTGTTGCTGGAAGGTCGAGAGGGGATATAAATTTTTACATTTAGCACCAAGAAGTTGTACAGAACTTAAGAGTTACCAAGGGTTAATAAGCCCAAGAGAATGCCTCCAAGTACATTCAAGGACTTATTGATGGCAGCTTCCCATCATTAAGGGTGGAAAGGAACAGAGTAAGTCATGTAGCCATTTCCCAAAACTTAACATACTTAAGAAATTAGCATTTAGCTGAGTGTAAAATAATAAAAGTCTTTCTTTGTGGGGAACCATGATGATACGATATTTACCATTCTGAAGTAAAAATAGCAGACTTATATATCAAACAAATCTTTCTCATGATGCGAGAAGCCCAAGGAAGTAGTAGCTGTCCTCAGCAAACAGCTTTTCAAATCCTTACTAATCCGAAAACATGCTATTCTGAACAGTGTGGCAAAATAAATATACATTTTTTGCATGTAATCTTGCTGTTTATAAGGAAGGTTCTTGGGTCCCTGGCTTGTCCTCGGATGTTACTTAAGAAAATATCCAAGAAAAAAAAGACTAATGAGTTAATTATGCAGTTCAAATTAGAAATAATCCCCTAAAGAAATGATGTACACCTTCATTTCCAAAGTTATTGATTCGTTGAAATCAGCAAGGGCAGAAAACATTATAATTCATGAATGTGTTATACCATCATCAATCCATCAATAATGTGTACTTACAGGCAACATTGTAGAAGACCAGCATAAAAACATGTTAATAACTAGATGGTTCCCTTCAGACAAACAATAGTAAATCAAACCAAAAGTAGGAAACCTTGGATAAACAGTAAGTCTTTGATTTTCTCTCCATTGCAGTATGAGAGCAGGACATGAACAAAAATAATCACCTTTCTATACTTGGTATGCCATGTTATCTGGTTTAGTTGCTGAGTGGTTACAGAAGGATCATGTCTGACAGTAATAAGATTACTGTTGTGAATTAAGGAGGTCATTTTAAATGGATTACTGATCACACTTTTATGCTATTTTCCGGAAGACAATGGGCAAAGAACAGTGTTTTATTCTAAGGTTCAATCCAATGTTTTATTGAAATGCAGAGATGGAACAAAATATGCTGTTGCCCGACCTGGAACTAACCTGATGGAAGAAAGAAAAGAAGAAAAAGAAAAGAAAGAAAAAATATAGACATGAAAGTTATTAAAAACATTCATTCTCAGCTTTTTCCAGAACACTCTACCTTCCTGCAAGTTGCCTTTCCCAACTAAGGATGAATCTGCCTTGATAGTCACTGAATCAGATGAATCCTTGCTCAGATATGTCATATCTTCAGCAGGTCCAATCACACATCTCCCTTCAATTCCATCTCAGTCTCCAGTCTATTGCACCACTACCCAAGTTGCCATGGCCATACAAGTCAGAGTATTCTCTCTCTTCACCTTCTAGTTACTCTTTATGGTTTATTATCCCCTATTAAAATATAAGCTCCTAAAGAGTAGGGACCATTTTGTTTTCTTTGTATCTTTAGCACTTAGTACAATGCCTGGAATGTAGTAAGCATTTAATAAATGCTAGAGCTATTTATCTATCTACCTACCCACCTATTTTTCTGTCTATCTAAAATATAGTTTAGATACTTGACTTTTAATTGTTTCAGAAAAATAGGACATTACATAACAATTCGAGTCATATTGTCTCTCAAAATCAGAAACAGTCTTTATTAGACCTAGAGAATTATTCTACTGAGGGAGGCCATGAAAAATAGACAATTCCAGGTGCTAGAAAGCCATTATTCAGGATTAAAAAGAACAAGAGAGGGATCCCAAAGCTAAAACTAACAATTTCACTTCTAGGGTCTATTGCCCTGGCCACACAGAACTAATTGGAACAGTTAACTGGAAATGTGCCATTAAATCTATTTTGCCATTCATGATCAGAAAATAATATATGAATTAATTAAAACAAATTCACGGGAGTCAGGAGAAGTCAGGGAAGTAGCTACTATAATGGTTCAGGGATAAAATCTCAGAATTGGAAGGGTTCTTGGAGGTCTGTTAGTCCAACTTGGAATTTAGCGTCCCTTTCCTTATCTTTATTTACAAATGCATCAGTGGACTTGGAGATAAGAACATCAGAGTTCAAAACCCATTTCAGACACTTACTAGTTGTGTGATCCTCTGTGCCTCAGTTTTCTTTTCTGTAAAATATAGAGCCAGAATTCAGTAGTCCCTAAAGTCTTCCATTTGAAATCTATGATCCTATGAATTATACTGCCCTAAGGGAATGGGGACTGTTATTTGATACAGTTATAATTTCAGGTAGAAGGAAGAAGAAAGTGTAGGATGGGGACAGGGCAGGGTGAGTTGAAGTCTGCATAAAAGACAGAGGGGAAAAAGGTAAAGAGGAAAAGGACTTTATTCCCACAGCCATGGAGAACATGAGATTCATCTTTTCCATGAACTTTTCAAGTTCATGAGTCTTATATTTCTGTCACTTCTTTCTAGAGACTGCTAAAAAAAAAAAGTGTGTAACATCTGTGCCCTCCCTACTTCTCATACTATAACAAAGCCACAAAGCCCTGATGTCTCCAAGACTATCCTGACATTGGAAAGAAAAGGACCAACTGTAATGTTAATCACTAACTTGGATTCAAATGAGATATGTAATCTGATTTCTTGTTTCCTTGATTGTCTAAAGTAATGGAGAAAAAAGTTAATGATTCAGATTCAACCTAAAAGTGTGCTAGGCAGACTTTGCTTTGGAGAGTCAGTTGATGAATATTTACCAACATACCGCTGCCTATCATATAATCAATGCTTGGTGATTTCTGAATAGCTTGAAGAACAGTGAGTTTTATAGCTACCATCTACTGGTATCACTCTGGCGCTATGCATCCAGTAATACATAGAGATATTCACCAAGAAAACTATGTATCATCAGCAAACAGCTATAAAAAGTTATATATCATGTGCTAACACAAAACAAAACTGCTTTATAACAGAGTTAGAGAAGAAATGATGCACAAGGGAATAGAATTTGTAGAGTAGACGGCAATTACAGGGTCTAACACATAATGGTTGAACAGCTAACAAGATGGTCATAGCAACAAAAGGAAAGACAGTTCAATCTCTGGTCTGGATGAAGTTGAGCACCCAATCAAAGGCATTCTTATCTAATTGTGGTTCATTCAGTGATCAGTAACTTGTGAAAGAAGGGCATAAATAATAGATCTAGATTGCATCTCTCCTAGGACCTTTTCAAATATACCCACCATTTCTCAAAAAAGCATACCACACAGAAAAAAAAAATGAATTAAAAAATATGCTTCAGGAACCTGAGGCAGGTAGATGGCTTGGAGGATAGAGCCCTAGACCTGAGATCTGGAAAACCTGAGTTCAGACATGACCTCAGACACTTACTAGCTGTGTGATGCTTAGCACAGCACCATATAAATGCTAGTTATTATTATTAAGATCTTAATAAATGTTTAGTGACTACTGATATTGTACAAGTGATTTAACCTTTGTGCCTCAGTTTCCTCAAGTGTAAAATGAGCTCTTTAAGGATAGGATGTTCTTTTGCCTCTTTTTTGCATCCCCAGGACTTATCACTGTGCCTGACACATAGAAGGCACTTAATGTTTACTGACAAAATGATTGATTAAAATGAATATAACAATAGCACCTATCTTTCAGAATAGTTTTAAGGATCAAATGAGATATTTATAAAGCACTTACACTATGCCTAGAACATAAGTGCAATATAAATGTTGTTATTAATATTATTGTCATTTGCTCATGTCAACACACACACTGGGCTGGGGAAGAGCAACTAAGAGATCCTGACCTGTAATTTCACTGGAATGGGAACTCCCAATGAAAAAACTACCTTCTCTGATGCAGATTGGCAATTTGTCTATAACTTAGTTCAGACCTCTGAGAGGTTAAATGACAGTTAATATATAAGGTCAGAAATCTAGAGCAGGAAGGGACTATTTCCAACAATTATTAGCCATGTAACTTTACTGTTTTATTAACTATCTACCAGATGTTCCCAAACTTATTTGGCCTATGGCCCCCTTTAAAAAAAATTACTCAGTATTTCCCATCCCTGGAAATCTTTCTTTAACCCTCTCATGTCTTTTTAAAATTTTCATCATTTCCAAAAAATTTCACCCTCTCTGGAACATGCCAGTACCTTCCCCTAAGGGAGTGGTATTGCCCACTTTGGGAACCTATGACAGACTTAAGAAAGTGATGGAGAAAATAGAAATAATTCAGATTACACTTAACAAGATGTGCGAAGAGAGACCAACACAGAGACTAACACATCCAACTACATACCCTCACCATTTTTCATATGAAGAACTGAGCCCCAAAGTGGTTAGAAAGCCCAGGGTCAAAGAAATTGTTTGTGTCAGAGTTGGAAGTACAGGTTCTTTGATTCTAAATGTATCATTCTTTTCACTCTTCTACATTACCTTCCTAATGCATTAAAGGCAGGACTCTTAGATCTTGAGACCATGGTTAACGTTCTGTATATTGTACCATAATGCTTACTTACCAAAAATTATGCCAGGACATAAGGCTGCTAGTGGTCTTTATTCCTTCAACACTAATTTATCTATTTATGCAACAGACTTTTATAAATTTTTATACCAAGCATTATCTGAAGATACAAAGCAGCTCTCTGAAGAGCTGGGGAACAGACATCATTTACATAAGACTTAGAACCTACCCTGGTGGGAATTACAGTCTAGAAGGAGGGTAAAGATAACTAAATTATAAAGTATCATGTAGAATTGAATTTGTACAAAAAAAGAAATACAGGCTGCTGAGGATAAAACAAACATGGAGATCATGGAAGGCTTGGTGGAACTGGCAAAGTTATAATGGATTTCAAAGAACAGTAAGAAACTTGACGGGCTAAGAATGGAAGACAGAACACTCCAGGAACAGAAACTATTCTGAGCAAAATCACCAGAGAACATTAAAGCTTATAGGGGAGGGTAGGTGGAGAACTGCCAGTTAGGTAAAGTATGGAGTACATAATTAACTAACTAAAAAATAACACAAAAACAGGAAACTGAAGCCAAGATTGCTAAGGATCTAGAGTGATGGACAAGGGAATTTGATTTTTGCTCAGTGGACCATTATACGTGAGTTCCTTAAGTTTTGTGAGCACAAATGTGACACATGAGATAAATCAATGACTACCAAAGACCACAGAATCAGGAAGGGCAATTAGGAAGGTAAGTTAATAGTCTAGCTGCTGGAAATAGGAGCATATCCTAAAAAGGAGCCAGTGGAAATAGACTGTGGGGAAATAGGAGATATTACAGGAAGGGAAACAACAGGGCTTGTAAATTGATTAGTAATAAAAGGGGGAGAAGAAGAATCAAAGATACCCCCAAAGCAATCAACAAAGACATCTAAGTCTCAAAAGAGGGATTTAGTTTTCTTTTTGTTTAGATAAGGGCAATTTTTAGAAGATCATTTTGAAGTAACAGTCTAGGAAGCTGCATGATTTCCATGACACACATTTAGGGTAAATATGCAAAAAACTGCTATCTGTAGTACATATAATCCTGATCACAGTAACGATTAAAAATATCTTAAAAAGAATAATGATAAAAAAACATGGTGAAAAAAACATAAAACAATAAATGAAAAATCTAGGATTTTGACTCCTGTTGAAGATGGTTGACAGTGACCATCATCAATGAATGAACCTGCTAAGCCTCTTTATCTTCGAGAGGCTCACAATGTAGGAGAAGACACCAACCCACCCAGCAAGAACTCATTTAGGCAGAAAGGAGCATTACTCACAGAGGCTGTCTTTCTCTTCTCTCCTTGAAAATAAAGAAACTACAAACAGCACAGATCTAAGAAGACAAGCCAAGCGTACCTGACTAAATCATCCCGCATTAGGCCATTTGCTACTACTAGACTGTCAAGTGCTTTATTGAAATGGAGTTTTCTGTGAAAAGGAAAATCCCATTGAAAATGCATCCAACATCCTGGGAGAGGCCTTGTAAATTTGAAAGGTTGTCCACAAAGTTCTGCTGAGTTATTGAAACTGTGTACACTGCATACACACGAACTTGGAAAGAGACATCAGCAATATTCCATCTCCCTCATGCTGTTTCCTACCATGAACCAGATCTGACAACATGTGCCCCTAGTCTATCACATTTAAATCAGCGTGCATCCAACTCGTCCCATTGTTCACTTAGAATATGAGTCCTGCATCATTAAGCAGAGCACTAATTGTCCTTAAACTGCAGTCATTCATCATCTGTTGGCAAGATAAGGTTGATGAAGTTACTTGAGGCACCTACGTGACCTTTTGCCAAAGTGTGTGCTTTTTTACGCAGGTTTTCTGTGAGTAGGGAGAACACTCAAACATTTATTGCTCCAGGGCTCTGTTATTTCTAATAAAAAGCTGTGCTCCCTTTGGCAATGTGAAGGTTCCTTCCTATCATTCTGTTCCTGATGACTCTCTAAACATAATGAACTTCAACATTAGTGGAAAAGTCCCTTCTTACTAATTTTTGAGTAGTGAAGTAGAATTTTTTTTCAAAAAGGAATTTTATGAGATTCTAAGATTTGAAGATGGAGTCCGCATATCCTAGTGTACTAAAGTAACCCTGAAATGACAATTCCATAGAGATATGAGATGAAGATCAGAATCTATCAAGCATTCATGAAGTGGAATGGGGCCTCTGGGCATGTTTTATAGACTTGGAAGAAAGACGGTGGGAGAAGAACAATCTAAATAGGTATTGGAGAGTTGAGAGTTTATCCTCCATCTTGGCACCTAGGATTTTCCCTACCAAAGACCATTGCTGATGTTGCTGGTGATAAAGATGGAGGTGTCACCAAGCTGAATCAGATGATTCAATGTCAGCAGGCAATAATACCCTTTTACTGGGGATATAAATCAGGGGAGAGGAAGAATTAGCCACTAATTATTTGTCCTCATATCTGTGTTAATAGCTATTTGAGAGGAATGGGCGGTCTGACAAGTGGGAGACATGAGATCCAGACTGTGGATTACCTACTAAGGAATAACCAATCTTTTGGTTCCCCAGCACTCATACTGATTAGCTATCACAGATTTCATTTACATGAGAAGAAACAGAGATAACCAAGCTGAAGTGAATCAAAAACCTTTGGAAACCCAGAGCCAATTTAGAACCAAGGAAAATAAGATGCCATCACTGTTTGGATTTCTTTATCATTATACATGCTGCTGTTCACATATACCTACTTCCACTTCTATCTTCAGTAAGATACTGGTGGGTAAAAACTTACAAGATGAAGGAGAACCCTTACCTGTATATCTAGTATACACACATATTGGGGTGCTATCATCCTCTACCATTTTGTACCTATTTACATATTTACTTAGATGTGCAGGCTACCTTCATGGGAAGCAGGTACTATTGTGATCCCACAGCTAGTATCCAAGGCAAATTTGATTTCCTTACTCTTCCTGATGGTTAGTCCAATGCACTACCAACTGTACCATTGATCTGTCTTTTAGAAATGGGATTCTTTTATTCAACTTCTTATAGTCCCCTATGTAAAACCTTAGGTAGTCCTAAAGAAAAGGAACTTTTGAAATTCAAAGTTGTTGACTTAGGAGGCTGTGATTTAGATCTAAAATCCCTGAGGCCTGGAGTTCTGAGGCATGTGAGACAGGAAGGAAGAGTATAGACCTGCTACACTCTGTTTTGCTGGCAACAAATAGCAGAGGCCTGACATTTTCTTGAAGTTTGCAGTTCACAGAAAAATTATTTGTTATTTGCGTAATGAATGGGTTAGAGGGGCTAGGTGGGATGGGCCTAACTAGAGCAAACACCCATTGTTTGAATAATGTAGTTAATGGTGTATTCTAATTAACTGAAGATTAACATATATGCAATACAAAGATTATCTATTTTCAAAAAACTAGTAAAATACACATGGAAATGAAGGATGTGCAAATTTGTAGTAACCACCCCAAATATTCCGATGGACTATCTGTGCCTAATGTGTGGTAGAGCATTCCAACCTCGTATGGGTCTGATCAGCCACAGTCGGACATGCTGAAACTTCACTTTATCACAGGGATGTCATTTGGTCCTCTTCAAGAATGAAGGACAGCAACCAACCAACCAAAATACACACAGTAAAACTACGGGGAGATACTTTTACTTTCCTATGATTTTGTTGATATAGAGGACTCACACGGAAGAAACTCCCCTTACCAATATAAGGTAGTATATTTTCATCTTTAAAAGTTGTCTAGAGCAATGAGAGGTTAAGAAACTCATACAAGGTCACAAAAGGAAACTTGAACTCACCCCTCTTCACTAAACCCTGTTGTCTCTAACTGAAAATATGCCAAATGTTATTTAATCTCTTAAAGAGAACACCAATTATCATAGTGCACAACTCTAAATAGAGAAAGTTTAGAAAACCAAAGCTGTTTCTTATATGATCTCATAAAATAGCATAGAATATTTTATTAAAATGATATTCCCTAGAATATTTTAAATTAATTATTAATATTAGCATGTTTGCTGACAATCCTTGTCATTTAAGTCTCAGTTTCTTTTATCAAATAGGCATGGTACTATTTTCTATCTTCCTAACAGAAGCCTTATAAAGATTAATGAGTCATCTGTATTACTTTGGGGGTTCCGTGGGTATTATTTTTAAAAAGTCTCTCAAGATTAAATGTTGCAAGATGTTCCAGTTTTATAAATTTTTTATTACTTATTTTTTCTGAACAAATTTAGAAAATTTGAGAGCAGTTTTTATAAAGAAGCAGTTAATATTCACTACAAGATTTACAATTATTTCTTTAATTTTTTTCCATCAGAACAAATTGAGAAAGTAGATGTAAATAGCCCAATTGAATTTTTGGCACATTCAACATTAATTAGAATGCTCCAATGATTTCCAAGATAGTTTTCTCTAGCAGTAAATATTCTGCCTTAGCTCACACTCTTATGTCAAGTGCAAATCTCCTGATGTTGGCTTATATCCAATGTCCTCAAAAAGACTTCAGGGTTCAAAGAGCAAAGAATGTAAATGATTTACTTTATTTGCCATTAAGGAAGCCATGAGAGAAAAGACTTAGGTACTACAAAGTACAGGCCTCTCATTACAACAGCATAAAATTAAGTCAGGCTCCATTTATTCTAGCACTTAATTATCAACCCCCACTCTTAATCCCAAAACTGCACTGTAGAGGTGACTTCAGGAAAGTGTATATACATCAGAACAATACCTCCAGGCCACTAGTAAACACCAGACAAAACACCCAAACCAACTTTGTCTTTCCAGTACTCTTCAAAACAGCTTTCATTCAAATCCAAAACATGTTTAGGTATACAAGTGTATCAGCAAGGACCCTGACATACACAGGAGGGCCTGCTATATAGGTTCTTAGATCTACTTTTCTAAAAGGAAAGCAACTTTTGAGGGATCAACAACCTACTTTAATCAGGCACAAATATAATTTACTTAGTTCAAGGGGAAAAGTCAACACCCTGAACTTCAAAGAAAATACAAATAGAGAAAAAAAGATTAACAGATAGGGCTTCCAACTGTCTGAACATTACATACATACATAGCAGTGGTTAATCAGAGTCTCATGTGACCAAACAAAGACTTCCAATAAGTAAGCCCCAAAAGAAAATTTCACCCCAGAGTATATATACACTTTTCTGAGCCAGAGGGCCTCACAACCCTTGAAAAGCAGCATCTTATTAGAAATTATCAAAAGGTTGTGAGCCTTCCTATAAAACAAATCTCCCCTAATCAAACTTCCCTTAATGGGCAGGTCCAATAATGGGTGGGGAAGATCTCTAATTCTCATTAATTTAATTAGCATTACAACACGGTAAAACCTTCCAATAATTATGGTTGACAAATGTGAGTAGGCATGTGATTAAAAAAAGCCAAAGAGATTTCACTATTGACCATATATGAACAAAGCACAATTGCTGTATTAGTATCTTGTCCATGATAAAAAGGATGTATTATAAATTAGAGAAATGTTATGCCTAAAATTTGGACTTTTCTTATTTAGAAACTGATTATCATTTATATTTTCTAGAGAAGTGATACAGAAGTAGTGAAAATTTCAGGCTTATTTGGCCCTTCTAAAATATGTGATTTAGCTTAAAGTTATAACTCCCATATGGTATGAGGCCTCTTTCCTATAAGACTTATCCATTCCAGTCACTTCTATAGCACCTGTTCAACTATTCTGAAGGAAATGATTATTAATAACCAATGATTGGGGAGATCCAGAGTTTCCCCCTTTTCTAAAGTCCTGATTTTAAAAGTGAGAACATAAAATCAGCAGAAGGACACTTGGGATAACCAAGGGTAGAGAACCTGTGGCCATTGTTATCTCTTGCCTCAACTCTCACTTCCAAGGACTCCTGAGAAAGAGTCTGTTTTTTTAAAGTGCATCTAGAGGTATTCTGATCTTTGGCCTTACAACGGGTTAAGCACTCCCTAATTTCATTAGTTTTTAGTAGAAGAAATTCTTAATACCTTGCAAAAGGTTAACAAAGTAAAAAATCCTTCTTTGCACCTTAAGAGTTTCTTATCTCTATGTCTGTTACTTGCTATTATTTTCTGGAGGGAAATCAATTGATTAACATTATCCTGATCATCTATCTCTAAACTTGTGTGTGTTCATCCTTCCTTGCACATGAAGACTACAACATCAGAAAAATGATGACATGATTTGCACTTGACTTTGTTATGAGTGAGGGAGGGCCATGCAAGGTCACCAGCCTTACTTCTCCTCCAGAGTCATCTGAATCCAGTGACCAAATACTCATCAGAATGACTGCTGATGACCCAGGATGAGGTAATTGGGTTAAGTGACTTGCCCAAGGTCTCACAGCTAGTGAGTGTCAAGTGTCGGAGGTGAGATTTGAACTCAGGTCCTCCTGATTCCTGCATTGGTGCTCTATCCACTGCACCACCTAGCTGTCCTTATCTCTATACTTAGATTGCCCTGGATCACTAACTTTTCAATATATCTATTGTCACATCTCTTCAATCATTAGGTCCTTGAAGACAGGTGATACATAATGTAGTTCTTTGTCTCTAGAACCATTCTGTGCAGGTAGAAAAGGCTCAAGAAATGTGTTGATCTGCCACAAAATATTAACTGAACATAGCTGCTTATAGTTATATTTATCATATTTAAATACAACTTACTGGCAGTCTATTTAGCAGCAGTAATAATAATGATAATAGTGATAGCTAATATTTATGAAGTGCCTACTATGTGCCAGGAACTGTGCTATGCACTTCACAATTATTAGTGCTGGTACACAGTAAATCCTATATAAATGAGAGTTATTATTATTTACAATATCTTCATCAACCTGAGAGCTAGGTGCTCTTATTATCCTCATTTTACAGATGATATCTAAAAGTCCTTCCAGCACTAAGATTCTGTGGTACCCTGGAGGCTTAGAGTCATTAATATTCTTCATCCCCAATGTCAAAATCCAACTCCCCAGACTAACTATTCAAGATCCTCCATTATCTAGTTCCAACCAATCTATTCCACTTTTTCTCAAAGTACTCCTTACCAAACATACATTGTCTAAGTATCTGATGTATTCAGATCACTTTATGAGGCTCTTAGAAATAGACCAATTTTAGATAATACTAATCCCCTGCCCTCATGAAACTAACATTCTTCTAGGTTTATGAGACAAATGTACTGAAAGCTATAAGTTACAGATAATTTCAATATACAGGGGCAAAACAGTGCTATATGTATGAGATAAATGGATCGGGGAAGAATTCACAGAGATAAGAGCACTAGATTTATACTAAGAAGGATGGGTGTGGATTCAACAACTAAAATGTAGTTTAGAGGGCATTTCAGACTGAAGTAGAGAAGTCAAAGAGGCTCAGAGATTCATAAACTTAGAGCTGAAAGGGACTCTAGAAGATATTTAATCTGATCATCTCACTCTATTGATGAGAAATTTAGCCTAAAATATGAAGAAAGCAGAAAGCTCAATAACAATTGGGGGAAAAGAAGAAAGCAGGGAAAGATGACAGAGAAGTAAAAAGGTGCCAGACTAGCGAAAGCAAATTTCCAGTTTGTTTGGGGTTTTTTTGGTGTTAGTGGTGTTTTTTTAGGGGGGAATAGGTGAAGTCTGGAAATGATAGGTCAGTAAACTTGACTTTGATCATGGAGAAATTCCAGGACTTATTATTAAAAGGATGGTTCATGAGCTTATAAAGGAGAAAGTGGAAGGGCAGAAATTGCTAAGAAAGGCTTTCTCTACACACCCCCAAAAAACGTTATTGGAGACTAACTTCATCTGCTTTAGCCATTCTGAATGAATCATTGTCTCCTGAGTGTATTTACACTGTCTCAAATCTGTATCATTTCTAATGATGCTTCCAATGTCTGTAATACTCTCTCCATCATCCCAATCATCTGACATCCTTAAAGGCTCAAGTCATACACTACTTCCTTCATGAAACCTTCTTACCACACTTATTTCTCTTACCTGATTTTATTTTGCTATTATTCAGTCATTTGAGTTATGTCCAACTCTTTCTGACCCCATTTGTATACTGGAATGGTTTGCCATTTCCTTTTTCAGCTCATTTAACAGAGGAGGAAACTGAGGCAAACAGGGTTAAGTGACTTGCTCGTGGTCACAGAGTTAGTACGTGTCTGAGGCCAGATTTGAACTGAGGAAGATGAGTCTTCTGACTCCAGGCCTGGCACTCTATGGACCACACCATTTAGCTAACCCCGTCTGATGTCATAGCACTTTGAAATCTTTCTGTGTACTTATATTTTTTTGTGCATGCACATGTGTAGACCTATCTTACTACCTCTCTAATTAAATATTAACTTCATGAAGATATAGACCATGTGCTATGCATCTTTTTATTCCCTTCATGTCCTATGCTTAAAATTACATATTACACTTTGAAAATGCCTAATAAATATTTGTAAAAAGAATAAATGAATGAATCATGACTCTAACACCACAGGCTAAGAAATTTTTCTGTGTTTTTTTTTCTGTTTTTTTTCTGACATGTAATATTCTCTTCTTAAATTTACATAATGAAAAGCACACATTTGATGAAAACCCATTTTTCCTGAAAAAGAGTATTAAAATCTTGGCAATTTGATAAATTATTTTAATGGTCTGGGTAATCACTCTGTGTTACAAGTCCTGTCATTTCAAAGAAGTATATGGAAGAGACCAAATTCATATTTAAAATAATTTTAAAAATATGCAGAACACTTAGATATTTACTCATGTCCTTTCTCAGAGTCTTTTACTCAGCTAAAGTAAATTTTCAAACAACTGAAATTTGAAATTGTATCCAAATAGGAACCTGTTTCATAGTTCATCAACTTACTTTGTTAGTATACTCAGGTGACTGATTTGTACCTAGCAAAAATATTTTCAACCTGTACTGTACTCAGTCACTGGCAAGAAGTCACTGGCGGAACTTATACTTGAGTAACTAATGATCTGTTTACCAAATTCAACATTATTTGCCTACCAATTTTAATAATTATTTTAGAATTACATTTTGTTCAGACAAATCACTTTGGCATAGTGAACAGAGAGCTGACCTTTAAGTCAGGAAGACATTGGTTCAAGACACATTTATGACACATAAACCAGACCCTGGATCACATGGTACATTGGAAAAAGGGCTGAACCCCAAATCATGGGGACTGCATTTAAATCTTAGCTCCATTATTTACTGATGGTAAGCACTAAAGCAAGTCATTTTACCTCTTCAAGTCTCAGTTTCCTTATATGAAAAACGAGAAGGGTGAGCTAAATTACCTCTAAATTCCCTATTACCAGATATCTCTATTACCCCCTTCCCCGCTAACTCTGGAGCTAGGTCCTGATTACAATGAATAAAGAATTCCATGAAATAGTTGCATTATTTGAATTTGTACTGCATATTTCCACTGTGCTGGAAATAATAACAGTATTTTACATAATTATAACTTCTAATAGTGTGAATTAAAATATGTGTGACCACCTCAGGTAATTTTTTATTCACACTAACTGGAATCTCACTGCTTTCATTTCAAGCAAAAGCACATTAATATCACTGATCAAGCTATTCCTATTCCATTTATTCAGAAACACTCTATTTATCCATTAGGTGATAACTCGGCTTTTTAAAAGGACCAGAATTTCTATACTGCATATGTGTTTTTTGGGGGAGAGAGGGGTGAGAGGGAGGAGAAGGAACACATACTAAATAGTATTTTTAATAGTTAAGCTGGCATGTGACTGTTTTTTAAACTAATTTGTGGTTCGTTTGGTTTTTCTTTTGTATTGGGTAGGGAAAGACTATGAAGAAACTAACTAAATAGAATATTTGTCAGAGTAGCAGTGGGAAGGACAAATGAATCAAATTTATTTGACAAAAACATCTGATGAAAATTATGAATTAACATTTGATAAAGAGAAATTTTAAATGTTATGATCAAGTTATGCAATTCAACAAATCAGAAAACATGTAGTAGGTGCTGCTATAAATATATGGATACAAAAAGAAATACTGTACAGTGTGAAGTATGAAGTAATCAATCACTCTATTATCCTCAAGCTCCAGCTAGACCTTTACAAGCACATTATATCTCCTTCTGAGCTTCACAACTAAAGAGGGATATGGGGAATTTAAGAAGAGTTCAGAGGAAAGAGCCAAAGGTAAGTCTTATATACAGAAGATGAAAGAAAAGGCAGGTAGCTAAGGATGAATACAAAAGCAGGGCATGGACATGTAAGAATAATGTCAGGAATGCTAAAACAAAATGAACTAAGGCTGGCAAGGAAAGCTAAGAACAACAAAAAAGGATCTTCTTTGTTGTCTGCTTAAAGCCATGCAGAAGAAAAGAGGAAGTTCAGAGAAGGACTGAGACCACTGCTTAGGGTGGACAAAACAATTATCGCAGATGAGGGAAAGAGAGAAGGCAAAGTTGTTCATCGGTTATTTTATTTCTGTTTTCTCTGCCAAGGAGAATGTTCCTTGCTCTGGAAATGGCAAAATAAAAAAACTGCTAATAGGGAATGGATACTCAAGATAGGTAGAGAGACAAGAAAAAAAAATAGCAGTTTTTGACAAGTTAAGATCCCCAGGTACAATATGAATTATATTTCAGATTACTGACATAACTGGCAGGTTTGATGGCTGAGCCACTCTCAGTGAGCTTTGTAAATAGGTTGAGATGCATTTATGAACATGGCCAATATGAGGATTTGTTTTGCATGGCCATTTATAAGCTATTTCAAAGGTTTAGTTCTCATTTTACTTTTTTTATGAGAGCAGAAGTGTAGGGGGGGAAAGGAATGGCTATCAATCAAAAAAAAATAAAGAAAAAGAACTAAAACTTGAAAAAGAATAAAGCTAACAACTGGTGGGGATTGAGAGGAAAAGTAAGGAGAACAGAAGAAGCAGATCAGAGAATGATAAATGTTCAGACTTTTTTAAGGGAAAAAAGGTGAAGTCTATAAACTATAGATCAATGAACTTGACCTTGGTTACTGGAAAAAGTCCAGAACTTGTTATTAAAAGGATGGTTAATGAGCTGAAAAAAAAGTGGTAGACATAAAGAGCTATTAGAACATTCTTCCAAAAAAATGATCATAGAAGAACAACCTCATCTGCTTTTCTGACACTGTTGCCAATCTGGTATGTTAGGAATAAGTTGATGGGGTTTATCAAGATTTTCATAAAACTTTTTTCAGGATTTCTCATACAATTCTCTTGGCCAAGATAGAGAAAACAAGACTTTTGTTCTGTTTTCCACAGAGGTGAATTGCATATTATAAGGACTGGCAGTTTGTTTTCAGGGGTTGGAAGTTCTGGACAGTTTTCTTGTAATATTTCTTGCAATATGATGTTTATGATGTTGGTTTGTGTTGACTTGCTAAGTTCTTCTGGGAGACCTCTAATTCTCACCCCGTCTTTGATATCAATATATCTTTCTTGTATGGAGATCATTTTTTAATAAAATGTTATTATTATAGAGGCAGAGCCAAGATGGTAGAGTAGAAGCAGAGATTTGCTAGAGCTCTTCCCCAAAGCCCAGCAAAATACTTTTAAGAAATTGCTCTAAACAAATTCTGGAGCTTCAGAACTAACAGAAAGATGGAGTGAAGCAAATCTCCAGACCAAACCTTCTATCCTGGAAGGTCGACAGAAAAAGTCTATGGTGGCAAGTTGGGAGAAGAGTAAAGTTCAGTGTGAAATGAGGCCTAAGCAGAATGTGGGGGACTGAATCTCTGGCACCTGTGGTGGTTTCCAAATTTCACAACCTCAAAATGCCTAGGAAGAACTGGAAAGTCAGTGGAAAAAAACCTGTCATACCTCTGTGAAAAAGTAGAGTGGTCAATCCCCAGCTCCAGGGTGGTGGAGGGGTAGAAGAGCCTGTGGCAGCAGGAGGGACAGAAGCAGTAGCTGTTCCTGGAGCTCTAGGTCCACAGATTATGGGGAGATTGAGCAGCCAACAGTACAACCCCCACCCCCACCACTGGAAGCAAAGAACTACCTTGATAGAGCTCAAAAGTCAAGTAAATGTCTGGGGAAATGAGCAAAAACTGGAAAAAGAATCAGACTACAGAATCTTATTTTGATGAAAAGGAAGGCCAAAGTGTGGAAATAGAAGAAGACAACAAGGTCAACACTCCTACATCCATCTGAAAAGTGTTTACTTCTAGGTACTCCCTTCTCCTATGTGCCCACCCTTCTATCATCCCCCTCACCCCACTTATCCCTTTCTCCCCTACTTTCCTGTACTGAAAAACAGATTTTCATACCAAATTTAGTGAGCATGTTATTCCCTCCTTAAGCCATATGTGAAGAGAGTAAGTTTCACTTTTCCCCTCTCACCTCTTCCCTTTTCTTCTCCATTAAAAAAGATTTTTCATATATCTTTTATGAGGGATAGTCTGCCCCATTCCATTTCTCCCTTTCTCCTCCCAATATTTTCCTCTATCATCCCTTAATTTTATTTTATTATTTTTATGGATATCATCTTTTCTGATTCAACTCAATCTGTACTTTCTGTGTGTGTGTGTGTGTGTGTGTGTGTGTGTGTGCGTGCGTGTGTGTGTAATCACTCCACCTGGCCAAACACTGAGAAAAGTCTCAAGAGTTAACAAATATTATCTTTCCATATAGGAATGTAAACTGTTCAACTTTAGAAGTCCTTTATGATTTCTCTTTCCTGTTTACTTCTCCATGCTTCTTTTGATTCTTGTGTTTGAAAGTCAAATTTTCTATTCAGTTCTGGTCTTTCCATCATGAATGCTTGAAAGTCTTCTATATCATTGAATAGCCATTTTTTCCCTTGAAATATTATACTCAGTTTTGCTGGGTAGGTGATTCTTGGTTTTAACACCAGTTCCTTTGACTTCTGGAATATCCTATTCCAAACCCTTCAATGCCTTAAAGTTGAAGCTGCCAGATCCTGTTTTATCTTGATTATATTTCCACAATACTTGAATTGTTTCTTTCTAGCTGCTTACAATCTTTTCTCCTTGACCTGGGAACTCTGAAATTTGGCCACAATATTCCTAGGAGTTTCTCTTTTTGGGTCTCTTTCAGGAAGTCATCAGTGGATTCTTTCAATATTTATTTTGCCCTCTGGTTCTAGAATATCCGGGTAGTTTTCCTTGATAATTTCAAGAAAGATAATGTCTAGGCTCTTTTTTTGATCATGGTATTCAGGCAGTCCCATAATTTTTAAATTGTCTCTCCTGGATCTTTTTTCCAGGTCAATTGTTTTTCCAGTGAGATGTTTCACATTATCTTCTATTTTTTCAATCCTTTGGTTTTGTTTTGTAACTTCTTTGTTTATTGTATAGTCATTACTGTCCCTGAACTCCACTCTCATTTTTACAGAACTATTTTGTTCAGTGAGCTTTTGAGCCTCCTTTTCCATTTGATTAATTCTGCTTTTTAAAGCCTTCTTCTCCTCATTGCCTTTTTGGGCCTGTTTTTCCAATTGAGTTAGTCTATTTTTAAAGGTGTTACTTTCCTCAGTATTTTTTTGGTTCTCCTTTAGTAAGCAGCTGACTTGCTTTTCAAGTTCTTCTATGCCCTGAGCCCATTTCATATTCATTTTGTAGGTACTGGAGACAGAAGCTTTGATTTCCTGTGACAGTATGCATTGTTCTTCCTCTTCTGAAAGGATGGAAGGAGACACCTGTTCATTAAGAAAGTAACCTTCTATGGTCTTATTTTTTTTTTTCCCTTTTTTGGGCATTTTTGCAGCCAGTTACTTGACTTCTGAATCCTTTGTCAAGAGGAGGGTCCTAGCGCTTTCCTCCCACCAGGACTGTGCTCAGGTCTGAGATTCAGATTCAGCTGCTCAATCTCCCCAGGGGCTTTAGGCAGGGGCACCACTAAGGGCTGAGGTTCAGATCCCCTGCTCAATTCCCCCAGAGGTTTTAAGCTGAGCTGCTGGAAAAATGGACCAAGGCTGCTTCTGCAGCCACCCTAGCTGCCCACCACCTGCTGCTGCCACTGCCTCTGCCACTACATGGGGACAGTGTTGGGGGGACCTTGCTCCCCGCTTGCCCAGGTGGGAAAGCTCTCCCACACTGACTTTTGAAATTTTCTTTGTCACTTGTGGGTTGAGGGATTTGGGAACCTCCCTGCTGGGGATTCTTTCCCAGAGGCCTGTTCTGGTCCTGTTCCTTCCCATGCCTTGCAGCCAGGGCTAGGCTTCACTCTGCTCAGAGTCCAATGGGATAGACCTTTCCTCTCGCCCTTCCAAGTTACCTATGGTTGAATATCTCTTTCACTGTGTTGTTCTGTGGCTTCTGCTACTCTAGAATTTGTTGAAAATCATTTTTACAGATATGTTGTGGGCTATGGAGGAAGCACCAGAGTGTATGTATCTTCTACTCTGTCATCTTGGCTCTGCCCCACATTCTCAACACTCCTATAGCCAAAGCTTACAAGAAAAATATGAATTGGTCTCAGGCCATGGAAGAACTCAAAAAGGATTTTGAAAATCAAATAAGAGAAGTAGAGCAAAAATTGGAGAGAAAAATGAGAGTGATGCAAGAAAATAATGAGAAATAAGTCAACTGCTTCCTAAATGGGACTCAAAAAAAAATGCTGAACAAAAAAATAGATTAATCCAAATGACAAAAGAGATCCAAAAAACCAGTGAGGAGAAGAATGCCTTAAAAAGCAGAAGTAGCCAGATAGAAAAGGAGGTTCAAAAGTTCACTGAAGAAAATAATTCCTTAAAGATTAGAATGGAGCAGATAGAAGAGAATGACTTTATGAAAAATCAAGAAATTATAAGATAAAACCAAAGAAATGAAAAAATAGCAGTCAATAGGAAATATCTCATTGGAAAAACAACTGAGCTGGAAAATACATCCAGAGGAGACAATCTAAGAGTTATTGGATGACCTGAAAGCCATGATCAAAAACAGAACCTAGACATCTTCTTTCAAGAAATTATCAAGGAAAACTGCCCTGATATTCTAGAACCAGAGGGTAAAATAGATATTGAAAGAATCCACTGATCACCGCTTGAATAAGATCCCAAAAGAAAAACTCCTAGGAATACTGTAACCAAATTCCAGAGCTCCCAGGTCAAGGAGAAAATATTACAAGCAGCCAGAAAGAAACAATTCAAGTATTGTGGAAACACAATCAGTATAACACAAGATCTAGCAGCTTCTAAATTAAGGGATCAGAGGGCTTGGAATATTATATTCCAGAGATAAAGGAGCTAGGATTAAAACCAAGAATCACCTACCCAGCAAAGCTGAGTATCCCAATTCCAGGGAAAAAAATAGTCATTCAATGAAATAGAGGACTTTCAAGCATTCTTGATGAAAAGACCAGAGCTGAATGGAAATTTGACTTTCAAACACAAGAATCAAGAGAAGCATGAAAAGGTAAACAGGAAAGAGAAATCATAAGGAACTTACTAAAAGCTGAACTATCCCTGCCTCAAGTTATTCAAAAGGATAATGTACAGTACTTATAGACTTAATATGCTATATGTCATATATTATTAAATAATCATTAGAATGTATGGCACATAGCACATTGTTCAATACATGGATTAACAACTGGATTTATTACAATCTCTTGTTGAAGGATTGGCAATGATTGATTTTCTGAGAATTGCATCCAATCCTTTCTACTATAAATATATATGCATATATAGACTACATATGTGTGTTTTAACAACTGACATGAAAGCACAAAGTCTCACTTAAACTAACAATTAGCCATTATCAAAGAATCACAAACAGGATTACTTTGCTAATAGTTGTGACCTATTCATAGACTTTGATCCAAATTTGACTTTTTAGGCATTATATTTCAATAAATGATTGATCTGCAATTTCAGTGTTGATCCTTGCCAGCAATAACTGATTAGGATTGATCTTTGCTTTATGTTTAATTTTTATAAGGCCAAAATTTTCAATTGCCCAATAGTTGTGGATAAAAAGGAAAAAAAAAAAAGAACAGTCAAGTGAATGTATTCTTAGATTTAAAAATGTCACATTTAGATTCAAACTTAGCATCCCATACACTACTGGAAACCTTATTTGAACCTTAGTGGAGAAAATCCATACAACAAACAGACTTATCTTTAGCTTGAAGTGATTTCATGGTACTCCATATTTGTTTTGCTTATTTCTCTGACTTTAATAATCACACACATTATTCTGGACTCTATAAAAGTACTGGAAATTCTAGCCTACTACAATGTAACATTCTTGAAGAGCTAGATGAGCAGTAATTACTTTTCTTTTTTCTTAAATTAGAAATGCTTTATTAAAAAGAGGATTAGATTTTTAATTGTTCATACTTTGTGAAAGTGCAAGTGGGGTAAGCTTCCTAGAGATAAGTTTTAAGACAAGTTTTCAATGCGCAAAGGAAACTTTTAAAGTTAAGATATGCCCTAACTCCTTGTTTCCAATAGACAAACCTTGATCCTATTCTATTCAATCTTCTCTAGCAGATTGTGCCTCTTTTAGACCCACTTCTGCACTAATTTTCAATCTGTATTTACTGGTTGGTTCTCTGTTACCTACAAACATGAGCATCCTGTTACCCACAAACATGAGCAGCATTACCTCGCTGACAATAATACTGGCCCACAACACAACTCACACTCACTGCACAGATATAATCTGTTGCCAAGATTTCTCTTCTCTACTTTTAGAATTTTTGACCAATAGGTCTCTCAAGCTCCTAATCCTCATTCTGGACTATATCATATAAGACTTTTGTTTGATAGCCTTGCCATAAGTCTTTCCTCATTTAAATCCAGTGGGCTGTTAACTTGATCTTTATAACTCACATGTTTGTTTAAAAAACTTCAATAACTCCCAATTACTGTCAGGATAAAAGATAAAATCCTATTTGGCTTTAAAAAATTTTCACAACCTAGCCCCTTCAAGTCAAGTCAATAGTATTTATTAAGCACCTACTATAGGACTACCTTTTTAGTTTTCTTATAATTTAATCCCCCCTTCACGCATTCTATGATCCAGAGTAAGACTGGCCTTCTTGCTGCTCCTTGAACAGGACAGTCTCCCACCTACCCATCTTTTACAACTAGTTGATGAATAAACATTTATTAAACACATACTATGTGCCTGGCACTGTGCTAAACTCTGAGGGTACAAATGTAAAAATAGAACGACAATTTTTGCCAGCAAGAAGCTTATAATCTAATGAATGCAAAAAGAAAGATGAAAAGGATGGAGGGAAGAGAGAGTATGTGCTGTAGAGAGCATGGTGGAAAAGTCAAATTTGTACAGTCTGTTTTGGAACATGATAGAGAACTCAAATTAGTAAAGTTTAGTGGGAAATGAAAAGATGGTGGGCTTAGTAGCCATCTTTAAATGGAGGCTTTGAGGAGGGTTCTTTGTTTCTCCCTCCAGTACTCTAATCAGAGGGGAGAGGGTACTGATGAGGTGTGAGTCCCAAGGCTGATCCAATCTCAAAGAATAATGAGTTTCTGCTTGTATTTATATTCCGAGTGAGTCTTAGCTCGGTGCCTGGCATATAGTAAACACTTGATACATACTGCATAGAGTGCTCAGATTTCCATATGAACTCACCTCAGAATTTAGACTATGGGACCCCAGTTGCCCAGTCAATGGTTTCTGCCAGACAAATATGTCTTCCAAAAGGTATAATCTAAAATATTTAAGAAGACTTCCCTAAAATGTTATGCTCCATATCTACCCTTACTTGGAACATTTTTCACAAATACCTTTAAAAAATCAGGAAAAGGAAAAACTTTGTCATCCCTACATTTAAGCATATAAACAGGAAATTACCTGAATTTGCAGTTTGATGAAATGCATCCTTGTCCTCATTACCCAGAATAACAGCCAGACCTACAGAATAAGCAGGGAGGATGCTGCTACTGAGGTCCACTCTGGTTAAGCTCTCAGGTTCTCTACCTGTGACTCTTCTAGAGTGTCCAGGATTGTTCTGTGCAGATTCATCCTGTTTTTGATCATCTCTCTGAGCTCGTCGTACAATATGAACTATACTCTGCTGGTCCAGGTCACAGTTCTGTAGAATGAATAATATATACATATAATATGACAAATTTTGAATTCCCAGTAAAAGCAAATAGTTTTACTTGTCCCTAATGCTAGAATCTGTTGAGTAGTTTGGTCTGTTGTACATGAAATTTCTACATATAGTAATGGAACTTAAAGGAAAGTGACAAATGCAAATTACTAAAATTAGGATTACTTGACCCTGAAATGGGTCATAGCATTAACATATTGAGTGTGTTTGACAAGCAGTGCTGGATTGAGGCCAGAGGTTCCAAACTGAAATTTAGGGATAAGTGGAATAGCAAAGAACAGTGCAAAAATACTTTATTTTTTATAACAACCATTATTTCCAGTGGAAAAGAAAATATGCCACACAGTGTATACAATAAAAAAAAAGAAATATCATTTTCCTATAAATTAATCTTATTCTACAAATGACATTTTGCTCCCATGATTACTAATTAAGTTTAGGTTTTGGCAGGTAAAACTAGCTTTGATTATCTTTTTCTCTTAGAAAAGTATAGTAATTCAGATACTCCCATTTACATGGAATAGCTTTCTCTCAATGTTTTTCTCCTGAAACACATATTTTGTTGAAAGAATGCAGAAAATAGCTAAATATAACATTAAAATTTCCTTAAGAACTGTTGTCAGTTCTTGTTTTAAAATTCCAACACCTTTATATTTTAAAATCTATGAACATGAGAATTTTTCAAAATTGACTAGGTAGTTAGGTAGTTAAAAAAAAAAAGAACAACTGGCATAACACACATATTTTCACAAGCCAAAATCCAGGTTTAGATTTTTCATACGAGACAAAAAAGACTTTGAGTCTGTTTTCCCACCTCATATCTGGAGAGCAAATGGCCTGTTTCATACAGTGAACTTTTCATAGACAAAGGAAAATGTTTCTTTGGCTCAAGAGGGGAGCAAATTAGCTAAGATATACTCACACATTACCATTTGGAAGAAGTACAGGAAAGGGTAGAACATGAAGGAACCATAGCTACAGTGATTATGGTGACATTTGTACTTCGGTGGCCAGGTTTTCTCTGAATTGAAAATCAGTACTGAGAAAAAATTGTCCTTGAATGACACAAAGCAAATGACAAGCTTTAAAAAATACAGAGAGAGAGACAGACACACATGCATATATAAAATGACGAGAATATATATATATATATATATATGTGTGTGTGTGTGTGTGTGCGTTTGTGTGTGTGTGTGTATAAGTATATATAAATAGATAGATAGACATAGATACAGTGTCCTGAAGAACCAAGAGGTCTAAGTAACTATGCAGAACTGTCTACGAGATGTTGCTACTGGCAAAGCTTAAAGTAGGTAATGGGATACTCTGGAACATATTTCAGTATATGGAGTGATATTCGTGGAATATTTTCCCTAAAACACTGTTTCTATGACTCCTGGAGTTCTATGACTCCTGGACCATCCTTGATTTGGAGATTCCAGAAGCCAGTTCCCAACCCTTGGAATTACCATTTCACAAGACAGTGAATGTGCTGGTCTATAAGCTAAGTGATTACAGTTTTAGACTACCTTCACAATGGATCAAATGGGTGACAGGATGGGTAAAGGTTTGATAAGGTGTGGTCACTCAAAAACCCAGATTTAAGAAAATGTGATCATTCATTATGAGGTATCTGAAAGGAAAATCTTTTTCCAACAGCCATTAACAAACAGTGAATGCCTAGAAACACTCACCAGGGAGTTATTTCCTGATACTAAGCTTTTACAATTGAAGAAAAATGAATAGGAAAAGTTGATAGAGATTAACCTTGGACTGTGAATGAAGAGCAATATAGTGTGATTACATTGTAAAGGACCTGTATTTCCACTCTATATAAATAGCTGTCCAATTTGTTGATAGGATGTCAACTGGAAGAACCCATGCATTCACTTATTCATTCATTTAACAAGTATTTATCAAGTGGCTATGCTGTACTAAGCACTGTCCTATACGCTAGGGATCAAAAGACAAAAATAAAATTATTGCTGCCCTTCACGAGTTTATATTTAATTGGGTGAGAAAAAAAGTATACTTATTTACAAAGATTAAATACAAAACATATATAAGGCAAATGCAAAGTAATTTCACAAGAGGGTAAGAACAACTGAGAGGCTGAGGATAGGTCTCATATAGGTGACAGCACCTGAGATGAATCTTGAAGGATATTATTCATTATAAAAGGCAGAGATAAGGAGGTGGGACATTCCAGGCATGAGGGTAAACTAAGCAAGGGTACACAGAAGGGAAATGAAATGATATATACAGGCAACAGTAAGTCATCCACATTGGTCAGAAAAAAAAAAACCACAACATGTATGAGGGGACATATAGAGAGCATATTAAAACAACCTGGCAGTTTTTCAAGTGTCCATTAAGTTAACTGCTTGGTACAGACCAAACAGACAGCCAACACTGTTCTTTGTATCCTCTGATATCAGACACAGTTGCTGATTTATTAGTGACATTGTGGAGGTTCTCTAGTGTGAAATACTTAATACCTTCGACAGGAAATCTTAGAATCAACAGGAGAAATAGCTAGCCAGATTCTCTCATTTAGTTTCTTGCATAACAACAACATGAATCTGGCAGAATGAATTTTTAGTTTTTTGACCTATTTTGTGTGGCTGTTTTGGTGTTTTTATATAGTGTTGGTCAGATATCAAAGATATCAAGGTCATCCAATGCATTCTGGGTCATTGCTGACCATCTTGATTTTTGTCTTGTCATAAGACTTTAATGAGTCAGAAAGAGACAGTAAGAGGCCAATGACTTTTGGAAACTGTGCCTCACTGAAATCCAATTCATATACAAGTCAAGATATCCCCTTATGATGTCATTGGCTCTTTTGAAAACAAAGAATGAACAAGAATAGATAAACTATTTTTACCATCAAAACTGATTTTCTGAATTAATAACATTTACTTTTCACTTTTTTAATACCTTCATCATTTTCCAGTATAGTTACCAATACCAACATCAAATCCTCCTGTGTGACAAAAAAAAAATGAAGTAAAACCTAATCTAATTGACATTATTTGATGATATATACATCACTTCGTGCCTCTATTCTACCATCTTCCTATTTAAGAAGTATGGTATTATTTTTCTCTCATTAAGGGAAATCAAGATCAATTATTACAATTAATGTGAATTTGACTTTCTGTCAAATTTTACAGTGGACAGAGAGATGGATGTGATGAGGGCTGGGAAGGGGGATGGGATGGATGAAATCCTGAAATCTCCCAAAGATAGGAGCACAGGGGCAGGATAAATTCATGGACTAAAGAATTCTTGAGGTCAAGGTAAAGATCTATCACACTTCAGTGGGCACGAGTTCTTAGGGAACCTCTAACATTAGAGGGGTACAAGTAAAGTTTATATAGGATATTCTGTACTAACACATGTGCCAAATATGCTAACTAGGTGATTCAGAGAAGGATTAGGGAGTGGTTAAGAAGTGGTTAGTTCTTAAAGGAATATGCACTTTTAGTATCTACTAAGCAAGTATTTTACCCAGAATTCATTGGGAAATAGCCCAAGGGTGGGGCTACACAAAGGTGTGGTTTTAGGCCTGAAATGTCAGTAAGTCAACTAATGGTCAGGACTGACTAAGTAATACCAGGTTGCTCTCATCAATGTCTTGTCAGATAATATAAATGTAATGGAGTACACACACATCTAAGTGTAGGATAAATATGACTGTGCAGTGAGTAGTAAATATTATGACCCAGTACACAGTTAGTTCAGCCAGTACATAGCTGGTTCAAACTAATTAATTCTGTAAGTGCAGCTAGTTACTATGGCAGGAAGAGAAATAATATTTTTTGCTGGGGCAGGCTGTCCTTGCACTGGGGAGAAACTGCCTGGGATAGTGTTTTGAGGTGAGCAAGAAATGAGATTCTTAGAGAGAAATATGATTTTAGAATAGGGGTCCAAGGGCAGAGTCAAGATGGCAGAATGAGAGCAACTATTCACTTAAGCTCTTAGACAAATTCCTTCAGATAGCTCTAAAGAGAGAATCTGACCAAATTTTGGAGGTGTAGAATCCAATAGGAGTCAGACTGTGGCAGATTAACAAATCAGGACAGAATGGAAAGTTGATGGGAAGGATTTGTTCCCCAGTGGTGGAAGAGCACACAGTGCACAGTGCAGCTCATTCTGCTGCAGCAGGGCCAAGCAGGAATGCCCTGGGGCAGTCTTAGGCAGCAGCAGCACGAAAGAATAGCAGCCCAGGGTGGGAATCCAGCAGAGCCAAGTGACTGAGAGTTGTGGATGGGGCCCCTGGTATGTATGTGCAGCAGGTGTGCCTGAGTCCATCAGCCCACAGATTAAATGCCTGTAAGTCACCTACTTGAACTTCCAGGAGCCAAAATGGCAGAGTGATTGGTAAATTCTGTCTCCCTCCCTCCCCTTGTTGACCTTGAAAAAAACAGAAAATATTTCCCCAGAAAAATCCTGGATCACTGGGATGAGCAGAAGGAGCAGTCTTGTAGCACCTGAGGCTGGGAAAATCACTAAGGAGGATTCCTCTTACTGTGGCAGAGGACCAGGGCTCTCTCAGATAGCCCCACTTCAGCAAATAGGGAGGAGATCCAGAGCTCCAAGGGGGTAGAGCCTCACAACCACCAACACCAGGACCTGAGGGGTGCCTCAGCATTCCAGGGGAAACAGGAGACACTAGGACAGCTGAGATCACCAACAGCTGAGTTTGCCTTTGCTCCAGCTTAGCTAAGGAGACCTCCTATGACCAGACCACCCCTCCTCCATACTTAACAAGCTAGCTCTAGGGATAATCCAGGGAAACAAAAAACAAATAATTCACCTGGCCTCTGCTTTCTCACACCAGCCAGCTCAGCAGCAGGATCTTTAGTTTCTAGCTGCAAGAACCAGAGGCCACAATACACAAAGCATCATCATCATGAGTAAGAATCAAAGTAGGAAGGAAAAGACCATAGAATCTTTCTATGGGGACAAGGACTAAAACACGAATACCAAAGAGGTCAGTATTGAGACTGTAATCCCATCTGAAACTTCAGAAGGGACTATGAACTGCTTGCAGGCAAAAAGAGCACTCTGAGAAGAGCTGAAGAAGGAAACAGAAGAAAAACTGGGCAATTATTGTAAATGTGTGAAAAAAGAATTCACTAAAGATAACAACTCTTTAAAAAGGAAAATTAAACAAATGGAAAAGGAAGTACAAAAAACTAACTGGAGAAAATAATTCCTTAAAAGGAATAATTGGACACATGGAAAAGGAGATACAAAAGTTAACTGAAGAAAACAATTAGATAAAAATTAGAATTGGGCAAGTGGAAGCTAATAACTCTATGAAATATCAAGAATCAGTCAAACAAAATCTAAAGAATGAAAAGATAGAAGAAAATGTAACATATCTAATTGGACAAAAAACTGACCTGGAAAATAGATCAAGGAGAGAAAATTTAAGAATTGTTGGCCTACCAGAAAGCCAAGATGAAAAAAAGAGCCTGGAAAATATCTTCTAAGAAATCATCAAGAAAAAATTGTGCAGAAGTGCTAGATCCAGAGGGCAAAATAGTCATCGAAAGAATCCACTGCTCACCTTGCAAAAGGGATCCCAAACTAAAAATACCAAGAAATATTGTTACCAAATTCCAGAACTATAAAGCAAAGGAGAAAATACTACAGGCATGCAGAAAGAAACCATTCAAATATCGAGGAGCTACAGTCAGGATCATACAGAACCTTGTAGCTTCTACATTAAAAGATCGAAGGAACTGGAATATGATATTCCACAAGGCAAAGGAGCTGGGACTACAACCAAGGATCAATTACGTAGCAAAGTTCAGCATAACATTTCAGGCAAGGAGATGGACATTCAGTGAAATAAGGGATTTTCAGACTTTCCTGATAAAAAGGCCAGAACTCAATAGAAAATTCGGTCTTCTAACACAGATCTCAAAAGAGGCATAAAAAGGTAAATGGGGAAAAGAAAAACTGGTTACTCAATATGAGCAAACTGTTAACCTCCCTATAATGGAAGATGATACCTGGTAATCTTTTTTTTTCTTTTCCCAACACTCTTGGTTTTATTTTATTTTTTAAATTATTTATTTTAAATTTTCAACATTCATTTCCATAAAATTTTGAGTTCCAAATTTTCTCCCAATCTCTCCCCTCCCCCATCCCAAAATGCTGAGCATTCTGATCACCCCTTCCACCAGTCTTCCCTCCCTTATAACATCCCTGCCTTCCCTTATCCCCATCTTCTATTTTGTTCTGTGGGGCAAAATAAATTTCTATACCCCAATACCTGTATTACTTATTTCCCAGTTGTATGCAAGAATGATACTCAACATTTGTTCCTAAAACTGTGAGTTCTGACTTCTCTTCCTTCCTCCCTCCTCACCCATCCCCACTGAGAAGGCAAGCAATTCAATATAGGTTATATATGTGTAGTGTTGCAAATGACTTCCATAATAGTCATGCTGTGTAAGACTAACTATATTTCCCTGCATCTTATCCTGACCCCCATTTATTCTATTCTTTCTTTTGACCTTGTCCCTCCCCAAAAGTGTTTACTTCTAATTGCTCCCTTTTCCCCTCCACCCTGCTTATCTGCTTTTCCCCTACTTTCCTGTATTGTAAGATAGGTTTTCATACCAAACTGAGTATGCATGTTATTCCTTCCTTGAGCCAAATGTGATGAAAGTAAGCTTCACTTTTTTCTTCTCACTTTCCCCCTTTTTCCCTTCATTGAAAAGGCTTTTTCTTGCCTTTTATGAGAGATAATTTGTCAAATTCCATTTTTTCCTTTCTCCTCCCAATATATTCCTCTCACAACTTAATTTCATTTTTTTAGATATTATCCCTTCCTATTTAACTCACCCTGTGCTCTCTCTCTGTCTCCATGTGTGTGTTTGTGTGTGTAATCCCAACAACTACCCAGATATTGAGAAAAGTTTCAAGAGTTACAAATATTATCCTTCCATGTAGGAATGTAAACAGCTCAACTTTAGTAAGTCCCTTATGATTTCTCTTTCCTGTTTATCTTTTCATGCTTCTCTTGATTCTTGTGGTTGAAAGTCAAATTTTCTTTTCAGCTCTGTTCTTTTCATCAACAATGTTGAAAGTCCTCTATTTCATTGAAAGACCATTTTTTTCCCTTTAAGTATTATACTCAGTTTTGATGGGTAGGTGATTCTTGGTTTTAATTCTAGTTCCTTTGACTTCTGGAATATCATATTACACGCCCTTAATGTAGAAAATGCTAGATCCTGTGTTTTCCTGATTGTATTTCCACAATACTCAACTGGTTTCATTGTAGCTGGTTGCAATATTTTCTCAACCTGCTAACTCTGGAATTTGGCTACAACGTTCCTAGAAGTTTCTCTTTTTGGATCTCTTTCAGGAGGTGATTGGTGGATTCTTTCAATATTTATTTTGCCCTCCTTTCTAGAATATCAAGGCAATTTTCCTTGATAATTTCATGAAAGATAATGTTTAGGCTCTTTTTTTTCTCATGGCTTTCAGGTAGTCCCATAATTTTTAAACTGTTTCTCCTGGATCTATTTTCCAGGTCAGTTGTTTTTCCAATGAGATATTTCACATTATCTTCAATTTTTTCATTCTTTTGGTTTTGTTTTGTGATTTCTTGGTTTCTCATAAAGTCATTAGCTTCCATCTCTTCCATTCTAATTTTTAAAGAACGATTTTGTTCTGTGAGCATTTGAACCTCCTTTTCCATTTGGGTATTTTGCTTTTTAAAGCATTTTTTTTTCCTCATTGGGTTTTTAAATCTCTTTTGCCAATTCAGTTGGTCTGTTTTTAAGGTGTTATTTTTTTCAGCATATTTTTTGGTCTCCTTTAGCAAGTTGTTGACTCACTTTTCATGGTTTTGTTGCATCACTCTCATTTCTCTTCCCAATTTTTCCTCCACCTCTCTCACTTTATTTTCAAAATCCCTTTTCAGCTCTTCTAAGGCCTGAGACCAATGAATGTTTATTTTGGGTGTTTGGGATGCAGAAGTCTTGACTTTTATGTCTTTCCCTGATGGTAAGCATGTTCTTGCTCATCCAAAAGGATGAGAGAAGATACCTGCTCACCAAGAAAGCACACTTCTTCATTCTCATTGTTTTCCCTTTTTGGGGCATTTTCCCACCCAGTTACTTGACTTTTGGGTCATTTGTCAAGAGTAGGGTATACTCTTGGGACCTGTAAGATCGCAGTTCCTTCAAGGTGGCAAAATCAAGGCTGCACACTGATCTGGGAGCAACCAGAAACTTTTGTGCCCAGAATCTGGGAGCAGTGGAATTTCCTCTCCACAATTGCCTTGCCTCAAGTTCTGCCATGCCAGCACTCAGGGCAGAGATTCAGATCAGCTGCTCAGTTCCCCCAGGAGGAGACAGGATCACCACTCAGTATGCGATTAAGATCAGTTGCTGAGTTCCTCCAGGGGCTTTAGGGGGAGGGAAGGGCTGCCACTCAGGACTGAGATTCAGATCAGCTACTCAATTTCCCCAGGGGTTTTAAGCTGAGTACTCCCAACAATGGACCCTGGCTGCAGGATCTTCTGCTGCTGCTGCCTGGGGCTTGAGCTATGGGGGGACCCTGTTCCCTTCTCAGCCAGCTGAAAAAACCCTCTCACTGACTTTTGGCACTCGTGGGTTGAGGGTTCTGTGAACCTTTGCTGCTGCTGCCAAGGATACTGACCCTGACACCTGTCCTGGTCCTGCACCTCCTGATGGTGCATAGCCAAAGTTGGGCTGTGCTGCACTCTATGTCCTGTGTAACAGACCTTTCCTGTTGGCCTTCCAGGTCACTCTGGGCTGGAAATCTCCTCCACTCTGTCATTCTGTAGCTTCTGATGGTCTATAATTTGTTGAGAATTTTCTTTATATATATTTTATGAGCTGTGGGGGAAGAGCTACACTATGTGTGCCTATCTACTCCACCATCTTGCATCTACCCCTAATACTTGGTAATCTTGAGAACTCTATATCTATTATGAAATATGAAAGGGATATACATGGATAGAGGGAGAAGGTACAAAGTAAATGATGTGATAACAAAAATGTGAATTAATCATGTGAAGGAATTGTAACAGGGAATGTGAAAAGGAGGAAGCAGAAAATGGTAAGTTACATCACAGGAAGAAGTACAAAAGTATACAGAGGGAAAGAGGGGAGGGATATGAGCATTGTTTGAGAGGCACTTTCATCTGATTTGGTTCAAGGAGGGAACAACAAACTTAATTAAGTATATAAATCTAACTAACTCTATAGGCAATAGGAGGGGAAGGAAGAAAGAAAGGGGAGAGGAAGCTAAAAGGAAGGGAAAAAATAGTAAGAGTAAAGGGGAATAAAAGGGCAGGGGGCTGAAAGAAGGAAGGGAAGACTGCAGGAGGTGGTGGTCAAAAATTAAAAGTCTGTTGTGGAGGAGAAGGGAGAACTAAAAGCACAAAAGGTGGGAAAGAGGATAGAGGGAAAGACATAGATAGTAAACATAAATGTGAACATGAATGGGATAAACTCTTCCATAAATAGGAGGTGGATAGCAGAATGAATTAAAAACCATAATCCAATAATATGTTGTTTACAAGAAACATGTTTGAAACAGGGGGATACATACAACGTAAAGGTAAAAGGTTGGACCTAAATATGTTGTGCTTCAGCTGATGTAAGAAAAGCAGGGGTAGCAATCTTAATCTCAGACAAAGCAAAAGCAGAAAGAAATCTAATCAAAAGGGATAAGGAAGGAAACTATATCCTGCAAAAAGGCACCATAAACAATTAAGCAATATCATTACTAAACACATATGCTCTAAGTGGTATAGCATCCAAATTTTTAGAGGAGAAGTTAAAGGAGTTACAGGAAGAAATAGACAGACAAACTATACTATTAAGGGACTTCAACCCCTCCCCCCACAACTTGATAAATATAACTTTAAAATAAACAAGAAAGAAATTAAGGAGGTGAACAAAACTTTGGATAAGGTAGATATGATAGATCTCTGGAGAAAACTGAATGGGGATAAAAAGGAATATACCTTTTTCTCAGCAGTACATAGCACATATACAAAAACTGAATTGTACTAGGGCATAAATACCTCTCAATACACTGCAGAAAGGCAGAAATAGCCAATGTATCCTTTTCAGATCATAATGCAATAAAAACTATAAGCAATAAAAGGCCACAGATAGACCAAAAATTAATTGGAAAGTTAATAATCCTTTAATCATAGAAACAATCATCAACTTCATTCAAGAGAATGACAATAATGAAACAATCTACCTAATCCTATGGGATACGACAAAAGCAGTTCTTTGGGGAGGTTTTATATCTTAGAGTGCCTACATGAATAAAATAGAGAAAGAGGAGATGAATGAATTGGGTATGTAGCTAAAAAAGCTAGAAAAAGAACAAATTAAAAATCCCCAAGTAAATACCAAATTGGAAATACTGAAAATCAAAGGAGAGATTAATAAAATTGAAATTAAGAAAGCTATTGAACTAATAAATAAAACTAGGAGTTGGTTTTATGAAAAAAACCAATAAAATTGATAAATGTTTGGTCAATTTCATTAAAAAGCAGAAAGAAGAAAACCAAATTACCAATATCAAAAATGAAAAGGATGAACTAACCTGCAAAGTGGAGGAAATTAGAACTATAATTAGAAATTGATTGGTCCAACTATATGCCCATAAATTTGACAATCTAAATGAGATGAATGATTATCTTGAAAGATACAAATTGCCCAGACTAACAAAAGAGGAAGTTGAATATTTAAATAATCCCATCTCAGAAAAAGAAACTGAAGAAGCCATCAATGAACTCCCTAGGAAAACATCTCCAGGGCCAGTTGGATTCACAAGTGAATTCTATCCAATATTTAAAGAATAGTTAACTCCACTACTATATAGACTATTTGGGAAAATTAGAGAAGTTCTCCCAAATTCTTTCTATGATCCAAATGTGGTTTTGATACCTAAACCAGGAAGAGCCAAAAGAGAGAAAGAAATTACAGACCAATTTCTCTAATGAATAAAGATGCAAAAATTTTAAATAAGATTTTAGGTGAAAGAATACAGTAACTTATCACAAGAATAATACATTATGATCAGGTAGGATTCATACCAGGAATACAGAGTTGGTTCAATATTATGAAAACTATTAGCATTATTGATCATATCAACAACAAAACTAAGAGAAACCACATGATTATCTCAATAGATGCAGAAAAAGCTTTTGACAAAATACAACACCCATTCCTATTAAAAACACTGGAGAGCATAGGAATTTTCCATAAAATAATAAGCAGTATCTACCTAAAATTTCAAGAAGTATTATATGCAATGCAGATAAGCTAGATGCATTACCAATGTGACCAGGGGTGAAACAAGGATATCCATTATCACCACTATTATTCAATATGGTACTAGAAATATTAGCTGTAGCAATAAGAGAAGATAAAAACATTGAAAGAATTAGAATAGGCAAAGAAGACACTAAGTTATCATTCTTTGCAGATGATATGATGAGATACTTAGACAATCCCAGAGATTCAAGTAAAAAACTACCTGAAATAATAAACAACTTTGGCAAAGTTGCAGGTTACAAAATAAACCCACAAAAATCTTCTGCATTTCTATATATTACTAACAAAACCCAACAACAAGAGATAGAAAGAGAAATCCCATTTAAAGCCAGGGTAGACATTATAAAATATTTGGGAGCCAATCTGCCAAAACAAAGCCAGGGACTATATGAACACAATTACAAGATACTTTTCGTACAAATAAAGTCACATCTAAGTAAATGGAAAAACATCATTTGCTCATGGGTAGACCAAGCCAATGTAATACAAATGACAATTCTACCTGAATTAATTTACTTATTTAGTGCCATACCAATCAAACTATCAGAAAATTATTTTCCAGAGCTGGAAAAAATAATATCAAAATTCATCTGGAAGAACAAAAGATCCAGAATAGCAAGGGAACTAATGAAAAGAAATGCTAGGGAAAGTGGCTTAGCTCTACCAGATCTCAAATTGTATTATAAAGCAGCAATTATCAAAATCACTTGGTACTGGCTAAGAAACAGAAGGGTACAGTAATGGAATAAGTTATTTACCCAAACACAGAAGTCACTGAATATAGCAATCTACTGTTTGATAAACCCAAGGACCCCAGCTTCTGGGATAAGACTCACTGTTTGACAAATATTGCTGGGAAAACTGGATAACAGTGTGGCAGAAACAGTATAGCATAGACCAAATCCTGACACCATACACAAGAATGAAGTCCAGATGGGTACATGATCTAGGTATAAAGATTAACACTACAAACAAATTAGTGGAGGAGGGAATAGTATATTTATCAGATTTATGGAGAAGGGAAGAATTTTTGACTAAATGAGACAGAAAACATTATGAAATGCAAAATGGATAATTCTGATTACATTAAATTGAAAAGTTTGTGCACAAACAAATCCAATGCAACCAAGATTAGGAGGGAAACAGAAAACTGGGAAAGAATTTTTAAAACTAGTATCTCTGATAAAGGCCTCATCTCTAAAATACATAGAGAACTGAGTCAAACGTACAAGAAACAAGTCATTCCCCAATTGATAAATGGTCAAAGGATATGAACAGGCAGTTTTCAGGGGAAGAAATTAAAGATATCTATAGTCATATGAAAAAAATGCTCTAAATCACTATTGATTAGAGAGGTACAAATCAAAAGAACTCTGAGATACTACATCACATCTATCAGATTGGCTAACATGACAAACAGGAAGATGATAAATATTGGAGAAGATGTGGGAGAGTTGGAACACTAAATCATTATTAGTAGACCTGTGAGCTGATCCAACTATTCTGGAGAGCAATTTGGAACTATGCCCAAAGGGCTATAAAAATATGCATACCCTTTGACCCAGCAATACTGCTTCTAGGACTGTGTCCCCAAGAGATCATAAAAATAGGAAAGGGATCCACATGTACAAAAATATTTACAGCAGCACTTTTTGTGGTGACCAAAACAGAAAATCAAGGGGATGCCCATCAATTGGGCAATGGCTGAATAAATTGTGGTATATGAATGTAATGGAATACTACTGTGCCATAAGAAATGATGAACAAGAAGACTTCAGAGAGTCCTGGAAAGATTTATGTGATCTGATGCTGAGTGAAAGGAGCAGAACCAGGAGAACTTTGTACACCACAACAACCACAGTATGTGAGAATTTTTTCTGGTAGACTTAGAACTTCACTGCAATACAAGGACTTAAAAAAATTCCCAATGGTCTTTTAAGGTAAAATGCCTTCCACATCCAGAGAAAGAACTATGGAAGTCAATTGCAGAATATAGCAGATCATTTTCTTTTATATTACATTTTGGTTTGTTATATGATTTCTCCCATTCATTTTAATTCTTTGCAACATGACTATGGTGAAAATATATTTAATAGGAATGTATATAGGAACCTATGTAAAATTGTATGCCATCTCGGGGAGGGAGTGGGGAGGGAGGGGAGAAGGAAGGGGAGGGAAGGAAAAAAAATCTAAGTTATATGGTAGTGATTGTAGAACACTGAAAATAAATAAAATAAAATAAAAAATAGAACTGAGGTCCAAGCACATGCTCCCAAGCACCCCATCAGCTGGTCATTAGACAAGTAAAACAGCCCCTGCTCTCAAGGAGCTTACATCCTAATAGAGGGGACAACACCCACGGAAGGTTTCAACTGCAAATTGGGTGGAAAGGTGCTATGATACTTAAAGTCTTTCTGACTCAAAGTACAGTATTCTGTTGCATTATATTATGATGCTTCTAATTCTAAAATAGTAAAACATTCATACAGTATACCTTAATAATCACAGGAGAGTGATATCAAATCCATAGTTGAGAAATCTGTAAACAATAGGAGCATGACTCTTCCTCCTAATTTTGAAACTTGGCAAATCTACTTACTAGATTTAACAAATGGATAGATAGGATGAGAAATACCATCCAAACTTCTTCCAACTATCTATTCTAAACACAATGGACAAAGAGCCTAAATGTCTTCTAAGCAAATTTCCATGTGTGTTTTTAATAGTAATGCCAAATCCCTATCACATTTTATTTTATGCAGGGAAAGACATTTTCAGAATGATTGCAGAACCATTTTTATTATTTTTTCTATCAATCTGTTACTTTTCTATTTTGTCCTATTCTTATCCCTTTATTTAAAATTATTTCAATGCAAGATTGTTGTATACTTCATTTTGTACCAAATATAAATTTTAAAGTATGAAAATCTCTTCTTTTTAATTAAATTTTTAATAACATGTACTTCTTCCTACTGCAGCAATAATTTGGTCAGTAGACAACTGCCAGATAAAAAGAGACTTTCTAACTCAATATTCTAAGCGGGATGTTCATAGGCTTTCAATTTTTTTTAAAACATTGAAATTAAAGAGCTTCTTTATATTGGGGAAGGTCATTTAAAGAAATGCCTTTTACAAGAATTTCAATTGCTTAGATTGCCTCATTAACTGAAAATCTAGCACACATATTACTTATTCTGAAAAGAATCACTAATAAACTGACAAATTACAAGCCTGCCAGATTTTTAACAATATATATTATTTTTTGCAGACCAAAAGAAAGAGTTTGCAGTCATTTACTTAGGAACCCACTTAAAATTAACTTTTTTAAAAAATATAAAAGCTAAGAAATTGGTGCTACTAATAAGGTACTAGAATTACAAAACAAAATGAGCTTGAAGGAGTGGTTTAAAGAGAATCTTCTTCTCAAAACATTTATTTATGGCACTCTCTAAGTTTCCATGATACATACAAATCAACCCATGTAAAAGTCCAAGGAATGAAAAAAAAAAAAAACCAAACCTCAGATATATATGTGCAGGTGATTGGAAAAAACAAAGATGAAAGGCAAATTAAATGATGGACATTTTGTGATTTACAACATGGTTCATTTCATTTTTTAAATTACATTTCATTATAATCAATGCATTTTGCCAATTAATGAGGAATGGGAAGAAGAGAAAACAGTAAACATGGAAATACAAATGCAGTTAATAGTCAATTATCCACAGGCTAAATATTCCATTTTTGCTTTCTGCAGGTCCCAGGTTTTCCTCCTTGACCTCCTCCCGCCTCTCTCTTAGCCATTTCACTGCTCATTAGCACCTATAGCAGAGGCAGAAAAGGGAGGGAAAAGAGGTGAAATGTAAATCAATCAATTGTGCCACTAGTTAGCAGCTCCAGGAAGAAGACTTTAGCAGAGGATAGTCTTCCTAAAGAGTGTCTGAGATTGAATTTATCCATACTATACTTTCCCCTCCCCACTCCCATCACAAAAAATACTAAAGAACTTACTCTACTCCCATTAAAACTAATTAGAGCTCTTTCAAACTCTCACATGAAATTTCAAACACAAGTATTATCCATAACAATAACTTCATTAGGCACCATTGATAAATAAGAAAGTGTGAATATATTATTTCTTTTTTCCATGTGTATTTTTAATGTTAACGATATATACTTTTCAGCAATCATGAGAAATATATTAAATATCACCCTTATTTAGAGATATGCCTTCTGTTTTAAATGAGTTCCAGATTCCAATTCCTTCTCTTCCTAAAGTTCATCCTCCAGCAAAGAGCTTTATTTACATTTAGGACCAGCCCTAAGCAAATTCTGAATGAGATAAAGGCTTTCAGTGTCCCACCTTGCCTTCTACTTTACCTCTGCACTCAAGTCTCCAAGCTGAAATACTTGAAGGAAGTCTGCCCAGTCCAGGCTCAGTGTCTCTCTATGTCTTTCTATCTCACTCTTCTCCTCTCCTTTTCTCCACTTCCCTCCCTCTCCCCACCCCAATTTCTATGCCCTAAGCTATTTAACAATGAAGAAAGTGATATGATAAATTAATTCATACTAAAATGTAAATGAATGAAAACAGTTTAATATGTTGATCCTCTCAGGAATAGGCCCATGTTAGAAAAAGGGATAGTTATTAACCCAAAGACATTACTCTCTCATTACAGAATTTGTTAGTAAATACATAAAGTAGAACACTGAGGCAAGGAAGGAGTTCCACATTCCTTCAAATCATTGCTATCTTATATATGCAAAAAGTCAGCCCTAATTGCTCAGTTCCATTCCCAGACCATTCCTTTCCTTTTTGATATTGCATGATTTTAACTACCTCATCTGATTGGTCCATTCCTATACAATTGAAGTTCTTGACCTGCTTTTCTCTCATAGCAGTGCTTTTGTACCTACAGTTTCCCTTTGAAAAATGCTTTTAAATGCAAAAAAATAAAACACACAGGATTTACAAAGTAGTACTAATAATACTACTTTCTCTTCTCTATGCTTATAATTGAAATAAAGGCTATTTTCAGTTAGGGGATTAAAATGTTGGAATTTTTTTCCCTTCAAAATTCATGAGCCTGCCTGAAATCTATTTGTGGACTCCAGGTTAAAAACCCCTGTTCTACGTGCCTATTACACAGCAGGAACTTAACAAATGTTTGCTCTGTTTTTTTAACAGCAAAGCATTTTACATATATTATCTCATGGGAGGCTTCATAAGAACCCTGTGATACAGGCAGCACAGGTGTTCTTGTTTTAAAGAGAAACTGGAAAGTTAAATGACTTCTTCAGTGTCTTACGTGTAGATAAAGCCACAGTGAATAGATCATTCAACCTGGAATGAAGAAGATCTATATTTAAATATGGTCTCAGACATACTAGCTGTGTGACCCTGGGAAAGTCCCTTAACTCAACTGCCTCAGTTTCTTTATCTATAAGATGGAGATAATAATAGCATCTGCTTCTTAGGGTTGTGAAGATAAAATAAGATATTATTTGTAAAGTGCTTTGCAAATCTTAAAGTGTTATATAACTTTTGTTACTATTACTTTTATTATTTATAATAATAATAATTTTTTAGCTGAGTCAAGAATCAAATTTGGTTCATTTCCACCATATCACACTATCTTCTTAAAATTCCCAACCTGTTCAAGGTCACAATAAAACTCAGACAAATCCAGAACCTACTAATGTTCATAAGTTCTTTGCTTTAAAAAAAAATCTATTAGACAACACAGGAAAAGAATGATTTCTCCTAAGGAGACTATGAGAAGCTTGACTATTTTAAAACAAACATGTAAGAGCATTCTCAGGAGAAAAAGAACAACTGACTTGGGGGTCAGTCATACACAAGACACAAAGCTGTCTAATTGCCTTAGAGAAAAAAAAATGATATCTTCTGCAGCATTTTTGGACTGCTGTCCCTAATACAGTAGAACCTTGGTTTATGAATTTAATTAGTTTCAGGATTATATTCATTATGCAACTTGTTTGTATTGCAAAGCAAATTTTTCCCATAGGAAATAATGGAAAGTTGGATGATCAGTACCACATTTCCAAAAATAACTATTTATAATTTTAAGTAAACTTTTTGGTCCTAATGCATCTGAAATACAATAGGCATGATTAGTACACAATATAAATTGAAAATAAAATAAATTAACCTGCACTTTACCTTTGAGGAGAGTTGTGGCTGGCATGAAGGAGATGAGAGGGAGGAGGGAGAGGAAGGGTTATTGTTTGGAAGGAGAATCTCCTTCTATGAGAACATCTAGGATTTCAACATTAGGAGTGTTCTCTCCTATGCTACTTTCACTAAAAGTAAGATTAACACTACCACCTTCACTTATTTTTCATTTTTTGGAATCACTTTCATGCTTTGACTCACTGATTTTTTTTCTTTATGTTCCCTTCTGACTAGGAATCTATCTAACAACACTTGTTTTTGACTTTTTTAAAAATTAATTTGTTTTCAGTTATCAACATTCACTTCCTTAAGTTTTAAATGTTCTCCCTTTCCCTTCCCAAGGCAGCATGCAATCTTAGATGGCTTAAAAAAAATGACCAAAAAAATGACCCTAGTTGAGCATCATCCCTTCGTGAGCCTCCAAGTCCAAACATGATGTTTGTACTGCAAGCTTTTGTTCGTCCTGCAAGACCAATTTTGTGAAAAATTTCTCCTCCTCCAGCGAAGCAATGTAAACCATGTTACTTGTAAACGAGGTTTTACTATACTGTGATTCTCTTCTCTCCATTCTTCCTTAACTCCCAGTCCAAACACGCACACACATACACACACATACACACACACAAACACACACACACACGACTGATTCTGCAGCCTTAGCCCAGGGGCAAGCCCTACTAACATGTTCAGAATGTTATCTTTGGGGACTAATAAACTTTTCCTAATCCTCAAGTTAGCCTGAGTTATCAAAGGAAACCCAGTAAGCAAAGCCAAGGTTGAGCTGGCCTCTGGAATAGCAAGGAAGGGACCAGATTTCTACAGGTTTTAATTTCTATAACCTACAGGAAAGTAAGTGGATTGCACTATTCCTACAAATTCCTTAACTCAACATCCCCTAGGCTCAAATCTTAGATACAAACGTCACATATTGTTACTCATGGCAACGAGCCTTTTTCATAAGCTGAGTGCCTTGTACTGTGGGCAACACGTCTTTCACTATTCATAAATAATACGCAGGCTGGCTGTCCTAATCCACACCTGGACCTCTAGGCATATGCCTGCTGGACATGTCCACTAGGCAGTAGCCTATAGTAAGTCACTGAAAGTCAGGATAATTCAGGTCAAGTTCCTAGAGTATGACGTTATATTTTAAGAAAGGACAATAACATTTTATATATCATTGCATCGTGCCATTCTCTGGTTTCATCTGTTAATCCAGAATAATTCCTCTCTGAAATCATTCATCCAGGAGACAGCATCTGTAAATACCACAGGCTACCAGACCTAGACTCTGGAGGGCCAACGCTCTTAATAGATATCACTGTGTTGGGTAAGGGCCAGATACAGTGTCCTGCATAAAGGGAAGCTGGCTTATCACAGAAAGAATTTGGGATATACCAGGCAGCAGACCAGAAACTTGCAAGCATAACATAAGAGTGTTATCCAAAAGTCTGCTAAATCTTCTAAATCCTTGTCTCTGACAAGGACAGAATGATTATGTGACTTCTCTCTCAAATTCTATGTTCTAGCCAAACTGAGATACCAGTTGCTCCCTGATCTCACCTCTGAATGGGAGCAGTCTGTGTCCTCCTCCAAAGGACCTTGCTACCTTCATCCTGTCATGTGGGACCATCCCTCCCAGTCTTCAGGGTGCTACCTTCTCCCTGTTTACTCCAATCCTCTCTAATGGAATATAACCTCTCCTTCCCAAATTCTCTTACACCTAGCCATGGACGTAAGCATATTCTATCTCACAGTATTATTGTATTTGCTGAGGTTTTCTCTGCTCTGTTAGACTGTAAGTTTTTGGAGAAGAGGAGCTGCATCATTTTACATCTTTGACAGCCTAGCACCTGGCATAAGAACTAGAATAGGGTGGGTTCTTAATACATCTACGCTGAATTGAATTAAAAATAATCAAATCCAACTGGAGTCACCTCAATGTACAATTATCCCTTCCACATTGCAGGGATTAGGGACAAGGTGCCCCCACGATCTAGAAGATTCATGTAAAATCTTTTGGCCCAGTACCAGAGAAGGAGTCTGAATTTTTTCTTTTTCTTTTATAGGGTGTTTACCTTAATGTAAAATCTGGGTTAACTATTTGTTCATAGGTTGTGTCATCTGCCGGCCTTTGTGTGTTGTCTGTGTCTTCAGCGAAACTCCCCCAAATTCCCATTTAATTTTCCATGTTGACCTGAGATATAGTGAAATTGTGATGGGGAAAGTTGTGATGTGCAACAGATTACTGTATCTACCTTTTAAAATCACTAGATCTAAGAGCCCAATGAGAATGACTTCAGATAACTTACACATAATCAACAAAAAAGGAACTAGTAGAAAAGGTGATGATTAATGGATAAAAAAAAACCAAACTATCAAGGTTACCTTAAATTAACTATGACCCAAAAGGGCTCAGTAAGTATTGAGAAGTCACGTAGGACTGATGGACAGGCTCATGAATCTTGTACCCCTAAATTTCAACTAGGCATCTTGTTCACTCATGGAGAAGTGGTAAGCCAATATCAGCTGTCACGCCTATATTTGCAAATCTCCATGGATATAATGAAGCCCTGGGCTTAATTATCAATGCACAGAACAAAGAAATCTCTCTAGTCTTCCAGCTAAATGAGACTGAGGCATATAAATAGCTCAGTGGATAAAGTGCTGTGCTTAGAGTCAGGAAGACCTGAATTCAAATTCAGCTTCAAACACTTACTAGCTGTGTGACTCTGGAATTAAACTCCATTTGTCTTAATCCACTGGGGAAAGAAGTGGCAAATCACTCCAGTATCTTTGATTAGAAAACCCCATGGATAGTGTGGTCTATGGGGTCATGAAGAGGCCGACAGGACCTAATGACTCAACAACAAAAAGTCACCTTATGCTCTTACAAAGAGTTAACCTTGGCTCTGCATCTGGGAGGTCAGAACCTTAAGCTCTGCAACAACCCCACTGTAGCTCAATTTATTCTAGATTAGGGGTGGCAGGAAGGGAAAGATCAGAACCACTGGGCCAAAAAATCTCTTCTGGTAAACTAGGCCTTTCGATTCCTCTTGATAACATACCTAGGATATCCTATCAGCAGAATCGTTTGAAGAAGCAGCAGCAGAGACTGTGCTTATGATCATTTTTGGCAATCCCTGACATAGAAGGCACTCTGTCAGATGTTTGTTTTTGTTTTTACTTTCTCAGGATCATTGTGGAAAAATAGAATGATTTCTGGGGAAAGCCGCTAAGAACTCAGAAGCAAGAAGATGCTAAATAATTTCTATTTGGGTGATTCAGATAATGAAAGGCCAGATGGTATGACAAGAAAAGACCAGGGTTCAAATCCTGCCTCTGACACTAAATGTGGCATGTAGCCAAAAGAAAGAATTGGAGAAAAGGGAAATAATATGATAATTGTAGAGTGTGAAATGTTTGAAATACTGTGCTTTTACTGTCAGACCTCAGGAGATGGAAAAAAAAAATGAAGCCTCAAGACCTAGATAGAAGCAGACTTTGGGATAGGAACCTTTTATTTAAAATAAAGAGATGTCAATGGAACAGCTGCCCAACTTTCTGACATCCGAGAAACCACATTTCACTGAAGAATGAACTTTAAGCTAGGGTATTTTCCCCATCAAACACCTTACATAGGATGGGCAATTTTTTTTTTATTTGGAAGAAAATGGAATTCTAGATGGGAAAAACTCAAATACGAGGGAGGAGATATTATGGTAAACAATAAATATTCATGCTGTGCTCTGGATGAAAATGGTATCCAGTCTTGTAGTGTTCCTCTATGTGTTTTGGAAAATTATCTCTATTAACTTACAGAAATTGGAGTTGGAAGGTACCATAGAAACTGGCTAGTCTAAGCTCTCTCTGAAGGATACATTCATTCCCTCTACATCATTTAAAAGGGTATGTGGAAAGGAGAAAAGGCATAGAGCCACAACATCCTTTGAGCCCTTATTTCTCACCTCCAGGTAAAAATGGAGTCAAAGCAAAACGAAGCTGTTCTTTGTGATCAACTCCTATTTAAATAAAAAACAAAATTGAAAACCTTCTGAGAAAAAAAGCACTATAGGAAGTAACATTAGGGAAAATGTTAAGGACTAGAAGTAAGAAGCAAGCTAATTTATATGAAAGGTCTGCTGCCTCTCATGAATCTCTCCTTATACTGTTCCTGTACTTAGTTTAAATATTGACCTGTTAAACAATAAAAATAAGGTGGGGTGGGGAGCAAAAAACAAAATCCACATTTGCCTTAGGCTGAAAAAGAAATCATTGTGTTTCTAAATCAGAAAGCTCCTATTATTTTATGGATTACCATTATGGCTTCAGAGCAAGAATTTTATAGTCAATTAAAGAATGTAAGCCAATGAATGGTAATTTGGCCTCTCCTTGTAAAGCCTGAGAATGTCATTCATGCAAATGTAATGCTCAAAAGCAATGACTTTATAGAATCCCTTTAAAGACAAATTCCACAAAGAAGAACTTTGGGCAGAAAAGCAAAGTCAAATGACTGAGTAAACAAATAATGCTTGTTTGCATATTATAAGCGCATAAAAATAAAATTTCTCAAGCGAATTAAAACAAATAACACATCTTGATCATGGCTTTCAAGATGGATGCCTGAGAACACTCTTTAAGTCCTTGAACATTTTCTGATTGTAATTAAATTAAGATAGAGAAAGTTCTAAGACTGTCTTTGCTCTCTATGTAATTTTATAGTTAAAACTAAATTCAGGGTTAGAGAAAGAAGGGCATTAGCAGACATATGCTGCATATTTCAAAGTATGTGATTTACAGGCACTGAGGTCAGCTTTGATGTGGATTATACTGTCTTCATCATTCTGTCACTGACTAGGTTGAGCTGTAATGCAGGCACTTCCTTAGGGGCTAAGAGAAGGTGGTTAGGGATGTTTGCCCTCTACATTAACTATCCCTGTGCCAACAAAAAGAATTGTTTGCTTTATCAAAGTGTTTCAGCCCTTCCTCTGTCATCTGCCCTTTCTCCCCACTCTGTCAGTGTTTCCTTGTGCTTCTAATCTACAATTTTCTTTTAATTGACTGGCATCTTCGATGGAATACAAGGGAAGGAGTGTAGTGACTGCTATTATCCTCAGATCAAAAGGACATTCCAGCCTGGGTTCTGCGCAATGTAAGCTGCTGGATGCTGACATCGGCAAATATGATTGTGCACATTCAAAATTCTTTCTGAGCATTGCTAGTAAAGATTGCTAGTTTGGCAGTAGGCTCCAGCATCCCTGAGAATACAAAAACGGATCATGGGGATTCTGAGAATATGGTACATGGGAAGAAGGAAGCTTTTTTTTTGTTTGTTGACTTGTTCAGTCGTTTCAGTCCTGTCTAACCCTTCATGACCCATCCTACCTACCTCCCTGCTCCTTCTGAAGACACTGGAATGGTTGGCCATTTCCTTCTCCAGGTCATTTGACAGATGAAGAAACTGAGGCAAAACCAGTTAGGTGACTTTCCCAAGGTCACACAGTATCTGAGGTCACATCTGAACACATGAAGATGAAATGAGTCACCCAATGCTCTATCCAATGTTTCATCTAACTGACCTTCACATTACTGAGACTGAAAAGGGTGACTTTCCTTTACCGAAATTCCTCATGATAAATCCAAAAGGAAGAATGAGCAAAATTTGCCAATATTATTTAGTATTTATATAGCAGGGTTTTTTTAAATCCCAATAGTGACAGTAGTATTCATTTTGAACTCTTAACTAAGTTTCCTGCAGTTTCCTCAATTTAGGAGTTTGGAAGATTCCATCTTCTCCCTTCTCAGAGTTGAAAGAAATGGATGAAAGGATTTTTTTGTTATAAGAACATGATTATTTTTAATAACTGTCGAACATTAGGGAAAAATTCAAAACAGCCTACCAAGTCAAGGAAAAACATTACCAATGTTTAACAATGATTTTCTGGATTATTATTTTTTATTATTTTAATGATTATCATTGTTATTTTATTATTATTAACTTATGTGACCTTGGGCAAATTCACGTTTGTATTCCCTCAGTTTCTTAATTTGTAAAATAGGGATAATAATAGCCCCTATCGCTCAGAATTGCTTTGAGGATCAAAGAAGATATTATTTGTAAGAGGCTTCGAAAAACTTTAAATCTATAGAAATGTTAGCTGCTGCTGCTGCTGTTACTGTTGTCAACATTTTCTCACATTTAGTTCAGTTCAATTTCATTCAATTCAACAAACACTTATTAAGCAACTACTATGTGCCAGGAACGCTACTAGGCAGTTGGGATAAAAACAGAAGACATTTTTAAAAGAACTGAGAACTTTCATCAATTCAATGACCACAGAGGATGGATAGCAATGAGTGCTATACACCTACCAATGGAGAGATGATGAAATCAAGGACCAAAATTTGACATGAATAATGTAGAATTTTTTTGAGGGGGAGGGTTTTAACTGCATTTGTGCTACAGGAGTTTTGCTTTTTTTTTTAATGAAGAAAATTACAGTTTCTTTCTCTGAGAGATCCAAAGTAAATCATACAGAGGAAGTATTTCTTTCTGCAAAAAAATTCATCACTTCCTATCTAATTCTTAATTAGTAGGCAATAGATACTTTCCAAAAAGAAAGTTAGATCTTGTTTCCAGATGTGTGTAGGCTGCTCCGCCTTGAGGCACTCAGGAGAACCCAAGGGTCAAAAGGCAACCCACAAGTACTTTAATACACAAGTTTTAATAATTAAACACCGAAATAGAGTCAAGACCTGGAGTCTGTTTCAACCTAAAGACTAATGAAACTTCACCACAATGAGGTTGCCTAGGATAGCATAATTGAAAAATCACAAAGTGATAAAAATAATACAAGATAAGTGAAAAACCCTCATAGTCATTACCCAATAGGTATGTGTTCAAAAAATACTGACATATCACAAAAAGAAATGTAAAATATCAACATCTATCTGAAAGTGTTAAAATCATTAATAGTCAAAGAAAACAGAAATTTAAAAATACTGAAGTACTACCTCAAACTATGAACTTTGAACATCTCTCAGATTTGGCTCTTTCTCTGCTCTGACACTGTCATCACTCTAGTGAAGGACCTCATCACCTCACACCTAGATTATTGCAATACTTTGACAGTGGATCTGCCTGCCTCCAGAGCTCTCCACTCTCCAATTCATCCTCCAGTCACCAAAGTGACTTTCCCAAAGGGCCAGGCCAGCGATGTCACTGCCTTCCCACAATGTCACCTCCTTTTATTACTCAAAAAATTCAAGTGGATGACCATCACCTCCATGATGAAAGTCAAAATATTCTGTTTGGCATTCAAAGCCTTTCCTAAACTATCCCTTCCTTTCTTCTAGTTATAAGGTGTGTGTGTACACATGTATACATATATGTATACATGTGTGCATGTGTGTATACATGTGAACACATGCATACATATACATACACATATATATCTTTATATATACATATATCTTTATATATCCTATCCCTCCTGACCCCCACACAAGCTTTCATTCAGTGACACTGGTCTCTCCTATTGTGGGAACAAGACACTTTATCTCTCATTTCTTGGCATTTTCTCTGGCTGTTCCCCATGCCTAGAACATCTCTTTCCTCATCTCTGCTCTCTGGCTTCCCTGACATTTTCAAAAGTTAACTTAAATCCAGCCTTCTAAGCTACAGGATGTTTTTTCCAACCTCTCTCAATTCTAGACGCTTCTTCCTGTTATTTTCCATATTCTGGTTATACCTTGCTTATAAATATCTATTATTCTCCCCCACTTAGATTGTGAGCTCCTTGTACTCAGGGACTTGTTTCTTGCTTCTTTTTGTATCTCTAGAGCTTAGCGTAGTGCCTAGCATATAGTAGACACTTATAGTAGGCTTCTCAACTAATGACTACGAAGTTAGCAAGGTTAGATAAATCCATATTTTATTATATCATAGATTCAGGAGGAAAGTATCTTGAATGGCATATAATCCAATTTTCTTCCAGTTTTATATTTGAGGAAACTAAGTCTCAGAAAGTTTAAGCAGCCTCCCCAAGGTCCACAAGACACTCAGGGCCTCTGAGTTCAAATGGAGCTTTCTTTCTATTGTGCTGCAATATCTCTTTAAAGGACCAGGAAGTGAACTGCAGGGCAGCTGTGAAATCCCTCAGATATTCTAGAAAATGATCTGAAATTATGTTACTATCCTTCTTCTTGTTGCTATGATTAATCTCAGAGGGCTGCAATGAATATTTGGGTGGTATTTTCTTACTGACAATCATCTCATCAAGAAGCAGTCTTAGTAGTGGCCTCTCCACATCTGGAGAGTATCAGATTCTGCCCCCAAATAAGGTTACTGATAGTAAGAAATTAGCACTAACATTTCTTCTCCGTGCCTTCTGTAAGGCAGGCACTATGCTAAGCACTTTACAAATATTACCTCCTCTGTTCCTTAGAACACTCTTGCAAGAAAGATGCTATAATTACTATGATTATGACCATTTTAAAACCGAGGACATTGATAACAAGAAGCTGCATCTAGGGAGGACTTAATAATGGAATGTGAATATAATGCCCCTGCCTTCCTCTAGAAGTTTCATTGGTTTCTCATTGTCTCTAAGGATAAAGCATAAACTCCTTAGTTTGGGACTTTAAGCACTTAGTAGTCTGGCTACAACTAACCTAGGCAGGTCGAACGCACATCCTCACCCCTCCCAGACTTAATTTCCAGTCAAACAGACACATTTGTTCTTTCATGAATATGAATGTTGTTATTTGGTCATTTCAGTCGTGTCCAACTCTTCATGACCCCAACTGGGGTTTCCTTGGTGAAGATATTGCAGTGGTCTCTTCCATCTCCTTTTCCAGATCATTTTACAGATAAGGAAAGTAGGCAAACAGAGTTAAGTGATTTAGTTAAGTCACACAGCTAGTCTAAGGCCAGATTTCAACTCAGGAAGACTAGTATTCTAAGGTTCAGGGAACCTGCCTTCGGCTCCTGCTTTGCCGATAATTAGCTAGACTTAAACAAGTCACTTGTCTTCTCCTGGACTCAGTTTTCATAAGAATAAATAAATAAATAAAAATTTTTTACAAAAGGTCCAAAATAGAACATACCCACAGCTCTTTTAAGGTCTAATAATATGACTCTATGTGGGATGTAATATTCATCAACATTTTATAAACGTGGATTTAAAAGATTGAGATTTATGCAATTGTTTACTTGTACCCACTGACTGTATACGTCACCAAGTAAACTGTGCGGCCTAGACTCTAGTCATGCTCCAATAGAGCATAAACCTCTGTTGAGGTTTATGGGTTCTGGGAACCTAAATAGCAAGATGCTAGGTCTTGCCCAAATGAATTTGACCCAAGTCTTCTTTTAGCCAAAGTAAAACAGTTTATTAAAAAATCTGCCATATTGGGTAGACCCTTAACGAATCTGCACATTTCTATCACCAGTGCCAATGGGCCAGATTGAATATGACTTAGATTGAATCTGAGCACCTTCATGAAGGCAAGATGGAACTTACATACAGAAAGACTGTTGGAAGGATCTAGGGGTGGCCAAGGAGTCTATAGTGGAGGGTCTTGATGGGAGTGGCCAGTAGGCTGGGGTGAGTAGAGGTCAAACACCAGGATCCAAGGGAATGGGAGTTATGGTGGGAAGTGGCTGAAGGCTACCTGGACATAACAGACCATGGAAGGTTAGGCTAGCTTAAGTGTAACAGAGATTTGGGGATAGTGATAGTAGAAGGCTTATGGTCTCGGGAGAACTACAGATCAAGTGTGAAGATTCAAAAAGAGTTCAAAGGTGCTCCCAGAGTCTGCACCCCATCAATTCCAAAGATTCTGTGAGTTATGAGAGCATAGGTTAGCATATTCTTATACTGATATTTTTAGTTTTACCTTACCTTAGTTTCTAAATAGATAACTGTCCCTGTCCTAATAAGCAAATCATCACTTGTAACAAAGATTTACAAAGAAAGAAAAAAAACAAAATTTCACAAACCCAACCAACCTATCAACTGTGATTGATGGTAAACATGCAGTATTCCATATCATACCATAGTCTCACCCAGCTCTGAGAACAGGGGAAATAGGTACTCTTCTGTAGCCAAAGTTTGAACATTATACTTACACAACAAATAACTTCATTTCATTTTTGTTCTTTCCATTTATCTTATTTTAGTAACTGTATATATTTTTTCCATGGCTGTTTACTTCACTCTGTATTGGTTCATATGTTCCCATGCTTTCTGAATTTTTCATATTCACCATTTTTAAGTGCAGTAAAATTTCACTGCATTTATGTAATAAAATTTGTTTAGCTACTCCCAGTTGATGGGCATTGTTTCCAGATTTTGATTAGCATACTTTTAAAAACTCAGTTGCTTTTCCTATTAAAATATAACTTTTAAAATAAATTAGTAAATCATATTATTATCAATCTTATATTACTAAATAGATAAAATGATAAGATTTAAAGCACTAAAAAGCAATATTTTTGATCAGTAGCCTTCACTTACCAATCACTGCATAATAATATAAAACTAACTTTCCTTCTGGGCCCAGTGGAAAAGAACTCTCAAACCCACCTTGAGTCTTTTCTTTACATGCTAAGTTCACAGTGTGCATTATATGTTATTATTGGTTCTGGCACTCTGGGGCTTCAGGAAAGGCTGAGGTCTAAAGATATTTTAGGTAGCTTTTCTTTATTATTTCAGGAGAAGCTTTTAACAACTTACTTAAAATTTCACAGAAATAAAACATTTTGCTTGTCTTCTTGGCACTCTCAGCCCTCTGAGATCTCTATCCAGTTGCTATCTCTTTATACCAGTGGGGAAATGTGGTTTCTGTTCTATGTAACTTGCAACATACAAATGAAAGATTTCAACCACTTAATGCACAAAGAAGTCATATGGCACCAAGTTCTTTCTAATAAACCACTTTATCTTCAGATAACTCTAGTCTAATATTTCCACATATCTCTTCCTCCCATAATATCAATAATGTCTCCTCCTACAATAATGGGAAAAGATTTGCCAACATCAATATCAAAGATTAATAGATAACCTACACTCTGTTGAAGCTAGGTGCCAATTAATGATTCATAGTATGAATGGGACCATTGAAGTGGTTACAAGTATTCAAGTTCAAACTATTCAAAGTTGCAATTATGAAAAATATGGCAGGGCAGCTAGGTGGAGCAATGGATAGAGTATCAGCCTCAACATCAGGAAAACTCCCCTTCCTAAGTTCAAATGCAGCCTCAGACACTTACTAGCTGTGTGACCACGGACAATTCATTTAACTCTGTTTGCCTCAGCTTCCTCATCTGTAAAATGAGCCAGAGAAGGAAATGGCTGAGACCACTCCACTATCTTTGCTGAGAAAATCCCAAAAAGGATCACAAAAGAGACAGAGTGAAGAGTCATGAGTGAAAAACAGCTGAACAACAACAAAATATGGCAGTTGGTTCCAACTCAATGGAAATAAGCCATCTGAACTCAAATGATGCCACTATTTAAGGGGATTCATTATTCACACATATGTATAACACTGACAATGGAAGATTATTTATTCCATAAGAAACCATCAACAGAGTTGATGTATTCAGACACAAATTGCCAATTATAAAGGAAATGTTTAGGTCTCAATTCAAGGACATTTTATATATATATATGAAGACAGAGGAGACAAAAGATGGAGAGCAGTTGTTCTGGAAAGGATATGAGGGTCTTGGTTTACTGCAAGCTCAGTATGAGCTATCAATGTGATGGGGCAGCAGAATAACTACTGCAGTTGTGGGATGAATGAGCACGGATACAGTTTATAGCAACAGGAAGGTAATGATTCCACTGTTCTCTGCCCTGGCCACACCACCTCTGGAATACTTTGTTCAGTTCTCATCACCATAGGTAAGAACATTGGTAAGCCAAAGACTATTCAGATGAGGACATCCAGCATGGACAAGAGTCAAGCAAGGGTGGAGAATAGGCAGCCTTGAGACCACATGAGGCCCTCTAGGTCTTTGGGTGTGGTTTTTTGACGGAGTCCAAGTTTTACAGAACAAATCCTTTCATGACGGGTGTTTATTCTGTGAAGTTTGGATTCAGTTAAAGGGCCACACTCAAGGACCTAGGGGGCTACATGTGGCCTTGAGGCTACAGGTTCCCTACCCCTAGTCTTGAGCTTATGGCATGAGTGTCCATTGAAAGAACTGGGCATGTTTAATCAGAAGAAAAGAAGACTTAGGTGGGACAGACTGGGTTCAAATATTTGAAGGGTTGTTAATCTAGAAGAAGAAAGAGATTTGTTTTGTTTAGATCTGTTCTATTCAATATTAGGGAATCCATCAGCGTAACAGATCGTATCAGTAACAAAAAAAAAATCCTATCATTATTTCTAAAGATATAGAAAAGGCTTTTGACAAAATACAACAACTAATCCTACTGAAAACACAAAAAGCACAGGAATAAATGGAGTTTTCCTTACAATGATAGATACAATGATAAAATTATCACCAAGCATTATCTGTAATGGGGATAAGCTAGAAGCCTTCCCAATAAGATCAGGGGTGGAACAAGGATGTCCATTATCACCATTATTATTCAATATTGGACTAGATATTATTATAATATTATTCAATATTATACTATAACAATAAGAGAAGAAAAAAGAAATTGAAGGAATTGGAATAGGCTTTTTTTTGGTCGGTTTTTTCTTTTGCAATATAGAAATATGCTTTGCATGACTGCACATGTATAATCTATGTTTAATTGTTTGCTATCTAAAGGAAGGGATAGGGGAAAGAAGGGAAAGAATCTGGAACTCAAAATTTTTAAAATGAAAGTTAAAAATTGTTTTTATATATCATATGAAAAAATGAAATATGGAATACCAAATAAATCAAGAGAAAATTTTCATTCAAGCATTCCCCACTGATCCCCATCTTAAAATCATCCAGGTATTCAGCAGAGCTGCCAACAGCTGACAAGGGCATATACATCTAAAAGTGGGTGTAAAGGAATACATTATATGAACTATTAAATAAAATTGACTTTCTGTAGTGGAATACAGTCAGAAGAAATTAGTTTATTTCTGAATGAGGGCACTTGTGTTTTTCTCCAAGCTTCCTTTTGAAGGGATAGTTACACTGTGAGGAAGATTCTGTAGTCCTTCATTCTCTGGCTTAATGTTTAATTTGTTGTCTTTGAAAGATTCCTTTAATGCTGGTTCCTTTTATTCGGCTTTCCCTTTGTCAGCCTTGATCTTCTGTTTCCTTTGTCACATGTCAAGCACTACCCCTGCTAGTTATCACCTTCTATAGTCCTTGTCAAGACACCTGTCAGCTTTGTATGCCTTAGGCACTAACACTCTGTCAGCCAAACTATCTTTTTCCATTACGTGGGAATTTTTGAAAATTCAAGAGTATATTATTTGGGGGTTTTAATAACCTTGAGGGTTCACCCCAAAACCCCAAGTGTTTGCATAAATTCTTTACAAAGTAACTGAATTGCTTGTAGTTTCTTTTATAGATGGGCTATCTGTGCCTGCTGAAATGTGACTCATTCTTCAAAGACCAGGTCAAACACCATTCACATAATAGGCTTATAAGGACCTTCTTTGTGTAACGTGTCTTGTTAACTACTGGGACAGATACAAATGTAAGTAAGGTCTCCTTCTTGGGGCTTAGAATCCAAAAGGAGAAATCAATTATACATGCATACAGATAAATATAATATGAATTAGTATATAAATTAACAGGGTGAGAAAAGGGGGCTTTCCTTCATTTATCTTACAGTAGTTCTCATCTGAACTTTTATTATTTTATTACTATAGTTTTTATAGATTTATCATATCCTTATTTTTAAAATGATCCAGAGAAAGAAATGGCAAACCACTCCAGTATCTTAGCCAAGGAAACCCCAAATGGGGTCACAAAGAGTCAGACATGACTAAAAACAACTGAACGAAATTTCTAACAAAGCTATTGGTGTGCAATCTTTATCCCATAGTATAGACTGTCAGCTTAATACTATAGTAAGGAGCTATGTTTCATTTATCTGCACCTTCCTGTTTACCTGTCATAGTACATTACAAATAATAGACAATTTAATAAATGTCCATTGAACAAATACACAGAACATTCTGACAAATACCAACCAATCATGTACTGGTCTATTTTCCTTTTTCTTTTCCCTTCTTTTCTTACAATAAAGGTCTGACATTGCAAAATAACTGTAACCAAAAACAAAAACAAAACCAAACCTGACTATGAATAATAAAATAAGGCTGTTGCTTATAGTGGCTGAGGGACCCAAAATCTTTTCAGCTGACTTACTGTGTGACCTAACATTCCCGTAATTATTACAATCCTTTTGCATTCATAGATTGTTTCAGGAGATTTTATTAAATACTTATTATCTTACCACATTAAGTTATTATCTCATCTTCATGTATCCCTCATCAGAGAGCAGGAACCAAGAGACAAGACAGGGGACAGGTATGTTGTGATTAGGACAACTGAGAAGGTCTGAGACAAAGAGCACTGCCAAGGTCTGGGGGTCACATTGGAGATTTGGGTTAAACAAAGCAGACACATCTACTGCCCTAGAGTCATGCTCTCTGATTCCTGAAAGCCCTTTGCCTAGCTGGCCCCAGATCTGACCAGTTCTTTCCCATCTGATCTACCACTGCATATACTTAACCCTCCCTCTTAGTCCCCTATCCCTCCCACAATGTTTTTCAACTCTTGCTCTAGGAACTAAGACTGCCATTAATTTTGGAAAAGGACATAACCAATGACTTCCTTATTGTTCTATTTGCCATCCTTGGATCTTCTAAGACAAAAGCACAACTTCCTCATCTTTTGCCGTCGGAATGTAGACTCCTGGAGAACACAGAGCTTCTCGTTTTTTTGTATTTCTCTTCTTAGTGCTAAGGATAATATCTGGCACAAAGCAAATGCTTAATAAATGCTTGTTCACTGATTTCTTTTTCTTTCATTCATTCACTCAACATGTACTGATTGCTTAGGGTGGGAAGAGTGGAGAGGCAACATGGAAAGGAACCGAAGGTCAGTTTTGCCTTATAATTTTACTTAGGGTCCATCACTCAAACTAAAGAAGAGCATTTATGGCAAGAATGGTTCGAAAATTAAGTGTTTTTGGCCACCCTGAATAAGTTCATATCACTATCAACAGTGTCTTTTTAGAATATAAAAGACCAAATGTGCCTCTAAGGAAGGATTAAGGGCCATTTGGCTTTTAAGGAAACTGCAGTATAAATCAAAATGATGGTATAAGAACATATTGTTTCCTGATACCAGTAGCTAGATGAGTTGCCTAAAACCAGTTTCTCAACGTGCTGCCCTTTGTATTCCTAGAGAGCTTTTCATGACCAATGGCATTCATTCATTTGTGAAACAGCTGGCTGAGGTTAAAGATATAATCTATGGCGATGAAACAGCTTTTTTCTGAGTTGTTAACTGGCCCAAATGGGGACTAAATTGACACCTTGGGCCTCATTAGCATCCAGCTCTATCCAACTAAGTTAACTCGACCAGATCAATGTAACTTCTAAGCTTCAGTGGTTTCAAAAAGAAAAAACAAAACAAAACAAAATACATCTCATTTCTTTATCTCCATTCCCGAATTCACTTAGACTGACTGAAAAGCAGTATTTCCTTGAGTAGTTCTCGTGAAAATATATTAATTAAAAATCCTAAGAGATAATATGTTATTTAATCCCCAAGGTTTAGTTAAAATATTTTTTTCTTGTTGAATAAATTAGTACTAAAGAACTAAGCTACATACAGTGGAAAAGTCAGGGAAGTATAAGACCAACATCCAAGGTTCTAGTTCTAACTCTGGCTAAGCCATTTCCTGTCCTGAGGGCTAACAGTGCTTCACAGCTTTAAAATTTACTTCTAGTCATTTTTATTTTACCTTACCTTACCCTACCCTTTTCCCCAACTCTACCCACTTCTTACCCCCTGTCCTGCTTTGCCTTATCCTATCTTATCTTTCTTTCCTCTCATCTATCTCCCCTTTCTCTCTTTCCTTCTACCCTCTCCAATTTCTCCCCTCCCTTCCCTCAGCCACCTTTCCCTTACCTGCCCTTCTCTTCTCTCCTTGTACAGAGTGGCAGAGCTGAAAGGACCTTTATAAAATCCAGTCAAACCTTTCCAACTTATACATAAGAAAACCAAGAGACTGACTTGGTCAATGTCAATAAAGTAAGTTAGACTATACTGGACTACTGGTCCTATATTCTTTGTATTATAACACATTGATGAAGGAGACTGATAAGCATTCAAAGGGCATTCTAAGGTCATCTATTCTAACTGCTACCTGAAATACAAATCTTCTCTACAATATCTGAAACGAATGAATACTCTGACTGAACACATACTCTGAATGAAATCCTCCAGTGACAGGGAATTCAGTGTCTTTCAGGGTAGCTCATTCCAGTTCTGAATTTGTGTGCATACAATTATGTGCACATACATGTTATATTTTCTACCAGACTCTTAAGACGATAGCTGCTTATCCTTTTTTGGTTTTGTGATTTGAACCAATCACATCATCATTCTCTGATTATATTTTATTATTTTTGAAGTTTTGTTTACTTTTATTATTTTATAGTTATTTTGGAGAAGAAATAACAAACCACTCCAGTATCTTTGAAAAGAAAAGCCCATGAACAGCATTAGTGTGCTATGGTCCATGGTGTCATGAAGAGTAGGATACAACTGTAGGAAGAGCAACAAATACTTATTTTACATTTACTGTATTTTTAAAATGTCAAAATACAAATGATATTATTTACCTGATCTAGTTACTGATAGCTAGAGCTATGCTGAAATTTCCTTTCTAAAATTTTGTGAAGCACTTCACATTCCTTGGATACAGTTTAAGAACACAAATAACAAAGTTCTATTGTTTATCTTGACTTTTCTTTCCAGACATCCTAAGAGGTCCAAGGTATTTCACAAAGATTACTTTATATCATTCCTGACCGTAGAACAAAAGAAAATAAAGTACACCAAAAGTCAAATGACTGTCTCAAGATCATACAGCAAACTTCTGGAAAATGGAGATTTTTTTAAAAGCCAGGATTCCTTCATCTCTAGCTACTAAACCCACCTCACCGCTGCTCCTTCAGTGATTATCCAGGTTGAAAAAAAAATCAGCTAGCTTAGCACATCTTTGAAAGATAATTGTCTCCTCTATACACAGAAGTATTGATGAAGACAAATAGATGCATAAGGCAAACCTAAAAAAATGTACACTATTATATCCGATTATAGAAGTTTTACATCAAAGCTGTTCATTAAACAGAAGGGCCAGTCTGATTTTCCACTGCTGGCTGACTCCTTAATGAGTTAATCATTTACTGGAAATACAAATGAACTCAGCAGACAGTATCAAAAGTTTCTTTCTCTGAATTTATATTCAATAAAAACTTTTCCAAGGCATTTAAGGAACAGTCTACTTATATCCTGCTCAAAGTTTATGATAGAAGCCTTTATATTCCAGCACATTGAATTAAGATGACAATAGCTTAGTACATCTGAAGAGTAATTCTTTCACAAAAGGTTTAACAGTGCCATATATACATTTTCAAATGGAATTACTAATATTATGACATTATTAATGCCATAATTTTTCTGACTGAAGCTATTTTCATATTCTCAAAATGAAAAATTAATTCTTTAGGCAAAATAAAAGTGTTATATTAGAAGCATTTCTGGCAGTTTTCTCTCTAAAGAACGTCTGCTAATTTACTGTTATTCTTTTTAATATCTACCATAACATTCTGCAAAGGGAATAGAGACAGACCAAAGTTTCTGAGACAACGATAACAGAATGATAGGAGCTATTAGTTTTTTGACAATGACATTAACAACTTGTCAGGTTGGTACTAAAATGGAACAGAATTACTGCAAAGTGAACTAAATTCATAGGAATCTGAGCTTCTCAGTTGAGTTAGATAACTTTGCTCCCTCGTACAAGTTACTAGTGAGCTAAAAATATTTCATAAAATTGTAACATGTTAATATCTACAGTAAAGAATTGCTGGTAGGAACTGATATGTAGCAATAACAAAAACAGCAGGTTTCAGAAAACTTATCTTTATATGTTCTTATTTTAGAGAGTCAAAATTTTAGTTTTCTTTTAAGTACCATGACATGTAAATACATAAAATAACATGGAGATCACTCAGGGAAGTGGAAATTAATTTTGAATATGTGGCTTGGAAACACAAAGACTAGGATAAAATTTTAATTGTGAAAACAAATTCTAAAAGTTAAAATTGGCAATTAATTGAGCAAAGCACAAGATAGTGCTTCATTTTATCTATCTCAAACAGTAAGAATTCAAGGCTGTTAGAAAATTGTGAGGATTGTGCTTTTTATCATAATTTATGAGAAACCCAAACCAAGAACATAGGCATATCCTTAAGAGACTCAGATGCAGGAAGATGGTAGCCATGCAACCTGGAACCTTCTGCACTTAGCAACAGCTGATATAACCTCTCTCTCACTGTGCAATTGGAATGGTCTTCCTTGGAGGTTATGGACATGCATCCCTCATGCTGCAACTTTATTTAGCCCTTTCTTAGTTTTTAGTTCTCCACCGGAAAGATGCTTAGTTTCCATTACCATTTCTGTCAGGAACACTTCCATTCAACTAGTCTCCCATGCTAGTTACTTTTGACTTTCCTATCTCCCTTACTTCCAATTTCCTGTAAAGTTTCAAGTGCTGTGGATTCCACATCTGAAAGATCTCTCACAGTAGTCACTCTCCTCTCTATCCCCACATACCCTCCTGACCACCTGCCTGGCCTATTGCAGTAGCCTCCTGATAGGCTTCCTGGTGCCTTCTCAAAGTCAATCTTCCCCACTACTACCAGATTAATCTTCTTTAACCATACGCCTGGACAAGCCCACTCTCCTGTTGAAAACTCTTCATTGATTCCCTATTGCCTAATGACAGAACAAATTCTTTAGCCTGGCATTTAAGTGATTCCATAATAGGGTGGCATCTTACTTTTCTAGTCTTATCTTATTACCCTCTAGACCTTTAGCTAGAGTAGAAGACTCACTAACCTCCAAACTTCTAAATATTCATCTGTGTTTTCCTTTATGCTACTCCTTGTGTCTGAGTTATCCTCTCTCTTCCTCTCTCTCCATTCCTGAAATCCTACCCAGACTTTAAAATCGAATTCAAACAGTCCTTCCTCTGTGAAGGCTCCTTTAATCTTCCCAGGTGGGGATGAACTTTATCATTCCATCTTATCATGCAGTATTTTATTTGCTCTGCTTTTAAGTATGTACTATGTAATATTTGTATTAGGGATGGTGGTGTTTGTGTGTGTGTGTGTATGTGTGTGTGTTTGGATTTGTGCACTATCTCCCTATGCCTAGGGCAACTAGGTGGTAGAGTATGGTATTTTGAATCAGGAAGGACTGAGTTCAAATCCTGCCTCTGCTATTTATTAGCTATGACATCCCTGGCAAGTCATTTAACTTGTCTGCCTTTGTTTCCTCATCTGTAAAATAAAGTTAATAATAGTAACTACCTCACAGGGCTTGTATAAGGTGAATTGTTATGAGATACGATAACATTTGTAAAGTACTTTGAGACCTTATTATTACCATTTATTATTACAAGAGATAACATTTGTAAAGTGCTTCAGAAACCTTAAAGCACCATATAAATGCTAACAATTAGCCTGCAAGCTTCATGAAAGAAGGGACCAAGCATCTAGCCATGTTAGCACACACAATGCTCTGCACAAAATGTATGCAGAATCAATGCTTGCTGAATGGAAGTGAACAACATCATACAACACAGACTCATCCCACCCCCACCTCCCAAATAATAATAACTGGCTAGAGTTATCCTATCAGCTTTAAAAGCTTATTACCAAATAGTTTTAAAGTGGATGAACTTTGACTTTGAAGTGATGGGAAAAAAACCCCAAAACAACTGAATTCCTCCCTTAGCTCTCGCTCTCCTTCTCCATCTCTCTCTCTCTGTCTCCTTTTCCCTCTCACTCTCTCCCTTCCTGTTCCTCTCTGTCTCTCGTGTGACCTTCAACTCCAAACCACCATAGATAGCCATGAATACCAGGACTCATCACAATAAAGGGATTAAATAAATAAAATAAGAGGAAAGAGATCCTGGTCCCAACTCTACGACTGTTAAAGCTTTACTGTCTTAAGTGTCTCCATGTGCCCTCACAACAAACTCTCACCACATGCACTATTCATACACAAAATTGAACTGTGCTGATTCAATTCATAATACAACTGCCCTCATCCTATTACCTGATTCCTGTATTCGAACTAAAGGAACAGTTCACTCAACCATCCCTTTTCTTAATTCAGTCCAGGAAAGAGAAAAGCAAAAAGCAACAGATCCTATATGACTTCTTATAGCTGCCCAGCAGCAGACCCCTAGCCAAGGACCCAATGAGGAAATGCCACAATTCCTAAGCTGGGTCTAATAAACACACTCTTACACATTGCTATTAACAGTTCCCTGCAGTATCCCTTTTAAAGACTCTGGGCAATGATATAAATAGGTTTCTAATCAAACTGAGACTTAAATCTACTTGAGCCTCCTCAATTTCAAATGGAGAAATGGTATTTATGAGATGAAAAGTAAATGTCTCCCTCTATAGGAAGAATATTTATGGAAGAAAGCCCTGGTTTTTCCATTTCTTCCACTTCCACCCTAGTTCAGGACCTTGTCATATAAAAATAGCCCTCCTAACTAGTATCTCTCCATCTCACAAGTTTCCCAACACTACACCCCAACAGTTCATCCTGAACGCTACTGTCAGATTAATTTGCATAAAAACATCACTTTCATCATATCAGTCTCTTGCTTAAAAATCTTCAATTCCTCTCCACTGCTGAAAGAATAAATTTCAAATTTTTAGTCTCATATTTGAAGGTCCTCCACAATTTAAGTTCAACTTCTCTTTCTCACCTTTTATCTATATCAAGCTATTATATATATGGATATATATATATAAATAATACATTTTATATATGTATATGTGTGCATATAAATAGAAATACAGATGTACATATAGATACAGAGATAGATATAGATATACACTCTAGGCAAACAAGAGTGCTCCTGAAACAGGTCTTGCATGTTCTTTACCTACATTGTCATTTAATTCTTGGGGCAGCTAGGTGGTACAGTGGATAGAGTCCAGTGCAGGAGCCAGGAGGACCTGAGTTCAAATCTCACTTCAGATACTTGACATTCACTAGCTGTGTGACCTTGGGCAAGTCACTTAATCCCAACTGCCTCATCTCCAGTCATCCTGATGAATGAATTGGTCACTGGCTTCAGATGGCTCTGGAGGAGAAGTGAGGCTGGTGACTTGCATAGCCCTCCCTCACTCAAAACAAAGTCAAGTGCAAGTCATGTCATTATTTCTCTGATGGTATGGTCTTCTTTGGCAATGAAGGACAAATACATCATTTAATTCTTATGTTATTATCCATCATTATTTCTTTGTTCACTGTTTCCCCAACAAGAACGAAAACCCATTAAAGTGAAGGACCAACTCTACCATTCTACTGTTGCACATAATGTCTTACACACAAGCATTCAATAACTATGTGATACTTTGGTGAAGTGAGAAGATGAACAGTAAAATTATCTCTTTATCTATAGCTTCCCAATCCCCCAACTCACTCAGCTACAATCCTTGGGTTCTTCAATCACACAAACCCTCCCACTTTGTCTAGAATTCCCAGTTCTATCCACAATCCCTCTCTAGCTAAAACTACAAGATCTGAAGTTGCCACTCTAGTGTTGCCCACCATGGGTTCAGGATTTCCTTTCTTCTCTGAAACATTTGGACGTACTTATCTTATCCATCCTCTACTACTTCCCCTATCATCTTCTTTAACTACTTGTGTCCTTCAGGGCACTGAGCCACAGAATTGTGCAAACTTTCCCATTATAGCTGCCTACTATCCAACTTCAATTTGGCCCCTGCCACGACTCCAAAATCCTGTTATCTATCTTCCACTTTTTCCCTATCACAGTCTCCACGATAGCTATTTTGGACCTCCTCTTGTCTCTTTAAATCCCAAATCCCTCACATATCTCTTAGCTGATGACCTTGTCTCCTTCAGAGATGATTGGGGTTATCAATATGAGTTCATTTATCTTCACCTTAGCATCTTTGACTACGCTTTCATTTTTGCCACCAGTCTCAGAGGAGGAAGTGTCCTTTCTTCTTCTATAAAGATAAGCACTCCTCTACAATTCTTAACTCTTTCTTTCATAAGTCTCTGCTCTTTTTGTTTTCCTTATCTCCTGACTTTAGGACACATAGAACTCTCTATACTGAAGAAGGCCTTCACTTGACCATTCTGCCTTTCCTTCTCATTTCTGACAAGCTTCTCAAACACAAGACTTATAGTACCTGCCTCAATTCCTCTTCACCTATTCCTTGTTCAACTCAAACACTATGTCTCTTGGACCTCACCTATTGAAATGGATATTACTAGGGAACCAAATCTGGTTCAAATGCCTTTAGTTGTTAAACACTGTCTTCATCTTTGCTTTCCTGGAGCATCCAGAACAGACTCTGATCAAATATTGCCAAATTTATATGGGAAAGCAATATGGAATATTGCTTCAAAACCTTCCAAAAAAACTTCTGAAAATAAATTTAGTGATAGGGGCAGGGACAGGGATTAGTTTAATGAAGGTGATGCTAATTCAGGGAGAAGCCCACCTTAAGAGTGTGTCTATGGAAATGGGGGTGACATGGCAAAGAAGCATACTGTCCATCTGGAACCTTACTATTTTAATGAATTCTTATGAACTAGATAATACATTTAATTATTTAATTATTATTTAATTATAGCAGATGAAGTGCTAATGCTATCTTTAGTGTTCTTTAAATATGAATATCCTAGTGAAAGTCCTAGTTGCCCCTCATTAGTTATGGCTCTATCAGAACTATCAGACAGTAATCATATTAGCATACCTAAAGACAAGTAATCATCATGATCATCATTTATTATCCTTTGTTCCCCCCCTCTGCTAAATGTCTACTCTAAAGTTTCACTTGTGGCATGCGGAGGTGACTCTGGCTTCTGGTTTTTATAGCATGAACTTTGACAGGTTCTAATAATCTGACAAACTTTTGAGTAGAGGTCTAGTGACATGTCCATTGAGTAGAGGCCTAGAATACATGTCCACCATCTAAGGACCGCTCGATGTTTAGATGGAATCAGGCGATGGTTTCTTTTTAGCACAACACAAGACCATCTACTAAAACTCAAGCAAATGGGATCCCTGAACTGCTTCAGCATTATTCTTATGCACACCGACTTTAGACCATGACATCCAAGTCTCTGATTATCTCCAGGAGTTTAGGGCACCTTCACAAATCTAATGACCTTTTGTCTGTCATAACTCTTTTTGATATCTCTGAAGCTGATGACAATATTGACAATTTTGTTGTTGAGTCCCTTCTCCGAAACTGTCCAACATAAACTGAAAACCATTAGAGAAAAAGTCACATTTTTTTGTACACTTAATCTTCTGTTTGAGAGATAGGTGAAGAAGCCTTGTGGAGTCACAGATGAAAGATGCCTTTTAAGACTAGAACAAAAGAGGAATGCCAAGTAAAAAGATAAAGGAAATTTACTTTAAAAAGAGTTTTTAGTTTGGGGTGGGAGAATTAAAAAAAAATTTAACCTTGACAACAGCCTCTTTTGGGTTTCCTAGACTTTACTCAATAGAAGGTCAAAAATGTTCAATAACGTATTTCCCTTTATAGAAGAGGAAAAAAGTTTGCCTCTGGGAGTTAGTAAGCTAATGAAAAATCAGAAACAAAATATTTATACTGAGCTAACTTGGTGACCCATTTTGCTGTAAGATGTGATTTTCTGATAAAATTTCTTTTATCTGTATGCTACTCAGAAAAGACCTTCTCTTGGTAAACTCTACCATTTACAAGCTATCCTCATTTACAAGCTATCCAATCAACAGATGTAGGTCCAAGAAGTGCCTACACATTGTTAAACGCATCATCAACTACTTATAAGAGAAATGGGCCTTTGCCCTGTCACCAATTACTTGATTATGTATACCCTACATAAATGTCTAAAATATACTCTACTTCCAGTTTTCTTTTTTCTTTTTTTTTTTAGTTTTTTCCCTGTTTAATATTGTTTTATATTTTCCAATTATATACAAAATAATTTTTAACTTTCATTTTTATAAGATTTTGAGTTTCAAATTTTTCTCTCTTCCTCTCTTTCCTTTCCTCTCCCCAAGACAGTAAACAATCTGATACAGGTTATATATATACAGTTATGTAAAACATATTTCTATAATAGTCATGTTGTGAAAGAAGAACAGAATAAAAGGGGAAAACTACAAAAAAAAATGAAGATAACATGCTTGAATCTATATTCACACTCCAAAGTTCTTTCTTTGGATGTGGATAGCATTTTTCATTTTGAGTCTTTTGGAATTGTCTTCGCCTACTGTATTGCTGAGAAGAGCTAAGTCTATCAAAGCTGATCATTGCACAATGTTACTATGACTATGTACAATGTTCTCCTGGTTCTGCTCACTTCACTCAGCCACAGTTCATGTAAGTCTTTCTAGGTTTTTCTGAAATCCACCTGTTCATCATTTCTTACAGCACAATAGTATTCCATTACAATTATATACTACAACTTGTTCAACCATTCTCTAATTGATGGGCAGCCCCTCAATTTCAAATTCTTTGCCATCAAAAAAAGAAATACTATAAAGATTTTTGCACATATGGGTCCTTTTCCCTTCTTAAATGATCTTTTGAGACCTAGTAGTGGTATTGCTAGTTCAAAGGGTATGCATAGCTCTTGGCATATTTTCAGATTGCTCTTCAGAATGTTTAGATTAGTTCACAACTCCATCAACAATGCATTAGTGTTCCAATTTTCCCACATCTTCTCCAACATTTATCACTTTCTCTTTGTGTCATATTAGCCAATCTGGTAAGTGTGAGGTGGTACCCTCAGAGCTGTTTTATTTTGCCTTTCTCTAATCAATAATGATTTGGATCACTTTTTCATATGACTATATATAGCTTTAATCTCTTTATCTGAAAACTGTCTGTTCATATCCTTTCACCATTTATCAACTGGGAAACAATTTGAATTGTTATAAAATTGACTCAGTTTTCTTTATATTTGAGAAATGAGGCCTTTATTAGAAACACTGGTTGTAAAAATTGTTTTGCAGCTTTCTGCTTTCCATCTAAGGAAAGCCTTTGTATTGACTTTGCACATAGTTCCAGTTTTCAGTTATAAAATTGAAATAGGCATCCTAAGTAGGGGACAGATAGCTGACTTTAGAATCTAAAATACCTAGGCCTACTTCTGATACAATCTGACCATAGGACCCTGGATAAATCACTTGAGTTTTCAATCCTCCCAGACAATTCTCTCAGACTGTAAGTTGTGGGATAAGGTGCCAATGTGCATCAGTCAGTAGACGAAGTACCAATGAAAGTGCTGGTCCAAATTTCTCCTTCCAAATTAGGTTTACTAAAATTTACCCCTACCTAAGACCTCACAAATTTTGTTAAGCTATATGAGCACAGTAGCATTGTGTTCAGTGCTGAGTTCCTAGGAGGAAAGGCAATATATGTCAAGACATTATCATCATCGTTATTATTAAAAGGATGGGAATTCTAATAATATCTGGAATATCTAATAGAATCTGTATATCCAGTAATATACATTTGAACAGCAGGGAAGCTCCTTTGGAATCACATTAACCTAAATATATTGATCAAGGACATTCTTCTTCTGGAAGTTAAAGCTCCCCCAGAGAAAGATTTAGGCTAATTCCTCTCAATACCAAAACAATGAGTCCAATGTAGTCAAATACAAAAGCATGTGCACAGACATACTTAGGTCATTCAGCATTGTAAAAATTAAAAAAGCAGGTCAATGAATTTCCTATTTTTTCAGCAGATTCTCTTGATGCATTTGGATAACAGATTTAGAGCTAGAAGAGAACCTAGAAGCCATTAAGTCGCGGGCCTTCATTTTACACATGAGAAAATTGAGGCCTAGAGAGATGAAGGGACCTAGCATCATGTAAGTATCCAAGCTGAGATTGGAAACCAGGTATTTTTGACACAGTCCTCACTCTATCCATACAGCAGTACCCAAACAACATGACATCAGGCCAAACGGTGGAGTTAGTGATCTGTTATTAAGACGTCTAAACACTTAATATCAACCTGGCTCAAACCTACTGACTTTACTATTCTTATACATACTTTGAAATCTTGTCTCCAGCCCATCCCTGGTTCCCCAGAACATTTAACTCTTCAGCAATTGGATTCAGCTCAGTGGTATGCTCATGTAAATGCTATACAAAGTTAGTTATGTTATAGAGAAGTGATGGTTATATGAGTTCCATGTACCTTCAAGTCTAGCTGGCTCCTCCCTCCTGACCTAGTGGTGAAGGTCCCTTGATCCAATCACTTTCTTAAAAGAAACAGTCCACATCTAGAACCATGCATCTCTCCCTGTCTGAGGTTTTGAAATGTGTTTTCTTTTGTTCTGGATACCATGAATTTGAGGAACTCAAAACTCCATTTGATCCAATGGCTCCATGTAGGTATATTTTAGTTGATATCACCTTTCTCTAAAGCAAATTCCTTTATACAAAGCAGGAATATTTATAAGTCAGAAAAAGAAGATAAATGTTATTGCACATTTGGGGCTTTATCACTAAGAAAAAAAAGAAAACACCATAAAAACCTTCAGTAACTTAAACGTAATTAAGGAGAAACATCAAATAACAAGATTTCTCCCCTACCTTATACACTTCCCTTTTATGGCAAAAGAAAAAAAAGCATATAGCAATACTGTAAACTCATATAACAAGAAAGAGAGGAAAAGAAGAGGAGAAATAAAGGAGGGAAGGAATAAAGAAGGATCAGAGAAGGTCAAAGTCATAAGGAACCCCAAAAGTCTACACACGAGTAAGAACTTGCTTTAGCACAAATCCAAGAAGTGGTCGTCAATTTCAACTTGAATGTTTCCATTGAGGAAGAACCTATTACCCTAGTAAGGAACCGCATTCCACTTCAGGATATCTATCACAGTTTGAAAATAGGCCTCTATCTTAATTTGCTCTTTCACAATCCTCATTACTGTTAGTTTGGGTCCAAGGAGAAGAAAGAGCTAAGGATAGCTATTATGCTCCTATTGTGTTATGCTCCTCTTCCAATGGCTAAAAGAAAACAGCCACAAAACTATTTTCTTCCTTCATATAGCAATATCTCAAGGTTTTCCACCATCCTGATTTCACTATATATCACTGGGCTTAACAGCATTTTTCTCCATCTTACTAACGTCTTTCCTAAAACATGACCAGAACTGAAAACAATACTCCAGGTGGAGTCTACTTTATGGCAGAGAAAAAAATAACAATGACATTGTAATCCTGAACATTTTGCTTACTTTAATGAAGTCCAAGATTACATTAATTTTTGGGGGTGTCATATAATATTATCGATACATTTTTGGAACTTGCATCCTACTAAAACCCACAGATCTTTATTAATCTCTAAACAGCTGACTCTTCCCAATCTTGTATTTATGAATTTGACCTTTCTAACTTTATATTTATCCCTGTAAAAATGCACCCTATGAGAAGCCCAGTGTCTTGTTCTATGGAGATTCTAGGATCCTGTTTGCTGTCATTTATTGCATTAGCTACACATTCTATCTCTGGATCATTTACAAATTTGATAGGATTGACATCTTGGTCTTTATCCCAGTTAACACAATACCAAGAGAAGCCTCATCAGTATTTGGTTTGGTTTCTGTCTGTTATTCAGAAATCTTTGCTGCTAAGTCAATCCAAGCGTGCTCTGGAAAATTCTCCAGCCAAACTCTATTCCTTGATATCATTTGCAGGTGGGAAGGCTGCCACTGGCTCTGTCAATGGTCCAGATTCTGATTATTCAGCACCTTGGCCTCTTAAGAGCAGTTAGCTATGCTTGGATCAGCCACTTTTCTGCTGAAGAATATATATATGAGATATAAAACTACTTATAGACCTTTTCAATCATGACAGTTTTTACTAAAATTCAGACACAGATATGAATATATTAAAGTACCCACCAAACAAACCAGTTTACAAGGATATCTATCTAATTATGGTTATATTTCAGTATCTGAAAAGAAGGAAAAAAACCTTCAGATATATTTCTTCAAGACTAGATTTGGAAAGTCTGATTAAAAAGTAAAATAGGATGTGTGATAAGGATGAACAGGAGACCTATAAGGCCTAAAGCATCATTGTAAAGAAAAAATGAGGCAATAGATATAAAAGTGTCTTGTAAAATAAAAGTGTTAAGTGAATATAAGTTATGTGACTATGACTGATATGTAAGTAAGGGTTATTGGGGTGATCGTTATCATTTAAAAACATCTTTTTCTCATCTTTTTTGCAAGTGGGTTCTGCCAGAAGGAGTCCTAGAACCAGTCACTATCCAGGTATTGGTCTTTCATATTTAATGTTCTGTGGATAAAGTAACTGCCTTTTTGAGTTGAATAAAAGTATTTGGATGTAAGCTCACCTCCTGTAGGCTCCCTGGAAGCATTCCCAGTACAACCCAAAAGCAGACAGAAAACTATCCTCTGCTATTTCTCTTTATTTGATCTACCTAAATCACAGGTTTGTTAAAGAAAGCAATTTGTAAGCAGCAAAGCTATCTATAAATGTGAGCTATTACTGAAATACTGGAATAGAGCTGTGATCCCATCAGTGTGAATGTTTCCTCCACTAATGCAGATTTCAACACATCTATATCTAACTGTACAATAAGACTTGTCTCTGAGTTCACCCCAGAGGATGCAACCAATGCAATAGGGAACTCCCTGCCTTTCTCCTGACATCTTAAAGATGTCAATAGAGCTTTCCAACTAGATGCCTCCTATCGCTAACACCCAATGGGCACATTGTTTTCTCCCCAACCACGATTTCCCCAATGGTAGCCTTAATTTTAGTTTCTCTTTGAAATTCTTGGTCATAAGTCACAAACTTTACACATCCACTGTGTGCCTCTCCATTGCCCTCTGAATGATAGTCCTTTTCAACCTTTTAGATACTATAGAAATTCTATTATCTATGGCCTTACAACAACACTTGTGGAATGCTGATATTATTATTATTAATTTATAATTTATTATTATTACATAATAAATATTTATTAAACATCATCATAATGACTATACCAAAGATGGTTATGGCTACAGCCAAAATTGATAATTGTATGCAAGTCAATTAGTAATAATTAGTAATACGGTGAATATATAGATATATGTAAGCATGCATGTATGTATGTATACATGAATATATGTATATACATATATGTGTGAAACTTTGTACATAAACAATTGTTCCTTTCAAGGTAACTGAAATATATCATTACTGGCTTATTTTTAGCTTTATCTCTCAAAAATAAAAACAACTTAAAGTTATATAATTGTGTTTGTTGTTCAGTCATCAAATTGTGTAAGGCTCTTCATGGTCCCATGGACCATAACGCACCAGGCCCTTCTATCCTCTACTAAAACCCCATGGATAGTACTAAAAAAAGCTCCTATACAAATACAGTCATGTGTATGCACACACAAAAACCTTCTTATTTTACCTGTACATATGTGAACATTATATGGACTCTCTGTTTCTATCTGATCTCCTTCAGTTGTAGGTAACGAGTAGTATAGATTCAGAAAATGATCACACAGCAGGATTTAGCAACATATGCGTGCGTGCACATACACACAAAAACACACATCACACAGTGGGAAGAATCTGAAGAATGTGGGTCTCTCAATCTGGAAGACCTGGGTTTCATTCCTGCTTCTGACAAATAATGGCTCTATGGCCCTGGACAAGTCATTTAAACCTTCAGTCTCTCAGGCAAATCTATAAACCTGTAAATTACCAAATAGGGCTCCTATGTGCCTTACGGGGCATTTTCTCACTAGAATTTCACCATACCAATCCAATCACAGGTCTGGGTCTCCTACCGGAAAATGTTTTTATACAGTGTCCCAAAAGTCTTCTTACAATTTCAAACTTTAATAGCTTAAATATGCTCTACTTGTCTTAGTGCATAAACTTAATAGCTTAAATATGCCCTGTCATGTGTATGTATGTATATGTAATGTGCATATACATATGTGTAATGTCTAAAAACACACAAGCACAAATGACTAGAATGACTATTGATAATACATGCACACACATACACTTGACTAGAATAACTGCAAATGTTCATGACACTCCTATGCATAAAAGGAAATACTTTGGAGTACATCTATGAGAACCTTGACTTGAATTACCACTGCTTATAGAACCTTCACAGAAGTGCCTTGTCTAGTCTTACAACAAAAGTATTAAGATGTACTAAGTCCTCCAATTATAGCAACGTCCCACTTCTGTCACGGCTTCACTCATTCATATCTTACAGTTGTTTATCAAATTGTCAGAGCCCTCATGCTGCAATGCTGGCATTTCCCAGATGAAATAGGAACCTGGGTTTCAATGTAATTAATTGTGACAAATGAGACTCACTGATTTAATGCTCTCAGTTCCAACAAACATGTCCAAGTTAAGTCTGTTTTTCCCTATGGGAAGGTAACAAAAATATGCTGTGTTGAGTTTGAATAGGTAAATATTACTTCTTTTTTTTTAAAAAAAAAAAAAAGGATGAATGCTATTTATCTGTAGAATTTTGAAGGAGAGAGAGAGAGAGAGAGAGAGAGAGAAAGAGATCCCTACAGGGAGGAGGAGTAGGGGAAGAGGTAACAAGCCTTTATTAATCACCTACTATATGCCAAGTGCTTTACAAGAGGGAGAAGAGAGTGGGGGAGGAGAGATAGAAGAGGCAAATGGAGAAAGAGAGATAAGGTGAGTGAGAAGGAGAGACAAAAGAGGGAGAAGAAAAGGGTGGGGGAGAAGAAAAAATATGAGGCAAAAGGTAAGGTGAGAAAAGAGGATAAAGGAGAAGAGGCAGAGGAAGAAGGGGAGAAGAGAGAGAAGCAGAAGAAAAGAGAGGACAGAAAAGTAAGAGGGAGAGAGAGAAGTGGAAGAGGGAAAAGAAGGGGGAGAAGAGGATGAGGATGGAGAAGGATGGGAGGAGAGAGAAAGAAGAGAGAGAAGAGGGAGAAAAGGATGAGGGAAAAGGAGAAACAGGAGAGGGAGAAGAGGGCAAGGAAAAAGAAGGAAAGAGGAGAAATAGGAGAAGAAGCAGAGACAGAAGAGGGAGAATCGAGATGGGGAAGAAAAAGTAAAGTAATGGTATTGGTTTTTACCACTTAGAGGATACAGATGAAGATCAGTATTAGCAGGAAACTGACATTTCCTGCATCGATTATGCTATCAAATACTATATCAAAGCATATTTTGTGGAACATTTTTGATGGTGGTCTCTGATGGCATCATGTGCTCAAAGTTAAGAACCAGTAGAAGTAAGTGAAATGGAGCTATGGTGTTAAAAGGGATCCTGAGAGGCTTTCTATAGCATTTAACCATATCTAGGCAGAACTATATCTAAACCAGATCAAACAGTGAGAATGTATCCCATTAAAAAAAAAAGATATCCCAACTATATTTTAGTCAGTGTTTGACAATTTTCAGTGTTGGGGAAATTTTTTTTTCTTCAATTTATTTCAGTATTTCAGAGATAGGCACTCCCTACACTGGGGCATTCCACATAAATCACTACTGACTTTCTGTAGTTACTGTACATGTCCTCTCATTAACTCTCTGAAAAGAACCTATCTAACATGCTGCAGGAACGCCTCCAGGATCTTTCTTCATCATTGGGAAATCTCATCATCATGCAAGAACATATCAGCCTTGGTACTCATACCTCTTAAGTTCTCTCTACCTCTACTATTGGACCCTCTGACTGGAATATATACCTATGAGTTCCAAAAACTGAGGGGGTCTGAGATAGTCTGCTCCTCATGTCCCACCAGCTTTTGGATTCCCTTGGACTTCTCCATGATGACCTAGGGCTGAGTACCTTTCCTGTTCCCAACTTCTCTACCATCCCTTTTCTGTTTCCTTTTGTGTGTTGTTTCCCCTAACTAGATTATAAGCTCCTTGAAGGCAAGGACTTTTTTGTTGTTATTTGTATTTGCATCCACAGCACTTAATGCAGCACCTTGCACATAAGAAGCACTTAATAAATGTTTATCAACTGCCTGCCTGCCTCTGGATCTTTAACTTCTTAATGCTCACAGAACCATAGTATATCAGTGTTGCTACGTATCACAATGGAATAAGGATGGACTTGAGTTTCAAATCATGTCTCAGATGTTTACTAGCTGTGTGACCCTGAGGAATTCATTTGACCTCTCCAACCCTAGTTTCCTCATCTATGAAATGAGGATAATAATAGCTTCTGTCTCTCAGAGATGAGACAATGAGCAAATGATGCAACATATTTGAACCTTAAATGCTACACAGATTAGCATCTATCTATAATATCTATATCAGCTATCTAATATAGATATTATGTATATAATATCTATAAGAGCTATCTAATTAGCTAGCTATTATATCTAAACAAAAAAGCCTCTCTATAATACCCCCAATAAGGGATCAACCTTTGCTTGAAGAACTCTGATGATGGGAAAGCCATTCTCTCCCAAGCTAGTCTATTAAGTTTTGGGACAGGAAGTTGTTCCTGATATCAAGTCTACATGTGCCTGTTGGTAGCTCCTACCCAATATTCCTCTTTCTATAGTCTAGGGCCCAACAAAACAGATCTGTTCTCTTTGTCATGTGATATCACTCAAAGACAACTACTACATGCCCAACATCTTCTCCCATTCAAATCAACTACAGAGTTCTCTCAAAAAGTTCTCACATGGTATGGTCTGCAAACCTTGCATTATTCTGGGCTCCTTCCTCTGGATGGTCCCCAGATTTTCACGTCCTCCATCAGAGGTGACACCCAGAACTGAAAATAATACAGCAATTTGTTCTGATCAGAGTAGGACTACTGCCTTCCTTATGTCAATACTAAGCCTATTTCTGTATTTCACAGACATGAGCAAAGCTTTTGGGATGCCCCCTAGCCCTCACTCTTTCTCCATGACTGGCCCACCTCTTTTCTCAGTTACAAATGTCTCATATGCATTTTAGCATCAGTAGCAAGAATTACTGCATCTCAGTTAATCTTTTAATAAGCAAGTATTTAACCTCCTACCATTAGCCAGGAGGTATGCTAAGAGCTGGGGATACAAAGAAAGACAAAAGACGATGCCTGCACTCAGGGAGTCCAAAATCTAATGGGAAAGACAACTTGCAAACAAATAGGTACAAACAAGCTATACACAGGATAAAAAGAAATCATCAACAGAGGGAAGGCACCAGAATTAAGAGGTACTGAGGAAGGCTTCCTGTAGAAAGTGGGATTTTAGCTGGAACGTGAAGGAAGCCAGCAGATTGAGATGAGAAGAGAAGCATTTCAGGCATGGGGGACAGCAGAAGGAAATGCCCAGAACCAGGAGATGGGCTATTTGGTTTTTTTGAGGAACAGCAAGGAGGAACAGAGTAGGTGGAGAGAGAGAGTATAAGGTATGCCATACAACCTCAGCTCCCAAAGTACTATTAGAAAGATGAAACGACATCTGAGAAGATGAAGTCAGGAAGTGGGAGGGACCAAGAACATAAAGAGGATATCTGTGCTATATACATGTGATTGTAAGAAATGCTGAGGAGAAAGGTGTCAAAATAAAACAATTCTAACTTTCAAGGATCAAAGAAAAGGAGACAATATTCTAAGAGTCAAGACAATAAAGAGGCATGTATGCATAGATATTTAAAATACCTTTTTACATATATGTTGAATAAATATAATGAGAAAACAAAGGAATTAGTAAGATAAAATTAAAAATAATAGTTTGAGAGGAAGGGCACTAGTAGTTGAGAAGATTGGGAAATACATATAGACAATAGATAGATAGATAGATAGATAGATAGATAGATAGATAGATAGATAGATAGATAGATAGATAGATAGATATACAAAACAAATACAACATAGTTAAACATAAGGTAGTAAGGAAGGGAGGATACTAGCATGTGGGTAAGATCAGGAGCAAAATGATCCCTTACAGCCTCTCTTTGTCCTGAAAAAAGCCTTTTATATATTCCATATATTCCAAAAATATAACTGCCTAATTACCCTCCAGTTATTAATGTCATTTGAGAAATAAAACAAGAAGATGGTCATCAAAGGTGTTTAGTGTGATCATGAAGGATGTTCTCCTGGTCAAGGTTGAAATAGAAGAAGTTTTCCCTAGAAATTTAGAGGTCCTGTGGGTGGATGTTTCTATTTGTGGAGGATAGTAAGGTGGTTTCTACAAGCCTCAGATTCCAGATCATCAGGCAAGGTGGTTACTTGTCACCTATGTTGAAATCCTTTAACTGGCAGCTAGGTGGTACTGTGAATAGAGATCTGAGTTCAAATTTGGCATCAGACACTGCCTTTGTGACCTTGGGCAAGTCACTGAATCCTTGTTTGCCTCAGTTTTCTCATCTGTGAAATGGAGCTGATAATAGCACCCACCTTCTAGAGCTTTAACAATCAAATATTAGAAATAATGTATGTAAAGCTCTTAACACAGTGCCTGGCACTTAGTAATTGCTTAATAAATGCTTGTTTCTTTCCTTCCATCCTTGTTTTAGCTTTTTCCTTCCTTTCTTCCATCTTTCATTCCTTATAATTCTGAAAGTCTATGATTCTATGAAATATCATCTTATTAATTTGGTCTAATGCTCTAGCCTGTCAAGATCTTTTTGTATCCTGAGTGTCATATGATGTATTAGCTCTCCTTCCCAGCTCCCTGATATCTGTAAATTTGATTAGCTTGTCATTTTATGCCTTTATCTAAATCATTGACAAAAATGGCAAGCAGTATAATGTCTAGAACAGTTCCCCAGGGAAGTTTACTAGACATCAACTTCAGAGCTATCTGTCCAACTCTGTCACCTAAAAGGATGTCAATTAATTAAAAACAGGGATTGTTTCATTTTTAAAAATTTTTATCTGTGTAGCACCTTGCATAGGACCCAATACATAGGAATAAGTTTAGCGATAGAGACTAGACCCAGGATTTCATTGGTGCACAGAACTCCAAGGGAGGAAACTTTCAGTCAGCACCTTCTTTGCAACTAGGGGTTAAACAAATTAAGCAAGTTATACAATAAGTATCCATCACAACTCTATCTTCCGTGGTCTCCAAGTCAGCTCACTATTCACAGTGCCATGCTTATTGTAGGTATTCAATAAATGCTTGTTGATCCATAGACTGATAGAAGACTGATAACAAATTCGAGAGAAAGAGAGTATGTTGATCTACTAAGTGCAGTGGATGAATAGGCTGATTAAAGGAGAGAAACCTGGAGTAAAAAGGTCAGTTTGAGGGCTGGTGTATTAGTTTAGACATCTGCTTTGGGCATGAGCTATGGTGATGGCATTAGTAAGTAATACGAAGAAAGCAACAGATGTGTTGGATGAGATTGCTAAGCTACCATCAACCATCTTTGAAAGACCATGAAGAGGAGAGTGGTACAAGATACACACACACATACACACACACACACACACACACACACACACAAGCAAATACAAGGGCAAATACTCTCTTGATTTAAAAAAAAGTGAGGTGGAAAGAATAAAGTGAGTAGAGTCTGCAAATTATAAACTATGTAAGTTTGGCTTAGAATCCTGGCAAAACTCTAAAACATTTTATTAAAGGAATGATTTAGGAACAGCAAGAAAGGGAACCAGTGACTACCTGACAGGTAGCTGTACCCTTTGATGAACTACTCTTTTTCTTCTGCTTTCCTTCTTAATCTGGTATCTGTGAACTTGTTATCTTCTATATAGAGATAGAAATAACAGAGAAAGAAATAGATACATATAGATATACACAATAGAGAGACAGAGATGTAGATAAAGAGGAGCAGCTAGGGGGGCAGAGTGGATATTGCACCAGCCCTGGAGTCAACTGGACCTGAGTTCAAAATCAGCCTCAGATACAGACTGCGTGACTCTTGTCTCCAAAAAGACAAAATAAAAAGAATGTAGACATAGAGTTAGGGCAAAAAAGATCCTATATAGTTATAAAAAAATAGATACAGATGACAGAGATGTAGATAAGAGAGGTACAGATCTATTGATAAATAATATATATATATATATAAGATATTGATATAGAGAAGCAGATACAGAGATGGATATAGATAATATAATTACAGTATAAATATAGAGACAAACAGATTAGTGGGACATGAATACATATGGACATGGATGAGAGAGATAGAGATATAGAATTAGAGAGAGATATATAGATATAGATGACAGGCAGGGAGACACAGATACAGAAACAGTTTGGAGATAGGATAGCAAGCTAGGGATAGGTAGACATGACCTATATTTCAATATAATTGGTTTCCTTTGTAACCAAGTATTATATATTATGCATTTAGAAACCCTGTTCTGAGAAGAGAGCCAGAGATGAACCAGACAGAGGATCAAGGGGTCCATGACACAAACCGGGTCAAAATCAGTGCCTCCTGTTTTAAGGGAGGGGTCGGGGGAGTCTGGTACACCTGGCTTAGCGTTTGATAAGCAGGCACCTTGCGTGCCTCACCTGCTCTGCCATAACGGACTCCTGCCTGCCTCTCCCGTTCAGCCGCTGCGTGGTTCAAACAAACAGGTCTGTCTTCTGGTTCTATGTTGTCACGGGCTGGGTTGGGGGCTTTGGGGGTTTGGGTGCCTGGGGGAACAACCTCCATCATCAGCCGGTGGGTTCTCGCATCTATTCCTGGGGGTAAACTGATTGGTCCCTGGGCTGAGATCGAAGCCGGTGGTGCGGCTGTCCCCAGGGGTTTTCTTCCTGTCTGGTTCTTAGGAGGATCTAATCCTCTTAGGGATTTTGTCTACTTTGCAAAATATCCTAAGTATACTTACACTTAATCCTTGTTCAATAAATAGGCGGCTTTCTTAATTTCAGTTGATCTGGGAGAGCTTTGTACACTTGCTATCGACACTAATATTCATTCCCCTGGCACATTCGCAGTGTTTTTAATTTGAGAAAAAATTTTAAATGTAATTAGATGCTCTTTTCTTGGTTTAGAACAGCGGGTCTTAATACATTACAATTTGACATTACTTTATAGAGCTTTCAAGGTGTTTTATACATTTTGTCTCCTATAATCTCATGGATAGGCTATCAGGTTTGGAAGAGACTAAAGCTTTTTTCTTTCTTGGCTAAATATTTTTTCAAAAATAGTTTTGACTCTGTTTGCGCCTTGAATAGGGAGTCTATTATGTTTAACATGTAAGAAAAAAAATCACTTGAAAATTTTTAGGGCAACCAAGGTCCTATGTTCAGTGTATAGGATGACAAGGAGTAGAATGCCTCCAAATTAATTGATTATATTACCTTCACAATGCCTCTTGCATTTGTCCCATTCTCTCTACCTAGGCAGCTCCATGGCACAGCGGCTTGAGCACTAGGCCTAGGGTCAGAAAAGACCTGAGTTCAAATTTGACCTCAGACATTTACTAGCTGTGTGACCCTGGGCAATTTGCTTGGCCTCAATTTGCCTGTTTTCTCACCTGTAAAATGGAGGTCCTAATTGTATTTACCTCTCAGGTTGTTGTGAGCATCAATTTTTGTAAACTGCTTAGCACAAGGATCTCACATGTGTATGTGTGTGTCTATACACATACATACAGATTCACACACACATATATATAACAGTTCCAGTATGTGTATTTATTTATAAATTATATATATGCACTAACATATATACTATAAAACAGAGACAGACAAAAATAAAAATTAGAAAAATACATATAAAAATAGACATTAAAAAGAGTAAGCTAAATGTGAAATAAATGATATTTTGTTTTATTTCATTTTATTAGTGGTCCAAAAAAACTTTTGCCCTCACTAAAATATTATTGCTCACAATGAAGCACATTTATTTCACTAAATATTAATTAAAACTTTTGTAATAAATGTTTTTCATTCCTCTTTCCAGTCCTGATTACCATGATATACATATAGATAGATACAGATACACACACATATCTATACATATATACACACATATACATACACACATGCATGTGTATACACACACACACACACACGCACACATACCCCTCTTCACCTTGGAAGCTCAGTCCACCCCTAAACTTCATATATTGGAAATACCCTCTACCTCTGAGGCCTCTCCCTCTGACTGACTTACATTCTGAAGAGGATGCCTAAGCCCGCCATATCTTCATTCCTCTCCAGGATGCACTACTAAATCTGTGGATTTTCTCTCCAATACTCCCATGTAGGATATCTTCATGTATTTCTCTGATCTCCTTTTTCAGCTTCTTTTATATGTGCTGTCTTCTACTTGGTGGCAATAACTGTCTTTTTGTTTGTATTTGTATGCTCAGCTCTTACCATGGTACCTGTCACATGGGATAAGCATTTAACAAATTCTTGAGTTGCTAGAAGACTTGTAAGAGCAATGAAATTAAATAGGCTTAATTATTTTAGAAAAATCTCAGTATATATCTTAGGGGGAAAGATATAAATGTTAGCATTAATTTTTATTAATTATGCACATGTCAAGCAAGTAAGTGAATATTTTTGGATACTTTTTATTGAAAGATACACTATATTACAAGCAAATAATAGGCTATAAGCACTTTTCAGAAGCAGTCATGATTCTCTGTGTGCAAATGTTCACCATACACAATAAAAAAAAGCAAGTAAAAGCAAATTGTCTCTGATTTCAATGAAGCATAAAGATTTCAAAATAAACTCATTCTTCCTTATTTACACAGAACTGATTCATGGATGGTATCATGTCATATTTGAATTTTCTATTCATGTTAAGATATTTTAGTTCTGTTTTGTAAGAACGTGGTAAATAGTCAGAAGGCCAATTTGACTGGATGATAAATGCAAAAAATAGAATGATGTCTAATAAGGCTGGCAAGTTTCTGAAGGGCTTTAAATGCCCAGTAGAGAAGTTTACATTTGATGCTAGAACCAATAGGAAACCACTTCTGCATACTGGGAGTTTCAAGGGGTACAGTATGTTCAGACCTATACCTTAGGAAAATCACTTGGCAGGACGTGGAGGATGGATTGAAAAGGGAGAGACCTGAGGCAGGGAGACTAATTAGAAGGGTATTATTACATGCCAGGTGAGGGATGAAGAGTGATGTCTATGTGCATGCACTTATACCCCTCTCTCCTCCCAAAATTAAAAGGTGTGGCAGGGCTATTAGGAGTACTAAGCCCAGCCTGTGATGGACACTTGCTGCAGCCTAGAGGTGATCTGGGTGTCACAGATATTTGTTGTAGGGGGAATTTTATCAATGGCAACTATGCAGCAGCTGTTCTAGGTGCTTGGGTAGCAGTTAAGTTATATAATTGCCCTGAGGAAGTGACACGTGGTGCTAAAATAGGGAGATAGCACATCATTAAGAAAAGGTTAATTTGAATAGTCAGGACATAGCACATGGAATAGGGAGCAACTAGGTGATGCAGTGAATAGAGTGCCTAATGTGGAATCAAGAAGACCTGAGTTCAAATGTGGCCTCAGACACCTACTAACTCTGACCCTGGGCAAATCACTTACCCATGTTTGCCTTAGTTTCATAATCTATATAATGAGCTGGGGAAGGAGATGGCAAACCCCTCCATTGTCAAGAAAAGGTTTTACAGGGCTTTCTTAATGAAAACCATGATTACTCAAAAGAATTTGGCATAACCATCCATACAAGAAAACCCAAATATGGGGAAAATATCTGTTGTCCAGACTCTAATGTGCAATTGGATGGCCAGACCACTGCCTTGAAATATCAGGACATATATATGGAGCAGCTATTACAAATGCACAATAAACAGTAACCAGAATTAATAGGCAGAAGAGAGTGGGATGTGTTTCATATGGAAAATAATACAATATTCTAAATGTGCTTGATCAGCTCCCTACAGCAAATAAGCTACTTTTTAACATAAATCTTCCAGTAATGCTATACATTTATTAAGCTGTACAACACCACAATTGCTGTAGCATCAAAGTTTCTAGTGATTTACAGGGGCATATTGCAAGAAGATAAAGGAAATAGGAAATCAAAAAAGGAGATGGTCTGGTCTTATGAGGCAATAGATGAACAAACTGAGTACTACACCAGTACTTCAGACACTTTATAGCACCTAGAGGAAGACATATAAAGTGGATCAGCACGGAAGGCCTATGGGAAGAACATGGGAAACAAACAGCTGCAAAGGATGAAAAGGCATGGATAAATTGCAACCTATACTTAAAAGGGGAGTAAATATACATAACAATGAAACTGTGGATCTACTGAACTTACAGAATGTGAAGTACTTGCATGCAACTCAAGATTGATGAACTATTACTTGTATCTTTCATTTACTCTTTGGGTCATGCACAATCTTTATTTATATTAATCTAATGTAATCTTGCCCACTGAAGTTTTAAATGTACTTTCATATTGGATGAGATCTTATTAATTAGTGAGAAGAATATCAGGAATTTGTTTCAATTCCATTCAATTAAGCAAACACTTATTGTTTACAATTTTTATGGAAAAATGAAAGGATCATGACCTGCAAAAGGTTACTATCTCAAGAAATCAGTCCTTATGCGTATGAAAGCAACAGCTGTTAGCAAATGACCTTAATAGAGCATCCTACTTGTTCCATCATGTACAAAGGGAGATAATGTCTCTGGGCCAGTGTTAAATCCATGAGATTTCTGTTGCAGAATTGCAGTTTTGATAGAAAAGGGTAGAGTCAGAGAGAGACAGGGGAGAAATCTTCACAGCAGAATAGTGTGACTGCTGCAGTAAGTTGTTCCTGGGCAGCTTTCCTTTCTTTCCTCTGTTTATTTATATTACTGTGTGTGTGTGTGTGTGTGTGTGTGTGTGTGTGAAAGAGAGAGAGAAAGAGAGAGAGAAAGAGAGAGAGACAGAGAGAGAGAGAGAGATGTGTGTGTGTTTGTGTGTATAAGACAGAGAGAGGGAGACGGAGGAGAGGGAGAGGGAGACAGAAAAGAAGGAGAGGGAGAGGGAAAGAGAGAGAGACCAACCCAGAAGAAGTCTTATCTGTGGAGCTGTTCTTTGAACTGTCCAGGGCCCTGACAACCGAGAACATCATATTATTAATTACAAGGCCAATATTGAATGCATCCTAGATTAAACCTTCAGTAATTTCTTAGCCGTGCCTTTGTTAGAATTAGCAGGACCTTGGCAGATATGAAATGACAGACTCAAAACTAAAAATTTCTGTGCCACAGTTGCAACCCTACAGTCCCAAAGGGAAATACTTCCTATCCAAACTCTCAGAGACCAGGTTGGCTCAGAGTTCATTTCATCCTTTTCACCTATATGTCAGGTGTAGATCTAGACTAGCTCTACCTGGGGGAACAATTTTTCTGGTAACTTCATCCTTCTAATTCTCATCTTATCAAACTATTCTGTTTCTTATATGATCAACAGCTAATCAACTTCAGCCTAGCCCCAATTACAGCCATCCCCTGATGCTCAAACCTTTTGCTCCTTTCTATACATTCACTGTCTCTCAGAATTCATCTATTCTTCAGGACTCTGGCATCACCACCTGTAATGATGATTTAGATGGGAAGATCTTTCCCATTCATTAATAGACCCATGTGACTTGCCCGGGTTACATGGAAGTCTGAGTCACATGGAGCCTGTGGTGGGAGGAGTTTGCTGAACAGGTAGAGCAAGAAGTGAGTCAGACTAATCAGATCTGGGAAAGAGAGAGAAAACAGACATCTGGCTATGGGTGAGAGAAGGGCATTTTATTTGAGGGTGTTTGTTTGCAGGAAGGCCTGATAATATGTTTAGACTTCTTTGTTACTATGATGGATTTCTTTGTTACTATGAAGGATTTGACTTTCTGGTACTGGGATTTGGCTTTCTGGCGTTTGAAGAAATGTTTTGGTTCTGTCTTTCATGTGGAGAGTCTGTTATATTTTGTGATTCAGAACTGTGCTGGCATATTCATAACCACCATAGGCACTGTGAATATTTTGTTGGTGCTACACCCTCTATACTGATAAGCAGTTCAGTTTTGGTTAGAAGTCTAAATCACAGATTCTAGTACCAGCTTTGCCACCAACTAGAGGTGGAATTTTGATCACAGCCTCTCAAATTTCTAAGGTTTTGTTTTCTTGTAATGAAGTGTGGACTTGGTGACCTCTACAAGGCCTTGTAGTTTGAACCATTTATCATTCTTTGACTCAGTTCTTTCCCCTCAAATTTGATCTTATAACCCTACTTCAATAAGCAGGTAACGGGATTAAAGAATTTAAATGCCTGGTTCAATTTCCAAATGTCAGAGCGAACAATTAAATCTAGGTCTTCTGACCCCAGAAACAATATTACTTCTATTACTACATTCTGCTTCTCTTAGGACAGAGTAGCTGTGAGGGAGAAATGATCTCCATCTTGAAATACATAAAGAACTGTTGAGAGAAAGAGGGATTCAATTTATTTCATTTGGGTCTAGAGGACATACCTAGGACTAGAGATTAGAAATTCCAGGGAGACACATTAAAAAAAAGAGAGAGGAAGAAACAAAAAAACTTCCTAACATTTAGAGCTGTTGAGTAAATGGAATAGGTTACTTCAGTAGATAATGAATTTGCCGTCACTGGAGGTGTACAGGTAAAGTCTGAATGAGCATTTGTTAAGAAAGCTTTAGAGTCAATTCATAGATAAGGATTTGCCCAGATAACCTCTAAGGTCCCTTGTTCTTTAAGTCTATGAAATATCCCCTTGAAGATACTATCATAACATCCCAAACAAATAGTCGTTTTACACCCTGAAATATACATTCTTTCTCAAATTCCCCTTTTTCTGTCAATATAACCAATACTCTTTGAGACATCCTGGTTAGAAACTTTGTAGTGAACAGATTCTCCAGTTCTTCTCATCTTATATAAGACCATGGGATCATCAATCCAGAGATGGAACAGACCTTAGTAATGATCTAATCTGATCCCCTCATTTTACAGATGAAGAAAGGCAGAGAGAGGTTAAGTTATTTGCACAAAGTCACACAAACAGCCAAGCAGCAGATCTGTGATTTTAATTGAGGATGTCTGACTTCAAATAAGCATATTTCCATTTTCCATTGCACTATGTTGTTTCCCAAAGGGGCAGCTTACATATGTGGAATCATACAATTGTAAACGAGTAAATGAATCCTTACTGTTAATAAATATTTAGTAAGATTTTTACTGCCAACCCCAAAAGATTAAAAAGGAAGAAACTCTCCACTGAAAGCTATACTCCTAGATCCTAATCTTTCCCTCACTCATCCTTTCTATCCTTTTCTCCAGCTGTTTCACTGTAGTATATTAGATGCAGAGCTGATTCAAGCACACAAATAGCTCTAACAGGACATGAGAGAATTTGAGGGTGCAAATTACATATAAATGAAAGATAATGCAGGAGCCATTTCATATTACTGTATTTTCTTAGCATAGGCTTCAAGTATTAAAGGTACTTCATACCACAACTCTCAGTAAATCCATCCCTCTAGCCTTCTGGCTAATTCATCCTCTTTTTATTCTGCGATTTTTAGGTCATATCCCCTATTATGCTTCAGAAGATTAATTTTCTTTTTTATTGAATTAAAGATAAAACCCTATTTGACTTCTGGTAAAAGTTTTGTTTTGTTCTTTACTTTAAAAGGTTTCATTGTTGTCTGTTGTTTTCATTTTCATTCCCTACCCCTTCACATATCCTCGTAAATCCATAACATTCCTCCTTAAAACAAAAAAAAAAATTAAGTAATACCTACGAACACAGGGGCAATGAAAGATTTTTACCCCACCACCACCACCTCCCTCCCCAAGACAGTATACAATTCTATATAGGCTCTACATATACTTTCCTATTGAATAAGTTTTCACTATAGTCATACTGTGTAGACAAACTAAAATAAATGGAAGAAATCATATAACAAATCAAAACATAATACATACATACACACACACACACACAAACATGATCTGCTATATTTTGTGAAGGAATTTCATAGTTCTTTCTCTGGGTGTGGAAGGCATTTTGCCTTAGAAAACCATTGGGAATTTTTTTCTTGCATTATTATGAAGTTCCAAGTCTACCAGAAAAACTCTCGCACACTGTGGTCATTGCTGTGCACAAGGTTCTCCTGGTTCTGCTCCTTTCACTCAGCATCAGATCATATAAGTCCTTCCAGGCCTCTCTGAAGTCTTCTTGTTCATCATTTCTTATGGTGCAATAGTACTCCATTACATTCATATACCATAATTTATTCAGCCATTCTCCAGTTGATAGGCATCCCCTTGATTTCCAGTTCTTGGCAACCACAAAGAGTGCTGCTATAAATATTTTTGTACATGTGGGACCCTTTCCCATTTTTATGATCTCTTGATACAGTCCTAATAGCAATATTGCTGGATCAAAGGATATGCACATTTTTGCAGCCCTTTGGGCATAGTTCCAAACCGCTCTCCAGAATGGTTGGATGAGCTCACAACTCCACCAACAATGAATTAGTGTTCCAACTCTCCCACATCCTCTCCAACATTTATCATTTTCCTTTTCTGTCATGTTTGCCAATCTTATAGGTGTGATGTGGTACCTCAGAGTTGTTTTGATGTGCATCTCTCTAATCAAAAGTGATTTAGAGCATTTTTTCATATGATTATAGATATCTTTAATTTCTACCTCTGAAAACTGCCTGTTCATATCCTTTGACCATTTATCAATTGGGGAATTAACTAAATATTCTTCATAATTAGTGTTTACTTTCCTTTAGGCACTAAATGGAGAAATATTTTACACACTTTTAAAAGTAATTATCTCTAAATATTCTTTGCTTTTTAAACTTAAGAGTGGTATAGTTGAAAACAATTAAACTTGTAGTGATGGAACAGACTTGGTTCTAGATCCTGACTTTACTACTTTACCATTTATATATCTATGGGCAAGTCACTTGACCTCTGTGAGCCTCAGTTTCAGTGTCTATAAAATAGCCTGATAATACTTGCATTACTGAGGAGGCTAGGTGGCACAACAGATAGAGCACTGACTCTAAAGTCAGGAGAACCTAAGTTCAATTGCTGCCTCTGACACTAGTTGTATGACCCTGGGTAAGTTATTTAACCCTTACTGCCTTCCCCAAAAAACTTCATTACCTTTCTTAAAGGGGTATTGTTACAACTGCATTTTATAAAGGTTGAAGTGCTTTATGTGAATTATTAATAGTAGTAGTGAAATTAAAGCAATAAAGATGTCTAGCATTTATATAGTGCTTTAGAGTTTTATAAATCACTTTACACACATTATTTCATATTCCTCAAAACATCCCTGTAAAGTTGGTCACTATCACCCTGGAGATCAAAAAGCTGAGCAGTTTGACCAGTTACAAATCTAATTAGTGACAGAACTTAGACCTAAGATTTCTAAGCCCAAATGTAGTGCTGTCTTTCCTTGAAAATTAGTTTTCAGAATCCAGGGGAGGAGCCAAGATGGAGGAGTAGAAAGACTCACGTGTGCTAGCTCTGAACTGACAGCCCATAAATTTTCTGTAAAAAGAACTCCCCACAAATTCTGGAGCAGTGCAAGCCATGCAGCAACGCAGTGGAGGAGATTTCCATTCCAGAGAGCCCTGAAACACTGACCCCAAAGGTCTGTCACGCACCAGACAGTGGAACCCACCCCTGCGCTGCCCTGAATGCACGGCCCGGGAGGAGCAGACCTGAGCAGGCTTCAGGGACGGAATCTTCAGCGGCCCCAAAGGTCCCTCCACCCACACGTGCTACAGGTCAGTGAGAGAGACTTCTGGGCTGGCTGAGAGGGGAGCGGCGTGTCTCCATGACTCGGGCCCCCTCGGGAGGCAGCAGCAGCACCAGTGGCAGAGACAGCGGCAGCGAAGGCCAGGAGCTCCCGGAGCAGGAAGGAGCTCTGCTCCATTACTGAAGATCTCTGCATAAAACCCCTGAGGCCACTGAGCCTGGGAGGCAGCCCTGCCCCCACCCAAGCACCAGAACTTAAGCTCACATTGAATTGCAGCTGCGCCCACTGCTGAAAGCCCTGAGGCTGGGGAGCAGCATTTGAATCTCAGACCCCAAGCACTAGCTAGGCGGATCTAGGCGGGGGTGGACAGGAATCTCAGAAGTCAAGTAACTGGCTGGGAAAATGCCCAGAAAAGGGAAGAAAAATAAGACCATAGAGAGCTACTTTCTTGGGGAACAGATGATGTTTCCTCCTTTCATTTCTTATGAGGAAGTAGTACAATGCTTACCATCAGGGAAAGACATAGAAGCCAAGGCCTCTGTACCCCAAACACCTGAAATAGATATCCAATGGGCTCAGCCTATGGAAGAGCTCAAAAAGGATTTTGAAAATCAAGTGAGACAGGTGGAGGAAAAACTGGAAAGAGAAATGAGAGAGATACAAGAAAAGCATGAAAAACGGGTCAACACCCTGCGCTAAAGGAGACCCAAAAAAATGCTAAGAAAATATCACCTTGAAAAATAGGCTAACTCAATTGGCAAAAGAGGTTCAAAAAGCCAATGAGAAGAAGAATGCTTTCAAAAGCAGAATTAGCCAAATGGAAAAAGAGGTTCAAAAGCTCACTGAAGTAAATAGTTCTCTCAAAATTAGAATAGAACAGATGGACGCTAATGACTTTCTGAGAAACCAAGAAATCACGAAACAAAACCAAAAGAATGAAAAAATGGAAGAGAATGTGAAATATCTCATGGGAAAAACAACTGACCTGGAAAATAGATCCAGGAGAGACAATTTAAAAATTATGAGACTACCTGAAAGCCATGATCTAAAAAAGAGCCTAGATATCATCTTTCATGAAATTATCAAGGAAAACTGCCCTGAGTTTTTAAAACCAGAGGGCAAAATAAGTATTAAAGGAATCCATCAATCACTGCCTGAAAGAGACCCAAAAAGAGAAACTCCTAGGAACATTGTGGCCAAATTCCGGAGTTCCCAGGTCAAGGAGAAAATATTGCAAGCAGCTAGAAGGAAACAATTCCAGTATTGTGGAAATACAATCAGGATAACACAAGATCTAGCAGCTTCTACATTAAGGGATCAAAGGGCGTGGAATAGGATATTTCAGAAGTCAAAGGAACTAGGACTCAAACCAAGAATCACCTACCCAGCAAAACTGAGTATAATACTTCAGGGGAAAAAACTGTCTTTCAATGAAACAGAGGACTTTCAAGCATTCTTGATGAAAAGACCAGAGCTGAAAAGAAAATTTGACTTTCAAACACAAGAATGAGAAGAAGCATGAAAAAGTAAACAGCAAAGAGATGTCATAAGGGACTTACCAAAGTTGAACTGTTTATATTTCTACATGGAAAGACAATATTTGTAACTCTTAAAACTTTTCAGTATCTGTGTAGTTGGTAGGACCACACACACACACACACACACACACACACATGTACACGTATGCACGCACACACATACACCCATGCACGCACATACAGAGACAGAGAGCACAGAGTGAATTGAATAGGTTGGGACCATATTTGAAAAGAAATTAAGGCAAGCGGTGAGAGAGAAATGTAGTGGAAGGAGAGAGGGTGAAATGGAATGGGGTAAATTATCTCTCATTCAAGAGGCAAGCAGGAGACTTTTTAGTGGAGGGAAAAAGAGGGGAGCTGAGAGAAAAACATGAAGTTTACTCTCATCACATTTGACTCAAGGAAGGAATAAAATGCACACTCATTTTGGTATGAAAACCTATCTTACAATACAGGAAAGTGGGGGAGAAGGAGATAAGCAGGGTGGGGGGATGATGGAAGGGAGGGCAATGGGAGGATGGAGCAATTTCAAGTCAACACTCTTGGGGAGGGACAGGATCAAAAGACAGAATAAAAACAATGGGGGGGCAGGATAGGATGGAGGAAAATACAGTTAGTCTTATACAACATGACTATTATTGAAGTCATTTGCAAAACTACACAGATATGGCCTATGTTGAATTGCCTGCCTTCCCAAAGGGAATGAATGGGTGGGGAGGGAGGGATGGGGAGAATTTGGAACTCAAAGTTTTAGGAACAACTGTTTAGTATTGTTCTTGCTACTAGAAAATAAGAAATACAGTTAATGGGGAATAGAAAGTCATCTGGACCTACAGGACAAAAGAGAAGATGGGGACAAGAGAAAGGAGGGATGATAGAAGACAGAGCAGATTGGTGATAGGGAAAATTAGAATGCTGGGTGTATTGGGGTGGGGGGAGGGGATAAATGGGGAGAAAATTTGGAACCCAAAATTTTGTGAAAATGAATGTAAAAAGTCAAATAAATAAATTTATATTAAAAAAAAAGAAAATTAGTTTTCACCAACATCCATATCACTTATTGCCCTATGCTTTAATATAGTAATCTTCTGATAGTCTGTAGAGATCTATAAAGCCATTTTCCCCTATACTGAATCCCCAGATTAGTGTGCCTTTTTTCTCCATATACGTTTTCAATAGTTTTTTTAGATTTTTTTTCCTTTCAGACTCAGTTGTCATTGAAAAGAAAAAAAAAACTATAGTCTACCTCACTTTAAAAATTTACTATTTCTGCTCTACTATGGCCTATGAAATGAGTGCAATAAGCTTGTTGTTATTGTGTGAAAATAAGAGTAAAATGGCTTTCAATGACAACTTGAGGGAATCTTCTACAAGTAAAGTAAATGAGCATTGGGTCATCTATTTTGCCTTCTCAGAGTCCTTTATATCATTTAATTCTTGGTTCTTGAATGCATTCCTTTCAGTTGGGAGTTGCCAGAAGTCTGACCTCTAAGCAAGAGATAAAAGAGATAAAAATTTCTGTGTTTATATGTGTTTGAATAGTACAAAAACCTGCATGATTTTTTTCAACAATTTCCACATACATTACCCACCAGTCAAAACCATATGGAAACACTGAAATGAAATTTTAAACTGGTTGAAAACCTCTAATCATAGAAGGGATATCACAGGATCATAGGCTTGGAGCAGACCTTAGAAGTCATTGAGTCTAAACTTTTCATTTAAGAAAAAAGGAAATTGAGTCATAGAAAAGTTAAATGGCTTGCTCACATAATTAGTGTATGGAATGAGGCTTGAACCCAGGTCTTCCCAATTCCAAGTCTGATACACTACAGGCTGCACCATGCTGTCTCTCAATAAGACAGAAGCTTTAAGTTCTGAGTGATTTCTTATTCAGCTGATGTTAAATTGTGTAGAGATCTCTTGCCTACCAAACAGCACATTTCCAAATTTGTTCTGCATATGATCAATTAAATATGAAATGGGAATGAAATTCTGAGATAATCCATATCGCTAAATCCCTACTTTGGGGAATTATTAAACTCTCTATTTTATATGAAACTGTGGCCAAATAATCACATTTAGATGAGTTAGTTGATGAAAGTTAATAGTGAATGATAGATGTTGGAGACTTCAGGGCTTTACCCATATATCACTCTCTGTCTCTAGAGTCCATGGTACTTTTTAGTAAACTATTGATTGGTTCTAAACCCTATGGGCCAATTTTCATCTTAGGTAATTACTTTTTTGTGTATCTAAATCTTCCCTGAAGTTTCGATTGGGAATATTTCAATTAAATGTTATTCTTTCTGCAACATAAATTAATCCCTGTACTATATATCCCTCGAGTATCTCAAAAAGAAGCTATGAAGATTAATCATTTAATTTGTGCAAACTGTTTTGAGATTCTTTGAGCTATCTAATGTGCTATACATGTAGTTGTGCCTAACATTACACAACAGATACGTTTCAGTGAAGGAATCAACAAGTATTTATTGAATACCGAGCATATGCCCAGCATCATGCTAAGCATTATGGATCCGATAAAAAAGATGTGTAAAATACAGGCTCAGAGAGCTCACACCATAGGAGAAAGACTTAAGTGTATGTTAAAATGAGAGAAAAATACAAAACAGCATGAAATTAAGTCTTCCACTGGTTTATTGTAGTACTAAAATGATCTTGGATTCTCAAAGACAATGACTAGAAAAATTCTCGTGTAAAGAAGTCACTGAGCTAAACAATGAAGATCCAAAGGAAAGTAAAGACTGTCCTTTCCCTCCAGGGGCTAACATTAGTGGGGGAGACCATATATACATAAATCAGTACATATAAAATAACATCAAAATGTTAATGAATTAACAATTATTTATTAATACACTACTATGCAATAGGCAATGCATAAGGTACTGGGATACAGAAGTAAATAATGAAGTCGTCTTTACTCACGTTAAGTTAATGAGGGAGCAAACAGAAATATGCTAGGGATGGTTTGTAAAATGCTGATCATGGGAAGGGATTTATCAATCATGACAGCATATCTTTAGGGCAGAAGTTTTCAAGAATAGAAAGTTAGAGCCAAGGAAAAGGAAGAGAGGAGTCTGGAGAATACGTTTAGGTATAAGTAAAGAGACTCTAAGAAGGTTACTATATAAAGAAAAGAAAACCTAGGAGAGAACCTAAGGGACGCTCATTGTTAGTGGAAGTAATAGAGAGAAAGATCCTGCAAAGGAGACTGAGAAGAAGCAGTCAAACAGGAGGAGGAGAACCAAGAGGGCAGGGTCAAGAAAACCTATAGATGAGAAAGTGACAGAGTATTGATCAAATGCTACAGAGGTCAATAAGGATGAGGATCAATAAAAAGCCATTAGATATGGCAAATAAAAGATCACTGGTAATTTTGAAGAGAGCAGTTTCAACAGAAGGATGAAATTGGACGTTATGCTGCAGAAGACTTACAAAAGAATGAGAAGTAGAGGTATGGAGCCTAGATAGCTTTTTTCAAGGAGATTAGCTACTAAGAGGAGGGAAAGAAAGTATGAGAGCTGGTAAGGATCATAGGCTCTAGTGAAATACGGCAAAGATGTGTTATTTCAAAACAAATCATATCTCATACTTTAAATGCAGTTAGGGACTGTGGTCCTTCACTGAAAATTTACTCTGATGCCTCATCAGGGTGTAGTAATGACTCTGGTCAATGATTGATTGATTGTACATCTGTCATTCAAGGACCAGTCTAACTAGGTTAAGAGACGCTCTTCTACCACCACAGTTGATAAAGATCTGATAATGAGTGGTCAAAGGATGTGAACAAGCAGTTCTCAAAAAAAAAACCCAACTCTACAAACTATTAACAATATGAAAGATTGTTTCAAATAACTGCTAATGACTAAAGACAAAACAATTCTGAAGATTTTATACATAGATACAGTAAACTGGCAAAGAAAAAAATATGGAAATGGTCAATGTTGATGAGGTTGTAAAAAGGCAGACACAGTAATGCAGTTTTTTGGTGAAATTGTAAATTGGTCCAATAATTCTAAAAAGCAATTGGAATTATATGAAGACTATAACTAAAATGTCCATGTTCTTAATGCAGAGATTCTGCTGTTCGGCATATACTTCAGGAAGATTAATGGCACTTACAAACATTCCTTTAAAAAGCACACCAAAATATTTGTAGCAGCATTTCTTTAGCAACGAAGTATTGGAAACAAAGTAGACAGTCAATGATTGAGAAATAGCTTAGCAAAGCGTGGCACATGAATGTAATGGAATATTGTCTTGTAAGAAATGATGATGACAAATACATGGAAATATTGCATATATTAATTAATACAACTAATTCCATTGATGTGAAACAATTCAATCCATTTATATATCAGGTACAATACAATATAGGGGGAAAAGCAATAACTAGACAGATTCTGTTCCAACTTCTACCATTTAACAATGTGATTATGAGCAAGTTCTTTCTTTTTTTGTCTATCAGATTTTACTTTTTCCAATGAACAAAAATTGATTTTCTCTTCTCTTCCTGTTCTACCCCCAACCACTGGGGGAAGGGAAGAAAAATAACAACCAAATCCTTGTAACATATATGCAGAGTCAATCAAAAGAAATTCCCACGTTATCTATATTCAAAAATGATCTATGATTCACTCTGTTTGAGGTCATTTACCTTGTTCAGGGGATAGGCAGTGTGTTTCATCTGTGGTCCATGGAATCACACACAGTTGGTCACTGGGTTGATGAGAGTTTTTTTTAAGTCAATATTGTTTCGTTTTTACACTTATTACTATTGTATAAACTGAGCAAGTGTTCTGCTCACTTTACTCATATTAGCTCATAGAAATCCTTTAAGCCATCCCTTTCATCATTTCTCACAGCACAACAGCATTCTATTACATTCATATACTATAATTTACTCAGTCCCCAATTGATGAATATCCTCAGTTCTTTGCCACCTCCCACCCTCCATCCTGTCCCCTGCCCCTTCATATACACACACACACAGAGCTGTGTACACACACACACACACACACACACACACACACACAGCCGGTTATAGATATTTTTGTACACTTGGGTCCTTTGCTCATCTTTGCTCTCTTTGGAGTGCTGATCTAGTAGAAGTATTGCTGGGTCAAAGAGTATGCACAATTTAGTAACATTTTGGGAACAGTTCCAAATTGCTTTCCGGAATGCCTGGGCCAGTTCTCAGCTCTATCAACAATTCATTAATTTGCTGGTTTTCCCAAAGTCCCTCCAACCTTTGTCACTTTCTTTTTTTGTCAGCTTTGCCATTCTGACATGTGTCAGGTAGAAGTACAAATTTGTTTCAATCTGCATTTCTCTAATTATTAGCATTTGGAGCATTTTTTTCATAAGACTTTTGATAGTCTGGATTTCTTCATTAGGAAACTGCCTATTCGTATCATTTGACTATTTGCCAGTTAAGAAAGCTGAGCACATTTTTAACCCTTAATTTACTCATCTGTAAATCTCTACATAATCTCAAAAGTTCCTTTCAGTTTTACTGTTCTATAATTCATACATGATTATCCATCACCCAGTTCCTTGCCTTTTCACTAGATGTCTCCAGACCTAGAAAATTCTCCCTCCTCACATCTGTCTCCTGGCTTCCCTGGCTTCCTTCAATAGTTTCTTCTGAAGGAAATGTTTCCCACTGGTCTCCCTCTCTCTTATACTTACCACACATATAGACACTAATGTGTCTAATACAAATATGGAAACCTCTGAGATTATTTTCTACTAAACTGTATTTATTTTGTGTGTACATAGTAATTAATACATTATCTCCCTATTAGAATATAACCTCCTTGAAGGCACGAACCTTATTTATTGACCATGTTATCAAATGTCTTTGCACAGTGCCTGGCACAGAGTAAGTACTTAATAAGTACTTGCTGACTGCCTCATTGGCTGATTTTGCTAGTAGAAAATCTGTTGATATTTCTCCAAACTTAATTAGACTAGCCCTTGGTTGGCAGGCATAAAAAGTCTATCCATACTCAAAACCTTTTGCCAGGAATCAAGATGGCATGGCAGAGGAAGCATTTTGCCAAACTCTCCCGACCTTCCCTTCCAAACATCAACCAGAATTCTGTAACTGCATAATCAACAAAAGATTGGGATAAGATAAGTTTTCCAGTCCACAACAACTTGGGTGGTCAAAATGAGAGGTCTGTGACATTAACATGAGAGTTGACTGGGAGCACATGTAGGGCCAACAAGAGCAATGGTTTGTGGAAGCAGAAATAGTTGCAACAGCAGCAGCAGTGGGACCCGGAACTCTTAATAACCAGAGACAGAAGGGGATTGAATACCTAGTCAGAAAAAGAAGACACAGTAGGCACTGTGCACAGTACATTTAACTTATTGTTTTTGCTGTTTTCGTCCTTAGTTGCCAAAGAAGAAGACCATGCCATCAGAGAAATGATGACATGACTTGCACTTGACTTTGTTCTGAGTGAGGGAGTGTCAGATTGCAGTTTAAGAGTGAAGAGGGAGCAGGGTCTCTAGTTCCCGGAGCTCCCTCCAGGGTGGAAAGCAGCGCTGGCACTTGTAGAATCCAGGGAACAAGGGCCCTTTCTGGGTAGCGAGCACATTTATCTCCTAATCTTAACACTTTGGAACAGAAACAACTCACAGGCCTCCAGAACTAGCTGTGAAAATAGCAGGGGAAGAAAACAACTTGAAGCTAAGAAGAGGACTCACCCCGGACCTCCTCGTGTGCAGAGCCCAATTCTAACAAAAAGTTCAAATTCAAGAAATAGTCTGGGAAAATGAGCAAACCACAACATAAAAAGAACCTGACCATTAAAAACGTACTATGGTGCAGAAAAATGCTGACTAAGTGATAGCCCAACAAGAATTCCTAGAACAGCTAAAGAAAAAGCTTTTTTTTTTTTAAAGAGCAAAAAATGATTTGAAAAATAACATGAGAAGTAGAAAAAATTGGAAAAAGAAATGAAAGCAAGCCAAGAAAATTATGAAAAGAGAATGAACAGCTTGGTAAAAGGGGCACAAATATACTGAAGAATATAACTTTAAAAAGCAGAATTGGAAAAATGGAAAAAGAGCAAAACCTTATTAAAGAAATTAATGCCTTAAAATTATATTTATTCAAGTGGAAGCTGATGATTTTATTGGAAATCAAGAAACAATAAAACAAAGTCAAAAGAAAGAAAAATATAAAAATGTGAAATATCTCAGCACAAAAAATGAATGACCTAGAAAATAGAGGAGAGATAATTTAAGAATTATTGGACTACCTGAAAAGCCTTTGTCAAAATAGTTTTTTCCCCAGATCCTGCTCTTAGTCAATATAGCCTTCAAAAACCCCAAAGCCATGTCTATGCCAAAATGAGGCACCATAGTCAGACTTCATTGGAGAAATGTAATTCTAGATCTATAGAATCCTGTAAACTACAATAAAGGACAATTGTTCTGATCACTGTAATTAGTTTACATTATGACATGTGTTCATTTGAGACCATAACCTGTCTTTTAAATTATGGTTTGGTTTTTTTTTTTTTAATAAAGATAGAAGTGGGTTTTGAAAATGGGATAAACAGAAAACTTTAAAGTACCTGACATAAAGGTTTTCAACCTTTTTTGTTCCATGGACCCTTTGAGAAGGCTGGTGAATCGTTTGAGGTCCTTCTCAGAATTATGTTTTTAAATGTATAAAACAGAGAGCATTATACTGGAAATCTATTATATTGAAATATCATTATAAAATATTAAAATAGTAAGTTCATGGAACTCAGCTTAAGAACCTCTGGATTATATAGAGTGCTCCTATAATCTATACCCCTAAACTTATATCTATTTGAAAAAAGGAAAACTATATGGATGTAAAAAATTTACATTGAATTTAGGCAATAGGTTTTTTAATGTAAAAAAGAGAGAAAAGTATGGCTTATATTTAAAACAATATAATTATTGCATTTATTTTTTGCATTATAAGCTTATGGAGGTTGTTATTCAAGCAGAGTTCAGTCTCAACATTTAAAGTTTGGAAATATTTGTTCTTTTATAAACTTGAGCAGTATGTCAAAAATGAATAAGAGAATTAAATGCACTGTGAAAACCTATTTTTTCTAGAAATTCCAGGGCTAAGAAGTATCCCTTAGAATAGGAAAAGAATGCAAACACTTGTGCAGACATGCACAAACATTTTTTGCTTTTGTCACTGTATCAGGCATAGTGGAATCATTACACATGTTTCTGTTGTTTGTAGCTTTGCAGGGTCATGACACATCCTTCAGACCTACTTTTTATCTCCTGATCGATGGAGGTTCAGACATAGTGCAGTGTAAAATAATATTCATGTGGTTTCTGCTAAGAAAGGGGAAGAAGAACAAAAAAGAAAGAGTTGAAGGGGAAAAGAAAGAGAAAAGAGAGTAAAACCAGAACAAGATTGCTTTGGATAAAAGATTGATGAAGAGGTGTTCAGTGTTTGCAGGGGAAAACATTTGTGAAAACAATTGATGTCAGGAGCTTTTGATAAGACATGTAAAAATTTCATTTTAATATTTATTGCTTGTTGTGAAATTGATAGGCTGCTCCTGCATGATGAGGTCAGAAGAGAAGAGATTGGTGCAGGCAAATTCATTATTTCTTCCTGTGTTCTATTTTGATGTTAGTGTATTTTTTTCTCCTCCAATCCACTACCCTGTTGCATCCCTCCCCCCTGCAATTTCTCTGTAATGTAATTTTCCTGTCATCTCTTATAAAATACTTGAGCACCCATCTGTTGTCGGGGTAGGGATAAAAATAGGTCTCTTCGGAAGAAAAACTGAACATAACCTGCTAAGGATCTATATTTGTAAACCTTATGAAAGATAAATCAATAAAATCAATTCTCCAATGGACTTTTATAAAATTATGTTGTCTTGTACCACAGGAGCTTGTCCCCCAATGCCCTTTCTCTAGTACTGTCCATGAGATACCCTTGTGTATTCCAATCAGAAAACATATTTATTTGTACTACAGTGGTCTCCTGGAGGACGTTTGCATGCATATAAGGAACAGGAATATTTTAATAAAGATTTTAGAATCTTGTATTATTAAAGGAGAAAAAAAAGATGGAAGGAAACCAGAATGTATGACAATAGCCAGAAATTCATCAAACGTCTTGCTTTGTAGTTCAATACAGTTGGCATGGAGAAAAAAAAGTCAATGACTACATATGTTTTAGGGAAAACATTACAGGAGTTTTGGTATACCTAAAACAAATATTTTTGGCGAAGCCTAGGGCACAGACTAGAGATTAGGAATTTATTGAATAGTTTTCCCTCAGTTCTTTTTTTTTTTGGTGTGAGCACTCTCTCCATCAGATCAGTACTCCTCTGTGCCTTCTCATCTTTTCTGATTTCCATATTCATCCTTAAACCCAAGTTGGACTTCCCTTCCAGTGCCACATATGCCAACTCATCTATGCCTGCCAATGCTGTTTGACACTTGTCCGTAACCTTCCAGAAATTCACCACAAGAGGACCACCTAAGATGAACCACCACCTTCTCATTCTACTATACAATTCTTTGATAACATCCCTTCTTCTTCTCCTTCTCCTTCTCCTTCCCCTTCTCCTTCTCTTCTCCTTCTCCTTCTCCTTCTCCTTCTTCTTTTCCCTCCTTTTCTTTCTCTTCTTCTTCTTCTTGGTTTCTTGTTCTTATATATAAATAATTTTAAGGGAGAAATAATCATTTGCAGTAGATAATGCAGTACAAGCATTAATTTGCAGCACCAAACAAAAAGATATTTAGAAGAAAAAAAACTTCAATCTGCTAGCCCTATTATTCTGTTACACTCAAAATATTATTTTTTCATCTCCAAAGAAAATTCTACAGCAATATTCCTTTTCCATTATAGTCTCATCCTCTTTATCACTTTTTTTAAACTTGCATTCCTTTGTGCATACTCAGTTTCTAGCTTAGGGTAATTGCTAGCTTGCGATATTTCTTCATAGCACATTCTTCACAGTATATTAGCTTACTTGTTTTTTCTTCTTGAGTTTTTCTGTTTTATCCTTCTCCTTACTGAACTTAACACAGCTATTTTCTGACCACTTCTCTAACACCAAGATCATCTGGAATTCTAATCTTATACTGCAAGGTTTTGGCCACCACAGCAAACTTAGTGTCACCAATGAAGAAAGCGAGTGTGCAGACTCTTTCATCATCTAAGTCACTGATGAAGGTGTTAAGTAGTCTCGTGCACAAAACTGACCCTTGTGATATACCACCTGTGTCTGCCATGTTGACATTGTGCCATTACTAAGCACTCTTTCAGAGAAGCTGAGAGGATGAAAAGTAAAAGGCAGAATGTGACTAGAACACCTTCCTCCCCATGGAGAAAGAATGCATCTCACAGACTATAGTAGTTATTTTTAAATATTTCTTATTTTAAAAAGCATAATAAAAATTAGCATAGAAATCAAGGGTGGATTTAATAAATGATAGTGAAGCTACAAGAGATTTATTTACATGAATAATGTTTTGAGCACTAAAATACCACTTTAACATGTTGAACATCCTTTCTGCATTTAAATACAGAGTGATTTATAGGTGTGTTTAGGTGAAAAGGACTTTAATTTTATATAAAATGTACTCTGCAGTTTCACTGGCTAAGGCAAACATACAACTCTTATAATTAGTATCAGTTTTATTAACGAACCTATGACCATCTTTCTAATTTGTTTGTATTTTTGTTTCTTCTATACCTAGGCAGTGGAAGTTGAAGGTATAAGAGTCAGACTGTAAAGGGCTACTGCTGAAAAGAAGTAAGGGTATGAAAACATACCCTTTGGTAATGTTGCTGACTTTTTAAATGATGGTTTAGCTCATCTTGAGCATAGTATAAGATGAAATTTACATGCAAAACAAATTTTCTTCACATCCTTATGTATGGTGGATGTGCCTAGGTATTATCTTGGGTCCTTCTTGTGACAAAGATGGGCTCTTTCTTCTAGCATTAGCAACATCTCCAGATGTAAGATGACAAGTCCTTCAGCTATTGAGAATGTTTTTTCTGGCTTGTTTGCTATCTTCCTAATAAGGTGTTAAATTATTTTGACAAGGCTACCCCCTTGGTAAGGTGTGAATTCCATTTGAATTCATGAAAGTTGTTGACTGATGATCCTCAGATACAATTTTCTTGGGGCTTTCAAATTTTACCTTCCTTTAAAAGAAAAGAGGACCATTCTGCTGCCTTTATAAGGAGGGTAAAAGTTGAAGGAACTGAATTTGGGAACAGTAAGGCACACACATACATTTAGTTTATAGAGTCACCAGGGAATGAATATGAAAAAGGAAGTAAATTCTGATATGGGAGGTAGGTAATAGGAGGGATGTGGGTTGAGCAGGATTTAGAAAACATGGAAAGCATGATGCACTAAAGAAGGAAAACAGGAACCAATAAGGTGTCACAATGAACAGCTCGGGTAATTCAAGATACTGGGCATTATGATCAGGAGTACTGAAAAGGGAACAAGGGTATACCTTTTTCCTATGTCCTGTCAATACTGATGTGTTAGCTTCAGAAAGAAAAACTGTACCATAGCCAAATGGTCAGCACTCTCATTTGCCATAGCATAATCACAAAGCAGATTGGGAAAGCTGTGGTTGACTCAGTATATCAGTAAGCACCCCAATATATCACAGGTTCTTAGATCTGTATTCATAAAAGGAAAGGCAGCTTTTGAGGAGTTAACAATTACTTTAATCAAGCACATGTATCAGTCCTTTAATCAAGTCAGGTACACATATCATTCACCTATTTCAGGGGAATCAGTACCCCGAACTTCAAAGAAAATGCAGAGAAATTAAATATCAACAGACATGGCTTCTTCGCCTGAATTCAACAGACAATTGGACCCCAACTATCTGACCATAAATATTAGAGAGGGAAGCAAGACATCTGGGTTCCCAAAGCTGGGAGGCTTCCCAGAGTCTTCATCTGGCTAAACAAACACTTCCAGTCAATAAGCCCCAGAGTAATCAACAGACATAGCATCCTCGGCCTGACCATAATTTAACAGACAGGTACAAATAGCTGCCTGACCAGTTACCACAGAGGGAAGCATGACATCTGGGTTCTCAAGGTGGGGGGTAGGGGGTTGGGGGTGGGGAAGTGGGTGGAGTGGGTGCTCCTTAGCATCTTCCTAGAGTACTCATATGGTCAAACAAACACTCTTACAAAAACTAAGCCCCAAAACAAAACCTCAACTCAGAGTATTTATACCTTTTTTAGAGCCAGAAGGCTTAACAACTCTTTGATCCAGTGCCTCAAGAGAAAGAACAAAAGGTACTTGGGACCCTCCTATAAAACAACTCCCTTAATCCAACTTCCCACAATGGGCAGGCCCATCAATAGGTGGGAAAGATCTTTAATCATATTAAAATAATCAACAATACAAATACATGCACTGTTTCTAATGAAAGAAATTCTTGTTTCTGTACTTTACTCCTTGATTGACTCTTGATTGATAAAGGCAACATTCAATCAGAGGCACTTTATCACACTGAAATAAAAACAGCAAAAGATTCTAATTTGATTGCCATCACACTCAGTTATATATATGATGGCTACATTAGAGGCAACTAGGTGGTAAAGTAGAAAAAATACTTGACAACCTCTGTCTGACTCAGTTTACTCATATGCAAGATAGGAAAAGTAATAGTACCAGGTTTTTATAAGAAGAAAATAAGATATAATTTGGAAAGTACTTTGGAAATTTTAAAGCTCTGTATAACTGCTAGTTAGTGGAGATGTTTTTGTTATTAATGCAGAAAGAACTCAAATTAAATGTCTAATGAAGGGTGGTAACCCATTTCCAGATAAGAAAACCAGTATTTTCTGTTGCTGTTTCAAATCAGAAAAGGATAACAACGCCCTCCCTATCCTTATAATAAACTGAATAGAAGATCTGTGTCGTTATGAAAAAGAACTTTCCAGGAGAGACACTGGAAGTAAGCTTATCTTAAAGAGGGCATTGTGGTGGGGAATGATCCTCAGATGAGTCAAGATTAAAGAAACTAGGATCATTCTGCCATGAGAATATTCAGACTTCAGAGACACTGGAAGAAATTTTAGAGATCATTTATCCAGTTTCATATTTTAAGTTGTCACATATCAAATTCATATTCACCATTCACATATCAAAATGTCACTTTCACCATCAAAGCCCGGAAATTAACAGACCAAGGCAGGGCAGCTGAGAAGGTGATTGTGCCCTCCTGGGAATGGTCTTTGGAAATCCTGCAGAACAAGAACAGTATCATGTCAAAAGGTGACTGAGGTGAAAAAGCATCTTGCTAGGTCAGGAATTGGAGAAGACATGGTTTCTGGAAATCCAATAGGAATTTTCCATTGATCTAGGATAGCTTCTATCCCCTCTAGTTAAATGGAATGTAATTTTTCCCTACACAAGAGAGCCCTTCTAATCTCTCTTTTCCTCTCTCTCTCTCTCTCTCTTTCTCTCTCTCTCTCACACACACATACACACACACACACACACACACACACATGCTTCAAATAACCCAAATTCCATCAAATTTCAGCTTGGTGGTACAGTGAATAAAGAGTCAGTTCTGGAGTCAGAAAAATCTGAATCCAAATCTGGCATCAGGTACCTACTAGCTGTGTGACTCTGGGAAAGTCACTTAATCCCGTTTGCCTCAGTTTCTTCATGTGTAAAATGAACTGGAGAAGGAAATTGCAAACCACTCTAGTGCCTTTGCCAAAAAGCATAATAAAACAAAAAACAACAACCCAAATGGAATTATGAAGAGTAGGTAAGCCTGAACAGAAAAACAGCTAAACCACAACAAAAATGCCCTCCAACGAGTAGAGTTTCCAGACATATTATCATATACATTACTCTTTTTTTGATACTTTCCACTCTAATACCTTTCACACTAAATGTGGTATTTTCACACTATGTTCTCAGCAGTGAAAAACACAGTAAGAATATTAGCTATCTTGAAAATGCTCATCTATTAATGCAGCTTAAAGATGCATTAGCTTTCTTATAGCTCTGCTGGTTTATACTGAATTTTAGCCAATTTATTGTTTTCCATTTGTTTCATTTGTGTCACACATTCTATGACCCCATTTGTGGTTTTCTGAGCAGACTGGACTGGTGTGCCATTTCCTTCTACAGCTCATTTTATAAATGAAGAAAAGAAGGCAAATAGGGTTAAGTGACTTGCCCAGGTGACAGCAAGTAAGTATTTGACATTGTATTTGAACTTAGGTGTTTTTGACCCTACACCCCACTCTCTATCCATTGAGACATGTAACTGCCCCCTTAAAATCTCCATTTCTCTTTCACATGAATTACTATCAAGCCATCACTGATAAACTGATCAGTCAAAGGAAATTGGTGAAATTGAAAAATACATTTTGAGGCTTTGAGGGTTAGCACTGCACATCTATTATTAAAGGACTCCTTTCTTCCCTTCAACGCCTCTTCTTTTTCTTTTTAAAAACTATTTATAATTGTTCCCTTTTGCCATGATTTGCTTTTGGTACAATTCAAGGGTAAGCACAGTGACAGTCATTAGCACTTCTATTCTGTAAAATATAGTACACTGACTATGACTAGAGCTAATAAAAGAAACTGTTCACAGGAGATGCCCATTATTTTATTTTTTAAGTGAAACATTTTATTTCCTATCTACTAAAATATGGTAATTAATCTAAATGCATTAACAAGTTCTAAAAACAAGAAGCCAGTTCTTGTAATGGCCTAACATAGATGGGAAATACCTGAATAGTAAATGGGATTTTTTTTTCTGTTAACAAATTCAGATAATGACTTAAAGAGACTGATGGGGCTATCTTTGTACCTAAAGTAGCTGAGGCAAGTTATTACTGATATGATGTGTCTCAAGCAAAAGCACAAATAATATAACAATAATGGCCTCAATGTCTTTAGCCACTGTAGCTATTAATGAACTGGTTACATCACTCTTTTACGCTTCAGAAAGGTTCTTTATCCTTATTGTTTTGCAAAAGCCTTCTGCAGGATTAATGATGATGAGAAACAATAGCTAGCACATATATATGCACACATACACACACACACACACACACAGTACTTTAGTGAGCTAGTTAACTCCTTAAAGAGAATTCTGAGCCTGGAGTCAGGAAGACTTGAATTCAAATCCATACCTGTGTGTGTGCACCTCAGCAAGTCCCTTAACGTCTGTTTGCCGTAATTCATGGGAGAAAGAAATGGCAAATGACTCCAGTACCTTTTCTAAGACAATGCCATGGACAGTACAGTTCCTGGGGTCACAAAGTCATGGACACAACTGAATGACTGAACAACCACAAAAAATAGTACTTTAAGGTTTGCAAAGAACTTTATATATTTCGTTGATCTTATATGGTCTCACGATATCCCTATGAGGAAGGTGTTATTATTATCCTCCTTTCACAAATGATGAAAATGGGGTATAGAAAAGTTAGATGACCTGCCCAGGGTCACACAGCTCATACAGTGTCTGAGTAGAATTCAAATTCAGCTCTTTCTAAATCCATTCCTCGCACTACTATGTTGATGTAGAACTGTATTTTGAAAATCTGTAAAAGAAAGAATAAAAAGTACAGTTTTTTTGTTTTTTTCTCTTTCTATATTCACCAAGATGAGTATTATCTAGATGATAGGCATTTGGAGATAATATAACTTATTTCCATAATATTAAGAAGTCTAACCTACACTGGATGCTGCTGCTTTTTTCTAGAGAAGACATGTACAACCTTTCAAGATAACTCAATTCTTTGTGGAAAAAAATTCTTTGTGGATACATGAGAGTCACTAGGGAAGTATAAAGACCTGGGGCTTTCAAGAGGCCTGGCAGTACATTGGAAAGTCAGTGTTGAGATGGTGGCTTGTTAAAATGCATAAGAGAATAAGGTGAAGTTTATAAAACGAAGAACCAGGAAAGTAGAAGAGGATAATTGCTGGAAAAAAAATGTTAAAGAGCCAAAGGCTCTGCAAAATGGGAATGGAAAAGTTAGGAGGGTTATAAATGTGGTCTGGCAGCCTATCTATACTTTTGGCAGCTTAATAGGGTTTTCTAAACCTATCTCAAAACTATTATTACATAGTTCATAAATTCTCATCAGGGAACCATGAAGTTGACATTTAAACAAATTCTAGAGAGAAGAAAAAGAATGTTTCGCTTTTTTTAATTTTTTAGAGTTTATTGAGTATGGGAGTAAAGAATATCACATGGACAGATCTGCCTTTAGGAAAATCTCTCCGCTGAGTAGAGGTAGATTGAAATAGGAAGAGAAATGGGGAAGACCAACCATAAAGCTACTGCAGTAGTCCAGATACAACATAACAAAGGACTCTGCTAGGGTAGTTGCTGTGTGCCTGGAGAGGAGACATATCTGAGAGGTGATATCAAATAATTTTACAACAAAATAATTTCACAATATTTATTTTCAATTATTTCAAATATTCAATATTCAATTAATTTTCAAATATCAAATATTCAAGTTTAATTACAATTATTTCAGTAATTGTATATACTCTTTTCCCTGTTATTTTTTCTTCATTTTTCATTAGTTAAAAGAAAGCTTTGAGGGGAGGAGCCAAGATGGCAGAGTAGAAAGATTCACTTTTGCTAGCTCTGAACCCACAGCTCATAAAATATCTGTAAGGAAGAATTCCCAACAAATTCTGGAGCAGCAGAAGCCACAGAACAATGGAGTGGAGGAGATTTCTGTTCCAGAGAGACCTTAAAAACCAACATCAAAGGTCTGTCATGCACAGGGCCAGAGCAGAGCCCAGTGCTGCCTTGGCCACGCAGCACTGAGAGGATCAGATCCAAGCAGGCTTCAGGGACAGAATCTCCAGCAGCTGTGCAAGTCCCTCCACCCACAGGCACAAAAGTCAGTGAGAGAGCCGCTGGCTGAGAGGGGAGCAGGGTGTCTCCATAACTCAGGCCCCCTTGGGAGGCAGCAGCAGAGGACAGGAGCTCCCAAAGCAGACAGGAGCTCAGATCCATTATTGAAGGTCTCTGCATAAACCCCCTGAGGGAACTGAGCCCGTAGTGGTGGCCCTGACCCCACCTGAACACCTGAACTTAATGTCACACTGAATAGCAGTCCTGACCCACCTGAGTACCTGAATTGAATCTTACACTGAATAGTAGCCCCAACCTTGCTGAAAGCCCTGAGGCTGAGAAGCAGCATTTGGATCTCAGATCCCAAGCACTAGCTGGGTGGATCTGGAGGCAAGTTGAGGGTGGAAAGGAATCTGAGAAGTCAAGTAACTGGCTGGGAAAATGTCCAGAAAAGGGAAAAAAAATAAGACCATAGAAGTTTACTTTCTTGGTGAACAGATATTACCTCCCTTCCGTTCAGATGAAGAAGAACAATGCTTACCATCAGAGAAAGACATAGAAGTCAAGGCTTCTGTATCCCAAACATCCAAAATAAATATTCAATAGACTCAGGCCATGGACAACCTCAAAAAGGATATTGAAAATCAAGTTAGACAGGTGGAGGAAAAACTGGGAAGAGAAATGAGAGAGATGCAAGAAAAGCATGAAAAACAGGTCAACGCCTTGCTAAAGGAGACCCAAAAAAATGCTGAAGAAAATAACACCTTGAAAAATAGGCTCACTCAATTGGCAAAAGAGGTTCAAAAAGCCAATGAGAAGAAGAATGCTTTCAAAAACAGAATTAGTCTAATGGAAAAGGAGGTTCAAAGCTCACTGAAGAAAATAGTTCTTTCAAAATTAGAATGGAACAGATGGAGTCTAATGACTTTCTGAGAAACCAAGAAATCACAAAACAAAACCAAAAGAATGAAAAAATGGAAGAGAATGTGAAATATCTCATGGGAAAAACAACTGACCTGGAAAATAGATCCAGGAGAGACAATTTAAAAATTATGGGACTACCTGAAAGCCATGATCAAAAAAAGAGCCTAGATATCATCTTTCATGAAATTATCAAGGAAAACTGCCCTGAGATTCTAGAACCAGAGAGCAAAATAAGTATTGAAGGAATCCATCGATCACCACCTGAAAGAGATCCAAAAAGAGAAACTCCTAGGAACATTGTGGCCAAATTCCAGAACTCCTGGGTCAAGGAGAAAATATTGCAAGCAGCTAGAAAGAAACAATTCCAGTATTGTGGAAATACAATCAGGATAACTCAAGATCTAGCAGCTTCTACATTAAGGGATCGAAGGGCGTGGAATAGGATATTCCAGAAGGCAAAGGAACTAGGACTAAAACCAAGAATCACCTACCCAGCAAAACTGAGTATAATACTTCAGGGGAAAATATGGTCTTTCAATGAAATAGAGGACTTTCAAGCATTCTTGATGAAAAGACCAGAGCTGAAAAGAAAATCTGACTTTCAAACACAAGAATGAAAACAAGCATGAAAAAGTAAATAGCAAAGAGAAGTCATAAGGGACTTACTAAAGTTGAACTTTTTACATTCCTACATGGAAAGACAATATTTGTAACTCTTGAAACTTTTCAGTATCTGGGTAGTTGGTGGGATTACACACACACACACACACACACACACACACACACATACACACATATACAAACACGCACATACACATGCACACACACGCACACATACACACACATGCACATGCGCATATACACACACATGCACACTCACGCATACACACACACATAGAGCACAGAGTGAATTGAATAGGATGGGATCATCTCAAAAACATGAAGTTAAGCTGTGAGAGAGAAATGTATTGGGAGGAGAGAGGGTGAAATGGAATGAGGGAAATTATCTCTCATTCAAGAGGCAAGCAGGAGACTTTAGTGGAGGGAAAAAAAGGGGAGCTGAGAGAAAAACATGAAGTTTACTCTCATCACATTTGACTCAAGGAAGGAATAAAATGCACACTCATTTTGGTAGGAAAACCTATCTTACAATACAGGAAAGTTGGGGAGAAGGGGATAAGCAGGGTGGGGGGGATGATGGAAGGGAGGGCAATGGGAGGGGGGGAGCAATTTGAAATCAACACTCTTGGGGAGGGACAGGATCAAAAGAAAGAATAGAAGCAATGGGGGGCAGGATAGGATGGAGGGAAATATAGTTGGTCTTACACAACATGACTATTATTGAAGTCATTTGCAAAACTACACAGATATGGCCTATGTTGAATTGCCAGCCTTCCCAAAGGAAATGGGTGGGGAGGGAGGGATGGGGAGAATTTGGAACTCAAAGTTTTAGGATCAACTGTTGAGTATTGTTCTTGCTACTAGGAAATAAGAAATACAGGTAATGGGGACTAGAAAGTTATCTTGCCCTACAGGACAAATGAGAATATGGGGACAAGGGAAGGGAAGGATGATAGAAGAGAGGGCAGATTGGTGATAGGGAAATTTAGAATGCTCAGTGTATTGGGGTGGGGGAGGGGACAAATGGGGAGAAAATTTGGACCCAAAATTTTGTGAAAATGAATGTAAAAAGTTAAATAAATTTATTTTAAAAAATAAATAAAAGAAAACTTTACATGCTTCTCAGCATTCTCCTTAAATTTTCATCTGGAAAGGGACTCAAAGCTAAGCTTGAAAATTTGCAGATTAGGAAACTAAGCCATGCAAGGGTTAAATGGCTAGTCCAGCATGACACAATTACTAAGTGCCTGAGGTAGCCTTTTACATGAGACCATATTAAATTGAAATTCAGTGCCCAACTATATGATGGACTAGTTATAATAGATTATATTCATGTACAACAATTTATTTAACCATTCTCCAATCTATGGGCACCTACTCTGTTTCTCTGCATTTGCTCACACAAAAACTGAGGCTTTAGATATTTTGGTGTATTGTATATGAAGCCTTTCTTTGGATCACTTATTGTCTTGGGGTAAATGCCTAGCAGCTGAATCTCTAAGTAAAAGATTATAGACATTTTAGTTACTTCCTCTGCATCATATTAAACTGTTTTCCAGAATGACTGGGCCAATTCACATCTCCACCAGTAACAATTGAGTGTGAGATATTTCCACAAATCTTCCAGCATGGATTACTCATGTCTTTTTTTATCCTTGCCAATTTTCTGGATATGAGGTGAAACCTAAGGGTTATTTTGATTTACATTTCTCTTATTACAGTATTTGGAACAACATTTTATATGGTTATTAATAATTTGAAATTTTTAACTTGCGAATTGCTTAGTCATAACTTTTGACTGTCTATCTATAGGAAAATCAATACCCTTCTACTTGTAGTTCTCTTGAAGTTGTCCTTATCTATGCTGTTGGAAAGACATGGCTAAGCAGATCCTCAGGGTAATCTTTTCATATATTTTCTGCCTTTTACAACTTCATAAAGCAATGCTGCTTATAATCTTCTGCCATCCTACTCCACAGGGTCTAATAAATGCATTTCTACTCTAAATTAACTAGAGGACTAGCTTTAGAGTCAGGTAAACCTGAACCACAATAACTGTGACAATGGGCAAGTCATTCAACACCAGCTAAGTCTGTAAGATTATAAAGAGCTACTGCTGATCTGCAGTGGTCAAGGGAAGTGAAACCACAAGGTATTATATTTTACAGAATTAAATGTTTCAAAAAATTATGCTTCATATTTCCTTTCTCATTTCAATGAGAAATAACTTGTTCACTGCCTTTGTTTGCTTCTTCAAGGAAAACCTTTAAGTTGTCTTTCTATTCAGTTTAACTTCTTTTTTTCTTCTAAACCTATGATTCTCTGATCCTGTGAATTCAGAAGACAAATGAAGAGACCTTAGAGGCCATGTAATTGAACCTCTTCATTTTATAGATAAAGAAACAGAGGACTATAAAAGTTTAACTCACTTCCCAAGGTCAAAGAACAAATAAGTGGTAGACTCATGATCTGAAGCCAGGTCTCCTGATTTCAAATCCAGCCTACCCAACATGGTACCAATCTGCCTCTGAGAATGTTAATATTAATGTGATTCAACTCTTCCAAAAATGTCAATTTCATGGTCATCAGGGGAGAATTTTCCTTATTTAGTGTAGCAAATGTTAATATTGACAAATGATCTAAAAACCATATGACTTTTAGCACTCACTCTCCTCTAGCATAGTCAGTACGCAAGCAGAAAAAATTTTTCATGAATTACTTTTTTTTTGCCTAATGGATTGCTATGGCCAAATAATTCATCACCTAATAGAACAAAATACTGTTTATGAGTCTCTCAGAATTTATATTGGCATTTCTACTTGGACATTAGACTCAGAATGTCACTCAGACCATACTCAAAGGTTGTCAACCATGATTCTCTTTGTTGATTAATTTCTATTGGTATTTTTGTTTGTTTTAAGAGCCCAGAATCACACTCATGCTACAATGAGGCAGTGGAATAAACCTAGGAGACAGAAATTATATCATCCAGGAAATGAATCATCAGAAAGAAATGTGAGTCCATATTTAAAGTAAGAGTAACAAGTAGCTATAGCTGATGCTATATTGGTACCCACAGAACGTTAAAAAACTAAAAAAAAAGACTTTAGTATGTTAACTAGATCTTCTCTGGAGGATATATACAGGAAAACAAGGAACAAAATGATGAAAAGATCTATACCTGTAACCTGCTTCATTAGAGTGAGGGCTCATGTCAATGAGATCATAGATACATTGATGTATTAAAATATAAATGTCAAAGGAGAGGTTCCGTTTTCATCTCTTAAAATTAACTAATACTCAGCTGATCTAATCAAGCACTCAAGGAAATTGAAATTTCTAATGGAAGCCGAGCAAGCTATACTCAGATTAATCTGGCTCCTGGCCAATCAATAGAAATGTGCATGCTGGTCTGACTACTGGCCAAATTATGTCAAAAGTTATTTAAAATAATGGCTTCTGTGTCTGTAGTAGTTTTCCTGAATTTCGATTACTCCTTCTAATGAGATTTCACTTGAGGTTTTACATTTTATTAACTATTTCTATTAAGTATAGATTTTTTTGGCTTCAGTGGAAGATATCTTCAGCTATTTGATTTTGATCTCCTGTTCCTCAAGAATTAATCCAATGATTTGCATATAGCAAGTGCTCCATAAAAGTTTGTTGAATTAAATTCTCTCTGTTTTACTTTCACAGAATCATCTTCAGAAAAGTTTAATGTTCTTACAACTTCATTTTTTTGTCTCTAAAAGATTGGTTTCTTCACTCTTTTTTGAGTGCACAAAGCTGTTACTCACTTCTTGAGGTTCTCTGATAGTCTATCAAAGATGACATTAGGTAAGATTTGGATTGCATGATGGTGGTGGTAATGGGAGGAGGTGTTTTCAGGATAGCAAACCTCTTCATTTTACAGATTTAAAAAAATGGGTTGCAGCCATGGCCCTCATGCTCCTAAGTATTAAGGCTAGAATGTGAACTCAAGACCAAGAGCTTTTCCCACTATTCTAGATTGCTTTATATCAACCTGCCTGTATTGGCTGTCAACCTGCAGCCATATATATGTCTCAACTAAAGGAGAGGTATGCTACTCATATTTGCAATTGTTACATAAAAATTTTCCATAGATTCCTAAAAAGATTATGATACCATATATGAGACACATGTAGAATTAGAAACAAACTTAAAAAAAAATTTTTAGGACAAATTTCCATACAGTCAGTTGCTCTCTACCAGAATATACCTACACTGAATATGTAAAAACAAACTATATTAGAACTTTTCCCCAAAGAGGGCTTTCTTCTCCTTCCCCTACATTTCCAGTTACTATTCCCAGAGGGCCAACAGGAAGAATGTTCCTCTTGTTGATTAAAAGAAGAATGGTCAGTTTTCAGAAAAATCAATTTCTTCTTAAGTGACATTTAAAGGCAAACCAGGAAACAGGCTAGCATTAAGTAGTGGTGGACATAGATGGACAACTATTCCAATTCTGAGGAGTCATTGATGATTGTTTCATACGTCACAGGGTTTCTACATTATTACAAAATTCTTTGTGATTCTCTAGGCAAGGAATTCAGGTTCTTCTCATGAAAATAAGTAAGGGAGTATATTGACTGTGGCAGTTTTTCCAGTAAATATGGTAAAACACATATACATACACACACACACACACACACACACACACACACATACACACACATGAGCTTTTCTTCTTTCCTTTCTAAACTAAAGAATATCGACATTCACAGCAAAGCAGACCTAAAATTATATTCATTTTTAAACAACTATCCATGTCTGAAAATTTATCAATATAGTCATTTAAACTTAAATTGACTTTAATTATAGAATGAAATCATTTGAAATACTGTTCAATGGCAAATGAATAATGTGTTGGATTAGAAACTATAGAATTATCATTTAAACTATGAAATGAAATGAAGTCTCCAGAAATAACTTTTCTCCTTTATTTGATGCATTCATGCAGGTTACTGATTTTTAAATTTAGTAGGATAAAGTATTTTCTATAAGAACACCAGGTCATTAAGTACTCTGGATGCCTTGGTTTGATGATTATATAAGAGCTCTCTCTACACAAACCTTAAACAATCTTAGGTCAAGGATTCGTGTAACAAGAGACAATGGATGGTAACTTGATCTTTGGGTGTCGGCTATCTGTGCCTGGTAGGTGCTTCTCATGTTTCCATGAGAAACTTTCTTCAAATGTTTTGTCACTGGACAGCCAGGTGTCACACTAAATAAGAGCATCATTCCTGGGGTCAGGGAAATCTGAGTTCAAATTTTACCTCAGACAACTTGACTCTTAGTACTTACTAGCTGTGTGACCTTGATCAAGTCACTTAATCCAAAAGTTTTTTCACAGCTAAAATATTGAGCCATTACTGATGATAAAAAGCTCATGAAAATGAAACTACTAACAGTTCTTATTTTGTGATTCCTTTTACAAATGAGAGATAGATAAAGGGGCTTATGAGAAGTGAAGTAATTTTGATTATATGAAATCAAGATGTTTTTGAACAAACAAAACTGATGTAGTCAAAATTAGAAGGAAAACAGGAAACTAAGAAAAAAAATTTGCAGCAAGTTTCTCTGATAAAGGTCTCATTTCTCAAATGTATAGGAATTGAGCCAAATTTATAAAAATAGGAACCATTCTCTAGTTGATAAATGGTCAGAAGAGGAAATCAAAGCTATTAATAGTCACCTGAAATAATGTTCTAAATCACTACTGATTAGAAACATTGAAATTAAAATAACTCTGAGTACTATGTCACATCTATCAAATTAGCTAACATAACAAGAAACTAAGTGATTCAGTGGATAGAGTGTTGGGCCTGGAGTCAGGAAGACTCATCTTCCTAAATCCAACTCTGACCTCAGAGACTAGCTGTATGATTCCGAAAAAGTCACTTAACCCTGTTTTCCCCAGTTTCCTCATCTGTAAAATGAGCAGAAGGAAATGGCAAAGCACTCCAGTATCTTTGCCAAGAAAATCCAAATGAGGTCACAGAGTCAGACACAACTCAAAAACAATTGAACAGTAACTGAACACAACATGACAGAAAACAAAAATGACAGCAAATGGTGGAGGGGATATGGTTAAATTTGGATACTAATGCACTGCTGGTAGAGAGTTATGACTAGTCAAATCATTTTGGAGAATAATTTGGAATCATACCCAAAGGTCTATAAACTGTTTATATGCCCTCTGACCCAGGAAAACCACTAGTAGGTCTGTAACCCCAAAAACATCAAAGAAAAGGGGGAAGAATCTATGATTTACAAATATATATATAGTAACTCTTTTTTGTGGTAGCAAGGAACTAGAGCCCATCAATTGGGGAATGGCTGAACAAGTTGTGGTATATGACTGCAATGAAATACAAATGTACTATATGATCAGCAGAATGGTTTAAGAAAAATCTGGGAAGACTTATATGAAGTCATGATAAGTGATATTAGCAAAACTAGAACACTGTACACAGTAACAGCAATTGTAAGGATAATCAAATGTGAAAGACTTAGCTACTCTGATCAAGACAATGGTCCAAGATAATTCCAAAGAACCTATGATGATAAAAGCTATCCACCTCCAGAGAGAGAACTGATGAATTCTGAATGCATATTGAAGCCTACTTGTAAACTTCATTTTTATTGTTTTATTCTGTTTGAGTTTTCTTTTTCAATGTAGCTAATATAGAAATATGTTTTGGAAGGCTTCATTTAGATAATCAAAGTCAAATTGCTTGCTTTTTAAAGAGCAGGGAAAGCACAGGATGAAGAGAGAGAATTTGGAACTCAGAATTCTCAAAGATCATTGTTAAAAAATTTGACATATTATTGGGAAATATTTAACAAAATAAAAATAATTTTAAAAAAAAGAAATGAGATAGTCCTGGTGTTTCACTGCCCATCAAACACTGAAACTCACTATTGTGAAATGTTAAATGTGACAAGTTAGGCAGGATAACAGTTTTATAATTATCTGATATTTGGCAGTTTGAAGGCACAATGGATAGGGTAAAGGACTGGTAGTCAGGAAGAGGAGTTCAAATCCCACCTCGGACATTTACTAAATGTTCAGCCCTTGGATAAGTCACTTACCCCTTCCAAAGCTCAAGTTTCCTCATTTGGAAAATGAGGGTAAAACAGCATGTCTAGTTCAGAGACTAAAGATAAGCCAATACGTAAAGTGACTCAAAAACCTTCAAGTACTAGATAAATGCTACCCACACGTTGGTCAATAACATAACAATTCACATTTCTATGGAGTTTTAAGCAATAGTAAGCTAGTAAATGTTTAACAACTCTTGAGAAGGAAAAGAAACCCACAGATACATTTAAGTTTAATCTGAAATATTGACACTTCCTTAAATCTAGATCAGGGCTGGGAAACCTGGGGCCTGGAGGCAACATGTAGCCCTCTAGGTTCTTGGGTGTAGCCTTTTGACTGAGTCCAAGTTTTACAGAATAAATCCTTTTATTAAAGGAATTTTTTCTTTGAAGTTTACATTCAGTCAAAGATGCTCACACTTGAGGACCTAGAGGGCCACATGTGGCCTCAAAGCCACACATTCCCTACCCCTGGTCTAGATCTTCAATAAAATAACAAATGAAGCCTTGATTTATAGTTATGCCCATTTCAGAGTTTAAAAGTGCTTACAATGAAAATTTAACAACAGACTCTCTTGAGATGGAGCTATTACCAGCATATTCCTTCTTTTAAGGCTTGCAGGATACTTTCTTCCACTTCTTCTGGGAGGTTACTAGGGTAAGATGTGCCATACACATTTTATAGAAGAGGAAACTGAACCTCCCAGAATTGCAATAACTTGCCCATGATCAATCACATTGCTAGAAAGCATCTAGATTGGAACCCAGGCCTTCCTGACACTAAGCATTTTACTACTATGCCACACAGTCTAAATATCATGGAGATGGGCATTTAAGTAATGATAATATTTTTAAAAGATGCTTTAGGGCAAAGGCGTAATAAGTGTACTTTTTTTATGTATTGGAAGAATTGATTCACCTCCTAGAAGCTCTCTGCAAGCAGTATTAAGATATCTTAAAAGATGCTTTAAGGAAATCATATTCAAGAAGTATAAACCTAATCTAATACTTCAATATTTGGTAGGTTTGGATCCTGGCTAATCTTCAAGGGACTGCAAACCTTTCAAACATTCATCATGATTAAAAAATAAGGTTCACATATAAATCAATAGTTTCTTCTGGTGGGAGCTTTATGGAGTTCAATAAATCACCAGGAGCCAAAGAGTTCACTTGCTGTGCGGGGAATGGAGAGTCAACATGCCTTTAGTATGGGGTGAGTCAACCTTTAAGACTCAAGACCTGAAGTAGTTCATCCTAATCTTTTTTATCTTATTTCCCTCTTCCCTACACAGATGAACCATCTCTCATAATAGATTTTAAAAAGAAAGGAAAAACAGCAAAACCAATAAGCACATTAATCACTGCTGACAGCACATCCAGTATTACACACCCACAGTTCCTGAGTTCTGCAAAGACAAGAGGGAAGTATTTTTTTCTCAAATTGTTTCTAGAGTTAAATTTTTATGATCATTATTGCATAATATTCAGTTTATTTTGGGTTGCTGTTTTGATTTTTTTTTTGTTTGCATTGTTGTAGTCATATATATAATATCCCTGGTTCTTCTAACTTTGCTCTGCATCAGTTCATAAATCTTCCTATGTTTCTCTGAATTCTATAAATATATCATTTCATATGGTACAGTATTATTTCATTATATTTATGTACAACAGTTTGTTTCTCATGCTGGTATTTGTTTCTAGTGGATTGCAACAATAGTTAATTAAAGAAAAAAAATAATTGGAATGGAAGACAAGGGTATACCACAGACAGTAATTTGAAAAAAATAATAATGTGATCAAGAATCACAAGTCAAATAAAATTAAGTGTGGAGACTACTTAAGGTTATGTTTTTATATCAACAATGAGTACCTAAAGGCTTATCCTAAAGCGATATGGTTCTGCTTTTATCAAATGCCTGAGGATGGAAAAATATCAATGAGTATGACAAAGTTATGAAGCTCTAGCATTATGCAAATGTTTTAGATGAGCTACAATCACATATAAAACTACCTCTGAGATAACTCTTGAGAATTGCTTTTGCCTGAGGTCTCTAGCACCAGAACTTCAAGAGATTAAAAATACATTTCTTAGAAAAACTTTCCTCTACACACACATCCAAAATGAGACTAGCTTTGTAAAAAACAGAAAGTAAATAGGTATCTAGGAAATGCCTCATTACTGCTTCCATTTGACAAAGCTTCTCAACACAAGGAATTATTTAAAAAAAAATCCATAAATAAAAAGAATTGTTGTTAGGTCTCCATTCATGCACACAAACTTGTGTGCCTCAACTCAAGGGGAAAGCATATACAACTGAGTACACTCAAGGAATTGATTTTCTCTACATCATGAAAAATAAATAACTGATGTGACAGTTTTTTCCCCACTTTTTAGCAAATGTATTTCCATGTCATTATGACAATGTCAGAGTGAGATTCATCGAAAAATGCCAAGGATGCATTTGATAACACCTTTCCGAGAAATAATATCATGATAAAATATTCCTTTTACCTACCACACTGATGATTTTCATACTTTTTAAATGAAATATTACAGTACTATAAATAATTCCTTTTTTATTTAAAGGTTGCTATTATTTTATATTACACCCAACTAGTAGATTTTAAATCATAAACATCTAAAATGAAGCACTGACCTTCTATTCTAACCTTTATATACATTGTTTCCTTTTCCTTTCTCCCCACTGATTATGGGAAATTGAGTCCATTTATATACTGAATGAATATTAATCAGAAGAGAAAAATATACAAGTTGTGAGTTATATTCTGTCTAAAGTAATTTACCATTCACTTAGTATTACTTATTTCATCAATCACTTAATTTCACACTATAAAGTCTTTCTTTTTTCAGCCTTTTACAATGAAAAATTTTTGACAAATGGAATAATTTTCATTTCTCCATATTTTATTAAATTAATTGCTTAAGGATTTCAGTCTTTTAACCAAGCTTTTGTTCATTTTAATGTTAATTTTACTGTATGCTGATTTTTTTCCCAATAAGAACTGTAGAATCTAAATTATATTTATTATGGAAGGATCACTAGTTAATTTTCAGAAGGATTTTATTTAAATAAAATACAATTAATTTGCACTGGCTGCAATATGCTCTAGAATAGTAAAGACCTTCTTGGGTAAGGCATAAAATTCAAAAGAGTTCAGTTTAATAAAATAATACAGAAAAAATAAAACAAGTAGAAGTGAAAGGCTAATTGTTAAGACATGCAACTAGATGGATAGCACAAGGAACTGGACCATCAGTACATACATCTTGGAAAACTGTAGATAGTGGGTTGCATTCAGACTATATTGAAGGAAATAAAGCAGATGAGTTATGTCTAAGAAACTGCTTCTCTATCAAAGAATCTAAACTGTAAGTGACACAAAGAGTGACGCAGAGACATAAGGTGAACACAAACAGCATGAGAGCAATGATTGCTTAAATGGAAGAGGTAATATAAAATATAACTAGCAAGCATTTTTAAAGTACCACTATAAGAGCAGTACTTAACACTGGGATACAACTATGAAAGCAATATGGCACTTACCCTCAGGGAACTTACAATTTATTGTTTACAATTTTTCACTTCTTCATTTCTCTCCCCACTCCACCCCCACCGTCAACGTCTTGGATTCCCTAGTTTTCTTTCAAGATCAGTTCAAGCACTATGTTTTATAAGTGCCCCATATTTATTTTGTATGTTTTGGATATATATCTGTATATGGGAAGCAACATAGCATAGTAGACAAACAACTGGCCTTAGAACTGGGAAGCTTTGGCCGGGTTCATGTTCTTCATCTTGCATATACTGGCTTTGTGAGTTGGAGGAATTCACTTAATCTCAGTGTCATAGGCAAATCTCTAAGTCTAAAAGAGGCAGAGAAAGTGCTGACCTATGTTGGGTTAGTTCTTGGGAGAGTTTCCTCATTTTGGAATTCCCTTAATCAGTGAAATCGCAGGTTCGGTCCTGTTAATAGAAACATGTCATCTACCCAGACTGAGTATAAAATTCCTCAAGGGCTGAGATTATTTCAAACTTATCTTTGTCTCATATGTTTCATATTTATCTTATCAGCATCTGACACAGCTAGAACACCCCAAAACTTACTAGGTGCTTAATTTTGGTTGACTGATTAGAAAAGGAAGGAGTGTGCTCAGAAAAAGAGTAAGAAACAATAAAAGGACAGCATGACTGTTGGAAGAGTAGCCAAAGAATATCATAAGATTCAGAGGGAAGTCTATGGAAAGGCAAGGATGAGGAACTAAATTAGATAAAAAGGCAAAGAGAGGTTATGATCAGCACCACTGGAAAGAAAGAGTAGGTATTATCTCAAAATTATGGATCCATTGAAAACCTAAAAGGTAAGTTTTATTTCAAACAAAACTCCATAAAAGAAAGTGAAATAATCTTAATTCATACCTTCTTAAATTGGCAAAGTGAAATAAGAGAATAATGAGGATTCTGAATGAATTTTCTTATCCAAAGAGGTTATTAAGCATTTCTAAAGGACTATCTGCTCTAAGTATAAAGTGCTCTAGCTCTTATATTTATATTGGCCACCTTTTAAAAAATTTACCCTTTCACTTCAACTTCCATGTGTTCTTATCCACAAAAATGCTTTGGTGAAGACTAGAGAACTGAAAAAGGGAAAAGAACCCCTAAATAAAAGAGAGTACGCAAACACAAAAAGTATGTAGACACAAGCTATACCTATGTTTGTGTTTTTTATCAACCTTTTAAAAAATTCTAAGAATGGGACATGACTAAAATGACTGAACAACACAAGGAAGAAAATGTCTTTGTAAATAGCTCCTATGACTTCTCCACTCTCTCCTCCTTCACTCTAGTCTCACATAATGAGGCAGTCCTTTTTTGCCAAAGCTAACTCCCCTCCATGCTCAAGTGAAGAGGGCCCAGGACAGAAAACTGGGACTCCAGTGGGTTATGACCTGAATGACGAAGATCCAGAAAATGAGACTGAAAAATAACAGTTGGGGGGTAGGGGAAGAACTAGGAGAGAGTAGCAATAGTGAAGTAGTTTAGAGGCCAAGTGAGCTCAGGTTGAAGCTCAGTTTCCTATTCTGTAAAATAAAGAGGTTGGGCTACATGATCTTCAGTATGATGTCTTCTGTATTGTTAACTAAAAGCAATAATGGAATTTCCAGTAGTGTGGCAGATATGTAAAAAAGAATCGAGGGCTGGAGGGTGCTTCCTGATGCGTCTTAAATTACAATATATTTGTAAATGACTACCTTCTCTAGACTTAAGACAGGCCTTGACATGAGGGTAGACTCTGCCCAAGGGATATATTCATAAAAAAAAAAATTAGTCTAGAACTAAAAATCAAAGCTCATTTGACACATTTGACACTTGGCTTTTCCAAGGTCAAGTGTGATCATTCTTCCTACATCTAGTCTGTCTGCTCACACAAGCTCAGTGGAGGCAGGTGACATCATGATTGGATTGTTACTATCTGTGATATATCCAGGTTGCAACAGAAAAAGGTTTCAGTGACCTAGTAGGTAGTATTCTTAGTAAACTAATGTTTGAATTTTTCCTGTTACTGAGTTAATTATTTTCACATAATCGAGTGAAAGAAAGTGAGAGAAAAATATAATTTGGCTATCACTCAAAAGCATAAAATGTTTGGTTCACTACTTCTGTAGATATCTTTGCTTCAACTTTTTTTTTTTTTGCTATTACCAATTTTTCAGTATATGTTTCTCAGTAACATTACATCATCTACCTCTGGATGCCTCTGTGAAATGTTTATGTAATGCAGAGTACTGTACTCAAACAGTCTTTACAGTTTTAAAAGTTGAAACTACCCATCTGGTGCTGAAGACTATACCAACTGTTAAGCTTTGAATTGATAAAGATTCACAACATAATGGTAATTCTCTTATCCTTTCCACAGAAGAAGAAGGAATGGAAAGTATATGTCAAAAAAAATCTGAAAGTGATTGATGCCTGCCACCTCATCAAGAGTGTCTCCAACTTAATTTCATCTGATGACTTCAGACAATGATAACTTTAAAGTAAAGCAAAAAAAATATGTACTATATAGACAGACATATATATACACACACATACATATACACATACTTATATATCATTGCATCTCCAAAGTTAGGGGGTCCTAGGCTAGGGTCTTTCCTAGAATGATACATCCTCATGGGATAGTAGAAAATACCACGCCATGCATCCGTAAGAACAATTTCCTTAATCAGTACACAGTGTGGAAGCAAACTTCTCTCTCATCTTTACTTGAGGCTGACTTCCAAACCCAACGTCTCCTCCTCCATGGGCCAACCACTCCCAGCTCTTGCCTGGGTTCATAAGCAGACAGCTATGTGCTCCTGCTCCTTGTCTCAGCTCATGGGGGCTATTCTACTCCAAATTCTTCCTGCTTCTGCCTAACAGCAGGATCCTGGGGCTTCTGCCTGCAGCTTCTGTTTCTATGAAGACAAAGCTTAACAGGGCTAGAACAATATCTATACACATTACCAGTATCGTCATCTCAATGCACTCATAAAGACTGACAGGGCTTCTGTCTGAGAAATTAATACAGACCTACAGACAAGGCTTCTGTCTGAGAAATCAACACAGAAAAAAAGAAAAAGCTCCCAACATCATGAACATTCTTTCTGTTCAGTCCTCCCACAAGCAAGTTCCCCCTAGCCTGCTCATGCTCAATTCTCTCTCAGCTCTGCCTTTCCATCTAGTCTCTCTTTTTACTGTATGTACTGTTTCCAATCAAAGACTTTTGATTCAATGACTCTTGATTCAATCAAAGGCAACTCTCATTCAAAGGCACTTGATTGGCTAAAAATCCAGAAAAACAGCAGAAAATCCTACTTTGCTTACAGTTACAAAAGGGTTATGAGAAATTTAAAGAGAAAAAGATCACTTTGGGGAAGGGCAAGAGAATAAGGGAATTCAAGGAAGGGAAAAGAGGACTTCAATAGAGATGTACTGGAGGGAAAGGAATCTTTTTGAGGAAAGAGAGAAGCTAAGAGATATAGGTTTAGAAGATGACAAAACAAGCACAGAGGGACATAAAGGGGGTAGTTTAAGATGAGTCTAAAAATATAGGTTACAGGATAATAGATCTAGAGCTACAATGAACTTTTAAGGCCATATGGTCTAAACCCTCATTTTAAAAAGGAGGTGAGGCTGGAGGAGCCAAGATGGCAGAGTAGAAAGACTCACGTATGCTAGCTCCGAAACCCACAGCCCATAAATTTTCTGTAAAAAGAACTCCCCACAAATTCTGGAGCAGTGCAAGCCACGCAGAAACTCAGTGGAAGAGATTTCCGTTCCAGAGAGCCCTGGAAAGCCATCCCCAGGGGTCCACCGTGCACCGGACAGTGGAGTCCAGCCCTGCCCATGCGGCCCAAGAGAAGCACATCCGAGCAGGCTTCAGGGAAGGAATCTCCGGCGGCCACGAAGGTCCCTCCACCCACAGGCGCTACAGGTCAGTGAGAGAGACATCTGAGCTGGCTGCAAGGGGAGCGGGATGTCTCTGTGACTCGGGCCCCCTTGGGAGGCAGCAGCAGAGGCAGGGACAGCAGCAGATCCGGGCTCCCGGAGCAGACAGGAGTTCCGCTCCATTACTGAAGATCTCTGCATAAATCCCCTGAGGGAACTGAGCCTGGGAGTCCGCCCTGCCCCGACCTGAGCACCAGAACTTAAGCTCACATTGAATACAAGCTGCGCCTGCTGCTGAGAGCCCTGAGGCTGGGGAGCAGCATTTGAATCTCAGACCCCAAGCACTAGCTGGGCAGATCTAGGTGGGGGTGGACAGGAATCTCAGAAGTCAAGTAACTGGCTGGGAAAATGCCCAGAAAAGGGAAGAAAAATAAGACCATAGAAAACTACTTTCTTGGGGAACAGATGTTCCCACCTTCATTTCTGATGACGAGGAACAGTGCTTACCATCAGGGAGGGACGTGGAGGTCGGGGTCTCTGTGTCCCAGACATCTGAGTCCAGTGGGCTCAGGCCATGGAAGAGCTCAAAAAGGATTTTGAAAATCATGTTAGACAGGTGGAGGAAAAACTGGGAAGAGAAATGAGAGAGATGCAAGAAAAGCATGAAAAACAGGTCAATTCCTTGGTAAAGGAGACCCAAAAAAAATGCTGAAGAAAAAAACACCTTGAAAAATAGGCTCACTCAATTGGCAAAAGAGGTTCAAAAAGCCAATGAGGAGAAGAATACTTTCAAAAGCAGAATTAGCCAAATGGAAAAAGAGGTTCAAAAGATCACTGAAGAAAATAGTTCTCTCAAAATTAGAATGGAACAGATGGAGGCTAATGACTTTATGAGAAACCAAGAAATCACAAAACAAAACCAAAAGAATGAAAAAATGGAAGAGAATGTGAAATATCTCATTGGAAAAACAACTGACCTGGAAAAAAGATCCAGAAGAGACAATTTAAAAATTATGGGACTACCTGAAAGCCATGATCAAAAAAAGAGCCTAGACATCATCTTTCATGAAATTATCAAGGAAAACTGCCCTGAGATTCTAGAACCAGAGGGCAAAATAAGTATTGAAGGAATCCATCAATCACCGCCTGAAAGAGATCCAAAAAGAGAAACTCCTAGGAACATTGTGGCCAAATTCCAGAACTCCCAGCTCAAGGAGAAAATCTTTCAAGCAGCTAGAAAGAAACAATTCCAGTATTGTGGAAATACAATCAGGATAACACAAGATCTAGCAGCTTCTACAATAAGGGATCGAAGGGCATGGAATAGGATATTCCAGAAGTCAAAGGAACTAGGATTCAAACCAAGAATCACTTACCCAGCAAAACTGAGTATAATACTTCAGGGGAAAATATGGTCTTTCAATGAAAGAGAGGACTTTCAAGCATTCTTCATGAAAAGACCAGAGCTGAAAAGAAAATTTGACTTTCAAACACAAGAATGAGAAGAAGCATGAAAAAGTAAACAGCAAAGGGAAGTCATAAGTCAAATACCAATGATTTGGTAAGTCATACTTACCAAAGTTGAACTGTTTATATTCCTACATGGAAAGACAATATTTGTAACTCTTAAAACTTTTCAGTATCTGGGTAGTTGGTGAGACCACACACACACATACACATACATGCACACACACATACACACGTGCGTGCACACGCACATACACACATGCACGCACATACAGAGACAGAGAGCACAGAGTGAATTGAATAGGATGGGAACATATCTTAAAAGAAATTAAGGTAAACAGTGAGAGAGAAATGTAATGGGAGGAGAGAGGGTGAAGTGGAATGGGGTAAATTATATCTCATTCAAGAGGCAAGCAGGAGACTTTTTAGTGGAGGGAAAAAGAGGAAAGATGAGAAAAAAAAACATGAAGTTTACCCTCATCACATTCGACTAAAGGAAGGAATAAAATGCACACTCATTTTGGTATGAAAACCTATCTTACAATACAGGAAAGTGGGGGAGGAGATAAGCAGTGTGGGGGGAGATGATGGAAGGGAGGGCAATGGGAGGAGGGGGCATTTTGAAGTCAACACTCGGGGAGGGACAGGATCAAAAGACAGAATAGAAACAATGTGGGGCAGGATAGGATGGAGGGAAATACAGTTAGTCTTACACAACACAACTATTATTGAAGTCATTTGCAAAACTACACAGATATGGCCTATATTGAATTGCCTGCCTTCCCAAAGGGAATGGGTGGTGAGGGAGGGATGGGGAGAATTTGGAACTCAAAGCTTTAGGAACAACTGTTTAGTATTGTTCTTGCTACTAGGAAATAAGAAATACAGTTAATGGGGAATAGAAAGTCATCTGGCCCTACAGGACAAAAGAGAAGATGGGGATAAGAGAAGGGAGGGATGATAGAAGAGAGGGCAGATTGGTGATAGGGAAAATTAGAATGCTGGGTGTATTGGGGTAGGGGGAGGGCAGAAATGGGGAGAAAATTTGGAACCCAAAATTTTGTGAAAACGAATGTAAAAAGTTAAATAAATAAATTTATATTAAAAATATAAAATAAAAAAAAAATGAGGTGAAGCCAGTCAAAGTTTAATGAGCTTTCCAAGGTCACACATACAGGATGAGTCAAAACCAAAATTTGAAGTCTGATCCTCCCTTATGAGTCAGTTTTCTTTCCACTGCACCTGGTGGGAATCCTTAAATTCCAGGATCGGGAGTTTATATTTCATTTTGTAGACAATGGGAAGCCAATGATATGTAACAGGACAAATACTTTATTCAGACGACAAAGACTTGGATTAAAAGCCCGGTTCTCCTATTTAACTCTCACTACCTTTGGACTGTCGGTTTCCTCATCTCTAAAATTAGTTTCTTAAGCTAAAGGCGTCTTCTAGTTCTGAATCTGGTCATTCTAAGGTTTCTGGGCATAAGAGTGAATAATCGGAGCAGAACAGTTATTTGGGAAGTATGAAAAATAATTGGTAAAGATATAAACTAGTCATAATAGAGTGAAAGAAAAATGCATATAAAATATTAAACATAATATAGGAAAATCACAGAATTATAAAATTTTAGTAAGAAGGAACCTTAGAAATCATTCCATGAAATACCCTCATTTTACAAAATGAGGATTAAAGAGAATAAATTATGGGCCCAAGGTTACCCAGTTAGTCAATGGAGACAATAAGAATAGGAGCCGATTCATTGTCTCAGACCCCAATGTTCTTCTCTTGTTATCAAGGGTTATCAGGGGTTCTTAACCCTAATCAAAGTGGCCTTTGACCCTCCAGTGAAGCCTTATGAACCCCTTGTAAGAATAATACTTTTAAATGCATAAAATGAAATACAAAGGAAATCGATTATATTAAAAATATCAAAATACGTATCTTTTAAAAAGCAGTTCACATACCCTTGGTTAAAAAACTTTTGCCCTATACCATGTTTGACTAAATTCAAATTGAACTGGTAAAACAGTCTGAATTTGTGAAAATTTTAAATAATAAATGTGTAGTAGTAATAATATCATTCTTTTCTAGGTAGGAAGACACAGGCAGGTTTGAAACCCTGCTCTGCCACTCATTAGACCTCAGGCAAGACAGTTCATCCCTGTGAGACTTAATGTCTTTACTGGTAAAATAAGCAGGTTGAATCATATGCTTTCTAAGATCTCTTTCAACTGTAACAATTCATGATTTTATGGAATATAATACTGTTATTTTCAAGAAGTACTATTACTTTATTTTGCTTAAAAAAGTATGATCCTCTTTGGATCATTGGGGAATTACTTTCATGAATAAGCAAGAGTGATTTGTAATTAGGATATGAATGTCAATTGGTTTTATTGAAATAGACACTTCAAAACTACTTCAGAGCACTTACCCTCTTACAACAAAACCGTTTAATCTTGTTTGTGCCATTATTTACTTAGGAAAGTTCCATTTTCCCCCTCAGATAGCCCAGAAGTAAAAGTCAACACATCTCATTTCAACTGCTTTGTTACTTACAGGACTTGGCAACAAACCAGGAGCTAACACTCATAGTCAAGAATATTTCAAATGTTCAAAAATAATACAGAATATGAAATTGGGGTTCTTTATTTCGTCTGTGAAACATATCTCTCAGTATAGCAACTTGCCATGGTTGTTGTTAGGCTGCTTTCTGTCAAGTGTAATTCTTCATGACTCCATTTGGGGTTTTCTTGGTAAAGGTACTGGAGTGGTTTCTCATTTACTTCTCCAGCTCATTTTACAGATGAGGAACTGAAGCAAGCAAATAGGGTTAAAGTGACTTACCCAGGGTCACAAAGCCAGTAAGTATCTGAGACCATATTTGAACCCAGGTCCAGGACTGCTGCTCTATCCACTGCTCCATTTAACTGCCTCATAGCAACCTGTCACACAGCCCAAATACCTAGCTGACTTCTGATTAATCTGATGTTCGGTAAAGGATGTGTCTTTGGTACCACTGTTATGTGACTGAATGTTATAAATTCTGCTTTTAACTGGGTTGCTAGCTGAATAATTGTCTATCTTCCTAAAGACTAACATATTGGCACATTCCTTAATGGATTAGCTCATGCTTAGCCCATAGTAGGCACTTAGTAAATGTTAACTGAATAAATGAATATTTGCTATATGCATTTCCATATTGACACACAGTAATTTCCAACAGTAAGTCATAAGTAAATAACTGACAGATAAAGAGGAAGAGGGACAAAAGGAAAGGGTAAATAACTGTCCTGCCTGTATCTAACACTGTTAAAGAAAACTAGCAACACAGAGAATCCTAGTCTCCCTGGCAGCTGCAATATCAGCAGGGCTTGATCCATCATCATTACTTGCTGGCCTCATACTGCTTGTTGTGACACTTGTGCCTAGGAATAACAAACTGGTAATTGGCCCTAGATAATAGAAGAATGCATAGGAAATGGAAGAACACCGTGGAAAAATTACCAAAAGGAATTGAAAATGGGACTTATGAGATTAACTTAATTGAACCAGGATAGAAGAATAGTTTTAAAGAAATACTCTTTCATTACTAGCCTAGTATATAAAGTGACTCAAACAACCTTAACAAAATGTTACCTAATTGAGGCCCTTTGGCAACTGCTTTGATGAATATTTAAGAATAATTTGTAATGATCAGATCAATTGTACATAGATTTCCCTAAAGTGCTTAAAAACTGGGTAGGAAAGTGAAATGCTGAGGGATAATTTCTGAAGTCATCTTCATCAAGATAAAACCTTTTATATAGAGAATGCCATAAATGCAATAAAGTCTTCTCATTTTGTGATGCTGCCATTCCATGCTTTATGTTCTTACTGCCTCAACTTTGTCTAATTCTTTTAAAATTCAGCCCTTTAAAATGATTCCAGGCTAAACAGTTCCTATACCATGCCATTCTGCTGTTTAAGACAAATATCTTGAGGAGATTACAAAAGCAAACCAATACTGCAAGATCTGAAATGAGGGAGGAGGGGGAAGGAAGGAGGAAAAGAATTCTTCCTAAATAAAACCCAGTCCACTGGAAAAGTAAGTGATATTTCTGTAGTGCCGGAGTTCCCTGGATAATGCTACCAAAGTTATAACATGTTCTATGGGTCCACATCTGTTAAAATTATAGCTCATAAGCAGCAAAGGATATGGTTACCTTTAAGAGTCAACTAGGGGACAGAAGTTGTTTAAAGAAAACACATTAAATAAAATGGTATTAGCAAAACACATTTTTTTAATTTAAAAAATTAAAAACAAGAAAAGTAAAGCATTTTATTCCATAAATTTGGGGTATCCTCAACTACAAACACATATACCATCAGTTGAAGGAGCAGACATATGCAAGCACCATACATGCAGAGACACACATTTTGGGAACACATGTGGCTAAGGAACACATACGTTGGGACAATTCACACTTTAAATACAGAAAAGCTGCTAATGTTATAGAATCAGAGGGTCATAGAACCTCTATACTCCTGTTTCCTCAACTGTAAAAGTAATTAATAATATAAATAATATATTTATGTAAATAAGCATTTATATAATAATAAATATTTATATATTTATTTTATTTATATTTAAAATCTATATGATATTAAAAATAAAAATAAAAAATAATAGTACCTGCTTTCCTGGTTTGGTCTAAGACTATCTTCCACACTGCAGGTACTTAGTAAATATTACTTTCCTTCTATCTGTATAGACTATTAGCCCAGGGCAGTTAAATAAACTGTACAAGGACACAAAAGAAATGTTTCTCTATGACAAAATCTGAACCTGAATCTTTTAACCTCAGTCTTCTGGTGATATCATCAAATGGCTCCTATTAGACTCGCTCCCTACTAAATGCAGATCCGAGGCACGCATCATCCAGATCTTCCTCTGGACGTTGCTCAATGTGCATGAAGTCTCCACCAGATCATTGTCTACCAAGCTTTCTTCCACTGAGGGCTGCCTGAATGGATAAGTAGTCTCCCCTAGACGCTGGCTTGCCAGGCAGTCCCAACGAGCTCTTGCATGGCTGATGAGTTTTCCTTTACTTCTGGATTTTGGTTTCAGTTAAAGTGCTCAGCTGTCTCTTCCTCTAGAGAAGAGTAGCACGTGCAATTTTCTTAGAGCTCCCAAACTAGAAGCTTAAATACACAAACAAAAAAAAATTAGAAAAGTAATCACTACGGTCATGAATTAGCAAAAACCTTCTCTTGCTTAAGAGGGGAAAAACAAAAGAGGGGAAGAAGAAAGAAGGGTTATCTGTTTTGTTCTGCTTTTCCTTATAAAGTGGCCATTCATATTCCTTTGAGATTCTTGGTGATGGAGTACACATTTCCAGTAAGAGAATCTCAATCCCAGAAGTTTACTTCTCCTAGACGAAGAATAAAGGCACACCTAGCTAAGTAGTTAAGAGATAAGCTTATCTTTTTTGGGAAGAAACTTCCTGTCCCAGAGTTTTCATTCCCAATTAGAGAGAGACCCCAACCCAGTATCCGGTGAATGTTGTATGTAACAACCCACTTGTATCTAGTTATTGTTCATTTAACATTACTCATTAGACGTTACCAAGCTACAGAGTTTGGGGTTCCTCAGTTACTTTTCAACTCCAAGCCCCTTCTTCTTTCCCAAGTAGAAGAAAGGAAATGGGCAAAGATAAAGCAAAGCTCAGGGGCCAAGGCATTCTTTTCCCTCTATCCACTCAGCCACATCTGACTAGGTTAATACAGTCAACAAACACTTAGAAGCTTTTAAACCCATACTTTCATCTCAAATCTCAGTATCTTCCACAAAGTACTGAACCAACTATAAATGTAATGCATTGTGGCCAGAATTTCTCCATTTTTTTCTAAATTCAACTAAAAGCTAATTTTATTTCCCTGTATCCAGATAGTAACTTAACTTACATTGTAGGGAACAAAACAACATCCTTTCATGAAAATTTTCTTAGCAAACTTTCATGTGACCCCTCCCACCCCCCAAAAAAACCCTTTAAAATTTCAGGGGAAAAAAAATCCCTTGCTGGTTTTCTTTTTTGAGATTTCAAAGAAAAGGTCCTTCGGTTCTTGAGAACTCTTAAATAAATAGATGTCTTTAAGGAAAAGTAAATATTCATGCCCTTTTTTCATTTGGGCTAAAGATTCTTGCCTCCACAACAGTCCACTCAATACTAGGTCACCACATGACCCAATGTGCTCAAGCTGTTCAGCTTGGGAAACCACAAGACTGGAGTTTTCTACTATGAAATAAAATGATGCTAGACACAGTATATCACCGCAAAATGGAAGAGAAAGACCATGATGGAAAACCATGGCAAGGAAGGGAAAAGGAGGCATTTTAACAAAACTATAGAAGTACTCTAGCAAAAGTTTCCTTAATCCAAAACTGAAGTCATTATCTTTCCCCAAAACCATGCCCACCTATTACTGTAGATGGCAACATCATCCTCCTGTTCCCTCAGACTCCTAACCTGGAAGTCATCCTGGATTCCTCACCAACTCTCACCTACCATGAATAGCTGTTATCCAGGCCTCTTGATTTCCCCTCTGAAACCTTTCTAATTCACCTCCTTCTCTCCTCTCATGCTACCACCACTCTAGTGAAGGCCTTCATCACTTCATGATTGGATTACTAAAAAAGCCTGCTGCTGGGTCTCCTTGCCTCAAGTTTCTCTCCACTCCAATCCAACTTCCATTCAGCCACTAAAGTGATCTTCAGGAAGCATAACTTTGAGCCAGTCATTCCCCCTTACTCAATAAACTTCACTGGCTTCCTGTTGCCTCTAGGAACAAACATATAAAGCCCTTCATAACCTAGCCTCCCTCCTCTCTTTACATTTTACACCTTGTTCCCCAACAGGTGTTCTTATATGCAGTGACACTGGTTTCCTGGCAGAACAAGACATTCTATCTCTCAGTTCTAGGTAGTTTCTCTGGCTGTACTGCATGGCTGCAATGCTATCCCCTTCTCCACTCTACCTACAGATCTCCAAACTAAAAAACCCCACCATCTACAGGAAGACTTACCCAACCCTTTTTAATTCTAATGCCTTCCCTTTGTTAATTATTTTCTATCTATCTTGAATCCTTTCTTTGCAGGTTTTCTTGAAAACTTCTTGAGGGCAAGGACTGTCTTTTATTTGATTCTTTTTATATCCCCCCCAAGCTTAACGCAGTGCCTAGCACACAGTAGATACTTAGCAATGTTCATTTACTGATTATTACTCATGTACAAAATCTATTAACTAATTCACATAAATTCCAAATTGCACATCTTTGATTAACTTATTCAAAGGAGGTATGTAAGCCTTATTCATACCAAGTTCAAACCTCTAACCTGAAGGCAACCAATTTGAGTGGGTTGTGACAACTGGTTGGTTCAATCAACCCTGACTCATCCATTAGTTTTCCAAAATCTTTTTTAGGGTAAGTTCAATATTCAATCACTATGATTTGACCTTCATTCTACTCCATTGTGCTATACTGATTGCAGAGATAGTTAAAAATCATAGAGAACCAAATGTATCTCCTGGGAATAAAACTGCATTTCTGTAAAGCTGGGACAAAAAGCCTACAGAGAGTTAGGTCAATGTGTCAAGAGAAAATAAGACTGACCTGCACATGAACTTCATGTGGTTTTATGGAAAACTTTGGAAGCACTAATTTCTAAGTGTGGGTCATATGTGTATAAAATGAAGGAAGAGTGCATTGGAAATGTAGTAATGTGTATGTAATGCTAATGAAAGTTAAAGATCTTCCCCACCCATTAATGGGCCTGCCCATTAAGGCAAGTTTATCTTTTGTTAAATTCTAATAAGGCACTAGTTCTCAAGGGTTGTGATGCTCCCTGGCTCTAAAAAAGTATATAAATACTCTGAAGTGAGGTTTTACTCTGGGGCTTACTCATTGGAAGTGTTTGGCCAGAGGAGACTCTGGGCAGCCACTAAGGAGCCCCTGGCTTTGAAAACGTAGATGTTGGTGCTTCTCTCTCTGGTAACTCTGTATGTACGTAATGGTCAGACCGTTGCATCTGTCTGTTGATATGTGATGTATGTATTACTTATGGTCATAAAGTTAGAAGCCCTATCTGTTGGTTGATCTTTGTTTCTCTATATTTTTTCTAAAGTTCAGGGTGGTGACTTTTTCCCCTTGAAGTAAAGAAGGATATATGTGCTTGATTAAAATAACTGTTGACCCCTCAAAAGTTGCTTTCCTTTCAGAAAAGCAATTCAAAAACCCTGCACAGTAGGCCCTCCTGTGTATATAGTGGTGCTTGCTGATACAGTATGCAAGATATAGATAATTTTAATGCTAGGTGTTTGGCAGACCTAAGTTTCTTCTTAGAGAATTTGTAATATTGATGCAATTCAGCTGCTGAAAGCAATGTAGTCAAAGTTGTTCCTTACTGACTTGTCTTTGGAGAGGTATTAGAAGGATCACATCCATAAACAGGGCATTAGAAGGAGAAAAGGGACACATTATGGAAAGTATTAGGGTTTAGGTCTTATGGTCAATCACACTTCTGGTATTTTAAGAAAAATATGACCCCAAGCACTACTTGAGGCAAGTTCTCTGCTAGTTCCTCCATCTGTTGCTCTCTCAGGAATCAAAGAAGAGTATAAATGGAAAGCTGGTATCGAGGTATCATCCCTGTATGTACACAGACTACAAACTGCTGCCTACAGCTATGGTGCAGTAGCACACCAAGCTGAACTGGTTTTTGTTGTTTTTTTTTTCCCCTGAAAAACATATTGCAGAGCAGTTTCTGGAAAAGCTCCTAATATTAGATCCATGTCACATTTGCATAGAAACATATGGTCTTCTATGTGCAATCTCAAATTATCTGCATAGACTTCAAGAACCAGAAGGTCCCAAATTTGCCTTACTTTTATGAGTCAATTTCTACTTAATGAACCATCATGTTATGGGCTCTCTTCCCCCCACTACACTAATACTTCCTTGAGGTCAGAGACTGTTCTACTTTTGTCTTTGGGTACCAGAATCCTAATTTCTACTATAAATTTTTTTGGATGATATAGTTTTAGAAATAATACAGAAAAATTTATAATTTTTCACCAAAAATATCCCAAATGATAATGCTATAAAATACAAGTGCTGCAAAATTATCAGATACTTCAAAACAGAAATAATGGAATCGACAAATCATAAAAAATGAAATGATGCATGTCAAAGTGCTAGATGGCCCAGTGGACAGAGCGCCAGGCCTGGAGGCAGGAAGCTGTTTTTTTATCTTTCATTTGTTTTCAGTTATGTCCAACTCTTCATGATCAATTTTGGATTTTCTTAGCAAAGATATTGGAGTGGTTTACTATTTCCTTCTCCAACTCATTTTAAAGGTGAAGAAACTGAGGCAAAAACAGTTAAGTGACATACCCAGAGTCACACAACCATGAAGTGTCTGAGTTCATATTTGAACTCAGGAAGATGAGTCCTCCTGACTCCAGGCCAGGAACTCTATTCACTGTACCACCTAGCTGCCCTGAATCAGGGAAACCCAAGTTCATATCTGGCCTCAGACATTTACTAGCTATGTGACTCTGGGCAAATCACTTAACCCCATTGACACAAAGAGAGAGACAGACAGACAGACAGACAGAGAGATGCTACAGAAGTAAGAGGTACAGTGATCTACCCAGGGTCTCCCAGCCCTCAGTGATTGGAGGTAGGACTTAGATGTCTCCAGGTCTTCCTGGTTCTGAGAGAAGTTCTGTATACATGCCATGCTGCATGTGTAACATCTGTGTATTGAAGTAATTCTTTTGTCATTAGCATTAATCATTTTGGACTAAGCTCCGACATACACTAGCTGTGTAGCCATGCTTAAGTCATTTAACCTTTCTATGTCCCAGTTTCCTCATCTATAAAATAGGGAATAATATTCCATTTACCTATCTTACAAGGTTATTGTGAGAAATTTGCTTTCCACACCTTAAAGTGCCATAGAAATATGAACTGTCATCATTGTTCTTTATATCATTCTTTCTTTTCTGTTTCCTAATTTCCCCCTTTTTTTGCAGAGGAATACAGATTCTCTGTTATAGAAATAACTATGGAGAGGAGAGTTGGTAAGAAAAAAAATCTATCGTATTTTTAGTGAGGAGCTCTGGAATAGTTCTCCTTCTTTCTTGATTAAGATTAATACTGGCAGATTTTCAAGCTTGTCGCAGCAACTAATGTAAACTAATTCATTCAGAATAAACTTGGCCAGAGATGCTGTACAGTAGATAGTTTTCCATTGATTCTAAATGGTTTCAGTTAATAAAAAAACCACTGATGATTATTAGAAACTTTAAATGGTCTTGAATCCTTTAGAGATCAATTTAGTCAACAGCTATGGGTATAGCATAAACTGCAAAATTTGGGGAATACAAAAAAAGGAATACGCTTCCTTACTATTTGGGGAGAGAACACTAGCACAGAGGAAATAACCAACAAAAAGCCTTTAGTGCTAAATTGTTCAATATTAAAACCAAGTACAATTCAAGTTCACCAAAAGGGGAGATAGAAGGAGGGTAGAGAAGGGAGAGAAAGCTTCTTGGAGGAAGAATTTCACCAGAGCCTTGAAGGATAAGTGAAAAAAGAATGTGAAGGGAATGCAGAGAGCCTGTGAAAGAGCTCAGTAGCATAGCCATCCCAATGATGATTCAGACAAGAAGATAATCACTGGTAAACTTTGATAAAGAAGTTTTGGTAAGGTAAATTGTTGAAAAGCAAGTGTTCATAGAGAAATAGATATCAGGAGAATTGATGACTCTTTTAAGGACCTGGAAACAAATGGAAAGAAAGATATAGGATAATAGCTTGAGGGGATTGCAGGGTCAAGGGAAGTTTTGTTTGTTTTTTAAGAGGAGAAATGTCTGGTTATCTCTGTGGGCAGCATTAAAGGAAGCAGTGGAGGGGCCATACAAACTGAATATGAGGCAGAATAAGGGAATGATGAACAGAATAAGCACCAAGGAATGATAACAGAGAATTGGTCAAATATGTAAATATGGAAGTTGATCTTGGCAGGAGAAAGCGCAGTTCTTGCTCAGATACTGGATCAAAGGAGGAGAGAAGAGGTGAAAAAGTTACGGGGTTTTGAGGTGTGGTTGGGAACATAAGTGAGGTCATAACAGATGGATTTAATTTTTTTAGTAAAATAGGAATCAGAAGACTTTACAATTTTGCATATAATTCTGAACAAAGATTTAAGAAGAGAAGAATAAAAGTTGAGAGGAGGAAGGATAAAATATGACAATTTGTTGTTCTGGTTGAAATGAAGGTTGTTTTAGATGGAAGAATATATTGTGTAGAGGATAGAATGGAGTGGAATCAGTAAAACCTGTGTTCAAATTCTATTTCTGAAACTTATAAGCTGTGTGATCCTGTGTGCAAATCACTGAAACTCCCCTCAGACTCAGTTCCCTCATCTGTAAACTGTGTGGGTCAGACTCAATGGCCTCTCATGTTCCTTCCATCTCCAAATCTATGATTTCAAGGTATAGGGAGTGGATAAATTCAAAATACTTTCTCATAATAAAAGACTACAAACCAGGATCCTTTGAAATTCTTTCAGACTGATTAAGTCCACTCTAATATGTCTTGCTTTAATCATCTATAAGATAGAAATAATAATTTCTAATGTCTTATAGTTCAGAGTGAAAAATCAATAAAATAAATGCAAAACATTTTATAATTGCAAAGTTCTTTGCAACTTCTAAGCAAAACTAATTTTGACTCATTACTGGGGAGAGGGGAAATATCTATGTAGATTCAGACTCATTTTTTAGAGTTCAGTTTCAGACATTACACTGATGGGGAGTGTTTGCAGGCAAGGGTTTAACTTGTTACCATGCACAAAGTTTCATTGTTTGCACTGTTCTCTGCTTTTCCATGTCAGGTTTCAACTTCTATAATTTCATTAGCATAGGGGGAAAAGACAGCTGTTGCCAATGTTAACACTTCTAGCATCTATAAAATAAAGATGGGATTAGTGCCGTGTGAGTCAGTTAGTTAGATTAGTGCCTCTTTCTTCTTATCCTCAATATTTTAGTTTTAACAGGATATTCACATTAGAAATATACTTCTGCCACCTCTTTATCTCCTTTTCCTCACTTTCAGATAATCCTGTGATTGTAGAAAGCAGGCATGAGAGGGAGAAAAAAAGTATTTTCTTTCTTTTCAGACAGAAGAGTAGACCATGGTCTTTTGCTAATGTTTTGATGTCACACTGATTCAAATCTTGATGTCTTTAGGTTTTCAGAAGACCTTGTACCTCCTAATTTCCATTTCTTTGTAATAATGCACTCTAAATCATATGAGATAGCTTCCAGGCTTGGAACAACTGATCAAATTAATATATTCTTCTAAGGTGACATGCTTATACTAGGATTTCAAACAACCCAGCCTTCTCTGTTTCATTACTATTTTTATTTATGATTATTGCCTAGGTGAATAATCCATCAGAAGGAAGTCAACTGAAATTTTCTGGCCCGAGTTGCATATACGATACCAAGGGCAAAATGTTTCCAAATACATCTGTTTACATCATGCTTCTAACTGTTAATATTTTAGGGCTATAAGGCATTTCCTCAATTTCTTGTGACTGTTGCAATGAAGGAGAGGATTTCATTCAGGCTTGGGACAAATACAAATGGAAAGTTACTGAATCTTTTTAACAAAATACTAGTTACAGATTCTCAGAGGTAGAAAGAAGTTTGGAGATCCTCTTGTTTTTCTCCTGTCTAATCATGAAACTCATTCAATTATAAACTCTACATGTATCCATTTGGCTTCTGCTTAAAGCCTTCCAGTGATGGCGAATTACCTACACCTTGAAGCAATACTTTTTACTTGTGAATAACTTTTACTCTTAGGAAATTTTCCTTTATACCAAGTCAAAACCAACTTCCCTGAAATGTTGACTCAGTGCTTCTACTTCCTGGGGGCAATCAAATCACTACCCTTGAACATACTGTAATATTAAGTCATATTGATATCACTTACATATTATATATTATATTAATATCAAGTGCTATTGAGATCAACCTGTGATAGAGCCTTCTGAACTTGTGTGATTAGCCGCAGTCAGACACACTGTACCTTGATCCTGACACAGTGTGTCAATGTAGTCTGTCCTCCTCAAGAATGAAGGACAACAGCTAATCAATATAAAGTGAAGAGTCAGAATGACAAAACAACAGCAATATGTTAATGAAAAACATCAGCTCTGGTTCCTACTCTGTTGACCCTGTATTAATGTTTTCTGTAACACACAAGTAGGTTGGACGTAATTCCAAAATAGCTTTACTGAAAAATGATCTTCACCCATTCTGAACAAAGCTCTTAAGTAGCCTTAGGTGAGACAGAAGATCATATCAGAAACAACAGCCTGCCAATGATAATCATACAGTACAAAAATAGTTAGCCTTGACAAATGTTCAGAGTCTGACCCTAGCAGGAGGGTGTCGTAAAGAAGCAGCTGGTAGCAAATAAATAGGCAAATCAGAACAAAACCAATTCCAGTTATGGAAAACAGATTCAGAGAACATTCCCTACTGATCATAAGGCCAGGGAATCATATTCGTATATAAAGTCTAACATGTTGGGGGAAGTAAGATTGATATTATTACTCATAATTATATGTGAAGATGGGAACAGCATTAACTTCCTCAAACATGAAGTACAGTGATAAATGTGAATACATTTAATGATTTGTAGAGGGCACAGTATAAAAGTTATATTACTGCAAAATGTTTTCTTCTCTTGAATATCTAATTATTTTCTTTTTTATTGCTTTTCCAAAATTAATCTTGTCTCATGATGGAAATAAAAAAAAAAAACCAACAACACAGAGGGTATTGTAATCCTAGCAATTAGGAACTAGCCTTCTCCTTTTAAGATTTAATTTCAAATCTTGAAAGTGTGCATTTTGTTTTTTCAAATTTAAACAGTATGATAATGGCATAATTTAAAACTTAAGTAGGTAAGATAAATAGATGGAGGGTCAACACAGCATGCTGAATTTTATGCGAAAAATATTTTCCTTTTCCCTGCTAGAGAATGAACAAAATTAAACTTGCTTTGTAATTTAAAATACTATATTTCATTTTTGTTATTTTAACTTATGTGGGAGGTTTCCCTAACTCTATTGTCCTCAGCAAACTTCTCCAAAAGCTCATAGCAACCACTTTCGTGCTTTTAAGCAACAATAGCATTTCATCCACTAGGTACCCCAGAACTGACAACTTAATTAAAAGTCAGCTTTTAATGCTTGCAGTTTCCTGGGTTTTAATTTGGCCCCACTTTCGTGAATAATAAATATTACAGAAAGTACAGTTAACTCTCAATTATCTATAGCAATGGAGGGCAAAGATAGCACAAAATTCAGATAGGCCCCAAATTAGCTAACGTCGATAACCTTTTCTTACAAAACTCTACACAATTACTTCTAAGAAGTAACAAAACGTGTTAGTCTGCATTTCTTTTTTTCTCCTGTCTCTATGTGTATGGGTGGGGAAACAGCAGGGGAAGGGCAGTGCTCACAAACTGAAAGAATAGAAAGGATGAGATTCAAAGATGAAAATGAAGTAGAACCACGAAACTATTCAAAAGTTAACCATTGATTATATTCAATAACTTCTTCCTAGAAAGGCTAAAGAGATCCAAACAGTACAATAAGGTGTCTTATGTTCTTCATTCTTAATTGCTTGCACTCATTTTCTATAGCCAACATTCCAAATGCACAAGATTCAATCTCTTCAAATGTCCTTCCTGCATAGATTCTACCCTGCACTAATCCACATGCTTTTTGCCACGTTTTATCATCTAGTTGTGTGCTATTCTCAGCTGAGGAGGAAGGCAGATATCATCCTCACATGATAAATTGTAGACAGTATTATGTTGTTTACAGTTGGAATGAGAATAATGCAGAGCTGTAACTTCTTTCTTCACACCTTTTCATGATAGCTAGTGCTTCAACTATGAAAAAATATTAATAATATTAGAACAGAATTAGATGGATCAGACTGTTTGATTGATGTGTGGAAAATTATAATCACTATGGTCAATGGAGAGCTTTGAGCTCTTAATGAATGACATCACTGATTGAAATTGTCACTTGGTCCAGAAGCAAACAATGTATTCATCTTTAATATATTGCACCAAAAAAAAGATTATGAGTAATCTATAGAAAGGAAGGACAGCTTATATTGTTAAACAGAAGGGTGGAAAACTCCATTAGATGTACTATTCACAATGTGCTTTTCAATTACCTAATGTACAAAAGTGTGGTGCTGTTCCATTACAACACTGGCTATAAATCACCATGTTGCTTCTGTTTAATTCCATCATAGCACTTCATTACATCTAGTATGGTTCATCATCTCCAGATGACTTTCCGTCACTGATGGATGCTGCATTATGAATGCCAGGACCACTGTCTATCATCCATCAGTAATTTAGTTCATCTTGTCTGATTGCATTGACACTTCTAACTTCAACCTATTTGTTTATTTTTAAACCTAATTTCGAGCTCTTTGTTTATGAGGATGGGATGTTTTATAAACTGACTAATTAATCTTGAGGGAACGCACAAGGCTTATTTGCCACTTTGTCAGACTCAGCAAAGCTGATTTTGATGTGTTAACCGTCCCTTACTGAAGCCAGCTAAATACAACTATGTATTCTCTAGGGTCATATTATTTTCCACAGATATCTACCACAGTCTCTCATTCCACTTTTCTAGTAAATAGGGAATATTTCATTTATTCTGTTATGTTTATAAATGACAGTTCTAAATTCTGTTCAAAGTTTAATTTCTGGATGGCTGAAGGCCCCTTCTGAATTAGTAACCTACACATATTACATGTGCTAACTTAACCACAAAAAATGGCAAAATGACAGAGAGCTATCATAGTTTAAACAGATAATGTACATTGTTAATAGAATAATTTTTCAAAGGATAGCTTTAATTACATTTTTAATATAAATTCTAACCTATACACAGTATAATTTTATTCCATAATTTTCTTCATGTATATCTCATTTTTGAGAGAAGAAAATACTTTGAAAAATAATATATACCCTTTTATAGACCCTTTATCGTTATTGAAATCCGAAATATAATTGAACACAAATGTTACTGCAACAGGAGATTGAGGAGAAGAGATAGGGAGACAAAATACATAAATCAGTAAGGAAGCAATTCTTACTTAGGCATCAAATTAAAAATAATCAAGAAAATAGCTGTACAAAACTAAAATGTCCATTATGGGGATCCTGAACAACACAAATAGAAAAGCCAATTATAAAACACAATTCATGTTTCATAAATAACTTCTCTCTACATTAACAAACTGGCAGTTGCTTGTAAAGAAGGAGGGTTGATCAGCTGGACTATATTATTCTAACTAGGTCATAAACTAAAAAATCCCAAATGAATAAAAAAGCACTTACAAACATGAGAGAGGAAAAAAAGGGGGTGGTTTTGAGAGAAGGAATGTTATGGTGGCTCGAATGGTCCACTCAATCTAATATTCTCTCTTTGACAACAGTGCCAAGGAGCATTTATGGCAGGAGAAAGTTATACCACATGACCTTAATCTCAAAGGTTTCTCTGATTGTATCACCCAAATCACCCATGAATTTACCCAAGCCTTTCTATCTGTATGTTGATCTGTGTCTCCCTTTTGGGTAACAATTTCCCTAAGTTAACTCCCCATAAGTAAAGCTACACTTTCTATCATAGACTTTTTTCTCTTTTTTGATTGACTTGGTCTAATCTTTTCATTTTGTGTTCATAAGGAAGCTCCTCCATCTTCCTGATCACTATAATTATCCTTTTCTGGATCTTCTCCAATGTCACTGTCTTTTCTTTAAGAGAGAAAGAATTGTATTTCTTAAGTACTAGAACACCTATTATTGCCTGAGCATTATTTTGAACAACAAGGCAATGTCAGAAACCATATCATGTTAGAACCAAGATTCAAACACAGATAGCTAAATCTAATGTTCTTATACTATGTCTGTGTTTTCTTATTTCATTATTGTTTGTTTTGGAGGGGTGAGGATGGATCATATTCAAACATGTGATTTCATAATAAACAAAATTAAGGAGGATTGGCTTGCAATATTAGATATAATCAAGGAAAAGAAATTAGGTGGACTTAGATACTGTTTCCAGGACATGCAGCCCACTGTACTTTGTGCTTCAAGTCCAGGGAAGTCCTGGACTTGAAGTCAAAAGACCTGGAATTAAAATTTGGCTCAAACATTTAGTGACTTTGTGATCTTGTGGAAGTCACTTACCTATTTTAATCCTGAGCTTCCTCATCTGTAAAATGGAGACAATAATACTTGGATGATCTCATAGGACTTTGGGAAAGAAATTAAACTGTAAAGCAAAATATGAACATAAGTTTCCATGACTAATTAACTCTTTTTGATTTAAGTCCAACATCTTTCTAAATAATGCCCAGAATGATGACAGTCTTTTCAGCTGGTGTCTTGGGAACAGTATCCAATTCTACCTCATTTCTCTTCTTGGACTGTAGCTAACATTGCAAGTCAATCATTGTTAATTTGTTTCATTACGAAATCACATGTCTGAATGCTGCCTATTCTCTCCCCACCAAAAAAAAATGATTTTTTTTTTTTAATAAAGGCATAGTAGAAAGAACCTTAGATTAGATGACCTATATTTGAATCCTTAGACAGCAAGGTAGAGAAATGGACAGAGTGCCAGGCACTGAGTCATAAAGACTCATCTTTCTGAGTTCAAATCTGATCTCAGACACTTACCTGCTATATGACCTTGGGCAAGTCATAAACTGCCTGTTTTCTAGTCACAACAGATCAAAAGACGGAGAGAATTTAAGAACCTGTTATTCTTATTGCTTGTTGAGTAAATAGAGGCTTTAGTAACAACAGGAAAATACAAACAAACCCATCCATCAGGATCTAATTCTAACTCAAGGGTTACTAAACCTCTAGTGTCCCCAGGCAACTCTTTCAGAAGATTTGTTTCAGAGAAAGTGCTGACTTGTATTTAAAAAGGGAATTCCTTGCCCAGAACTCCCCAACCTGATGAAATCATAGTCCTTAGGTTTCCAAAGTTGTTTTCCAAATACCAAATGCCAGTGAGGTAGAGGTCTCTTTATTATCTTTAATGTATTACTTTTAGTCATAGATTATAATAAAGTACTTGCAAAAGGTAGGTGTAAAACTTCCTGAATGGGGACTGCCCAAAAGATCTGAGCCCTTGCCGAATGATAAATTTGGAGGTGTCTCAGAACCTATATATCAAGGACATTGTTAAGATTTCAGTACCTGACATGGAGAGAGGTAATTAAGAACTGTGCTGCATAAATGGTGGGATCCCCAGCACTCACTAGAGAGTTTTACAGAATTGGAGATAGGGACCAACGTGCCCTTTCACTTTGCAGTGAGGGAAGGGGATTTCTCTCCCTTAAGCTCCAGTCAGGAGCAGCAACAGCAAGTTGCCAGAGAAGCATATGGTATATTCAAAATATCCCATCTTCTACAGGAACCTTTTCAAATCCTCTTTAAAGCTAATGCCTTCCCTCTAAGATGATTTCCAATTTATCCTGTATATATCTTGCACACAGTTATTTTGATGCTGCCTTCCCCATTAGACTGAGAACTTTTTGAAAACATGGACCTGTGTTTGTTTTGCTTTTGGGCCTTTGTAAGGAAACTTCTCACTTTAACTTATTTGTTTATTTTTAAACATAATTTTGATGTTAATGGTAATTTAAATAGCAGCTCTTTCCCATCCCTTAACAGCCCACTCAGGACTTGCTTAAGTCACTTGCTATAATGTTAATCAGAGAGTTAAAGATCCTCCCCACCCACCCATTAAGGAAAGTTGGATGAGGCAAGGCCCACACCTTTTGTTAATCATATAGGTTCTCAAGGATTGTGATGCCCTCTGGGTCTGAAAAGTGTATAAATGCTCTAGAGTAAGGTTTTACTTTGGGGCTTACTAAATGGAAACATTTGGCCAGAGGAGACACTGGAAAAGGAGTCCTGCAGTCCTCCCACCTTTCCTACTTTGAAAACCCAAATGTAATGGTCAGACAATTAGATCTGTCTGTTGATCTGTGATGTATGTATTGCTTATAGTCAGACAGTTGGAAGCCCTGTCTGTTGATCTTTATTTCTCTGTCTGTATTTTCTCTGAAGTTCAGATGCTGACGTTTTCCTTTGAACTAAATGAATGATACAAGCTTGATTAAAGTGATTGTTGACCCCTCAAAAGTTGCCTTTCTTTTTATGAATGCAGATCTAAGAACCTGTGATAGCGGGTTCCCTTGTGTATGTTGGGGTGCTCACCGACACACAGAGTAAAGATGTCATCAAAGAATTGCATGACAAGTAAAAAAATAGGTTGACCATGTGGCAAGGTCAAGGGATGACAGGTGAGGGTCAAAATGTTTCACTAGTATCTTTGTGTTATCAAGAAAAATCAGGGAAGACCACCATGTTGGATGGACCCCCAGTGATAAACTCTTATGAGAACTTGGACAAGAGTTACATATGGTAACACAGATAGATTGCAATTTGCATTGTTAGAGCCAACTCTCAATTTGATAAAATCATAGAGTCTTTGAAGTATTTGAGTGCAATACAATATTTTATTTAGATATCTTTTAAGTGGAGAGGAAGCATAGCATTGCAGTCCGTCTGCTAGATAAGAGTCAGGAAGATAGAAATTTAAGTCCCAAATGCTAGGCAGGACACTTAAGTTCTCTGGTAGGGCCAACAAAACGTTAGTATAATGAATTCCATAATGCTTGATCTCTATAATTTTTGTGACTATAGTTTTTTATTTTGTACATAAGGATATCACTTTCCTCTTAGGCTTTGGAAACTGGGAATATTACTCTCTGTCAACTATGATGAATGTAACAATTAATATTATATTGTTTACTATCAATTATATGCGATTATATTATTTGAAATACTATATACATGCATATACATATTTATAAAACCATAATGTAAGACTTTTATCCTTTTGTTAGGATTTTTGTATATCCAGAAGCTCATTTCTCCTTTCACCCTCAAGGGGAGAGGTTCCTTCTAATTCAAATGGAATATAAATTGGCATTTCAAAAACAGAATCATAATGGGGAGGAGGTGAAAGATATGTACTTCTATAGCCCTTTGACTCTTTAAGAGTCAAAGACAGTAAACCCCAATAGAGTAAAGAGAGTAAACCCCAAGGTCATTCTGACACATACCAGATAATTGCCATTTACACTATAATTGTTAAACGACTCTTGCTTGTTGCTTTTCTTCCTTCTGCTTCTAAAATCAGTGAATGTCTCCCCCTGTTTTCACTATAACTTCATAGATAAAGCATCCTCATACATCAAAGATATCATTTTTGTCTCTAGCCAACTGTAAAAAAAAATATCCTTTAACTGTCAAATCTACTTTGGATACTTAAATCTTGTTCATGGGTTTCCTTTTCCTCTTTCCAGTGAAGGTGCAGGTTTACCACAAAAAACACTCATTTGGAGAGGTATGTGCTGTCAAAATGTAGCAACAGAAATGGATAAGAGAAACTGTTCAAAGCTCCTCATTTTAAAATTCCCCAGGATTCAGGGAGCTTTCATTCCAACTCCTACAGTTAGTGGCCCTAATCGAAATTCTCAGTATCCCAGCCAATTACAGAAAGCTCCAGTTCCAGGAGGAGGTCTCCGTCTATACTGGTAGATGGCATGACTCACTGTGAGTTTCCTACACACATGATATCCTAAATTTACTCCAAAATTTTGAGTGCCTGGTCTTTTTGATCTAGGATATATTTTTTTTTCCCTGGGTTGTTGATCAGATTTTTAAAAGATTTTCTTCAAACTTCCTATATACCGTTTACTTATACAATTTTTCCTTTCATTTTCCTTTAAAGTCCACATTTTAATAGCTCCCTTAAAAATAAAACAGCAACAACAATGGAACCTTATGAAGCAAAGTAAATTCGTAGTAAAAATGAATAGGGTAAAATTCCCCCACAGATCCAGAAATGAACTGAAATCTTTTTATAGTGAGATACTTCCTTCAAGGATTCCTGTTCACTATTCGAATCATAATCATATATAGTTTCTTTTCTTCTGTGTTACAAAATGATCCCTTCTAAGCAGTTTTCAAAGAAATAAATCAAGTTAACAGCCATCTGAATCATTAATAATTAGAGAAATGAAAATTAAAGACACTTTGATTTTTCACCTAAAACGTAATAGACTGACAATAGATTACATCGTCCTGATGGAAATTAAACTATTACAGGCACTGCATCCTGGGCCATCTCCAGTCGTCCTGATGAGTATCAGGCCACTGGACCCAGATGGTTCCAGAGAAGAAAGTGAGGCTGGTGACCCTCACTCAAATCGAGGTCAACTCCAAGTCAGGTCATCATCTTGATGCCATAATCCTCTTCAAGAGCGAAGAACAAACACAATAGACTGACAAAAGACATAGAGAGGAAAATGATGAATTTTGGAGGGGCTGTGAAACAGGTTCACTTGTACACAGTGAGTAGAACTGTGAACTGTCCAGCATTTCTAGCAAAAATTTAGAACTATGCACACAATGTTATCAAACTGCACATTCTCAGCGTGACCTAGTTATAATTTAAATATATATGTATATATAATTTATTTCAAATCAAATAACAAGAGGAATGGATCTATATCTATAGAAATATTTACAGTAGTCTTTGCACGATAGTCAAAAATTGGAAATGAAGGGGTTTTCTCCTATTGGAGAATGGCTAAATAAATTTTTGTATATGAATGTAATCCAATATTATTGTGCACTGTTGCTTTTCCTGCATTTTTGAAGAAGACCAATGACATCATGGGGTCTTGACTTGCATTTGAACTGGATTTAAGTGAGGCAGAGTTGCAAAAGTTCACCACAGCCTCACTCTCTTCCAGAGTGATCCAAGTCCACTAGCAAGACAAAAGACAAAATCACTGGTTACAGCTCAGGATGCAGTGAAAGACTTTGACTTTGATGCCTGACCTAATTCTCAGGGCTCCACAGCACCTGCTTCAGTCACCTTTATGGCCATCAGAACAAATTGTTACACCTATTCCACTAGGGGAAGTCTTCACATGCTTGGGGCAGCTCTCTTCCACCTCACTGATGGGTTTGAGGCCTGTTGGTTACCCTCAATCTGTCTAGACTTTCTGCCAAGATGGTCTTACAAATGGTGTGGCCACTGTGTATGCTACAGCTTCTTGAAGCCACAGGTTCGAGTTGGGTGAATCAGGTGGATACCAAAAGAGAATAAGCAACCCTGAAAAGGGCTCAGCAAACTCCCAAATTGGATGTGCTAGTTCTCCATGAACATCTCATACACCCCTATTTTGCCATAAGAAATAATGAAATGAACAATTTCATAGGAATGTGGAAAAAATTCTATGAAATGAAACAAGGGAAAGTGAGCAGAACCATATGCAGAATAATATATAAGAAAAAACAATTTTGAAAGTTGAAAAACTTTAGAACTCTGATCAGTGCAATGATAAAAAAAGTCCAAAAGAATGAAAATGAAATATGTCATTGATCTCCTGACAGAGAAGTGAAGAATTAAAAATGAGCAAATAGATATTCATATTCAGACATGGCTAATTTGCAAATATGCTTTTCTGGACTGTGGAGTTATATTTTGAGGGCTTTATTCATTCATTTGTCTATTTATTTACAATACTCATGTATTAATTTTATTTAATTAATCCTGTTGCTTTTTGTGTGGAGGTACATATTAATCTAAAAATGTTTTTAATCTGAAAAAGAACCCAAAATTTTAAAACGGAAAACAAAAACAAAATGACCTGTTCTGAGAATCATTTGTTCCCCCAAAAGCTATATTAATAATCACAGTTCAAATCTTTATTGCCCTTAAAGGTTTACAAAGTACTCTCTTCACAATGCTCCCAAAAGGTAAATAAGTAAAGCATCATTACATGCCCATTTTACAGCTAGGGTAATGGAGGGAAAGAGATGTTAAACAACTAACCCAGGCTCACACAGATAATAAAAGTTGGAAGTGGCCCAGTAAGTAAGAGCTCTGGACTTGGAAATGGGAAGATCGGAGTTATGTAACCATAGGTACATTATGTAACCTCTCAGCCTAAGTTTCCTCATCAGTTAAATGGGAATAATATTAGGACCTATATCTCAGGGTGGTTGTAAAGACCCGATGAAATAACGTTTAAAGTGTTTTATATTTTTAAAAAAAGTGTTTTATAAACTAGAAGCAGCAAAGCTGTGCTGTTCCTGGAGGCATCGGATACTTATTAATGGTGTGACCCTGGAAAAACTACTAAAACTCTGTGCCAACTTCCTCATCTGAAAAATGAGGGTGATAATAATCCTATCTCTCAGGACTATCATAAGGATCAAATGAGCTAACACTTATAAAGTACTTTGAAAACCTTAAAGTGCTACGTAAACACTATCATCATCATCATCACTGTTATTGAAATCAGGATCCAATGACCTTTTTTACTTTATACACTGCTACCAAGGTCTAAAAAAACCAGAAACCTTTCATAATGGTAATAAAGTAAAAGAAGTCAAAAATTTAAACTCATTAAGTTAACTAACATGTTAATTGCCTACTGTATACAATATATTGTACTGTGTATTCATTAAGTTAACTAACATGTTAATTGCCTACTGTATACAATATATTGTACTATGTACTAGAGGAAATATTCATTCTAGATAATACAATTTCCCTGTTATTGTCAATGGAGGTTATAGTCTAGTAGGGGGATAAAGTATATATTTAGATAAAAATTATATAGGATAGATGCACTAGAGAGGTAAAAAGCAAGCTGTCCTTTGAAATTTGATGGGAAAGGTAATGTCTTCTAAGAGAGGGCTAAGACGAAGTCATTGAAAGCTTTATTGGTGAAGAACTTTATGGAATACATTTGAGTTGGGTTTTGAAAGGATGGGGATAATTTCAACAGGTAAAGGACAGGGAGGAAAGCATTCCAGGCCCAAGGAACACTGTGAGGAAGAGTAAGCATGTAGGAAAATACAGTGTGTGTCTAAACAGAGTATTGCCTAGTTGGAGATTAGAGTTTATGGAGGAGTCATCTTAATTGGTGGAAAGGTAAAGTATTGCTGCCAGATGAAGGAAGGTGGTAAATATCAGGAAGTTTCTCAAAAATAGTTCACTTTTACAATGTTCCTCAAATATTACGTATTCCTAGGGCGGAGCCAAGATGGCAGAGTAGAAGGACGCAGGTTTACGAGCTCCGAAACCACAGCCCATAGAATTAATGTAAAAAGAGACCCCCGTAACTTCTGGATCACTGAAAGGGGTACGAAACAGAGTGGAAGAGATTTCTGTTCCAGAGAGCCCTGCAGAGCAGTCCCCAGGGTCCTTCGCGCCCCAGAAAGAGGACCCCACCCCAGCGCTGCCCTGGCCGTGGCCCCAGAGAAACTGATCCAAGCAGGCTTCAGGGACGGAAGCTCTGGCGGCCGGGAAAGTCCCTCCGCACACAGAAGCTACAGGTCAGTGAGAGAGACGGCTGGCTGGAGGAGGGGAGCGGGGTGTCTCCGTGACTAGGGCCCCCTCGGGAGGAAGTGGCGGCGGCAGAGACAGGGTCAGGAAGCAGAGGAGGCAGAAGCGTGGGCGGCAGCGGAGGCAGCAGCTGCGGCGGCCCGGGACTCCCCCAGCAGCAGGCAGGATCTTCATTACTGAAGGTCTCTGCATAAACAACCTGAGGGAGCTGAGCCTGGGAGACGGCCCTGCCCCACCCCGCTCTATTACTGAAGGCCTCTGCATAAAGCCCCTGAGGGAACTGAGACTGGGAGGCGCCTCCCCCCCACCCACTCCGTTCCTGAAAGTCTCTGCATAAAGCCCTGAGGAAGCCCAGCCTGGGAGGCGGCCCTGCCCCCACCCCAGCACCAGAACTAAAGCTCACATTGATTAGCAGCTGGGCAGCGCATTTGAATCTCAGACCCCAAGCACTAGCTGGGCGGATCTAGGCGGGGGTGGACAGGAATCTCAGAAGTCAAGTAACTGGCTGGGAAAATGCCTAGAAAAGGGAAGAAAAATAAGACTATAGAGAGTTTTTTTGAACAGATGCAAATGATCCCGACTTTCAGATCTGACGAGGAAATATTCTTGCCATCAGGAAAAGACGTCGAGGGTGGGGCCTCAGTACCCCAGACATCACAGGGGGATGTCGGGTGGGCTCAGGCCTTGGAAGAGCTCAAAAAGGATTTTGAAAAGCAAGTTAGACAGGTAGAGGAAAAACTGGGAAGAGAAATAAGAGAGATGCAAGAAAAGCATGAAAAACGGGTCAATGCCTTGGTAAAGGAGACCCAAAAAAATGCTGAGGAAATTAACACCTTGAAAAATAGGCTCACTCAATTGGCAAAAGAGGTTCAAAAAGCCAATGAGGAGAAGAATGCTTTCAAAAGCAAAATTGGCCAAATGGAAAAAGAGGTTCAAAAGCTCACTGAAGATAATAGTTCTCTCAAAATTAGAATGGAACAGAAGGAGTCTAATGACTTTACGAGAAACCAAGAAATCACCAAACAAAACCAAAAGAATGAAAAAATGGAAGAGAATGTGAAATATCTCATGGGAAAAACAACTGACCTGGAAAATAGATCCAGAAGAGACAATTTAAAAATTATGGGACTACCTGAAAGCCATGTTCAAAAAAAGAGCCTAGACATCATCTTCCATGAAATTATCAAGGAAAACTGCCCTGACATTCTAGAACCAGAGGGCAAAATAAGTATTGAAAGAATCCATCGATCACCACCTGAAAGAGATCCAAAAAGAGAAACTCCTAGGAACATTGTGGCCAAATTCCAGAACTCCCAGCTCAAGGAGAAAATCTTGCAAGCAGCTAGAAAGAAACAATTCCAGTACTGTGGAAATACAATCAGGATAACTCAAGATCTAGCAGCTTCTACATTAAGGGATCGAAGGGCATGGAATAGGATATTCCAGAAGGCAAAGGAACTAGGACTCAAACCAAGAATCACCTACCCAGCTAAACTGAGTATATTACTTCAGGGGAAAATATGGTCTTTCAATGAAACAGAGGACTTTCAATCATTCTTGATGAAAAGACCAGAGCTGAAAAGAACATTTGACTTTGAAACACAAGAATGAGAAGAAGCATGAAAAAGTAAACAGCAAAGAGAAGTCTTAAGGGACTTACCAGAAGTGAACTGTTTATACTCCCACATGGAAAGACAATATTTGTAACTCTTAAAACTTTTCAGTATCTGGGTAGTTGGTGGGTCCATACACACACATGTACACGCATGCACGTGCACACACATACAAACATGCACATACATACAGAGACAGAGAGCACAGATTGAACTGAATAGGATGGGACCATATCTTAAAATAAATTAAGGTAAATGGTGAGAGAGAAATGTAGTGGGAGGAAAGGGGGTAAAATGGAAGGGGGTAATTATATGTCATTTAAGAGGCAAGTAGGAGACTTTTTAGTGGAGGGAAAAAGAGGAGAGCTGAGAGAAAAAAAACAAGAAGTTTACCCTCATCACATTTGACTAAAGGAAGGAGTAAAATGCACACTCATTTTGGTATGAAAACCTATCTTACAGTATAGGAAAGTGGGGGAGAAGGAGATAAGCAAGGTGGGGGATGATGGAAGGAAGGGCAATGGGAGGAGGGAGCAATTTGAAGTCAACACTCGGGAGGGACAGGATCAAAAGACAGAAGAGAAACAATGAGGGGCAGGGTAGGATGGAGGGTAATTCAGTTAGTCTTACACAACACAACTATCAGGGAAGTCATTTGCAAAACTACACAAATATGGCCTATATTGAATTGCCTGCCTTCCCAAAGGGAATGGGTGGGGAGGGAGGGATGGGGAGAATTTGGAACTCAAAGTTTTAGGAACAACTGTTTAGTATTGTTCTTGCTACTAGGAAAGAAGACATACAGTTAATGAGGAATAGAAAGTCATCTGGCCCTACAGGAGAAAAGAGAAGATGGAGACAAGAGAAGGGAGGGATGACAGAAGAGAGGGCAGATTGGAGATAGGGAAAATTAGATTGCTTGGGGTATTGGGGTGGGAGGAGGGGTTAAAAGGGGAAAAAAAATTGGAACCCAAAATTTTGTGAAAACGAATGTAAAAAGTTAAATAAATAAATAAATTAAAAAAAAATATTATGTATTCCTCTTCATTTACGTTAGAAACACCAAATACACATTATTTAATTTTTGGCTTTCACCTGAAGTTGATGTCATTAGTACTTCTGCAACCTTATTTTATCCATGTTTAACACATGCCTCTTTATCAATTGCAAAATATAAAGAGGAGCTGGCCTTTGTGAGAAAATTGATGATAATTTTTAAAATATAATAGTTTGACAGCTTTAAGCACTAGTAAAAATTGTAAGGAGAAGAAGAAAAAAAATCCCAATGCTTTAAAAGAGCTTTTCATCATAAATGAAATATACTTATCAGAAACTCTGGCATGTCATCCAGCACCTTTGATGTTTGCTATAAAATAAGACAATCCATCTTATTAGCTGGACAGAAATGCCCTTCAAACACTGGTGAAACCAGTGCTGGTAAACATCCGTCAAATTGAGATGCTTAAATTTTTACTATATATGTTGGCTTTGTTCTTAGAACACTTGATGGAAGAATGGGGGAGATTGGAGAGTAAAGAAAAACATATCTACCATATTCTTTAATGATTTCTTTTTTGTTCAAAATCTAACCTTCCTGGCAGCAGTGAGGCAGCTATCATGTGCGTTGATTCCATAGTCACTTCAAATTATGTTTGAGTTTTTCCATTAAAGAAAATAAGAGGTAAAAATTATAGTATTAATGTGTCAACATTTCTATTTGCTCTCATAGTTCCAGTCTGTGTGAGTAACTGAAGTTTGATACCAAATCAAACATCCAAGGCCATTAAATATAACATTCAAAGGGAAACAGCTGAAGAGCTAGTAACAAATAAGAGTCAGATTACCTAAACTGGCTGCTACAGTTCCACTCTGATAACAAGGAAAGCATTTACATGAATTATAAAAAGGAGTTTCTGGGCAATTCATACACCTTCAACTATGAATCACTCGTACACTGTAGTCTGGGTGATCAATGCTGAACAGCAAAAGGTCCAAAAACATTTTGCCAAATAAATCTTCCAACATTCTGAAAGGAAGCAATAAAAAATTTTCATATGTAAAGAGATGATTCAGTGGATAAGTGATGGACCCTGAAAGAGCAAGCTTTTGAATCTATTAGCTAATTAACAGGTTGGTCCCAAAGAGAGGAATTTATTTCAAAATGTATCATCACTTCAACAGTGCTTTCTTTTTTCAATCACTTACAAATGCACATAATAGTTTATATTCTGCTTAGGGACTGTAAAATAAAAATAAAAATTCAGGTGCTTAAATTTTTCTATATGTATATATTTTCTTCAAGAAAATAATTTTAGAAAATTAAGATGGAAAAGAGGTACATTAATCCCAAATAAGTGTTATTTAAAAATAACATCAATGTATTTGTATTAACATTATATCAGTTCAGAAATATATTCTGTTTAAAATACCTATTTAACCTTTGAGAGAATAAAATAATTCATACGCAAAAGAAGAGTACACAATTCACAGAATCTCTGAGTTGCAAGAGACTTTAGAGGTCATCTAGTCTGACCCATATCTATGTAAGAATCCCTTCTATGATATCTAACATTTGTCCCAAGTAATCAGCTAGCCAAGCCTTTAGCTAGATTCATCTACTTCTAGAGATAATAAACTTATTAGTTTTTTAAAAAATATTTTTTCCCCTCTCTGAGTTAGTTTATTTTTTAAAATATATAATGTGTCTATTTTCCACTTCTTAATATTCACTTCCACAAGAATTTGAATTCAAAATTTTCTCCCCATCTCTCCCCACTCCCACCCCAGGACAGCATGTACCCCATCCATCCCTTCTTCCAGTCTGTCCTTCCTTCTGTTAACCTCCCCTTCTTACATCCTCCTCCCCTCTATTTTCCTGTAGGGCAAAATATATTTCTATCTCCCATTGCCTGTACATTTTATTTCCCAATTGCATGTTAAAACAATTTTTAACACTCATTATTAAAGCTCTAAGTTCCACATTCTAAAGCAAACAATTCAATATAGATCATACATGTGTAGCCATGCAAAACACTTCCATAACAGTCATGTTGCAAGACTAACCACATTTCCTTCTGTCCTATCCTGCTCTCCATTTATTCCATTCTCTCCCTTGACCTGTCCTCCCATGGTAATGTTTGCTTCTGATTATTCTTTTCCCCAATTTGCTATCCCTTCTATTATTTTCCCTCTCCTATCTGCTTTCCCCCTGCTTTTCTGAAGGGTAAAATAGATTTCCATATTCAATTGAGTATGTGTTACTCCTTCCTTAAGTCAAATACCATGAGAGTAAGGCTCACTTATTTCCTTTCACCTCCCCCTCTTCCCCTTCATTGTAATCCATTGTAAAAATTCTTTCTTGCCTCTTTTATGTGAAATGATTTGCTACATTCTATCTCTCCCTTTCTCTTACCCCTAGTACATTCTACTCAACAGTAAATTTTACTTTTTTAGGTATCCTCCCTTCATATTCATCTCATCCTGTGCCCTCTGACTATGTATATATACACACATATATCCATATACATGTCTACACATATATACATATATGGCCTTACACACCTACATATGTGTGTGTATGTGTGTGTGTATGTGCCTTTTATATATATATTTTCTCTAACTACCCTAACACTGAAAAAGGTCTCATGACTTACAAATATCTTTCCATATAGGAACATAAAAAGTTCAACTTTAACGAATTCCTTAAGGCTTCTCTTTCCTGTTTACCTTTTCATGATTCTCTTGATTCTTGTATCTGAAACTCAAATTTTCTATTCAGCTCTGGTCTTTTCAAGAAGAATGTTTGGAAGCCCTCTATTTCATTGAAATTCCATTTTTTTTCCCCCTGAAGTATTATACTCAGTTTTTCTGGGTAGGTGATTCTTGGTTTTAATCCTATCTCCTTTGACTTCTGGAATATTATATTCTAAGTCCTTTGATTCCTTAGTGTAGAAGTTGCCAAATCCTATGTTATCCTGATTGTATTTCCACAATACTTGAATTGTTTGGGTTTTTTTTTTTCCTGGCTGCTTGTAATATTTTCTCCTTGACCTGGGAACTATGGAATTTGGCTACAATATCTCATTCAAGAGGGGATCAATGGATTCTTTCCATTTCTATTTTATCCTCTGGTTCTAGAATATCAGAGAAGTTTTTCTTGATAGTTTCTTGGAAGATGATTTCTAGTCTCTTTTTTTGATCATGGTTTTCTGGTTGACCAATCGTTTTAAAAATCATCTCTCCTGGTTCTATTTTCCAGGGCAGTTGTTTTTCCAATGAGGTATTCCACATTGTCTTCTATTTTTTCATTCTTTTGGTTTTGTTGTATAATTTACTGATTTCTCATAAAGTCATTAGCTTAAATTGGCTCCATTCTAAATTTTAAAGAACTATTTTTGTCAGTGAGCTTTTGGACCTCCTTTTCCATTTGGCCAATTCTGCTTTGGTTTTTTGGGCCTCTTTTGCCTTTTGGGTTGGTCTATTTTTAAAGGTGTTATTTTTCTTCAGCATTTCTTGGGTCTCCTTTAACAAGCTGTTGAGTCTTTTTTCATGATTTTATTGCACTGCTCTGATTTTTCTTCCCATTTTTTCCTCCACCTCTCTTACTTGATTTTCAAAATCCTTTCTGAGCTCTTCCATGGCTTGAAAACATTGCATATTGTTTTTGAGGCTTTGGATGTAGAATCCTTGATCTTGCTGTCTTCCTCTGATTGTATGCTTTGATCTTCCTCATCTGAAAGTATGGAAGAAAATACCTTTCCACCAAGAAAGTAACCTTCTTTATTCTTACTTTTCCCTACTTTGGGGCATTTTTCCAGCCAATTACTTGACTTTCGAATCCTTTGTGAAGTGGACAGTATACTACCCTAGGCTTCAGAGGTTCTATGCAGCTGTTCTCTGAGATATCTCTAGAGACCTGTAAGTTTTCAGTTCCTCCAAAGTGGCACAGTCAAAAGAGACTCTCTCTCTCTCTCTCTCTCTCTCTCTCTCTCTCTCTCTCTCTCTCTCTCTCTCTTGCTTTCCTGGTCTTCACTCTGGTCTGCAACCAAAAGCATTCTTTTCTGCCCTGGAACTGCAAGTAGGATTCCTTCTCCCCAGCTGCCACCAGCTCTGAAAAGGCAGTGCTCCTCCTCACTCTAGGACCACCACTCAGGACTGAGACCCAGCTTAGGTGCCTGATTCCCTCAGGGTCTGTAGGCTGAGAGCTCCAGAAGTGGCAGCTGCTGTGGTGCCAATGGTGCCAATGTCCTGCGGCTAGGGCTGTTGTTGGACCAAGCTCCCCTCTCACCCAGGTGAAAAAGCTTTCTCATTGACCTTTGAAGCTGTTTTTTGTAGATTGAGATCTGGAAAATGCAGCTACCTGTGATTCCATGCCCTGAAGCCTGCTCCAGTCCTGCACCTGTTGTATGGCCTACACTGGGCTGCATTCTGCTCTAAGCCTGGTGCAATAGACCTTTCCTGTCAGCCTCCCAGGCTGTCTTGGGCTGGAAATCTGTATTACTCTGTCATTTTGTGGCTTCTGGTGCTCTTGAATTTGTTTAGAGTTATTTTTTTACAGGTATTTTAAGGACTATGGGGGGAGAGCTAGAGCAGGTCCATGTTTCTACTCTGCCATCTTGGCTCCATCCCAAAATATTTTTATATCAGTAAATATTTCCCACTTACATGTAAAACAAATTTTTAACTCTCCTTTTTATTTGAAATTGTGAGTTCTAAATTCTCTCCTTACATCCTCCTCCTCACCCCTCTTTGAAAAGACAAACAATTTAATATCAATTTTATATATATATTCAAGGACTAGCAAATCGCTCTGGTATTTTTACCAAGAAACCCCCATGGAAAATATTGATGTGCTTGTGCTATGGTCCAGTGTCACGAAGAGTCAGACACGACCGAATGACTGAGCAACAACAATATCTATGTGAAGTCATGCAAAACATATTTCCATATTAGCTATGATATGAAAGCAAACACAAACAAAATAAAACAAAATAAAATGAAAAACACTATGCTCAGCATCAAGAGTTCATTAGTTCTCTCTCTGGAGGTAGATAACATTTATCATATGTCCCTTGGAATTATCTTGGGTCAGTGTATTGATCAGCATAACTAAGTCTTTCATAGTTTATCATCTTTACAATATTGCTGTTACTGTTTTCAATGATCTCCTGGTTCTCCTTACTTCAATTTGCATGAGTTCATTTAATTCTTCACAAGATGAATGCTCCAAATCACTATTGATTAGAGAAATTCAAAATAAAACAACTCTGAGATATCACCTCAGATTGACTAATATGACAGAAAAGGAAAATGACAAATGCTGAGGAGTATAAGGATAGACTGGGACATTCACACACTGTTGCTAGAGTTGTGGACTCATCCAACCAGTCTGGAGAACCAAAGGGCTATAAAAATCATGCGTATCATTTGACCCAGGCATACCACTACTAGATCTGTATCCCAAAGAGGTCAAACAAAAAGGAAAAAAAAAAGTATTTGTACAAAAATATTTATAGCAATTTTTTTTGTGATGGGAAATAATTTGGAATCAAATGGATAGTTTATCAAGTGGAGAATAGCTGAACATGTTACGGTATATGATTGTTATGGAATACTATTGTGCTATAAGAAATGTGAGTGGGATGGTTTCAGAAAAACCTGGGAAGACTGATACAGAGTGACATGAGCAGAACCAGGAGATCATTGTACCCAGTAACAGCAATACTGTAAGAATGATGAACTGTGAAAGATTTAGGTTACTGGATTCAGATGGCTCTGGAGGAGAAGTGAGGCTGGTAACGTGCATAGCCCTCCCTCACTCAAAACAAAGTCAAGTGCAAGTCATGTCATCATTTCTCTGATAGTGTGGTCTTCTTTGGCAATAAATATGTTCTTTGGAACATATATACAGGTACTCTGTTCAATACAATAATCTGAGACAGTTGCAAAGCATTCATGATGAAAAAAGCTATTCACCTCCAGAAAGAGAACTAATGAACTCTGACTGCCTTCTCAAGAGGAGGGGCTTTTGGGAGAGAGAGAATTTGGAAATGAAAATTATTAAGAGAATCTTAATTTTAAAAAAAAAATGTGACCAGAAAAGAGCAAGGGGTTATTAGTTTGGATAAATAGTAAACTTTTGGTTTTCTTCTGCTTCCCAAATCCTGTCAAAAACAAGCCTTACTAAGATGAGAATATGATCATGATCTGGCCATCCCTGCATTTCACAGCTTAAGTGAGTGGTCTTACAGGAAACCTTCCTAGCCCATAATTAACATCATTTGTTCATCTAACAATTATTTTCACTAAGAGGAAGATTGGCATAAAAGCTACATATTCCAGTGTTCTCCATAGTCTGTGTATACCACTATGGGATGGGAATTTAAAGTATAAATAAAGTAAAAAGTTGTTGTTTTTTGTTAATCTGTTTTTAGTTGTCAGTTTTGCTTTAACAGCATTAGAAATGTGGAGAATTGAGGTTATAATATGTCAAGATGTGAAGATTGCATCCCTTTTATGTTACCATCCAACAGAGGTTTTAGGGTAATACTTGAACTTAGTACAAAATACAAGTTGTGGAGAGAAGAAATTTCTTGCCTCAAAAAATGGGGCATTTATAAGACAGTATAACAGTAAAACATGTCCTTCATTGTACTCATCTGCTTGTTATATCCCAAACAGAGGTTTACTTGTTGACCTCAGTTTCCTCATCTATAAAGTAAACACCGTAATATCATAGTTTTGTCTCACTGTGTAATCTATAGAAGTGCCTTACAGAGATTATTGTGATGATCAAATGAAAGAATGTAGGTAAGGTGTGCTGAAAATCTTAAAGTGTCCTCTAAATGTCAGCTATTGTTGATATGCTGAATACTAACTTTTTGAATACTTATGAGTACTTTTAAGTTGAATATTTTCTGTTTAATGACAGAAACTCTTGAAATGTTAGGGAAAGTACCCTTTTTGTTCATCAAGGTTTGGCAGTTATGAAAATAACCGCTGTGAGAAATTCCCACTATATTTTTTTGCTTAGCAGCAAGGACATGTAGGCCAAAATTATGTCAAGAAAAATGATAATGGAATGGAAGTATCTATCATGGCTTCGTTACTCTTTCCAAAATACACTACTTCAGAAATAATCAAATCTTTGAGACTTGGTCATCAGTGGTCAGAAAATTAAAAAAAAAATTGAGAAAGCTAGAATCTAGTTGAATGTCTAGGCTCTACTAGTATCAATGAAAGAATTTTTAGGCTACTGCATTCTGAAGAAACATGCCATTTATACATACATATATATATGTATGTATGTATGTATGTATGTATATGTATTTTAAAGTATATGTGCTCCTTTTTTCTATTTTTTTTTGCTCATGTTCTAAAGAAAAAAAGGGAGAAAATAAGTAGACCATTTGAAAATTTCAAAATAATTATTTAAAATAACTTTAAAAGATGAGGAAACTATATACTGTTTTAAAGGTCAAGATAACCAATCATTCAATATCAGAAATTTAAGCCTAGCTAAATTTCTGACATACAATTCATAGCATTATTAAACTTGAATTGTCCATTGATTCGTTCCTGCTCACTGGTGAAAAACTTAACTGGAGGGACTGGGAAATGGGGAGTGCTAGACAGAGACATTTTGTAACAAGATTAAAGGAATTTGATACATGAAGATTTCATAGAATCTTAACATTTACATCTGGATTACACTGTAGAAGTCAATTAATGTAACTGCCTTATCTCTCAAAAAATAAACTGAAACCCAGAGGTTATAAGAGTTACCCAAGGTCACATAGGAGGTACTTGGCAGAGTCAGGATTCCGACCAGCTTTCTATGACTCCAAATATTATACCATATTTGCCTCTTGTTAAGTTATGGCTAGGTTGTTTTAGCTTTGTTTTACTTCATCCTTTGTCTTATTTAGCGTCAGATAAAAAAAAAAGTCAATGGCACTATAAATTTATTTCTTTTGACAAGTTTATCTATATAAGTCATTCATTTGTTAGTAGTATCTTGTACCACAGGGTAGGAGAGGGGAAAAAAAGGTGTGATAAATTTGTATTTGTATGTGTATATGCTCATACCAAAAATGCATAAATATATACTCTATCACTGAATATATTCTTTCTTATGCTCCCCTCTTTCTCCTTCTACATATATAGACATATATGTATGTATACATAAACTTTACAAATATTTCACAAACATAAAAATTTCACAAACATACATTTATAAATATATATGTAGACACACACACACACACATATATATATATATATCCAAATGTACACATTTATATACATACATACCTAAAATGCATATGTAATATATTTGATTTAAAATTGAGACAATCTGGCCCATAGTTAACTAAATCATCTCTTCCCATATAAACGTTGCCAACAGCCATCATTTGAAAATAATAACAGCATATATGTCATGTCTTACTCCCCCATCTTTTAACTAGCCTGTTCTAAAATGTTGATGTCTTTGAGCCCCATAAGTTTCGTGATACATAAATCTGTCTTCCCAAATTTCACTGTGATGTTCCAGCACTGCACACTGCTGAACAACAGAAATTCCAAACCTCTTTTCCTTGTCAAACTAATTAACCAAGGCATCAATGTTCCAGATACTTTAGAAGTGAGAGTCTGCTTTGGCAAGTTAGAGACCAAAAGAGAAAGGAAGTCAAACTTCAAAGACTACTCTCAAAATATTCCTTTGCGTTTTTGAAAAAAAAAAAAAAAAAAGAAAACCATCCTCCCAATACCTTATCTCAGAGGCTCACATTGGTTAGATGAAGACCTTTAAAGGATTACCTTAACATGCAAGGAATCAGTCCTTCTCTGATGTGTTTATGAAATTTATTATAAAATGGCTGCATGACTGACATTTGAGTTGGAGGGTAGAAAATAAGCAAAAAAAGATTTAAAAATCCACATTTTAAGCTAAGGCTCAGACTTAAAACCATTTTACTTAAAAAAATCAGGTTTACTAGACTGAATGTAATTCTTAGATCCCCTAAAGTAGGGCAAAGAAGACTGCAGGATTCTTAAAATAGCCTTAAGTATCCTCCTGCTCCCCTTTGTTTCACTTGCCCTCATTAATCTATTTGTTTTGCCAGTGTAGTGCTAGAATAGTATTTTTGGGGAAATTACTCTTACAAGTTCCCACACCCTGAAAAACACTTTAATATAGCATAATTCAGATTTAAAACAAGCATTTTTAAGAGATGTTAATGAAAATATTTGTTTTGCGTTTTTCTACAAAGCTAAATATTCCTCAGATTAGTGATATGTGTGTATGTGTGTGTGTGTGTGTGTGTGTGTGTGTGTGTATTGAACAGTCATGTAAGCATTATTTGACTTATTGGATTTCTAGCCACAGAAAGATTATGAAGAAGCTTCAGGGATATGAGACAAATGAAAAAGGTCCTAAACTTACTAAATTTTCTAATCAACATGATTTTAGTTTACAGCATCCTTTGTACTGCATTTTAAAAATTTTATATCTATAAGGGCATGGAAGGTGATCTTACAGAAGAAATAAGATTCCCACCCTAGGTTCAAGTACATGGGTATTATTACCCTGCAAATGTGATTTTTGTCTTTGTATCCCCACTGTCTTGGAGTTACCTAATAAATATATGTTGAATAAAAAACTTTGAGTCTCATCATCAAGCCATTTTAGATCCGCCTACCAGACTGGATTTTCATCCTAGACATCTCTGTCTCTGTCTTCTATATAAGAACTATTCATACTGTCATTAACCGTGTGGTATTTACTAACCACTAGCATCTCATAGCAAGGACTTTTCTTTCCTAGAGAAGATAGAAATGTGCCCATGTCTTTGTAGGGAGTCTAATTAAAATGGCTCTTGAGGTAGTCCTAATTTTTTCCAAGGTATGATACAAATGGGAAAGTTATGATTCAAAAATAAAACAAAAATTTTAAAGATATCTAAATGATTTTCATCAGTTGAATTAGTGCAGTAAGACAGGAGATGTTTTAAGCTAAGAGTACATTCTTGAAAATAACATTCATAATTCAGTTCACCTTCCTGTTGGTGTTGTCTAGTCTTTTCAGTTGTGTCTAAAATTTCCTGACCCCATTCGGGGTTTTCTTGACAAAGATACTGGAATGCTTTGCCATTTCTTTCTCCAGCTCATTTTACAAATAAGACAAACAGGGATAACTGACTTGCCCAAGGTCACACAGCTAGTAAGGATCTAAGGCCAGGTTTGAACTCACAAAGAGGAGCCTGCCTAACTTCCAGGTCTGGTACTTTATCCACTGTACCACCTAATTGCTCTTTGCCTCTCTAAGTACACATTTTTTAGCATATAGTTAGGATGCTACAGAAAAGAGAAAATGAATCTTCTCTGTGTCAATTAGGAAGCCTATTATAGGCAAAGAAGAATATTCCTAATAGTAGCAACTACTAGAAAGCTGACACTATTTACTACACAATGCAGGGGCCTTCATAGAGTATGCTTCAATACAGTGGTAAGTCCCAAGTTTCTCCACAAAATTTTGGATATTAAATTATTATAGAAAAAGGAAAATTCCTAAACAATTTTTTGACAAACATTTTGCTTACCTAGTACATGTAGGATAAGTAGAGTAATCCCCAAATAAATAAAACTTGCCTGTTATACTTCCATACTAACCCTAAAACAGGTAAGAACTTAAACTCAGAGCAATCAACAGAAACAGCTGCTCTCGTCAAAGGGAAAGAGTACATGTGGCGATCTCCAGTTTCTCCCACAGAGTTGCCATCTTACTTGTTCAGCATGCTGTCATTCCTCACTGTAGACTCTTAGGTTGTGAGAAAAACATGTTGGACAACTACTGATGTCATGTGTAAGTAAGATCTTAAAATCCAGCACCAGGTAACTAATGGGGAAGCACATACACAGTGGTCCAACTCAATGGATGTTTAGGATATTAATTGGAGTGAGAACAGACAGAAGGGCTGATGGTTAATACTGTAACACCATTCACTCTTGTTTGTATTACAGTCACTTTTCTGCTACATATCCAACATGAAAATTCCTCCATGTTACTTCATACACCACTATGTTGGAGTTAGGTAGGGATACACGCTATATAGTAGATATCTATGTAGACAACATGTTATTTCCACAGTAGTAAAAAAAAAAATGTTTAAAAATTTCTTGTGAAGAGCCTCAAAGTGGCAACTCTCTTCCCTTTCTCTGATATCTAACTCACAAATCCTCACACATTAGAGGCAAGACTGAGTAACCACCTTTTCTTTTCTTCCAACTCTCTTTTTCTCAGTAACAAGCTATGGGCAGTATTTTCAGAAGTATATCTATTGCTTATAACACATTAATTCAAATATAGTCCTTTTTCCCCCAAAAAAATTTCATCTAGTTAGTTGACAGTTATGGAAAAGCTAATTTAGCCTCTGAGATTGTCCGAGTGTGTGAAAGCGGATAGACTCCCAGCCTCTACAAGCTTCATAAGACCTATGATTTTAACAAACAACCTCAGTAAATAACTAACAGAGAGCAGTTCAGACATAGGCAGGATCATGGGATGACAAGTAGGTCAGATTTTGTGGGGTTTCATGGTACTTTCTTCTCGAATAATTTAGCAACAATGACGTAGGCCTTTCATAGTCATGGACGTACTAAAAGCTATCCAGGCTCAGGGGATGCTTTGGTTCAGTGGTCTCTCAAAATAACACGTAATAAGCCCCAAGCTCTATTTTTGTTAACCAGCTAAACAGAAGACCCAGCTTAGCTCAAAGCAAAATAAGTTGACTTAAACCAGAAAACAAAATAAAGGAAGAGGAAAATTTCTCCCAAATACTCAGGAGACACCACCAATGGGAGAGGGATACTCACAGCCAAGGAACTTAAGAGAAAAGGGCAACACATGTGGGAGATGACACATATAAAGAACCCAAATAATCAGAAAACATGGGAAGCTATCATGACTTAAATTCCAATAATGACATTCCCACTGGGACAGTTTTTGTGTCCCTGTTGGAACACTAGCGTCCCTTTCTTCCTTAAAGCGTCCCTAAACACAGCTACTGTCCTGGTGATGCTACTATGCTATTAATTGTTTTCTCAAACACTGGACAAGCCTGGGGTGTGGGGGTAGCAGGGGTGAAAGTCTCCTGTTAGACTATTTATTATGTCTTTCGCACCGTTTTCTGCCTATGTCTGAACTGCTCTCTGTTAGTTATTTACTGAGGTTGTTTGTTAAATCATAGGTCTTATGAAGCTTGTAGAGGCTGGGAGTCTATCCGCTTTCACACACTCGGACAATCTCAGAGGCTAAATTAGCTTTTCCATAATTCAGACCCACAACAAAAGTACTCACCAGCCAGCCAAAGAAACCCTTTTAAGTTCTTCTGTTTTAGGTTCCTGCTCCTTGCACTCAAGCTACTATTTGAATTAGAGTGAGGAAATTCCTTTTAGCTCCCATAATTCCCCTAGCCATTCCATGGGAATCACTCCTAGGATGTGATTCACTTCACTTAGTAAGGCTAGAAAGGGAGAGTGGCCTTTAAAGTAACATAATAATAACTACTAACATATATGTGGCTTACTGTGTGCTAGGCACTGTGTTAAGCACTTTACAATGATTATTTTGTTTAATGCTCACAACAGCCCTGGGAGGTGGGCAATATTATTATGCCCATTTTATAGAGGAGGAAACTGAGGCAAACAGATGTGAAGTCACTTGATCACAGCTAGTGAGTGTGTGAAGCTAGATTTGAATTCAAGTCCTCCTGACCCCAGGTCTGAAGCTCCCTCCACTGTACTACATAACTGCTTTGATGCCACCTACCTGCCTTCATACTTTCCTAAAAGCAGTGAAGTCTTGGTCCCCCCTACAAGATTAAATTAAAATACCTTCCCTCCCATCTGTAAAGCCAAAGATATTTAGATATCTATAGTGCATTTACTTGCAAGGTCTGTAATTCCATGAACCTTGAAATGAATTCATATAAAAAGTAATCATCACTTGCTAGGGTCTCATGGGGTGTGATGCTGGTATCGTGCAAAACTAGGAAGTCATATAAATAGGCTAAAATAGGATCACGGTATTATATGGAGAATCATTAAATTTTAAGAGGTGGGGCTTTAGAGATTATCTTGCCCAACCCTGTTTTGATCCAGTTGAATTATATATTTTTCTAAAGCAGGGTTTCTTAACCTTTTATATGTGTGTGATGCCCCTCTTTGATGGTCTCTTAAAGCCTATGGGCCCCTTCTCATCATAGTTTTTTAAATTCATAAAATAAAATGCATAAGATTGAAATGGAAACCAATTGTACCTAAGTATAGTTATCAACACATTTTTTTTTTAAGTTCACAGGCTTCAGACTAAGAACCCCTGCTCTAATGATTTATGAAATGTAAAACACAGTTTCCCTCAAACCATATCTGCCATGCAAGGTTCAGTTCACTATAATACATATTTAGGTACAATCATTCAGTAAAACAGAGAAATTTCAAGTAATTGATAGAAAAAAGAGACTTGGACTGAAGCTCTATTTTGGCATTCATTCAGGTTTATGGATCCAGAGAGCTGAAAGTAGACCTTAAGGATCACTCCTTCCAATTTTCTCTGTAAAAACAGATGAGGAAGCCTAGGCACAGTAAGATAAAGCAATTTGTCCAGGAATGCACACACAGGTCCTTAGCCAGGTCTGTAGACTCTGAAACCAAAAACAGCACTATTCCCATTATGCCAAGAGATATCTCCTTTCTTAGATAAATGAATAATGACTTACCCCTCTTCTCCTGTATCTGTTTCCTCTTATGAAAGATAAGAATAATAGAAATGAATTGTGATTCAGAAGCACCAATTTAGATATTCAGTTGGAAGCTTCTAAAGAGTATGATCACTCACTTCCCATGCAAAAAAGGTATTTAATGAATAAAAAGCTTGTTGATGATGATAAACTTCAGAATATAAAATAATGTAGAAGCATTTCATCACAACCATGGCAACATGTATAGGTTATTCCACAGGTCCCTTAAGAGAATTATTCTGCTATTCTGTATGGAGAATTTACATTGCACTGGGGAACGCTCAGTAAGCTGATGTGCTTCTTTTGCTGAAGTAAAATGAATGTCTTTCTCTGGGACTTCATGAGATAAGGTTTTGAGTATATCATAAGTGCCATCTTTTCTACAGGGAAGCTTTTCATCTCTAACGGCACTATGATGACTTATTTTAAGTGCCCCAAAATGTTACCTCCATGAGGAAAAAAAAAGACCTAGCCCTTAAAGCTTGCAGCTACATTGACTGTCTTGTAGTGGAGACAAGGAGAATACATTACAATCCCATGGAGTATGCTACTGACCTTAGAAATATTCAAACTAAGTGGTTTCATGATAAGGAAAATTTAGAGGCATAAGTGGTTCCCATATCACACTTGGGACTCATAGGAAGTCAATATTCATCTTAGGCCAGATCTTGGTTCCTTTTCCACAGAGCAGCAGAGTTCCCTTTTTTGACTTTCAAAGGAACTCCCTTGAGTTGTACAAAAAAAAAAAAAGAATATCTTGACTGATAGTTCCAGGAATACACATGCATGCACAAGCACATATTCCCACTTTCCCTAACCTTTTTAGTTCAAGGCATTTTAAAAAATACATTCATAAAAATATAAATTATCTAGAATTCATACACACAGCTCTGTAAAATTTTTAAAATGCCATAAAATATAGAACTTAAACCAGATTCAAGAAGTTTTCATAAATGAAGAAAATGGTTGCTTTTAGCAATTCACAGAATGTAGGTATTATTATTAACAATTAATGCAAGGAAGCAATGGGGTATATTGAACAGACAGCCATTCTTAGAATAAGGCCAACCTAGGATCAAGAACAATTTCTAATACATTCTGTTTGTAGAACTCTGGGCATATTGTTAACCTCTTTGCGACTATGGAAACTGTGTAACACTACATAAGTTGCAGGAGAGGTAGAGATCTTTACTGGTATAGGAAGTTCCTTTCTCCAGAACTTCTTACATTGATGAAATTACAGGTCTAGATTAATCCACTAATAAATGGATGAATGAATGAATAAGATCACCAACACTGGAAATAATGACCAGTAAAATTAATTTTAAAATACTCTTATATAGAATATTCACTATATTGAAGCCTATGCAAATCTAAAAATCAATCACCAGGGAATCATTTAATAGCTGGTTACGTGCCAAAAGTTATGGCAGGTGCTAAGGAGATGAGAAAAAATGAAATAGTCTTAATTTACATGGAGTTCATATTCTAATAGGGAGATACAAACACACACACACACACACACACAACTTTAGGCCAAGAAAGGGAGTTTTGATCTAGAAGGCAAAGGGGTATTAAGTGGAGTCATAACCCAGAATATAAAATGTATCTTTAGGTAGCAATGGAGATTACTAAATAAAGTGGGTTATGTAAGTTTTCATTGATTCCTCCACCAGTGCCTCCACAGCAGAGTAGAGTCCCAGGACTACATGGATTGATTTGGACTGATTCTCCTTTACCTTGGGAGTAGCACATGGCCTTTCGTGGTTGAGGTCAGAAGGAGTGATTTTTCCTGGGGAGATGTCGAGCAGTGGTAGTGCTGGGAAGATGACAAGTTGCTTACACTGGGGAGGCCCTGATTAACATAGTCTATTTTATTTCCCTTTTGATAATAATTTGTCAATTAAGTATTCTGTATAACGCCTTGTAGTCAAATATGGTAAACTGATATGCAGTCTTTAGTACAAATAAAATAATGAATAACCCAAGAAGGTAGTGGACAGTTTTTATCCAGTGTTGTGGGTTTTTTTCCAGTTTAATCACAGATTGCATCACAACTTATAAAAATAGCTACTTTTCAAGTTTAATTAATTTTCATTTACTATGTGTAGATTAAAATTAAGGTGACAATCAACTTTTATATAAAAAGTATAAATAATAACAGAATTTGTTTGAAAAATACAAAAAAGCATGTGATGGACATGTTTGTAGATGATACTTTGTTGATTACATTAAACCCCAGAATACTGAAGCATCACCTCAGATGGATACACAACCATGTATCAGTCTAACAATCCACATAAGAAAACCCAAATGGATGAAGAATGCCTATTGCCTAGAATATAGCAGACAGTTGCATTAGCAGACCAAATGAATTAGAATTCCAAACAATATATCTTGGATGGCCACTGAAACCAAAAAATGATCCACATCTACAATTGATCAGGAAGAAGAGAATAGGCTATGCTGCGTTTGAAAAATTGCATGGTATGAGAGTTTGTTCCCCATCTTCTAAGAGGCTCTGATTTCTTCATAAGGAATGAATGCTAAGTGCTTGGGGCAGCCACTCAGAAAATATTATATGCAAATGACTATTCTGGCAGTGTAAATGCAAAGAGAACTAAGAAGAGATTATGGAAATGTTTCTAGGGTTAGTAAAAGATTCAAAAAGAAATCCAGAATTTTCTTTACTCTCATCTACCTGTCCAAAGTCTAACCATCCTTCATTTGCTGTCTTTGTTTCCATCTCTCTTACTCTCTTTGTCTCTCTATGCAAATATATATACACACATAAATATATGTATATATGTGTATATATACACATACATATGTGTATATAGACACACACATATATACAAATTATGCACACACACAAACACATTTTTAAAGTGAACCCAAGATAAGGGTTTTTTTTGTTTTGTATGCACATATGTATATATGTGTGTGCGTGTACATACATATATACATCCATTTACACATAATGCATATATGCATTGTATGTACACAAAACAACAAAATACTCACCTTGGGTTTATTTTTAAATGTTTTATTGATATCTTTATTTTATTCATGTCACTGTACTTCTCCAGTATATGTAATAAAGAAAAATAACCAAAACATATGAACTGAAATCACAACTATGTCTGTCAATGTATGACATACCTGGTATTTATTAACCCCCACACCTTCTCTACCCAGAGGATTTGTCTTCTAAAGTACTAATCATTTTATTTTACCTGAGTACATCTATCTTATGACATAGGACTTTCTTCAAAGACATATATGCTCTGGTTCATATATCTTTTGATGCCAGAGAGAAAGGATAAATCCTCATTAGACATATATTGATCTGTGCTGCTTTGAACATAATGACATTTCAAAAAGCAGAAATTACATCAACAAAGACAGAATAGCCCTTGAAAGATTAGCTAATGGAATGGTGCTTCAACAGAAAGGAATAAATGACAGCAGATAAGGCCAATGGCATCAACAACAGTATCACCTCCAAGATGACTAGTTCTGCTTCCTGTCCTATAGTCATCATCTAGGAGGCAACCTTTGTGAAGAAAGGGCCAGTCATCCTCACCAGCTGCTGACCAGGTGCCGCCCATGTGGCCAGCGATAGAATCTAGCTGAAACAGCATATACTCCGAGAGAAAGATGTTACCTTCCTAAGATCTCTTACACCATTCCCTTCTCTCCTTGAACCCTAAACCCACCATAGTACAGACCCTCATTTCTTCACACCTGGACTATTACAATAGCTTGCTGGTTGGTCTACCTGCCACAAGTCTCTACCCACTCTAGCCGATCCTTTACTAAGCTGTAAAAGTGATCTTTCTGAAGGACATGTCTAACCACATCATATACCTCCTCAATAAAATTATAATGGTTCAAGTATAAAATCTTCTGTTTGGAATTCAAAGCCATTCATAATCTCTACCTGTCCAGTCTTATACCTTATACTGTCTCTTCTCCCCAGTGTACTCTTCAGTCCAGTGATATTGACCTCTCTGCTGTTTCTCCAACAAGATACTCCATGTTCCATCTTCAGACATTTTTACTTGCTGTCTACCATGTATGGATGCTTTTCCTCCTCATCTCTGACTCTTGGATTCTTTCAGGTTGCAGCTAAAATCTCATCTTTCCTGATTCTTTTCTCAGTGAATTATTTCCCTTCTGTCTAGTGTATAGCTTGTTTGTACACAGTTGTTTGCATATTGCCTCCTCCATTAAACTGTGGGCTCCTCAACAACACAGACTATATTTTATCTCCCTTTGCATCCCTAGCATTTAGTACAGTGCCTGGTTTACAAGAATAGGCATTATATGAATTTTTATTGACTGACAAGAGATAGCATGCACCAGGCTCATCACAGTACTGCCATCACGACTACCACCACCTCCAGTTACTGATTCACCCCTACCAGTCAAAGCAGCTATGCATCATAGTGGACAGAGCACTGGGTTGGAGGCAAGAAATCCAGAGTTCAAATGCCACTTAAGACATCTACTAGCTGTGTGACCCTAGGCAAATCACTGAATGTCTGTTGCCATCATCAATATTATCCTCAACCATAAAATAGGGATAATAGCACCGACGTTGTAGGACCATTGTGAAGATCTAATGAGCTGAGAACTTCAAAGTGTTTAATGCAGTGACTGGTACCCAGTCAGTACTATATAAGTGCTTCCTCCCTAGCAAGCGCTGCCTCTCTGACCTCTGCAATAGCTCCAGCCACTGGAGACATGGAACAGAATATTCTCAGCATCAGTGTTCCTGGCACTATAAAATGAGTCAACATAAGAAAGGGTCATGGTTTTCTCAGTGGGAATGTCATTAAAGAAGGTTCGTTACAGCAGCTAAGAACAATGAGACTTTTTCATCTGACTTGAAGATGAAACCTTAAAATGTTGGTTTCCCTATGAGAATGTGAATTCCTTGAGATCAGGCACTGTCACTGTTTTTCTATTTGTATCACTGATACTTGGCACATAATAAAAAACTTAATAAATGTGGTTTTTTTATTCATTAAAAAATAGGTATATAAGGTATAGTGCCAAGTAAAGGAGACAGAGGTCAGAAGGTGCCAGGCACTTTCCCTTCACAAAGTGGTTAGACATTGAACACATATGTACCCGGTGTGAAAAGGACAGGAGGAAACCAATTAGACAGTGAAATATCATTACACACCATCTGCAATGACATCTTAGAAGCACTAAGGTAACAAAAGAGAGATCTCAGTATTTACATAACAATTACAGACAAAAATGTCAAGACAGCATTGTTTAAAAAGAAAAGATGTGAGGCACTCTAGGTATGTATTATAAGGAGACTTGATAAAAAATCAAGACAGGTAGTACAACTAAAAAATGCTTACACTAATCAATAACAACCTAAAGAAAGAGCATGCGGTGGCACCATTAGAGAAAGTGAAAAATGTTAAGAGACAGAGAACAACATCATAAAGATATACAGACTCCGAAAAATCCATATGCCTAGTCCAGTATACTGATTAACTCTAGTTCTGTCAATATCTAGTCACAGGGATAATCTGATATATTGGCCTTTTAGAAACAATGTACTACACTGAACCAGGATAAAAAATAACATGTTAAAATATGCACTTTTTTTTTTGGTGCCATAATCCATACTTCAAAGTGCATTCAGCTCAGAGGCAGAAAGAAAGTCCTTATAAAAAAGCTCACAACCTTACATCTTTCCCATTTACATTTAAAAGTCCTCTATTTCAACTTGTTTTTTTTTATTCCATATCTATAAATCTACAGAAATCTTTCAAAAGCTTAGTGAAGTTTCCCAAAAGCTTCCTTAGCCAGTCTAACTATACGTCAGAAGAAGTCTTAGTAGAATTCAATAAATGGGATAAAAAGTAGATACAATGGACATTAAATATCTGACTGCACCTAGATTAATTATAGAAAAATAGATTTTTTTCCCTCACCAGTTATTCCCAAAAATAATTTGTTCTACTTTTCCTCCTTTTTATAATGTATATCTATGTCTATACTTAGGTATGTATTGTACTATCGTTTTTGGTATCACAACAACATTAATTTCAATACATAGCAGTTATTGTTGCTGAGTATTCAAATTATAACATTCTAAGACCACATCTCACTAGTATTAGTATAAAGAATGCAGAGTATCAAAATATTTTAACAAAAATGCTAAAAGCCCTAAAGCAGACAAAAATATCATGCAGTTGTTACATTCACACCATTTCACTACTCAAAAACTTCCAGTGTTTACCCAGTAACGACTAGTTAAAACACAAACACAATAGTATGACATTCAAAGATCTACACAAATAGGTAACAACCTATCCTTCTAGCCTGTTGTTGTTCGGTCTTTTCTGACCCTTTGTGACACCATTTGGGGTTTTCTCAGCAAAGATATTAGAATGGATTGCCATTACCTTCTCCAGCTCAGTCTGAGGAACCGAGGCAAACAGGGTTAAGTGACTTGCTAGGGTCACATGTCTAATAAATGTCTGAGGTCATATCTGAACTCATGAAATACGTCTTCCAGATTCTGAACCCAATGCTCTACCCACTGTGCCACCTAGCTACCCTTTTAGCCCTCTAGCATACCCATATACTCTGGAATACAGCCAAATTGTATCACTTTTAGCCTGCTGAATATATTCCACAAGCTCCTTTATCTGTGCTGATATAGCTCAAACTGGCCCTCAAGCCTTAGAAAACAACGAAAACTCCATATACCAGTCTAGCAAGAGCCATGCCATGTATCACTTCTTCCACAAAGCCTTGCTCATATTCCCAAAAAGAAGTAGTTTTCCTTTCCCTGTCCTCCTGTAAGGTTTCCCATTGCATCCTGGGCCATCTCTAGTCATCCTGATGAATATCAGACCACTGGACCCAGAAGGCTCAGAAGAAGAAAGTGAGGTTGATGACCTTGCACAGCCCTCCCTTACCCAGATCAAAGTCAACTGCAAGTCATTTAATCATTTTGATGTCATGGTCCTCTTCAAGAACGAAGGACAAAACACAACAACCTCCTTTAGCGCTATGTTTACCTTTTTCTAATGCATTAATCATGTTTTATTTTGAATTATGCTTATTGGACTTAACCCTCTTAAAGGACTATGAGGCCTGTGAACACAGAAACATGTCTGCATGGAATACTGTACTTTTCACATAGTCATCATTAAAATAATAGCTGTTTAATGGAAAAGCACATTTTGGCATAATCATTATCATTAATATCATCATCATCATTATTTCAAATAACACATTAACTCCATGGTAGAAAAGGCAACTTTCAAAACAAAGTGAGTATACTGTTTCCTAGGTGTTTGATTCAGAATAAATTCACCATGAACAAAAGTGTTCTCAAGTTGTATGTGAGCTCTTAAGAAGGTAGCAAGGCCTTAATAGGACAAAAAAAAGGAATTTATTGTTTGTGAGACTGTACATGCTTATTTCACCAGGTGCTAGACATAAATGATATAGTATTAGGCTAAGGATGTTACTTCTTTCTCAAAACTTAAACAACTTCCCAAAGAAAGAACAACTCAAGACAACGTGAATTAAGCCATGAGTCTGTGTTACATTAGAAAGCCAGATAATAAAATAATTGGGGTTTTTTCCAAAAAGGAAAAAAAATGGCAGAAAACCTCACAGTGACCTCTTGTTTATATAACACTAACATTACACTCACAGTGTAAAGAAACAATAAATCCTTCCAGCACAAATATTTCTTTCAACTAATAAAGTTTCTGATAAGAAAGCTTATGGCCACTCATTATTTTATGACCTTGACTCTGTCAAGGTTTTACAAATGTGGGACTATGATATCTCAGCGCCTGAAGCAGCTTGTTTTTTGGCCATGGTTGTGTAACAATCCTTATGGACAGGAAACCAGCTGTGGAAAAGTCTACACACTGATGATTTTACATTGTTTTCTTTCTCTATATCATATCTCCATTTGGTTGACTCCAGGAGAACTCTTAAACAATGGCCAATAAAACTAGGGAGTCAAGCTGTTATCAATAAACTTTAATTTTTTAACTAGCACATTGATTAAGGTATATGAGGAGGTTTTTTTTGGATTAGCAAGAACAGAGAAAAGATAAAATCCACATAATAAAAGAAAGCAGACATGCTAATTAAAATAATAATTATAGCAGTAAATTAACATGGATAAAACTGTGACTTCTAGAATAAAGGAAAATAGTACACACTTTGGAGAATTAAAAAGTTGGGTTCAGTTCCAATATATGTGCTTAATGGAGCAGGGAATGGTGGCAAGAGGCATAGCTCTTCCTCAGTGAACATCCTTGCACTGTTTTCTAAGTTGATACTTCAAGTATCTTTATTCTGTGCTCCTCTCCAATGATTCACATATCTCATCTGAACTCTCTGTCTCTGTGTTTAGCTCAGTGAAATGCAATCAGGAGGTGCTTAATAAATGTCTGTTACATATATATTTGTCAACAGCATTCTCTTGCTGTATAAGATTGCTTTGGGAGGCAAACTATTCAGAATCTAAGTAGGTGATATCTCTATCATATTCTACCCTGTTCCAGAAACATGCTACAGATTAGTGTTTCATTTTAGGGTCACATTTTAGGCAAGCCATTGACAAGATGTCACACAGAGAGCATCCAGGAATCTATTTGCTAATTCAGTGCTATTCAAAAACAATAAGTAGATTTGTCTTTGAATTCCAAAAATTTGCATTAGTGATTGTGTACACAAGTATCACATGTCTACAGTGTTCATATGGCTGCCTCTGGAAAGCTTTCAGCACAACAAAATAGGCTATAGCAGGTCTTAAATCTTTCTGTTGTTAGGGATCCCTTCTGGTGAAGACTGAACCATCTCTCAGAAAAAAAAAAGTGTTTTTAAATAATTAAAGAAAATGCTAAATTCCAATTAGATGTTAGTGAATATATACATATATACATACAAATATATGTATATATGCACATGTATACACACAGATATATGTGTGTATACACACACATCTACACGTATTTTTCCTCATTCATGTTCACAGATGACTAAATCTTTCCACAGATCCTTTGGGGATCCATGGATCCCAGGTTAAGAATCTTTTGTATATAGTAAAATAAAAAGGTCAGGCTATAGTAATACAATAAAGATACTATTCACATGCTGTTCAAGAGTGCTAGACATTTTTTTACAAGATACTGGAATATTCATGTGAAAATGAAAGGATATAACCTGAGTGCTTACATTCACAGCAGTAGCACCTCCAATAGTTGTTGGCTAGGATTCCTGTGCAGTCACTCCAAAATCCAGTCTCTCTTCCACAAGAAGGGGAAGTCAACCTGTTATCTAGGATTCAAATCCACGTGCCATATAGGTCAGTAACTTCTAACTGTATGACCTCACAGGGTCATCATAAATAGTCTTTCTTAGGGGCCCTGGAAACATTGAAATCAGTTCTTTCAAACCTGACAATCTTCCCATTTGTTGGCATAGTTCAAGTTACGCTTTAAGAAGGTTCTCATTAGGGCAAAACTGGTCAAGCAATTAGTGAACTCCTAGTGACAAGCCTTAGCTCATTTTGCCAGAAGCAGGAAATACCAGGATAGGAAATTCCCACTAACTAAATTTAATATTTAAACATTACAAGCAAAGCAGCTGCAGAATATATGTAATAAGGGCCAACTACATGACAAGCATTTATTTACCTACCTAATATATGAGGATGGTGAGAGGATTTTAAAATATGCCATATGAAAATTGATTGAAGGAATTGGGGATGTTTAGCCTGCAGTACAGAATATTCAAGGAGCTGGGGGAGGAAGGTGTCACCAATGGCTCTCTTTAAGAATTAGAAAGGCTATAGAAAGATTATACTTTCTCTTCTTAGCCACAGTGGACAAAACAGGAACAATGAGTAGCATGGTGTTAGACAAAGCTCCCTTACAATTAGGGCTATCCAAAAGTGGAATGACAAGCTTCTGGAAAAAGTAGGTATTCCCTCCTTAAAATAATTTAGACAAAGATTTTATTCCATATGTGTTTATATATAAGTGAAAAATTATATTCATGGGTAGGGTGTATATAATGTAGAATGCTAGACTTTGATCCAAAGACCTAAGATTCAGTATCAGCCCTGATATTTACTAGCTATGTGACCTCATCCAAGTCATTTAATCTCTGAGCCTGTTTTCTCATCTGAGAAAAAAATGGTGATAACACTACCTACCACACTGGATATGATAAGGATTAAGTGGTATATGTCCTTTACTCATAGAAAGGGCTTTATAAATCTTAAAGTGCTATAAAATATGAACTGATTATTATCATAAATAACATATTATTATTACATAACGGTCCATTATATATGTATATATATTATATGTATACATAATACACACATATATGTGTAAGTAGATATACATATGTTTATACATACATATATAAGGTCAATGTATTTTTTTCTCTAAATAGTAATTATAATTCCATTACTACTTTTCCCAACACTTCTTCCTCCTCCGCCTTTATTATAATCCTCTCTTCATCAATTCAGTTTGTTCCAGCTCCAAATAACCAGTATTCAATCTCTGCAAGGTTACCACATTGTTTACCAGTTAGGAAACATTGACAACAAAGAGAATAATACTTTTTTTTTAATAAATTCCCTTAAGTTATTGGCTTTATTGTCAAAGTATACTGAGCTAATCTTAAGGTTTAAGTCATTCTTAAAAATGGTACAAGATAAGAATGGAGAATTAAATTGGGCCAAGAATATGAAGGGCCTTGAATGGAAATGTAGAGTTTGGACTTTGTTATAATAGTTCACAGTTGTGACTTACAATGAAGACAAAAAGGAACCTCTGACACTTTTTTGAAGAAGTCGTAAAACTTGCTTGTATACTAAGGAAAAAAACAATAGCTAATAGCTTACAATAGATTTTAATAATAATAATTACTAACAGAGTACAAGTAATTAATTTTATACTAAATCCTTCGTAGTTTATTCATTCACTTGTTAAACATGTATTGATTACTTGGTGATTGCACAGAAGTGGAATAGGAGAACTCAGATGAGAACCCTGAGTCTCAGATGTGACATACCACTTTGTACATTTATTATGTGTTTTTTGTTGTTTTTTGTGCATATGACAAATCACTCTATCACTCAACCAACAAACATTTATTAAGCCCATATTACATACCAGGCATTTTGCCAGTCCTAAAAAACTATAAATTAAATGAAAGAAAGAACTGTCTCATTTACACTTTTTACTTCTCTGGTATCTGGCATAAATCTCAGCACACAGTAGGAATATTTTATGAATTAAATTATCTTGAATCAGGACTTTAAGCATGTTCTTCATGAAGGACATCACACAAGCAAGTCACATTTAATTGGCATAATTTTTCAGGCATATTTGTGGTAACTATTACATTACAAGGCTACTACTTGCTTTCAGTTAAAGAGAGATTTCAAAAAATATATTCAGAGCTATTAAATGCTACTGCCATTATCTAACCTTGAACTGAATATGTTTCAAGTGTCAAACACACATTATTCATAAAGGATTTCATTCACTAAGATAGCATAAAAAATATCTCGTGCTGAAGTGAAGTTGGCCCCAAACTGTAAGAAAAGATATCAGAAGAGTACATGTATTTGGATTCTTTGATTATATCACAGAAATCCTAACATTAGGTAGAAATATTTAATTAGTGTCAGTTTTATTCCATTACATCTTATTTACAGTTGAAATATCACCCAAGAGAAATGTTTCTTCAATTCTCTTAGTTTGTCAGGCAAATGCTTAATGTCTGACAGTTGGATAAAACATCACATACATATGTACAAGAATCTCCTTTTAATTTATTTAAAAACAGCTTTTTATGAACATTTGCATGTAAAAGAAGAGAAAAATTAAAGAATAGTTCCCCTTCACCCTCTTTTCCTGCACTCCAATGTCTCTCAGATAAAGCTATTCTATTCCTCTTTAAATTTTCCTTGAGAACTTTGTCTGGATATCTCTTAGGCCCTTATCATACTCTGTACTTACCTGTTAATGTGTTGTTTCCCTCATAGAATATATGTTCTTTACAGATAAGTATTATATCATTTTTCATCTTTGTAACCCCAGTGCCTGGCACATGGGAGGTACTTAATATCTATAGAGTTTTTTTAAAAACATATTTAATCCATATATACATTCATATTAAATAATCTTTTCTTGCCCTAATCTATTATAATCATAAGAGTATTTTATATGCTTCTCATACTGTATGACTTTTTCTCTATTTCCTTTCATCAATCTTCCACAGAGCATACACCCAACACACAGGAGAGCTTACCCTTCTGATCTTTTATTAGTTCTCATGCATTAGGATAACTTTTATTCTCACTACTTTGACCAAGCAATTCTTATCTACATATCTATCTCCTTAATAATGCCCTTTATATTCTTGTCTATAAATAATTGCTGATGTTGTGTTATGCCCTAAACATCCCCACGTGTATCCTCTCATGACTTTTGAGTTACCTATTAATTTTGATTCTTCTAAGATCTTCTTTTCCTATAATTCATAGTTATACAGTATCATTTGGAGACTACCGAACCTGGATCCCAAGAAACAGCATGGAATTTAAAAATCTGCATATTATTAAAATTAAATGTCGCCAAAATCATTATGAAAGTAAGGTTTAAAATTTGATTACCCTTAAGCTGTCCAGATTTTGTTAAATTTAAATAGGAATATCCTATTTGCCCATCTGTAGAATTTTTCTGGATCATTTATATCCTCTCTTCTTGGTATAATATATAGAAAACTTGAAATTATTTGTCCAGAAACTATATATACTCCCTTCACAAATTAAGCATATAGAACAAAAGTTTTCAGTTGCTTATACAAGGCCTTTCTTTTTTCTGTGTATATTGAAATGCTTGTGTTTGTTGATTAAGTTCATAATAAAATTGCATTTTAAATAGAAGATTAAGTTAATTTGGTTTGGAAATAAAGGTCTTTGATGCAAAAAAACAAAACAAAACAAAAAAACCAAGTCTTAAATTAAGGTATATATTTTTAAAAGGGCATTTATCCCCAAAATGAAAAGGGACAAGAAAGCTAGACTATAATGAGTATTTTTTATTTTCTACTCAGTTGTGTTCCAAACCCCTTTAATAATGAATAAAAAAAGGCTGATGCTTAAAATCAGGCTTCTGAAGATATGGAAAGGAAACCACTCTACAAAAGCTAGTGGGAAAGTTATTTAAACACTCTCTCAGCTGTATAACATCTAGATTATATGAACTATTGCACTGGTTATTGCTCTCATGATATTAAGAAAATAACCAAAAGTTATTATAATCATTGCTAATAAATCCATTACTAATAATATAATGAAGATGATTGCTAATCAGCAGCAGAGAAGTACTTACAGGTGCTTTCCTTTTTACAACTAGGATTATGTTCTAATGCAACTGTTGTGAAATGACTTTCTGTTTCACACCCCTCCCTCCATAATGTATTTGAATTCCACCACAAATGAAGAGCAACCAAGTGCTATAAACTAGTCTGAAATGGGTGGCTGGGAAAAACTATTACTATTAATATTCAGAAATGCAGTATTTTATTCACGCCCTTGGGTAGCTGGGGTTGAATTTCACCTCAAAGTGAATAGCACATGAAAGGATTCATAAAAAGCTCAGTTCCACTTGTAGAGTCACTTTTCAGGCTGAGAGCAGTGTGGTCTCTTTTCCCTTCAGGTATGTAGCACAGGGCAAAAGGGCTAAGCATTATGGAATACAGTGATAAGGAACAGGGGAAAATCTTGAAGTTAGACACTTCTGGAATAGAACTGTGATTCTGAATAAACTAACAGAATGATTGTCATTCTAATGCTATTGGTCTCAAATGAGAGACAGACAGATGGCAAGTAATGGATTTCCAACACGCATGCATCTAATCAAGAGATAAGTAAACTTAGTTCCATTTCATTGATGAGAATGACATCTGTAGTGCTGGCTTCAATGGGGGTATTTCCCCCCACCTGAGATAGCCACATAACCAGGAGGAATTTTAAAATGGCTCTCATTAACTCTTGCTTGATCAAATGCTTTTCCTTAAAAAAAAAAAAACCAAACCACCAAATGGTGAAAAGTTGCTTTTTTTTTTAAATATTCAATATTCAAATGGATCTGTATTGACATAGCTTTGTATTTGTCTCCATTGATGTAGGTTGTAATCCATTTATCTCTGCCCATCTTGTGTGACTCTGGTCTGAGTACTCCTATAAATTAAACATAAGGCAGACACTAGTATTCTAGAAGTCCTCTCCACTTTCCTCTGACATTCTGAGGCTGCCAGTGCAGAAATCTGTGTCTTTCTTTTTTCTCAGTCCCATGATCAGCCTATTTCTTCCTTGCACACATTTCCATGAAGTCATCTTTCTTTTTTGAAGCTGTTCATTAGTTATATGTAGCAGCTTTCTCACAAACACCATGGATCTCTTTATTTCCTTTTGTATGATATTAATTTCCAATTCTTCAGACTGTCATGTCTTTGTTTTAAATCCATACAGCAACAAACAGAATATTACTATTAAAAAGATGAACCTTTTTAGGGGGATGTTGTCATTACAGGAACTTTCTACTTCCTTGAAGACAGTGTAACTAACATTCTTGGTCCAAAATATTATCCATTTGGATGATCCATTGTCATGCTGATGGATGTGCTTCATAAATTATCAATCCAAATGCTTATCATAATCTAGACAATAGACATTCTTCATTCACTTGATCTTTCCTGCGTATATGGTCAGGTCAAACTCTCTCAAGAGTTTATTCCCTGTTCCAGGGGACTCTGAAGTATTCTGTGCCCTGATATGAGTAGCACAAGGTCATTCACAAACAGGAGCATTTGGAGGACCTCAACATCCACAATGAAGACTTTTTCAATATGGACTCCGCTTAATCTCCTCTGAATATATCTGGTGAATATACATCTCCCTATTTTATGCTTCATCTGATATTTATGATCAGTGGGCCATTGAACAGGATTATTTCTGTTATATCTTTCAACGAATTTTGAATGATTTTGAAGTATGTATCAGAGATGCTTTGTTGGAAAAGACTTTTTAAGGTATACTCTTACAGTATTGAATGAGGGTTGGTAGTTAGTGAAATTCTCTCTAAGGGATGTATTTATATTAGTCTAGAAATTCTACATACTTTTGGTATATTCTTCTCCTTCAGATCCTTTGTAATTGAATTCCTCAATGCCCTCACAATTGTAATGCCGTCCATCCTCTATCATGAATAATCTTTTCTCTATTAACTTGGTCCAATTTATTTCTATTATGTGTCTTTTGTTTTTAGTGTTATTTCTCTTTCCCAAATAAGAACATCCACAATTGTAATGTAAGAGTATGTGTGGGAGCTCTGCTATCCTTGGTTGTGAAAAAAAAGTCTGTTAGAAAAATTTGTATTCATCTTTTCCATTTTTCATTCTTCAATGCCTTTAAAATGACTTTGCTTAGTTTGATCTCTTGGCAAACTTCCTTTAAATTGGTTTTACCCTCACTGCTTCTAGATTTTTTATGAAATGATACTGATCATAACTATCTATCACCCTTCCTTGTAAAATTTTAGAAAAGAGTTTATATTCAAAACTTTATACTAGTGTTGCTTTAATAAGATAGTTTACTGTTTGGTAACTAATATGCTTTCTGGGTTTTTTTAGTATTCTTATGTCCACTGGTTTACACTGGTTAAACATTTAAAAATGTCATAATTATTGTTAATGTCATTTTTGTTATATACTACCCTTTTCATGAGCAATTATTTATTGAAATAACTCAAGATTTAGTTGTCTCAATTTCATTCCACATCTTTTTTCATTATTGTTATTTCTTTTCTCTGAACTTTGCTCTCAAAAATTGTGGTCAGATTATGCATAGACAACAAATCCCACATGCTGTGAAAAACTATCAATTACAGTATTTTCCTGTCTTGATATATAACCAATTAATTTTTTGTCATGTGATTTGGTGTTTGTTATATTTAATAGCTATTATTTCTTTTCTTAAACATGTGTATTATACAAAAGTATCAAGTATGTGTGTAGTCTATGTGCCTTTGGCTTCTCTCAAGCCTTTTATTTTTCTTTTATAAAAAATATTTTCTTGGTTTCATTCTTTTTACATTGTTGTTACTTCCCAGTAACAGTATTTCTATAACTACCGAATAATCTGGCTTTCCTCAGGTTGTCTATCCAGTCATTAGACATTAGCCCAATATCTCACATTCTGAGCACCAACAATCAAGTTAAAATTAATAGCTGGCCTAGATAGAGTTTAAAACCTAATAGGTTTTAAGACTCTGCCTCATTTTCTTTCATTCTGACAGGTATGGCAAAAGAAGTGAGGCACAAAGAACAAAGCAATATTTTGAATTTTTCTTTCTGCCACGACCAAAGTTTTAAAATACAATTACAGTTAAAATATGATTTTAAAATACTTAAATCTTTATTTTAATTTCTGAAATTCACTCTTATTCTTACCCACATTTTAAATATCTTCAAAATAAAGTCATTGTTGAAAATACTCAGTAGGCTCCAGCACCTAATTTAACTAGGAGTTTTCAGTCTTTTATTATTCTGACATCTACCTAGTTGGTGCCACATGCCACTTATTCAAACATACAACCACACACAAATACACATACACAGACCTTCAGTAATGAAATCAGACTTTTCTCATTTGTTCTAAAATTCCTTGCCAAATATACAGGTGCATATTAATTAGCAATGTGGGGAGTTAATGGATTCAATTATTTCATCTGAACCAGTTATTAGTCACTTCATTTCTCTATCATAAAAGTGAAAAAAAAAAGGACAGAGTATTTAAATAAAAGCAACTAATCAATGCCTTTTTTTGTCAAGGGGTTTGGGGAGGGGTTTTTCTAGACATTATTCCCTTTTTACATTATGACTATTATGGTTTGTGATATTTAAGGCTATCTTACATACAATAGAAACACAATAAATGGAAATGTCTTTTGTACCACAGATGGGATTTTAAGGTACTGTAATTATAATGGGTGTATAAGTGGATGTAATTTATATTGCATGTAAGTTCACTTTGGAGGTGGCAGTGAATTATTTGCTGAGGGTACCACTTAGAGAGAGAGAGGTGTGAGATAATAGGCAGCTGCCACTGTAAGTTCAAAAATAGGAACTGAATGAACCAAATGAGAATTTGGAAGAAATCTCTCAAATAATCCATAGATGTTTCAATTTTGGTAGTACTGCACAGGTTGAGGAAGAGGGAGGAATGAACTGAAGCCAGAGAGGTACCAATCCTGGCTCCCTCACTGCCTGCATCTTTATGGGGAAAATGAACAAAGTACATCATCCTTATCTTTCTACACCACTCAGGGAGTCCCAACCAGCCCGAACTCTGCAGTGTGGTAAAGGTAATCAAGTATATGTCCATTCTGCTACTACTTTAGCCAAGTGACTGTACCAAATTGCCTTCCTAACTAATCCTGAAAAGGGGATAAAATAAGAATCTACTCTCTGTGAGACATTGCATTATATTTGAAACAATTTTGTAAATATGTGATTGAGTTGAAGAGAAAATCAAGGATAGGGAATTGGAAGAGAGAAAACAGAAGGGGTGGGTATGTAAGGGTAAGTTCAGATGGTTTGGATAAATAGCTGTATATGTGTGGAGGTATGAGAAAGGCAAGCAATTAACATCAACACAGGAAAGCAACTGCAAGGAGAGAGAGTTAAGAATTATCTGCTTTTCTCTTAAAAATAATTTGAAAATGGATAATAATAATTGCCACTACATCTGATAATAGAGGAACTCATATAAAGTACTTGGAGGTTCAAAAAAAAGCTGTTGATAAACTGAAAATACTTATTATTAACTGGATTGTTAATTTTTTCACAACAAAAATAAAAGCATGTAAGCCTTTATTTATGATATACAATGCCATGCAGCACTACAATATCAAAACAAAATATTACAATGTAGGCTACACTATAAGCTACACATAGCCCATGCTAAGATATTTACCACTGGCCCGAGTTGACCATAATTCTAGGACTGATTTTTGGGGCTAGCAATTTGTAGCCTTGGTTAATTAGAATGATCCTACCTAGTACTTAAGGAGGGTTTGAGGGACAACATGTATTTTATGAGCCTCTAGACCAAGGACTCTTAATCTTTTTGGGACATGGAATCTATGGTATTCTGGCAAAGCCTATGTACTCCACAGGTGAATGTTTTTAAATGAATAAAATAAAATAGACACAATTACAAAGGAAGTCAATTATATTGAAATAGAGTCTATATAAAGGAAGACTGTGATTATATGCAATCTAGCAATGGGTAAAGTACCTATCTTAATTTTGAAATAATGATAAGCCAACATCCAGGGGCAGAGTCAAGATGGCAGAGTAGAAGAAGCACTTATCTGGCCCTCCCAACATTCTCTCCCAAACAATTTTAAAATATCAACTCAAATCGACATCTAGAGAGGCAAAGCCTTGAACAAAGGTTAGGGTAGGACATTCTTCAAGCCCAAGATAACTAATAAGGTTGGAGGGAGAGATGTATGACATGAGGATGGAGGCTACCTTAAACAAAACATGTGGTGGGAGTAGGTGGTGGTGACAGAAATTGTGAGGTAAAACTGTCCTGAGATCTTAGAACCAGAGGCTAAAATAGAAATGGAAAGAAACCACCAATCACCACCTGAAAGAGAGCCCAAAATGAAAACTCCCAGGAATGTCAAATTCCAGAGTTTCAAGGCCAAAGAGAAAATATATCAAGTAACGAGAAATCCAAACAAACATTCAGTTATCATTGAGACACAATCAGGATCACACAAGATCTAGTGTCTCCCAAGTTAAAGGAGCAGACGTCTTGGAATACGATAGTCTAAAAGCAAAAGAATAGGGATTATCACCAAGAATATGCTGTCCAGTAAAACTAAGTACAATTATTCAAGGGGAAAATGTATATTTAATGAAATAGAGGACTTTCAAGCCTTCCTGATAAAAAGATCAGAGCTAAAGAGAAAATTTTACTTTCAAATACAAGACTGAATAGAAGCACAAAGAGGTAAATATGAAAGAGAAATCATGAGGAATTCAATAAGGATAAACTGTCTACATTTCTATATAGGAAGGTGATACACATAACTTCTAAGAATTTTCTCATTATTAGTGCAGTAAGAAAGATTGGCCAAAGACAGAGGAGGCTAGGAAGGAGTCAATTATGTTGGGATAATGTAAAAATATATGGATGAGAAAGAGGGATGCCTTGAGAAAGAATGGGCAAAATTATCTCACATAAAAGAAGTGCAAAAGGAAGAGCTTTTACAGTGTAGGGGAAAATAGTGGGGGCTGCCAACATTTGAACCTTACTCTAACCTAAATTGGTTCAAAGAAGGTAAATATATGTATATGTACATGTGTATGTGTGTGTGTGTGTATATACACACACACACATACCTACATACACATATACACCCTGAATTAGGCCTAGAAATTTAAGTAATCCAACAGGGAAGTAGGAGGGGAAGAAAATAAAGAAAAGTGAGTTAGGGGATTGATAAACATGAGTTCTAATAAAGGAAGGTGGTGGTCAGAAGCAAAATAGACTTTAGAAGAGGGGAGAGAGAGAGAGGATGGGGAAAAGATGAAGGGAGAGGGAGAGAGGGAAAAGAAGAGGAAAAGAAAGAGACAGGATGAGAGTTGCAGAAGAAAATAGGATGAAGGAAAATATGCAATTAATAGTCATAACTGTGAATGTAAATAAACTCACCCATAAAATGAAAGTGGATAACAAAATGAATTAGAAACTAGATTCTGTAATAACAATAAACTTGAAATAAGATTAAGGGCAAATAAGATTAAGGGCAAAGCAAGAACGTTCATCATCACCACTATTATTCAATATTTTATTAGAAATTCTAATTATAGCAATAAGGATAAAAAAGAAATTAGAGGAAATAAAAGAGGCAATGAAAAAAAAAAACGATCACTTTGCAGATGATATGATGATATAGTTAGAGAACTCTAAAGAGTCAACTAAAAAACAGTATACTATTTTTAATGAACCCTAGAAAGGTAATTAAAAATCTGGCTGAAACAATGAACTTTGGCAAAGTTGCAAGATATAAAATAAACCCACATGAATCATCAGGATTTCTTTATAACACCAACAAAATCTAACAGGAAGAGATCAAAACAGAAATTCCATTTAAAATAAATTCAGACAATATAATATATTTGGTTATTTATTAGACAAGGTAAGTCCAGACAGTATGTGTACACAATTACAAAACCTTTGTGAAACAAATAGACAGATCTAAACAATTGGAGAAATATTAATTGTTTATGGGTAGGTTGAGCCAATAAAATAAAATTTTCCTCAACCACATTTACACCTTCGATACCATGTCCATCAAAATACCAAAAGATTATTTATAGACTAAAATAATAACAATATTCATCTGAAAGAACAAATAGTCAAGAAAATCAAGGGAATTAATGAAAATAAAGATATAATGACATAAGTTTGTTCTATCTAAGTTTACAGATATTCTGAAATCTACCTATGGACCCTTTGAAGATAGGTGGATTTCAAGTTATGACTACTTGTCCTGAACCATATTATGTTAGGAAAAGGACGCTCCTTACACAAAAGTCTTATTCAGATGCATTTTCATTGTCTATAGGAAGCAAACATGAGAGAGCAGTGATCTTCAGTGCTTGAGGAGCAGGAAAAAGATAGGAAGATCATATACTAAGATTAAACTATAAATCATTTAAGCACTTAATACCCATTCCTAATATCAGAAGCAAGAAGAATATGAGGAAATTGAATATTCAACCTAAATATGCTGTCAATACCAAAAGTTTTCATATCGCTAGATTTCCATATAAGTACCCAAGGCAGTGCTCCAAAGTTAGAGAGTCATTCTTCCAGGTCCCTTAACAACTTTTCAGGGATATTTTTGAGACGATGTCTTCAGAGGACATGCCAGAAAGGTGAATTAGAAAAGTACAGATGAAGACATTTGAGGCAGCAAAGAGAACAAGTATCATTTGTGCAGCAGAGAAGTGAAGCTGAGATGATCAATGAGATGGGCATGGGAAGCAGTACCAAAGGGACTCTGATGTGAGAAGAACCTATAACTCTAGGACTTTGGGAAATATTCTGCACAGGACATTTTGGGAAATGGAGATTTAATAATTCATTTGGAAAATATGTAATGTTCTTTGATTAATCTTTCCTTATTAATAAACTTCCTTTAAGTATATTGTGAATAATGTACTTGAAGTTATATAATTATTGCCAATATGCTGGGGTAGTCATTTAAAAATTTTTTCCCAGATTTCTAAGCAGGGATTTCAGCAAAGAGAAATGTGAATCCTCACAACATTAACCTGGGCCCTTTTTATCATAGATATTTCTCTAAGACTTGAATTATGAACAGAAAAGGATTACATTATTAAAATACGTATTTTTTTATTCTAGTAACTGCAATAGTAGGGTGTTTTATTTTGCATTTATTTTAGGGCCCTGAATTATTTTGACAGCTTTTTATACACACATGACTACTGCTAGATTTCATTTAAATTAAAGCTTCCAGACATTGTCTAGGTGAAAGCCAAACTAGCATACTATACAATAGAGCTCATTTGGCCATATACATTATTATGAGATGTCCATGAGATAAGAAATCTTGCTGAAAGAAAACTAGATATTTTGCAAACCCAGATGCTTTATTTTCTTTACATAACCTCATCATTAGTTACCCTTAAAACATAAATTATCTATAGTATCACAGACTCTGACCATCATAATAGAAAGTAACATATAAATCTTTCATAACATGGAGCATATGAGAAAAGAACATATGACAGGCAGAAAACAATTTTCTATTGTAAAATAAGAAATCTGTCTTCTCTCAGGATTTCCACAAGCTATCTTGGTTTATTTTATAAAAAGTTTATTTTTCATTGTGAATTTAATCATCAACAAACACAAAACATTTCAATATACAAAGGAAAAGAGAAAGGATTATGTAAGTAACTATGAACTGTCACATACAATTTGTATTTTTCCAAAGAAATCTATACAACCATAGATTTTTGATTTATTTTTTTCTATACATTCTTTCCAAAATAGATCTCTGGTAATATTTTATTGTAATGTTGAATACTGACATGGAAATGATTCTGGGTTCTGAAAAGCTATGCCATCAGAGTACAATTTCAGTTGAGCTCTCCCATTCCAGAAAGTATTTAAATATGGGTTATATCAATGAAGACTTTATCCATTGCCCAGTAACCAACTGAGCTAGCCTCAGGAAAGCTCACGACTAGACTTGCCATGGGTAATGGATATTTATCCACAGCAACTCAATGAATGTGGTAGAGAGAGAACTCTCTTCCTAATAAAATTACAAATCCTTGAAGAAGTATTTTCGAACTGGAATCTGACTTTGGTCTACCAGATTCTGGTTCATATGTCTATAATTTAGTTCCTTCACGTTATACCCAGCTACACTGGTCAAACTTTAATACCATCCATGCTAGAAGATTTGTAGTCAAATCTTCACTTGAAAACCCACCTGAGAGAGTTACTATGTGTGACCCTAGACTGACCAATAAACAATCTGATCCTAGTTTCCTTACCTATAAACTTGATTTAACACAAGTATCCCATACCATATGAAGCATCATGTCATAGCTGATAAAGAGTTGACTGCCAAGTCAGGAAGTCCTGAGTTCAAGTGTCACCTTAAATAAATACTGTGATAGGATAGGAAAATAGCTATTAAAAAATGAACCAGCTTAGTTCAATGGACAAAATCTCCAATCTTGTTTTCATTGCTCCAGGTCCTGTAAGACTATTACTTATAGACCTTATAAATTGCAGAGATAGTGGTGAACCTTATTTAGTAAAATTTACTTATGAAGAGTTCTCTACCAACGAAATCATAGTTTGGGACCAAAATAAACAGATAAATCTATAACAGAGATAACAATAATATGCCCACATCAATATTACAAAAGATTTGCATTATACTGAGGTAGATTACATTTCTGAATTATTTAACAGACTGCACCTAAACTCATTACAAAGTTCAGCTTCAATAGTAACATACATTTTATAATATTTTCCTCATAGCAATACTAAGCAAGTATTGTTATACATATTATATAGTTTGTACTTATTCAGGGAAATACAACTCATGATATTTGAACCAAATATTCTGATTTCAAGTGCTCTTTCCCCCATTTTCTGTTTTTGGAAAGTCAGCAGTTAATATTTCCAGTATACTTCTGACTATATGCCATGCTGTCCCAACTCTGCCACTAACAATTGGGAAATGTCAACAGTAATAGAAACACTATTCTCTATAGCTCTTTAACAACAAAATCTTCTGTACTATTAGTTGTAGTAATATTTCTAAAAGACTCAATCTCTTTAAATTCCCCAGACTGCAATTTCCTGGGCTACTCAGGGGCCTGATCCTATTACCAATTGGCACTGGAGCCAATCTTCTGTTTCCAAACTGGGCTGATTCAACCCTCCTTAAGCAACTTGGATGTTTCCACTCCTGAGGACTCACCATATAAATGCTGAATTTTATGCAAACACTCATTTGGTTTATCCCACATCTTAGAACTCCTACACTCACTAGATCCACTAGCCTCGGACACCCCAGTAGTTGGCACTGTTCAGTCATTCAGGTTTGTCTGATCCTTCATGACTCCAAGGACCATAGCATACTAATACTGTTCATAGGGTTTTCTTGGCAAAGATATTGGAATGGTTGACCATTTCCTTTTCCATTAGATTAAGGTAAATAGAGGTCAAGGAACTTGTCCAGCGTGACATGTCTAGCAAATGCCAGAGGCTGTATTTGAACTCAAGTCTTTCTGACTCCTGGCCCAGATCTCTGTCCACTCCACAACTATCTGCCTTCAGTTGACACTGTGTCTGTATTATTTGCTCCACATCTTCCTTTAGTGTTAAGACTATGTGACACCTAGTTTGGATACATCTAAACTCTTTCAAAAGGGATATGCAATGTGAGGACACAAAGGGAAAGAAAGAAAGGCAGTATCAGAAAGCTGAATGGAGGTATACTCTATCCTCTTTAGTCAGCTCCCAAGAACAGGTTTCTCATAGACTAACAGGTTTGAGTTCTAAAGAACAATGTTATTTGTCCTTGGTTTTCAAAGAGGACCAGCGACATCATGAGGTGATGTCTTGATTTGCTCAGGAACTAGATTTAAGTGAGGTAGGGTTGCACAAAGTTGTCAGTCTCACTGCCTCTTCCTTCCAGTGTCATGGAAGTTGAATGGCAGTACAAAATTCAGGATGACTGATGATGGCCCAGGATACAGTGAATGATACTGGTGTCCCCAATGTCTGACTAAGCTCTAAGAGCCCCACACCACTTGCTTCAGCTACCATCATGGCTATTGGAACAAATTGTTCTCATATGCCCATATGGCTATGGGAAGTCTTCACATGTTTGGGGTAGACATTCCTCTACTTCATTGTCAGTTTTGAGGCCCATAGGTTACTTTAAACATGCTTTAGCACCATCTGAGGAGATGGTTTTATCAACGTGTGGCTGCTAAGCATGCTATAGCTTCTTGGAACCAGAGGTGAGACTTGAGTAGACACCAGAGGTAGACTAGCAGTCCTGAAAAGGGATCCACAAGCTCTCACTGCTAGTCATCTCTGAAGACTCTAGACACCTCTAAAGAGCAACATAGATTTCCTAAATATATAAATACTTTCATAGTCTTCAAACAAGAACTAACGGGCAATGTGGCTGAGACTACCTACGATAGCTACAGATTTAGACAAACTACCATACTGGGATGCTAAGTTTGGAATTATTATTCACCCTCCTTCTCCATTAGCCACAGCCATACTTGGTAGGCTGGCTAGATTACAGAAGCAGTAGCAACTGAAGCAACAGCTTGAGCGGAAGCCCAAAGAGAAGATGAAAATTGCTTGATAATCATTCTTTGCCTGTCATGCATGAAAACATCATCTCATTCAGTCCCATACACACCTCATCTATTTGTTTGGCTCTGACAAAATGGCCTTGTTCAGAAACCCCTCAATCCACCATAATGCCCTCACAAAACCATTTACCATAAATGCTCATTAAACACTAAGATTACTGCTATATTATTAATTTTATAAGTGTTCTCATAATCATAGTGGCTCATCTCATGATAGAACAAGCTTTTATTTCTGGACACAATGCATACTGTCTATAAGAGAAGACCTTATTTGCAGAATTTTTGCAAATAAAAACAATATCCAATTTATGGATGGGCTATGTTCCAAAAGTTCATTTATAAGTTGGTTTTATGGAACTCAGAATGCCATTTAACTGGTAGTTTGGTATCCAAGCCACCTCACATATTTAACCCATATTGGACCTGAAGTGTAGACTTAATGATAGTATATCAACTATAGGTAGCCAACATTTCTTAAATTCTTTTCATAGAAATTCAAACTCTGGGTGCAAGTGACACATGTTCCTTCCAGAAGTTTAAATGGAAATTCCTTTGGCTCCTGTTCATTCTGAAATAAAGGACATTTATAAGCACAGTGTTCAAATTGAACACTGATTTCCAGTACCATATTCTAGTATAATGACATAAAAAATATCCCAAAGTAAAAGTCTATCATTTAAGAAACTTCAGCGTCTCTCTATTGTCTCTAGAAATAAAATGAAAATCTCTGTTTTGTCATTTAAAGCCCTTCTCAACACAGCTCTAACATCTCTTTCAAAACATATTGGACATTAAATCTCATTGACTCATATTACATTCTGCATAAATTTTCTTATTTCCCATTTTCACATGTGACTTTCTATCTCCCATCTATCTGCCTTTGTATATGGTGATGCTTATCCTTGGAATGTTTGTCCTCATTAATGTTATAATATCTAGCTTCCTTCAAAATAGACTCCACTTCCTACAGGAGGCTGTTCCTGATCCCCAAGGGTTGTTAGTGTACCCATGGAAAATAATTTATAGTTTTGCATATCATTTGCATATACTTTTCTTTATACATCTTCCTCTTAAGAGAAGGAATAACTTGAAGGTATATATGATTTAATTTTTGTCTTTGTATTCCCAGCACCTCCCATACTGCCTGATATAATATGTACCTCACAATTACCTACCGAATTGCTGAATTTATATTTTTGAAAAGAAATTATGAGTCCACAATGCAACTCCTAAGTTCTAGGATTTTATTCAATAAATTAGAAAAAAATTACTTTGCACTTTCTGCTTTTATGATACTATCATGTATATTAAGCTTAATAATTTTTACTCAGGGTGTGGTATAGTGGAAAGCATGCTGTACTTGGAGTCAGGAGGGAACTAGGCTTGAAACCCATTTCTGATATTTAATAGCTGTGTGATCCTGACTAAATCACTGAATTTTGAATCCTATTATTTTCTCTGTAAAATGTGGATTGCACATTTTACTTCCTGCCTCCCAGGGTTCTATGTGTATCAAATGATTCAAGACTTCACAAAGTTTAAAGTGTCATATGTGTGCATACGTGTACATTTAAATGAATACGTACACACATATGTGCTTAGTACTTTCTTTGGTGACTTATTGACCTAGTCTATGAATGTACTTGCCCTCATATGTTCTACAGTAAAATTCAATCTTAGACTTGTAACTCCACATGATCTCCAGGTTACCTAGAGGGTTCTTGTCTCAGGGTTTCAGGTTACTCTATGACCTTTGGCATCACCTACTTGGGTCTCAATTTCCTTACAAATAAAATGGGTTTTTTTTGTAGGTCAGGACTCTCTAAGGATTGACTTCTTTCAGCTTTGAAATTGGAATAAAATGAGACATTCATAAATCATCTAACACTAAACAAAAGAAGGATTACTTAGCCATAGCATGGAAAGGATCCTCAGTAAAAATACAGCAGTGGTTTCAGATACAAATGCCCTCCCTTGTCTCCATAATTAAATGTATTGGGTCAGCAGGGTAGGTCATAATGACTTACAGGGCACCAAAAATGGGGGAAGATTATTCTTGGGTTGGCATCCTATGCCTTTAGGCAGCTAGGAAGATTCTTCATGAGCTCAATCCTTAGTTCCCTGGGACAGTTCTGAGGAGAAGATGGTTTCAATACCTTTTAAGCAAAAACTAGCCAGTATCATAGGTGAGTGAGATAAGGCCTGAGGAAATATTACTCTTACTAGAGAGAAGGTATACCGGATAATCTTTAAGATTCTCTTTACAGTTTTATCATTCTCCTCTTCTATGAATCTCTGTAGCTGATATATTTTTTAAAGAAAATATCTGACATGACATACAAAAACAAATGCATAGCTTTTTTAGGCATTATTCACTTAGAAATCATAGGCTAGATCAAGCTGAATATAAGAGGCAATGGATTGTAGTAGAAAGTATGATTTGGAGTTAGAGGAAATGCATTGGAATATCAGTGCAAATATTTCTGCAAGACTGGGCAAATCACTTACTATTTCTGGGTTTCAGTTTCTTCCTTTGACAAACGAGGAACTTGAAACAGATAACCCCTGAAGTTCCTTTTAGCTTTCAACCTATAATCCTGGGTAAGGCTTTGATTACATGACTAAATGTTGCTTGGATCTCTTACACATCTAAATCTATATAATCCACTCATTTGACTCATACCCTAGAACCACAAAGGCTAAACTGGATACAGACAAACTTCATCAGTTACGTTATTTTTTTACCCATTTACTACTTGAATAACTATAAGGCGTTTCAGTGGCCACTGATTTGTCACTACCACTCACACGCAAAGGTGTATGACCATAAATACATTTTTATTTTACTACAGAGGTTATCACAGCAATTTCCTTCCCCACTCTTCTACTCTGCTGAAATGGGTCACATGGAGTCATGACATTAAACTATAAGTATTCTTACATCAAAAATAGTGCTTAAGTTTCCTCTAAAGGAAATAGATATCTTGTATAATAGGCTAAAAGTCTCTTTTAAAACTTTTTCCCATTTCCTTTTCTCAGATCCCAAATGAGAATTCATGAATCATAAAGTAAAAACTACTAGAAGTATTAGAAACACAAGTTTTCAAGTGAGAATTCACCTGATGTCAATGTTAGGAAAGAAATCAAATGTCTATTGAAATGTTGATAAGTAATTCTGATCAGGTTGCATATTAGGGATCCATATACAACAAGGGACTTATTTTCCTAAAAAAACAGAATGCCTTTATTTAGCAAACATAAGCTGTCCCTGGTCTCATAATAATAAAAATTGTACAGTTGCCCAGCACAGTCCAAGAAATTAGCCAGCATTCTAAGTGACAAAATTTGCTTACCATTCCAGATCAGACTTTTCAAAGAAAGACTAATTTTGTTTGGAACTCAAATACAGAAATTAATGTTATAGTTATGTACTTCTATAAATACTAGTCCAATTTAAAACTAATACCTTTTCAATGTTCATTTTATTCAACTCTGTTGTAAATATATGGACAATTGTCAACAGGAAAGTTTACTACTTTCTTGGTATAAGTTTTACTCTCTTGAAAAATGAATCATAGCTTTTAGTGGCTGATAAGGGTGAAGAACAGACAAGTTATACAACCCTAAGACTACTTAATTTGCATATAGCTATATGGAGTAAAACCATGATTGTATTATCATAAGGCATTTCTGAGTGAGAAAACTCCCTCTCACAATGGTAGTAAGCACCTTTGCTGCAACTTGTGATCTTAAAGAGTTGTCTAAAGTGATGAATGACTGAATTCATAAAGGAAATGGCTCAATAAGTTGTGGTATATGATTGTGATGGAATACAATACAAGAAATGATGAACTCAAAGATCTCAGGAAGACATGGATAGACTTGCATAAAATAATGAAGAGGAAAATGAGCAATTTGAGAGTCTCCTACCACTTTGTCAATCTGCAAAGATTTCAATGTCTCATTTATACAGTCCATATCTTCCCTCCCCCCGTCCCCCCAGAAGAACAGCATGGGCAACTTTTATCAAATGCTTTATTAAAACTTAGGCAAACTATCTAGAGTGTTTTCTTGACCTCTCTAGGTACGAGCCTATCGAAAAAGGATTAAGTGTCTGGCACGACCTATTCTTGAAGCAAATTTGGTTCTTTTGGATTGCTCTTTGCTTTGCACATGACACCTTTCTTCAAGCCTTTGACTTCTTTCATTTTTTTTCTCTAAAATATTGTTTGCAATCAACCAAACTGTATGCTTCCTGTTATGATAGTGAAATTTATTCACCTTGATTTTTTGGAGACCAGGCAGAGAAACATTTTGCAGAAATGGTATAAGTGAGTTTCGTTGTAATGATATCAACAATTCATATTTACATAGCACATCTTTCCCAGGATGTCTAAGTAAATCTACCTGTTAAACAATAACAACAAAATCTCAATAACTATCTCAACAACACAGTGAGATAGATGGCAACTTTTACCATTTTTTATTTGGTAAAAATAATCCTTGGAGAATTGAATAGTCTCCTGGCAAGACAAGACAGGAGACAAGTATGGCAATGAATATAAATTTTGTCTCTCTCTCTACATTTCAGGGCTCTTAGTTTTTTATTATATTTAGATTTAGGACAGGGTTTCTTATTTTATGTCATAGATTCCCAGTGAAGTTTATGATCTACTTCTCAGAATAGTGTTTTTAAATGCATAAAACAAAATATGTAGGATTAAAAAGAAAACCAATTATATTAAAGAAATAGTTTTTTTCTGTTCAAGTTCAAAGATCCCCTAAGATTAAAACTATAACCAGAAAAGATATGTTTGAGGATCTAAAACTGAAAAAGAAAGAATGTTTAATTCCTGAAGTATAACTTCCAGAGTTTAATTAATTTTCTATTTCTAAATGACAAAAAAGTCTAAACAAAATCAGGTTGCTTGCTTTCTGTGACATACATGACTGATCCTCAGTATTCTAAAACTATATTTCTCCTCTCATATGAGCATTTTGTCTTCTGCTATCATATCAATTTATAGAATGCTCCGGGAATATTTAAGCACTCTAATACTCTCCCTTCTCTCAGCTCTACTACTGCCTTCCCAAGACTTTTTCTATCTTTCCTCCACTGTTTTCTTCCCTGGGAGATGACTCTAACCTGTGATTCCCTCATTTGATCGAGTTCTTCCTGTGCTCCTGACTCTCCAAACCTGCCACACCTTTTATCTTTCACCCTGCCTCCTTCTTGCCGCCTCCAACTTCACAATATTTCAGTGCCTTTTTATGTTTTGTGTTATCTTTCATCATTAAAAGACAAATTCCCCCAGGGCACAGTGTCTTTCATTTTGGCTTACATTTTTTTTCCCCAGAGCTTAGCACAGTGCCAGGCATAGTGTAAACACCTAATGATTTCCCTTTCTCTCTCCCCTTTTCGCTCTTCCTCTTCCCTTGTCTCTCCCTTCCTTCCTTACTCCTCTCTCTTTGTCTCCTTCCCCTTCTATCTTCCACTCACCCACTCCTCCCTCCTCTCTCTCCTCTCTTCTGCCTTTCCCCTTCTCCCTCTCTCTTCCCCTCTCTCCACTTTTCGCTTTCCATCTTCCCTCCCTTCCTCCCTGTCTTTCTCCTCCTACTTCCCTTTCTTTTCTCCTCTCTCTTTCTCTCTCCTCTTTTTCCTTCTCTCCTTTTCCCTCTCTTTCCCTCCTTCCTCCTCCATCTTCTTCCCTCTCTCCCTCTCTCTTTCATTCCCTCTCTTTCCATGCATTCCTCCTTTCTCTGTCTACTCCCTCCTCCCCTACCGCTTTCTCTTTCTTCTTCTCTCTCTTTTTTCTGCTCTTCCCTCTCTACTTCTACCTCTAAATGACCTTGCTTAAGTAAGCACAAATATCAGTGATCACCTGGATTTCAAATACAGCATGATTTGAAATTTTTTTAAATTTATTTATCTATTTATTTATTTATTTTTAATATAAATTCACTTATTTAACTTTTTACATTCATTTTCACAAAATTTTGAGTTCCAAATTTTCTCCCCATTTTTCCCCTCCCCCCACCCCAATACACCAAGCATTCTAATTTCCCCTATCACCAATCTGCCCTCTCTTCTATCATCCCTCCCATCTCTTGTCCCCATCTTGTTTTCGGCCCTGTAGGGCTAGATGACTTTCCATTCCCCATTAACTGTATTTCTTATTTCCTAGTACCAAGAAAAATACTAAACAGTTGTTCCTAAAACTTTGAGTTCCAAATCCTCCCCATCCCTCCCTCCCCACCCATTCCCTTTTGGAAGGCAGACAATTCAATATAGGCCCTATCTGTGTAGTTTTGCAAATGACTTCAATAATAGTCGTGTTGTGTAAGACTAACTGTATTTCCCTCCATCCTATCCTGCCCCTCATTGTTTCTATTCTGTCTTTTGATCCTGTCCCTCCCCAAGAGTGTTGACTTCAAATTGCCCCCTCCTCCCATTGCCCTCCCTTCCATCATCCCCCCCTTGCTTATCTCCTTCTCCCCCACTTTCCTGTATTGTAACATAGGTTTTTATACCAAAATGAGTGTGCATTTTATTCCTTCCTTTAGTCGAATGTGATGAGAGTAAACTGCATGTTTTTTTCTCAGCTCTCCTCTTTTTCCCTCCACTAAAAAGTCTCCTGCTTGCCTCTTGAATGAGAGATAATTTACCCCATTCCATTTCACCCTCTCTCCTTCCACTACAATTCTCTCTCACCGTTTACCTTAATTTCTTTTAAGATATGGTCCCATCCTACTCAATTCACTCTGTGCTCTCTGTCTCTGTATCTGTGTGCATGTGTGTATGTGTGTGTGTGTGTGCACGTGTGTACGTACGTGTGTGTGTGTGTGTGTGTGTGTGGTCCCACCAACTACCCAGATACTGAAAACTTTCAAGAGTTACAAATATTGTCTTTCCATGTAGGAATGTAAACAGTTAACCGTTGGTAAGTCCCTTATGACATCTCTTTGCTGTTTGCTTTTTCATGCTTCTTCTCATTCTTGAGTTTGAAGGTCAAATTTTCTTTTCAGCTCTGGTCTTTTCATCAAGAATCCTTGAAAGTCCTCTGTTTCATTGAAAGTCCATATTTTCCCCTGAAGTATTATACTCAGTTTTGCTGGGTATGTGATTCTTAGTTTGAGTCCTAGTTCCTTTGACTTCTGGAATATCCTATTCCATGCCCTTCGATCCCTTAATGTAGAAGCTGCTAGATCTTGAGTTATCCTGATTGTATTTCCACAATACTGGAATTGTTTCTTTCTAGCTGCTTGTAATATTTTCTCCTTGACCTGGGAATTCTGGAATTTGGCCACAATGTTCCTAGGAGTTTCTCTTTTTGGATCTCTTTCAGGTGGTGATCAATGGATTCCTTCAATATTTATTTTGCCCTCTGGTTCTGGAATATCAGGGCAGTTTTCCTTGATAATTTCATGAAAGATGATGTCTAGGCTCTTTTTTTGATCATGGCTTTCAGGTAGTCCCATAATTTTTAAATTGTCTCTCCTGGATCTCTTTTCCAGGTCAGTTGTTTTTCCAATGAGATATTTCACATTCTCTTCCATTTTTTCATTCTTTTGGTTTTCTTTGGTGGTTTCTTGGTTTCTCAGAAAGTCATTAGACTCCATCTGCTCCATTCTAATTTTGAGAGAACTATTTTCTTCAGTGAGCTTTTGAACCTCTTTTTCCATTTGGCTAATTCTGCTTTTGAAAGCATTCTTCTCCTCACTGGCTTTTTGAAGCTCTTTTGCCAATTGAGTGAGCCTATTTTTCAAGGTGTTATTTTCTTCAGCATTTTTTTGAGTCTCCTTTAGCAAGGTATTGACCTGTTTTTCATGCTTTTCTTGCATCTCTCTCATTTCTCTTCCCAGTTTTTCCTCCACCTGTCTAACCTGATTTTCAAAATCCTTTTTGAGCTCTTCCATGGCCTGAGCCCATTGGATATCTATTTCAGGTATTTAGGGTACAGAGGCCTTGAATTCTGTGTCTTTCCCTGATGGTAAGCATTGAACCTCCTCATCAGAAATGAAAGGCGGAAACATCTGTTCCCCAAGAAAGTAGCCTTCTGTGGTCTTATTTCTTCCCTTTTCTGGGTATTTTCCCAGCCAGTTACTTGACTGCTGAGATTCCTCTCCACCCCCACCTAGATCCGCCCAGCTAGTGCTTGGGGTCTGAGATTCAAATGCTGCTCCCCAGCCTCAGGGCTTTGGGGGGGGGGGGCGTGGCTGCTATTCAATGTGAGCTCAAGTTCTGTTGCTTAGGTGGGGATAGGGCCACCTGCCAGGCTCAGTTCCCTCAGGGGGTTTATGCAGAGATCTTCAGTAATGGAGCAGAGCTCCTGTCTGTTCCAGGAGTCCCGGACTGCCACTGCCTCTGCTGCTGCCTCCCAAGGGGGCCTGAGTCACGGAGACACCCTGTTCCCTCTTGGCAAGCCCAGAAGTCTCTCTCACTGACCTGTAGCGCCTGTGGGCGGAGGGCTCTTTGGGGCTGCGGGAGAGTCCTTCCCTGAAGCCTGCTTGGATCTGCTCCTCTGGGGCTGCGTGGCCAGGACAGGGCAGGGCTGGGCTCCGTTCTGCTGTCCGGTGCATGATGGACCTTTGGTGGCAGTCTTTCAGGGCTCTCTGGAATGGAAATCTCCTCCAGTCTGTTGCTGTGCAGCTTGCACTGCTGCAGAATTTGTGGAGAGTTCTTTTTACAGAAAATTTATGGGCTGTGAGTTCAGAACTAGCATACGTGAGTCTTTCTACTCCGCCATCTTGGCTTCTCCCCCATGCTTTGAAGTTCTGAGGAACATAGAGCAGACAAAACTCCTTGGAGATCCTCAATGAGTCATCTTTACATCTCAACTGCATGCATGGCTTAACGAATACTCTGTATAAGGCATTAAATTATTCTTTTCTTTATACTTGTTTAAGTATAGGAGTTATTCTTAAATCAAGAAGTGGGCCTAATTCAAGGCATTCAATATCAACCAAGGAAAAGAAAGCAAGCTTTTAGGGCCCATAATCAGGTTTATATGATCTCACTACATGCCCTTTGAAAAATCTTTGGCTGACCCCTCACTTAATTCTTACAAATAAAAATAACAATCAATACCTGACCAAAAGAGAGATTGATAAGCTTCAAAAAGACTTTGAAGTTAAAATATGAGAAGCTCACCACAGAACAATCAAGGCTTATGGTTCATTTACTATGAGGAAAATTACTCTAGAAAACATCAATAAAAACATTTGTGTCAATTTCAATTCTACACATCTAACTTTTTCCCATGATCTCAACAGTACATTATTAGATAATTACAGCACTGGCTCTCGAAATTGAACCAATTTTATCTGAATTTTCCTTTCTGGTTTTGCTTACAGATATATGAGAAATTCTACTGAAAATAAAATAAGACTTTAACTTGTATTGATAGGTACTGAGACATATGAACAATTAATATTTATGTCAGACATGTGCACGTCCATTGTCAAAATAAATTGGTCAAAGCAAAAAAATAAAGGAATAGGCAGTATCCTAGGAGTCATTTCTAATGCTTTAGAAAGCCTTCAAGAGGCTGATGACATCCAATCATCCAGAAAAACATTTAAGCATAACAAAATCTAACAAACCTATGATTTTCGCTGGCAATTATAGGAACAACATTACTGAATTTTCTGTTTCCAAAGGAGACTTTCCAGCTAGTTTGCTTTAACTACAGATGTAATTAAATATCTAGCCTAATGATAAATAAAAGATAAAACATATCCAATCAAAGGAATTAAAGACTTTCTCTATGCATAGGAAAAAAATGCGTTTCTGTGACTCTAACAAATGAGAGTAATCCTAGTTTAGCACATAGAGAACTGGCCTTGGGGTCAGGAAACCCTAACTTCACGTGCTTCTAAAATATTCCTGGCCACCTGTTCCTAAGTTAATCATCTGCTCTAGGTGTTTCTTTAAGACCTCAAAGTAAGAAAGAAGGTACCACTTTACTTTGGTAGAAGTCTGACCAGGAGCTCCTTACCCCAGTGAAATCACAGGTTTGCTTTAAAAATATACTTACTTAATATCAGATCCACAGTGCGGAGCTTAAATAGACTGCTATATATGACCAATCATGACTTGTGAAACAAGATGTGACCCAGGGTAAATGTATAATGAGAAACAGTGAAAATACATGAACAGCTTGAGTGCCATACTTATATTAAATGATGTTATTAGGACTAGAGAAAGTCCTTCAGCTCCTGGGGACATCTTGAGTATGAAATATAGTTTTCCCTTTCACATCATAACTTTCCACTTCGCAATTGCGATATACCATGGGTCGTAATTAGAAATTAATTTTGGGGGAGTTTTGGGGAAGCAGAAGATGACATACAAAGGCCAGTAGATGACAGAAAAAGTTTAGAAACTCAGAAACGCATAAGCTATATGTATAGTATTTTTTTAAATTTATTTATTTAACTTTTTACATTCATTTTCACAAAATTTTGAGTTCCAAATTTTCTCCTTTTATTCCCTCCCCCCACCCCAATACACTGAGCAATCTAATTTTCCCTATCACCAATCTGCCCTCTCTTATATCATCCCTCCCATCTCTTGTCCCCATCTTGTTTTTGGCCCTGTAGGGCCAGATGACTTTCCATTCCCCATTAACTGTATTTCTTATTTCCTAGTAGCAACAACAATACTAACTAGTTGTTCCTAAAATTTGAGTTCCAAATTCTCCCCATCCCTCCCTCCTCAGCCATTCCCTTTGGGAAGGCAGACAATTCAATATAGGCCCTATCTGTGTAGTTTTGCAAATGACTTCGATAATAGTCATGTTGTGTAAGACTAACTCTATTTCCCTCCATCCTATCCTGCCCCCCATTGTTTTTATTTTGTCTTTTGATCTTGTCCCTCCCTGAGTGTTGACTTCAAATTGCTCCCTCCTCCCTTTGCCCTCCCTTCCATCATCCCCCCTTTGCTTATCTCCTTCTCCCCCACTTTCCTATACTGTAAGATAGGTTTTCATACCAAAATGACTGTGCATTTTATTCCTTCCTTTAGTCAAATGTGATGAAGGTAAACTTCTTGGTTTTTTCTCAACTCTCCTCTTTTTCCCTCCACTAAAAAGTCTCCTGCTTGCCTCTTGAATGAGAGATAATTTATCCCATTCCATTTCATCCACTCTCCTTCCACTACATTTCTCTCTCACCATTTACCTTAATTTCTTTTAAGATATGGTCCCATCCTACTCAATTCACTCTGTGCTCTCTGTCTCTGTATGTGTGTGTATGTGTGTGTGCGTGCATGCATGTACATGTGTGTGTGTGTGTATGTATGTGTGTGTGGTCCCACCAACTCCCCAGATACTGAAAAATTTTAAGAGTTACAAATATTGTCTTTCCATGTAGGAATGTAAACAGTTCACTTTTGGTAAGTCCCTTATGACATCTCTTTGCTGTTTACTTTTTCATGCTTCTTCTCATTCTTGTGTTTGAAAGTCAAATTTTCTTTTCAGCTCTGGTCTTTTCATCAAGAATGCTTGAAAGTCCTCTGTTTCATTGAAAGTCCATATTTTCCCCTGAAGTATTATACTCAGTTTTGCTGGGTAGGTGATTCTTGGTTTGAGTCCTAGTTCCTTTGACTTCTGAAATATCCTATTCCACACCCTTCGATCCCTTAATGTAGAAGTTGCTAGATCTTGAGTTATCCTGATTGTATTTCCACAATACTGGAATTGTTTCTTTCTAGCTGCTTGCAAGATTTTCTCCTTGAGCTGGGAGTTCTGGAATTTGGCCACAATGTTACTAGGAGTTTCTCTTTTTGGATCTCTTTCAGGTTGTGATCGATGGATTCTTTCAATACTTATTTTGCCCTCTGGTTCTAGAATGTCAGGGCAGTTTTCCTTGATAATTTCATGGAAGGTGATGTCTAGGATCTTTTTTTGATCATGACTTTCAGGTAGTCCCATAATTTTTAAATTGTCTCTCCTGGATCTCTTTTCCAGGTCAGTTTTTTTCCAATGAGATATTTCACATTCTCTTCCATTTTTTCATTCTTTTGGTTTTCTTTGGTGGTTTCTTGGTTTCTCAGAAAGTCATTAGACTCCATCTGTTCCATTCTAATTTTGAGAGAACTATTTTCTTCAGTGAGCTTTTGAACCTCTTTTTCCATTTGGCTAATTCTGCTTTTGAAAGCATTCTTCTCCTCATTGGCTTTTTGAACCTCTTTTGCCAATTGAGTGAGCCTATTTTTCAAGGTGTTATTTTCTTCAGCATTTTTTTGGGTCTCCTTTACCAAGGTATTGACCTGTTTTTCATGCTTTTCTTGCATCTCTCTCATTTCTCTTCCCAGTTTTTCCTCCACCTGTCTAACTTGATTTTCAAAATCCTTTTTGAGCTCTTCCATGGCCTGAGCCTACCAGACATCCCCCTGAAATGTCTGGGATACAGAGGCCCCGACCTCCACATCTTTCCCTGATGATAAGAATACTTCCTCGTCATCAGAATTGAAAGGCAGGAACATCTGTATCCCCTCAAAGTAGCTTTCTATTGTCTTATTTTTCTTCCCTTTTCTGGGCATTTTCCTAGCCAGTTACTTGGCTTCTGAGATTCCTGTCCACCCCCGCCTAGCTCTGCCCAGCTAGTGCTTGGGGTCTGAGATTCAAATAGGCTTTCAGTGGCAGGCGCAGCTGCTGTTCAATGTGAGCCTAAGTTCTGGTGCTTGGGTGGGGGCAGGGCCATCTCCCAGGCTCAGTTCCCTCAGGGGGTTTATGCAGAGACCTTCAGTAATGACCCTGAACTTCTGCCTGCCTTCTCGGGGAGTCCCCCCTGCTCCTGCCTCTGCCGCTCCCTCCGTGGCTTCCTCACGAGGGGGCCTGAGCCGCAGAGAAACCCTACTCCCCTCTTGGCCAGCCCAGAAGCCTCTCTCACTGACCTGGAGCATCTGTGGGTGGAGGGACTTTCCCGGCCACCGGAGGTTCTGTCCCTGAAGCCTGCTCAGATCTGCTCCTCTGGAGCCGCCCGGCCAGAGCAGCACAGGGGTGGGCTCCACTTTCTGGGGCATGACGGACCCCTGGGGACTGCTCTCCAGGGCTCTCTGGAACGGAAATCTTTTCCACTGTGTTTCTGCATGCCTTGCAGTGATCCAGAATTTGTGGGGAGTTCTTCTTGCAGGAAATATATGAGCTGTGGGTTCAGAGCTAGCATACGTGAGTCTTTCTACTCTGCCATCTTGGCTAAACCCTCTATATGTATAGTATTGTATGATATCAACATAGTTTATCTTTTTATACCATCATAATTCAGACTTCTGCTCTGGTATGAAGGGAGAGCCAAAACATTTTACTCAGATTTTCAGGTCACAGTGGCCACTCTGCTCTTAATCTCTGTCATGTGGAAGGGAAAATGTTACACTTGAGAATTATGTTAGCCAGTCAAAGTGCTTACTGTGTTACTGTGTGTCAGGCATTATGCTAAAAGCTGGGACTACAAAGAAATAAAAACAGTGACTGCCCTTGAGGCGCTCACATTCTATTGCTATCAAATAGAGGATTTTATATATGCCTTAAGAGGCACACACGATCTTCCTAAAGTGTAGATCTGCCCATGTCACCTCCCTGGTCAATAAATTTCAGTGGTCTCTATCACCTCCAGAATTACCTTAATAACCTAGCCCCATCCCACCTTTCCAGACTTTTTATACCTTACTCCCCAACACACTGGTCCCCTGCTGTTTGACAAACAAGACATCACATATCTGCTTCCCCCTCCCCCTGCCTCTACTCTGTTAATTATTTCTTATATATCCAATACAGACCTTGCTGTGCATATATTTATTTATATGTTGTTTCCCCCATTCAACTATAAGTTCCTCAAGGGCAGGGATTGTCTTTTGTCTCCTTTTGTATCTCAGGTGCCTGCTGCATAGAAGGTGCTTAACAAATGTGTCCTGATTGATTCACATTGCAATTATATAGGAATGAGTTAATAAAAGTCTGTTTGGTTTAAATTTATGTTTTAAATTAAGAGTTTTATACCTTTAAAAATTCTTTCTGACTGTGATTTCATCTACATTAGCAGCTCATTGTTAAGGCTGTTAAGAGAAATCAACTAAGAAGGCTGTTAATTAGCTAACAATTCATTCTTTGCTTGAGAAGAGAAGGGAGGGGGTATTAGACTTCTGGAAAGTAAAAGATTCAAAAAGTCTTCTAAGATTAGCTAGAAGAGTGATTTAACCATTATAACTTCTGATGACTGGCTACATGCCGCCTGTACTGCACCAATAAAATAAAATAAAGAATGAATACACAAATTTACTGGAAAGCAATGAGAGAGAAAAACTAGAAAATCAGCCGATATGAAGGGTGAGGGGAAGCTTCTGGCTAGAAGTAGCAGTTTAGTTCCAAAGTAAACAGATGTCTCCTTTTTGACCAGCAGGAAGCAATCATAGAAAGAATTCATTCTCAGTGGAAAAGGTAATAAGCCTGGGAGTCAGCAATATACCCTGTACTAAGTTCCTAGGCTAATCTTCTTAAAGCACTGTTTTGATAGCATCACCCCCTGTTCAAAACCTTTAACTGTTCCCAACTGTCTACCAAAGTCCAGACTTTCCACTATCTGGCTGTAGCAAATTTCCAGCCTTATCTCTGGCTACTCATTGCCCTGTGTTCCTGCCAAATTTCTGCAGTTTCTCAAACACTATAAGCTTAAATTGCCTTAGTCTATTTGTTCACACTGTTCCCTTTCCCCACCCCCTCCTTTACATATCCTTAACTCTCTAACTCAAAAGTCACATCTCAAATTTGCCCTCTGATCACTCTAGCTGGAAGTAAGCCCATAGTCACTTAGTGACAATTCTGTAACTCATATTGTTTTATTGTACAGTTATTCATATCCTTGGTTTATTTTTCTACATCATTATAAATTATCAAGAGGAATGGGCCATTTTCAATTTATCTTTGCACTTCCTTCAGCACGTAGCACAGGATTCAATAAATATTCCTTAAACAAAGGAGATAATGAATAGAGAAAAAAATGTAAAATGGGGATAGTGCTAATTAATAACAGTCATACTTGCTTCATAGGATTATGAGACAATGTATTTAAAGCATTTTGCAAACCTTCACAAGTTATGTAAATTCTGCTTTTTTCATCCTGATCATTATCATTATTGGCTAGAGATAATTTTGAGATTTGGTTGTATGTCAAGATAAAGAATATATTGCAATTTAAGACACAGAAAAATAATGCAAAATCTTACATGCAAATTCAAAAAAACCTTTTACAAGAACAAGAAGGGGACATGAGATACTTGTGAAGTGCAAGCCTGAGGGGAGTCACTAATGTGAAATGGTAGTCAAAATAGGTGAAATTGTCTCAAGCTGCATTGATATAGGCCTAGTGTCCAGCACTGGGGAGGGGATGATCCTTGTGACCTCTGACCTTAAGAGAAGGTATGGTGAAGTACAGAGTGTAAAGAAGCAGGTGGAGAAAGGATAGAAGGAAGGATTGTTTGCCGGAACATTTCCTCAAAACAGAGGTTCCCAGAAGAACTCATCAATGGGTGGAGTAAGCTTCCAAGATAAGCCAGCTATAGCAAGTGGTCAAAGTTCAAAGAGTTAGGAGACACAGGATCCGGAAAGGAGTGGCTTAGAGACAATCTAGTTCAACTTTTCATTTTAAGATCATAGGATCAAAGAACCAGAGCTAGTTTTTATCTGAGAGATCATTTAGTCTAATACCCTCTTTTTTATTATGAGAAAAAATAAAACTCTGAGAGGTTGTGACTCTTCTCTAGCTGTCTCATCAACTGGTTGGTTGGTTGTTGTCCTTTGTTCTTGAAAAGGACCAAAATGACATCACTAAGTTAGTCAAGTTACAGTGTTCATGACTTTGGCCGATCATACCAACACAGACTAAGAATGCTGTATCACAGGTCAGACACAAATAGTCCATGTGAACATTTGGGGTGGATTCTCTAAATCTGTGCATCTCGCTACTTCAATTCTACTTTGCTCAGAGAATACATAACCTTCTTTGATGAGGGCACAGCATGCTGGGCAGAAGTGTGCAATGTTTCCCATGTCATGCAATCAATTTCAAAGTTCATTCAGATATTTTAAAGATGAAGAAAATTAAGATATTGAGAAGCTGCGATTCTTTTCTAGCTGTCTTCCCATCTACCACTTAAGAAGCTCACACTACGGATCATGGTCCAGACCTAGAACTCCTATCTTGGCAACCCAATCTCTTGACTGTAAATACTCTGTCCAGAATCCTATTTCAGAAAGCCATAGCCATGATCCACTGTATTTCTTCTTCTCCCTTGCTATCTTCCCCATCCTTTTGGTTTTGGAATCAATTTCAGTAGTGGTCAAGTCATTTTTAAATTGTGTCCAACTCTTTGTGATACCATTTGGGGTTTTCTTGCCAAAAATAGGATAGTGCATTGCCATTTCCTTCTCCATCTCATTTTATAGATGATGAAACTGAAAAAAAAAGTGACTTGTTCAGGGTCACACAGCTATTAAGTATCTGAAGTCAGATTTGAACTTAGGAAGATGAATCTTCCTGACTGCGGACCCAGATTCTATCCAATCAATAACCATGGTCAAAGAAGCATTGCCATTTTTCCTGAATACTGTGAGTCAATCTCTGTCTCTATTACCCTACTCAATTTTCCTATAAATTTCCATAGCAAAGTGCCCATTTTATTGAGTACAGTTACCTCTGTTAGAATGTAAGCTATTTTTTTTATTAACAGAAGAAACAGAACATTTAAATAACCATATCTTAGAAAAAGAAATTGAACAAGTAAAAAGAATGAAAACATGAAAAAGAAAGTCATAGACCAATTTCCCTAATGAATATTGATGCAAAAATTTTAAATAAAATACTATACTATGACCAGATGGGATTTATATCAGGAATGAACGCAGGGCTGGTTCAATATTAGGAAAACTATAATTGCATAATTGACCATGTCAATAACAAAACCAACAGAAATAATGTGATCATCTCAAAAGATGCAGAAAAGAAAACATTTGACAAAACACTCATTCCTATTAAAAGAACTTGGAAACATAAGAATAAATGGAGCTTTTTAAAAAATAAGTAGTATCTATCATCTAAAGTGATCAGCATATATTATCTGCAATGAGGATAAGATGGAAGCCTTCCCAAAAAGACTGGCATGAAGCAAGGAAACCTATTATGACCACCATTATTCAATATGGTACTAGTTATACTAGTTATCGCAATGAAAGAAGAAAAATAAATTTAAGGAATTAGAATAGGTAGCAAGGAAATAAAACTATTATTCTTCACAGATGATATAATGGTATACTTAGGGAATCCTAGAGTCAACTAAAAAAAAACTAGTTGAAAAAATTAACAACTTTAGCAAAGTTGCAGGATATAAAATAAACCCACATAAGTCATTCAGTATTTCTATATATTTTCAACACGGCAATAGAAAAAGAAATAGAAATTACATGTAAAATAATTATAGGCAATAAATATACTTGATAGTCAACCTACCAAGACCAATTCAGGAACTATATGAACACCATCACAAAACATATTTCACAGAAATAAAGTGAGATCTAAACAACTGAAACATTTTAATTACTCATGGGTAGGCGGAGTGAGTATAATAGAAATGACAGTTTTATCTGAATTAATCTTATTCATTGCCATACCAATCAAACTACCAAAAATTATTTTATAGTGCTAGAAAAAAATAGTAGCAAAATTCACCCAGAAGAAAAAAGGATAAAGAATATCAAGGGAATCAATGGGAAAAAAAAGCGAAGGAAGGCAGTTTTCAGCAGGACCACATCTCAAACGATATTACAAAATTGTAACCATCGTAACAAACTGGTACTGACTAAGATATAGAATGCTAGATCAGGAGAATAGATTAGGCACATACTACACATCAGGAAGTCGCAGTAATAAACTAATGTTTGATAAATGTAAAGATCCGAGATTTGGGGACAAGGACTCACTATTTGACAAAAACTGCTTGAAATGCTGGAAAGCAGTTTGACAGGAACTAGGTGTAGATGAACATCTCACATCATATATCAAGATAAGGTCAAAATGAGTTCATGATTTAGACATAAAACATAAACATTTTAGGAGATTATGGAATAGTTTACCCGTCACATTTATGGATAAGAGAAGAATTGATGATCAAAGAAGAGATATGGAGATATAAAATGTACAAATTTGATTACATGTAATTAAAAAAACATTTTGCACAAATAAAACTAAAGAAGTCAGTATTAGAAAGGAGGAAACAGAAAAAAAGTTATAGTAGGTTTTATTGATAAAGGCCTCAATCCTCAAACATATAGAGAACTTAGTCAAATTTATAAGAATACAAATCATTTCCCAATTGATAATTAGTTAAAGGATATGAACAGGCAGTTTTCAGGTGAAGAAACCAAAGTTGCTTATAGTTATGAAAAGATAATCTAAATCGCTATTGATTAAAGAAATGAAAATTAAAAAAACCTCACATCTATCAGATTGGCTAAAATGAGAGAAAAGGAAAATGATAAATGTTGGAGGGGATGTGGAAAAATCGGGAGAGCAATCTAGGACTATGCCAAAGAACTATAAAACTGTGCATGCCCTTTGAAGTAGCAGCAATCTGGATCTGTATTCCAAAGAGATTTTTTTATAAAGGGAAATAATCTATGTGTACTAAAATATTTATAGTATCTCTTTTGGTAGTGTCAAAGAATTGGAAACTGAGGGGATACCCATCAATTGGAGAATGGCTGAACAAGTTGTGGCACATAATTGTGATGGAGTACTATTGTGCTATGAGAAATGATGAGCAGAATGCTTTTGGAAAAAACCTGGAAAGACTTACATGAAATGATGCAAAGTTAAGCGAGCAGAACCAGGAGAACACTGTACATAGTAACAGTAAATACTATATGATGATCAACTCTGAATCTCAGCAATGCAATCATCTAAGACAATCTTGAAAAAGCATGGTGAAAATTCCTATCCACTTCCAGAGAAAGAACTGATGGAGTCTGAATGCAGATTGAAGCAAACCATTTTTTAAACTCAATTTTTCTTGGTCTGCATTTTCTTTCACAACATTACTGATATGGGAACATACTTTGAGTGACTTCACATGTATAACCTGTATCAAATTATTTGCCTTCTCAATGAAGAGGGATGGAAGGGAAGGAAAAATTTGGAACTCAAAATTAAAAAAAAAATGTCAAGATTTGTTTTTACACATATCCATCAGAAACAGCCCTCTCGTACCGTAGCTCTTACTGTGTATAATGTTCTGGATCTGCTCATTTCATTCAGCATCAATTCATATAAGTCCATCCAGGTATTTCTGAAGTCCTTCTTTTCTTCATTTCTTATAGGGCAATAGTATTGCATCACAATTATTTCTAGGATTATCATTTTTATTATATTAGCTTGGCCTACTCACAAGCAACTGATGTTTTTCCCAGTTATTTAGATTGGACTTTATTTGTGCAAAAACTGTTTTGTAACTCTGTTCAAGAGTCCCTGGTTTTGTTTTGGCAGGTAGATTCCCAAATATCTTTTAGTGTTTACCATAACTTCAAATGAGATTTCTCTTTCTATCTCTTGGTGTTGGATCTGTTAGCAATACATACAAATGCAGATGATTTATGTGGGTTGTATCCTGCAACTTTGCCAAAGGTGTTTATTATTTCAAGTACTTTTTTTTACTTGATTCTCTAAGTATATTATCATATCATTTGCAAAGCGTGATAATTTAGTTTCTTCTTTGCCTATTCTAATTCCTTAAATTTCTTTTTTTTCCCTCATTGCTAAAGCTGACATTTCTAGTACTATATTGAATAACAGTGGTGATAATGGACATCATTGTTTTACCCCCAATCTTATTGGAAATGTATCTAGTTTATCCCATTACATATGATGTTTGCTGATGGTTTTAGGTAGATACTGCTTATTATTTTAAGAAAGGCTCCATTTATTCTTATGCTCGCCAGTATTTTCAATAGGAATGGGTATTGCATTGTGTCCAAAGTTTTTTTCTGTATCTATTGAGATAATCATATCATTTCTGTTAGTTTTGTTGTTGATATGATCAATTATGCTGGTAGTTTTCTTAGTATTGAACCAGCCCTGCATTCCTGATATAAATCCTACCTGTCATAGTGTATCATTCTCATGATCAATTGTTGTAATCTTTTTGCTAATATCTCATTTAAAATTTTTGCTTCTATATTCATTAGGGAAAATGGTGTATAATTTTCTTTCTCTGCTTTGGCTCTTTCCAGTTCATGTATCAGAACCATATTTGTATCATAAAAAGAATTTGGTAGGACTCCTTTGTCAATTTCCCCAAATAATCTATATAGTATTTGAATTAACTGTTACTGAAATGTTTGATAGAATTCATTTGTAAATCCATTTGACCCTGGAGATTTTTCCCGAAGGAGTTCATTGATGGCTTGTTCAATTTCTTTTTTCTGAGATGGGATTATTTAAGAATTTTACTTCCTCTTCTGTTAATCTGGGCAATTTATATCTTTGTAAATATTCATCCATTTCAGTAACATTATCAATTTTGTGGGTATACAGTTGGGCAAAGTAATTTCTAATTATTGTTTTCATTTTCTCTTCATTGGAGGTGAGTTCACACTTTTTCTTTGTGATACTGATAATTTGGTTTTTTTTTTTTTTAAATCAAATTGACAAAAAGTTTATCAATTTTTGTGGTTTTTTTTCCAAAACTAGCTTTTAGTTTTATTTATTAGTTCAATAGTTTTCTTAATTTCAATTTTATTAATCTTTCCTTTGGTTTTCAATATTTCTAATTTGGCATTTAATTGGGAATTTTCAATTTGTTTTTTTTTTCTAGCTTTTTCAGTTGCATACCCAATTCACTGATCTCCTCTTTCTCTCTTTTATTCACGCAAGCATTCAGAGATATAAAACTTTTCCTAAGAACTGCTTGCACAGCATCCCATAAGTTTTGGTAGATTGTTCCATTATTGTCATTCTCTTGAATGAACTTATTGATTGTTTCTATGATTTGTTGTTTGACCCACTCATTCTTTAGGATTAGATTGTTTAATTTCCAATTAATTTTTGATCCATCTTTCCATGACCTTTTATTACATATGTATTTTTATTGCATCATGATGTGAAAAGTATGCATTGACTATCTCTGCCTTTCTGCACTAGATTGTGAGGTTTTTATGGTCTGGTACATGGTCAATTTTTGTATATGTGCCATGTACCACTGAGAAAAAGGTATCTTCTATTCTATTCCCATTCAATTTTCTCCAGAGGTCTATCATATCTACTTTTTCCAGAATTCTATTCACCTCCTTAACTTCTTTCTTGTTTCTTCTGGGGTTAGATTTATCAGGTTTAGAGAGGGGAAGGTTGAGATGCCCTACTTGTACAGTTTTGCTATTTCTTCCTGTAACTCCTTTAACTTCTCCTCTAAGAATTTGGATGCTATACCAATTGGTGCATATATGTTTAGTAATGATACTATTTCATTGCCTATGGTGCCCCTTAGCAGGATTTAGTTTCTTTCCTTATCTCTTTTGATTAGATCTATTTTTGCTTTTGCTTAGTCTCAGATTAGGACTGCTATACCTGCTTTTTTTACATTAGCTGAAGAATAGAATATATTATACTCCAACCTTTTACCTTTACTCTGTGTGTATCCCCGTTTCAAATGTGTTTCTTATAAACAACATATTGTAGGATTATGGTTTTTAATTCATTTTGCTATCCACCTCTATTTTATAGGAGAGTTCATGCCATTAACATTCACAGTTATAATTTCTGTCTGTGTCACTCTCCATCCTATTCTCCTGTTCCCCCTTTATGCTTTTATTTCTCTCTCCCTCTCCTCAAAAGAGTTTTACTTTTGACCACCATCTCCTTCAATCTTCCCTCCATTCTATCAGCCTCATTCCCTTTTCTTTCCCTTTTTCCTTGCTTCTTCCCTTGCTTCCAATAAACCCCTCCCTTCTAACCACTTCTCCCTTTTCTCTCTCCTTTCCTTTCCTACTGCCTATAGGGCAAGTTAGATTTCTATACTTATCTGAGCTGTTCCCTACTTGAATCAAATCTGATGAGAGTAAAGCTCAAACAATGTTTATCTCCCTCCCTTCTTTCCCTCTACTATATTTTTGCACTTCTTCATGAGATGTAATTTATCCTTTTCTGCCTCTTCTTTTCCTCTTCTCCTATTACAATCCCTTCCCACCTTTTAATTATATTTTTATCATCACATCAGTTAATTAACCCACTCCCTCTATTTATATCCCTTTTAAATGTTATAATAAACATAAAATTCTCAAGATTAACAAATACCATCCTCACATATAGAGATGTAAACAGTTTGCCCCATATTGAATAAGGTTTTTTCTTCTTTTTTTTCCCACATTTACCTTTTTATGCGTTCTTGAGTCTTATATTTGAAGATCAAATTTTTTACTGAGATCTAGTATTTTCATGAGGAAGGTCTGGAAATACTTTATTTCATTGAATGTCTATCTCCTTGCCTGAATGATTATCTTCAATTTTGCTGGGTAATTGATCCTTGGTTTTAGTCCAAGCTCCTTTTGCTTTACAGAATATCATATTCCAACCCCTCTGATCTTTTAATTTAGAAGCTGCAAGGTCCTGTGTGATCCTGACTATAGTTCCACAATATTTGAATTGTTTCTTTCTTGCTGCTTACAGCATTTTCTCCTTGACCTGATAGTTCTGGAATTTGACAACAGTATTCCAATTTGGGATCTCTTTCAGGAGGTGATCAGTGGATTCTTTTGATTTTGTTTTGCCCTCTAGTTCTAGGACCTCAGGGAAATTTTCCTTGATGATCTCTTGTAAGATGGTGTGCAGGCTCTTCTTTTCATCATGGCTTTCTGGTAGACCAATAATTCTTAGATTTTTTTTTTTCTCCTGGATCTATTTTCCAGGTCAATTCTTTTTCCAATGAGATATTTTATGTTTTCTTCTGTTTTTTTCATTCTTTAGATTTTGTTTAGATGGTTCTTGATGTATCATAGAGTCATTAGCTTCTGCTTGCCCAATTCTAATTTTTAACAAAATATTTTCTTCAGTTAGTTTTTATACTTCCTTTTCCATTTGTCCAATTTTCTGTTAGGTTTTGTGCCTCCTTATCCATTTGGCCAAAGTTACTTTTTAAGGAGCTGTTCTCTTCAGTGAATTCTTTTTTTTTTCATTTTGTCAATTGTATTTTTAAAATCATTGGTCAATTTTTCTTCTACCTCTCTAATTTGGCTTTTAAAATTCTTCTTGTGCTCTTCCAACAATGCCTTTTGTGCTTGAGATCAGTTCATATTTCCTTCTGAGGTTGCAGATGTGAGTATATTGTCAGTGCTGTCCTCTTTGAATTTCTATTTTGATATTCCCATAGAAAGAGTCTATGGTCTTTGCTTTTCTGATTTGCTTCTTGCTCATGGTGATTGCCTTTTTCCTGACTTTTAAAGTAGATCTCTGTTTCTGGGGCACAGAGGACTCTGTCTCACCTTTCTTGTTACTGGTTTTGTGTGTTATGGTCCCTTGTTCTTTTAACTAGAACCTATATATTGCTGGAGCTTCCCTGGTGATAAGCTGGCTGCTGGGTGCCAAGGATGAGGCCAGCTGAAATCTTTATGAGCTTCACTGGGTTATACTGAAGCCCATAGCATGAGTTGTGGGGGCAGGGTGATCTGGTTGCAGGAGGTCTCCTCCCCTAGGTCTCAGCTACAGCTGTGTCAGACCAATTCCCCTGGTTGTGCTAAGGTATTCCTGGGGTCTTGGCACTTGATGGTTCCTCTCACCTAGGGCTTAGTATTTCTTGTTGGTACACTGACATGGGGCTTGCTGCTGGGATGCCTCCAGTCCTGTACTTGTCCCTTTCATCCACAGCAAGAGGAAACCTTCCCTTCATTCTCACTAGCCTCCTGAGATAAAAGACTGCCGTACCCCTTTCGCTTGCTCCATTATTCCAGGATTTTTCCTGGGGAAATATTCTTTTGGGTTTTTCAAGGTCAACAAGGGGAGGGTGAGAGCATTTACAGGTTACTCAAACATCTTGGCACCTGGAAGTTCAAGTAGGTTGTAAGTTTCATGAGGCCAGTGATTTTTTGAATTTGAATTTATATCCTCAATGCTTAGCTCATTATTTGAAACATGGTATTCAATATTTTTTCATTCATTCAATTTACTCCCTTGCTCAAAGTCACACAGTGATTAGCGAAATCAAGGTCTTCTAAGCTTCACCTAAGCATCTTACAAGTCTTCCATAATTTAGTAAACTGCTATTTTAAGAAAGATACAGAGTTTTAAAAATAAAAAGTCATAGACTCTGTCATCATAAATCCAGGTCTGCTCTTGCAAAGAACCAATACCTTGAATCCAACAAAAAATGTATGTCTCAAAGCTCAGGGTCATGTGACCCCTCTGACCTGATGGAAATCTAATTACATTTAAGTGAAAGTTAATGAGAACAGAGGATGAAACTCTTTAGTGCTGGAACTATCAAAAACATATATAGGCTGAGAGTTTTAAGAACATTGCACCAGGGTCATGAAGATAAGAATGAAATCCAGAATTCTTCTCTGAGTACAATTAATTGATAGAAGGCTGATGGCTCTGGTAAACTTCTGTACTTCAAGAGTTTACATATTAACTGAAGAACAGCCACGGAATCAGATACCCCTTAATATTCTGGAAATAGTTCACATTTAAAGTTCAAATATATTATCTCATTAGGTCCTCATAGATGAGGAAGAGGAGGCATGAAGAGATTAGGCAATTTACTCATGACCACATAACTAGGTTGTGACTAAGGTGAGCTTCCAAACCAGGTTTCTACTGACTCCAAATCCAACACTCTTCATTCCAATACGCAACCTATCCATGCAACCTATGATTCTAAGGTCTCTGATGACTTCTTAATAGCCAAATACAATGTATTTTGTCTTTTGAAAGCTCACTACAATTTTCATATTGTTAAACATGCCTTGTTACTGGATATAATCTCTCACACACTCTTTGGTTTCTATAACTATTCTATGTCTTCTTCCCTGGCTCTATGCCTTCTTTCTGACCCATTACTTTTGCACTATTAAAACTTCTGAATAAAGCACAGAGTCCACATTTTGTTGCTCCCTTTGTGGTGTGGAAGGAACTTGACTTTTTATACCCTCATTAGTAGAAAGGGACAAGAACTCTGATCCTGCTCCTAGTAGTATTCTATGTAAAGATGTTTCATTTTTTTTAAGTGTCCTTTGGGAGTCAATATAAAATCATTAAATTTCGAAACTAGTGAAACATTTCTGAAACTGAATACTTCTGTACATATTTTTATTGCTCAATGATAAATTGTGACTCTTGCCTTTATTCACAGTCCTCTACATAAATAAAAAGGAGAAAAATCTCAGCCATCAGCTGTGCATTATTGATGCTGTAGAGGTTTGGGAGTAGATAGGCAGAAATATCTTAAAGGAAGTACATTATAAATGTTTCAGAGAATATCGTAGTAGTAAGGTCAACTATTACATGTATCCTAAGGAGCTTTTGAAACATGTGAGACTCAACTGAGATAAATGGACTAATCGGCTTCTCCTGACACTTGTAAATATTTCAGAAGAGACATATTTCATTATTTTCTAAACCTTTGGTCATACTTTGAAGTGACATTTCCAAATGTTCCAAAGGCAAATATCACAAAAAGGAACCTATTTGTATAAGATTACAAGTCAGAAGGTCCTAAGAAACTCATTAGTAAGCATCCAAACCTGTGTTATAGTATAAAAAGTGGAAGTATTCTATAGTGGAAAGTATGTTAGAGTCAAAAGACTGATTAAAACACCTGCTCTGCTATTTCCTATTTGTGTGACCTTAGTCAAGTCACCTAATGTCTCCTGGCCTCAGTTTATCATTTGTAAAAGGAAAATTTTAGACTACATAACTGTCTTATTAGTGTATTTTTTTTTTCAATTTGAAGATCTTTCCTGCCCATTAATAGGCCCATGTGACCTGCTCGAATCATAGGGAAGCCTAAGTCACATGTGGTGGGAGGAGCTTGCTGACTAGGTGGAACAGGAAGGATGGGGCAGAGTTGGGAGGAAGTTGGTGAGAGCAGTGAGGGCAGAGGAGAGGAGAGAGGACACATGTGTTGTGAGAGTTGCTTGTGGGAAGGCTCTGGCAGGGGAGGTTGTAGGGAGGGGAAGGCATGCAAACAGCTTTGTCCTCTGCAGTGCTAATGTGTATGGACTTCTTTGATACTATGATGGGTCTGGTTTTCTGGTGTCTGAATAAATATTTTCCTTCTGCCTTCTATATGGAAAGTGTCATACATTGTGATTCAGAACTACGCCAGTATATTCACAGTCACTGTTCATGCTATGAACATTGCCTTCACGATACAATAACCATTCCTGTTCTAAATCTTGATAATGTGATGTCCAATGTAAGAGAATTCTTTTGACCACTCAGAAGATGCATGTCCATCAACTGGAGTATGATAATTATGTGTCACTGAATACTTTCACTAAATAGAAGCTTTAGATTCTTAGGGTATCGTTTTAGTTTTTGAAATCTTTCAGGCTTGTGTAGAGTACACATTCAATCAGTAGCATTCTGAGTCAATTTAGGATGGATAAGTAAAACACTGGGGCAGCTAAGTGGCACAGTAGATAGAGTGCCAGGACTGTGGTCAGGAAGACTCATCTTCCTGAGTTCAAATCTTGTCTCAGACACAGCTGGTATGTGATCCTGGGCAAGTCACTTAATCCTGTTTGCCTCATCAGTTACCTCATCTGCAAAATGAACTGCAGAAGGAAATGGCAAACCACTCCAGGATCTTTGCCTAGAAAACCCTAAATGGGGTCACAAAGTGTCAGATATAACTGAAACAAATGAACAACAACAAGTATTTCAAAAGAAAAGGGGTAAAGAAAGAGAGGGGTCAGCCATGGAAGAAAGGGAAGTATTTAGAATATTACTGGTAGGATTTATAAGAAAACATTTCCTGTTCAATGTCAGGAGACAAGGGGAATTGAAAAAATATTTTCATATAACAGAAGTCTTTTCAAAGGTTACCCAAACTGTGCATACCCTTTGAACCAGCAATACCACTGCTAGATCTACATCCCAAAGAGATAATAAAAAAGGGAAAAGGACCTACGTGTGCAAAAATATTTATAGCAACCCTTTTCATGGTAGCAAAATATTGGAAATTGAAGGGATGCCCATCAATTGGGGAATGGGTGAACAAGCTGTGGTATAGGAATGTAATGGAATATTATTGTACAATAAGAAATGATAAGTAGGAGTATTTAAAAAAACTTACAAAGACTTGTATGAACTGATGCAAAGTGAACGGAGCAGAACCAGGACAACATTGCAGAGTATCAGCAGCACTGTGTGATATTAAACCATTAATGACTGAGTTCTTCTAAGCAACACTATGATCTAAGATAAGTACAAAGGACTTATGAAGGAAAATGCTATTCATATCCAGATAAAGAACTGGTGGATCCTGAGTGCAGATTGATGAATATTTTTTTCACTGACTTTATTCTTTCTTGAGTTTTTTTTCCTTTTGATCTGTTTCTTTTTACACAATTGTGATTAATATGGAAATATTTTTTATATGATAGCACATATATAAACTATATCAAACTTCCTACTATTTTCAGAAGAGGAAAGGGGAGAGAGAAAGCAATATGGAACTAAAAATCTTGTAAAATGAAAGCTAAAAATTTTCTTAACATGCAACTGGGGAAAATACCATTAAACTTAACTATTTTTACAAATATAAACTTAAAAAAGAACTCTTTTCAGACAAAACAGTAGTGCCTCCTACAAGAGGATAAGTAGCTGTTATAATGTCAAATGAGACTATCTACTTTACTATGCACTTGCATAGTTTGTTATAATTTATTTCCTTGATGAGGAGATGGGGATTTTCTAATATTAGACTACCAGGCAGTTGGGTAATTAGTCCATTGAGAAATTAGAAAATAATTATGATTTCTCTTCTACGCCTTTCCCTATTCCTAACAACCATGTGCATGGATTATCTAGGATTCACCGCACCAAGCATCTTGAGTAAACAGAGAAGCCAGGGTCTAAGGTTACTCAAGGAAAACCTAAAATACCAAAGATAAATAGATACAGAAATAGAGGTTAAAGGCCAATTTTAGGAGTGAACAGAAAGGCTTCAAGAACTAGGTTTGGGAAAATATTTCTGCTATCTTTGGGGAGTAAGGAAGCTTGGTGTCTCTAAGAAAGTAATCTGAAGATTCCTGGATCCACAACCCAAGGGGGCCCAGGCAGCTGAATTAGTGCTACCTTTGATTTCAGAAGCATTTTTAAAAATTTTAAACTTATGGATAAAACAAGTATTTCCATAACATAGCAGAATAAAAAAGATGATTACACACAAAATTGCAAATTTACTATGCATGACTTGTTATTCCTTTCAAATGTAGAACAAAATCTTAATATACATTTCTTTTTTCTCCCCTGCCCCACCCTAAAGATTGCTACCATTATACACTAATAGGCATATATGTGTAAAATTATTCTATATATTCTTCCACTTATCAATTCTTTCTCTGGATACAGATAGTATCTTTGTTCAAATGCCCTTTATATGTAAGTTGGATATTTATAATAGTCAAAATAACTTTATTCATTCAAAGTCATTCTTAAAACAATGTTGCTGTTACTGTATACAATGCTCTCTTGGTTCTGCTGATTTTGCTTTTCATTATTTCATTAAAATCTTTCCATGATTTTTTTTAAAATCATTGAGCTCATCATTTCTAATAGCATAGTAGTGTTCCATCACAATCATATACCACAACTTTGTCAGTCATTCTCCTATTGATGGATATTTGTGTGTGTGGATATGTATTCTTCAAATGATAAGAACTAACCAAATTCTCTTACTGGTTTTTTAATCCCTACAGTGAAAAATACGTGATTTTGTGGAAAATAAACTTATATCCTGGAAAATGAGAGAGCACATGAATTAAACTTACATACTGAAGTGAGATTTACTGAAGTATATTCTTTACAATAGATCAAAGTCTTGAGGGTTGGAGACAAAAGATGCTAAAAATCTCCATAGTAGTGATCATGTTTACTAGGTATATGAGGGTTATGATGGAGTTTGAAGGGGTTGCAGTTCCAAAGATGGCTTCCCAATATTCCTCTTTTGTTCAGAAAATGAAAATATCTGATGTGTTTAGTTAGTTTCCCTCTTTTCAATGGGGTTTTGAGTCGTGACTGGTAGTAAAGTATGATCTTCTAGCTTTGCTCCCAAATTTCTTCCTTTGGGTACCTTAGCATTGTGCTTAGTTAATGGTTCAAAGGCAGCAGAAAGGGAAGAAGGGGGAAGAGAGTCAGGCTCATTCAATATCTCCAAGGGGACTTTTTCTAACAGAAATGAGTCCATATTTTATATGACCTTGTCTGAGCTCTGCAAACTGCCCTAGAGACTAAGGATACACTCAACTGTGCCAGTAACTATGAATTCATAAAGAGTTGTTTCATGAAACAAAGACCAAAAGTAGCCAGTATTTATTCAAAGTCCAATTATCTGATTTAATTAGTCTCCAGATCTGATCTTAAATCTCTAAAATATGTTATACTGTTGTAAAGAGATTAATTTTCACAGCAGGGTTTTTTAATTTAGTATTGGGGAGTCTTGTATCTAAGAGACAGCCCAGTAAGCAATTCAGAGAAGTTAAAATGGCCCCTCACACAGTGAGTGTACCTTCTTGCTAAGGAGGTTATAGAAGGGTCCCCAAATAAACACATGTTTCACTTAATCAAATTACTCCAAATTGTTCTTCTATTAAATGCAAGTAGCTCTGGGAAGTTTTTTATTCAGCTCTCCTAGTATCAGTCCTCATGAGTGACCTTCTTCTACAACCCTCACTTCCCAAGGAAGATAGCATGTTGAGCTCATTAAAAGAAACTATATGTAAAGAACATATAGGTGCGGCTCTTTCAAAAGTTCAAATTGATTCAAATTAATTACTAATGACAAAATGTGTCATAGTGATATTGTTGGACAGAAGCAGGCCAGAAGAAGATGGCTCTGGTCTCTCCACCAATGAGGAGAAAGTCCCATACCCATGGGTTTTGGGACCCTAGTTATATTTTTCCTAGTATTCCAGGTAGCCTTGCATTCCGTGCTTCTCAAACCAATCTGCTGAGTAAATATCAAGAATCAACATAATGTAGTAGCAATTTAGTAGCGCCCCCATACACAAAAACACCTGTACTTGTACCCCATTCTCAAACAGTATTCATTATTATCATGACTTTCTTAAATAATATCCCAATGGCTCCAATTTTAACTCTTGCATTAAGTAATATGAACATACCATATTCATGAGACAGACCCTTCTTAAGGCTGCTTAAAACGGAATATTTATCCTTTCCTGTGACAAGGATAACTCTTTGGGGAAACAAATTTAATGCAGGACATTAAGTAAACTGAAACTGTCATTAGTGCAAATGTCAAATTCATTACTGCAAATGTTTCAACCAAAGCTCACCCTGGATTAAAATCACAAGACAAAAATGCATTGAATTCACTATTTGATTTAGTGTGTCGGATTCAATGCACCAAAGAGTCAATCAAAAAAATCTTCATATAATCAAAATAGGATTATTATGTAATGAAGATATTTACTTAGCTGAAACATTCACAAGTCTCACTAAGCTACTGCTGATTATTTTTATGTATCCTGCAAAATATAAAGTGTTTATCAACTACATACATAATAAAATTTATTGCTAATGTGGTTAGAATTTAAGAGGCCCACAAAGTATTATAGGACTCCTTCCATGTTGTATGCATTGCTCCAGTAATCACTTTTATTTTTAGAAATAAGAAATCATTACTGTAATGTATATAGAGTCAGCATCCAATATTTGAGTCATTCATTCATTCAGATACCATGATAAAGCATGTATCAAGCACTTATGTGACAGGCACTGTGTTAGGAGAGAATACAAGCACATTCTTGTATTTGCATCAATCAAAAAATACCATTTCTACCTTCAAGCAGTTTATATTCTGATAGGGGAAGATAACATATAATGCAGAAGTGGGAGGGGAGTAAGTATATCCAAAAAGTCTAGCATCATAAGTGAAGTCAGAAATGAAATTAGAAAGACTTGGTCACTACATGCAATGGTGATTGAGGCCAGAGGGTCATCAATGTAAAAGGGAAAGCATCTCCAGGATAAGAACACTGCTGGGGAGGAGGCAGAAAAGTCCAGAATGTCAGGAATGGAAACATTTGGTGCTTACAAAGTGCCAGGCATTAGGGATAAAAATATAATATAAAAATATAATATAATTTCACATCCAGAAAAAGAGTAATTTCATCAAATATCAAGAAATAATTTTCAGAGCCAACTTACAATCTTTTCTTCTTTCTACTAAGTTCCTAAAAAAGGTAAGCCTATGGTCATGCCCTCCATTTAAAGGATCCTAGGATTTAAAACTCACGGATTAGAAATCATCTATTTCAACCCCATCACAATATTTAGCAGCAGAAGCACATGCACATGCATGCACAAACACACGCATGTGCCCACACACACACATGCACACTGTGCTAAGCTTTCATTGGCAAGCAGATTGCTACAATATCACGATCTTTTTGTTAACCATATCTTTGTGGAATATTTACTTAAGTAACCATACCTAAAAGATATTAAATGAATTGCACACAGTTATATGGTATTCAGACCCTGTTACTCTCAAGGACTAACTCAAGTCAATCCTCTTCCCATTATAGCAGCTACATCACAGGAAAAAAACCAAGGGCATGATGGTGATCCTGAAGAGCTAAGGAGAAGGCACAGCATGATCACTGATCATGCTAGAGCTTTTGAAGGTTTTCAAAATAGCTTTTCAATAAAATTATGATCTAAGTAGTTCTAAGTTTATTATTCCCATTTTATAGATCAGTCTCAGAGGGCTGCAGTGACTTGCCCAAGATGAAGAAGCTATTTAGTTACCAGAGCTAAATTTCAGCTCTTTTCTTTTCAGATTCAATTCAGCAGACTGTGCCAGATCCTGGCATCCCTAGAGCTAAAATGCAGCAGAAGGAGAAATCCTATCAGTCAGTCAGTCAGTCAATAAGCAATTATTAAGCACTTACTAAGTACTAGGCATTGTGCTAAGGGCTCAGAGAAGACAGGTAGCAAGAATTTATGAAAATGCCCCCTTTGATTATGAAAATGCCCAATAGATGTAGCTTTTTGCCTCCAAAACAATAATAACAATAACAATTTTTAGCATTTACATAGTTCTTTAAGGTTTGCAAAGTGCTTTACATATATTATTTTACTCTTAGAATAACTCTTTAAGGAAAGTACTATCATCATCTCTATTTTGCTGATCTGCCCAAGGTTACTCACTTAAGTAAATATTTGAATTGGGATTTGAACTCAGGTCTTTCTGATTCCCTAATACAGCACTTTATCTGCAACCTGGCTACCAAGCCAAATCAAACAATGAAATTAATACATACACACACACACACACACACACACACACACACATACACAAATCTACTTCACAGTCTACTTCAGAGGCAAAGTCAGAGGCATGACCTAAGTACGGTAACACAAATAGGAGAATAATTCACCCAGCCAATCACTCCTCAAAGAATCACTAGAAAAGTAAGGAATTATTTCTAATCAAAATGGAGTTACTAAAAGAGTATGTCAGAAACTGTACCTGGATGGTTTTCAAATTAAATCTATTATGAATTATTCAAAAAAGTGCCTACTAAATACCCTCCATATGATAGTGATGAAAAATTTCCAAAAGATATGTGAAAGTGATGTTATCCATTAGAGATTAAAGCAAGGGTTGGCCTTCTTTTCCCCTCAAAGTAGGTCAGGCAGTTATTATAATTTGAGGCTACTGAACACCTCAGAACCTGAAACAGGTCTGCTCTGGCACATAAAATGCAAACTGCCCATTATCCTCGTCCTCTTCCCCCTTCAATTTTTCCTTTTTTTTTTTTTTTAAAGGCAGCTTCCTTTGCTTTCAACTGCATATCCTCTGCACCTTCAGATCTTGTGTCTTTAATTAAACAAGGGGTCTAAGCTGCATGATCAATTCTCCATCTATTATTAGTCCTTAATTCTATTAAAAAACAAGCAGATAATAGAGGTTATGGAGGGTTAATTGTCAATGTTCACTAAACTGCTAAACTCTTGACACTTCTAGCTACTTTGATCAAGAGATGATTGACCATAGAATTGCATTTTGCTAATTCTGTTATAGCCTTCCAAATACCTGATTAGTGAATACTAAGTAGAAACATTACTTTTTAAAGTGACTTTTCAAAGGTAAAAATTATGAAAAGCTCAATAAAATGTTTTTGGTTGACTGCTTCCAGGTAACTGCCACCTCCTACCTTGTTTCATTTCTCTGACCCTGTTTGAACAGTATTGTATCTCCTTTACATTGTATTTCTAAATGAGGTTATTTACCCTGCATATACAATGAGTTTATGCCTTAGGTAATAAATTCTCTTCTCCAGGATTTGCTTGAGAGGACAGCCTCTTCAGCTGTTAAAAGAACTAACCTTTTGATGGAGAAGGTCCCTTTTTACTGGACACAGTTTTCATACCTCTGGCATACAGCTATTTTAAAATGTCACAGTAATGCATGGAACTTTTATATGCAGGTATAAAACAACGTTCAGAGACGTAAAGCTATATATTGAATTAAAGGTGATGAACAGTAGCAATTTGTTTAATATAGAATTCTAAAATATGTATAGATATATAGTTATAGAATAATTATCTTTTCTAATGGAGAACAGAAATAGTTTCAATAAGTGGTGTACACAATTTAAAAAAATTACTTTTTGCTAATAACTGCAACTTCTTTCTTTCTAAACCATTCACCAGACATGGTAAAGAAATAGATGGTTCTTATCTTATTTTTACTGCGAGATTTAAAGGGATATTGTTAATGAACACTGAAATGGTCTGAAGACAGTCAACAGATAAGGAAATAAAGCAAGGTTTCTGAATGCCCAGAAACTGGTATTTACCAAAAGTTATTACATATTTTCCCCCAACTGGACTATAAGGTCTTTATGATAATGCATAACAGTTCTCAATTTAGTTCCCAATGCAATCAGTTGAGAAATATTTATTAAACATTTACTAAATGCTTCTCTCCTGCTTTTCAAGGTCAGGAATATAGCAGGTATGTATCTGTGTATGTATGCACATTATAAATATATGCACACATTAATAAAATATATAGTCCATATGTTGTATGTCTGTGTACACACAAACACACACACACACACACCTTCTCTCTTGGTGATCTTATCACCTCCCATGTGTGCAATTATGTCTCCTTGCACATTACTCCTGTCAATTAATCAACTAAAAAGTACTTAAGCACCGAGTAGGTGCTGGGAATACAAGTATAAAACTGTGACAGTTTCCATCCTCAAGGAACTTGATTCCAACAACATTGTCAAAGATGAGTAAATACAGAATGTATGCACATAAATGTAAAGTTGTGGGAGAGGGAGGTCCTAAAAATAGGGAAAATTAAGAAAAACCTTATTGAAGGAATTAAAGGAACCAGAAAGTCCAAGAGGCTGAGAAAGAGGAGAATTCCAAGCAAGGGAGAAAGCCTGTGTAAAGCCATGGAGAAGGGAGATGGAACAGCAAAAAGGCAGTTTGTCTAGAGCAGAGATTATCTGAGGAACGTGGGAGGAGCAATGTGCTCTACCTTCATGCAAACTAACTTAGCTTCAAAGGTACCCAGACTGTCCTCAATTCTTGACAGTCTCAAAGGACTAAAGGCTCAGAATGTTGACATAATGTCCCTAGTCTCCTGAATACAAAACAGTTATAAGGAACTTCAAGAACTCTCTTATACTTGGCTAGCATAAAATGATGAAGAAGCATTGTTCAGCAAAAGATACAAAGTATCCTCAATTCATTTCACTGTTGAGTATCTTTCTCTTGCAATGGCCAAGGGAACCAACTTTAGTTAACTGATGAATTATTTTTAATAATTTCTTTTCGTTCTAATAATAAATATCAGGGGACCTGCTCAAATCCAGCTCCTAACAAGAGTGCAATAATTATAATCATTATGGAAATATAGATTGAAGGCAGATTATGAAGGTATGTAATTGCTAGAGCAGTTTACATTTTGTCCCAAGGAACCTGGGAGCTAATGAAGGTTTCTGAATACCGTGTGACATGGTCAGACTTGTGCTTTAGTGACATCACTTGGACAATTATGTTAAGGATGTATTAGAGAGAGGAGATGCGTTAGAAGCGTATTGCAATAATTCATGGGAGAGGTGTTACAGGGCAGTGCTTTAGAATGGAGATAACCAATGACAAGAGATGTAAGAGATACTGTGATATGGGTGAAGAGATGATCATGACAATAACAATAAAAAATCTAATATTTACACAATGCCAACTATGCTCCAGGCACTATGCTAAGTGCTTTACAGTTATTATTTCATTTGATTCTCACAATAACCCTGCAAATTAGATGCTATTATCATCCTCATTTTACACAAAAGGAACCGAGGCAAGCAGTGCCTAAGTGATTTGCCTAGACCAGCATAGTGGATGAGTGACTGAGGTTACATTTGAACTCACGTCTTCCTGACTCCAGCCCAGTAGTCTCTCACTACTTGTGAATGGTGAAGAAGGTGAGCTACCATTTATGGGGAACCTGTGTATATGATTTCCAGATGAGTTTCATGGAATGGGAGAATATACACAAATGGAGGAGAGCAAGAGAGCATATTATTTAGTTGTATGAAATATTTCTTAATAAGGTATAAGATTTGCCCAAGATTATCAGACTCTAGGTACAAAGTTTATTTTAAAAAAGAGTAAAAGTGCTGTGTTAGGTCTGTTCACAGCAATAAAAGGGGCTCCAGAAATCATCTAACTGAATATTTCATTCCATAGTCAAGGAGGCGGAGATCAGAGAAGCTGTTATACTGAGTCTATCCCTACTTAATGGTAGCTTTTGTTTAATGCTTTGATTCTCACACTAACAAAATACTTTTTAAATGTAGCTTCAGAAAGAGGGTACAAGGTTCTGGAAACTAGGAAAGCTGTATTTTTTCCCAAAGGTCCAGAGGGAGAACTAACCGAAGAAAAGACCAGAGCTAGACCTCCAGGTGGTTAGATGGAATATAGATCTGAAGCTGAAGGGTCTATTAATTAAAGTCATTCAGTTCAATTCCCTCATATTATAGATGAGAAAACTAAGGTCCAAAAAGATGAACTAATTCCATCTATCTAATCTGTGCATTTTCACTGGCTGCCACTGATACCTGGAACTCTCTCTTATCTCTGCCTTGTGACTTCCCTGGTTTTCTTCAAGTCTCAGTTCTGGTGCCACATTAATTTTAGTGACTTCCCTTTAAGACTATACCCAATTTGTCCTATATTTATCTGGTTTGCCCACAATTTCTATGTTGTCTCCTCCATTAAACTGAGCTCCTTAAAAACCTACAGACTAGGCTGTTGTTGATCCTTCTTTGTATTTCTATTACTTAGTGTATGCCAGTACTTCACACATGGTAGGCAGTTAATATATGCCAGTGACTGACTATCTATGGGTCACACAGATATCAGGAAGCAAGTAGAACTCAAATTCAAAGCCAGGTTGTTGGACTTCAAGACTCTTTCTACTGGAGACTCAGGACATAATGAATAAGATTGGGCAAGAAGACAGTGGAGTATGTTTCATATGGTGCCGGGATGAATGTCAACTAAATAGAAAAAGAGAAGCTGATGCTCCTGCTGCCACTGTCTAACTTACTAAGATTCCTTCCTAGAATTTTCCAATTCTGATTGAATCAGTCTCATTCTAGGCAGAAAATGAAATGGAAGTTACCACAATTGCAAAGAAAGCACCTGATAATACCTATCACATTCATATTTCCTTGATTCTCTATGCAGGAAAAAAGTTTAAAAATGATGAACTAAAACAAGTACTAAGAAAGAAGTTCTGGAGTTTCTACTCAGAGACTGCAGGGACTACACTAGAGAAGTGATTCCTAGAATGGGTGAGCATTTGAACGAGATGACCTCTAAGGCATATTCTACTTCTAAGATGCCATGTTGAACCCCCAAACTATAATTTACTTCAGTATGCATTTATTTATAACACGGAAAGGAACATCCACAACCAAAGGACCGCAGATCCATGTGAGTTTTTATGTTAAGAATCTGTCTGATCTTGTACTTTAAACTAAGATAATTATTTTGCAAACCAACTTTTTACCTTTATTGCAAATGGCATATTTCAAAGTACACAGTTGAATTTAGTGATTGAATTTGGATTGTAAAAATCTGGACAACACATTTTTAAGAATAGGCAAGTCAAGGAAGAATCTGAATCAATCTTCCAACAAGTAAAATCAACTTCTGTCCCAGGCAGTTCAGTCACACAGGGGTAGGAAATGTTGTGTGGCATTTTCTTTTTACAGGATATATGCAATCATGCTGCTTTAAAAGGGAGAAATAAGATAAGCTGATTTTATTTTCACCAGTGAAAAAAAAAGTTTTCAATAGAGCAGCTTTCATCAACTCAGCATGTCTAACAAAATAACATTACCAATGAAAATAAAATAATAGATTAGCCACACAATCTCGGCATTTTGTTTTCAGAAGGACTCCTCTAACATTTCTCCCTTTAGAGAAGCATGAATGCATGCTTCTTATGAAAGAAAACCTCCCTGCTGGTTTCCCTGCTCCTGCAGAGATGACTTGCAAAGAATAAAGACTTTTTTCTTTCTTTCATTCTTTCTTTTTTTTTCTGTTGGAGATAAATTGGTTTGGGAACTGCCTGGGCTCTCCAGGAAGTCATTTCCCCCACCATCAGCTGGAAGGGTTTCTCAGTCCTACTGCCCTGTACCATGGTTTGTCACAACTGGCTCATTTTCAGGGCTTAACCCAGAAAAGGTGCAAGAATGAAAAGCAATCTTGAATGAGTAAGTGGCAACTTGACACTAACTATTCAAATGGAAAGTTACTTCTATCAGTCTAGTTGTGTTTTTTAATTCCCTATGTTTTTGGAGGAAAAGAATGTCTTCTGATAATCTGTTCCGAAAGGAAATTAAATTTTCAGGCTGCCTTTTTGCCAAATCTCCTACTTATTTCCGTGTGTGTGTGTGTGTGTGTGTGTGTGTGTGTGTGTGTGTGTGTGTGTTGGTAGCTGGTGGGGATTTTGGAAGGGTTTGCAGTTACAGTGAGATAGCCTCACATAGACTCAGAGCGCATAGTACTGAAGAGAACTGGAGACTAGAGGTGATTTAAACGGAATTTTTCACCTCCACACACACCATTTAAAAGAGGGTCCTCTGTGAATCCTGGGCTCCTTGTGAATTGACTTCCCAATTCAAAGCAGGGAGGGAGGCTGTTCCTTAAAGGAGTCTGACTTTGCCATTTTTGAATCAGGCTTCTGTCCTCTATAGAACAGGGAAACATTAGAATTCAAAAAAGCTTAGCTCCTTTCTGCTCTGCTCCACTCAAACTGAGGAGATCTGAATACAGGAAGCCTGAATAAACAGTCAAAGAATTCGTTTATACTCCCCCCCCAACCTCCCAAAAAAGAAAATGAAGAAGAGGAAAAGAAGAACAAAAAAAAAGAGGAAAAGAAATAAAGTGAAAGACAAAATAACTTAAAACAAAGAAAGACGGAATGAGAGAAGTAAAGAGAGAAAAATAGATGGAAGGAACCATTGGCCTTGATCAAAGTAAAACCACTAAGATAAGCCATCTTGAAAAAAAAATTGATTTAGAACATTAAAAATTCTGGGAATAGTCTCTAAGTTTCTAAAATATATGTGAATACACACACATAATATACACACATATGTATATGTACATATATACAAATATGTATGTATACATTATAAGCATACCACATCGATATAATTTTATATACATCTAATTTACATAAAAACAATACATCTTGAATTGGACTAATTCCATCTTCCCTTCTATCACCATCATCATCATCAGTAGTATAGAATTTCTATGGTAATGCAGTACCTTCATTTCTAAAAAGTGACAGACATTATACATAAGTGATATGTGGGTCTAATTGTTGAATGGTAATATGCTTTTTTATTTTGAGATAACAAAATATTAAAGTAAAATATTTAAAATTTGTTCTGGAAAAAATTATCATCAAAAGTAGATGAAAAGGAACATTCAAAGCTACTTATAAAATTAAAACAAATCGGTAGGACAAAGATAGTTCTGGTCTCACTGAAGCATTTAAAAAAAATGAGTTTTGCAAGTCATATAAAATTACTTTAAAAGGCATATCGGGGTTGCTTGAATATTAAAGAAATAAGAAATTCTGAGTACTTATAATATGTGTTTGTTAATTAATCTTTAATATATTCATTTTCCCTGAAAACATGGATATTAAAGCAGATTTTATATGAAATGAGATTTTATGTATTTTACATTTTATATGACTTCCTTCCTCATTCCCCACAGCCAAAGGAGAAATAGCAATACTTTTTTTTTAAATAACTGCCAATTATGCAATTTCATAACAAATTACAGAAGCTAAAACAAACTTAACAGTTAATAGTTTATTTTAAATGTCACCATTTTAAATGTATACAAAGCTTTAGGAACAACCACATTTTGAGTAGTGGTGTTATTTTGAAATTATAATTTCATTTTCTAGAAAGCCTGTATCCTCTTCACTAGCCATATTCATTATGGGAGTTGAATTTTCAAAGATCAGGGATGTAAACTGAGTTCAGTTTAAAGTTACCTCCCCACCTGTCCAAATTCACTTACTCTACAAACAAACAAAAAATAGAATTTCGAAAAAAAAAAGAAAAGAAAAAGGAGTTTGAATTCTTGATACTTAAACAGAAGTTTGTTTTTTATATAACCCCTTTCCATCTCCTCCACACCCCCTAACCACAACGAGATGTTTACTTATTCAGAGGAAAATTGGAGTATACCGATTTTCTGTGCAGGAAATTACTTTGTTCTTTTGTTCATTCTGAAGATGTTGTTTCTGCTTTGCAAGGAAGCAATCACAGGAAGGGACTCATATTGAAACAAGATTTTAATTTTAGCTTGCTGAGGTTTCTAATAAGAGGCTGGTTAATGCTACTTACAATTCTAAAATTCACATTGTCATAGTGACCGTAAAAAAATGTGTTATAAGGTCTTAAAAAAAATTCTTGGAGTTAAATTAAGGCAAGATGTTAGAAAGGTATAATACCCCTGAAGAGAATCAGAATAGTTAACAGGATTTGTAAGATGAGAGATTTGGAGGTCGAAGCAATAGTCATTTGCTTCAACCACCTGATTTTACATATGAGGAAATTGAGGCCCAGGAAAGTAAAATTACTTGATCTAGTCAGAAAAAGGATATCCTGAAATCATCTAAATAGGAGTGCATCCTTTGTCAAGGACTCCAAGCAATACTGAATGTGTAAAAAATAAAAACCCTGCAATAAGAAGGACAAAAAAAATTGGTACTAGTCATGGATGCATGCACCATCTCCCTATGTCTGTAGCATGAAAACATGCATGTCACTATGGCTATTGCATTTACCTCTGACTGAGAACATTAAGGGACAGCCTCTTTGTTTTAAAAATTACTGGCTAGTTTTACAAAACTCTGCTTTCCCTAGAATACACACCAAAGATAAAAAGAGGATTTACATCTTCTATATCTATGTTTAACACTTCTCCCTTCAACATAGCATAAGTAATGATTAGGCTTTAAGCAAAGGAAAGAAATAAATGTTGTATATTTAAAACTATCCTTCCTATCTCTCTAGGCTTCTCTCTCTAACTGTATATACAGCTGCTAAATTCAGCAATGACCTGTTAACAAGTTTTATGTGTAGCTGTGCTTCCCAGAAGCTACCATTTCATGGGTAATCTTTCTCCAGGACTGAATTTAAAGTTAAACAGCAGCATCCTATCTTTTATTTATATATAACAAGGAAAAGCTTTAGAATAGTAAACTGTACATAACTTGGAAAGTAACCAATTTAATTGGACAGGTAACTACAAATGACCCCAGAATTGGAAGACTTCCACTGTATATTTGTGGGGAAAGGAATATGTAAATTCTCCTACATCAAGGGATTAAAATAAGGGTCAACTTGCTCTAGACCGGCACATAATTTAGTGACTTTCTGATGTGATCAGGGAGTGATGGCTTAAACATTAGCTTATTGAATCTACAGCTATTGTGTTATCTGGCAAGAGAATTGGATGTTTTTGTGGAGTGATGCTGATACCCATAGTTTACATGAAAGACAAGCCTAGACATCTCCATTTCTAAAGCAAAAAACAGTGCCTTGAATATGCAAATGTAGGTTTGCTTGTGTGCCAAGAATAGACCAAAGCTCTGAGGGTGCATCCTGTCCTATATTCTGTATCAGAATGAAAAACTTCAGTGTTTTGTGATGATAAAATGGAGCCAGAAAGACCTCATCCTCTCTGTAAAGACTTTGTAATTTTTTTTATTAGTCCTTGGTATCTGTGACGGGGACTGAAAGAAGAAGCCACCCATCAGCCTCAGTGTGGGAGATATGAAGCTTGCTGGACTAAATGATTTATGGGGCTAGAAGCATGAGTTATGATAAAGCATTCTACAGATTTGAATTATGTAGCTTTGGGGGGAAAAAGACAAATGAGATTCTTGAGAGGTTTGTGAAATACTGAAAGAAAAAAAACAGACTGAAGTTAATAAACTGCCTCAGACAGTAACTAATTAGACAGCAGGATATCGCTGACAAAAAAAATGAAAACAGGAACAACAAAGGCAACTTAAATGCAAGTTGTAATGGAGAAAACTTTCTCCACATGGAATATAGTATAGGCATGAAGGCATTCACTAATACTATTGGAGAAGATAATGTCAGAAATAGAATAAAGACCACATAAGAATGTCTCTTTTTAATAGGTGATATTTCTGATGAATGCACAAGGAATAATTTACATTTCTTTTTAATAATACTTTATTTTCCCCAATTACATGTAAAATAATTTTTAATATTCACTTATTTAAAAGTTTTGAGTTCCATGTTCTATCCCTCCCTCCTTCCTGTTCCCCTCTCTGAGATGGTAAGCAATCTGATACAGGTTATACGTGTGCAATCATGAGAAACATTTCCATACTAGTCATTTTGTGCAAGAAAACCAAAAAAAAAAAAAAATATATAGTATGCTTCAGTCTGTATTCAACTATTTCTTTCTCTAGAGGTGGATAACATTTTTCATCATGAGTCCTTTTGGATTGTCTTGGATATTTTATCTTGCTGAAAATAACTAATTCACAGTTGTTCATAGTGTAATATTGCTATTACTACATACAGTGTTCTCCTGGTTCTGCTCACTTCACTTTGTGTCAGTTCATATAAGTCTTTCCAGCTTTTTCTGAAATCATTCCCTAACCACAATCTTTTTTGAGGTTGAATAGAGTAGGTATACAATAGCTTCCTTTCAGGCAGTCAATAAGCATTTATTAAATGCCTATTATATGTCAAGCCCTGTTCAGAGACAAAGGATAGTCCCTGTCCTCAAAAAGCTCACAGTCTAATAGGGGAGACAAGTAAATAAATATATACAACCTACAAATATGTATAGGATATAAAGGAAAAAATTAAGAGAAGGAGGACATTAGAATTAAGAAGGATTGGGGAAGGCTTCCTGGAGAAGCTGGAATTTTACCTAGAACTTGAATGAAGCCAACAATGCCAAGAAGTAGACATGAGGAGGGAGAACATTTCAAATATGGGGGACAGCCACAGAAAATGCCCAGAGCCAAGATGGAATATCTTATTTGTGGAGCAGCAAGGAGGACATTGTCACTGTACTGAAGAGTATGTAAGAAGGGAGTAAAGTATAAGATTGAAAATTAGGGGATGGGGAGGGAAATTATGAAGGGTTTTCAGAGTCAAAGAGAGGATTTTGTATTTGATTCTGGGGGTGATAGGATGTTACTGGAATTGAGTATGTGACATGATTGGACCTGAGCTTTGAGACCATCACTTTGCTGGCTGGATGACTTTGGAGAATAGGACGGATTGAGGAAAGATCTGTGACAGGCAGAATGCATAGCAGGATACTACAATAGCCCTAGCCTGAGAAGATTAGTGCCTACACCAAAGTTGTGGCAATGTCAGAGGAAAGAACGGTATTAAAGAGATGTTGTATCGGTATAATCGAAAGGCCTTGTCAACAGATAGGATAGGGGATGAGGTACAGTGAAGAGTAAAGAATGATAACTAGGTTGTGAGCTTGGGAGACTGGGAGGATGCCCTCAATGGTAACAGGAAAGTTTGGAAAAGCAGCAGGTCTTGGGCAAAGAAAATGAGTTCATTTTGAGACAGGATGAATTTAAGATGGATATTAGACATCCACTTCAAGATGTCTGAAAGATAGTTGGAGACAAGACTAGAAGTCAGCAGAAAGGTTGGGGCTAGTCAGGTACTATGACCCCCAAAGAGTCTCTGCTACCACGTATCTGCTTAAAGATCTTCAATGACAGGGAACCTGTTTCCTTCCAAAGAAGCCCATTCCCTTGATGGAAGGCACTGATTATTAGGGTTTTTGTTTCCCCTTACATGAATCTTAAATTCGCTTCTGTGCTACTTCTACTTACAGTTTATACTCTCTGGAGTCATACAAAATACTTATCTAACTTCTGTGTGACGCCCCTTCAAACACAGGCAATTATCAAGTTCCTCAAGTTGCTCTTTAGGCTAAGCATACCCAGCTTCTTCAAATGAAAACAATATGATATAGACGCATGATTGTTCAGAACCATGCACTCTTCTGGATTCTCTCTATATTATCAAAAGTCCTTCTTAAAGTGTGGTCCTCAAAACTAAAGAAAATGCTCCAAAAGTGGTACAGCCAAGGGAGTGGGATTATCATTTCATTACTCTTAACAGCTCAATATTGAAAATTCAGCCCAAAATTACATTAACTTTTTATTTGTCATATCATAGTGATGACTTATGCTGGGCTTGTAAACTACCCAAAACTCAAGAACTTTTCCCAGCACACTGCTGTCTATAGAAGCTCCCCTGAACTTGTGCTTGGGATGTTGAATTTTTGAACCCAAGTGAAAGATTTTACCTTTATCCCTATCGAGGTCATCTTATTAGATTCAACCTAATAAGTTTAAGTTACTATCTTTGTGGATCTTGAATTATCATTTATTACCTCTCAGCTTTATGTTATCTGAATATTTGATAAGCATACCAATTTTTATTCAAATCATTGATAAAACAATGTTAAATAGCGCTGGACCTCAGAGAGATTCCATTAACATTACTATGGATTCCCTGCCAAGTTGACATTGAATCATTGACTCTCAGTCTCACCAGTCAACCATTGCAAGTACATCTAATTTAACAATCAGCTATGTTCCCATCCATCCTGGGCAATGGGTCCAAACCTTCTTTTATCCTTCTTTTCCCATCAACACAGCTTTTAAATGAAACCATTTGTTGCTGCTATCCTTGGCTTTACACAGTCTCTTCTTACTCTGAGCCTTAGTATGCTTAAAACTCTTCCAACAGTCCTGTGCCTCAGGTTTGTATCTATCTTCTGTCACCTGCTCTTGCTCCCATCATCTTCTGCATATATCTTTAAAATAAAATCTGTTGTTTATGACTCCCTTGCATATTCACATTGATTTCTTCAGATAGCTCTCAATGTTTCTCCCCATCTGAAAAATGTATGAAGGACATAATTATAATAATGTTCAAAAATTCAGAATGCTATGTTAACAGTAGATACCAAGTGACCACAAGACAAGCTAGGTCAAGAGATTTCAGTATAGAGAGTAAAGATGGAAATGTTATCATGAGTCATGAACTTCTTTTCTTCTGGTTCCATATCCAATGTTCTTTCCACTGTACCATAACAAGGGAAGTTCCAGAAGACTCACACTGAGTTTAGCATTTACATGTTCACATTGGGTCATATTCACAGGCAGAAATCAGAGACTGGATGTACATTTTGATTGACAGGTCTAGAAGTCTAACATGGTGTAAAGGATACCATTCGCTCCTATAGGAATTCTATCAACTTCTATGCAGATCTATATATCTTGCAGTCACCTTTCTCCTCCACTTGAACTTCTCATTACCAACCCTCTGTAGACATACTCAAGTGGGTGTTTATAGGGTTAGTTTGACACTTATCTGACATGGACATGGTCAAGACAGATCATGAAGGACAAGCCAAGAAGTTGCTAGAAACAATGGAAAATTTAACATATGCAAAACACAACTCATTCCTCCTTCTTTTCCCCCAAATCAAACCATCCTTCAAATTTTTCTATGTCTGCTGAGGCAATACCATTATTTGGTAACCTAGGTTTGTAATCCTGAAGTCACCTTCTCCCTTACCTTCCCCATCCAACCAGTTGCCACATCTTGTTTGTATTTTCTCACATCTCTTGCATCTGTCCCATTCTAGCCACTCACACAACCTCTACTCTAGTTCAGGCCTTTGTTACCTCTTAGCTTAGCTAATGAAACAGCCTGCTTATTGATGTTCCTGATTTTAATCTTACTTTTCTCTAATTTATCTTCATACAACTGCCAAATTGATAAATCTAAGAGAGGGATCTCCCAGATACTCCCAAATAGCAAACACTAATGACTTCCTATTGCTGCTAAGCTCAAATACAGACTGTAAATCTGGTATCTGAAGATCTTATATAATATGGACTCCAGTTTCATTCTAATTTTATTATTTATTTACTATTTGTTTTTTATTTATTATTTACTAATATTCTACTAACTCTATTTCAGTCAAACTGACCTTCCAACCACTCCCCATCCCTGAAATTCAATTCCCTACCTCTATACTTTACATCCACAATGTACATTCACCTCAGAATCTCTAGCTCCCTTCAAAGTACTGCTCAAGGTTCATCTCCTAGAAGGGCCTTCCTGATCCCTCATTAAGAGTTCTCTGTGAGGGGCTCCCTGCATATGCCCAGAATGTCAGCAGGGTCAGATTTTTGGAAGCAGTGCTGTTAAACTCAAAAACAAATAGGGGCCAGTAAATAATACATAAGCAACCCCAAAAGCTACATATTGATTTAGAAAAACACATATTAAAATTATATTATATTTATTTTGTTTAATACTTCTCAGTTATATTTTAATCTGGTATGGGCTATAACACAGCTTATAAGCATTTCTGATACCTCATATCAATTATAAAGACAGGAAGAACTTTCCTTCTGTACTATTTAGTGAGGCAGAATTAAGATCAAGGGTGGATGTTATGAAAAAGGAGATGTAAAGTCCCTAAATACTCTTAACAGCATAATCAGCACGGTGCATCAAGTCTGGAGTCAGGAAGATTGAGCTCAAGTTTGACATCAGACACTTAGTATTTGTGTGCCACTGGACAAGTCACTTAACCCTGTTTGCCTCAGTTTCCTTGTCTAAAAAATGAGCTGGAGAAGGAAATGGCAAACCACTCCAATATATTTCCCAAGAAAACCCCAAATGGGATCATAAATCATTGGACAAGACTGAACTACAACAAAAATATTTCACTTTAAGTACTTTCTCTTTAAGGAATTCAACTACTCTTATAATTCAGTTTCTTCATATGCAAAATGAGAGGTTCAATAAAATGACTTCTAGATTCTAATTCTATCATCCTGTGAAAGAGTCCATTAAAGTCTCATACAGGTTTACAGGTTTTGTAAGACATATTAGTTTGCAGATAAGTCACTATTACCTTTTAAATATTATATTTTAAAGTAAACAAATAAAACACAATCCTACCATGACTGATGACATCCCCACTAGGCAAGTACAGAACATAACATATGTATCCTCCTAGTACTTCCCCTTAATCTACCTTCAGCTTACATCTACTACCCCCTTAGACAGGCAAGGTCAAGGATGATATTCCTCAACACACACATCTCTACCTGGATTTCAGCTTCAAACATCATTTAAATAGCTTCTTAGCAAATAGAACTTGTCACACACTGTCAGACCCAATCGCTATGTTTGTTACTTTAACTTTTTTATTACAAGAGAAAGCTTACATATATGTTAATGTGTATATGTAGTCATTATTTCTGATGTTGACCATATTGTAAATACGAAAGGCATTGATTAAATGTTATTTACTCTTTGAGAAAAATGCTTCATTTATGACAAAAATTAACGATTTCTTCAAGAAATATCATTCTCAAATTTTTATTCATACAAGAACTGGAAAAGTACTAGAATGAAAAAATGAATAACCAATGTAAACAACTACAAGAAAAGAAAAGGAAATGTGTTGAAAAATACAAGATGTGATCCTATATCTTAAGACATACCATGTCCCCAAGTGAAACAGCTGTTTTGAACATGCAGACCTTCCTTTCTCTTATCCACTAACAGCTGGAAGAAATTATAGTCCAGGAAGACATGTGCATAATGTGAATTAAACAGATGCCAGCTGTGCAGAAACTCAAACAGCTCAGGGTAATAGAAGTAGACAACATTTATGAAATCAAGGGCTTTTTTGTTTGTTTTTCTTGAATCACAGAAAATGTGCACATGCTGGTTCAAGTACTTACCCTAACCTATTTATGGCAGTAAGAAAGTTGTGAACTATAATAAGATGAAATGCTAAAACATGAAAACTATAAATCCATAAAAACTCTATAGAGCTAGGTCTAACGGATAGACTCTCGAACTTGGAGTCAAGAAAAACTGAGTTCAGACACTTACTAGTTGAATGACCCTGGGCAAATCCCTTAACTTCTATTTCCTCTAGTTTCCTCACCTGTAGAATAAGATAGAACCAATCACCGAGGGTTGTTATGACGATTAAACGCAAAAACATATAGAAAGTGCTTTGTAAAATTGTAATTATATAAATGCTAGTTTTCATTATTATTACTGTTATTATTATTAAGATTAATATTTGTTTCACAATAATTTTATAGTAAAACATATCATACTATGGATGAAATTTGAAATCATCTGTCTTTACGCAGATAAGCTGTCAAAAATTCTCTTTTAGATCATAAAGGGTAAAAATGTTGCTTTGCTATATTTCCAACTAATAACAAATTTTAAGGAGTTAGAGGTGGAGCAGAGGAAGAAATGACAAAATGGTATAATAAGATTTTTTTCCTGGAGAAAAAGAACAGTTAAAATGTCATTTTCTAGTTCAAAATGCTTTTTGACCCACTTTGACAAACAAAAGCCTGATTTTTAAACCACAAGTTGTTCAAGCACTTAGGACCAGATGGTGCCCTTTGGAATAAAAGAGTACTGAAATGGAACATTTCTGTGAATCTCTGTATTTTCTAATGGTAACAGTATTTCTCCCAAATTATGCCCTTTAACATTTTATAGATTTCAGTTTTCAGTTCAGGATCTGAAAATGTTTACAGATCTTCATTTTAGGATCTGGGGTATTCATACAACATGTAGTCCTTATATCTGTACATGTTTATTCTTCAACAGTAGGCCAGGTCATTTTTCCCCATTTAGTACTGAGGTGGCAATGATTTTGTAGAGTAAAGTTCTCTACCAGATATTCTTAACTCGCAGTCTATAGGTAGACTTCAGGGTGGGGTTTGTGAATTGGATAGAAAGAAAATAAATTTTTATTTTCATTAATCTCTAACCAAAATTTATCATTTCTTTAAATTATTTTAAAACATCATTCCGAGACAGGATCCTTAAGTCCTGTCAGACTTTCAAAGGGGTCCATAATATGAAAAAGGATATGGACTGGTTTCCATATTTAAAGTCTCCCAGGATTGATGTCTGAAGCAAAATAAAGTTTACCTGAAACTTCAGGTTGGAGAGCTAGAACTACTTTTTCCCATTCATTTTATCTTTATTTACGATTTTTTGGACACTTAGAATGATTCTTAGTTAATGTATGTTTTGATTAGGATTCATATTAGAGCTAAGAAAGCAGTTTGTTTAAGAAAGAATTATGGAAACACTGCTGTCCAGTTGCCTTGGGAAAGAAGCCATCAGACAGAGCAGGGAGTGTGATGTTCATGAAATATCTGGAACATGAAAACTGGAAGAGAATGCTCAGAAAGGGAACTTGTAGGCTTCCCATTCCTGGTCTGTCATCAACTACTTTTTCTATTATAAGTATTGTAAGATTAATGACTGAAGTTTTGAGAAACTATAATATATTTATATTTTAATTGCAATATGCTACAAAGAGAAGATACAAATTAATGATATCAAAATTAATATTCAATAAATATTTAGGTGTGCACAATTTCCCAAATTTGAGCCACAGAAACAAAATAAACTGCCACTGACATAAGGGATAAGCAAAGGATGGAAAATGAAATTAACTTCATGATGAAGTCACTACAATGTTTTATCTATGCTACAATATAGAATGTTTATAGGGAAGGAAGAATCACCCTGTAGAAACTCTGGCTTAAATTTTAATGAATCAAAGAATGTGAATTTGAAAGGATCTCAGAGGCTATCTAGAACAATTTATACCTAAATAGAAATCCTCAATAAGTGGCTCACCAGCCAGGGGTGTGTGCTGGATCAAGTTCCCACCAGCTTCGGAGAACCAACTGTTAAATTTTCAGTGTGAGCGTCTACACCCTAGAAAACTGCAAATGAGAAAATCAGGGCTTGATTCACTGTTTTACTATTTTTCTAGATTTAGGAAAGTAATGAAGAAAAACGTCAATAATGCAGAGTAAGTATAATACATTTACATATATGCATACATTTTTTCAGAGACCCAATTAAACATTTATCAGAACACTGATGCACCAGCCTTCCTAAAGGACCTCCCCTAGAGGGGGATACCTCTTCAGGGGTAATCCATTTTAAATCCTGCTCTTCCACTTAACACACATTTTGATGTGCCTTAACCTATAATCTCTAAAGAAACAAAAATATAGTTATAAATGTTTTGTGTCTTTTAAATCAACAAGACAAATTATAGCTTGAGCCCTATCACTATAGTTTTTTAAAAATTATTTTCTTTCATTAAATATTTCACAATTAATGTAAAATTTTTACCCATAATTAAAAAAAATAGTTTCAAATTCTCTCCCTTCCTCTCACTTGCCCCCTCCTTGAAAAGCCAATTTGATATCAATCATACCTGTGAAATCATGCAATATATATATAATATGTATATAAATGTATATATATATATATATATCCATATTAACCGTGTTGCAAAAGAAAAGAGACAAAAAGAGACAATCTGCATTCAGAGTTCATCAGTTCTCTCTCTGGAGGTGGACAGCATTTTTCATCATAGTCCTTTAGAACTGTCTTGGATCACTGTCTTGTTTAGAGCACCTAAGTTTTTCACAGCTGATTATCCTTACAACTGCTGTTACTGTGTACAATGTTCTCTTGGTTTTGCTCTTTCCACTTTGCATGACTTCATGTAAGTCTTCTTAGATTTTTCTGAAATCACCCTGCTTGTCATTTCTTAGAGCACAATGCTATTCCATCATAGTCATATACCACCACTTGTTCCGTCATTCTCCACTTGATGAGCATCTACTTGATTTTCAATTTTATTACTACCACAAAAAAGAATTGCTATTAATATTTCTGTACAAAATAGTCCTTTCCCTTTTCTTTGATCTCTTTGGGATAAAGACCTAGTAATGGTTTTGCTATGACAAAGTTTTATATCTCTCTAGGTATAGTTCCAAATTATTCTCCAGAATGATTGAGCCAGTCTACAAATCCACCAACAGTGCATTAGTGCCCCAATTTTTCCATATTCCCTCTAGCATTTGTCATGTTCCCTTTCTGTCAGTCAGTCTGAGAGGTGTCAGGTGCTTTCTCAGAGTTGTTTTCATCCGCATTTCTCTGATGAGTAGCTCTAATGAGCATAATTTATTTACCCACTCATATACATGTACATAAGAAATCTGTTGAGAAGAGTCACTAAAATAAAGTATGCCCCTGGCTATTTATAACATTATAAGTTTCTTTTAGAAAACAATCATTTTTAGAAGGCCTAGATGTTTTGTTTGTCAAGCAACAGAGAAAGAACTGAAGGCAGTGTGGTACAGTTCAATGAGTACTGAACTTAAAATCACAGGACTCAAATTTGAACCTCACCTTTGCCACTTATGACTTACGTGACCCTGGGCAAGTCACTCCACCCCTCTTGGCATTAGTTTCCTCCTCCATAAAATAAGGAAGCTGGACTAAATATCCTTTGAGGTCTCTTCCAGCTTTTGCACTGTATGTCTTAGGAAATCTCACAAATAAAATCCTTTATTAATGCCAAAGGTCACCAATGAACTGAATTTAAATTAATGATGGTACCATCAATTCCATTAGAGGAGACATGCATACATTAGCACAAACTACTAAATAATGAAATAAACTGACTTTATCAACTGAATTAAATTCTGATACAAGGTCCAATATAACAAAATTGACCAGCTGGCTTTGATCGCTATAGGAAACCATGCAAAACCCTAATAAATGGATTTCTCTTCAAAAAGGCCTGAGTCTAAATTAGAACCCATGTAGTTTGTCACTGTAAGTCAAGCACACATGGAATTGAAATGCCATCACATTCTCAAACATATTCCTAAAGATCAGTGATTAAGGACAAGTTGGTAATTGGTAAGCATTCAAACACTAAGGATAAGTATAGAGCAGTACTGTTCCTTCTATAATTTTATTTTATTAATCTGCAACCATAATATTCCCACACGTATGTGTAACAGAATCTACTCACTTCTTAGAAGAAAATTCATATTCCAAAGGAGATATAGTAAAAGCTACTTTACTTTTAAAAAGTAGGCAACATATTGATTTATTGTTTGGAAAGGTATCATAACTTCTTAAACTTTAACCATTTTTGTAGAAGTATCTGAAGAAAAGAATATTCGCAAGTCTGTATCAGTATGTTCTTAATTTGTTTATACAACTAGTCATCCTCAGAACTGAAATGCTATGGCTGGTTCCTCCATCAAGAGGGTAAATGAAGAGCCTCAACTCCAACTGAAGATAGCTGTCTTTTTAGGTCTATCCATTTGATTTAACATAGGTTCAATATGTTATAGTACTGACATTTTTAAGAATTTTTACATTTTGAGCAGGCTAAACTATTGCTAATAAAAGAAATCAATATATCTTCAAGAAGACATAAGAACTTTTCACTTAACAGAACCCAGAAGTACCTCTTTAAATTTACTATATATATATTGTAGTCAATTAGAATCTCAGAAAAATCCAGGCACCGTCATATCTAATGCTCAAACAGTTCAAGAACAAGTACTTACTATGTACTAGGTAATGTACTGCAAAAGCAATCCCTGACCTCAGAGAGCTTACACTCAAATGGGAGACACCATGCATTGTATGAGCAAGATGTATACAAAGTGGATAGAATGCAACATTAAGGGGAAGACATTAGCAACTGGGAGGACTTGGAAAAGACCTGAAGAAAGTACTCTTGGCCAAAAATACTACATTTATTCTCATACTCCCTGAATTTGAGGATATGGAGGTTTGAGATAAAAGATATATTTTAATCAATGTGATATATATATATACATATATATGTGTGTGTATGTATACAAGCATATATTACATATATATACATATATGTCTACATTTTGTCTTCTTGTTAAAAAAGGGTAGTCTTGCCTAAAAAGTTTGTCAAATAACAGAATCATGGGAACTTATACAGACTATCTGATTTGTCTAAAATTTTTGCTATTTATATGTGTATACTTAGAGTTCAGTTAATGGTATATATGTGTGAGGTTCTTAACATGATCTATTTATTGAATCTCAGAAACTGAAGGATAACCTTTCATATGGTGAGCCACTTGTCAACTTTTAATGAGATGGTAGAGGTTCCCAAGAGAATGAAAACCTACTATAACATTCCTTTTGAGGTTTTTATATTCCATCCTCAAATTTAACTATTTAATTCTGAATCTTTCACATAACTTATCTTCCACTACTTTGGTAACTGGAAATGAGAGCAACATGCCATATTTTTTTATAAAGACAACTGGTCATTATTTTTACATAATACCTTTGTATCCTTAATTAACCCTTCTAGTCACTGAAACTTATTTGAAGCACAACCTGCCTTTACTGAGTAGAAGGAAACCTCCTATTGTAAACCCAGTAGTCAAAGATGAACCTCATTTTGTGCCAGTGTTTAGTGACTGGGGATTTGTCACTTACACTTCACCCCTCCAAAATTTAGCCTCAGCTTCAAAAAATTCAGCCATCACTGACTTGCAATTAGGTAGACAAGATTATTTTCAGATATTTTTAAAAAATATAGCAACATTCAAAATTACTAAAGAGACTGTCATGTGTTTCTATTAAAGTTTCTAATTGAAAGTTTACATTTTTCTTCCTTGCTTTTTAATTAAAACCTTCCATCAGGAATGTGGCTCTAACTGTAAGGGCTGTTTTTGTTCTTTCTTTGTATATCCACAGCACTTAGCACAGTGCCTGGCACAAAGTAAGTATTTAATAAATGTTTGTTAATCATTGATATATTGATTTCAGAATATTAGTTATTGGTAGTTCATCAAACAGACTTGCTGCATTATGTTCCCAAAATTTATTTTCATGGACACAATGTGCAAGAGACCAGACATAACTGTACCACTAACAGAAGTATGGTGCCTAGATTAAGGAAAATGATAGATTCCTTGAAATGTACAATGCTCAGACTAATTTTGGAGTGCTATCTTGAGGATTCCCAATTTAAAGAGAAAATGGATGAAATTTCTGGAAACCATGTCATAGTAACCATATAGCACAGTAAATGCCAGACACTTTGCTAAGCACTTGTATAAATATTATCTCATGTGATCCTTACAACAAACCTAGGAGAATGCTGTTATTCATTATTCTCCCAATTTTACAATTGAAACAACAGAGGCAGTAAGAGGGTAACTGACTTGCTCAGGACCACATGGCTTATTTGACCAGATGCCTCATTTGAATACCTGATCTTCTTGACTCCAACCTCAGCACTGGAGCTACCTGGTGAGTTTGGAGTACTAAAGCAGAGGGAGAGATAGGTGTCTATAGTGATAAAGAAGAATTTCAGAGTTCATGGTTATAGAACTGGGAGACTTAGAACATCCAGAATTTTACACTGCCGTTTTCTTTCTACCTTAGCTCTAGAACTAAAGTCCGTTTTTGATCTGCCCCACCTCGCATCCCCCTTACACATATACATCCTGGAGGAGATAAACTCTTCAAAGTTGAAATGAAGTCCTGGAGCAGAGCCGACTTGGAGGAGGACAGGAGGGTGAGGATCTCAAGCATGCCTGATTCCTCTACATCCAGCCAAGTCCCACAATGACTACCAGCTCTCCCCTTGAGCTCTACCAGGGCGAGGGAGTAGTCATCTAGTCTGCTACAATACACATTCCACTTCCTTATTTCCACCTCTTCCTCAAGAATGGATGATATTCAGCCAGCATCATCGTTGTTACTATGAAGATTACAGTATGTAACTCAACATGACTTCACTCAAAATAATCAGTATTTAGAATGTCAGGTGATTTCCTTTGAAGTTCTCTGTCCTGGCCACCACTCCTGGCTCTCATATTTATCCATATCAGCTCTACTTGTACTATGAGTCCATCTAACTCCATCCTACTATTCCAGACTGACTTCTGGAAACCAATTTCTATTATTAGCAAACTTCCATTCATGTTAGACCTATACCTCATCCCCTGGAAATGACCCTGCATTCATTTTCTTTTTGATAACTAATATAATAATAGTAATTAATACAATAATTAACATAAGTATTATTAATAAAGCAAGTAATATAGTAATTAACATAATTATTATTAATACAACAATAATTAATAATAATACATTGTTCCCTATCAATAGAAAATAAACCCCTTAAGGAGAGGGACTACTGAATTTTTGTCATGGCATCATTATTTCCTAATAGAGTATCTGGTTCAACATAGGCCTTGTTAAATCCTTACCGAATTGTTTAGTCCAACAACCGAATTGTTGGACTAAACATTCCAGGATGATATTGAGACCAAGAGGGTGTGTGTCTATCCCTGTGACTATGGTAGAATAAAGTAGATTATGTGAGTTCAATAAACGAGAACAACTATTTTCACACAAATGATATGAAGCTTGAATATACACTATGTGGATTTCCTATGTACTTCTTCCCTTTGGGGGTACTTCAAGAAATTATTAATTAATTTTGATTAAAAATTAAGAATAAGGCTAAGGAGGTTTAAAACTTATCCTTTAGCATTTGATTCAAGAATAATGAGTTTTACTTTTGACTCAAAAATATTTGACATGTAAACAATGTATACATTTTAAAGGTTGTGAATCCAAACTCTAACAAAGGTCTTACATGAAAATTGGAAGACGAAAAGCAGCAAAGGATTCTAATTAAATCTAAAAAGCTAGAAAAATGAAACTAACAACCAAACTCAAGGTAAGATGATGGATGGCACAGATTTAGTTTCTCCATTCCACTTGTAAATGACAAAAAGCAACACAGTATACTCACATACAAACCAATCAGCTTGATTGATTATATAATGTACTTAATCGAGAAAAGTAAAAATACATCAAAATGATTTCTGTAGCCCCCATCGTGGCATTCATGCTCTGGTGAATACACTAACCTAATGGATATGGTCAATTTCAATTTCATGTGTGCAAGTCATTACTGAGATATAAAAATTAATTGTTCTTGTGAAACTATCCTCATAATCAAATGCCTTCTACATATAAAATCAAAGTATGAAGGGGGAATATGTATATCTATGTATAGATAATATACATATACACAGACATATGTATGTTAATGTGTGCGTATAGTGCAAGGGATCCAAGCACATAGTTCATGTAAAGAAAAAAAGCTAATTCCAAGATTTAAGTTAAAGAATATTTTATAAAATCTCAAATTTTGTAACAATTTAGGTTTAAAATTAGAAAAGGAAGAATAAGTTAGAAATGTATATCTAAGTTTATTTTTTTAAGTAGAAAACAAGTAAATCCCTGGCCAACTCTATTGAACATTACAGGAGAAATGATACCTTGTCTGGAGAGTCACTTGTTCAATTTTAATTAACCCCAAAAACACTTTCTAAAACAATCCTTAGCATGCAGTATTTCTGAAGTTTCTTTCTGTATCATATATGGTGCACACAATGTCAGTATACACAACACATGAAGTTAAATATCTACCTCCTTTGCAAAGAGTGGATACTAAAGGGATGTATTCCTCCTAAAAATGCATCTCCATGGCACTCAGAGATGACAAGTGATGGCCCTAAAAGGGCTTTGTGTATCAAAAAGAGTGCTAGACTTGGAATCGGAAAGACTCCGGTTCAGATTAGATTGTACGTGCTTTGAGGGCAAGGACTATATTTTGCCTCTTTTTGTATCCACAGAGCTTAGAAAAGTCCCTGACACACAGTAGGCACTTAATAAATGCTGATTGGTTGATTCAAATTCTGCCTCTGACACTTATAAACCATGTATCTTTAGGCAATTCACTTAATCTCTCTGAGTCTCACCAGTGAAATGTGGAAAATAATAACACCTACCTCTCTGAATCAGATGAGACAAAGTGCATACAGTGTTCTGCAAACCTTAAGCTGCTATATAAATGTTAGCCTTTTATATCATTACTTTTTCAGAGGATTGTTATACTACATCTTTTCTATTTTAGCATGTTTCCAAGTTCTTGGCATGCAGATTTGAAGAGAAAAGTAAAACATTTGAGAATGACTTTGGCTTTCTCCTTCATTTAGAACATCTGAATGAATTATGCATAAATAGGAAGGGGACACAAAGATTCAATTTCTTTTGAAACATTTATGGTTTTACAAGGTTTATGAAAGTATAAACATCTGAAACATCAATATTCTCTTATATTTTTCTTCACCCTTGCTCCCCTGAACAACTGGGTGGTGGTTGTTCTTATCATTTATTATTATTTTTTAAAGCAAAGGAAGGTGCCACAGTTAGACTGATTATTACGTCCAATACATTGTTCTCCCTGAAACAGGCATTCATTCCACGGAGGCAGATTGCAGTGGTATGTAACTCTTGCCTATGCCTTCCAATAGGTCTTCCACAGGGAGTCAATTCAGTGTGCGATGGATCATCTGTGATCTCTTAATATTTTTTTAATAATAAAGCTACTTATTAAAGTGTGTAAAGCTTGCTTTTGTAATGTAACTAAACTAGAAAAAGTTAAAAAAAAGTTACTTAAAAAATTAGTTCAAGAAAACAGCATCCATGAACACATATAATCATGAAGTCAAAGTTCGTATCAGTGCCCTACTTACTAAGTGAATTTATTCTCAAAAAATGCATTCCCTAAAGAGAAATAAACAAAACACACACACACGCACGCTCTTCTAGACATAGGATACTAAAGCAAACAAGGCCAAAACCTTGTCCCAAATTCAAAACAACCACCTTATAACTGCGAGGAATCTATGACATTAATCTCTTCTGACACTGAGCACATAAATCATAGACTTGTGCTCCAAATAAAAAAAAAACAACTGAATGTTTTGCTTCTGTACAAATTAATTATTTCAGCCTCTTACTGCTGCATGTGCAAAAAGGAGGACACATCAATACCACCTAAGTACCTCACCAATGTCCTCAAATAGTCATTACTGAAATATTATACTAGGAATTCCTAGTTTTTCATCATCAAAATTCATTTGTTAACTATAATAGTCTGTAATGGCTATAGCCCTCAGCAAAATAAAGCTCATACTTTATAAAAATTATTTTTAGAAAAAATTGTTATTGATCTTTTGCTTTTATATCACCTACATTTTCAATGCATCTCTCTCCTTTTCTTCTCAAAGAGTCATCCCTTATAACACACTACTAAAAACTAAAACTAAAAAAAAAAACCACAAAAACATTTCAGCTCAATTAATCCCCACGCTGAAAAAGTCTGACATTGTATGTAATATGCCACACTTGTAGCTCCCCACTTCTGTGAAGAACCATTCATTCTTTTGGATCTACATAAGTCATTATTTCTAGAGGCAACCAAGTGACACAACGGACAGAGTGCTGAGCCTTGAGTCAGGAAGATGCTTGTCTGCCTCAGTGTCTTTACCTGCAGAAGGGAAATAGAAAAAAACATTGCCTCGAGGGTCATTCTGAACATCAAATGAGATAATATTTACAAAGCACCGTGCACATGGGAAAGTAAACTAGTGCAGTGGATAGTGTTGTGCCTGGAGTCAGGAAGACTTGAGTTCAAATGTGACTTCAGATAGTTACTTAGCTTTGGGACGCTGGGCAAGTCACTAATGCTGTTTATCTCAGTTTCCTCATCTATGAAAGGAGCTACAGCAGGAAATGGCAAACCAGTCCAGTATTTTTGGCAAGAAAATCCCAAATAGGGTCACAAAGAGTCAGACACAACTGAAACAACTGAACACAAATAACCTGCACATGGTAGTGCTTAATGAATGCTTGCTAGGTCCTTCCTTCCATGTTTAGTTGTAATTTTTGTTCTTTCTATTCGCATTATTGCAGTTTTGTAACAATTATTTTTTTGACATGAAATACTGGAAAGGTTAAAAAATATAAAATCCCTTATAAAAGAAAAAAATTAAGACTAGCCTTCCCCACCTCAGTCCCCAATAATTCAGGATGTCTGATGGAATCCTTTCAATGCATCTTACATTTATACTCAATTATCTTTATTTCTACCTTTTAAAAAAATTTCAGTTTTAATACAATATGCATTTTTATCCACAATTTTTGGAAGAATACAACTCAAGGTTGGTGGAACAAAGAACTTAAAATGACAAAGTATATGTAAGAAAAGATGTAAGTTCATAAATTTCCTGAGTCCAACTCTTTATTTCTATTCAAGGAATAGAAAAAAAAAAGGTGAACACTTTTTTTCCCAATGCATGTAGGTCTTAAATGTTATCTGACAGGAATTTCCATTTTACCCTGATTTTAAGGCTGGAGGAAGTGAGCTCCATGGACAATAATGATCAATTCTGAAATTTTAAAATTATGGTATAGCTTTTATATGAATTATACACAGTGTTGACTCACATGCAAATAAATTTTCCTTATAATGATTTCTTCTCACTGAAAATAGTGTTATAATAAGATTTCTATGCATATATAATCATATGTTGTTTAGACAGAAACATGTTTGAATATATAGAAGCTTGTTTCCCCAAGTATAATCTGTTCACTGATTCCTCAATACTTTCTATGACATGAAAGGCAGAGTGGCATAATGGGTGGAAAGTTAGCTGCTGAATCTAGATTCAAGTTCAACTGCCGATACATATTAGCTGTGTGAATTTGGGTCAGTCATTTGACCTCTAAATACATTAAAAGGAAAGTAGTTTAAGACAATGAAACTGCAGAGAAAGTCTTAAACTGTATTGGTAAAGGAATTTCCTCATGCAGGTAGTTCCCTGTACCAAGGAAATCAGAGACTTTGTCCTGTTCTTATTTTTCTATGAAACACATTTTTACATTTTATATTAAAATACAAAAGTTCATCACAAATATGATATGTTGGGGGTTGGTCAACTATAGTAACTACCAAAGAAAATCACTGATTTACCCATTTTCTCTGAGTTTTGTGTTTGTATGGAACTCTATGAAGTATTAGTGAAAATGGCCAGGGGAAATAAAGGAAACCTCTTCACCATTTTGAGTGTATAAAGTTTCAGTCTTATATAAGCTCAAAGAAGATAACTTTCCCCCCAATCATTTATCCATGGCAATCCTCAAAGATGTTTCATAAGTCCACAGGGGCACTAAAATGTCAAGTCTTCCTTTCAACAGAGAAATTACATTTCTGAAGGTTTTGAATTATGCAAAGAGGTAAGTAATTCGGGGTATTTTTATGACTGACATATAAATACACAGACACAAACAGATTAAATTCTCTGGTTCTTTGAAATGTGAACTCATTCTATGTAGATGATTCTCCTCCATTAATTCTGCATGGTGCTTACCAGCTCCTCTACTAATGCATCAGTTCTTTAGAGGAATACAGGAGTGAAATTCATTTACATTTACTTAAATAAATGAGATCAGCAATGAGTTTCATAGAAAGATTATACTTCAAAAGAATCTTGCTTTTTATTCACTGTTATTCAAGAGTGTTATTTATAGAATTGTTTTCTCATAAACAAACATGGCAGGAAAGGACTGAAAGTGTAAGTATGACGGCACTTAACCTGACTTTTCTTGTGTCCTGAATCAAAAGGAAAATAGCATTCCAGAGGAGCCACGTAAGCTATATACAGTTATCATTGTTTCAAGGTCATATCTAAACAGCCACTCTTACAAAAACTTTCTTATACAGTTAAAGCTGAGTGACAAGGAAGTGGGTAGTACTTATTTCTTACAGTCAGGGTCAATATGAACCTCCCATTCATTTGCAGAGATAAAGATACAGCATTCTAAAGTCAAATGGAAAACAACTGTACTAGAAACTACATGTAATGTTTATGAATAGGAGGAACATTTGGCAATATTTAATCTCGTGAATCATGGAGTAAAAAAGCATCTCATTGATAGATAGTCTGTCTATGGAAAGAGAACAGAGGCTTTGCAGTATCTATTTTATAGGGCACAGGATTTAGAGGGTTGTTGATGCCTGATTTTAGTTCTGCACAGCAATGATTTGTAATTTTAAGCTGTGCTGGGGGTATTCTAATGGTTTAGAATGGCTAAACCTAATAATTTGTAAGGGGACAATATCTTAATAATACTATGCACTGATGTAATTTTTGTTATTGTAATTACTGTGATATGTAGCCTTCAGGATGAGGAAAGACGAATCATTTTTACAAGTAAAGTAATTTATCATTTGAGATGGGAAAGGGAATCAACTGGCCCTCTATTTCAGGACAAGAAAAAGTTCTTCAGTCTCTATTGACCCTCAGTATGAGAATCAGTATGTTTTTGGGAAGATGGAGGCATGCTCATATGAATGAAGAGATTCAAAATGACAGAGCTAGCATGGCTAGGAAAAGCAGTTATGGAATGAGGATACCCAGACTTGGCACTGGAGTCTGGGACAATTTGGCTAGCCTGCTTGAGTCACAGAATATAGAAAACAGACAGAGGAGGAGACATGTATCAAGGCTGAGAAAGGCCCAAAGATCCAGATGACAAAACACATACCACAGGAACAGCCAAGACAGAGAGATCAGTAAAGAAGCTGTAAGTAGATTTCACTGAGGTCAATTCACAAACATTTCAAAGATGAAAAACGACCACAAAAGCCCTGAAAACAAGGATGGAGGTGGGGAGTCAGGTAGCTTTGGGGCCTAGATACAAGAATAATGTCTATTAGGAATTGAAGTATATATAGGTGGAGAGACAAAAGATTTTCCTAAGCCTTGTACAGAATGTTATGGATGAAGTAACCTAAGGTGACCCAAGAAAGGGGCACAAGTAGTGAAGTCTCTATCATGTACAGACTGCTGTAGGTCATAATAAGCTTGGTTAGTCACTGAAGACACCAAAGTCATCCATTACCTTCTGGGTCATCGCCAGGTATCCTGACTTTTGTCGTGTCATTGGATTTTGATGACTGTGGAAGAGGGAGTGAGGCTGGCAACACTGCTACTCTGCCTCACGTAAATCCAATTCATCCATGAGTCAAGACACCCTGTGATGTCTTGTGATTCAACAACAAAGCACAGACAACAACAAAAAGTTTCATTTCGGTCATAGATATAAAGCAACAACCCTTTAGAATACAGTTTAATAATTTTTGTATTCATCAAAGTACTCAGGCAATCTTCATAAAGTCCTTGTGTAGCTTTAAAATTCTCAAACCTTAACAAGGTAGATTGTAGGCAGGATAAAAATGATTTGCATCGTATCTATATAGAGTTAACCTCACTGATATTATGGATTTTATTTTATAAGGGATAGGACACAAGTTACATGCATATCTGCAGACGCTAGTTTTTCATTTGTCCTAGGCTTTAAAGAAGAACATAACCTGGATTATGAGGAGCCAGGAGATGATGCCACATTAGGAGTAACAGGAAAAAAAAAACAAAGGTTGTTTAATCTGTAGACTCAGTGGGTAGAGCGGTTGTCTTCATATATTTGATGTGTTGTCATGTAGAAGATAGGTCAGGTTTGGGACACTGGGCCTCAGAGGGGTAGATCTAAACCCAATAGATACAAGTCACAGAAAGGCAGATTTCCCCTCTATATAAGGAGGGGAAAAAACTTCCTGAGAATTAGAGCCATCAGAAAATTGAAATGAACTACCTCTCAAGGTAGTAAATTTTCCTTCACTGGAAGTATTTGAGCAAAGTAAAAATTGGATTACCAATTATTTAGGTAGGGGTGTGTGTGTGTGTGTGTGTGTGTGTGTGTGTGTGTGTGTGTGATATTTCTGTTCAGGTCTGTTTGGAATAACTGGCCTTCCAATGAACTTGAAGATTTAGTACTTCAAATGTGAAGTGTAGATTATTTAAAATGTAAATTATTATTTGAAAAATTTGATTTGAAATGTCAGTTACATATTATTTCTCTGATTTCTCCAACCTCTGTTAATAAAATGTAAAAGTACATGAAGACTTTATATATTTTTTAGTCTCAGGTTTTACAATACAAACAACCTGGAAGAAAGGAGTAGACATTAGTTTATTCTACTCCTACACATCTCCTTGTATAATAGATGAATTCCTTTGACACTGCAATGTAAATGGGTATCCGCTGGTTTCAGACAGGAAAGTTAGAACTTTCAGGAAGTTTAGAGGTAAATCCTTTTGAAAAAGAAAAAAATTCCTGGAATTCCTGGAAAATGACTTCCTAAACTTTCTAAATTTTAAAGTTCATATCTTTTTTTAACATAGGAAAACATCCATTTTGACAGTTCTATTATTATACCCAAATTCATATAACAAGGATATTTCCATGCCACGGCATTCACCCTCATATTGCTGCTGTAGCTAAATAAAACTTGTACAGTTGAAATCACCTATAATATATGCAATTGTACATCCCCAGGCATTTTCATATTTTTACAATATGAATTATTAATTAATGGAATCTACCATTTTCTTCTTCAAAATATTATATAAATGATTTGATGGTTCGGGCAAGGAACAAGTAATGATTCCGAGCAGTCCTAAGAGGCATGAGTGTATGTATATGCTACAATCAGCTCATGAGAACGGACTGTTAAGCTTCCAATGTGAAAATTTACACCTTGGAAATCAGGAAATACTACAAGGGCTTAATTAATTGTTTTATTAATTGTCTAGCTTAAGAAAGCTATGGATAAAACCCTAAAGATGCAGATGCAACATAAAAATGTATAGAATACACATTTTCCCAGAGCCAGTTATTAAACATTTACCAGCATGTCCCTTCTAAGAACTCTCTCATACTCACTAACCTGAGTAACAAGTCAAGAAGCACTATTTACAAAAATCTGCTAAAAACCCAACCATCAACATTTTTAAAAGCCTGTCAAATATTAACAATATTTGACATTTTAAAGGTACCATAGAAAAGGCCCAAGACAAAGAGCAATACTCCCTAATTCTCCCATTCGAGGCTTTCTTCGTATTTTTGATTATGTACAAATACTAAGTATTCAAATAATTTGCTTTAGCAAAGGGAAATTAATTAACAATACAAAGTTCCCCTTTTAATTAAACAACAGATTCGTTTGTTAATAAAGTTTGAAAAAAAGGAGCAATTCTGGTTTCCTTTGAGTATGATAAAAAACAGATTCTATGTGCAGCATCACTTTTTCTTAAAAATCTATAGTTTTAAAATATAAGTAACAAAATATGTTCAAGTCTCCAAACCCCAAAATGACTTCCTTTTTCTTAGAAGGGAAAAGAGTCATATTTTAGTCATGTTCAACGTGATATTTACTCCATGAACATTTTTAATTGTTTTACAACTGTCTACAAAAAATTCTATAATATATACTGCTATTATTAGCAAAAACTGAATTTCTTTTTAAAATCTGGATCTTATATACTGAGTGTACCAAAACACTTAACTGCAGTTTTAAGCTAAGCTACAGTCTATATGTAGATGAGGGAGTTGAAGGTTCCTAGATTATTTGTTTCCCACCACTTCAAAGTAACATAGTAATTCTATAAGAATTTGTTTGCTGCCTTTTTCTTTTTGGAGCCCATAAAAGTATTCTTAGGTTTCCTTTTCTGCAATCATCCAATATTGTTCTAGCAAGTCTCTTAAAACAACTCAATTTATAGCCTTTGACTTTCCCTAAATTCATTGGTCTACAAGGAGGATAGTCAAACACATTAAAAATCTGCCCAATTTGATATGGTATATCTAAAGTAAATATGCTATGTTATGATATATCTAAGGGGGAAAGCAACTTTAAAAAAAATTCCAGAAAGCAACTGAAATGTTGTGTTAGATTGAAAGTGAAATTGGAGTTGAGATTTCTACTGAAATCATACCAAAAAAATTAAGAACTCTACAGTTCCTAATATGGTAATATCTAATCATTTTAGGTACACATTATACACTTGCTTTGAATACTGAATCCTACACTGAGAGAAATGAATGGGATGATTTTTTTTTCAAATACTTCAGAATACTGTTACACATTTTAGGCTGTTAAATCTGTGGGGATGAGGAAATTGAAGCAGATCTGTAAAAAGGGCTTCATAGTATCTACCTCCCAACACTGCTGTGAGGATGAAATTAGATAATATTTGTAAAGTGCTTAAAACAGTGGCTGGCTCATAGAAGGTACCCCGTAAAAAATTCTGGCTATGATGCTGATGTGATAAAAATGTCTACAATAATGGTTCTAAGAATTTAAAAAATACTTTAGAATGCTCCAATGTTGGTTCAAGTGACTTGTTATCACCTTACATGTCTTCTGGATCTATTTAGATTCTGTTGTTCAAATTTTATGTTTCTGAGACACTCTTACTCTCAAAACAGTCTCAATCTTTTTCATTTAAGATTACCAAGGCAGTCATAATACCACATATTAATAGCCTGGATCTCCCCCAACTTTCTTCTTACGCTAAAGAAGTTTCTTTAGTCTCCCTCAGATTACATGTTTGCATACTGATCTAACTTTCTAGAAATTTTTTTTTAAGGGAGTAAAATAGTCCCATGTTTTAGTGGGGGAAATATTCTTAAATTAATAATAGATTTTGTACATTCCAAATCAAATTACCAGTATCTATGACGATTCAAGTATGTTAAGACAAAAACTAGCTGATGACTATTTTACATCATTAGCCTAAATAGGATTTTATATCCACCCTGCAACAAGTTGACAATTACTAACACTTGAAAAATCTGGCTACAGAAAACAATTGGCTTTAGGTGGTTGTTTTATGATCAACTGGTTGGAAAGGAAAGGTAAAGACCTTTATATTTAAGGGCTTAGCACATATAGGAAAAAAAGCTTTTTTAGTCGACTGGGTAAAAATACATTCAACCAACTCTATGGTTTGTTTTGTTTTTTGTTTTTTTTTTTTCTTTAAGCACATGCACTCTCCCAGATAGAAACAAATTGCCAAAAAGCTAAGCACAGCAGTTTGTACACAATGAATATGTACATCTACAGTAGCAGCAGGAGAGACAACAAAGAAGGGCAGGAATGATTTGCATTTCTATAGTTTATTTTGTGTACCCTAACTCCCTAAAGCATCTTACAAAGCAATAAATATCATAAGTGAGAAGAGGCAATGATAGGATATCAATACAAGGAGTGCTTGTGCAACGAGACACAGCAGTCCTTCTGTGTTCAGCAGCATCCTCCTTCCCATCACCCCCCAACAGCTGTAAACATGAGTGTCAATTAATCTGGGCTGGTTAAGAAAGAAAAAGGGAAAAAAAAGGAGGAAGGAGGGGCTTAACCACCTGCAGAATGCATTTAGGCTCTAAAGCTTTTTAACACCATCGACTATTTACCAATGTCTAAGTCTCCCTCAAAGTGATCTTAGTGTTTCAGGTAACCAGCTGTTCCTATGACCCAAGCCACAGGACTAACAAGACTGTTTTTCAATGCCATGGGTAGAGACTGGGCATCACATTGATGAAAGTCTAGGTTCCTATCTTTTCATGCTTCCTGTAATCAATCCCAAGAAATAATGGAACTTGAAGAGGTGAAATTCACAAACAAATCTGGCTGTGCCTAATCTCCCTTGTCCCACCTGAATTTTGACCGTGAGGATCTCAAGTCTCATTGGCTGTGGTGAATAATTTCCCTAACAAGTTCTCCCCTCATAAAATGGGCCTGTCACTATCCTCCAGGGGTCACAATTGGGTTACAAATTCCATGTGATGGTGCCTGAGCAGCCTGATTTGGAACAATTTATTCACATCCTTCTTCATTAAGATTCAAATGGAATAAGTAAGGTAGAAATTGAACAGACACAGAAATTGTGCATAGCTTGCTCCTGTAGTCAGTAAACATTTATTCACTAAGCACAGCTCATGTATTCTCTCTCACTCATATTCGTTCTTCCTATCCTTCCTGCTTGCTGTTTTAATGCATAATTAAGAAGGTCAGAATTAATGAAGCAGTGTGGAGTAAAGTTCAAGGAATCCCCAGGCACTATTTATTCTATTAGATCTCAGGCATCAATGTCAGATTGGCAGCATGAGAGGCCAGAGCCGTGGGGCTGGCAGCAGCCCAGCAACAAATCCACAAGGAGAGACTTACCTGCAGTGTCAAGTCATTCCCAAGCTCCTTCCCTGCAAAAATCACATGCAACTGGTCAGCTGGAACCCCCTGTCGCTTAGCAACCACCTCCTTGAGCTGGAAGATGCTGGTATCGGCATCGACCTCCACTGGGAAACCATGACTGGAGTTGAACCTAACAAACACTGGCCAAGAAATTGGAAGGGAGAAAAAAAGGTGAGCATTTTCCCCAAAATAGTTTTTAGTAAGAATCATTTCTAAAACCCTGATTCCCCAACCCAATGGTATTATGTGTCCTTCACTTTAAAACTGAACTTTAATGATACACTAGATCATAAAAGAGAATCTCAATGTGAGATTTCTCCTTCCTATTATTAATCAGTGACCTTAGAATCAAAATTCTATGCTCCTCTTTACATTCAATATAGAAAATGACTGGGCCAAGCATAACACCTGAGATGAATTTTTGGACCATCACTAGGTTATTAAATGAATCTTGAACATGACACAGATGTACAAACTCACATATACCCATTCAATATGGCAAAGACAATTACATCTTTAACATCATGATTCTCAGAATTCATTTGAATTCCTATTATTCATAATAAAATCAATGTTTTTTATTCACCAAACTGTAAATGTCAAAAATACAGTCCCTCATCAAGCCTTTCTCAGAATAATATCAAATGGAGCAACTGCATCGATTTTATTGTTGAAGGAATGAAAGACGTTGCTAATAATAGACTGGAATTCAGGAAGATAGCCAGAGCTCTGTAAACTCTTTTCCTTTACTCAGAATCAAAATACAACGAAACAAAACAATGACAAAAAAGATTCCTTCCCCTTTGATCCCATCCAAATTTACCGTTCCAGGCTTATTTCCCATAAATACTCCTTCCCTTTCTTTACTGGCCAATCAAACTTGGCCGATCACTTTTTCAAGCAAAAATCATACTTTCTGATGCCATGGATCCTCTCTCTATTAATTTTAACAGCTTATTGGTTTGTCCTTTATAATCTGTTGTGACTCCAATCACACTCATGCCAGATTAGTGTGAAATTGGGGCAGCATTCTTTTAAAAAATATTCTGTGTTGGGGGAGGCGCAGGCAATATGGCAGAGTAAGGAAGCAGCTGAGCTCTCCTAACATTTCCCTCCAAGCAACTTTAAAATAATGCCTTAAATTGAATTCTGAAGTGGTAGAGCCAACCAGGTCAGGTTGGACATTTTTCTAGCCCAAGACAATTTAGAAGATTGAAAGAAAGATTTGTGACATAGGGGTGTAAGCTGACCCAGAGTCCACATGAACAAAACACCAGTGGTGGGACTAAGTGATTGTGACAGAAGCAGTAGCAGTTTCGGGAGCTCTCAAGCCAAAGTGGGATCTAGGAACTTGACAGAAAGAGAAAATGGAGGACTCTATGCTAGCCCTAGATGTAGCACCAGAAACTCTTCTGGGTCATAGGTCTAGGAAAGAGAGGAGCACTTTCAGTCAACAGGGAAAAGAAGTCCTGAGGTTCAATATGAATTGCAGTCTCAAGGGATCAGAAACCCTTCCTGGGTAAGGACCATAGTGCAGACCAGGTGATCAGTGACCACACTTTACCACAGATCATACTGCTTTGGAAGCACAAAGTCAAAACAAATGACCTGGAAAACAGATGAAGCAGAGATAATTTAAGAATGACTGGAATACCTGAAAGCCATGATCAAAAAAAGGCTTCCACATCATAATTCAAGAAATTATCAACGAAAACTGACCCCAAATCCTTATGGGGTAGGGAACATCCCCCAGGTTCCCCACCCATGTAACCAGAGGGCAAAATCGAAATGGAGAGAATCCACCAATCACTATCTGAAAGAGATCCTAAAATGAAAACTCCCAGGAATTTCATCAATAAAATCAAACTGTTTACTTTTCCATATGGGAAGATGATAAATGCAACTTACAAGCACTTTGTCATTAATCAGGCAGTTTAAAGGATCCTACACAGAAAGTGGGTATAGGAATGAGTTGATTATGTTGGGACAATATAAAAATACTATAGATAAGGAGGGGGAAGGGAGAGAAAGAATGGGGCAAATTATCTCATTTAAAGGAGGCATACAAGGAAAATCTTTTACAATGCGGAGAAAATGGTAGGAGAAGTAATGCCTGAATTTCTCTCACATCTTAATGGTTCTTACGGGGAAAATATATATAAATACATCCTCAATTGGGAATAGAAATCTATGTTACCCAACAGGGAAGTAGGAGGAGAAAGGGACAAAAGAAAGGGAGGTAAGATAAAAGAAGGCAGTGATGAGAGGCAACACAGACTTTATAGGAAAAACAGGCTAAAAAGAGAGACAAAAGGATAAACAGAAGAAAATAAGATAGAGGGAGATGAACGGTTGGTCATCATAACTGTGAATGTGAATGGGATGAACTTACCCATAAAACAGAAGCAGATAGAAGAATGGATCACAAACCAGAATCCAACAATATGTTTATAAAAACACTTTTCATGGAGAAAGACAAACAAGAGTTAAAACATGGAGTTGGAGCACAATTTATTATGCTTTTTTTTTGCAACACAGGTAATACTGGAATATGTTTTGCTTGACTTCACATATAAAATTCATATCAGCTTGTATCTTCTCAATAAGTGGGAGAGGGAGAGAATTTTTAACTCAAAATTTTAAAAAATTAATGTTAATATGATGTATATGCATGTATTTTTCTCCTGGCCTTTCCTTTGCAAGCTGTATGTTTGAGAAAGACAGTTGTTATCTTCATTTATGTATTAGAAGATATGAGATGATTTGCAAATACTGGAGTTCTTCATGTTACCCTTTCCATTGGGTATCCTACTGAAGTAATTCATTCTTCAAGATGTAGTTCAAATGTCTTTTTTTCCTTTTTCACCCCAGATAAAAGTAATGTTTCCTTACTCTGAATTCCTATAGCACTGTTTTTTAATCTTTCCTGTTAAAAAAAATCACATTTTTCTATTTAGTATTACAGATATCTGAATACATTTCCTATTTTCTTTACTAGACTGGAAAATCTGTGAGGGAAGCAACTGAGTAGTATTATATTCATGTTCTTTACAATGCCTAGATCAGTGCCTTGCATAAGTTACTTTAAAAAGATTGGCCATTTCATTTACTTTTACTAATACAATCTCAGTGCATTAAAAACCTCCTAAGTTGCTAACCTTAACCCCTGTTTCTCAGTAGAAGAGTCTAGGTACTAACCTCCCTGTCTCACAAAAAACTTGCACAAAGAATCAATAATCTCTGTAAGTCAATAGCTCCATAGGTCAAGGAACCCCATTCTTAAGGGTAAATATGTTTTCTCTAACTCCTGTCCTCTACGTCAGAGCTCCACACAGAGGAATCAAATTGGTAGATGGGGCTCTCAAATCCATATTGGTGGCAATTGACAATTCTAAGGAAAAGGGTGAGTTAAGATGATTCATTTCTTTATAATTTTTGTGAGACACAATATGACGTAGTAGATAGAAAGGGGCCTCAAAGCCAGGTAATGTCTGTTCAGAATGTGCCACTAACATACTGGCTGTTTGATACCAGACAAGATACTTAACTTCTCAACACTGTGAACTTTTTGGTAAGACTTTTAGCTGCAGAGAAGGTATTTTGCATTCACAGATTATATTCTTCAACTGGAGTTCCATAGACAATTGAAATTATAGGTCTAGTCCCCATCCCTTTGGGAGGAGATGCAGCCCATGTAAAAACTAAAGATTTAAACAAGAGAAGCCATATAACAGAAAGGATCTGAGGGAAATCATATTTTCCAGCTTTGACAAAAAATGGGAGAGGTTTGGTCACTCAGCCTGGATCAGCTACAAAAGAATGAAAATAATAAATTGTGGAAGACATCATCACACCCTGCTTTAATGCAAGGTAAATGTAGACTTGAAGAGACAGAATGCAATTTAATACAGAATACAAATTGTAAAACAGAGACTCTAGGGGAGATATGAAGGGAAATAAATTCAGGGATGTGGCAGTGGTCATGGTGGTAGGAAAAGTGGATTGAAAATCTCTGTCTTCTTTTTATGGTTGGGTCATCCACCATGACTAAGTAGAAGACAGTACCAAAAATGTTAGAAATAGGGGTTTGAAAGATGTGCATTCAAAAATAATGGATAAATGAATGATGAAGAAAAAAGTTCTGATCTCATATGCCAGGCCAGCTGAAAAAAATACCTCTTCCCATTTCCACCATAACAAAACCTCATCTTCTTGTATGTATATATCCTCCTTATGCAGCTGCACATATTCCCACTATTTTAAATTATTTTCACAAAGAATCACAGGTTCTCAGGTTTGGGAGAATCTCAGAATTCATGTAGTCCAATTCATATCTAAAGAAGAATCTCCTCTCCAACATTCCTAACAAGTGATCATATAAGTGGTGATAAAGGGAAATGCAGCCAGGTAACAGAGAGCTGGACCTGGAATCAGAAACATCTGAACTAAAGCCAGCCTCAGCCACTTAGTGACTGTTTATCTAGGTGCAAGTCACTTAAACACTGCCTGCCTCAGTTTCCTTATCTGTAAAATAACAGCTATCTCCCCAGGTTGTCATAAGAATAAAATGAGATGATATTCATAAAGTGACTTGCAATCTATGGACTACCTATCACCACCATCACTATCATCATCACCATCATCATCATCACTGCATTACATCCTGAGGCAGCCTATTCTACTTGTGAACGGCTCTAATTGTTTTAAAAAAAAAAGTTGTTTTCTTCTATTGGATTTAAATAGGACTTTATATTCTATCCACTGCTTCCTAGTTATGGCCTCTTTGACCAAGGCAGGTAAGTAATATTCTTTTTCCCCATAGTAGCCACTGAAACCCTTGAAGACAGCATTCATGTGTTCTTTAATTCCCTTCCTCTGTTTTTATAACCAATCATTGTATTTTCTGGTTTCTAGTTCCCCCTCACCATCCAGAATGATCTTCATCTAGCTCATTCTCTTTCCAAAATGTGATGCCTAAAAAGAATTAGGGTGTTCCTGATATAGTCTAGCTACTGTGGGTACAGTGGGAACAACCTCCCTTGTTCTGGATACTGTGCTTTTCTAAATGTGGAGAGAGAGCTGAACTTGAAGTAAGGAAGACTTAAGTGTATATGCTGCCCTAGATTCTTACCATGTTATCCTGGGTAAGTTGTTCAACCCTCTGTCAGCCTTGATTTGCTCATCTATATAATGTAGATAATAATAGTGCCTAAATTATAAAGTTGCCATGAGGATTAAATGAGGTAACATACGCAAAGCACTTCGAAAACCTTAAATTGCTATATAAATGCTAGATATTGCTAGACAGCTATAAACGTAGCCTGAGATCCTATAAACTATCTTGGCTACCATCTTTGTTGTGAACCTACAATGAATTTAAAGTCCCTCAGTTCTTTTGGAAGTAGTCTTCTCTAAAACCCTTATTCCTACCTTTGCAAATTTATGGCCATCAATATAAAGGAAAAATCACTCTAGCAGAAGTGTTTAGCATAGTGCCTGGCACAAAGTAGGCACTGACTCCCTAGCCCCTCTAAAGGGAGCTTTACACAGGAGGACTGTTTATTTTTTTTAAAGTAGTGGAGTCTGAAATCAGATAAAATAGAACATAGTAGAAATCAGCTTTCTTGATCTTGAGATCAACTAGTAAAAAGGAGCTGACAGTATTGCATAAAAGTCATGTTTCTTTGACAACTTTGATGCCAAAAAAGGAATTCCTTAATATGTCCTCCTGACATATTATATAAACTCCAAGAATTTCTCATCTAGTTTCTGCTACTAATTTTTTATAATGCTGAATAGTATCTCTTTTTCTTTTTTCTTTCTGTATAAACTGGAGGTAAGTGTTATAATAGAAAAACTGCCTTTGGAATCACAAGGCCTGAGTTAAACTCCTGATGGCGTGATTCACTGGTGATATAACCATGGACAATCACCCAAACTCTCATCCTTAATTTCTAAACTATACAAAGAGGAAGGAGGAAAGGATGGACAAAATGATATCTAATTTGTCTTTCCCATTCAAACACTATGTCAGACTTCTGATGTTAACCTTTTCATTTTGAATAGTTTTTTTAATGGGCTGTTCAACCTGTGAAGGAAAACTACTTTCCATTTCCTTGAAGACTGTGAAAATGGAATGGGGGGAGAAAAGGATGTTTCTGATTATAAAACTATTGCTAACTAAACACCCTACCTAGACAGGCTCCTCAAAGAGGGGGTATGTTGGCAAGGAGAGGTATGGCAGTAAATGATTTATAAGCATACCAGGTAAGACTTTGAACTCTAACATTAGATATTCAAGTCTATTATCAAGTTGGAAAAGATAACGAGAAAGAATCCCTACTATAATGGCTTAAAATGATTAGTAAATAAGCACTATTCATGCTAATGATACCAATAAATTTCTAAAAAAACACATGCAGAGCATCTTGCTGTGTCATTATATTTACCCCGTCCAACCATTCTACAGCCTTTTCAACTGGAGAATTTGTTCTACTACATTTGCTCTAGTACATAAAACAAAAATGAAAAAAGCACTTAAGCTCATGAAGCTACATCTGGATAGACTGATCATTCTGATCTAGCGTTCAATCTGCAAGCGACTGGTATATATTCTTGGTAGAAAATTTCACTGTCCTTTACGTTTTGATAAACAAAGTGTTTATCAAATGAATGTGTGCTTTCTACCACAACTAGAATATGCCCTGCTAGGAAACAGCAGGAAATAAAATGACAAAACCAACAACTGATAAGCCATCAATTGGGTGCTGAAGAAAGAGAACAATGAGAAATGGCAATAAGACAGAGAAAAGCAAAGGAAGAAAATGCTACCAAAATGAGAACCACGTATACTCGAAACAGATGGCACAGATGGCATAACAACAGCAAGACCCAGAAACTTGACATATTTTACCAACATGGAAACAATTTGGATACAGGGAAGAACTAATGTCAGGGACAAATGCATCTCAATAATGAAAACCATTACAAAATACCAATTACTTATGAAAATGGTGTAATTGATATAAATGTATGTAATGATGTTATCATACATTCAAAAGAAGAAAATGAAAAATGTGTCAAAAAACCCAGAGTGTGATCTTAACCAAAGACCATAAGGTAGCTTTCAGATAAGAAACTGTGAGTTAAAACTTAAAAAAAAGATCAGTTCTAAATCTGGGTTATATTTACTGTTACTAAAATTCAAATAGTTTTTTAAATAGAAAATGGCAAAACAAAAGAAGTCAGATACTCTCCATAATTTTAATAAAGATATGAGAAAAAAATCACTTGTGTCTTATATGCGCTAATTTTCTTCTGGGAGTCAAGGTACAGGAAATTCATTAGAAGGACAAGAATTCTAAAGTGACTGAAAGTAGAAACACTGTACTTTCAGAACATTCTAGATGGGCAATATTTTTTTCAAAATTTTTTAACATTCATTTAAAAAAAATTTGAGTTTGAAATTTTTCTCCCTTTCTCCCCTCCCTTGAGAAAGCAAACAATTTGATATGAATTACACAAGTGCGGTAGTGCAAAACACTTCCATGTTAAAAAATTCAGACAAAAAGAGATAAGAATAATAAAGAAAATTTTTTAAAAGTACACTTCAGTCTGCCATCTGACTCCATCAATTCTTTCTCTGGAGGTGGATGGAATTTTTCATTTTTATTTTTCATTCATTTCATTTTTATACTAGTGAATCTTCTAGAACAAGGGAAGCTATGCCCTCAAGCCCATATGTAGCCCTCTAGGTCTTCAAGTGTGGCCTTTTGACTGAATCCAACCTTCACAGAACAAATTCCCTTAATAAAAATATTTGTTCTGTAAATCTTGGACTCGGTTAAAAGACTACACCCAAGGACCTAGAAGACTACATGTGGCCTTAAGGTTGCAAGTTCATCATCATGGTTCTACAGCATATAACAGAATCAGGCTTGTAACGTGATTGCAAAAATTTAAATTGATGGGCACATTTTGGATATCTCAATGAGGTAGTCTGGAATCCGATAACTTACCTAAATTAGTTTCAGGCTGACTGGAAGGGGAGAAACATGAAAATGAGGGAAAAGCAAAGTGAACATTCAATATTTCATAATACTAATTCATGTTCAAGACCCAAAGATTCAGGAGAAAACTGTGTAACTATATAGGAGGATGGAACCCTCTTGAGCCCATTCAAGTCACCTTAAGAAAAAATTATGGTAAAGAAGTTAAATTTCCCAGCAATCATGCATAGCTGAGTTCTTGGATTGACTGGCTTTATTGATAAAAGGGAAGTACTCTCAATTAAGATTCATTGCCACTTGTCAACATCACAAGCAGGAACACCAGTTTTGAAAATGAGACCAGCTGTGAAGATCAGTAGGTTAAGACCAGTAGCTTCAAATATAACCAATTAAACTAATATAACATACATTTTTGCTTTTAACTGAAAAATTATATGGATAAGATTCATAATAAAAAGTGATGCCTGAATATATTTAAGCACCTGCGTTTTTCTATAGTAATATTAAAGTTTTTTAACATTTATTTTTTTCTCAATTACATGTAAACAAAACATTTTAGCATTTTTTATTTTGAGTTCCAAGTTTTCTCTCTTCCTCTCTCCCTCAATCCTTCCTTGAGAAAGTAATCAATTTGCTATAGATTGCACATGGGAAATCATGCAAAGCATTTCTATATTATCCACGTTGCAAAAGAAAACAAAGGCCTAAAAAAATTCCAAGAATAATAAAGTAGAAAAGAAAAAATCCTCAATCTCCATTCAGACTTCGTCACTCCTCTTTCTCTGAAGATGGATAGGATTTTCATCATAAGTCCTTCAGAATTTTCTTGGATCATTGTATTGCTGAGAAAAGTAAGTGATTAACAGTTGATCATCATAAACTATTGCTTCTACTATGTACAGTATTCTCCTGGTTCTGTTCATTTCATTTTGCATAAGTTCTTGTATGTCTTCGCAGGTTTTTCTGAAAGCATCCTGCTCATCATTTTTTTAAAGCACAATGATATTGCATCATAATAATATACCACAACTTGTTTAACCACTCCCCAATTGAGGGGCATCTTCTCAATTTCCAATTCTTTGCCACCACCAAAAGAGCTGCTGTAAATATTTATGTATATACTGGCTCTTTTTTTTATCTCTTTGGTACAGATCTAATAGGCATATTGCTATGGTTTTTGATGGTCATATGTAGAAATATCCTCCATTTCTTTCATCGTGCTTAATCATCAATCTACCTGCACTTTGTAGACTTAAGTATTATAGCAATCTGAACTATCAACTATTACTAATGTAAGAATAACAATAACTATTATGATTTAGGTGGGAATTAGACTAAATCATTGGAGCACAGATTTAGAGCAGGAAGGGATCTCCAATGCCACTAGGTCTCATTTCCTCCCCCCATGCCTCATTTGTGGAGAAGGAGATTGAAGCTAGGGATGTTAAAAGACTTGTCCAAGGTCACACAGGTAGTCACAAAGGCAGGATGTGATACCGAGATTCTCTCACTTCAGATGACCTCTGAAGGCTTTTTAACTCTAATATTCTATAATCCTAAAATTCTTCCAGCTATATCTGAAAGTACCTATATTGCACTTCTCCTTACAGACATTCCTTAGTTTCCTTTATTTTTAAAAATAGTCAAAGTACTTTCTTCTGATTCTGGAACAAATATAAAATCTGTGTGTCACCATATCAAAAAATTGCCATTTCATGATTAAGGATAGGAATGACATGTTTATACTTAACCAAAATTGCTTTCTAAAATGATCTTTTAAATGTTTGTTAATAAAGACTTGGTCTAGTTTGGAGAACCTCACTTTTTGAAATTCTCTATAAATGTGTATATGAATTAGAAATGAGAATAAAATAGGAGTAAATGCTCTTTTTAAAAGTACACTTATATTTAAAAATATTTTAACACTTATTTTTAAAAATAACCACTGCTCATATTGAGCACTGGGAAAGTACGGCTAGATAGAAGTTTATGGATTATAGATCCATGCATCTTAGTGGACTAAAAGTACAATTATGCATGACATCGTACTAATTTAGTTGTATTAATCGAAACAAGGTCTAGAATAGGAGAAGTGACAGAACTAGAGTATCCTGACTTGGTTAGATCACAAACAAAAATACCTGACATTTATATGCTTCCTTAATGTTTACAAAATGCTTTCTTTACATTGCCTCATTTGATCCTCAACAATTTGTAAGCCAGGCACCACAAATATTAATATCCCCATTGTATAGAGGAAGAAGCAAAACTTCATGGAAGTTAAGTGATCTGTCCCTGGTTGCACAACTGCTAAATTCAAACCAAATCCTTTCAGACTCCAAGTCTATTGGCCTCAATTCTCTGCTACTGAATCATTCCATCTACTTTCAAGAAGTATGTTTTACAACCCTTAAGCTGCAGTAAAAATGCAAGTTAGATGCTACATTTGAGAAGCACATTTACAAGCTATTCCATGCTTTAAACTTGAAAACTATGTTAAACTATGTTAAAGAATAAAAATTTAAAAATACAAGGATATAACATGGCAACCAACAGAATGAGATTACAAAGAACCATGGCTGGTATTGAAAGATAAAACCAGTGATGTTTAACCTACAAGAGAGAAGACTAGGGTTGCTGGAGTAAGGAAATGAGTAGTATCTTTTGTAGTCTAAACGGCTGTACTAAGGAATAGATGTTGGCCTTACTTTATTTGGTTGCAGAGGTTAGAACTGGTAATAATGGGCACAAGTTACAGGGAAAAATTATATATTTTCAGCATAAGGAAGAACTTCTTAATGACTAGAGATAACAAAAACAATTTTAAAAGAATGAGTTCTCTTTAAAGGTGGTGAAAGTTTTGTCAGCAGTACACAAATAGAGGTTAGATGGCAGTTTGTTGTTTCAACCAGTTTTTTAGTTGATTCTCTAAGTATGCCATCAAACCAGCGGCAGAAAGTGGAGATCTGCAGTCATACTTCTGTTTCCTCATTGCCTACTCTTGATTCCCTCAATTTCTTTTTCTTATTTTACTGCTATATAGCTAGCATTTCTGGGATGATATTGTACAAAAATGGTGATAATGGATATCCTTATATAGGGACATGAAACTTGAGAATTAGAGAGTTAAGACCACATGGATATAAACATACATATATGTATACTCACTATAGGTACATATATGTATATACACATACGAGTGTAAGCATATAACCATATTGTATGTATATATATATATATATATACATACACTCATATATTTATATATAAAATCCTGAAGGTATAAATACAGTATTAATTGCATCATCCAGTATGTCATGTATCTGCAGTAGACATTATAATGACTCCACAGGAGAGATAATAAGATGATGCTTGAGCACTCATTCTTTCCAGTAAATATGTTTTTCCATACCAGGGTTCAATAAACTTGGAGGGCAATTAGGGAGCTAGCTCAAATTATCAAAGGAAAACAAAGATGGTTGTAGGAAGATATTCTTCTTGGGGCCCTTCAATTCTTTCCAGTCTTGCTCTAGTGAATTTTAACTATAATAGAATCACTGCATCATCATCCATTATGATCTGTATGTGATTCAGATCCCATGGATACATAAATTCTTAAAAAGATCTCTGGAATAAATTAAGGTATTTATTTTTCTTGGAAAGATACAATGAATGAAGTGTGTATTTCTGCTGAAAAGAAAAGCAGTAGGGAGGAAACATACAAAGATAGTTTGGAATGTACATAGTTCATTTTTTAAAACAGACAGCACCAAGAAACTTTGAATAACCATGGGGGCTTCTAAAATGCATTTTACATTTCATTTGAAAGATACAAACAAGGTGACATCAACACCACCCTTGGGCATGATTCAGCCATGACTCAGAGCACAACATGTCACCTACTGTTAAGCCAAAATTGTTTACTGAAGCAGCAATAAGAACTCTTCGTTGGAATTCCATATGAAATATATTTTTTCCACATTAAATATATTTTCAGTCCTGTTCAGCAACTTAATGAAGCTCGTGGATGAATAAAGGGCAGAGAAATTGGGTCTATGCAGTGAAAAGCAAAACAGAAATTTCAGTTGGTAGCTGTACAGCTAATTTGATCATCATAAAAAGCTAAAGAGGACAATTCAGTGAATTTTGGCACCTGAATTATCTGGGCTGGCTGTCTCCATTGATCACATTAACTCAGTAAGTGTCACATTATGGCTTCACTTCATGATTTTTAGACACAACTTCAGCATGAATAAGCTGCCTGTAAATATGCAAATATCAGAACCTTTAGCCTTGGCCTTAAGACATGTACACACTTACTAAAACTTCGATGCACATAATATGCTTGCTTACCTACTGGTAATATAAGGAACCCTTATTTCCCTGGCTGTTAAAAAGAGGCAGAAAAAAGGACAGAAACTAAGGAAATATTAAAAAAAAAAAATCTGGCCAAAACCTCCTTTAGCCAATGACTGAACTTTTTTTTTCTCTAAATGGCTAACTTTTGCTTTGGATAAAGTATTAAATAACCAGTTAAACAAATGGAAAACAATAAACAGCCCTGACTTCACTCTGTTATTTATCAGAAGAGAATAGATAAAGTAGGGTCTCTTTAAAGAAAAGACAGCCTTCTCTTTCTGATGATTTGCTGAAGGAAATAATTGGATGTCAACGGTGAAACTTTGTTTTTGTAGGAAATAATAAAAAAAAATTATTTTTTTCTGAATATAGTTGACAGACCATGGTGAGTTATAGCAATCCAGATGAGAAGCAGGTAAAACTAAAATGGTAAAAAATGAAAATACATTGTTGCTCAGTCATGTCCATCTCCTTCTGACCTTTTTGAGGATTTTCCTGGCAAAATAACTGGTGTGGTTTACCATGTCCTTTTTCAGCTCATTTTTCAAATGAGGAAAATAAGGCAAATAGGCTTAAGTGACTTGACCAGGATCACACTCTATCCACTGCTCCACCTAGCTGCCCAATATTATCACATGTCCAAGTATATAACAAACAGTGTAATAAGAGAAACAGATAGCAACCATACTACAGAAATAATTACGAAGAGCATTCAATACATATTTTAAAAAATGTAGCTTAACCTTCTGTATACCTCTAGATAAAGCTAGAGAACATGGAGCATGCAAAAGAAATAGAATGTTATATTAGGATCTCAATGGAGAGATGAGTTATGCTCAAGAGACAAATATAAAAGGAAACAAAATTAGTATTAATATGCTATTTTCATGTTTGCAAAACACTTTATACATATAATTTTATTTAATTTTCATGATAAATCTATAAAATAGGGACTATTATTACCTCCATTTAACAGTAGAATAAACTAAAACTAAGAGAAATTAATTGACTTGCCCACGATCACATAGCTAGGATTTGATTCTTCCTGAGGCAGAATCTGAAGTGAAATCTTAATGACTCCAAGCCTAACACTCTTTCCATTACTCCACACTACCTCTTTACAGTACAATAAAATGCTTAATTATGTTGATTTCAATATACTGAGAAAAAGAAATTTTATGAAAAGTCATTACTTTGGGGGGGGTTGGAGGTATGATGTAATATAGATCTCAGTCTTAATCAAACAGATAATACCTTAGAACTATAGTGTATGCCTACTTCAAACTGTTTCTAGGTAAACTCTTTTACATAACAATTTCTATTTTATTTTATTTTGGCAAGTAAGTGAAAGGAGGCTTCATTGCAATTTAAATACCAATTAAAATTTTAGATTCAAGTTGTAAAATAACACTTCATTTGTATATGTGTGTGTATATACACACATATACATATGCATACATACATCTATATCTAAATATTTCTGTATATATCTATATCTGTAGAGTCATTCTGTTATTAAGCAAAGAAATCACCATAATTACTGGTGAACTGAAGGCATTTGCAAAAGAAAATATTGTGTACTTGGATGAATAATTCACCAAGCTGTTTCTTCCTTTATTTCTTTGAAAATAAGATTTATAAGTAGGAAGAATTTTTTAAGACTAGTCCACTCTCCTTATTTGACAGACTAAGAAACTGAGGCCTAGATTGGGAAAATGACATAAAAAGCTACATAGATAGTATTAAAATCCTTTCAAACTTCTCTGAATTCAAACTTCACCCACTTGACTTTTGTAATATATCATTTTGCCACGTTTACTCGTATTCACTTTACAAAGATTGGATAATTGGAAGGAAATGATGATGCCAATGAAGGAAAAAATGTAATCATGTTCAATGCGGTAAAGAGATGAATTAGCATCAATCTTTGTTACTTGAACATACTTTAAAAAATTTTTTACAAATCTGAATTTTCTTCACATTCATGCAATTTCTGTTCTATTTCATTAATTTTGATTGTGTTACTGTGGCTTTCTGTTACCTAAAAGATATGTCTTTTATATAGGTATGTCTTTACACACACACACACACACACACACATATATACATATATCTTAATACCTTTCTTTAAGTTACATATAATCTTAAGATCATCAAGGCTTTTGAAGACAGAATTTTATTCCACTTGGTTATATGAAGGTACCAACATTATCATGTCCAAGGATAAAGATTAGAAGAAAGCCTACTGCAATATTTAATGGACCATTTCATTGCTTTCCTAATCTCAAAAATTCAGCCAGATAATCCTTAAAAAAAGGTTCAATTTTCAAGCCAACACTATCAGTTGTGTACTTTCAAAACTATGCCTTCATATTTTAGTATGACACTGTGCAAGTAATCCTGGAGCACTTCAGACAGAAATATGCCTTTTATACTATATGTATCAACCACATATATAACAGGCATTAAATGGTTGATCGTTAAGTATAAAAATGTTATGTTGCCATGAGCAAATTAGCGACTTCTGAGTAGCAAAGCCAAGATGACAAGCAGAAAAAGCACTCAACCAATATCTCCCAAAATTCCACCCTAAACAACTTTAAGATAATGTCTCCCATCAAATTCTGAAGTGGCAAAAAATGGTCAGGGTGAGACATTCATCTAGCATAAGAAAACTAAGAAGGAAAGATCAGTGACATGTGGATGGAGGCTGGCTCAGAGTCTACATAGACGAAATATCAATGGTGGGACTAGATGGTGGTGAGAGAAGCAGCAGTTGCTTTGGGAAACCCTCAAATCAAAGACAGTAATAGAAGCTAGGAACTGGTAAGAAAGAAATGACAGGGTTCCCTTGTGCTAGTAGTACTGGACACAGAACTAAATACTATTTGGTAAATCAAAGAACAAATCATAGAAACAATCAATAATTTCTGAAAAGAAAATGGCACCAATGAAACAACATTCTAAAATTTATGGGATGCAGCCAAAGCAGCACTTAAAGGAAAATTTTTATCTCTAAATCCATAGAATAAAAAAAAAATAGAAAAAAAAGCAAATTGAAAGTTCCCAAACACCAAAACAAAATTCCTGCATATCAAAGGAGAGATTAGTAAAACTGAAAGTTATAAAGAAATTGAACTAATAATAAAAATAGGAACTGGTTCCATGGAAAAATCAATAAAATAAATAAACTATTGGTTAATTTGATTAAAATAAAGAAGAAAACCAAATTATTAATATCAAAAATGAAAAGGGTGAATGCAAAAGGAAATCAAGACAATTCTTAGGAGTTCTTTTGCCCAGTTATATAACAATAAAACTAAGTGAAATGGATGAATATGTACAAAAATATAAACTGCCCAGATTTTCAGAAGAAGATATAGTATACTTAAATAACCCTGTCTTAGAAAAAGAAATTGATAAATCCATCAATGAATCCCTTAAGAAAAAATTGCCAAGAAAAGGAAAAAAATTGCCAGAACCAGATGATTCCACGTGCGAATTTTACCAAACATTTAAGGAACAATTTATCCCAATACTATATAAACTACGTGAGAAAACAGGCAAAAAAAATGGTTCTACCAAATTCCTTTTATGACATAAAACCAGTGCTGATACCTAAGCCAGGGAGAGCAAAAACTGAGATTTGTGTGTCTCCCAGGCAAGACAAACCCAGGGACTATATCAACACAATTATAAAACACTTTTTCACAGAAATGAAGACAGATCTAATCAACTGGGGAAATATTAATTGCTCATGGGTAGACCAACACAAAATAACAAAAATAGCAATTCTACCTACATTAATTAATTTATTTAGTGCCAAATCACAGTACCAAAGAATTATTTTATAGTAAGGAAAAATAATAAAAAGAAATTCATCTAAAAAAAGAAAAAGTCTAAATATATAAAGGGAATCAATGAAAAAAAATACAGAAGAATGTGGTCTAGCAGTACCAGATTTCAAACTCTATTACAAAGAGGTAATCATGAAAATAATCTGGCACTGCTAAGAAATATAGAGTGGTAGATCGGTGGAATAGATTGGATACACAATACACTCTAGTAAATGACCATAGTAACCTAGTGATTGATAAAGCCAAAGATCCAAACTTTTGGTCTAAGAACTCACTGTTTGATAAAAAAAAAAAAAAAAACTTCTGGGAAAATTAAAAAAAAAAATCACAGTTTGGCAGAAAGTAGGCATAGACCAGCAACTCACACTTACATCAAGACAACATGAAAATGGATAAATGATTTTAGACATAAAAGCTAATATTATAAAATTAGGGGATCATAGAAAAATTTACTTATCAGATCTTTGGATAATAGAAACTTTCACAACCAAACAAGAGATAATTTTGATTATATGAAATTAACAATACTATGTAGTCAAAATCAGAAAGAAAACAGGAAACTGGGAAAATATTTTACAACAATTTTCTTTGCTAAAGACCTCCTTTTTCAAACATATAGGGAATGGAATGAAATTTATAAAAAAAAAAGAGTCATTCTCCAGTTGATAAATTATCAAAGGATATGACAATTTTCATAAGAAAAAATCAAAGTTATCAATAGTCATGTGAAAAAATACTCTAAATTACAACTGGTTAGAGAAACGTAAATTAAAATAACTCTGATGGACCACTTCACACCTGATAGATTGACTAACATGACAGAAAAGAAAAATGATAAATGCTGTAGGGGATGCAGAAAATTGGAACACTAATGTACTACTGGTGGAGTTGTGAACAAGTCCCAGCATTCTGAAGAAATATTTGTAACTAGGCTGAAAGGGATATAAGACTGTGCATACCCTTTGACCCAGTAGTACCACTATAAGAGAAATATCTGTATTCCAAATTGATCAAAAAAAAAGAAAAAAAAAGGTAAAATGATCAATTTGTACAAAATGATTTACAGCAGCTCTTTTTTTAGTCATAACACATTGGAAGTCAAAGGAATGCCCAACAATTGGGGAATGGCTGAACTAATGGTTATGTGTGATTATGAAGGAATATATTGTACTACAAGAAATGACCTGCAGGATGGTTTCAGAAAAACCTGCAAAGACCTATATGAACTTGTTCAAAGTGAAGGTAGCAGAATCAGGAGAACATTATACAGAGAAACAGCAACATTATAAGGAGGTTCAACTGTGAAAGATTTAGCTACTCTGATGAAGACAATGATCCAAGAGAACTCCAGAATACCTATGATAAAAATCCTGTCTACCTCCTGGGAGAGAAGTGATAAACTCTGAATGCAGATCAGAGTATACTTTTTTGCTGTTTTTCTATTTTTCTTTCTTTTTTGTCTGTGTTTTCTTTTGCAACCTGGCTAATATGGAAAGGTGTTTTACATGACATCACATGCATGACAAATCAAATTGTGTACCTTCTCAAGGCAGGGCTTGGAGCAGTTAGCAAGGAGAGAATATGGAACTTAAATTGTTAAAAAAAAAATGAATGTTAAAAAATTTACATGTAATAAGGAAATTTTAATAAAAGAATTAGAAATATTTTTTTAAAAGGGCAAATTAGCAATTACTGAATTGTATGTGCAAGGAAGTTCACTGATATCCCATTATAGTTACGGTCATTTATGTTAATATTAATGATCCCACTTCTATCCAACCACTGCCATGATCAGTGAAATGAAGTATTAATATAATAGAGAGCTTTAGTCAGCTAATTGTGCACCTGTGTGTTTGAGAACAAACAGGAAGTCTAGCAGACATCACAGTAGGCTTTTGAGCAGTTAAGGAAATTTTCAACTTGAGATAAGTAAAAATCTTCGAGATGAATGTTCCAAAACCATAGAATTACAGAATTTGAGAGCTGGAAGAATATTTGGTATCCATATAATGAAAAGGAAATCACAATACTCTTGATGACATTTCTGGTAGTAAATACTTTTGCCAATTTAGCATGGAACATGGGTCAATTTCTAATAATTCCAACTTCAATCAAAAAATGAGAATTGTAATCAAGTTCTTCTTTTCAGCCTGCCCAAGTTATGAGGTTCAAGTCCAAAGTCCTTTCTCTGACACCTTCTTCAGTCTGCCAACTCCTAAGGCACTTCTTTTTAGTTCCACCTATTTAAGTATGAAGCAAAGAAGTTTTGGTTTCATTCACTCTTTTGACTTAATTTGTTGACTTCTTTGCTACTTAAGGTTGAAGCTAACTTAAAGCCTTCAGAGATGGTTCTGACTAAACAGTCAAATAAAAAAAAGGTTACTCCTCATAATATAGCCAACCAGAATCAGTTACAGAATATGTATACATGATCCATAGGTTCTTAGAAACCATACATGTTTTCATAATTCTCCTGGAAGCAAGCTCTCTAACTTCTCCATTCTAAATGATGTACCAATGTGCCAGAACACCCCATCAGACATATTTTATAGATTTATAGAGTGAGGTTAAGAGACTTACCTAAGGTCACACAAAGAGTTAATATCATATTCAAAATTGAAATCAGGCCATAAGACTCAGTCCAGTACTCATTTTCTTTCCAAAAGGCACTAAGATAAAGTGTCACATCAGATATGTTACTCCCCCTAAATCCTAAGTGACAATTCTTTATTTAGCTCATTCCACCTGCTATAGTTTTTAGAAGGAAGGAATGTCATATACTCATAGAATATGACAGCTAAAAAAAGTTCAAAGTACTCTACTCAATTGTATTACTTTACCACTGAGGGAAAAGATTAAACGATTTGCCTAAAATTATGTAGTAGTTGTTAAAAACAGGGGGTAAATCCAGGTCCTCTTACTTCAGAGACAATACTCTTTCTGCTCTACCACAAAACCTTACTATTAGGAAACAAAAAATGTTGATGAAGGAAGTTGGCTCATTTAACTAGGAGGAAAAAAAGACTCAGGGGAGACATGGTAGCTGTTACTAAGTATCTGAAAGGTTGTTGTGTGGATAAGGGATTAGTCTTGTCCTATTTCATCCCTTGAGCTGGCACAATAGGTATAAAACTGCAAAGAAGCTAATTTAGTCTTGATGTCAGGGAAAATTCTGTTAGAGCTGTCAAAAAGTAGAATGGGTGGCCTGGAGGGATAGTGGTTTCCCTCTACTCAGAGGTCTTCAAACAGAAGTGGAATCATTACTTGTCAGGCACATTAGAGGAGGGCTAGATGACTTCTGAGATCTCTTCCAGTTTTCAAATATCTGTGACTGTCAAATAATTCCTTCTCATTCTCAAGTGAGACTCTTGCAATGGCAGATGATGTGTAAACAGAAGAGATACATTTCCAAGTGAGGATGCCCATTAAAGAACCAAACTCTGTACCAAGATATAGCCAACAGAGCTACCATACCAATAGGGTGACTACACAAGTAGAATAAAGCGTAGAGACCATGGCAGCAGAGCAATCATGCAAATGAAGACTACAGCAGATGAAGGATGGCACCCACAGTGAGGGTGGCAGTAGATTTCAGAGAAGCCCTGCAGTGGACTTGATAGAAGTCACTCACAGAGGGACTTGGTATGAAAAAAATTCTTTATCCAGGAACTCTAATGCTAGGAAAATATCCATTTTGACACCTTAGGGGGTCAAATGAAATTCTGCTTCAGTTCAATGGGTTCTAACAACAGATTTTAGAAGCTTTGGTCTAAATGTTTTAGTCTTAGCTTTGACATAAACTCTCTAGAGGTTTTGGGAGAGAAAGGAACTTCCCTCATGAAGATTCCTCTTCTTTGTTAAAATGAAAATAATGCTACTTACCTATTTCATATCTCTGCTCTGGGTAAAATTAACACAGGTTATTACAAGGCATTTTGCAAAGTGTAAAAAGTACCCCATAAAATCTTTACAATATTAACACTATACAATAAAACAAACAAAAAAACAATACAGCTAAAGTCTTTCCATCAATACATTGCCTGGGGCTCCTCAAACTGAGTCTTTGGTTCTTTTCCTTTCTTTTCTTTTTCTTTTTTTGTAGTATATAATAAGTTTAAAAAAATAAAATAAATATATCCCTGTGCTGAAGGACTCCATTAAGTGCAAGTTTTCATTTTGTCAAGGACACTTTTCCTCAACTTTATTCTTTTTGAGATGGTTATCCTGAGGTGAAAAGCAAGGCCTTTTAGAAAGAGTTTATTAAGTGCCAAATATTTTCAAAGCAAAAAGGACCCTACCACACTGAGAGGTCACATACCCTAAACTTAAGAGACTGATTCAGTTTCTTCACTTTGAAAATCTGCAGAAACTGATTAAAAAGAGTTTTGATAGTGTTTCTGCAACACAGAAGTTACATTCTTTTCCCTTTCCTACCTCTCACTGCCCCACCTCCTACCCCCAATTTAATAAAACATCTTAAAGATCAGCAGCTAGAAGGATAGAGACAATATAGGGGGCCACAATAGGCTAAAGGCTTTTTGGTCATTTCCTGAAAAACAGACCAGCTAAGTGTCTAGGTGAAGCTCGGGAAATTCTTCCCTTGTTCTCTATATCCAGCACCAGTTATGGTATCTTTTAGGGACTTGAAATGATAGTGATTTAAAGCACAGTATCAACACATATATAATAGCTAACATTTATATGGAACTTTAAGGTTTGCTAAGCGCTTTATGTATGTTAACTCATTTGAGTCTCACAACAACCTCATGGGGTATGTGCTATTACTTTCCCCATTTTACAGATGATGAAATTAAAGGAAAGTAAGTGATTTCCCCAGGGTCACATAACCTGTTGACACCCAGGGCCATATTTGAAGTAGGATATTCCTGACATCAAGTCCCACACCAACCACTGAGCCAATCAGCTACTCATAACATGGTAATGCCATTACATCATCTACTTTTTTTAAAAAAAATGGCACCAGCATGAACTATTACAAATAGCTATGTAAATGAAATAAAATGAAATTTATTTTTTTATTTTTCAAATGGTTGAGAAATTCACAAACCAACATTCTTGACCTGATTCTGACAAATAAGCAGAGACTGGCTGCTGAAGCAGAAGTGATCAAAACCTAATAATAATAGCCACAATTTATATAGTGCTTACCATATGCCAAACACAATGCCAAGTGCTTTAAGCTTAATTATCTCATTTATTCCTCATAACAATTCTAGGACAAAAGTGCTATGATTACCCTTATAGATGAGGGAACTGAGGCAGACAGAGGCTAAATGACTTGCCCAGGGATTTGAATTCAGGTCTTCCTAAATCCAGGCCAAGTATTCTATCCATTGTACCTCCTCAAGGAAATATCAATGCCATTTTTAGTTCATTAGAGATACTCAGGAGAAGACTATACTCTAGATTGTAGGAAAAAAAAAGAGTTCAGAGAATGAATATTGAGGACGCTAATTCTGGAGAAGACAGCCCCCGAGGAATGAGATGTCTATTATGTATAAACAATCGTTTCAAGTGGGGAAGAAAAGTCAAAGCTATCTATGAAAGGACCAATGTCGTACATGTAAAATGATAATGTATAAAATCCAACAATTCAATTAAACGAACATTTATTGAACAATTATTAAGTAGAAAGCAAACGAAGATAAAAATGAAATAGTCCTAGCCCTTAAGAACCTTATTTTCTGGGGTAAGACACCAAGGTAAGCTACAGAATGTCACTCACAGGAAATGGCTAATAGGCTAGTCTCACTGAGATGAATTACTGCTTAAAGGGAATAATATAAAATAATGGAAGGTATTATAATAATATAACAATAATACAAAATAAAACTGGTAGGAAACAGATTGTAGGGGGACTTAATTGTCATGCTGAGATATTTCATTTTATCTTAGAGGCCCTGGGGAACCAATGAAGATTACTGACCAGTTACATGGTCAGGCCTTAAAAACATTAACAAACAAATATCAACTGAGTCGCTTTGTGGAAGATGGAACGGAGTGGAGGGATACTGGAAAATGAGGAACAACTTAGAATATTATTGAAATATTCCAGGTGAGATGTTTTGAGGGCTTGGACTGGAGGAGAAGACATGAAGCAAGGGAAACAGACCCAAGAAAGTCAAGCTGTTGGGTTAGAATCAATAAGACCTAGCAACCGACTGAACAGACAGTCCAAGAAAGAAGGAAGATTCAAGGACCATGGGATTGTTGATTTAAAAGTGGAAAGGACCTCAGGGATTCCTTCAGTTTACTGAGAAAATAAAAGACTGCAGCTAAGCCGAAGTTGTCCCCTACCCAAGTAAAGGGCAGAGGTGGAATCTGAACCCAGGCCCTCTGACTCCAAAGACAGTCCTCTGCACTGCAACACTTCTGATGTATAGATGGATAGAGAGTTCACAGAGCTGGCCCCTCAGTACTTCTATCTTGGACAAAAACTACAAGCAGATAATTCACTGGTCTCAGAATTGAGCTTTAGGTTGATAGAAAGAGGGACTACATTTGGGAAGTTACACAGAATTTTCAACAATCCCAACCCGGACCATGAAACAAAATTCCATTTTTTTAACACTGATGTTCTCCTGGAGATGCTACATGGCTAAGAAACAGGAGAAACAATGATCTTTGAAGGAATCATATTACAAATCGAAAAGGCTTGGTTCTGACAATCTGACTGCCTTTATAACAGCAATCTTTCTCCCTCTTTCCTGAAGATATAAAGATATAGAAAAAATACTTTATACAAAATGATTTTGTTAGAGATTACTTCTTTTATCTTTACTTCAATTGTGGGACTGGTTTCTTTTCTCATTCCTCTTACATCCTTTTTTTCTTTTGTTTTACTATTTTCAACAGCAGGCCACCTGGTCAACAAGTATTTATTTTCTGATTACTAAGTAGGTAACAGGCATGTTGTTAAGCACTAGGGTTTACCTTAAGAAAGGTAAAAATAGTCCTTGTCCTCATGCAGGTCACATTCTAATTAAGGGGACAAGACATAAATAATTAATTGCATACACAATATATACAGACTATCTGGCTGGTAATCTCAAAGTGGAAAATATTAGCAGCTGAGAGAAGCAAAGAAAGCCCCTTGCATTAGGTAGGATTTTAGCTGAGCCTTGAAAGAAGCCAGAGAATTGAAGAGATGGTGGTAAAGTGGGACAGCATGCTGGGCACAGAGAATGGCAAATAAAAAGACAATGAGACAGGAGATGGAGTGCCAAATGCTAAGTATAGCAAGCAAGGTAGCATAGCTAGATCATATAGTATATGAAGGAGAGTAAAATATGTAAGACTGGAAGGTAGGAAGGAGTCAGGTTGTGAAGAATTTTAAGTACTAAACAAAGGACTTTGTATTTGATACTAGTGGTAATAAGAAGTCAGTGGAGATTACTAAATAGGAACAGTCAGACCTATGCTCTAAAAATCACCACTTTGGCACTTGATCAATGGACTGATTGTAATGAGGACAAGGAATAGGGTAGGGAGAAAATTATAATTATAGTACAATTGAGATGTGATGAGGGCCTGAACTAGGGTGGTGGAAAGAAATGTAGACAAACAAGCAATACTGTGAAATTAGAAATGACAAGATTTGGAAATAGATTAGATATACAGGATGAGGAGTGGTTAAGGAAGACTGGTGCAGTAAGCCTAGGTGACTGGGAAGACTACGGTGTCTCCAACAGCAATAAGGAAGTTGGGAAGAGGGGAAGCTCTTGTTGCCAAGATAATGATATTCATTGGAACAGATAGCCTATCCATTTGGGCCATAAATACTTATGATCAAAAATCTGTGTCAGAAGGGTCCCTAGGGACCATCTAAACCAACTCTTTCCTTCTACAGGAAAAGAATCTAAGTTTATGGAAAGTACGTGACTTGTGCAAGAACAGATAGAAGGTAAGCATCCCGTGAGTTTTGATCTCAGAACTAGTGCTCATTCTTTGGTAAATCAAAACCAAAGCAAACACAGAAATGAGTAGTAGAAGGAAAGCTGGTTGAATTGCACTTGGGGAATCATACTATACTTTTAAATGATCTCACATTTCCCTGTGAAACAAAGGATCAGTGTCTGTAGGATTTAGAATTTGAAACAGTCTCACTTTACAGATAAGAAAATTGAGAACCAAAGAAGTTTTTTTAAAAAAGTAAACAGCTGACTCCAAATATAGTACCCCTCATTATACGTCATGTGATTACATACTTCTACTCTGAATACTTATAATACCAAATATTAGTTAAATGTGTTTTTTTGTTATTAAATATAGATGGCATATTTTCTTCATTTTCTGTCACAATATTCTAATTATTTTTATTTTCTAATTTTTCTAATTATTTTTCTTATTTTCAGTGCATTTATTTCGTCAGTCAGTTTGCACATTTTTACTACTCTGATAATTATATTTCTTAAATACTGGAATGGAAAGAAAAGTTTCATGTTGGAATGTTATAGGATACTAATCTACAATTCCCATCTTTCCCAAAATATTCAGATACAATAGATTCTCATAAAACATGCATCAATATTGCATAATATTTACTATTATCCCCATTCAATCACATATTGTTCACTTTAGGTCCCATTTTTATTAATTTATGGGTCCAGTGTGATCTGAAATCAGTCAGGAAAATTGTTTCCCTAGCACTTTATTTTTTTCTATTTTCTCTGCCTTGTATTTCTTCATCCTTAAGAAATAAACTCATTAAAAACATGAAGAGTGAAAATGCAAAGCAACAAGGAAAGTGAGTGTTATTTCCAAGCTGTAATCTGTCTTTGTTGCTTTTCTTGTTTGGTATAAATAATGTCCATAAAGAATGTTGATCAATGAAATGAAACTGTAATGTTATGTCAGAATGAAATAGATAAGCTAAACAAATACCACTGCTGTACCAATGACATTAATAAAGTAAAATAATTCTTCTCTGAATATATTATTAAATGAAATGGTGGCATTTATTTCTTCACTAATTTTAAGATAAACAAAAATATTAATACATTTTAATTGAATAAATAATGGAAAATATGTATAGAGATTAACAAATAATATCTAATAACTATATATAAAATTCTATTGAAATTTTCTTACCTACACTGTATCAGAAAGAAAATTAACCCTAAGATAATTTTGTCTCAAGATACTTACAGAATATAAGAAGAAAATGGGACTTTATCTAGTGCTCATTTTTCAGAGGAAGAGAATGATGCTCAGATAAGTTAATTTATATCAAAGGAAGTGTGGGGAAATATATACATGTATATTACAGATGTATATGTGTGTAAATATACATACACACATATAAATGCATATATATATCTTCAGTAAATCACTGATGAACACATACAAGTTGCATTTCTTCTTCATGCCTTCCCCTTTTATCCTTTCTATCCATAATTCTGTATATCTAGACATTAATATATCTTAATGTAATTCTGTATACCAATATTTATGATATCTCTCAGGATGACAACTTCCTTTAATAACCAGTGGCAGGATAAAATATTCAGAAGGCCAACATTTCTTCTTCCTGACATATTTGTAGGTATATATTTCCATGTTTATAACAGAATTTAATAAATACATATGTCCCTTTTATTATTCTTGGATTGATTGAAGAAATTGCTAATGCCCTTTTTTATGACATAGAATCTTACTCAGGGAGTTTCCTGGGGAAGAAAGTAACAACTTGGATAAATTTACTCAAGAAAAACATTTTTATTGCGTATGTCTTGAATGTAAATTCTAAGATAAATTGCGCTCGGAAATGATCATTTGAATTATACTTTGGTACATACTAATATTTATTGCTTCTTGTTACTACAGATATATTATTGGGTTTTTTACTGATTACTGATAGTAATTCCTTCTATAGTTTTTCTTTCAGTGTTTTAACACCTCTACTTTAGTCAGAGTTTAAAGCAGGGACCAATTTATTCTTTGGTTTAAATTCTTTCTGTTCAATTTCAGCCTATTTCCTAATAACTGTTTGAGACTTTAAAGGACAGTAGGATGATCTCCACCCTGTTGTTTTTTAAAACAATATAATCAATTACTATATGCAAGCATTATACAAATCTATTATACTTGTATCAGGAAAAAACAATCTTCCTGTCCTCTTCATCCTCTAACAGCCAGGGGAAATAATTTACTTAAGTCCCATGAACAAGCAAATGATGTTAAAGCAAATCTTAACATAAAATATCCTACTTGGAAACTGAACACATACATATAACATATAACACTGGCCTCAATACCCCGTAAAATAGGTTGGTTCATATTTTTATAGAGTAAAAGAACTAGTAGAAAACTTTTGCTTGTTCAGTTTCTGTCTATTAAGCACCCACAAATTCTCTTATTCAGCATAAGAAAATAATATGAAAAAAGTGAAAAACAGTTAACCACAGTTAACCAACACTCTTAAGTGAATGTAATGGACATATGTATCTCAGTTCAGCTAGGAATGTGACAAAGTCTCTCATGAAGTCTGTGCAGGCAAGATGAATTTCTGTAGGCTAGATGATAGTAGAAAGAGAAAGTTTAAAAGCTACTTGAACAACAGAATTTTCTAACAAATCAATATCAACCCAAAGGAAGACCTCTGGTAATGTGTCACAGGGCTCTACTCTAATGTATGATCTATTATATATATATATATATATATATACATACATACATACATATATATGTATACATATTTATTTAGAGAAGCATAAGAAAAATCCAACAAGAAGCTATTGAAGGTATGTTTACTCTTCAGATAACCCAAAATTGGGAGCAATATCTAATAATTTGGATGGCAAAACCAAAATTTTGAGACATCTTGACATGCTAGAAAAATGGGCTAAAACTAACCAAGTGAAATACAACAGGAAGAACAGAAGGTTGAATACTTAGGTTTTTTTTTAAATCAAGTAATAAAAATGCATTGCAGAGGAGGCATAGCTTAATAGTAGATGACTTTAAAAAAGACTTTAGGGCATCTGCAAATGCAGTCTAAGCCAACAAAATAATGTAGAATCTAAAAAAATATAATACTAGACAGTTGTAACTGATTTGGCATCAAGATCGAATCAGGTTACGTTGTCACTTTTGTCACCATGGACAAGACTACTTTTGTAATATTAAGTTGGAGCATCATATTTTAGTAAGCAAAATGGCAAACTCCACTGCCTCCCTTGGAGGGTAAGCAGGATGGTGGTAGATCTTCAAAGTACTATGTGATACAAGGAATAGGTGAAGGAAGCCCTAAGGATGCTTAGTGTAGCAAAGAGATGACGTAACTAAGGCATTCACAATAGTAGCTTTCAAATATTTTAAAACGTTTTTGGAAGATGAAGAAGTAGGTGTATTTTTTGCAGTTTCAGAAGCATAACTAAGAGTAGTTTTCAGAGCTTTTAGTAGTTAGATTTAAGATCCATATAACAAAGAATTTCCTAATAGTTCCAGATAATCCCAAATTTCAATGGAAAACCTTGTGAGAAAGTGTATTTTTTGCTTAGTCAGAAATGATCAAGCAGAGGTTAGATGATCCTCTCTGCCTGGGATTTGGCTGAAGGGATTCCCATATCCACTGGATGAGAAGTGGAATGGAATGAAGTGAAATTTCTTGAGGGTAGGTTGGTATCTTTTCATTTTGTTTTTGTATCTCTGGTGCTTAGTATAGTGCCTGGCACTTAGCAGGCACTAAGAGACAGATTAATTGATCTGAGGTTCAATTTCAAGGTTTCAGGGTCACATGAGTTTAATAATGCCCATTAATAGCTAAATTTAGTGGATTTCCCTAGGGACCTTCACTGGCCCTGGCCTATTTAACATTTTCAATAATTTGGATAAAGGAATATATAATATGAATATTAAATTTACAAACGGACACATAATCAGGGAGATTGCTATCCCATTGGATGACATAATTGAGATCCCAAAGGATTATGACAAGACAGAAAGAATGGCCGACATTCCTTCAAACACACATTGAACAGAGATAATTAAAAACCCTTTACTGATATTTATAACTTCTGCCACTATGGACAAGTTATCCAACCTCGCTTTCTTCATCTGTAAAATGAAATGGTTGCATTAGCAAATATCAGTGACAAAGTAGAAAAGCAGAAAGTATCAGATAAGATTTTAATCTGGGATCTATGACTCTAAATATAGTCTATTTTTGTTGTTGGGGATCTGGTAGAGAGAATTCTTTTTCCTACATATGCTGGCCTTGATGACTTCTGAGCTCTCTCCAGTTGTGACCACAATATCTCATGGAATTATGGTGGGATTGCAATCTACATTGCATGAAATACAGGACCATAAGATCAGAGGTAGAAAGGACTTTAGAGGTCACCTAGTCCAGTTTCCTCATTTTATAGATGAAGAAAACAAGGGACCTTTAGAGAATCCACATCTATGAAAGGAATACCCCATACCAATAAAATAATGAATTCTGAAAGCACTGAAGTGAAACTGACCATTATTAAAATTAATTTTAACACTTTAGTCAAAGAGAAACAAAGCATATTTCTTTTCACCTTATGTTCTCATAAGTCTAATTTGTCAGGCAGTTAAAAGCCCTTATTGCTCACAATTAGTTCAAGGAAATTGACAAGTTTTCAGCATGATAAGACAATAATTATTATTAGTATAATTATAGTATACATAAACGTAAGAAAACAAGACCTGAAAAACAACTGGATAGGACAAAATGTTTCTCTTAATCCAAGTACCTGTCTTTAATAATGGTAATAATCTATATTTCACAGGAGAAACAGATTGGCTAACATAATATAAATATCAGACATAATTTAGAACTATGTATACCCTCAATGATTCACTGAGGAACTATCATTCATTTTTCTAAACCCTTTTTAAAGTTATTTACATTATCATTTTGTATCACCACTTGGAATAATTAGCTCCAAAATATAATACTGGTTTTAGGAAGAAGAGTACCCCAAACCATTGTTATAACGATGGGGCAGCTAGGTGGCATAGAGGATAGGGAATTGGGCATGGAATCAGAAAGATCTGAGTTCAAATCCTGAATCATATGTTTACTAGCTAATGACCCTTAGCAATTCATTTAATCTGTCTCCCTCAGTTTCCTCCTCTGTTAAATAGGGATAATAATAGTACCTACCTCATAGGGTCATCGTGAACATAAAATATTTGTAAAGCTCATTGTAAACCCTAAGGTACTATCGAATTTATCATCATTATTAACAACAGCATTACTACATAGAGATAAAAATTTGATTTAAGGTAAATTTATCTTTATCTGTAAAGATTTACTAAAAATGTTATTAAAAGGCATCTCCCCCGATTATGTAGCATGCCTCCATGGCATGTATCCAATAGAAAACAATATCACAAAGTGCTGGTATGGTATTTTTTAATCTTAACACTCATTCAATGTTTCATGAGATGAAATATCTGTTATTCTAGGATTTGGTGAATAAATTCACTTCACCCAATCAATATTGCATGTCCCTTAAGGGAAGCAACTCTGCCTTAAATTTCTTTTGTGCCCCATTAGAGATCATGATGCTGTTTTCACACTAGTGAAGTTTACTAAACATAAGTGAATTTAATTGAAACCTCCCCCTTTTATTATTTGAAATCTCTAATTATATCCTTCTCTGCCCTCACCTTATCTTTACTTAAAAAGTTCAATGATTTTTTTTTCCATCAGCCTCCCCTCATATAGCTCATCCTTTAATTACTGTTATCTTTCTATTCTGGACTTATTCCAGTTACTCATTTTTCTTCTGACTTCTCCTAAATGGATTTTTCTACTTCCCAGAAGCCTCCTCACTGCTGAGATGATTCCTCAGACGATTATATTCCTACATGGGAATCCACGGGGACGAGTGATGTTCACTTCTGCTCGTCTCTGCTCTTGTCTATTTGAATCTTTACATCTTGACCTATTATCCTGATTTTCAGCTCACTTATTACCATGTGAGTTCCTTGAGGGTGAAGATTATTTCCTTTTTGCTCATATTTGAATCCCAGATCTTAGCTCAGTGCCTGACATATTATTTACTTAACAAGTATGCACTCTCACTCTCTCTATCTGCATCTCTCTGTCTCTCTCTCCCTCTCCCCCTCACCCTCTCATCTATCTATCTATCCTCAATGTCCTTCCTAGGAGATGGTGTCTGTAACTGAGCATTCCAGGGCCATATAATGCCATAGTTAGGCATAATAGTTGGATAACAATTTTATCTGTTATTCACGTATGGAAACATAAGGGTAAAGGGGCAAGAGCACTGGACTAGTATTAGTCAGAAGACAGGGATTCAAACTCCATTGCTGGGGCTTCCCAGCTGTAAGACCATGGATAAGTTACTTGCCTTCTATAAGTTTAAGGTTCCTTATTTGTTTAATAGGAATATTGATAATGGGATCTGTAGTACTGCTCTTTCAGGATTATGGTAAAACTCAACTAAGGGAATATATCTAGAGTTTTTTTTGTAAAATTTAAAGCACTATGCAAATGGAAGATACTATTAACAATCGCCTTTCTGACATAGCTCAAAGTTGCAGCATTTTTCAGCTACAGCACTATAGCAGGTGGATGTGTTCAAAGAACAGTTTTTAATTACTCAAAAATTCCTAGACTGTAATTCAAATAAATTTCTTGCCGCTGTAGTTTGGATTACATATTTTAAAATCTTACATTGGCTATAATGAGCTTGAAACAACTGTGGTTCTCCTCATTGCTCTGGAACATTTTAGGTTACTTTACCCCATTCTTTCAAGTCTGTCTTTAGAACTTTTCTCTATCCCTGCTTCTTATCTATTCTTATATGGTCAACCATCACATGTTCAGTAGTTGTTAAGTCATTTTTCACTCATGTCTGACTCCATGATCCCATTTGGGGTTTTCTTAGCAAAGATATTAGAGTGGTTTGTCATTTCCCTCTCCAGCTCATTTTACCAATAAGGAAATTCAGGCAAATAGGATGAAGTGACTTGCCTAGGGTCACACAGCTAGCGTCAGAGCTCAGAGTTGAACTGAGGAAGACGAGGGCTTCTTAACTCCAGGTATAGCACTCTATCCACTGAGCTACCAGCTGCCCTCATTTCTATATAGATGATTCCAAATACTTTCCAATCCTTATCTCTCCCCCATGTTTAAGATTCAAATAAACTTTTAGCCTGTCATTTAAGACCCAATACAAAATGACTTCAATCTCCTGTTCTAGTAATATGCTCCATAAGATTCTCAGTTGGGCAAGCTCTACTAGATAGTCCTTGAACATCTCTCCTCACTTCCCTGCTCCCTGTTTTTGCTCATGCTGGTTCCAAATCCCTAAGAATTCTTTTTCTTTCATCTCTGCCTAGAAAATACTACACATCTTTCAAGGTCCAGACCAAGCCCTGTCTCCTTCATGAAGTTTACCTGAAACCTTTCAGCCAGAAGATCTGTTTGCCCTTCTGTGAATTATTATAGCACCACCTTTGTACCTATCATATATTTACATTATACTCTGTATTGTAGTTTCTTATATGTGTGTCTAGGAGGACAATGAACATAAGGCTGGACTTAGAGTCACAAAGACCTGAATCTGAATGCTACCCCAGGATATACCAGTTGGCAAATCATTTAATGTATCTCAGTTTCAGTCCCCTCACCTGTGAAATAGACATAGTGATAATATCTACCTCCCAGGAATGTTGTGAGCATCAAATGACATTATGAAAGTAAAGCATTTGGCAAACCTAAAAATATATGTATATGTATATATATATATATACATATACATAATACACACACATATATACACATACATGCCTACATATATACATACATAAATATAATTATCACTATAAATAAATATCCCTACATGCAGGTAAAGTCATCATTTTTTTCATCATTCTACCAATGCCTGCCACAATGTCCTACTCTTAAAAGGTGATCACAAAGTTTGCTAAATGGACCAGAGACTTTTCAAAAAGCACAGAAAAGGGCCATATCATTGGTGTGCTCACAATTCTACCCTGTATAAAACATTTTCATAAAGTATGTTTATCAACAAATTTGAAAATATTTCCGTGTATTCTCAAGTAATGACATTCCCAAGAATCTCTTCTTCTCTTCTAACAAGGAATATAAATTACTCTATTAAAAATATCATTAGGAGCACAGGTCTATGCCACTTTAAGTAGGGTCTTTTGATAACAATGAAAAGAAAAATCAGTCATTCAGTTCAAAAGGATATTAATATAAAGAAGCAATAGCTAATCATTCTTTTTCACAACTTTAATTAGAATATTCCATTTTCAAGCATAAAGCTTGCTATTCTACCACTCATACAGTGATTTTTTTTTAAAACACTCATTGCAACCTTGGGCCTTTTCCTACCCGTGTGAAACCACAAACCTGTTATTCAAATGATTTAATATTTTGTAAGAACAAAATATAGGAGATATTTACATAACATAATACCATAGGCAAAATATCCATCTTAACCTAATGTTGTCTACCAACAAATGACAAAGGGAAAAGTAAACTAGCATAAATAAATTGTGTTTACTTTCCAGTTAATACAGCTGGGACATTTCATACATATAACTTCTTTATCTTGTCAAGAAGAGTAACCTGCATGTATTTTAATGCTCTTCTGAATATGCTGAAATGCACAAATTATCAAAATAACTTCAAATATTTTTTTGAAACATTATTTTAGCTTTGGTGTAAATTTTTTTTCTGAAAAAATGAATCAATCCCATTACTAGAAGAAAATGAAATGAGATTTAACACTCTAGGTGCAGAATACAAAAAAAAAATATGGCTTGAAAATAATATTACCTTAAAATTTTCACCTAAATTCTACGATAAAGAGCCTTTTAATAGGTTATTAGGAGTTCAACACAAAAGGTGGTAAACTTCTGCCAACAGAAGTCTCTTTGTTTTTAAATATGATTTTGCATCTTTTTTTTTAGTTTTTATACTTCTTTTAAACTTAAATACAAAATATAAAAACAAAGAAAAAACTTCCATGTACACAACAGAATACAATATGAAGCAATAAATTTCCATTTCAAGAAAATCCATATAATGCTTCTATATCTGAAAAGAAACAAGATTCTCCAGGAAGAGAAGTAACTGAATATCATACTTGTGGTTACACAACCACAGGAAAAAAAGGCAAGCAAGGTCCGGGTGGAACTTAGGCATAGGAACTCACCTTGACTTAAGAGATTCTGGTTAGAACTCTAATTAAGGTCTGCCAGTGGTCAAATCAAGGGAGATCACATAAGGTAAGGAGAACTAAGAAAATATCTTAGGTTCTGCCACATAAGTGTCTCAGTTATAGGAAGGCGAGACAGCAGAGATAAATAACCTCAACTGGAGACTACTTGAGACGTGATCCTGTGGTCTGGAATATGAGGGCTTAATTGGGAACTCTATCTCCATTACCTATGTGACTCACTTACCTATCAAGTACGCTACTTCTTTTTGCTTTACTTCCTCCAAATTTTTCTCCAGTATATTTATATATACTTTTTCTTCTTTATAGATATTCACTTTCATACATTAGATTGTGAGTTTCTTAAGCTCAGAAACTATCTTTGGCTTCCTTTTGTATCTTTTACAGTACCTGGCCCATAGAATGCACTTATATGATATTCATTCACTACGGATTTTGGATCCAAGTTTTTCTGTCCTTTCATTTACTTCTGCTCTACAAGACATAAATTCTTCCATTTGTTCCATTTCTAGCTCTCTCAATATTCTGGTTGTTCTCTCGAACCATTCTGGAACATTCTGTTGGTAATCTGTACTCTCGTGGAAATCCACAGGATTCTGTCTTTGATCAGATGGTGGTTGATTTTTCTTTGCCTAGTAATATTTATCAAGAGACATCTGCAGTCTTTTAGAGATTTTGTGTTATTCTTCTTCCCTTTCAAGGCACATGATAAGTTAGATTGATACCAAGTATGTAAGTATGGTTCAAGGATGGCTTCATTTGTTAACACCTGCTCAGATTGGCTTGAATCATTATTTTCATCATGCCCCACCCAGAATAAACGCCTTATCAGATATACATCAGCAGGAAACTCATCATAGAGATTGCTTCAGTTTTGCTATTCACTCCCTCTCAGTCCCCTACTTGCTTTTGATTCTCTGATTAGAGGCCTTGAGGGCAGAACAAAAAAATTCTTTCCATAGTTTTCCTATACAAAAGGTTTGAAGTGCTAGCCAGATCTTTATGTGTTACCCGTTAGCTCTGCTTTGTTTTGTCTCTACCATCATCTTTATCATCTGGAACTCATACTCCAGATACATTTTGGCACATCATATCTACCCTCCTTCCTTTTTAGCTTCCTTTATTATCCTTTCTCCACTAGACTGGGACTCCTTGAGAGCATGGACTATCTTTCTTTTCCTTATTTGTATCCCTGGAGCTTAGCACAGTGTCTACAATGCAGTGGGCACTCAATAAATGTTTATTGTATAAAATCGTAACAATAACAGAACCAAAGAGGCAATAAGAGGGAAATCCCATTCAAAATAACTAAAATTGTTTTGCAAATATGTGAATCAATTTATAAAAACTTGCTCAATATGAGTGTAGATTCAATTAGAAGATATTTCTTAAAGAACTAAAAATTATTCAAATGGCTGGAGGGATGTTCAATACTCTTATCACGGCTATGAAAATATCATCAAAGATAATCTACAGAATGGTATATTAATAAATATATAGATTTAGAAAAAATAAAGTTCATTTGGAGAAATATAATAACTAGAATATCAAGGATAGTAATAAAAAAGATAGCACTTCCAATCTCAAACTGTATAAAACAGTAATCATTAAAACTATTTGATACTGACTAAAAAACTGAATAGATTAATGGAAAAGTCTAGCAAAGGAGAACTGGAAACAATGAAATTCAATGACAATGGTCAATAAATGCCAAGCCACAAATTATATGGGAAAGAAATTCCGATTTGATAAGAACAGCTGGGAAAGCTGAAAAAGCGAATTTTGCAGATATTAGGATTAGAGAACCAAGATGGCAGGGTAAGCAGTAAATCACTGTAGCTCTTCCACATTCACCTCCAAACAACTAAACAACCATAAACTAGCCCCCTAGAACAGATCCTAGAACAGCAGAGCCAGCAGAAAGATGTGGTGGAGCAATCTTTTAGCCCAGGAGACTTGGAGGAAGGTGATGTGGGAAAGAATGAAAGGAGAGAGAGAGGACAAACCAGAGGAAGAATAGGATGGAGGGAAATACACAGGTAGTAATCATAATGGTGAATGTGGATAGGATAACTTCTCCCTTAAAACAGAAGTGGTTAGCAGAGTGGATCAAAAACCAGAATCCTACAATATGTTGTTTACGAAAAAAACACTTGAAACAGAGACACACAACAAAGTGTGTGGAAAGACATGTATAAACTGATACAAAATGAAATGAGAAGAACCAGGAAAACACTGTACACAGTAGCAGCAATATCATGTGATGATCAACTATAAATGACTCACTTTCCTCAGCAACATAATTATCCAAGACAAGTACAATGGACTCACAAAGGAAAATCTTATCCATATCCAGAGATGGAATTGATGGGTTCTGAATGCAGATCAAAGCCTATTTTTTTCACTTCCTTTGTTTTTCCTCGTGTTTTTTCTTTCCTTTTGATCTGTTTCTTCTTCTCCAACCATGATGAATATGGAAATATGTTTTACATGACAGCATATGTGTAAACTATATCAAACTACCTACCATTTTCAGAATAGGGGAGAGGAGAAAGGGATGGAGAAAAATTTGGGACTCAAAATCTTGTAAAAATGAATGCTAAAGATTTTCTTGATTTGTAATTGTGGGAGAAATAAAATACTATTTAAAACACAGAAAAGAGAAAGAAATTAAGATTAGATTAGCACACCTCATGAGAGTCATGCTAGTAAATGCTTAACTGACTCTCTGGGGGAAAAAGGATACAATTTTAAGTTTAATCTTCATTAATATTTTCTCCATTACTTTCTTCAATCCAGACAATCAAAAAAAAACAATGTCAAGTCCTAATTTGTAGCATTTGTTAACTTCCAGGGTGTTAATGATCTCATACTGAAAATTTAACAATTAGCTACCATAAGCTATAGCATTCAGGTTGGCTCCTGCATATCCTGACTCACATCATATTTCACAATAAATTAAAAATGGATATCCATCCTGAATATGAAAAATCATGCCATGAAAAAAAAGCAGATCATATATTTTTTTCACTGCTACAGGGAGGAAATGAATTTTTTAAAATTAATTTTATTTCTTTTTATTTTCAGTGTAGGAAATGAATTCTTAAACAAGGGAAAGAAACAATTACAAAATTAAAGAACTGGTCATTTTGATTATATGAAACAGAAAAGTTTGTTTTTCACAAATGAAATCAATGTATCTATAACAAGAAGAGAAGCAGTTAATTTGGAAAAATAATTTTGGACCAAATATATACAATAAGATCTTGTTATTCAAGCTGTATAAATAAATAGCAGAAACATATAAGACGAAAACCATTTCTCACTAAGTAAGTAGCCAAAGGATACGAAAAAATGGTTCTCAAAATAAATTGCAAATTTTTAATAGCCCTATGAAAGAATCCTCCAAACTATTAATAACAAAAAAAATGAAAATCAAAATAATCCTAAGATTTAAACAAACTCAAACTCAGAAAATTGGCCAAAGTAACAAAAGATTAAAATACTCACTTTTGGATAGGGTATATGGAAAGTTAGGCACACTAATGTACAATTAAAGGAGCTGGGAATTAGTATATTCATTTTTGAAAGCAATCTGGAATTATGCAAATATTAAATTACATAGATAAAATACCCATACCCTTTCACCCAGAAATTCTATGCTTAATCATAAAATTCGAGGATGTCACTGACAAAAAAAGGCTTCATAAATACCACAGTGCTTATGGCAACACTTTTCGTGGTAGCACTGAATGGAAAACAACTAGGAGGGGGAAAGGCTAAATAAATTGTCATATATGAACAAAATGAAATATTATTGTCCCATAAGAAAGGATGAGCATGTTGAATATTGAAAAACTTGGAAAGAATTTCATGAACTGATGGAAACTGAAATAGACATAAGGAAAATAAGATGCACAATGATTATAACAATATAAATGGGGAAAAACATTTTATACAAAATGACAAAATGTAAATATAGTAAAACTATAAAGAATATACTTGGTTCTAAAGAAGTAACATGCGAAGATATTTTCTTCTTTATATAGATGAGAGGCTTTTGGGAATGGAACATTACATATAACAATTTTTAGATGCATTAATCAGCTTTTTTTTCTTCCTTACATTTTTCTTTCTTTCTTTTTTCATCCTCTTAAAAAAAAACAACTTTGTTACAGGAGAGGGCACATTGCAAGCAGAAGTAATACAGATGGAACTATAGGTGATATGCAAATATATCAATAAAATACTATTTCAAAAACACATTCCATGCTTTCTAGGTTTTCCTCATTAATTAAACACATTAAACAATCTGTTATGAAGAATATGAAATATTATTATAGAAGCGATGTTACAAGACAGTTCATCTAGCATACTGGTACCTCCTAGGCCCTTCACAATTATAGTTTCATCTTTTGGTTCACTAATTAATTTTGTAGAAATGCAGACATATTATAATATTCAGGAATTCATGGAGCTGCTAATTCTTCATGTAACTTTATGAGAAAAAGACCAAAGAATGAAAAGAAAGCAGAAAACAGGAATTATTTCAAGGAAATATTATCCATGACCACTGTTGCCATCGATACCATATAATGTGGTCATCTAATCCACATCATCTACAGTGATATCTTCAGCACCATATGAATACTGGTATTCTTAAAGTTGGGCATCTATATCTTTGGGTTATGAAGGCATGGATGAGCATGAAACAAAAGGTCCAACTATTTCTTCAGCTACTGGCAAAGTATGAACTCTCTGAGGATTCTAGATAGCATATATTTTATTATGCTTCATATACTATAAATTTATTGTTTTGCCTATTAAGCGGAATGACAGACAAGTGAGGTATAAACTGATTATTAGAAAACAGGCTTTGCTGATGCCCGAGATTTCACCCATACTGCTAGCTTTATTGGCCCAATGTAGAAAAGTAGTTCTCTCAACCTGTGCAATTTTGCATTTAAGAACAACCTAATTATTCTGCAACTACTTTTCATTTTTGAGTTTTCTCTAAAGTTAACTTTCCCATTATATTTCACTGCCGTATGACAAAATAAATACCACATTTTATCTGCAATGTCTCCATTTAGGAAAAAGCCCTAAGGGTAGGCAGACTCTGTCCCAAAATAATGAACATTTCCTATTAATGTAAACTAGTATTAGATTTAGCATCTTCCTGGAATGCAAAATGAAACACTGCTTGCAGTTGCGCACCATTAATGCTGGGGAAACTCTTCTCACCAACAGGGTAACTCTATATACCTGATGCCATCAAGATTTTTAAAAAATGTTCATCTTATACAATCAAAACCGCTTTTATTTATTTATTTTTTTAGTGAGGAGACAATATAACCAAATGCAGAAATCAATATCTAGGAAGGCGAAACACATATATTCAATTTGGTCAGTGTCAACTGGGATACAGGGATAAGAATACTAATGTCCCAGGACAGGAATATTATACCTATTTTATCAATGCAAATGACTCATATTGTAATGCTTATCTGGGGCTTAAGAATTTGGGAAGTATGTTCCTAAATTAAATATTATTCTGTAGCATTTTCATCTTGAGCTTCATTACTCTATAGTGATTTTTCCCTTTTTTCTCTTCCTTTTTTTTGGCATTTTTAATTTAAATTAAATCAAGTGGTTCCAAGGCAAGAATCATCAACATGAATAAATATGCTTAAGTAGCAAATGAAAATATATTTGACCATCCCTTTTTGTTCCAGGCAATTAGGTTAACAATGGCAACAACTAACGTTTCTGTAATGCTTTACAAATATTCTCATTTTATCCTGACAACAACCCTGAACTTTTCCACTAACATTCAATTAATGACAAATTTGCTTTAATTTGAAGTGTTTTCTCTAAGGAGAAGTTTCAATAATAATGATTATGATAATAGTAGTAATATCTAGCATTAACACAGTGCTTTAAGGTTTGTACAAATATTATCTCATTTGAGCCTCACAACAATTCAGTGAAGCAGCTGCTATTAGATTTTTATTTCAATTTAAATTATTTAATTTATTTAATTTATTTTAAATTTAAATTATTTAAATAAAATTAAAACTTCTCATTTTACAAATGAGAAAACTGAAGATTGTCCAGGGTCACAAAACTAATAAATGTCTCCAGCTAGATTTCACCTCATGCTCTACCCACTATACCACCTACCTGCCCAGAAGAGTAGATATTTTATAGAACTTAATCATCCTTCTTCAAAATCTCCTGATTTCCTAAATAAAGATGTAGCATTGCAATTAAAACTTATGAAAAGAAGGTTTTGGACATGATATATCCTATGCCAATTTGCTTATTTTTACATGTGTCTAATAATTGGAGGGAAAAAATCACCTGGAAATCACAAACAATCACACAAGTGTTCCTTTTCTTTCCGATGGAAGTGCAGAAAAGAATCTATTTGAAGATCTGTATGTATTGCAGTGGTTACCCAGGAAACCTATCATGACAAGCTACAGATACGTCAAAACCCAGGAGGATGCAATTCCATAAAATCTTAGTACTGAAAATGACAGTAAGAAATAATATTCTGTTCAACAAATTGAGCAGGCCCATTGAAACATCAGCAACAGTAATGATGCTAACAATGTCAGAAACACAGGAACCTAACATACTTGTAGCATGTAGCCTTCATTAGTGATGACCAATACCTGAAGCACTGAAATAGACAGGTAGGTAGATGACAGGGAGATAATACAGTTATTAAAGCTAGTAAGTAGAAATTATGTTTTGTGTACAACATACACAATGGAAGTATGGAGACCGCATTTGGGCTGAACTTTAATACTATAAAGGTTTCTAAGATCTTAGTGGTAGTCCTAGCAGCAGACTCTGCTATAGAGAGAATGCCATAGAGTCTCAGACTTCAAAGAGATTGGAGACAGCCAATCTCACACAATTCAGGAATCCTCTCTACAACGTCTACTTAACAGCAGGTCACCTTCTCTTCGTTTGGGCAGGTAAGTGGCGCAGTGGATTGAATGTTGGGCTTGAAATCAGGAAGACTAATCTTCCTGAGTTCAAATCCAGCCTCAGGCACTTAGTAGATATGTGACCCAGGGCAAGTCACTTAACCCTATTTGCCTCATTTTCCTCATCTGTAAAATAAGCTGGAGAAGGAAATGGCAAACCACTCCAGTATCTTTGCCAAGAAAACCTCAAATGGGGTTCAGCATAGTCAGACCCAATGCATCATGAATAGTCAGACATAAATGAACAACCAGAGAGGGAGAGTTCACAAACTTGTAAAGCAACCCCTTGAATTGTTGGGGAATTTGAATGGCTGGAAAGAACACTGAATTTGGAGCACAAAATCAGGAAAAGAACATGGTCCAATATAGCAATGATTCTACCTCCATGATTTATGGTCTATGATAAATACCTGCTTAGGGAACCTTGCATACCTTTTCAATGGTGAATTACAAAGTTAATTTCCACACAAAATCTAAAACTAGGAACTGTATAAAACTGGCTCATTTTAGCTCCATTTTTTTCCTAAATTCATAAATATTTAGTATTTAATTCCTACTATGCATGGGGCCTTGTGCCAGACTTTTATTTTTAAATATTAAAAAATTCTTAAAGCCTAATTAATGATGCCAGAAATGTGACCTGCATAATATTAACAAAAAATCCTTGTGATTTTTGTATGCAAATGAACAATCAAAGTCTGGAAGAGAATGGTTCCTGACCCTTACCACCCTGCCAATTCTTCAGAAATTCTCACTTTTTCACAATCATTCCTCTGAGTTACTATGCCACTGTATGTGTTGGAGAGTTCTTGCCTCCATGTACCCGAGGTCCACCAGCATATTTTATCAAGGTCACCAAAAAGAGGAAGTCTCTGCCACCCGATTACCCTGGCCCATACTATTCCTGGTAACCTTGAGAGTTCAAGAATATGAGGTCCAAGTCAAAACCTCCCTTTCATTTCACAGTACATTGTAATGGTGACATGGGAAAGTGGGGTTTTGTTAAATAACTCATGCCTTGAGGGTACAGGGCAAGAATTGCAAGTAGTGTCAACTATAAGCAAAGCCTCAGGACTATCAGGGGTTTGGGAAATGTAGCAGTTTGTTTGATTTTATTAATGCAATGACTTTCCTAGGAAATAAATGGTGAGGAAGCAGATATGGTTGTGTGAAGAAATGTAATCAGCATGCATTGTACTCTTGACTTGTATCCAGGGTCTGCTTTCTCACCATCTCCATGCCTTGGCCCATGATTCTCAGTGACACAGGCAGCTCTGACACGCCTTCCTTTTAGTCCCATGGCCATTATGTCCTTTTTCTGAGTCCCACCTTTTCCTGCACCCATAGGGTGAGAGGCCAGGTGCTCTAACCAGGTGAAAGAATTACTATTTATAACTCTGAAGAAACAGCAAGGTACTTGTATGCAAGCAAATAATTTCCTGCAGAGTATCTTCAACCTATGAGTGCTGGAAAACACTCTAGAAACATTTATTACCAATATCTGCTGTGAATAGAGTACAGGCCTCAAGTCAGGAAAATGCCTCTTCCTGAGTTCAAATCTGGTCTCTAGCTGGGTGACTCTGGACAAGTCACTAAACCCTTTTGGCTTTAGTTCCCTCAACTGTAAAACAAGCTGGAGAAGGAAATGGCAAACCACTCCAGTATCTTTGCCAAGAAAACCCCAAATGGGATCACAAAGAGTCCACATTACATAAACTAAGGTTGTTTTCAATGAATCACGCAATACAATAATAAAAACTGATATGATGATATTCCTAAATATGGCCCCCAAAATAAAAAAAAACACCCTTTAAATGCTCCAGAAAGTCATGTATGTAATGTAAAAACACAGTTGACAAAATTTCTAAAAGGATCCTTTCTTCATTATCATCATCAATAACGTGCTGACAATCCCCAAGAACAGAAGCATGGAGTGAAGAATTAACAGAGACAGAGGCATTTACCATCTAAATTCTAGTTCCTACGCTACCTTATCATCCTAAATCCAGAAACATTCATTTCAGAGTCTATGTAATATCTTAGCAAAAACAAACAAAAAATACAAGTAATGGGAAGAAATACCACAAGCTTACTTCAGTGTATGACTGTGTATGTGTGTTTATACATATCTGAGTCTTAAATTAATGTTCCTAATCCAAAGTGGCACCATGTGAAAGTTCTTAGAGTCTGTGTACTGAAACCGGTGTAGTCTACATTTACTATTTGCTATTCATTATGTTAGTCTACAGTTTGAGTTATTCATTAATTCTTCAAATGAGTCAAGTTTATAGAGGAGCCATTTGTTAAATTTAACCATATTATGGAGAGTGTAGAGATTTTTCTGCTTTAATTCTCTAGCAAGAATTAGCTATTTTGACAAATGCCTGAAATGATCAGTGGTGGAAGAGCTCTCTGAGGACAGGTACACCATTACATTGTTAATGCTGGGAATAAGACCAACAACTGTGGAAACTAATTTAGAATATTAAAAAAAAACCTAACATTTTCATATTCCTTAACTACTTCTAGTCATTTATTTCTATGGAGGTTAGGTTCTCATATGTACAATGTTCACACACACATAAACATACACATATACAACATACTCATATACACACATATACCTGTGCACATACATATACATATATTATATATATATATATATATATATATATATATATATATATATATATATATATATATATATATATATATATAAAACATTTTGGAGGATAGCAAACAACTGAAAACCAAACGGGTGGCCATCATTTGGGAAAAAAATTAAACACATTTGTACAGAATGTTACTGGGCAATAAGAAATGGCAAATACGAGAAATAAGAGAAGGCATATGAATAAATGCAAAGTGAAGAAAACATATTCATAAACACAATACATACAATGAAAAACAATGATGTCTACATAACAAAAAACAAAACAGACTTCAGTAATACTACAGTGACCAAACCTGACCCCTTAGTGGAGATGAAAAAAGTCCATCTCCACTGTTTTGTTGAAAAGGAAAGATGGGGGACTATAGGTGTGGAACGTTGAATACACAGTTAAATTGTGGTTGATGTATCAGTTAATTTTGATGAACTAGGTTTAAAATAAATGCTTTGTTAAATCCATCACTCAATTTTTAATAAATGTCTGTTTCCTTCCAGGCATTATGCTAATTGCTGAATATTCAAAGACTAAAAGAAAATAGCCAGTTCCCGCAAAGGGATGACATTCCATAAAGGGAGATAATATGAGTACTAGAAATATAGGTAAAAGTGTCCTGGTTGTGCATGAATACCCTATGTGAGCACTGCCATTGGCCCTCCCTAGAAAGTTTCGGTTACTGTGGACTAGTGTGAATAGGTTATTTTTTTTTTTGAAGATTAATGACTTTTTGCTCATTCACATCTAATGCAGGCCAACTGAGGCATTAGTCAATGAATGTAAAGAGTTTTTAGGGTGGAAGACAAGTTTAATTCTCCTGGGAAGGGAAAGGACGAAGGGGTATCCTTTTTCAGGGTGTGTGGCCCACACCCTACGCAGATCTATGATAGATTTATATAAGCATATACAAAATGAAAAAATGAGAGAAGGAGGTCACTGGCAGTAAGGAAGGTCAGGAAAGGCTTCATCCAGCAGATGGTGCACGAGCTGAGACTTGAAGAACATTAGGGATCCTTCCCCCACCCCTGAATGGGGGAATAAATGTGACCAAACAAACAAAAACAAAGAAAATTATTTTTTTTAGAATAAAAAGTTTGCAATGCCAAATTCCACTATCTGATTAAGACATATTCAAACCAGTAACTCATTTAAGCACTTTTCAGCACCTTAGAGCACTTAAAGTAGTTAGAAAAATAGGTACTACTTTGTGCCCCATAAATGGGAATTTTCTCTAAATTTCAACTCCAGGATCACCAGAACACTGCTTAAAATAATTGTTCAGTCTCAACAGGCATAAAACAGTGCTCGCAGAATGGACACAGTTGTATCTGACTCTTTGTGAACCTGCAAACCATACTGTGCCTGGAAGTTTCTTGGCAAAGATACAAGAATGGTTTGCTATTTCTTTCTCCATCAGATTATGGTAAACAGAAGTTAAGTGACTTGTCCAGAATCACATAGCTAGTAACTAAGGTCATATTTGAACTCAGGGCTTCCTGATTCCAGACCTAGAACTCTGTCCACTAAGCCATTTAGCTGCTTCTGCAGGACAGATAGCATCTAAATAAGAGGGAAAGCACATATTTTAAATATTCCTGGCAAGCTAGATTTCAAAGAATTGATTTTAAAACACAGAAGGAATAATGTTGTTGTTCAAATATGTAACTCAAACTACGTGATAATTTATCACTTAGGAAATTCTATCCTTCTAAGTCAGAAGTAGATTAAATATTGCACTGCAAAGCTTAAATAAATGTGATTGACTTTTTCCCAAAATGGCAAATTAGCACTTGACTTCCCACCTATACTTCCGTATTCACCTTTATCTTTTGACCAGTTTCTAAATCCGATGTAACAGCATGGCAGAGGAATGCCACACGTTGTTTAACTCATCAAGGTGACAGCTGCTTTGTTCTGACAGCCACTTACACTTGTCTTCAACACTAGCTACTATTCACATTAATTTAGGTGAAATCCTTGCCAGAGTAACTATTTCTAACCACTTCTGATATCTCAGTAAGTCCCACACTGGATTTGAGCAACCAGAAATCTATCGATCTACAAGCAGTTCACAGTAATAGAAACCAATCCTGAACTGGAAATGTGGGCTTAGTGTAGTCTAAACATCCTTGAAACATCAAAACCCCTTCAAATAGCTGCGGAAAGTATGCTTAGCTTATCTATGCTTAGACTTGTAATTGGATTGGTGAACTAACATCCCCTAAAGAAATAACTTCCTGTAGAGTAAGGAGCCAACAAAAATTCTTCTAAGATCCTATCCCCACAAAGTCATTTTCAAACATCTCAAAATGTATTTTTAAAAACCAGTTTACATATGGTGTTATGCTACTAATGCCAGTTCTCTTCCAGGTGTTGTGCACTTCACAAAATGAGTCCATTTAAGAAATGATAACTGATTTAAAAAACACAGTATATTCAGAAACCTTGCGAAATGATTCCCCATACAGACCTTGGACAAATATGAATTTCTGCGAACTTGGGTGAGCTGGAATGGCATAGAGGAGCTGGATTGACTATTTACAAGGAATTATGGGGGAAGGGGAGGAAAGGGTTGCCACCCCTAATAATTATTATAATGGCCCATTAAATGAGTGTTATTTCCCAACCTTTTATCTGTACTTCATTTCAGGTGGTCAATTTTGTCTAGAGAACATAGGCTCTACTTCAGAAGGATATAAATTGGTTTTCCTAGACAATTGTTGATTATATTTCCATTTTCTAGTACAGACTGTCAAGATTTACTATAGGGGAGGAAAGAGTGGAAAAGAAACTGATGTTAGCATTTATTTTTAAATAAGAGGGGTTAAATATTTTGAGAGATTTTTTTTTCTAAAGAAAAATACAACCTAATTCCCACTTTGTCCATTTCTGTAGAAAGGGGAATTACAATAATTAGTTTTCAGAGGCAGCAGACTCCTGGGTTACTATCACCTATTAAAGCTTGCCCTCCTTGTTCAGTTCACAAAGCTGAGAACGCCCAACTGTGCACAGAGTTTTACACTTCTTGTTACTGTAGCCCACCTGATTCTGAATTTTTTAAATATCAGCCAAGTTTTTTCATGGGACAATAGAGATTGATAATAATATGTACAAAAGAACACACATAGCTCTCCAAGAATAATTGTATTATAGAATTTTACATTTTGGAGAACACTATCTCTGATGAAAACATATCACCATACCACCTACTTGTACAGATTCAACTACTTTAATAGGGTTTATATAATAATAATTGTGGAAACTGTACTCAATAATCCCTTAATGTAAGAGGTGACCTTGCATTTTCTATTTTAGCAGTCTCAACAGCTTCCCTAGAATGAACTTCCATTTATGTACAAAACAACTAGGTCCAAAATAACTCATTATCATTCCTTGAAACCAATAGTACTTCTGACGTCCCTGCTTTTACATAGTGGGCTACCATTCTCCTAGTCACCCAGTTTTGCCACCACAGGGTTATCCCAGATACTCTTTATTCTCCGCTCATCCCCATCCAGTAACTTGCCAATTCAAGTTCCTCCTCAACATCTCTCACATCCATGCTGATTTCCATTCCTACCACCTTCACTTTACTGGATTCTCATTGCCTCTGGCCTGGATTACTGCAACTCAAGTCACTTATTTTAAACATATTCTTAATTTATAATTCCATCTCTTGCTGCTCTCAGAAAATTTAAATTATTCATAGGAAAGTACCAACAACATAGGCAAACAAGCCAGACAGGTCATACCTGACATGTAAGCCCTACTACTTCCCATCTTAGGTACCCACAGGGCCATCTTTTTTTGCCTTGTGTTTCAGAAAGCTAATCTTGATCTCAATAATATTTTTTTACTTTGTTAAATTAATGAATATTATTTTTGCTCTTATGACCTAAATTCAAAACATTATATATCAGGTGAATCATGGTCAAAAGTATACAATATTTAGTTTAAATTCAGGAAACTGGATGAATCCATATTCCAGAAACTGTCTAGTCAACATCCACCCAACCATCTAGTCACCCTCAAACCATGTAGTCATCCAAATTCATAATCTTGGAGATATATTGACTCTTGTTTCTCTTTCACCTCCACCCAAATATCTAATTCGTAGAGGATTTCTGTTAATTCTACCTTCACAATATCTCTCATACCCACCCTTTCTCCCTACTTACAAATCCACTACCCAAGTTCCTCATCACTTCTCACCTGGAATATTACACTGTACTCCTAACCAAATCTTCCTGGTTTTAATTTCTCCTTTCTTCATTCCATTTTCCAGATGGCTAAGACACAGTTCTGATTATGTCAGTCCTCTTCTCAAAAAATCTTCAGTTGTTCTTCATTGTCTTAAGGATAAAAATATATGCCCCTCAGCCTTTCACAATCTAGTGTCAACCTGCCTTTCCAAACTTTTCCTACCCTCGTAAACTTTCCGTTCAACCCAAATTGAACCCTTAGCTGTTCCCCTAACTCAACTTTTCATCTCCAATTTCCAGGTCTTTTTATTCAATATCTCAAGCACGGAATGCCCTAGCTTTTCACTTTTATCTCAGCCTGCTTTCAAGGTTCAGCCTAGGTGCCACCTCTCACACAAAACTTTTCCTGATCCACATCCACTTTCTATTCCCCTGTTGATAGAATCATAGAACTGAAGTGTTTGGTACATACTCCCTCTCACCTCCAGTAGAATGCAAACTACAGGAACTCTCCTGTCTGTCTCTGTGTCTTTAGGATTGAGTTCAGTGCCTTGCCCATAGCAGGGACTTAATAAAAGTTTACTGAATGAATTCAACTATAATTTACTTAAATGTTCCAAAGTTTGGAGATGTTACACAGGAGACCTAGCTAACGTATATGCATGCAATCACTAATGACACGATACATTTTCACTCTTCCGTTGTCCAACTACCAAACAATTGTAACATAAGGCAAAAAAGTCAGGTACCTAAGCTGCTTTTTAGCTATGAGATTGGCATTTATTTTCCAAAGTATACTGAAGCAAACATTAGAAAAGAAATATAGTGCAAGATATTAGAAGCTTCTTTTTCTGTCACCATTTTTGACAAAACCAATACAAGATAAAAGATTGATAGGCTTGGATAAGGTCACTTTTAAATTCACTGCTGAAAAATCAAGGTTCTTGATTTCATATTTGTAAGCAAAACCATTTATTTGACCTACATTGTAACCTGCTTTGTGAAATATACACTTCAGGTCTCAATTTTCAAAGGTCTAATAAGTGTGTTTGAAACAGCAAACGCTGAATTACTTTTCTCAATTCCCAGTCCTTAGTTCTAGTCATGAGCAAATGATTTCCAATTTTCTTTCTACTCAGGACCCCTTTTGGCATCTTAGATATCACAGCTCCTTTTTATTATGTGAGCTTGTATTTCTCTTTTCCTGAGCCCTACTAAGAACATTGCTATGCTTTCTTACTATCTCCACGCACCTCTCCTTTCCTCTTCTCCCTCCCCACACATACTTGTCAACCTTAATCCCTTCCCTTCAGCCTATCTCCTCTAAGCTCTATGACCCTTCCTTACTATCTTGAGTCCTTAAGTTGTACTCTCTCATTTCCTTATAAGTCAATACATCACCAGAATAAAATCAGTTAAGTACCATGTCCCCCCTTTTTAATTCCACATCACTCAGTTGTTTCAAAAAGGGTTATAACATCAGCAATCTCAGCTGCATGATATCTCCTAAAGCTATTCAACTTCATACCCTGTGCACAGGCTTTTTCTGAGTCCTAGGAGTATAAATAAAATATTACCTGGGAACTCCAGTTGGTGATGACCTGCTTTCTGATACAGCGCATGAGAGAGAATAAGGAAGAAGTCAATCCTCACTGCATGTCCCTGTATGTGCAATATGAAGGCGAAGAAGAGACAGTAACAGCTTACACCTATATAGTGCTTTAAGGTTGACACTAGTTTATTCATATTCACGAAAACTTTGATATAGGTACCATTATTCCCATTTTGCAAATGATAAATTAAGGTTCCGATAAGATAAATGCCTAGGATCAACCACTCAGTAAGTATCTAAGGTCAGATTCAAATCCTGACTGGGCCAGTGCTCTGGCCCTTGTGACAATGCCTCCCTTTTAATCCACAGTTCAAAAGAATACGTGCAGGGAAGAGAGAGGTGGTAATTTCAGCTTTCCAATGAAGTGCAAGGGGTACCAAAAGTATGCAGTCATCCAAACTCTGATTGATCAATCAATAAGCAATAACCCAATCTATAAAAATAACAAGGCAATAATAACCAAGTAAAACAATTAATATTTCCTTAGGTTCAGTCTCATGAGAAGATTACAGATTTAGAAATCTAAGAGGTCTACAAATTCATCCAGCCCAATGCTGGAATTTTGCGGAGAAGAAAAAATAGGATCTAGAAAAGTTAAAAGATCTGACCGAAGTCCCATTGTGGTAACTGGTAGAACCAATTTTTTAATTCATATCTTCTGACTTGAAACTCAGCACTCTTTCCCTTTTCCTGAGCCCTACTAATTTCTCATAGTACTTCCTTCTAATTCTTCTAAAAACTTATGAAGACATATTCTAATTGTTCTCTTTTTAATGTAATAATAACAATAACCCCTAACCGATAGGTTTGTGTAAATTTATCCATAAAGCTCTTCACATATATTATCTCATTTTATCTCCAAAACAAACCCTGGGAAGTAGGTGCTGTTATTATTCCAATTTTATGGAATAAGAAATGGAGATATATATAGCAGAATCCTACATCTAGTAGATGACAACAGCAGAATCCAAACTTGGATTTTTCTGATCCCCAGTCCAGCACTATATCCAATAGCTTCCTAGCTGTTATCATTATCTAGTAGTTTCTATGAATGTTTTGTTAATCAGTGGATGCAACCCAAATGGGGCTATGAATGTTAGGAACACACAGTATTTCAGGTCTGGTTGCTGAGAGAGGCAATGCAAAAAAATTTACATATACACCAGAACCTGAAAGTAGGCAGATCCCTCTGAGACAAGCAGGTAAGTAGAAGGATGCCCTGTTCTCCAGTGGAAACTCCAATTCTACCCACGGTACTACAACTTTTCCTACTGATGTTGTAAGTTTTATTTCTATCACAAGAGGAATTGATCCTTTACAGAACAGAGGCAAAAACTTGTTAATTACAAAGGCATCTTATTAACCATGCCTAGATGCAAATCTTTCTTTTTCTTCTTCTAGAATTGTTTTTGCCTATGTTTTATTTTGTTTGTTTATGCTTTGTAATACACACGTACACACACAATATCAAATGCTCAGAAGCTCACTAGGCTAGCTGCTTGTGGGCTAAGGGATAAGGAGAACTGAATATACTCTAGGAGAGAGCTAGCAACAAAACAAATTCAGAAGCCTTCATGGTTTCTCTGAGTTAGAGTATGAGCCAAAACAAATTATAGAGAAGTCAGAGACTTCTTCAAAAAATACTTTTTATACCCATTTGAGTGTGTATATACATATTCTTCCCTCTTTGAACCAATTACTATGAGAGTGAGGTTCAAGCATGATCTGCCACTCATTTTCCCCTCCACTAAAAAAGTTTTTCCTTGCACACCTTTATATGAGAAAATTTGTCTCATTCTCTATCTCCCTTGTCCCTTCTCCCCTTTTCTCATGTCCACATTTTTTTGGTGACCATCCCAACACAATCAGCTCACACATATATCCTCTGTCTTTGCAGACTAATTTTAACTGCTCTGATAATGATAAAGCTCTTAGGAGTTACATGTATCGTCCTCATGTACAATACAGAAATTTAAACAGTTTAACTCCATTCCGTCCCTTATGGTTATTCTTTCATGTTTACTTTTTTATACTTCTCTTGAGTCTTCTGTTTGAATATCAAATTTTCTATTCAGCTCTGGTCTTTTCATCAGAAGTTCTTGGAAGTCCTCTATTTTCTTAAATATACAACTTTTGCTTGAAGGATTATACTTAGTTTTGCTGAGTAGGTGATTCTTGATTGTAATCCTAGCTCCGTTGTCCTCCACAATATGATATTCCAAACCCTCTGCTCCTTTGACATGGAAGCTAAGAAATCTTGTGTGATCCTGACTGTGGCTATTTGAATTTTTTTCCTAGTTCCTTTCAATGTTTTTTCCTTGACCTGGGAGGTATGGAATTTAGTTATAATATTCCTGGAATTTTTCATTATAGGATCTCTTTCAAGAGGTGATTAACAGATTCTTTCTACAATTTCTAGGATATGCTCTGGATCTAAAATATAGGTAGAATTTGTCCTGTATAATTTATTTAAATGTGATATTTAGGCTCTTTTTTTTATCATGTCTTTCAGTTAGTCTAAAAATTCTTAAATTATCTCTCCTGGATCTGTTTTCCAGGTCACTTGTTTTCCCAACGGGGCATTTCACATTCTCTTCTATTCTTTTTTCATTCTTCTGACTTTATTATTTCCTGAAGTCTCATATTGTCATTAGCTTCCACTTGCTCAATTTCAATTTCTAAGGAATATTTTTATTCACTGAGCCTTTGTAGCTTTTTAAATAAATTGGCCAACATTGCTTTTTAAGGAGTTCTTTTCTCCAGTGAATTTTTGTGTCTCTTTTACTATTAGGTCAATTGTGTTCTTTAACGTATTATTTGCTTCCTTATTTTTTCTTTTGCTGTTTTACTAAATTCTCTTTTCATAATTGTCTTGCATCACTCTCATTTATTTTCCCATTTCTCTTCCACCATTTTTATTGCTTTTTTTAATTCTATGAAATTTTACTGACCAATAACCAAATGTCCAATAACATTTTTTCTTTCAGGCTTTGCTTATAGCTGTCTTCACATAATTGTTTTATATGTTTATATCTTGATCTTCCTTGCCACAGTAGTAAGTTTTATGGTCAAATTCTTTTTTAAAAATAAATTTATTTGACTTTTTACGTTCATTTTCACAAAATTTTGGGTTCCAAATTTTCTCCCCATTTACCCCTCCCCCCACTCCAATACACCGAGCAATCTAATTTTCCCTATCACCAATCTGCCCTCTCTTCTATCATCCCTCCCTTCTCTTGTCCCCATCTTCTCTTTTGTCCTGTAGGGCCAGATGATTTTTATTCCCCATTAACTGTATTTCTTATTTCCTAGTAGCAAGAACAATACTAAACAGTTGTTCCTAAAACTTTGAGTTCCAAATTCTCCCCATCCCTCCCTCCCCACCCATCCCTTTGGGAAGGTAGGCAATTCAATATAGGCCCTATCTGTGTAGTTTTGCAAATGACTTCGATAATAGTCGTGATGTGTAAGACTAACTGTATTTCCCTCCATCCTATCCTGCCCCTCATTGTTTCTATTCTGTCTTTTGATCCTGTCCCTCCCCAAGAGTGTTGACTTCAAATTGCTCCCTCCTCCCATTGCCTTCCCTCCCATCATCCCCCCCACCCTGCTTATCTCCTTCTCCCCCACTTTCCTGTATTGTAAGATAGGTTTTCCTACCAAAATGAGTGTGCATTTTATTCCTTCCTTTAGTCGAATATGATGAGGGTAAATTTCATGTTTTTTTCTCAGCTCTCTTCTTTTTCCCTCCACTAAAAAGTCTCCTGCTTGCCTCTTGAATGAGAGATAATTTACCCCATTCCATTTCACCCTCTCTCCTCCCACTATATTTCTCTCTCACCGTTTACCTTAATTTCCTTTAAAATATGGTCCCATCCTATTCAATTCACTCTGTGCTCTCTGTCTCTCTGTGTGCATGCATGTGTGTATGTGTGCGCACGCACACGTGTACATGTGTGTGCGTGTGTGTGTGTGTGTGTGTGTGTGTGTGTATGGTCCTACAAACTATCCAGATACTGAAAAGTTTTAAGAGTTACAAATATTGTCTTTCCATGTAGGAATGTAAACAGATCACCTCTGGTAAGTCCCTTATGACTTCTCTTTGCTGTTTACTTTTTCATGCTTCTTCTCATTCTTGTGTTTGAAAGTCACATTTTCTTTTCAGCTCTGGTCTTTTCATCAAGAATGATTGAAAGTCCTCTGTTTCACTGAAAGACCATATTTACCCCTGAAGTATTATACGCAGTTTTGCTGGGTAGGTGATTCTTGGTTTGAGTCCTAGTTCCTTTGACTTCTGGAATATCCTATTCCACGCCCTTCCATCCCTTAATGTAGAAGCTGCTAGATCTTGAGTTATCCTGATTGTATTTCCACAATACTGGGATTGTTTCTTTCTAGCTGCTTGCAATATTTTCTCCTTGACCTGGGAACTCTGGAATTTGGCCACAATGTTCCTAGGAATTTCTCTTTTTGGATCTCTTTCAGGTGGTGATCGATGGGTTCCTTGAATACTTATTTTGCCCTCTGGTTCTAGAATATCAGGGCCATTTTCCTTGATAATTTCATGAAAGATGATGTCTAGGCTCTTTTTTTGATCATGGCTTTCAGGTAGTCCCATAATTTTTAAATTGTCTCTCCTGGATCTATTTTCCAGGTCAGTTGTTTTTCCCATGAGATATTTCACATTCTCTTCCATTTTTTCATTCTTTTGGTTTTGTTTTGTGATTTCTTGGTTTCTCAGAAAGTCATTAGACTCCATCTGTTCCATTCTAATTTTGAGAGAACTATTCTCTGCAGTGAGCTTTTGAACCTCTGTTTTCCATTTGGCTAATTCTGCTTTTGAAAGCATTCTTCTCCTCATTGGTTTTTTGAACCTCTTTTGCCAATTGAGTGAGCCTATTTTTCAAGGTGTTATTTTCTTCAGCATTTTTTTGGGTCTCCTTTAGCACAGGGTGTTGACCCATTTTTCATACTTTTCTTGCATCTCTCTTATTTCTCTTCCCAGTTTTTCCTCCACCTGTCTAACTTGATTTTCAAAATCCTTTTTGAGCTCTTCCATGGCCTGAGCCCATTGGATATCTATTTCGGATGTTTGGGGTACAGAGGCCTTGACCTCTATGTCTTTCCCTGATGGTAAGCATTGCTCCTCCTCATCAGAAATGAAAGGCGGGAACATCTGTTCCCCAAGAAAGTAGTTTTCTATGGTCTTATTTTTCTTCCCTTTTCTGGGCATTTTCCCAGCCAGTTACTTGACTTCTGAGATTCCTCTCCACCCCCGCCTAGATCTGCCCAGCTAGCGCTTGGGGTCTGAGATTCAAATGCTGCTCCCCAGCCTCAGGGCTTTTGGGGGGGCGTGGCTGCTATTCAATGTCAGCTTAAGTTCTGGTGCTCAGGTGGGGGCAGGGCCACCTCCTAGGCTCAGTTCCCTCAGGGGGTTTATGCAGAGATCTTCAGTAATGGATCTGAGGTCCTGTCTGCTCCGGGAGTCCCGGGCCACCACTGCCTCTGCTGCTGCCTCCCAAGGGAGCCTGAGTCACAGAGACACCCTGCTCCCCTTTTGGCCAGCCCAGAAGTCTCTCTCACTGATCTGTAGCGCCTGTGGGCAGAGGGACCTTTGTGGCTGCAGGAGATTCCTTCCCTGAAGCCTGCTCAGATCTGCTCCTCTGGGGCCAAGTGCCCAGGGCAGGGCAGGGCGGGGCTCTGCTGTCCGGTGCATGACGGACCTTTGCGGTCAATTTTTCAGGGCTCTCTGGAACGGAAATCTCCTCCACTGCATAGCTGCACAGCTTGAACTACTCCAGAATTTGTGGGGAGTTCTTTTTACAGAAAATTTATGGGCTGTGGGTTCGGAGCTAGCATACATGAGTCTTTCTACTCCTCCATCTTGGCTCCTCCCCCACCTGGTCGAATTCTTTTTTGTAGTTAGCTCATTTTCCTAGCTTATTTCTTCACTCTGAATTTTATGTTAGAGTTGGGCTCTGCTCACCTTGGGGTGTGGAGGTACTCTGTAAAGCTTCAGGCTTTTTTATGACACTGTTTTCAGAGCTAGTTCTGGACATCCACTGTTTTCAAGGTTATATGATCCAGGCAGAGGTGTGGTCACGGTTCTCCTGGTCTGTGCTCTGGCCTTTGTCCCATGCGGCTGCAAGTTCTAGTACTCCTCTCTGCCCTGCAACTGTTACAAGGGTCCCTGCTCCCTTGTGACCAATCCCAAGACCTCCCCTTGCCATGGACCTATGACCCACAACTGTCTATGAGCAACAGAATTACTAATCAGTGCTAGCTGTGCCCAGTGCCAGCCAAGCATCCTCTATAATCTCTCTTTGACCAGTTGTCTTATCCCCTTAGATTCTCTGGACTAAAAGCTCCTAAAACTGTTACTACTGCCTCCAAGGCCCACCACTGTATTCTTGCCATGCTCCAGGTCAGTGCCCACTGCAGTGGTACAGACTACTCCTGCAGACCTCCTAAGTTGTCTTATGACAGAAAAAATGCCTCCCTTAACCTTGTGTTGCCTCTGCCACACCAAATTTGATTTGAATCATTATTTTAAAGTTGTCGGGAGGCGAATGCTGGGAGAATTCAGCTGGGTCCAGCCTATACTCCATCATCTTTACCCTACTCATGAAGAATACATGATGAGATTTCACTTTAGTTCTTGGTTCCCGATCAGTGTAGTTCCCTTTACAAAATCAGCTGCTCACAGTGATGACATTATTAGAGTTCTAGGAGTGGCAGGAAGAATTATTACAAAAGCTGCTGCAAATCCTGTCATTTACATTTCTGCTTTTTCTTCTCCAACTACTGAGTCCAACTGAGAGTAATAAGCAATTTTCACTATGGCTATAAATTAAAAAAACAATACGGTCCTTGTTCTTAAGGCTCTTACATTGTAACAGGCACACAGAAAATTATAAAATATCACAGAATCACAAAAATATGGAAATTAGTAGCAACTTCAGCAGCCAAGATATATGACAGAGGAATCCCTAGCATTACATACCCAACAAGGGTTTATCCATGCTCTACCTAAAAGCCTCCAAGAAGGTATAAGTCATCACCTCAGAGGTAACCCATTCCAGTTCTGCAGAGTTCGAGTTATTGGGAAGCTCACCCAGATGCCAATTATAAATTAATCTCTCTGTAATTTCTATACATCACTCTTATTTCTGCTCTCTGGGCAAAATTGAGGAAGCTTCATCTTTCACATGACAAGTTTTTAAATAAAGTCAGCTATCAAGTTGCCCCTAAGTATTTTATTTCTTTATCTAGGTTAAAATTATCCAACTCCTCCAACCTATAAACATGTAGCACATTGCAGGCACAACTTTATTCATTATCCTGCTTGTCCTCCTCTGGACACTGTTCAACTCATCAACATTTTGTTTGAACTGAGGCCCCCAAAGCTGAGCACAATACTCTGGATAAGAATGACAAGGGCACAGTACAAAGCAATGAGCACCTTCCTATTCCTAGAAGTTATGTCTCTTTTAACACAACATTAGCTTTTTTTAAGTAGACACATCACACTGCTGATTCATTTTTAGTTCATAGTCTACAAACTGATAGATCTTTTTTCAGAACAAAAGCTATTTATTTGTATCTCCCTCCTACCATTATATTCTTGTAAAGTTTTTTTTTTTTGAGCTTGAAAATACTTTGTACATATGCACATAACTTCTGGGAGAAGAGAACGTGTTTTATGTAAAGGGCAGTTCGTGAAATAAAAGAATAAGATTCCAAGAGGCACGATGAAATAGCAGCATTAAGTGGAACAAGTGTATGAAGTCAAAGGTTGGGGTGAGTAGGAGAGTGGTGGCCATGGAAGGTAATTTCCACCTGGGCAACTAATGGGGAGGGAGGGTTAGAGCTCAATAGAATATCAAATTCTTTAAAGAAGCAAGGAAAATATTGATTTCATTATGAATGTCTAAGAAAAAGGTAGCACAGTAGAAAGAAAGTATGTCTCAAGGCACATAGGAATGACAAATAATTATTATCTAGACCTGCTAGATGGTCTAAGTAGGTGCCAGTGGAAATAGATGCCTGGCTGATTACAGAAGGGTGAAGTATGTTAGAAATGTTTGCAAGTCAAGTCAATTCTACCCCAACGTTCACTCCATTGTTGAGTTTACCCTGCCAGAGAACTAATATAGCTCTGACTCTAATACAGACCCTATACAAGCCAAGAATACTTAATATTACTACCAAAGAGAGGCATCCAAAACAGGTAAGTAGTTAATTCATACTCCAACACTGTAAAGGTAAATTGAGAAAGAATAACACTAAAATGGTACCCAGAGAGTATACATCAAAAGAAAATGTGTATTTCATGGAAAATGGGATTTTGTTACAGAGATTTGATGGCTTTCAACAAAATTCAAGTAAATAAAATGCTTTGGGGTAAAGGAGGTATATTAGTTAACTGTCATGTTTAATTCTGCATTAATGAGAAAAAATTTATTTTAGTACACAGCGGTAAAAATCTTCCAAAATGGCATTAGTTTGATTTTTTGCCTTAAGATAATACAATATAGCAAACACAATGCTTCATTTACATTTTAAGATCTCACAATATCAAAGAACTATGGGATGTTAGAGCTGGAAGGAAACTTACAATGTTCAGTGCTATCATTTTTACAAATCATGAAGGTGAGGTCTAGACACTCACAAAGTGAATGCAATCAAACCAAAGATAAACAGCATTTAAGTTATATGGGGAGAAGATGACAGAGCGAGGACCTACCAGGGTGTTTTGACTTTGATCACACAATGCTGCTCTAGCCCTACCTATGCATCAAGGTTTGGGTAAGGTCCTAAACTATATGTAGAGTCACTCTATCATAGCATTAAATTCAGCCTGTCATTTAATTCAAAACGTTATTTAATTCAACCCATACCCACTCTTTGTTGATTGCTCCAGCCCTTTCATCCTTTTCTGAAATTCTAGAACATTTAAAGTGCAGTACCATGTAATTCACCACCCATGTATATGTTTTCGTGTGTTATTTGCTGTTGTTTTGGATCCTTCAATCTTTATTCCCCAATGACATCGTAAGGTCCTTATGGACAGGGGCCATATTTTACCCTTTAACTCCATCTCCTAGAGTGTCTAGAGAAATGATGACATGACTTGCACTTGACTTTGTTTTGAGGGAGGGAAGTCTGTGTAGGATCACCAACCTCACTTTCTCCTTCTGATCTGGGTCCAGTGACCAGATATTTAACAGGATGACTGGAGATGGTGCAGGATGCAATGGGGAAACCTTGGCCTACTTAGGCTGGCCTTTTCAGGTAAGTGGGGACCCAGTTAGCTGGGTAACCCAGCTCATACTCTCCCTTCTGTCTCTCCCTCCCCTGCTTCCTTTGGGATTTGCTGGCTAGGTGCCCTTCTTTCCTTCCTTCCTTTCCCCTTTTCCTTCCTTCCTTCCCTCCTTCCTTCCTTCCTTGTCATTCCCAAAATCTTAAACCCACTACACTCTGAAGCCCATAGACTGGACAACAGTGGGTCCCTACTCAATGTCCACTTAATGACTAGTTTAGAGTGATTAAGGCAGCTAGGTGGTACAGTGGATAGAGCACTAGTGCAGGAGTCAGGAGAACCTGAGTTCAAATCACACCTCAGACACTTGACACTCACTAGCTGTGTGACCTTGGGAAAATCACGTAAGCACAACTGCCTCAGCCTGGGTCATCTCTGGTCATCCTGATGAATATCTGGTCAGTGGATTCAGATGGCTCTGGAGGAGAAGTGAGGTTATTGACCTGCACAGCCCTCCCTCACAACAAAGTTAAGTGCAAGCCATGTCATTATTTCTCTGATGGCATGGTCTTCTTTAACAACGAAGGATGAACACACACACGCACATACACAGAGCTTAAAAGTGATTATCAATAGTAACAGTTTCTGTTCCCTCCCAGGTTGATTTAATTATTTTTTCTTCTTTTGCTCATTAAAAAAGCCATTCCCTGACTACTTCTTAAAGAGGCCTATTCACTCAATGGGCATTACCTCCCTCTAAGTGAGTACCTGAAAAGGCCAGCCTGAGAAGTTCAAGGTTTCCCATCGCATCTTGGGCCATCTCCAGTCACCCTGATAAATATCTGGTCACTGGACCCAGATGGCTCAGAAAAAGAAAGTGAAGTTGGTGTCCTTGCACAGCTCCCTCTCACTCAAAACAAAGGCAAGTGCAAGTTATGTCATAATTTCTCTGATGTCATGGTCTTCTTCAAAAACGAAGGATGAACACAGCAACAAGAGTGTCTAAAACCAAATAGTGATCAATATACAGTTGATGGGTGATAGAATGAATTCATTCATGGGCAAACAGCCAAATAAGCTGATAGAGCCATAGGTGTACGGTAGAGATGTCGGGACTGGAAATACAAAGCTGCCAATTGCTCATGATATGCATTCATTTTTGCCTACTCCCTAACTCCCCTCTTTCTTCCAGATAATCCACAACTAGACATGGGGAAGAATAGCAGGCATGATGGGATAAACATCACTTTGACTGTAATGCTTTACTAATATACAATGCATAGATTGAAATAAATCTCTTGTCATTTCAGGACACAGGATGAAGATTGCCTTTTTAAATAACTTTCTTATATCAGCTAATTTTATTCTAATAATAGTGTGCAGAGAAAATAGTTAATTAAGCCTTGTAGTTTGCTGAGTTCCAGTTAATTAAGATTTTACTTCATATACACTTACAAAATTCAAGAAAACTACAAATGAAGTTATTTTCTTGAAGCATTTTTGCTTGGTTCAGGCTCTTAATCAAGTGGATTAGGGTCCCATCAGAATTTTTTTCAGCATAGCCTAAATTAAAATGATAAACTGTAGGAGAATCTGATTATAGACAAGTAAATTTGTATATGTTTGCACGAGCAACTTCTATATTCTTGGTGATAGCTTTTACAAAATAGGGACATAGATTCTAGGACAAAAATAGGTCTACTGAAGCAACTGGATATGATACTGACTCTTTATCACTGTCAAAAATGACCAAAAAAAACACTTGATGCACTACTTACAAAGAGACCAAAATTAACAATATTACTCAAGTATAGAAAAAAGGAAATGATACACCAATGTGCTTATAATTTCAGATTCTTTTAAATTTAATATAACCTTCAGTAGAAATAAATACCTAATATAAAGCTGTTATACTCTACCTTATTAACAGATATTAGGATTCTGGCAAAGTATGGATATCAGTTTTATTTGTTGTATTTTTAAAGCTACATCTAAAGTGACAGCTATCTTGATGTCTTTGTGTAATGCTGTCCCCTTAGGATCCATCCAGTTGGAATGTTTTATTGATAAAACTGCTTCATTACAAGGCACTTTGGCACTTCATTAAACCTCCATACAAAGGGCATAAGATCAACTTTCACTCTATCGAACAATAGTGTCACAGGTTGCAGATTGTCAGTTTTTCATCTTTGCGGAAGGCACAATGATCTCCATTCATCTAAAAAAGTAATGTTTCATGCTTACTGTCCTTTGATTTATGTGTTGATCTATTCTCTTTTAGGAACGTAGGGCAGGCAGCAACATAATTGGTTTGTTATTGGGTGACCTGGCTTAGTATTTATTTCATGTCATCTTTATTTTACACAAAGTTGGCAAAAATGCCTTGCAAATAGTAATCTCTCTCCTCTCTCTCACACACACCCCCCCACACACAAAACAATGTTTCAAAAGTCTCAGTGAATTCTGAGATACCTGTATTTGAATCTTTACACAACTAACCAATGAGATTATTTGAAAAATTACATAAAAATAAGATGTATCCTTTCTTACTAAGTTAACTTTAATTTTCCATTTAAAAATGCATAACTGCCATCTGGAAATAGATAAAGCTGCTCATTCTGACACGACTTGAAAAAACCCAAACCAGGAATTATAATCCCAATCATACTTGTGTGAGGCATGGGACTAGGTGCAAAGATATGAATTAATAAAAAGCTAAAACTAGGTCCATGCCTTCAAGAAACTTCCATCGTATTGGTGTAGGGAGGGGAAGAGAAGACACAATGTATACACAAACAATTAAATACAAGATATATTCTAAATAATAAAAGTAATTCCAAAAGATGGAAAGCATTAACAACTGGTTAGAAGCAAGAAAAGCCTCCTTTAGGTGGTGGCGCTTGAGCTATATACACATAACATTTTAAAGCTACTTTCTGTGGGGAAAAAGTCATGTCTTAGCATGAATCCTAGAACTATATATATCAAATGATAGGTGAATTGGTAAAATATTTTCTTGTATACTTTAAAATATTTGATTTATTGGCTAAATCATGGCCTGAACTCATCTCCTTCAGCACCTGTTATACGATCTGCATGTTCATGCTTTTCCTTCAAATCCTATATTGATTATTAAAGTTACTCAGAATCTGGAAGTAGATGAAGAAATAAACATATGAAAGTCATTTTTGCATAAAGTTTCTAGTACAACTAAAGAATAAATATGCCTTGATGTTAATTGCAGAAGAACAAATAGCAACTTTAAGAATTTGGATTCTTTTTATACTCCTCCTGCAGAAGAAAATAACTTGTTAGCTGAGTGGGCCCTATATGTTTTGTTTGCAGCTCTACATGGGGATACTGTTTAAAATGAAAAGCAAATAAATTCATGTTAAAAAAAAAACTACATTCAAGAAACTCCTATGGCTCCCTGTTGTTTCTTCTTTATGTACCAGAAATACCTACCACAATGACTGGCACATGGCAGAAATAGAATACAGATTTACTGAATTGAATTGAATAGGATAACACACCAATTCCTCTTTCTGGCATTTAAAATCCTTCACAATCTGGTCCTGGTCTACCATTCCTGGCTGATTTCAAATGACTCTCTCATGCACTCAGTGTTCTAGCCAAAATACCTTCTTGTTATTCCTGATATATACAATTCCATCTGCTACCATGGAATAGCCTTTGAACCCAAGTAGAGTTATCTATTATTTAAACTCAACTCAGGTCATACTCCAGCCTCCCTTATTACTAACTGCCATTTCCTATAGCTTTATCCCTTCTCAATGCTGGTATCAATGACTTAAAAGGCAGCTTTGACCATTCCAATACTATAATCACATAATAATACTATCCAAATGTTACTCTGGCTCATGGTCTTTGGTCTTAATGGAACATAGATGTCTTTCTGTGGCATCAGCTTTTTCTTGGACCTAGCTACATGATTTTAGCCACCTTGTTTCTAAATGTTCAATGACCATATTCCAACGGGAAGCACTAAGTCTCCTGACTTTTTGGGTTCCTGAGTTTGTTTAGATCTCTGAATTCTCATTCTTCCTTTTTCTCTGTCTTTGCCCAGATAGTCTCCCATATTTGATTTTCCTCCCTCCTTGTTTTCACCTCTTTCTTCCTTCAAGTGCTATTATCTCCTACATGGTACCTGCCCTGATCCTCCAACTTTTAGTGCCTTCTCTAATAACATTATATTTAATTTGTATATATTTAATAGTGATTTCTCTGAATACATTATTTCTCCTAAACAAACTATAAGCTTCTTGAGGTTAAGGGATGTTTTATTTTTGCCTTTTGCTCAGCACTCAGCACAGTGCCATGTATATTGTGGGTGTTTAATATATTGTTTTTTACTGAATTTAATTCACCTCATATTGTAGATTTTCACCCCTTATCAATCTTTTTACTCTCTTCCCACCTCTGTATTTATCTCCAGTGAATCACAAAAAAACCTCTGTGAGAACAGAATGTGAGAGCTGGAAAGGATTTCAGCAGTCTTTTGCTCTTACCCAAACATGAAAGGAATCCTTGATATACCATATCTAATAAGAGGTTGTCCAACTTCTACTTCAAGCACTTCAAGTACCAAAAATAAGACCAATTATATTTTGACAGCTAAGAAACAATCCCTGATATGAGTTATTCCTGAATTAGTCTTCCATAAACTCTCAAACCACTAATATTTTACAGCAAATCTATAAGGTAAAAAGAAATATAACACTGCGAAAAATATATGGCATGTTTATAAAACGACTCCAACCTGATCTATTTAAATGAGAAATAGAGGAAATAGACAAAAGTAAAAAAGATAAAGGAAACAGAAGAAATAGATAAATGGGAAATAGATGGAGGAAAGGACATTATTATTAATTATAAAAAGTCATATGTATGTTAACAAATTTAAATCAGTTATCATAACATGAATATCAAAAGATCTGTAACAAGTCCTTAGCAAACAGCTGACTTACTTGCCCATCTTAGAGAAACAGTGTAACAAAGAGTAATGCTGTTTTAGAATACAAACTCATTTGTAAAATCTTACGTAGAAGAAAGATAGAAAACTGACCATTACTATCTCATAAGTGACTTTGAAACAATGAAGTGAATAAACCTATTTAAAGAAAGCTTGGTGAAAGAATCACCTTAATAAAGTCATACTGGTAGCACTTGTGAAAGATACTGGAATGAGGACAACAAAAAAGTATATAAATGATTTACAAAAGTTTATTTTATAATAAAACCTTTTCACTATCCTGAATACTAGAGTCACAATATTTGGACAGTAACATCGCAGTCCCAGAATGGTTTATGGAAGAAGTAGAAATGACAACAAGGCAAACAAATACATGAGAAGTAGCTTAAGTTTACACAGGGAAGGATCCGAATGGAAACCACACAATTTTAATGTTGTTGAAGTATCAACATTTAAGGCATCTAAAGGAATAAAAGCTGCTAAATATCAGATGTTGTTATTACTCTTCAAGAAGTCAATTTGTCAAACACCAATAACTATCAAGATGTGTATATTTTCTCATATACTAAAACTGCATATGGGAATAGTTTACACATCCATTTACAACACCTTTTGTTACAAATAATATGTCACAATAGACAACAAATCAACTGAAAGATGTAGGGTATTCAAGATCCCACTATGTTTATGCTTTGCCAACTACAAAAAAGCATCAATTTGTTATAGCAAATAAATTAGGAATTAGGAAATCCAGCCTCAGATACTAATAGCTATTTGACCCTGGGCAAAACACTTAAACTCTATCTCATTTTCTTCATCTTTCAAATGGGGGTAATAATAGCACCACCTTCCAGGATTTTGGGGAGGATCAGGTAGATAATATTTGTAAAGTATTTAGAAACATGTCTGGCATAGGATGCTTCATAAATGCTTAAAATAAATGGTCAGTTAGGTAGCACAGTGGAGAGAGTGCTGAGTCTACAATCAGGAAGGCCTGAGTTCAAGTAAAGCCTCAGACATTTATTGGATGTATGACCCTTTGCTAGTCACCGTGTTTGCTCAGCTCCTCATCTATAATATGAACTGGAGAAAGAAATAACAAACAACTCTGCCAGGAAAACCCCAAATGGGGTCATGAAGAATCAGGTATGACTGACATGGCTGAAATGATGATAAATACAAGCTTATTCCCTTCCTCTTCTCATCCACGTACATGAAAACTGTACAAGGTTTCTTGAAACATATAACAACAGAGAAAACTTTGAGTGGTGGCCCTTTGATCGTTAGTACTGAGCAAGAAATCAAAAGAGGCCCTGTGCTTGCCAAAGGTTTGCACTGTTTCATAAAGAGGATCAGGGCAGGGTCCAAGTTGCACAGCAGTTCTTTGTGAATAGTGATAGACTCCAGATGCTCCTGTTTGCAGATGGCACTGGTATGACTCCATCAAACATTAAAACAATGCAGAGTCTCTTAAATGCGATCCACAATAATTGAAAAGATTTTGGTCTAAATATTCTAAATACAAAATACTACACAATTCTATCTTGAATATCTATAATCCAAGCTAGGTACTACAATTGAATTGACTGTCTATGTAGCTTACCCACTAGGATACCCATGTATCTATCTATCTGTCTGTCTCTCTGCCTGTCTGTCTTTCAATCTGTATGTAAGAATATATATGCGTATGTGTTTATCATCTCTCCATCTGTCTGCCTGTCTATCTATGATATCCACCATGTACTTACTGTTGTCCCTTGAGTCAAGTTCAATTCTTCAGAGATTATTTTCCATGTTCTTCAACCATTCAATATCATGAATAATACCGATATTAAAAATATGGAGACAAGATAAGATTTTGAACAGACACTACAAATAGACAATGAGTTGAGGTCATAATTGAAGAGGAGGAAGACATTGGGCTAGATTTTCTTTGGGAAATTACAAAGTAATTTTGATGACCTTGAGTTTCTCTCTGAGACAAAGGCCTCTTCTTGTTCCAGTATTATCCTAGTGATAACAGCATGGTATTTGAAAACAATGGAGGTAAGGATAACTCAGAGGGCATCAAGGAGACGCATAGTGGGAATCATGACCAAGAACTCACAAGGGGGAAGTTATGGAAAGGTTATCATAAAAACATATGATCAAAAAAGAAGATTGGCTAGTCACATGGAGATGGTAAGAGATGGACAATGGAAACCTCTGTTCTAACAAGAGAACTTGAGGAAAGCATTCAGGATGTATGGTAGATGTCCTATGGAAAACTGATGGGAAGACATAAACAAGAGTTACCCAGGAGCAGCAGCATGGATTGTGGTTTTCATTTTAGAGGAAATATTCACATAAATGAGATCATTGGAGTATTAGAGTTTTGCTGATAATGATAATAATTTTTGAGTTGGAGAAAACAATATAGAATAGTTTAAAATAAGTTGAAACAAGCAATAAGGAGTAATTATGATGATTGCTTGCATTTATAATGTACTTCAAGGCTTGCAAAAATATAAATTTTATTTTATTTGTCCTTCACAACAGCCTTCTCAGACAGGTATTATTGTTATTCCTCTTTTTAAAAACAGGGAAAATAACCCTGAAGTTAAGTGACTTGCCCAGGATCACACTACTAGCAAATATTTGAGGAAGGATTTGAATTCTGATCTTCCTGAATTCAAGTCCTGTGCTCTATTCACTATGTCATCCATTTACCTGTCCCATATGGGATGTAATGAAAGTAAAGATCATGAGCTGCCCTAGATTATCACAATGAGATAAACTAAATTCCAAAGTAATGAAAGAACTAGTGGATATGTCATTTGCAGGTATAGGTGATGGATCATGAATAATGAAAGAAATTCCATATTAATTTATTTGCTTTTTTGACTAATTAGATCAAAAGACCAGAGAAATATTAGAGACATGGTTTACCTAGATGATAGTAAAATATTTGACAAAAATAAACAACCACACTATCCTTGAGGGCAATGATCTAGATGACAGTATAACTGGGAGCATTTGGAACTGGTTGAACCCCAAAGTAATTTCATGACAACTAGGAAAGTTTTCTAGCAGTGTGCCATATCTTCTTGCTGTTCAAAAACTATATCAGTGAATTCAATAAAGGTTCAGATGAATTATTTACAAGCCTTTCAGATGAAACAAATATAGGTGGGCTGGTTAAGGTGTTGTATGGCAGAACTCAAAAAGATTTCAAGAGGCTAGAAGGACAGGCTGAACATGGCTAGAATTTGCACTTTCATTACCTCTACCTCCTAAAACTCCTTGCTCCCTTCAAAGCTCAGATCAGATCAAAAAGCATTTCTCATTTTCCACAGTTGCTAGTGCTCCCAGAAAATTATTACATATCTAATTGTTATGTATTTCATATTTACTTATGTGATTATCTAAAAAAAGAATTTAAGTTCCTTAAGGGTAGGAAACATGGTTTTTTTCGGTGGGGGGGGTTATATTTCTAGTATTTAGCAAAGTATCTGGCATTTTGTAGGCACTTAATAAATGTTTTTTGAATGAATGGATGAAAGACAATGAACTGTAATAAATATACATATAAAGCCTTGGATTTGGGATAAAATAACTTTTAATAATAATAATAATAAATAACTTCCTAAAAATAACTTTTAAGGAACTAAGAAATAGTTTATGGAGAAAATAATCTCTGCATTTTAGCAAACTTTGTGTTCACCAATAAGTCAGTGACGTGCCATGTTGGCCAAGAAGAGCTTTTGTGATCAGAGGCTGCATTACAAAAAAGAAGGCCCCAAAGAAAGGTTTTATGGTCCCACAACATTTTGTCCTAGTCAAGAAACATTTGGATGAAGATTGACAAACTAACGAGCACAAAGAAAAAGGTGATCAGGGAAGTGAGAAAAATAAAAATCATATCATATGAGGATTGGTGGAAGGTACTGGTGGGTTATCAGCCTAGAGAAGAACAATCTTAGGGATGTCTTGTCTTCAAGCACTTGAAGGATTTTCATGTGTGTGAGGGACAATACTTATTGGGAGGGCACTAGCATATATGGGGTATGGGAAAGGCTTTCTTCAGAAGGAGGAATTTGAGCTAAGCATTAAAGGAAGCCATGAGAACTAAGGGACAGACAGTCCAGGTGTCATGAAGAGTAAAATCATGGAGTAAAATCATGGAGAATCATTCCAGATACAACAATAAGTCCAGTATGGCTGAGTTACAGAGTACAAAGGAAAAATTAAGTGTAAGACTAGAAAGAGAAAGGTTGTGAAGATTTGTAAATGCTAAATTAGTTCATATTTGATTAACAGGGAGTTGCTATAGCTCAGTAAGAAGGCAGGGTGGGGAGAGATGACATGGTAAGACCCATGCTTTGGAAAAATCACCTTGGCAGTTTTGCAGAGGGAATAGAGAAGGGAAAGATAGCAAAAGACTAGTCAGAAGGTCATTGAATTAATTCAGGTGAGTTATGATGAGGGCTTGAACTAGGATGTTGGCTGGCTGATAATGAAGAAGGAATATAAGATAAATGTTGTGATTCTAGAAATGATGAGATCTGGCAATGAACTAGATATGGAGCATGAGTGAGAGTGATTGAGAGAATGGTACTGCTCTTTACAGTAACAGTAATATTGAAAAGAAGGACTTGGGGCAAAAGATGATTAATTCTGTTTTAGACATGTTGAGTTTGAGATGCCTACAAAACATTTAGTTCAAGATGTACAAAACTAGGGATATGCACATTCATATATTAAATTATATATTATTAAAGTTAGAATATTTATCATTTAAGTCATCTACATAGAGATAAAGACTGAATTCACAGAAAGTGATGAGATCACCAAGTGAGATAGAATTGAGAGAAAGAGGAAGAGCTTTTAGGACAGAACCTTTAGGAAAACCCAAAGTTAACAGGAGTGGTATGAACATCCAACAAAAGAGAATGAGAAAAGGCAGTCACATAGGTAGGAGGAGAATCAAGGGGAAACAAAACCTGGAGAGAAGATTTCAGGAAAAGAAAGGGATTAGTTGTGTCAAAGACTGCAGGGAGATCAAGAAGGTCAAGAAATGACTATTAGATTTGGCAACTAAGAGATACTGGTGACTTTGGAGGGGACAATTTTAGCTTAAGGAGAGATCAGAAGCCAGTTTGCATAGGATTAAGAAGAGAGCAAAAGGAAAGAATGCATTGGCACTTAGTATACATGGTTTTTGCAAGTAGCTTGTCCAAGGTGGAGAACAGAAATAAAAGATGATGGCTAATGGAGAAGTGAGAATCAAGTTGGGATTTTTTTTTGTTAGAGATGCATGGGAATTTGTAGGCAGTACAGGAGGAGCTTGTAGATAGGGGGAGATTGAAAATTAGTCCAGGAGCAGGAGTGATAGAGGTTATAATCTGAAAAAGGATAAGAGACCTGAAGAGAGGAAGGTATCGGCAATGGTTTTTTCAAAAAGAAGGATCATCTCTTCATAAAAGACAGGAGTAAAGGACCATATAGTAGGTGAAGCTGTCTGAGCAACGTTGAGATGAGGAGAAAGGGAGAAGTGGGAATGACCTCAGTTTTTCCAGTGAAGCATGATATCAGGTCCTCAACAGCTAGGGTTGGCTGCAGCCATGTTGAAAGTCTTGAGGAGATACGAAATTTGGAAAATGGGCAGTACTGCTATAAACATCTCCAATACTCAGGAAAAGACAAAGTCTCTAAGTTAAGTGGGATTCAGACATGGGATTCAAATTCAGGTAGGCTTCTGATTGTAAATTCAGTATCTTTTCACTATTCAACACTGCTTGCTTTATCAGAGCAGCCACAAAGATACACTCTGTTTTGACAAGGAGAAGGTTTATTGCATTAATCAGAAAGTAAAATAAATATTTATAGCTGACTACATATAAAAAAGTGCTTTTAAAATATTTTCAATTTTTTTCCTTGTGAAATCAACTAAAAATCTTTGTAACAATGTTTACATTTTTCATTGGGTTGGAAAACTTTTTTTTTTACAAACTGCTCAAAGAAAAGCCACAGTCCCATCTCATCTGAATAATCATAAATTCTGATTTAGTGGAATCCTAATTAATGATGTTTTATTGTAATACAAGATTTACTAATCCTGAAATAGAGCTTGTCCACAGACCTTGACAGTTATGGTTAATATCTTTTTTAACTTAAAAGAACTGTCTAAGCACAGTTCATTTGGGAAGCTAAGTAGCACAATGAATAGAGCACAAGCCCTGGAGTCAGAAGGACCTGAGTTCAAATCTGCCTTCAGACACTTATCACTTACTAACTGTGTGACCTTGGGCAAGTCACTTAATACCAATTGCCTTGACTCCCCTCCAAAAAATACACAATTATTGCCAGTTTCAAAGAGATGACTGGCCCTAAGTAAGAAAGGACTCAGGTCAGCATTCTTGTAAAATTAAAAGCTGAGGATATCTTGTCGGGCTTCCAAATTATGCTAGGGAAAATAAAATCAAGTTTTGGGTTAATGGCATTATTGGGGCTATCATGGGGCAGTCAGGTAGCACAGTGAATAGAGCTGTGGACCTGGAGTCAATAAGTCTCTTCTTCCTGAATTCAAATCTAGCCTCAGACACCCAATAGCTTTGTGACCCTAGGCAAGTCATTTAACACTGTTTGTCTCAGTTTCCTCATCTATAAAATGAATTGGAGGAGGAAATGGCAAGTCACTCCAGTATCTTTGTCAAGGAAATCCCTAATGGGTTCAAGAAAAATTGGACACCATCAAAAAACTAAAGCATTACTTAGCTCCTCTGAGACATCTTTCTGAAGAAAGCCATAATGTACACAATCTTTTTTTCTTAGATAACTCGTATAAATGTGCTTTGATCTTGTTTTAACCTCACTATTCTGTGAAATTGTGCAGTACAAAAAATGATGGCAGTGCAAGAGAAAATGGTATAATAAAACAACAGACATCCTTTCTAGAAAGGATGTTAAATGGGGAACAGACCAGAAAATGCACTACGTTATCTGCTAAGGAAAAGCTTAAATAGATCATTGATACTGAATTTAAAATGCACTTCATGTTGCTCAAATCAAACAAACATCTTTGTTAGGTATTTCAAAGATTCTGAGCTGATGAGTAACACCTCTTGAGATGCGGCAGAACATCACCAAAATGCAGCTCTCCAAAGGAGAAAAGAAGACAGTCAATGAATGAGTCTACAGCAAAATTAGTGTGTCCAATAATCTTAATTTAGTAGAATTAATTACAATTTCATCATGGTTATTTCTTGGCTCTCATAACATTTCCATTAAGAATCTGAAACAGAAAGGTTTTATCAAAAATTAATAATTTCCCTCAAAGTCAAGATTTTAACATAAATTTCAGGGGAACAAGAATCATAGAATCAGATGTTTTTTAGAGCTGTAAAGGCTCTTAGAAGTTTCTAAGTGAAACCTCTCTTTTTTCTAGATGATGGACTAAGAAAGGTCATACCACAAGCTCTTTGAAAAGGAGCCTTTCTTTGTATCTCTGGTACTTAGCACAATGCCTGGCAGAGAATACGTGCTTAATATATATTTACTGACTCAATGATAACTTGCTCAAGGTCAACACAAATAATAATTGTCAAAATTGGGATTAAAATCCAGGTATTCTGCCTCTAAAATCCAATGCTCTTTTCTCTTCATTGAGCTTCCTTCCAAATATTTAAGCACTTAAGTAGAAAGTCTTAGAGAAGATATGATCCAAATACAAAAATACTGGTGATATCATATGTATCATTTGTTCTAACACAAAATTAAAATAAAGTACAGAATGTATTGACTAAGATGAATGCCTTTAATATTGATTGACAAAGTGAATTACTTTAAATTCACAAAATCATTTGAATGTTCCATGAGTAATCTAAGATGTAATGCCCACAACAGTAGAAAAAAATTGAATGTGAAAAAAATTATGAAATTAATTAATTTTGCCCTTAAAATGATGAGTTTATCTAATTGTACATTGGACATAGTCTAGCAGTCACACTGTTTCTTCCTCTTCCATCTAAAAAAATCTATCATATCACCAAAATACTCAAAATGAATCAAAATACTTCTTTTCAAGCTCAAGCTTCCACATGGGCTAGCTGATGGACCTTTTACATTCTGAGATCTGCAGGAAAGAAATTTCTAGTTTTAGGCTAGAAATTCCAGTTGGAGGTCTAGTTTGTATAGGTAGAAATAAATCCTCAGGTTGAAACCAAAGTCAGAAAATAAAGCATGAAATCAAACTGGAGAAAAGTTGGGTTTTGAGTAAAATGACTGTGGCCAGAAGTCGGAGACCCAGGGCAGGAATCAGGTATAAGATCAGGGAAGGTTAGTATTTAAAAGTCAGTGGTCAGCATCTAAGAGTTTAAACCTAGAAGGACATAGCCACAGGTGTGGTCAGAGTATATGGACAGGGTAGAAGAGGATTGCTCAATCAGGAGATAACAGGAAAATATAAAATTCAACCTAGGAAACCGCAACTAGGTCCTCAAGAGCTGAAACTGAGAGTGTACAAAGAGAATTATAAATTCACTTGAGTATACTACGTATACTCTACTATTATTTTTGTAATGTTAAAGTGGCAACACCAACATTACGTAGCTAACTGACTTTGGGAAAGTTATTTAACTTCTCTTATTCTCCTAATTGGAATGTAGCATACCTTTATGTGCTACAGACTGGTGTGATCATGCCATGCCATGTCTGTATCCTCATTGAGAATTCTGGCAAGTGGAGTCTTTTTGATTCCTGGCCAAGAAAATATTATATGTTTACCTTGGCAGTTTTGGTAGTGGTGGTAGGGAGTCTACACCAGTACTGAACTGGAGAGAGATGACCTGGAGAATGAGAAAGAGGAGGTAGACCCTTCCCACCCTGGTGGCAAGAGAAGCAATAGCAGGAGAAGTGGAGATAGAAGAATGAAAGGATACTGGACAAGGTCAGACTCTACTGTTCTTTGTTCACTTGAAACCAAAAGTTAAGAAACACACCCCCAGCAGTAAAATCCAGGTGAAAGACAAATTTAATCCCAAAGCTTCCCACTCCTTTAACTGTTGTAATGGTATTCCCCCCAATCCCCCTTACATTGATTCTTTTAGATAAAGAATTTATTCTCAGTTATCTTATGGATATAGCTCTATTTTAGTGGGCAGCAGGAGAGGAGAAATAGATGTGGTTAGGTTGTTAGTTCACCAAGCATAAATTGCTGAGTCCTCACATTCTGATCTGATGATTAAAAATGCCACCTGGAAGGCAGATCTAATCAATGTTTATTTGATTTTACTTTTACTAACAATTTGATAAATCATATAATAGGCTGAGAACATCAAAATGGAGTCTAGGGTTATCTAGACAGAGTATGTTGTGGAATCCCAGTTAGTGCCTAAAGGTTTCCCTCCTTCAGAAAGACAGAGTTGGGGAGGGGAGATCAAGGAGGAGACTAGAGGAGTAAGTCCTACCCCAAGCTAACCCTCTTAGACAGAGACAGAGTAGCCTGGGATGATTTTGACACTATCCTTCTGTCTTATAGATACTATCTATAGAATCTATTCCTCTTTGATAACTTGACAGCTTGACACTGTCCCTTATGGTTATAGATAAACCAGTGGAGGTAATAATATTCATACCACCTACTTCACAGGGATGTTACAAAAAAAGTGCTTTGATAGCAAACTATCCTTGTGTTAGACCTCTGCTTCCTCTATATCCTTCCATATTGTTGTAGTCACTAAAATTGCCTTCCCATTCCTCAAGACATTACCTCTTTGGTCACTCTCTACTAGTGAATGCTCCTCTAATGATAACTGGCCAGGGAGAGGAATAGCAATCCTCTTCATTAGCACTTCCAGATCTTCTATCTTTCACGATCCCTCAGTAAGTTATCCTTTTAGTTACATTCTGTCAAGATTCATCATCTAATCCATATCCTGGCAGCAGTAATGTACCAGAACACAGACTATTCTCTTTCCTTTCTCAAATAATTCAGTATCTGGCTCACAGATCAAATCCTACTCTTGTACTTGGGTCATCAATATATATGTTGACATCCCCTCAAAAAGTCAGACCTCCCAGTTCATCAACCCCTTCAACTCCCACAACTCTCCTCATTGTAATTTAGTTACATAAAAGGACAGACATTCTCTTGAACTCATGAAACATTAAGAAGTATTCCATGTTCAACCTCTTGTCTTTCCATCTTTCAATATTTCTGACCCCATCTAAACCTATTCTTTTTCATCATTTCAACCACCCTTCATTCTGCTTTCCTTTGATTTCTTAGTCTATCACCTTGTCTGCCCTTTTATCACTTCAAAATTTTGGGTAGCTAACCCATTCAATTTTATACTGTGTTCTCTCCTTTAACCTCTTGTTCCCTTTTCCAGTTGATGGAATCTATCTAAATCACTGTCTAAACCCCAACAGATAGGATCCTAACCATCCTACCTTTTCTATTTGTAATCCGAAGTAGACTCACAAACATGCTTATTGGGCCCATACAAATTTGTTACCTACGTTCACCTGGTGATTCTTTTGCTTTTCCTTGATTAATTCCTTTTGTATTCTCTACAGCATCTTTTCCAAACTTTCTTTTGTCTCCTCAAGGTCTATAATATAAGAATATCGGAATAGAATATGAGCTCCTTGAGGGCAGGGCCTATTTAACTTTTGTCTTTGGATCAATAGTCCTTAGCAGAGTGTCTGGAATATAGTAAGGGATTAATAAATGCTTACTGATGGATTGACTAACCATACCATCTCCTCTCACTCACTCTCTGCTCTTATCTCACATTTTACTGCCTAAATTAAATCATCTGTGAGGAGCCCCTCTTTTCTGCACCTTTATATCTTACATTCCTCAACATCTCCCACCATGCTCTCCTTTCAAGGAAGAACAGATTTAGAGCTGGGAGGGATGTAAAAGGTCATCTACTCCAACCCTCTTCCTTTTACAGATAAGAAAGGTAAGGCTGAGAAGTGAAATGACTCTTGCCAGGTCATATGCTAGCAAGTGCCAGAGCCAAGACATGAATCCAAGATCTTATGATTCCAAAGCCAGGACAATTTTCACCATTCCATGTTGTTTATCTGAGAGGAAAAGGAAAGCTTTTCTCCCAATAAACCCTGTACCTTTGATCTTATCCCCTTTTGCTTTCTCACCTGTTACCTAGACTCCTCAATCATGCCCACTATCTCACTTTTAGTCTCTACTAGAAGGATATTTATAAGCACCTACTATGTGCCAGGCATGGTGCTAAGTGATTTTTATGAATATTTTCTCATTTAAGACTCACAACAATACAGGGAGATAAATCTATACTTAATACTATAAAATAATGACCCCTATTTTACACTTAATGGCAGCAGGGTGGCACAGTGGATAGAGCCTCTAAGTAATGGTATCAGGAAGACTTCTCTTTCTGAGTACAAATCAAGCCTCAGGCACTTACTAGCTGGGTGACTCTGGGCAAGTTGCTTAACCCTGTTTGCCTCAGTTTCCTCATCCGTAAGATGATCTGGAGAAGGAAATGCAAACCACTATAGTATCTCTGTGAAGAAAACCCCAAAAGTGGTTATGTAGAAGTGAACATGACTGAAAATGACTAAACAACAACAAATTTTATGGCTGAGGAAACCTATGTACTGAGAGGTTAAGTGACTTGCCCAGGATCACACAGGTAGTTATTGTCAGAGGCTGAATTTGAACTCAGATTCTCTTGAGTCTAGACCCAGAACTCTATCCACTGGTTCACTTAACTATCTTCATCCACTGACCTCTCTCTTACTGTCCATAAATATGCTCAGTTCTTTCAGGACTAAGAAACTTTCACTTAGGCCAACCATTTCAACAAGCTAGCATCCTATTACTTTTCTCCTACACAAAACTGTTTACAATATTTTCCTCCAACTCCCCTTGCTTTATTTCTCAGTTTTTTGCAGTCTAGCTCTCTACCCAAGTACTTAATTGAAACGTCTCTTTTCACAGTTATTAATGATCTCCCAGTGCTAAATTCAATGGCCTTTTCTCAGTCCTCATCCTTCTTGACTCTTCTGAAACTTTTGGCATTGTTCAGTCCTCCCTTCTCTCTCCTCCCTGTTTTATGTGTGTATGTGATATCATGCTTACCCACTATCTCTGTTTGTGTACCTAGTTCTTCTCAGTCTTATTTCCTAGATTACCATCCAGGTTCTGTCCCTTCCCTGGATCTTAATTTCTTAATATGTAAGATAAGGAACTTAGATTTTGCATAAGACTTTAGCCTTAAAGATTTACACATTATCTCATGGTATACAGAAATAATATAAGACAAGTAGTGTAAGTACAGTTATCTTGTTTACAAATGAAAAACCTAAAGTTTAGGGAAGTTTAAATTCTGCCTCTGATTTCCACCTGTCTCACTTCAAGTAAGTCACTTAAATCTGATGAGCTTTCTTTTCCTCTTCTGTAAAATGAGAGGGTTGAATTGGATGAATTCTAAGATCGTCTCTCATGCTCTCTCTCTTTGTCTCTGTCTCTATCTCTGTCTCTCTCTGTCTCTCTCTCTACCTCCACCTCCCTCTCTCTCCCTCCATCTCCTTCTTCCTTTCTCATTCTGTGGGATCATAAAATTTCTAGTGAATTGATCAATTCCTCTTCATCATGTTAATCAATAACATTGTGATGATCACTTGATGAGTATCTACACATAGCACTATGCCAAGTTAAAAAAGTCATTCCTTTGCCTTGGCACTGGCACCAACAAATCATTTTTGTTTTTGTAACTGCCAGTGGAGTTTGATTTGGTGGTCCTGAGGTGAAGTAACTTCGCATTCTGTTTTATGATGTCAAAAAAATGAATCAGTGTCTCAAAGATATTTAGTATTCTACTTTTGTTCCTAGACAAAAAATGCTTAATGCCAAACATGGATCAGACAAAATATTTAAATCAACACTAAGAATAAATGCAGGTTATGTAAAGAACTCAGATTGTTAAAATGCTAAGATATGCCCCTTTGTTCTTGATTGTCTGCAAAGATCAAGCATTAATATGAATTATCATGACAGCAATTATATCTTTTTAGTATTTCTTTGAAAGGGAATTACTCTTTCACTCCAAAGTACTATAACCATTACTACCTTTATCCTCAGATGTACAAGATGATGGTAGTCAAAAATGTAGCTTTTCAGTAAATATTTTATGTACCACAGATATAGGTAGCATGATCCAAGTTGTGGTGACAGCTGAGCCTCTGAGCTGTGTGGCATTAAACAAAAGAAATTATTTTCTATGCTTCATTTTCCACATATATCAAATAGGTATAGCAATACTTCCTCTACCTGTAAGAAAGAACTAAGCTAAGGGGTGGAAAAATGTTTTATAGACTCATGGAACTTGAGATCTGAAGGGACTGCAGTGGCCATCTAGTCCAAGTCAAACACAAAAGAAATGGACACCATAATGTACTATGCATATATTATACATAATGCATACACGATACATAATGCACAAATGGCCGTCATTTTAGCCTCTGCTTGAAGAATTATAAGGAGAAATCAACCACCTCTTGAGGAAATCCATTTCACTATCTGACAGATCTGATTGTTAGTCTTTTTTTAGTAGTATATAACTCAGTGACCTCATTAGGGTTTTCTTGGCAAAGATATTGGAGTGGTTTTCCATTTCCTTATCCAGCTCTTTTTCTATATATGAGTAAATTGAGACAAACAGGTTAAGTAATTTGCCTAAGATCACACAGCTAGTAAGTATCTGAGTTTGGATTTGAACCCAGGTCTTTCTGACTCCAGGTCCAGCATTCTGTTCACTGCACCAGGTAGCTGCCCAGATCTAATCATTAGGAAAATATTGAATTCATTTAATGTTATTATAAAATGACAAGGCTAACTAATATCCCCAACCAGGATTAAGGTTTTTAAACATCTAATTTTAATGCCAGTTCTGCCTTAGCCTCACTGTGTATCACTGAAAACACCATGGGATTGAACCCTCTACAAGTCCTACCATTTCCTGATTCTTTCAGAGAAGCAAAAATTAAACTGCATATAATCCTAATTTTGAGTCTCCCTCCCTCACTATTGCAAGAACACTCTATTTTAAAAAATTAGGAATTTAATTGAATGAAAATAAGAACAAAATTCTTACCCTGATTCAGGAAAATAGGAAGATAATAATGGGTTCCATTACATTCTCTTCTGTGGCACACAAGTTGGTCCTTAATATTTTCACATGGAAAATCCTCAAAATCACCTTGAATGTGTTCTTTGACATGTGTAACTCAAACTAAGGTATACTTTCCTCATTTTTAAAATGAAGAGGTGAAAGATCTCTGAAGTTCGAAATCCCATGATATTATAATTCTGAATCAATAAATCTAAAACTTTCTGGTATCTCTCTTTACAGATTACCGTGTGACATGTTGGATACACAAATGAGAAACTGCCAAATTTCTACTACTTTAAGTTATAACCTGTATGAAAGGAGAATAATAAATACCTCTGACCTCTAGATTTTAGTATTTTTAGGTATTAGTCATTAATTCTTAGTAGGATACTTTTGAAAATACATTTTAATAAAGTATTTTAAAAATTACAAAATAAATGTTCATCTAGTTTCTTTTTAAAAATTCACGGGTTTTTCATAAATGGTTTCCATGCCTACTATAAACATATTAAGGCTATGATATGAAAAGTGAAGATCTTGTCTCACCATTAGCAGTTTTACTCCTTTGAAATCCACATTCACCATTAGTGGGTTTTTTAATTTAATTTAGGTCAGAACTACACCACTTATATTTGTTGGCTTCCACTGAGTAGTCTTACATATATTTCTGCATATTTGGACTTTTTTATTGCATATTTCCTTGTATGCTTTTCACTCCCTGAATCTGAATGATGAATACAAATTGAATTTGACAAATGTATACCTCATGAATTTTACTGATCTTAAAAACATGTTTATCTTAGGTCATTTTCTCAGGTAAATAATACATATTTTAGAACTTTTCAAGGTATGTATGTGTATAAGTGTATTTCACATTATTATAAATAAGAAATCATTTCCAGGCTAACAATAGTAAAATATTATACCCTTGATAGAAAAATTACTGAGATGGCAAAAGCTTTAGATCACAATGGATGAAAGTTTACTATCCCCAGGGTAGTATTTTTTACAGACACTGCTGAATAAAATGGTCATTAGCTGTTTTATTACCCTGAGCTATCTATTTATTTATTTTTAATAAAAATGGTGTAAATCATTAAGCTATTTTTAATGTGAAGGGTAATTCCTCACCTCAGGTGAGAACTTCTTTGGCAAACAACTACATTTTTGTTACTGATTGGACAAATCCTCCTGGTTTGATAAAAAAAAAATAGAATTACCAATTCACATTTGGCATATAATTCCATCATGTGTAGCATCTCATTTGACATGCAACAAATGCAAAAAGGGCAGAATTCAGTTGCACCAGAGAATATGGGACAGCCATGGAAGGCCTTTATATCTTCCAAGAAAATTTTAAGGGGCATTTTTATAGTGATAATAATCCAACATATATTAGCTAAAATTTAACAGTGTAAGTTGGACAAATCATCATTTTATTTATTCAAGACATACGTAAATGATCTAATTATTTTGAGGTTCATTGATGAAAACAGTTGATAACTGAAATATTATTATTATTGCATAGTCACCTATTGTTGAAAGGCATCTCTGAGCAGTCATCTAACCCAACACACACGAAGTAGAAATCACTTCTAAGTATCCCCATCAAACGGTCATTAAAACCTCCACCAAAAGAACACCAGGGAGAGATTGTTTTGACTGAACATAACCCACAACAATCTTGGATAGCTATCCTTTTGATAAAGGGTTTCATTACATCAAACTTAAGCCTGCCCCTTTGCCCTTCACTGATTCTACTTTTGTCCTTTAGGGCCAAGCAAAACATGTCCAAATCTTTTATTTGACAGTACTTCAGATAATAAAAACAGTTACAAGGAAACCACTAAGTCTACTTTCATTTGGCATAATATCCTTTCAACTAACCCTCAAACCACATGACCACATGGTCAGAACTAAACCACTTATATTTGTTGGCTTCCACTGAGTAGTCATATATATTTCTGAATATTTGGACTTTTTTATTGCATATTGCCTTGTATACTTTTCAGTCCCTGAATCTGAATGATGAATGCAAATTGAATTTGACAAATGTATACCTCATGAATTTTACTGATCTTAAAAACATGTTTATCTTAGGTCATTTTCTCAGGTAAATAATACATATTTTATAACTTTTCAAGGTATGTATTGTATAAGTGTATTTCACATTATTATAAATAAGAAATCATTTCCAGGCTAACAATAGAAAAATATTATTTTATATTATTTAGGGTTATATATGTTATATATTATCATATATTTATATAATTTATATAATTTAATATAAATATGTAAAAATAAAATATTTTTAAATATTTTTATTTTATATATGTTTTATTTATGTATTATGTATTTAATATGTATTATGTACATATGTATTATGTATTTAATATGCATGAATATATTTTATATGATTTATTTTAAATATAAAAATAAAAATATTAATGTAATATAAATTACTTATAAATAACTATGCAATAATAATAATATTTCAGTTATCAACTGTTTTCATCAATGAACCTCAAAATAATTGGATCATTTACGTATGTCTTGAATAAATAAAATGATGATTTGTCCAACTTACACTGTTAAATTTTAGCTAATATATGTTGGATTATTATCACTATAAAAATGTCCCTTAAAATTTTCTTGGAAGATATAAAGGCCTTCCATGGCTGTCCCATATTCTCTGGTGCAACTGCATTCTGCCCTTTTTGCATTTGCTGCATGTCAAATGAGATGCTACACATGATGGAATTATATGCCAAATGTGAATTGGTAATTCTATTTTTTTTTTATCAAACCAGGAGGATTTGTCCAATCAGTAACAAAAACGTAGTTGTTTGCCAAAGAAGTTCTCACCTGAGGTGAGGAATTTATATAAATAATATATGATTTATTTTAAATATAAAAAACAAAAATATTAGTATAATATAAATTTATATAAATACTATATGATAATATATAACATATATAACCCTAAATAACATAAAATAATATTTTATTATTTTATTATATTTTATAATATAAATAATAAATATGTAACATATATACATAATACAGTTTAATATGCATACATACATGTATTATGTAATATGTATTACATGAACTATGTATTATGTACATATGTATTATGTATTGTGTATTTAATATGCATACATACATTTTATATTTTAAACATAAAAAATAAAAATATTAATATAATATAAATTTATATAAATAATATATGATAATATATAACATATATAACCCTAAATAATATAAAATAATATTTTATTATTTTATTATATTTTATACTATAAATAATAAATATAATGACATAATAATATAAATAATAAAATATTTTATTATATTAATTATATATTATATAATACATATATTATATTTATATATTATAATATATAATATTATATATATTAAAATCTTCCCCCAGAAGAGGTCATCCTCTTCTGTACTCATCCTACCTTCCTCAGAACCTTCCTTAATTCTGACATCCAGAATTAAATACAATACATTGATGTGGTCTAAACTAAAAATAAGCCAAAACTATCACTTCATTAGGTCTTGATATTCTTCTGCAATTCTAAGCTAGAATTTGCATTAAGATTTTATGTGGCTATTTGATACTTCTTTCTCATGCTGATTCTGCAGTACAATAAAACTCTAGATTATTTTTAAAATACTGTTATTTACTTCATTTATCATTTCATAATTACATGTGAAAATTTTTAAAAATCATTTTTAAAAAATCGAGCACTAAATATTCTCTCCCTGCCTCTGACATCTCCCTGCTTTTTGAAAAGTTTGATATTGATCATACATGTGAAGTCATGCTAAACTTATTTCCATATTAGTCATGTTTCAAAAAAAACAAAGAAAAATAAAATGAGAAAAATAAAATTAAAAAAGGCCTACTTCAATCTACATTCAGAGTTCATCAGTTTGCTCTTTGGAAGTGGACAGCATTTTTCAGTACAGGTACTTTGGAATTGTCTTGAATCTCTCTCTTGATCAAAGTTATTAAATCTTTCATAGTTAATCATCCTTACAATATTTCTGTTACGACCAACAATGTTCCCCTGTTTCTGCTCACCTCACTTTTTGTCAGTTCACATAAATTTTCCCAGGTTTTTCTGAAACCATTCTTTTCTTATAAAACATTAGTATTCCATCACAATTATATACCATCACTTGTTCAGGCATTCCCCAATTGATGAGCATTCTCTCAAATTCCAGTTCTTTACCACCACAAAAAAAGCTGATATTAATATTTTTGTACAAATATAACCTTTTTTCTTTTCTTTGATCTCTTTGGAATACAGGCCTAGTAGTAATATTGCTATGTCAAAGGATACACTCTGTTTTACAGCACTTTACACAAGTTTCAAATTGCTCTCCAGAATAACTGAACTAGTTCATAACTCTACCAACAGTACACGAGTATCTCAATTTTTGACATCCCGTACAGCACTTGTTATTTTTCTTTTCTGTCATATTAGGCAATCTGATAGACCTGAGGCAGTACCTCTGAGTTGTTTAATTTGCATTTTTCTAATCAGCAGGGATTTAGAAGACTTTTTCTTGTGACTATTGATAGCATTGGTTTCTTCTTCTGAAAACTGCCTTTTCAGATCCTTTGATCAGTTGTCAAATAGGGAATGGCTCTTATTTTTATAAATTTGGTTCAGTTCCCTATATAATTGAAAACTAAGCCTTCATCGGAGAAACTTACTGTAAATTTTTCCCAGTTTCTCATTTTCCTTTAAATTTTGGTTGCATTAGTTTTGTTTGTGCAAGTGTTTTAATTTCACATATCAAAATTATCGGTTTTACTTCAGGTTATACTCTTGTTTGGTCATATAAACTCTTTCCTTAGCCATATATCTGACAGGTACATTTTTTCATGATGCCCCAATTTATTTTTGATATCACCTTTTATATCTAAATCATTTAACCATTCTGACTTTATGTTAGTATATGCTATGAAATGTTGGTAGTTTCTATCCAGTTGCTTACTATTCAACAGTAATTTCTTGTCCCAAAAGCTTGATCTTTGGGATCAAACACTAGATTACTGTGGTCATTTACTACTGTATATTATGTACATAATCTATTCCACTGGCTGCTCGAAGTATTTTCTCTATGACCTAGAAACTGAAACTTTGCTGTAAAATTCCTAGGAGTTTTCATTTTGGGGGGTGATTGGTAGATTTTTTCTATTTCTATTTTACCCTTTGGTTCTAGGATTTGGAGGATTTGATAATTTCTTGAACTATGTTATCTAGGCTCTTTCTTTGACCTTGGCTTTCAGGTAGTCCAATGATTCTTAAATTATCTCTTCTTGATCTATTTTCCAGGTCACTTTTTTTCTTATGACATATTTTGCATTTTATTCTCCTTTTTTTTTTCATTCTTCTCATTTTGCTTTATTGTTTCTTGAAGTTTTATGGAGTCATTTGCTTCTATTTCCTCAAATCTAAATTTTAAAGTAATGATTTTCTTCCATGAGTTTTTGTACCCCCACCACCTCCCCAATCAAATCTATTTTAAGGTATTATTTTATTCAGTATTTTGATGCATCCTCTTAGTTGTATTTTCATAATTCTCTTCCTTTGCTTTCATTTCTTTAACTTTTCACCTCGCTAATCTTATTTGATTTTGAAACTAAATTTTTAGCTCTTCTAAGAATTCTTGTTGGACTTGTGTCCAATTCACATATTTCTTCTTTTGATGCTTTTGCTTGCATCTGTTTGACTTCATTGTCTTCTTCTGAATTTGTGCCTTGATCTTTCCTGTCACCGCAGCACCTTTTTATGGTGAAGCTTGTTTGTTGTTTGCTCACTTTCCACCGTGTTTCTTGACTTTAAAATTTATGTTAAAATTGGGTTCTGTCAATGGTATTGGGGGGAGGGGCACTGTCTCAAGCTTCAGGTTTTTTCCATAGTTCTGTTTTCAGAGGTAGTTCTTGGGGTTTGCAAGCTTTTAGTGCTTCGAAAGTGATTTTCTCTGTGAAGAGGTATGGTCAATCATCTCCTAATCTGTACTTTGGTTCTTACCCAGGAAGCATCTCTAATCCCTTGGGACTGCAACTGATACTGTTCCCTAGAGTCCTTCATGCCTTCAGACAGGAAGTAATACTGCTCATCAGGGCACTTGATCATCTGTGACCAAAAGAGATACTGTTCCTAAGGGTTTCTGCTCCCCAGTGACTGAAAGTACTTGTCTCTATCCTTGAACTATGACCAACAAGTAGGTACAGTAATGGATTTGTAAACAGCATTTGGTCTTCCATCTGATGCTAGCACAAGGGTTCCTCTGTCATCTCTTTTTGACCAGTTGTTAGGTCCTCTTACTGTCTCTGCCTTAAGAGCTTCCAAAGCTGCTGCTGCTTCTATCACCACAATCTAATACTAGCATTGGTCATTCATCCATGTGGCCTTCATATAACTCTCTACTCTTGTGTCACAGATCTTTCCTGTTGACCTCTTAAGTTGTCTTAGGCTGGAAGAATCTCACTGTGGCCTTTCTTTTGGCTCTAACACTTCAGAATTGAGGCCTTATTTTAAAGCTGTTTGGAGGATAATGTGAGAGAGCTTAGGTGATTACTTTCTCTGCTCTGACATCGTGACTCTTTCCCACAAAGTTCCTCTCTCAGGATATTTTTATGGAGACTATTGTCTAGTCATTCATTCCTCACTTTATCCCTGTGCAGCTGAATTTTTTAAATCTAATTATCCCTATAAGTTTATTCTAATTTGGTTCAGTACATCATTTTAGCCTGCTGACATATTTTTGGTTCCCATCTCTGTCAACCAACATGTTATTCATCCTTTGTGTCATCTGTCAATTTGATAACTATGCTATCTAAACCTGATTCTTAAAAAAAAAAAAACTGAATATGACAAGGCTAAGGGCAGTCTCCATCAAAGACTTCCCTACGTACTGACATGGATGAATTAATGAGTCCTCTGGGTCTTCCCATTCAACTAGTTCCAAAGTCATCTAGAAACTATTATGTTGCCCTTATTTCTTCATCTTAACTATAAATAAAACATGAGGAATTCTGTCAATGCTATATCCACAACATTCTCCTAATCTACTGCGGACACAAAGGCAAAATAAAATATCTTTTCTCAGGGGCTTAAATTAAAGTCTACTGGAAGGATACAGCCCCTCTCCAGATAAATGAATATGAAATATATAGAAAGTACATAAAAAGTAACTTGAGAGCACTGACAACCTCATAGTAAATGTAATCACCAAAAGCACACTGTGGGCTCATGCGGCTGAGCTTAAAAGAGAACCAGAGATCCCAAGAGATGGAGGGTAAGACAGATCAAAGACAACAAGAGAGAAGAAGACAGGTTCCTCATTTTGCCAAGATCTTCATAAATACATAGTTGAGTTTCTTTTGTGAGCTTGGACAATAGGTATCAAGCATTGCATTATTCATCATGTCCCCAGAACCCTGCTTCTAGGCTTATCACACAGCATTCTCGGTCACATCTTCCCCAGGTACACTGAAGTCCCTATCTTATGGCCATGCCTACTGCTCCTGTTGAGCAATTATGTTTTGCAACATAAAATTCACTAGTTTTCTTTGTCTCCTAGGAAACTAGGTGGATCCCTCCCTAGGTGAATAGCTCTCCAGATAGAATTCCTCCCTCCACGAGTCTTGGGATTCTCAGGGTGACAGCAAAGGGCAAAGTTTCCCCAACCATCTTATTACTTCTGTACTTTCAGGGTTCATCTTTCCTGATAGAAGGCTGAATTCTGAAATTCTTTTTTTTTTTCCTAAGAGAGAAATGCTTTATTTGCATCTTCCATTTTCAGAGGGTTCACAGAAGATATAAGGAGTTGGGCTGTGAAAGCAGCCACCGAAAGGAGGCAAGCTTCCATGTCCCAACTCAGACTGGAGAGTGAGGCACAATATAGTATTATGTACTTTGAAACTGACATCATGGAGACATCAAGGGACAGTTCAGGTTCGGGCCCCGTGCTTACCATCAGCCATCCTGGGGACAGCAGGTATCTGGAAAGGGCTAACCAGGGAAGAAGGCCCTGGTCAAAGTCTTTCAAGGTTATGTAGGACTGATCCATGGATGCCAGCCCATATTGGGGTAAGGACTCCTGCTCTAGACTGGAAGAGTGACTTTAGATTCCTGACGTTAGGGGGGGACTTGAAATGACTCAGGATCCTTGCTATTTTGAAACTGGCATCAGGGAGGATAGTTCAGTCTCTAGCTAGGCAGCAGCCATTGTCCTGTAGGGTCCAATGCCAACACCATCAATTTTGAGCTCCAATTTGAGAAGGTGATGGGGCTTGCCTCTGGTCCAGGGCCTTGTGGCTTTCTCTACTGATCTTCCTCTTCTCACAGGCTGGACCCATTTCAGAGATGATACACTCTGTGTTGGGGTGCAGCTGCTGGCAGAGACTCAGCAGGGAGTTTGGGGGAACATGCTCTTGGCCCCAACTATTCTTGTGGGGGTAGCGGCCCTTTCCCCTCAGGGGCTGCAGGTGTAGCCCTGAGAATATCCAGAAGAATGAATTCTGAAGTTCTTGAATGCAGGGATTCTGGTGGAAGCAAACCTAGAAGCTAGATCTACACACCTGAAATCCATCTCTCACTAGGAAAGCTAGATTCTCGAATAATGGTGCCCAGCACATCCCTGCTCCTTAATCAGACACCTCTGATATCCCTCCAGAAAGATGGAATTCAGCAGCTCCCTCACTTAGATCTTACATTTCCCTTTATCTACGGTTGTGGCATAGTTTAAAAGTTATATCACATGTTTTTGAGACTAAGGTCAGACCACGAACTTGTCCCTCACATAAACTGCTCTTGATGAACCTACAGTCACTTAAAGTGATCACTAACCACTTGTTTAACTTTTCATATACACATATACAGGCCAGTAATATTTATCAAATTTATATTATAATTTATACCAAACTATAGTTTGAAGAATCTATTTCCTAATACTTTTGAAAATTAATTAATTTACCTCCTATAGCACGTACCTCTCGTGTTCTCTACAATTTTTCAAAGATGAATGCTAATGAGTAATCTCTTCCACAATTTCGTCTACACATTCTTTCATACATAACTAGGGATATAGTTTTTGTCCAGTCTCAGTGATTTGAGCTCAATAAAGATATTTTTGCAATATTCTTAACACTTCCCTCGAAGTGGTCAATAAATAAATGAATTTAAATAAATCTTTATATTTTAATTCACAAAATCCTCTTTTATCTCTGTCTCATCTCCTTCCACCACGGGAGAAAAACACAGAAGCAGAAAAAAATCTCATAAGAAATACTCACAGTCAAGCAAAATAAATTCCTATATTGGTTATGTTTTAAAATTCACATTTTTAGAATTTGGGATTCATTCTCCCCTAGAAATTATGCTATAGGTTTTATTTAGGTTCCCAGGCAATCCACCACTACCTCCCAAACCTACTTAATGGATACTGTACTTAGAGTATAACATAAACAACACAATGTCAAAGAAACACAAATGCCATTCACAGCATTGCTTCTCTGAGAAGATCCATTCTAACTTTGAACTCTGGACAACAGAAATCCACATCCCACCTTACTTAGTAACCACAGCTCCCTGATTCTAAAAGAAATATCAGGTACTCCTCATTCAGGAGGAAGGAATTCTGGGAGTGGGCTGGGCAAGGAAGAATATCATCCTAAGGATGAGAAATTTTAGGACTCCAAGTCAAAGAGGAGAAGACATCTCTTCAAATCAACCACTCTATGGACTTTGCAAAAGGCAGGAGGAACTGTGGCCATTGCGTTCAACAGAGGTCTTCTTAAATTCCTTGCTGCCTTTTTGCATGTCAAATATCTATGAGTAAAGGGACTATCTGAATAACTTTTTCTGGTTGCTGTTCAATACTAAGGGCCCTCTCTCATACTGTTTTATTTTTAAATGTTTTCCTCATAAGTAATGACTTCTGAAAACTTGAGAAAAATTATTCCCTAATAAGAGAGAGTCCTAAGAAATCTGCCTATAATAGGTCCAACAGCTATGCTATTCTCCACTGTCAAAGGCTTTTTAATGGTATTGAGCCTTGGGCATTTTTCATATAGAGTGATGTAATAATAATTTCATGTTTTAATATTTTTCTGCTCCACAATTGCTCCATTTTGTTTGTCTAATTTAACACTGCAACCTTTTTTATTTTTTTCTGCACTGGAAGCTAGTATTCTTTTGTATGACTTGATAACTTTGTTTCCACTGTTTATTTCAAAATAACATAATAAGATTTAGCAGTTGCTTCTTGTATATATTTCTGGCATATAGGCGCCTTTTTACTTCTGAGGTCAGGGTTTTGATTTTTAAGCAGTGGAGCAAGCATGGTTGGTTGAGAACTAAGCATATGTATATATGTGAATATGTAAGTGCATGTAAGGATCTTAAATCAACCTATATGCATTAGGAAATAGTATGCATATATACAAGCTATAAAGACCAGCACTTAGAACCTTTATTTTTTTAACTCTTTTTTACATAGACACATGAAAGCCTGCTATTTAATATTTAAAATAAGTCAAATGCACAAACATTTATTAAATGCTTACTATATGTGAAAAACTGTGCTTGACACTGTGCACTGGGGAGACAAAGAAAAGGAAAAAAATAATTTCTGCTCATAGTCTAATAAAGGAAAACAAAATGAAAACATGCCACACAGTTAAGATATATACAAGAAAAACTGGAGATAATCAACAGAGGAAGGGCTCTTCCCTCTAGTAAGTATTAAGAGAGATTGCAAAAATCTTCTTGCATAAGATGGAATTTTAATTGAGAAATCAAAAAGGTATGACTGTGTCAAATGAATTTCGGAATTGAACTTTTTTTCAAAGCTAAGATGAACGAGGGCTATACAATATAGCAAGAGTATATTTATGTTATAGCTAAAGTTTGAAATATAGGTCAATTCAACCTGAACCAGCTAATCTCGTGAATGAAATTAACCCAGATATTAATGTACTGAACTAGCACAGGTGTCATACCCTTGAAGTGCTAATAATGACAAACCCTTAAATGAAGCTAATTTAATTATAATAAGGATGCAAATTTATTATAAAGACTAGTTGCTTAATGTGAACTTTAAATGTAGACTTTAGTCATATCATTTATTTCTTGGCATATAATAAGAATTTTAAAAGGTTTGTTGACTGATTGTGTACACATCCCTTCAGGAAAAAATGTCAGCATTTTCTATTTCAAAATAGAGATACAAAAACGTAATGAAATCTTATTTTTAAAACACTTGAAATCTATGGATCCTACAGGCATAGTAAGAAAATGTATGGCATAATGAAGACATCTTATGGAAATGCGGATTAATGTAGACATCATTAATTATCATCATATGATAATGTTAAATAGAATAGCAGGATCTATCCTTCAAATGTTTTTGGTTTCTGGAGTGCTATATACATTTTAAGATACACACTTCAGTAACAGTCATAGTTATTGCTTCTAGGAAATTGTAATGTGCAAAAAAATTTCAGTTCTAAAAGTAGCAATGTTATATAGTTACACAAGAAAGGCTACACAGAAAATGATGGTGCCCCATTTCAAAAAGGTTCATCTAAATGCAATATTGACTTTAAAGGAGATTTATTTTAAGTGTTACTACCATTTATGCTATGTTCGTGAAACAGCAAAAAAAGGAAGTGGGGAAAAATGTTCACTTCATGTGAATATGCTAAATATCATAGGAGGTGTGTAAATGGATTAGAATCCTTCAATGAATCTATAGAGCACAGCAATATGTGATAAATCAAAACAGAAGAATGAGAATGTCACTATCATCACTTTCTTTCCAGCTTCTTTTTGCTAAGAATGTCTCGTACCATTTCACATTACTTTCCAAGTTTTCCTAGTGTGAATGTTGTTGATATGAAAATAAATTATGAGTACAGGAATTTGATTAAGCCATGCCTATTTTAAGTTCAAAACTTTTGTGAAAAATGTTAAACTCAAGATCACTTTGAGATTATATTATTCTGTTCCCATCAGATTCAGAGTCTTTAATTAATAGTAATTCATTAACAATGATCTATAGTCCAGAAGTGTTTCCCCAATAGGGAAGATGTCAAAAGGCATGAACAAACAGTTTTACACAGAAAAAAATTTCAAATTACGGGCATTCATTCTATAGAATGTCCCATTACTAATAATAAAACAAATTAAAATAAAAATAATCCTGACGGTTTGCCTCACACAAAGCTAACTGACAAGAGATGAGAACAATAAATGTTGGTGGAATTATGGGAAAAGAAGCACACACTATTTTTGGTGAAGCTATAGATTAGCATAACCATTCTGAAAAACAATCTGGGATTATTCAAAGTGGCTAAAATGACCCAATGATCCTCTTGCAAGTCCTATACTCCAAAGAAAGCACTAAGAAAAAGAAAGGTAGGATATACACTCGAACATTTAGAGCAGTACCTTTTTTTCTTATAAAGGACCAAAAAAAAAAGTAGAGACCCATTAATTTAGGGATTACTAAAAAAATGGAAGCACATAAATGTGATGTAATGGTGCTATCCTCTAAGAAATTATTAACAAGAGCAATACAAAAAGCATGAGAAGAATATACATGAGCTGACACAAAGTAAAGCATGTAGAGTCAGGAAAACAATGTATCCAATAACTAGCTCAATCCAAATGGACATAATAACCATAAAACAATGGAAGATGCAACGTGTGACATTATAGGGATCCTGAAGGACTTGAAGTCAGGAAAACTTGAATTCAAACTGGTCTCAGACACTTACTAGTAGTGTAAACCTGCCTGGGAAAGTCACTTAACTTCCATTTTGCTCAGTTCTCTTATCTGTAAAATGGAGATAATAGCACCTACCTCTCATGAGGCTCAAAAGAAATAATGATTCTAAAGTCATCAGCACAGTATTTGGGACATATTAGACTCTATATAAATATTAGTCATTATTATGAGTAAAATGGGGCAGAGGTTAAGTGATTTATCCAAATTCATGCAGGTAGTCTCAGTATCTGAAGCAGGAACTCTGGTCTTCCTGATTTCATTTCTCTATCCATTGCATCCCTTAGTTGTTATCTGAGAGAAAGAGAGAGACAGAGAGAAAGACAGATAGACAAAGATAGGCAATGTGAAAATACATACCATACAACATCAATAAAATAATTATATAACACACAACAAAAATAACTATATCGCATAGTAAAATCTCTTTTAAAATACAGATCTATATTGATGCTATATGGTTATGAATCATGGCATGGTACAAATTCCAGTTCTTCAAAGAATTAAAGTTTCATTTCACCCCAAAGTCAAGAAAAGATACACAGTAGATGTAAATAAACCACAGCATAATACCAACGAATTACACATACAGAGTGGGAAATATATGATCAAAGAGACATTTGGTTAGAAAGTGGGATGTCAACCATGTTACCAAAACAAAGGACAACAAATGGACAACTCATGTTTTATTGGTACTCAAACAGAAAACCATAACTAAATTCATGTATTCTATTAGAAAACCATAAGTAGTACTACAAAAGCGGGGTTTTGCCTTAGTGTGCTCACCTGGGTATCATACTTCTTCTATGAAGTGACCACCAATAAAGCAACTTGCTTCATTGTCCATCAGCAGTACAAAGTGTAATCACCTCCCGCCATCATCTCTAGAATTTACCACATCCCTCTTGCAAAGCCTGCCCTTACTCCAGCTCCCTCTGCCATAAGGATCAAACTCTCTTGGAAATGCTTTAGCTCCTACCAGTGAGGCTGAACTTATGGCCAAATTGTAGCTACTTTTGGCTCTATTTCAACTCGAGGTCAAGTAAAAGACCACTGCCTCTAGGGTATTAAATGGATTCTTTGTAGAGGATTTATGGGGAAATTGTAGATGAGTCTTATGCAATGAGAAGGCACAGATGTATTATTCCTTATTCTGTTGGAGTAGATTACCCAAATCAACAAAATCACAGACCCATCGAAATATTCAGATATGTTTTTTAACTTAAGGTGGAATGTAGGTTAACTCTGTCCCAGAAATACTGATAGAAGACTATTTCTCCTATGCCACCAATGTAATGTTCCTTTTAGTCTCTCCCCACCAGGAGAGAAGGTATCTCATTTATATGACACACTGCTGCCAGATTAATTTTCTTAATTCATTGCTTTGAACCCATCACTTTATTGGTTAAATAATTCAGTGTTTCCACAATGCTCAGTACTGTTCTATGTCCTCTATATTTTGGTTCCAACCTAATTTTTCCATCTTATACAGAACAATTCCTTTTCACAAAGACTATACTTCAAACTGGACTACACAACACTTCACAGATACAACCTAGGCTTTTAAAAAATATTATTTAAAAAATCTATTGCATTGCTTATGCCTGGAATACATTTGTTCTTTGCTTATCCCCCATCTTCACCTATTAAAAATCAAGAAGCAAGTATCACTTAACTCTGCAAAGTATTCAATGATTTTTCATGTCAACAACGAACTTTTCCTTCTCAAAACTACCATATCGCTCAGTACCACTCATGTACTTAACAAGCTTTATTACAGTAATTCTATGTATATCTAATTTACCTTTGGGAATGCATTAATCTTCTTGATGGAAGAGAACAAATAACTGATGTTTTTCTCTCTCCAAACAGCCAACACAATGTTTTGCATATACTAGGCACTTGTACATGTTTAAGGAATCTTATGATAAATACATAAACTAATGATAATTCAGAGAAGTTGAACTACAACTCAAACCACTGAGAAGGAAACCTACCAGGAACAACACAGGGGCATTACTGAGAATACAGGAAAGAAATGTTCACAAAGTTGCATTAAATAAAAACGTAACTAATTTTGAGATAAAGTTAATTTAATTAGGAAAATATTTCACTTAATATTTGAACCTGAAAATTAGAAATAAAAAAAAAATCTGCATAAAACAAGTACTTATACTTAAAATTTTTAGGGAGTAGATTGTCAGTGTAATGACTAACAATAAGATACATAGCCTTTGCTTTCTCATTAGTATGCTCAGAGATACAGGTCAAGTATAATGTATTTTTTTTTACACTTAAGTTGAATGCAAAAGGAAAACACTGTGCAACAAAATAAATACAATAAGGCCCTCCTAAATATGTAAATAGAAAAGGATAATTTCTAAAAACCAAAAGATAAAATAAGATCTCAAAATAACCTTTTAAATAAATAGAGCTTTATCAAGAGTAGCAGCTTTTCTCTCATTCAGGGCTCTCTCTGGGTTGCTACAAATGTGCTTCTCACAGCACTTTACTCTCAATCTTGCTGAGATGAGCTTCCATTTTTTAGTCAAAAGGAAAACTAAATCAAACGCAGCATGAGCTTAATGCTCCCAATTTATTTCTCAAATATGAAATGTAAGCTCAAGAGGGGCAGCTATAGGGGAAATGCTACAGAGAGCCCCAGCCCTGCTTAAATGACAAATGATAGTGTCAAGGCATTTGCTTTGTTCAATGCCACCTCGCCACAAAAGCACTGATTTTCACTTAATCAGAAAGCTATCTGATTGCATTTTCATTTTTTAAAAATTAATTGAAAACTGTGGAAAATATTGTCATCCCAGATGAAGGATTATCGAAAATAATGCAAAGTGAGGAAATGAGAGCAGGAGGAAGGCAATCAGAGGGCTAGGAAACAGCCCTGAAATTTCAATCAGTAACAATTTAGGTTTGGTTTTGAGGGTCAGAAGAATGCGTTTATAGGTTGTTCCCCAGAAGAATTTGAGATCTAATTTTAATTAGACTTTCTTCCTAACTTTCCTACCCTGTGATACAGTGACATTCTGCAAAAGCATATAACACAGGAATGTTTTCTGTGCCTTCCCACCAAAACTGTGCATGTTGTCACATTCACTTGTTTTGCTCATTTCCAACTCTTCATGACCCCATATGGGGTTTTCTTGGCAAAGATACTGGAGTGGTTTGCCATTTCCTTCTCCACCTAATTTTACAGATGAGGAAACTGAGGCAAATAAGGTTAAGCAACCTGCCCAGTGTCACACAACCAGTAAGTGTCCAAGCTCAGATTTGAATTCAAAAAGAGGAGTCTTCCTGATTCCAGGCCCAGAACTCTATCCACAGCACCACCTAACTACCTCCAAAGTATATATAATAAACTGTAATGATTATGTGGGAAGTGGGGTAGGGGTGATTGTTTTCCTTTAATGACCTATATCCAAGTAGCTTTACTTGACACTACTAGTTTATAATAGTAATGTTAAAGGCATTGCTATTAGTCAGAACAACCTTCGCTCAAAAGAAAGAGCAATGATGTGAAAAGGATTTTCATTTCTATTTCATTATTTATATAAAATGTGATTTCTATAACATACTTCCATGATATCATGACTTTTGGACACTTCATATAATAATTACTGAAATAAGGTGCTAATTTGGTGCCTGTAAAGGTATTTTTGACAAGGCACCATCAGTTTCAGGGATTTGTGGAAAACTTTGGAGATGTTTGTGACACAAAATGTCACATTTGTAAAATTAAAAAACGGTCACCTTCCTTTTGTATCTATACATAAACAAGAAGATTTTTAAGGGTAATAACATATTCATTACAAAAATCAGAATTTCTGTTTATAGATTGTAATTTTATTTTCATCTGAAATGCAACTTCTTTATTTCTATTAGATCAGAGGCACCAAAATTAGGACAACCTCCCTTTCTCCCTTCCCAGTCAAACAGACTCAGAAATGGAGAATTATTTCTATCATTGACTTCTCACAACCAGTTAGCGATCCAGTCATATCTATAACTCTCATACCTGACCTTTCTTTCTACTGCCACTATAATTTAGATCCCATTAACTGTCGACAAGACTCCAGCCTAACTCCAGTGCCTAGAACAGGGGTAGGTTTGGAACCTCCAGCCTCAAGGCCATATGTGACCTCTAGGTCCTGAATAAAAGGTAAGGAGGATTTTGTTATTCATTTTAAGGCATAGTTTCAAGGATCCTACACAACATTTCCCAGGACCCTGGTTATAAATAATTCCTACCGTGACTGCACAGTGAGATATGGGGATGATATAATGTAATATTTACTATACCTGTGCTGAATGATGATATTGCTATAGTTAACCTGTGAGCTTAATGTTGGCAAAATGTTTTCTTTGTCTGTTGCCCTATAAATCAAGCAGCTCTAGTTAGTAAGTGGGGATTTGGGTAATGCAGACAGGAATGTATGTAGCTGCCTCAGTTGGCCCCCACTGAAACTTGGGAGGGAGATTTAGGGGAATGCACAAGCTGGAGTGCTGTGCCTGTCTCAGTTGACCCCATGAAGACGTAGGAGTAGCTGCCCTCCCCTTCTCCCTGGCGCCTGTGAGAAAGGTGATTAGGGAATGCTGTAGGAGTGGGTGCTCCCATTATCAGTAACGCCTTGTGAGAATGGACTAGAATAAACCTGCCTGGAGCAAGAGTGAATCTGTGCTAGAACACCTGCTAGAACAACTCTCCTGTGTCTCCTAACAACTGGTGTAGTCAGTGTTACCTATGTGTTTACCTGTCAAACAGCTGAACTTGAGGACTTAGAGTGCCACAGGTTCCCCATCCCTGGTCTAGAAGGTACTGCTTCCTCATGTCTTCACCTTAGAAGCCTTTTCTTCCATTAGGGCTCAGGTCACATGTTTTTTCCTCAGAAATCTCCAGCTCCTCTAGCCTTAACCCATAGTTATTAGTACTTTCTTCCTTCTCAGCTAACTGTATCTGTTTCTCCAAGTAGATATTGCATCATCATCTTCCCCACCCTCCCATCCAAGAGAAAGTTCTTAAAAATTAATGTGATTTCATTTCGTGTTGGCAGCCTTCCTCAAATATATCCAACACACGCCATGATCAGATTGACCTTCCTAAAACACCCTTTAAACTTTTCACTCTTCTGTTCAAAAACCTTCAACTGTCTTTAACCTGGGATGCACATTTAAACTTGAATCAAAGAAAAATAATGTCTTTTCACAATACAATTGGTTTCCTTTGACTCGAATATTTTATTTTATACATTTGGAAACACTATTCTGAGAAAGGGTACATAGATTTCGTCAGCTTGCCAGAGGAGTTCATGACATCAAAAAGAGTAAAGAATTGCTCACCTACAGGAAAAGTTCCATCTCAGCTTGATATTTTAAGTCTATTTCCTATCTAGCTTCCAACTTTATCCATTCAATGTTCAGCCAGGATCACTTCTGCACCCATTATTATTCATTTTTAAAGGACTCATTCTTCCAAGTAGACATCTTCTCTGACAATCCCTAACAACAATAGTTTCTGACTTGTTTGCAGTCCTACAGCCTAAATTATCTATATCATTTATGTTACAGAGACAGTGTGGCTGAATACATAGAATGCTAGAAAGATAAGGGTTCTAGACCTGCTTCTTACATTACTGGTTGTGTGAACCTGGGCAACCTTATTAACCTTTTAATGTCTTCAAGCAATTGACTAAGACTATAGTTATATAGTAGTTTCTGAGCTATTTCAGTATATGGAATTACAGTGTATAGGGATTTCCTAATCCCTATGAAACCATAGGTCCAGCAAAAAAAAAAAAAAAAAAACCACAGTGACATTTGATATTGAGCAAGTCTTATGTCTGATTCTTTCTTATATACTTTATTATGCTTCTTATAGTAATTGACCTGATCTAGGAGATTTTATTTAAAGTAGCCAAATGATTTCTTTCTAATGCCTTAGCAATTCTATGTTTCAATACCTTTTAAATTACCTTTATTTTTTCTTGAGAGGGGGTGGAGTATTATTCTCCCTTCCCTGTGATAAGGAAAACAAATAAGAAAGGAGTTAGGTAGTTCTGTCCTTCATTAATACAGTACTCTGGGGGTAGCTAGGGGTCTCAGTGGATAGAGCACCAACCCTGGAGTCAGGAAAAACTGACACCTACCAGCTGTGTGATCCTGAGAAAATCACTTAACCTCAATTGCCTTATGCCATCCTCCAAAAGAATACAGTTCTCTTTCTTACGCTGTGAGTCTGTCTCCTTATTTCTTGTTTGAAATATCTGGCATTTTATTGTCCTACACATTTGTCATAACTCCAGCTTATGTGAAACTTTAGACTTTCTGACATTATTCCTATAAATCTATAAGTCTGCGCTACATTTTTTGTATCTGCTTTTAGTTATGTGCCCCATCTTCCATATTATGCATATATCCTTCTTAATAAGAGGTCATTGGAGAGGTCTGTTTGCAGTTTTATTGGACTTTTCTTCATGATTAGTGTCATTTGTAATTACATGGTCAGAACTTCATTTTTGAGAGTTCCCTAATCCTCTTGAGTCAGGTTCTCCTTAGTATCTCTGGCCATGAAATCAAACTTTATTTCAACCTTTAAAAATCTACTTTCCTAAAGCATAGGATATATGTCTAACTATACCCAGAAAAAAATTCTTTTCCCTTGACATAATGAACTCTCAGAAAACACTACCTTCAAAGTTTCCTGTCCTTTTCCTGTCATCAGCTGGTTCTTCCAAGGTCATCTGAATTAAATACAAATAAGTGACTCCCTTCATCATCCTATCTTCAAAGAAATGCAATTGTTAGCGAGTTAATTAAAGAATTTATTAAATGCTCTATCATTAGCAGAAGAAAATTTCGAGCAGACATCTGGATAGTAAATTCAATAAATACTTATTGAGTGTTCACTACGTGCAAGACACCAGAATACTTCATCACTATAATATATCTTGCTTCTGTGTTTTCGTAATCTGTTGATAAGAAAGGATTATCCAATTCTCTCTCTGTCTGGAGAGTCTACGGTATGTTCCCACTGTGCAATCACTTTAATTTCTCTCATTGTTTATCTTCACTGAAATTTTCTTCTATCACATTTTTACCACTTCACTTATACCCTACACCTCACGGTGCTTCAAAATTGGTCCATCTTTAAGATCCTGGACTCTTGGATTACTTTAAAAAAAAATCGTAGCTCCACCAAAATCACTTTTAAGTATAACCAGGAATCAACCTACATGAACAAAATAACAGCAGTTGAACTATGACATATACATTTGCTTATTCTAGAGTGATCATTGCCAGTAATACCAATGGCATGTTGAGATAGCAATGTGGTGTAGGGGTAAGCAACACCGAAAATGGAGCCAGAAGATCTGGGGTAAAATCCCAGCACTGCAATTTACTACCCATGTGAACCTAGGTGAATCATTTCCTGTTCTGGCACCAATTTTTTTCACCTGTTGAAAAGGGAACTAGTTTACATGATTTCTAAGACAGTTAGATGGTGGAGTGGATAAAGTGCAAGACTTGGAGACAAAATGATCTGAGTTCAAATGTGACCTCAGGTATGTGACCCTAGGCACATTTAATTTCTCTTTGTTTTGTTTTCTTCAACTGTAAAATGGAAATAATAATAGACTCATCTTTCTGGGTTGTTATGGGGTTCAAATAATATAATATTTGTAAAGTGCTTAACATAGTATACATACATACATATATATATATATACTGTTACATATAGTGTACATGGCACCTAATAAATAATTGTTTCCTTCCTTCCCAAGGTCCCTTACAACTCTAGAGTCCATAATCCTCTGATATCATTTTCAATTCCTCATGTTACAACATCTGTTGTTGTTCAGTCGTTTCAGCCATATCTGAGTCTTCATGACCCCATTAGGGGTTTTCTTGACCTGAAGACAGTGCAGTGGTTTTCCATTTCCTTCTCCAACTCTTTTTAGAGATGAGGAAACTGAGGAAAACAGGTTTAAGTGATTTGCCCAGGGTCACATAGCTAGTAAGTGTCTGAGGCCAGATTTGAACTCAGGAAGATGAGTCTTCTTGACTCCCGGCTCTACTTTATCCACAGTACCATTTAACTTCCCAGTCACAACACTGCTTCCTTTCATCTCAGATAATCAACTCTTCTCTGCATTCTTTCTCTCCCACCTCATAAATCTATCCTAGGTAATTTCCCTGACCACCTGCTACTTATCCACAATTTCTTCCTTATGAAATAGAAAATATTTTGTGACTTTCTTCTAAAGAAATTAAGCCCAACAGGATTTTTATTAAACCTACTACATTCAAAATATTTGTACTATATGGAGTGGGGGTAAAAAGAAGAAATATTACCAAGTCTGTCTTCTCATGAACATTCCTGCATAGATGGAAGGATGAGACACTTCACATACATTAGAAAATTTTATATTATGTAATGTATTATGAGAGAATAAAAGAAGGAGGAAAGCCAATTCTAACTGGGTGGGGTAGAATTTATAGGGAATGTCAAAGTTGAGCCTTACAAAAATATTTGATTTTTGAGAATAAAATTTGAATATTGCTATTAACGGTAACAACAACAATGATGATGACAATGATAGTCATAATAATAGTATTGGTATAGAACTTTAAAGTTTGTGAAACACTTTATAAATATTATTTCATTTTCTTCATACAACCCTGGGAGCCAGGTGTTTTATTATCCTCAATTTATAGATGAGGAAACTGAAGCGGACAGCAACGAAGTGACTTGCCCAGGGTCACACATCTAGTAAGTGTGTGAGGCAGTAATTGAACCCAGGTGTCCCTGTCTCCAAGTCCAACACTCTATCCACATTGCCATCTAGCTTCCTCTATATAATATGCAAATCAATCTCTCTGTCTCTGTCTCTCTGTCTCTCTGTCTCTCTGTCTCTCTGTCTCTCTCTCTCTCTCTCTCTCTCTCTCTCTCTGTCTCTCTCTCTCCCTTTCCTTGAACATAAATGTACTCTAAGCAAATGTATAGTCTCTGACCAAACACACATAAATTTGAACCAATGAATCTATATTCTTCCTTTAAATTTAGAATAGTTTCTGCCTCTTTCACAAATTTGTCTCTGTATATACTGTTTCTGATAAATTACTTCTTCAATTTCTTCATTCAAAATTTTAATTCAGAAAATATCCAAGGAAAAAAATTGACAAGTCTCTAAGTTAAAAATGGAAAATTAAGAACGTTGGAATCATTCTGATCCAATGGCTTTAGCTAAGCAAATTTTTTTTAAAAGAGCCCAAACAAAATGAACATTTTACAAATGAGCTTGAAATATGCTTGATCTAAATTGCTCCCAACTTCAGAATACCTAGAAAACTAGTATTTGTGGCTCATGATGTAAACATTCATCCCAGGTTGAGAAAGAAATATCTAGAACAAATTCATGATTAATTTTTTTTCAGTTTCACAATATTCAATTCCATTTCAGAAAGGTTTAATGAATGTTGCCGTAATTTTATAATTTAAATATGAAACTTATTTCATTTCTGGCATCACACCATCATTTCCATCAGAACTGTCACTATCATTTACATCTTGCATTTATTATTTTCATTTCCATCTATACTCATTTCATAGATGAAAAACAATTCATTAAACTCATCACATTTCCTCAAACTACTGGAACTTGCATCAAATTTTCTGTAGTTTGAAAAGAATTAAGAATACAAGAGTGATAGTCTCATGGTCATCTTTTATTTTGTCTCGTAACGGCTACATTTGAATTTCAATGTCTGTAAACCAAAACATCTTAGGAGACAGAACTGGAATTCATCATGGAATGGAACCCTTTCATGCTTCAATATGTCAAACATCTGTGATGTCATTAGTGAAAATACTCGCTCTGCTGATACTGATTTCGAATCCTATACACCTAAAAAACATTGCTGGATCAGTTGCTATGGCTGAAAAAATGCATCATGTAGTTAACTTAGTGATGTGCTTCTCCAAACTTAGTTGAGCTGAGCTCTAAAAACAAGTCATATAATTCATATCTGGGGTCATACATGATGCCTTACAGTTTTTTCAGATCTGAAGGAGGATACCTTATGTTTGGATAGATTTTAAGACTTTCTAGATATATTAAAGGCACTATTATGAAATGACACATCATGAAATAGTCCAAACATTTTGAAAGCAATTTAGAACTATGACCAAAGAGCTATAAAATTGTTCATTCCTTTTGACTCCAGTATTCCAGTATTATATCTGTACCCCAAACAGATTTTTTAAAAGGAAAAAGGATCTACATACAAAAATATTTTATAGCATCTCTTTGTGGTAATACAAAATTAAGACACTGAGGGGATGCCCACCAGTTGGGGAACAGCTGAACAATTTGTGGTATATTATTGAGATACAATACCATTATGCTAAAAGAAATAATGAGCAGGATGGTTTTAGAAAAACCTAGGAAGACATATCAACTGATACAAAGTGAAGTGAGAAGAATCAGAGCATTGTACACAGTAATAACAATATTATGACGACTGATGGTGAAAGACAGCTACTCTGATTAAGACAAGGATCTAAGACACTTTCAAAGGACTGATGATGAAAAAAGAGAAAATTGACAAATTCTGAGTGCATAGTGAATCATATTTTTTCATTGTTTTTCTTACTTTTGTGATAAAAAAGCTTATATAGAAATATTTTGGATGATTTCACATGGATTATTAATATTGCTTGCCTTCTCAGTAGGTGAGGGTGGGCAGGACTGAGGGAGTAAATTTGGAACTCAAAATTTAAAAAAAAAAAATGAATGTTAATTTAAAAAAAAGAACCCTAGAATCAGACCAATGGTATGATAACATATCAAAGCAGGACTTGAATGGAAGTCTCCCTCTCAGAGTATAAGATCATAGATAAAGAGCTAGAAGGGATTTGAATCTCAGTTTCTTCTAATGCAAAAATGACTGCATTGAACTGGCAGAATTCTAATGCTCCTTTCAGCTTGAAATCCATGATACTATGATATATGAAAGGAAGCCTTCTATTCAAGCCCATCTCTGAAAAACATACATTTGTGTATCATACAAAATGTATGCTGAACATACATTTTGGGATGTAGCCATTGAAGAAATTTATTTTGCATAACTACACATATTTGTTTTAAGGGTTTTCTTTTTCTTTTGTTCAATTACAATGGGGTAGGGGGAAGAGGCAGAGAGAGAAAAAATGCTTGGAATTGGAAAAAAAACGATAAACTATAAAAGCAAACAAAAAGGAAAAGAAAAGAAAGATAGAAATTCTCAAAGACTTAACTCTGACTCACACAATAAACAATTATGATTCAAGAGAATCATGATGAATTGTACTGCTAAACTCCTAATAGGAGGTGATGGACTGAATGAGCCAAATATTTTCAACAACTTAGAGAAGATAGAGATAGAGTTGCCATAAAAAATTGTTTTAAAGAAAAAAAAAGGGGAGTTTTATTGAATAATTTTTAAATGAACCAAACAGAACAGTCTATGCCCACTTCATTATGAACTCAAAAAGAAATGCAAGTTGTTTGTAATAAAGATGAAGTTTCATGTGTAACTCTTTCTTTCTACATTATATATAGAGCTACTTGTGAAAAGTATTTATTAAATTCAGCATAAACAACAACCAAAAACATTCATTCTTTTATGATCACGAGAGGGTGTAGACATTTAAACTCTAAGTCAATAAAGGAACATCTCAGCAAGATTAGCTGTAAAAACTTCTTCTAATCTCTAGATCATACCTACAGCCTCCATCTGATAGATTTATTTGAACAAGAATAATTCTGTGCTAGGAAGCTAGGGTATTTTTTACGTCCAATTACAATTTTATGTTGAAGATATTAGCCAAGAGTAAACAAAGTAATAGCTATTAGTCCATACCTGATGCATAGTGAATGAAATGGACCTGAAAAAATTGACTTACTAAGTAGCCTTATTAAACAACTAAAATTAAATTAAAGGAGTATGTTTTTCTTTCATTCTTATACCCTTAGGCAAGAAGGAAATGCATGCTAACATATCATAAAAAGAGTAGCCTAAGTCATTCATCACGTCCTTATGCTAGTTTACTTGTCTGGATTAATAAAAAAAAGCTAAAGAAGGTTTAGCTTACTTAAAATAAAATTTCAGTGAATAACATCATAACAGTAAAATAAAAAAGCAGTAATATTCCAATAATTATATATGGCAAAATAAAAATAAGATATTGGTGGATGGTCAATAAGTCACAGAAGACATAGGTATTAAGTATGTACTAAGTGTTAGGCACTGTGCTAATTGCTGGAAATATGGCACAAAGAAAATGATGATTCCTGCTCTCAAGGAGAAGGATACAACATACAAACAACCATATACAAACTACATATGAGGCAAATGGGAAATAATCACCAGAGAGAAGGCACAGGAATTAAGGAGAATTGAGAAAGGTTTCCTGTAGAAGGTGAGATTTTATCTGGGATGTGAGGGAGAACAGGGAGGCAAGGAAGCAGAGATAAAGAGGGAGGGCATTACAGGCCTCAGAGACAGTCAGTGAAAATGCCTGGAGTCAGGAGATGAAATGTGTTATCAGAGGCACAGCAAAGGAAACAAACAAACAAAAAAGAATAGTCAGATACATAAGAGGAAAAGGAGGAGGCAACAATTTTTAAAGTTACTTCCAGTAATGAGAAAATAGCTTCTTTTTCCCTTTGCTTCTCTGTATCATGAGCTAGGTGATGCAGTGAATCTGGAAATGTTGGACCTGAAGATAGAAAGGTTCATCTTTCTCAGTACAAATCTGGCCTTAGACACAACATACTATGTGACTCTGGGCAAGTCACTTAACCCTGCTTGCCTCAGTTTCTCATCTACAAAATGAGATGGAGAAGGAAATGGCAAACCACTGCAGTATCTTCAACAAGAAAACCCAAACAGGTTCACAAAGAGTCAGACACAACTGAGAAAACTGATCAGCAACATCATATCTATGTGGAGATTAACATAGAACATGTGGCAGAATAAAAGATGCATTGTTACTACTTCAACTGTATATAAAAGGGGTTGATTTCTGGAATTTGCTAAGTTTTACAAATGTCTTTGAAAGGAAATTCAACAGAATTGAAAGTTATCATCTTCCCACAGACTCCCCAATATTGAGCATTCTGATGCCTATAACTATGATTAGCAAATATACATCTCCACATTTTCTCTTTAATCATGTGCTAAAATAATTTCACAATATTTTGATTCCATGATTATGGTTTAACAGCTAAGGAGAAGGGGTTGGATAATATAGAACTTCATATGAAACAGTGAGGAAATCAGACTTCTTATAGGGAATGTGTAGCCATGCTAGAATGTGGTGAAAGTAATATATTAAGATTGATGTGGTTAAAGATTAACTCAGAGCAGCACGGAATGGAGAAAGGAAGGCAAAAGGGAGATTAGGGCTTTGTTATAATTGTGTATATGAGCTTCACTGAAGGTCTATTTTAAGGCAATGACCTTAAGGAGGAGAAATCAAAGGGAAGCACTGATAAGGACAGAGTGACAGTTTAGATAAAAGGGTAAAAAGGATAAAAAAAGGGTAAAAAGAATCAATCGGTCAATAAACATTTAGTAAATATTTTCTATGTTCTAGGTACTGTGCTAAGCAATGGGGATTAAAAAGAAGGCTAAAGATGATACCTGTCCTCAAGAAGCTTATGATTGAATGGCCAGAGCAAGTAATGAGATGGAATAAATATCACCATTAGTTAAAATTAAAAGCTCCATTCAATGTAATATAGATAACAGAAAATGTTATGCCATAACAACTTAGTAGCTGACAATAGTTAATGTAACCTCCTCCAGTATCCAATTTATAACTGCTGAGTCCTTCAAAGACCAGAAAAATCTGCTTAACATTTGTTAGATGATTTTTGTGACTCAGAGATATAAAAATACTAATATTTCTCTTAGTGTCCTCAGGTAACTCCCTAAGATTATAGATTACAGAGCAAGTGCCGATCTGCACCGGTTTATGTAGTTTTCTCAGTAAGAATTTATTTTAGTAATGAAATCACAGTTCTAGTTCTCCATAAACACTTGAACTGAGGAAAAAAAACTACCAATTGCTCAGTTTTCAATCCAATTAAAGTTTTTTGAAAGTCTATCACTTTTGACCTTACATATTTCATTATTCAACTATAACCCGTAAGTAAGAAGCAGAATAAAAGATATGATCAAGGAATCAGAAAGAAGAATATTGCTGATTTATAAGAATGAGCAGGTCAATGATCTGTGATACCCTAAGACATGGACAGTCCACTAATAGAAGGTCCTCTATGGAGAATTCATAAAAGGATAAAGGTTTTTAACTTTGTAAATGACGTAAGGGTAGAAAGGGATTCTTTACCTTCAGAGATGTTAGACACATACATACAAATAAGAGTTAACTAGCATTTATCAAGCACCATTACATAGAAGACAATGTGCTAAAAACTGAGCATATAGTGAAAAGGCAGTTCCTGCTCTCAGGAAGCTCACAGTCTACAAGCAGTTTCACTATGTATCTGGAAGGCATCTCAGAGGCCATACACTTACTCCTTCATTTTTCAGATGAGGTAACCAGAAAGTTTAGTGATATGCCCAGAGTCACACAAGCATCACAAACAGGATTTAAACCCTCTTTCCCCAGAACTGTATTTGTCCTACTGTTACATGTACCTTCAAGAAATATTTCTATGCTATATACATGTTCCATGGCAGCTTTCTTAATCTATGCATTGTATTTCTTAATGAATTCAAAAGTATTTAATAAAAAATACTGTTTTTAACAAATGAGCAAATTAAAACCATAGTTTTCTAAAGGATGAAGTTTATCTTTTAGGATCACAAACCTTTATGAAATTTAGGAATTCTTAATCCAATGGTCTGAGTAAGGTAGGCAAAGAATTGAGGGGTTTAGTATTGACCTGCCATGGTAATAATAGCTTGTGAATTTTGTAAAATATAACACATGGACCTTGGTTTAGTGATGAACAATACGCCTTGGGGTACCTTCATCAATAATTCTCCTATGTGGAACTGCTTTCACTTTTACGTGAATTTTTCTGTGATGTCAGAACAAGCTGATTCATTGTCTTAGCTACACACAATTCATTTGCTCAAAAGGAGGGGGAAAGCCATGCAGAGCTGTGGGGTGACTTATAGAGAAGGTTTAGCAAAGCTTTGTTTCTGAGTGAAGATCTCACCATGAAATCAAAATAATCTTTAGACAGCACACTGAAATTTTCTTTTAATGTTAAGTGGGGGGAGGGGCAAGATTAATAAAAAGGTCCTAAGTAGATTTCCCCATCAATTTGCCGTACAGGACATGGTCCCTTGTTAAGGGGCTTCTGAGGTATCTCCCCACATAGGGTACTCCTACCCACAGGTATCTTGCTAATAGGACACAGGGAATTTCAGATGATTGGTTGGCTGGGACTCAAGACTATCAGCTGGACCAATGAGTGCACAGCAAAGTGAACCTTCATTCTGGGGACATTTTGGGGTGAACCTTGATCCTACTTGTACAATTTCTACTCACAAGTATTAGGGAATGAAGACAGGAAGCAGAAACATGTGGTGTCCTGTATGTCCTTGTGCAAATGTCCTAAAAGGGGAGGTTTTGAAGCTCAAGATCCTGACCACCTTTTGGCTGTTTCTTTTTCTGATTAGAGATATGGTATCTGATCGTGGACTCCCAAGCTAAAGGCAGAAGAGCAACTAAGGCAATGATCCAGTTCTTCTAGAAGCACCTGAGGCATTAAACCCATGGAAGCTATTCATGGCAATGTTTTGAAACTCAAATTCTTGTGTGGACAGTGGAGGATTTTGAATTTCATAGGCAGAAGGAACCCAGGAGGTACCTTCTAAAGGCTAGGGAAAAGAGATTTCCTATGCAAGATTAGTTTTGGAGGATTGCTTCAAGGAAAATTCCAAATGAAAATTTCCTAGTTTTAAGATTTCTTGAGAATTTGACTACCAGACATTCGAGAGGAAGGGCTATTAACTTGGGATTTATGAACCCAAAAGGAGTTCATGGATAAATTTTAGGAGATCCATTAACTTGGATGGGAAAAAAACCAATTTATTTTCAGACACTTCCAACTGAAACTTATTATTTCTTTAAATTAAGAATTGCAGACAACAAACAATATGAGAAGAGGTTGATAAAATTCCCTGGATTACCAAAAGGACGCGCGCGCACACACACACACATACACCCTCTCCTGTTCTAGAGAGATTTCCTAATGTAGCATGCAGTCCATATAATATAGCTATTATAACAACTAGGTAATTTTAAGGTGGTGGTAGGGTGTGTGTGTGTGAGAGAGAGACAGACAGACAGACAGACAGAGTGAATGGTGCGTAAGGTCCATGTGGTTCTCTTCTCTTTCCCATTAAGAATTTTATTTTAGATGACATATTCTAATTTTAGTTTGAGGAAAATTTCCTAACATTCAGAAAAAGACAGGGTTCTCTATTTAATTTTAAATTTATATTTATATCTAATTAGTTAATAGTTTCTTTATGGATGAGGCAGAATATCTAAGAAAGGAATGAAAAAGTAGGGAAAGGGCCAATTTTTTAATTTTATTTTTAATTTTTTTAGGACTTCACCCAGTGTTCTACTCTGAAACACAAGTGTTAGAGACATTCCTTGATATCTCCCTTCTCTGCCACTGCCTGGTCCTACTTTTCCTTTTCAAAGGTGTGCTAGAAAGCCACATGTTCCAATTTCTAGAATTCTTCTCTAGTCTCAACTTGCTTGTTAATGAATGATCTCTGGAAACATGACCAAGTTTACCAGCCTACTAGAATAGACTTCCTGTCTGACATATTTTAATTCATTCAACTACTTTCAAAGACTTCTCACATTTGGTCTAAGGCGTTTTGATTAACAGATTCAGATATGTTCATACCTAGTATTAGGGATAAATTGTTACAGAGTGGCTTGAATCCTACCCTTATATATGCTTATTTTCCAGGGGAGTCTAACTATTAATCTTAGAGATCTATGTGTGACTGAAGGAAAGAGGGACTCAGGAAAATGTTAAAGTATTGTCTTGACGATAATTCTAAATCTAGTTCTCATCAAGGAGAAATGATGGTACTATGGAGTGGTATATGAATTTCTCTAACTAGGCTCCTGTGAATCTTTTGCATCTTGTGCATTTTCTGCAAAGTGAAATTTGAATGATTGAACAGAAGCGAGGAGGCTCCCTTCATTGACATTTAGGAAAGCCTAGCTGAGAGAATATTAGATTTCCTGGAGTAATTCTAGGTAGGGGACAATGAGCCAAAGAAAGAAAATAAGCCTCTTGAGGGTAGTTCCCAAGAATGTCAAGAGATCTTATGAGTTTTGGGGATCTCAGGATAATGGGCCATAATAACATTTCTCAGAAAACAAGTTCTCTTTGAATTATATAGTTATTACCAATGTTTTATAGTGCTTATTTTTTATTTTTCCAAATTCCCCAAAATTATATAGAGGTTATAAAAATATTTAATTGAACCTGTGTCCTGTGGCTCAGTCTTCTCCTGTCTTTTTCAGCATCCATTCTCTTTTCTTCATCCTCAGAGACATCAATATACACCTTGATGAACCTCCCAATGCACACTTTGATTCATAGTTCCATAAACTGCTTAACCCGTAAGACTTATATTTCTGCCATGCCTTAGACACCTCCCATATTCAAAGTTTAGTGCTAGAAGGAATCTCAGGCATCAACTCTTTCTGAAAGAAGGAACTGGGACACAGAATTGAAGTTTAGGGAAGGTGACAGGTAGCACTTAGCAGAACCAGATTTTATTTATTAAGTACTTATTATGTATCAGACACTGTACTAAACCCAGACCTAATCTCTTTCCACCGCAGACATACCTTATACTTCACTATTAGTTGAAACTGCTCTAAGTTCTTGCAAACTGAAATTCCCTCTTTGACATCCTTCAATCTCTCCCACTTTCCTACTGATACTATACTTGTTATTTGCCTTCATTATCACACTGGGTCTCTTGATTACTTCCAATTCTTGCAGTTCAGAAATGGGATTCTGAATTCATTTTCCACCTTACTCATGTAGCTGGGGGGGAAAGAAACTGGCAACAGACAATTAGTAAATTTTAAGTATGAGCAAATTTGTACCCTGGAAATTTGAAACACTACAAACTAAGTCTTGGCTTATTATTTTACTGAATGATTAGGCCTATGAAACTGATGAAGAAAATGCTAATTAGCTGAGTGCACCTAAAAGTTTGTCTCCTGTTTTTGGAAAGCTGGTTGTTAAACATATACCAGCACACCCCTGCCTAGAACTTACCTATTTTAATAATTAGTTCTCCAAGCTTGAGTTCTCTATCTCCTTTACATTCTGTCTTGAGACATTCTTGTCTCAAGACAATCTCACCCTAATAATCCTTAACATAGGTAATTCTTACCCCTGCTTCCCTTGTTCCTATTCTGGCTGCTAAAAGTTGCCACAAAAAATAACGAAGTAATGCTGGAATAATGTATGCTGTATAACTTCAATGGCACTTAGTGCTGCAAACGATCTTACTGGTTGATTCACTAACTCATTTCCCACCATACTAAACCTTCTCTCCTCAAGTTCTCAACACCATCTCCACTGCTTCTCTCTAAACCAATGAAATAATTTTGGCCATTACTGAGAATATTTGGACTTTTCAGGATATATTCCTTCAACACCCCTTTATTGCTCTAAAACCTGTGGCAGGAGCAGCACCTATTTTATATAGTCCAAGACTATTTCCCTTTGAGGTTACCGGGAAACTATACTTGGATGATCACTGGTTGTTTTTCCCTTCCTTTTGAGTCAGAGAAAGCTCAGCCTAGGGAAAGTTGGCATCAGAGGTTTTGCCTTTCTTAGTGTCTCCAGTTGTCATGGTAATACAGAAGAGTAGAGGAATAGCCATTTTGTCTGAATTAGTATTTTTTTTTTAATTTAGGAATTGTATAATTTTTATCCACTATCACTAGTAACGATTTTTAAAATTGCATTTTATGATATGTGAGTGCTTTTTTTACATTCTAATCTTGAGCCTGAATAACTAGACTTGCCTGAAGTAGACTTGGCCCAGAAGACCTCTCAATATTATTGCCATCATTTTTCCTTCAATTCAGTTTTAAGAGAAGTAATGCTACTAGTTGAGACAAACCCTTTCATCTGTACTTGGGACACAAGTAACTGCTTTCTCCTCCATGACCCTGCTCCACTGATGTTTCTTTCTCTGATGAGTCTTTGATTTCAACCTCTTTATTGGCACCTTGCCCTTGGCCTATAAATATGCTCACATCTTTATTGTCCTAAAAAAGTCATACTTTGGACCATGTGTTAAGCATATGCTATACATAAGACATTGTTCTAGGTGTTAGAAAAAAATTTCATATTAAAAGAATGCCATCCTTGCCTTCAAGGACCTTGTATTTAAATATTTGTGGATGGGTAGTAACAGCACTACACAACAAGTATACAGTAATGTCATATCATAGGGCACGAGGTGGAGCATTGGATAGAGTGCCAGACCTGGAGTCAGGAAGACTTGTCTGAGTACAAATCTGGCCTTTGATACTTACTACCTGTGTGACCCTGAACAAGTCACTTAATTATGTCTCAGTTTCCTTATGTGTCAAATGAGCTAAAGAAAAAAAATGGCAAAATTCTCTAGTATCTTTGCCAAAAAAATTCCAAAAGAGGTCAAGAAGAGTCAGATACAACTGGAATGAATGAACAGCAACAAATGTCACATAATGGTGCACATAACTTAGAAGAATTCAAATGAACACACTCACTCACCTAAAATGATGGTTCTAATGGCCGATCATCTGCTTGGCTATTCCTTCATTCCCTACTTGTTGCAGCCATTGCTAAGCTAAGCCAAATCCACTGTGTTGGGTTCCCACTCTGAAACTCAACCTGTGAGTATTCTCACAGGACTTTCTATACCACTGGTCCCTGAACTTTTCTTTTTCTTAACACCTTTTCCCCTAGAACAGATCACTGGGCTTATTTATAATGCCATCCATATCCACACCAAGGACACAACTGCTACCTCCATAGCTTTTGTTCAAGATGCTAATGTGGAGGGGAATGCCCATTCCAGGAACTGGAGAAACAGGTTCTCCTCATGTCAAAGGAAACAGTATGCTGCTTCCTTTTTTGGTGCATCAGGATAAAAGTTTGGAGACTGCTTTTTTGTTTCGACTATCAGCTTTGGAAAGAAAATATTCATGCAATTTGATGTTTTACTTGGCTCATCTTTCTCACCACTGTGTCTACTGAGCCATGGGGGAAGAATTTTCTTTTTATGTAACATTCTATTCAAATTATAAAAGTAAAAGAATTTCTAGGTAATAAAAAGTGGTAAAAATCATTGGTAAGGACTGAAAATGGTATTAAATTTATTGTTGGAAAACAAAAATGTAAATGTGTGCATTCTTATGCACACTTATTGCACAAACACATTGCACAAATCTTAACCTCTTCATGCCATTCAAATCTTCCATCACAAAGAGATAGCCTTCAGATGAGATGGTAATCAAAGCTATCATATTCAAAGAACTCTTTTCATTTATATGTAGAATTTAGAACCTAATCTCCAGGTAAGTGCAACTCCACTGTTCCATAAAGTAAAATGTTATAGAAGCAAAGGAAAAAGTGAAACTTTTTTGAGGGTGCCATTTTTAGCTGAGAAGAGCAAATTAGATTTCATGGAGGACAGGGCATCTGAATTTGGCCTTGAATAAAGAAAAATACTTCAAAAGTTACATGTGGAAAGAGTTAGTTTCCAACATAGCACCTGACCCATCCAAATACATGGGGATAGCAGACTATAAGATAAGATTGCAAAACAAGTATGTTTTGACTAGAATACTGGGTGATATTATTTATATATCAGATATAAATCATAATATAAATATTATGCATATTATTTATATATCATATAATATATCCATAAATATATTATATTTATAATAATACTTATTATGAAATAAGTCTATAAAGTAATTTGGAGTGAAAAAGGTACTTCTATTAACAATCACTCCTTAAAATTACAGTCTTGAAATACACTTTCCACTAGATAAAACTACACACCAGCTATAAATTAATCCAGACATTCTTGAAAGCACTTTTGAATCATATCTCTCAAATGATTAACCTATCAAGATCTTTTGACCTAGCTATATCACTACTAGATACACATTCCCCCAAAAAAACAAAGAAAGAGGAAAAGGATCCATATGTACAAAAAATATTTATAGGAGCTATTTACCTAACAGTAAAAAAAACTTGACATTTATTAGAGTATGACTACACAAATTATGGGATAAAAATGAAATGGAATATTATTGTACCAATAGGAAACAAATTGTTTCAGAGAAAAGGCGGAAATCTTGTAGGAACTGAGGCAAAGTAAAGTAAGGTGAGCCAGGAAAATACTTTGTAAAACATGATAAAGGAAAAATAATTTTGAAAGACTAGAATGCCTTCAATTCATTTATAGATGATCTACATAAAATTTTATATAGGCAGGAGTACAGGAGAAGTGAAACAGTAATTGCTGATGATTTCTTGGATGCTTTTCTTCAGTATTAAAAAGGATCTAAATTTTCCCACATTTTTGGTATCCTTCCCTCCTTCAGAAACCTTTTGTAGATCTATTACTTAGTTCCCTCATCATAGTTCTTTTTCCCCCAGCACTGATCCCTATTATTAGCACTTAATGCATTCCATTTGCTATTCCCATTTCTGGTTCATTTAAGAGTCATTTCTACCTTCCCATAAGCACATCCAGAACTGCGATGGCAGAATCAAAGTATAATAGTTCCACTTTCCCTGAAAGTGAAAAGAGTTTGTCATGGTATAATTTATAGATCTTGCCATTGTTTTCTCTATAGGCTGGCCTCATTCCATTCTTTAAATGACCTTGGGACAATTTTACTTAGTTGGATCTCTTCCCTACCTTTAACCTTTACCTTTGAGGATTTCTCTCTGTCTTCTGAGATAATACTACCTGATGCTCATCATTCTTCTTCGCAATATATCACAAACAAGTCTATAATCAAAGATGGTGTTCTTCTTCACTGCTATCTTTGCTTACCAAAATAGTAAAAAAATAATTAAGACACTTTTGGGGTTCTTTTAGCTTTAGTAATAAATTTGCAATGGTTACATTTCTGTGTCTATTAGAATAATTTATGTTGAAGCTTGCTAAAGAAGATCAAAAAATACTGAATAAAATAAACCCCTCAAAAATAGGCTAGATCAAATAGCAAAAGAGGACCAAAAAGCCAGTGAGGAAGACCTTAAAAATCAGGATTGGCCAAATGGATAAAGGAGGCACAAAAGCTCATTGAAGAAAATTATTACTTAAAACTTAGAATAGAGCAAATGGAAGCTAGTGACTTTATGAAAAAAGCAAGAAATTATGAAATAAAATGAAAAGAATGAAAAACTAGAAGACTGTATAAAAATCTAACTGGAAAAACAATTGACCTAGAAAATAGATCCAGGAGAGATAACTTAAAAATGATTGGATTACCAGAAAGCCATGATAAACAATATCCTAGACATTATCTTTCTAGAAATTATCAAGGAAAATTGCCCTGATATTCTAGAACCAGAGGGTAAAATAGATATTGAAAGAATCCACAAATCACCTCCTAAAAAGAGATCCCCAAATGAAAACTCCCAGGAATATTATAGACATGTTTCAAGGTCAACAGGAAAATATTACAAGCATCCAGAAAGAAACAATTCAGGTACTGTGGAAACACAGTCAGGATAACACAAGATTTAGCAGCTTCTACATTAAGGAATCAGAGAGCTTGGAATATGATATTCCAGAGGTCAAAGGAGATAGGATTAAAACCAAGAATCACCTACTTAGCAAAACCAAGTGTAATCAATGAGGGGGGAAATTAATATTCAATGATGTAGAGGAATTTAATGCATTCTTGAGAAGCTAGAGCTAAATAGTAAAATTGACTTTCAAATAGAAGACTCAAGAGAAGCATGAAAAGGCAAACAGGAAAGAGAAATTATAATGGACTTATGATAGTTGAACTGTTTACATTACTACATGGAAAGATGATATTTGTAATTCATGAGAGCTTTCTCATTATTGGAGTAGTTGGAGGGAATATATATAGAGAGAGACAGAGGGCACAGAGTGAGTTGAATACAAAGGGATGAGATCTATAAAATAAAATTAAGGAGTGAGAGAGAAATGTACTGGGAGGAGAAAGGGAGAGGTAGAATGGGGTAAATTATCTCACATAGAAGAGGCAAGAAAAAGCTTTTACAGTACAGGGCAAGAGGGTGAAGGTGAGAGAGAATGAGTGAATCTTACTCTCATCAAATTTGGCTTAAGAAAGCAATAACATACACACTCAATTGGGTATAGAAATCTATCTTATCCTACAGGAAAGTAGGGGGGAAGGGATAAGATGGGGGTAAAAGAAGGGAGAGTAGATTGGGGGAGAGGGTAATCAGAAGCAAATATTTTTGAGGAGGGACAGGGTGAAAAGAGAGCATAGAATAAATGGGGTGTGGGATAGGATGGAGAGAAATATAGTTAGTCTTTCACAACATGACTATTATAGAGGTGTTTTGTACGACCACACTTGTACAACCCAAATTCCTTGCCCTCTCAATGAGGGTGGGTGGGGAGGGTAGAAAGAAGAGAACTTAGAAGTCAAAGTTTTAAAAATATGAATGTTAGAAATCTAGCTTACCCTTCAACAAAATAGAAGGGGAAGAGGAGGTGATAGAAGGGAAAGCAGATTGGTGGAAAGGGTAAACAGAATGTATGCCATTATATAGTAAAGAGAGGGGAGTGATGGGGAGAAAATTTAGAATTCAAAACTTCATGGAAGTAAATATTTAAAACTAAAATAAATAAATTTAAATATGACAAAAGTAAAAAAGAATAAATGATGTTGAGGTTATTTCTTTTATAGATTTCCACTTTTTCCTTCCTCCTTAACCATTTAATAGTTAGTGATTGAATTGTATGCCACATATTATTTGTTCTTGATTTTTTACTAATTCTGATCATTGCCTTGACAAGTTCACAGCCTAACTATACGCATATAGCCAGTTATGGGAGAACTATCACATCAATAATAAATCTTTTCCTGTTCATCAAAACATAACTGATTTCACTGTCCGTGATATTATTTGTGTTCACAATGTCAGCAACTACTAATTCTTTCATCAAAGGTGCAAAATATCTTCATAGTTCTGAAATCTCTGTCCTTTCGATTCTTTGTCCTGATAAATATCCAAGGTGAAATTTGAACTCAGGTCTCCTTGACTCCAGGTCCATCACTCTACACACTCCACTACCTATCTGCCTCAGAAAGGAGTCCAATATTTTATTTATAATTGTCCGTGTGAAGCAATGTAGCATATGTTTAAAAGGTATATGGGTAGGAGATACAAAGAAAAGAAACAGAAACTCCTTATTAAGAAAAAAAGTTTTAACATAGCTAACAGTGCTACAGTAAAATGGAAAACAGGTTTTGGAAGGCAATTTTAAACTTTAAAATATCTCACAACATGAACAAACTCTGTAGTATTAAATGGGAAATTATTCAAAGCGTAAAACTAAAATTCTGGTTGTCAATATTTATCACATAAGATAGCCAAAAATAGAAAATAGTTCTCCCTAGAGATCAACAGGCCTTGATAGATATGATAAAGAAAAAAGAAATCTCCAGGGAATCAGCACCATTCAAGAAGTACAATTATAGCAAATTAGATTTTCAGATGTTGTTCACTTAAGCAATAAAAAGTATATTATAGTGTACAGTATTGAAAAATTGCACTGAACTAATAATTCTTAGCTTTACCCTTTCAAGCGCATTGAAAGATTGGCCATTTTCAAAGTATGACATGGTGAAATGAAACTACAAGGAAAATATTAGTTCAAAAAGTGCTAGGAAGAAATACCCTTCTTTAAGCTTCAACTTTGCATAGGAATAAAACAGCAACCAAATTCAAAATGAAACATTAACAAGCTTTTGCGCTTCACAGGTGCCTGGAGTAAGAATCTACTTGTTTCTGTTTAGCTAACCAAAGGATGATACAAAGGTCCAATTAACATAGCACAAATGACACGACTTTTGAATGTTTAGACCTACTCACTTTCTCTTTATAAATTTTGGTTTGGGGCTGAAAGGGTAAAAGTTCACTATGGCATTGACTACTACTTTTCTTGATTGAAAATTTGATGTTGAGGTTATTTCTTTTATAGATTTTATAGAAAAGAAACATCTTATAACTGCATCATATAATAATGCCGAGTAGCAGGGCTTTTTTACTACGTCTTTTTTCTATGAAATCTAGAATATATTACATCTGGAATGTGAGTACATCCATTTTAGAAATATGAAAATATAAATCCAGACACTAGTTAATTTTGTCACATGAAAAATAATTTGACAGAGTAATAAATTGGGTTGAGCAAAAAAAAAAAAATTAGACTGATACTCTGAAAATCATGTGAACTCTAAAAGGAAGTAGACTTCATAGGGTATAAAATTCTAGGCTTGGAGTCAGAAGCACCAGAGTGTGAATGAAGCCTCAGGCACATCTGTATTACTGTGGATAAATCATTTCAACACTAAGGAAGTTACAGTGTCTTCTAAGTCATAGAGCTATGATGTGGTTGGTTGGAGGGAGATAGCAAACATTATTTGTTTCTTAAGTCATTCACAGCAAAGAAAGATTTCATAGTCAGGGGACAAACCAAATACAAATATATTGTTTCAAACCAAATATGAATATGAATATATTGTTTCAAATATTAACTTAAATATATTTTTAAAGAAAAGTACCATAGTTTGTAAACCATCTGTTTACAAATAGATAATATGATCAATGAAATCTATCCTTTATGTCCAAAAGGGTGTATTAAGAATGCAAATATGGTGCCTTATGTTGAGAATATCTTTAATGGCAAGTCAGATCACTCCCCTATTACAATCCATCATTTGATAATATGCTCTAATTATGGAATATTTAAATGAATATATATATATATATATATATATAGAGAGAGAGAGAGAGAGAGAGAGAGAAAGAGAGAGAGTTTGTGAATATAATTTACATGACATGGAACTAATAACATAAAAGTGATATTTTTATAGTACTTTGTCACCTGTTACAAATTTAGTGTACACAATCTCATTTTCTCATTACAACCTACCTTTGAAGTAAATAATTATCATCTCCAGGTTGCAGATGAGGAAAATAAGGCTTAAAAATTTGAAGTGACAGCTAATCAATTGCAGACTAGAACTAGGATTTCCTGAGTCCTCCGGACTCCATATACAGAGCTGTTCCAAAGTTGCCTAGGGTAAATTTGAAGTTTTTTTGAGACGCTACAATTAACAAAATGGAATAGGGATAGCAATAGATTTGGAGTCAAAGGACCTAGTTTAAAAATGTAATCCTGTTATTTGCTATCTGTGTGACTATGAGTCACTTATATTCCCTGAAACTCAGTTTCTCAATATGTAAAACGAGGAGCTGGACTAGATTATTTGAAGAACACTTTCTTCCCTAAATCTATGATTACCACTAGGCTATAATGTATGTATGCATGTGTGTACATGCATATATATATACACACACATATAAATTTACATATATGTGTACATACATACATACATACACACACACACACACACACATAGAATATTACTTTCCAGGTCATTGGATTTCTGAGTATTGAAATGAAAGCACCAGTTCAGAAAAACTCAGTGTTAACAAGTACAACAGACTTTACAATTTTAACTTCTTATAACTAAATGATTCAGTCAGTAGAGTTATTACAAATCAGTTCTCAGAATGAGTAATATTAGTAAATTTGATCAAAATAGTTGAACTTATTGGATGTATAGATATAACTTCTGTGCCTGAAGAAATGAAGTTAAAACATGTACAAATTAAGTCTGAAGGTTTTCAAAGTCTTAGTAAGTAATATTTGAGATAGAGGATGGTATTATCCCATCTATCCTTAGCAAAGGAAAGAAAGAACAAAACCAAGACACAATACCTCTGGATTATAAAAAATATTGATTCAGAACTGTTAGTAGGCACAGAATCCATATTTTCATTTCACTCATTATGACCTTAGCTGAGAAGTCAACAAATATTCTCCCCACGAAAGTCTTTTATATTTAAATTTAAAGACTGCTTTAAAAAGTCCAGAATAGGAAGCATGTGGTAAGATTTATGGCATAACATATTAAAAGAAGGAAACATAAACAATTGATGCATATTTCTCAGAAAACAGTAATCGAACCTCATTCTAGTCAATGTGCAAAAACTGTAAATGGTGAATAAGGAGGGTTTGATTTCTTAGTTTTTTTTTCTAATTTTTCCATAGGTTTGAGGTAACCATCAAAATGGAAAACTTAAAGGAACAGACAGAAAAAGTGTAAGGTAACAGACAAATTTATGTTAGACTTTAGCAAGGTGTTAATAATTACATATTTAATAGTCAGTTGAGTATGAAGAGGTAGAAAAAGAAATAAGCCTAATGATTATCTTACTGTTTGCTTATAAAACCATACTAATAATTTCCACTCATATTTACATATGAATGAATCCATAAAAGCATTAGATAATCTCACTTTGCTAAATAAATAGTAGCATGAATAAATGTAAAGAAAACAATACCTTTGTATTAGAAGTGGAAAAATAAGGAACACAAATTTCTAAAGAAATTTCTTCACTAAAGAAGAGAATGATTTGCTGAACTGCAATGATAATGCTGTCAAAAAGAAAATATGGGTTTTCCATAAAAACAGATTAATTTTCTTAAATGTAAAAATAAATTTGATGCCCAGTTTAAGAAAAGGAAGCACTTAACAGCTGAAAAGGAGTAACAAAAGGAATTTTTTTTAAATTTCAAGGTTATTAAATTTTTGTTTAGGAAACTTTAAAAATGCTGGAAAAATAAACACTTTGCAGCACTTAGTATATTTTTTTTTTTACCTCTTTGTTTTGAAACTTCCAGCTATCTTTACAAAAGCACCCATGGCTACAACTGCTCCTAGGGTACAACTGTATTATCATTTTTAAGTTTCAGGGAGCAGATTCTTTGTTACTTAATAAAAATTTTTTTACAGGTTAATGATTCAAATTGCAAACACACTGATCTTTCTCATTAAAATTCTATATAACTAATGTTTGCTACATATATATATATATTTCATGCCTGCTAATTCTCAAATTTTGTAAAAAATTTTGTTCAGTTGCTGCTAAGCATCAGAAAGGATTACATTTGTAATTCAGCCTCAAAGAACAAAATTTTGATCAATACACAAGAATTTTGACATTACCCCCAAAAAAGTCCAATCAAGATAGATCAGATGACAGAGGTGGTCAAGCAAAAGGACCTCCTTTACTAATCTACTGGTATGAGAAAATGTCAGTCATCTACAACCAGTCACACACACAATGAATAATGATAGAGTGCAATGGATTATTAAAATTGATATTAAATTTCATTATTGAAAATGCTCCAAACCAAATGATGATGAAAGGAACACAAATAATTAAACTTTTAAGGGAAATTTTTTTGTAAGTTTCTGGTATATATACTACTGAAGCTATTGGGATAGCCTATATACATTTCTTAAGCCTAGTTACCTGGAACTCTTTTGCTTTTTTTTTTTTTTTTTTGTAATTAATTTTTAGTTTTCAACATGCACATCCACAAGATTTTGAGTTCCAAACTTTCTCCACATCTCTCCCCTCCACCTACCCCAGGACAGCATGTATTCTGATTACCCCTTTCCCCAATCTGTCCTCCCTTTTATCATACCTCCCCTTCTCTTATTCCCATCCCCTCTACTTTTCTGAAGGGCAAGATACATTTCTGAACCAAATTCCCTGTATGTCTTATTTCTCAGTTATATGTACAAACAATTTTTAACATTTGTTTTTGAAACTTTGAGCCCTTTCTCCCTCCCTACCCACCTCCACTGAGAAGGCAAACAATTCAATATAGGTTATACATGTGTAGTTATACAAAACACTTCCATAACTGTCATATTGTGAAAGACTAACCATATTTCCCTCCATCCTATGCTTCCCCCCATTTATTCTATTCTCTCTTTCAACCCTGTCCCTCCTCAAAAGTGTTTACTTCTAATTACCCTCTCCTCCATCCCCCCACCCATGTTTAACACTTCTCCCCTTCTTTTCTGTAGTGTAAGATAGATTTTCATATCAAATTCTGTATGCATGTTATTCCCTCCTTAAGTCTAATCAGATGAGGGTAAGGATCAGTTTTCTTCTGACCTGCCCGCTCTGTCCCAACACTGAAAAACCTTTTTCTTGTCTCTTTTATGTGAGAAATAATTTACCCCATTCTATTTCTCCCTTTCTTCTTCTGTCAATATATTCCTTATGTGTGTGTGTGTGTGTGAGTGTGTGAGTGTGTGAGTGTGTGTGTGTGTGTGTGTGTGTGTGTGTGTGTGTGTGTGTGTAATACCTCCAACTACCCTAATACTGAGAAAAGTCTCAAGAGCTGCAAGTATTATCTTTCCATGTAGGAAAGTAAACATTTCAACTTTAGTAAGTCCCTTATAATTTCTCTTTCCTGTTTACCTTTTCATGCTTGCCTTGATTTTTGTGTCTAAAAGTCACATTTTCTGCTCTGGTATTCTCATCAAGAATGATTGAATGTCCTCTATCTCATTGAATGACCAATTTTTTCCCTGAAGTATGATACTTAGTTTAGCTAGATAGGTGATTCTTGGTTTCAATCTTAGCTCCTTTGATCTCTGAAATATCATATTATAAGCCCTTCAATCCTTTAATGTGGAAGCTGCCAGATCTAATACTGATTGTATTTCCACATACTTGAATTGTTTCTTTCTGGCTGCATGTAATATTTTCTTCTTGACCTACAAGCTCTGGAATTTGGCTAGGATTCCTAGGAGTTTTCTTTTGGGATTTCTTTCAGGAGGCAATCAGTGGATTTTTTTCAATATCTATTTTACCTTCTGGTTCTAGAATATCAAGGCAGTTTTCCTTGGTAATTTCTTGAAAGATGACATCTAGGCTCATTTTTTACTCTCCTGGATCTATTTTCCAGGTCAGTTGTTTCTCCAATGAAATGTTTCACACTGTCTGCTACTTTCTCATTCCTTTGGTTTTGTTTTATAAGTTCTTGATTTTTCATAAAGTCATCAGCTTCCATCTGTTCCATTCTAAACTTTAAGGAATTATTTTCTTCAGTGAGCTTTTGGACCTCCTTTTCCATCTGGCCAATTCTGCTTTTTAAAGCATTCTTCTCCTCACTGGATTTTTGAATCTCTTTTGATATATTTGATATATTTAATGTGTTATTTTCTGAAGTATTATGGAGTCCCTTTCACAAGCAGTTGACTTGTTTTTCATGATTCTCTTGCATCACTCTCATTTCTCTTCCCAATTTTTCCTCTACTTCTTTTATTTGATTTTCAAAATCATTTTGAGATCTTCCATGGCCTGAGACCAATTCATATTTTTCTTGGAGGTGTTGGATGGAGGAACTGTGACTTTGTTGTCTTCTATTTGTATGTTTTGGTCTTCTTTGTCACCAAAGTAAGATTCTATAGTCTAATTCTTTTTCCAGCTTTTGCTCATTTCCTCAGTCATTTACTTGACTTTTGAGTTCTTTTTCAAGGTAGTTTCTGCTTCCAGTGGGGGTGAGGAGGGGTGTACTGTCAGTTGCTGTATACCACCCACAATCTGTGGGCCTAGAGTTCCAAAAACAGCATCTGTGCCCTGCTGAGGCTGCCAAGGGCTCCTCGAACCCCCTTTGTTGCTCTGGGACTGAACCATTCTACTCTCACATACAGGTTAGACAGATTTTTTCCACTGAACTTCAAATTTGTCCTCAGTGTTTTGGGGTCATGAAGTCTGGAAATTGCCACAGTTGCTCAGACCCCATCTGTGCCTGTGTGGCCCACTGTGGACTATACTCTGCTCCCAGCACACATTATAGATGCTTCAGGTAGGCCTTCTGGGCTGTCTTGGGCTTGAGATGTGCTTCTGCCATTCTGTGGGTTCTGCAGCTCCAAAGTTTGTTTAGAGTCATATTTTTGTATTTCCACAATACTGGAATTGTTTCTAACTGCTTGCAATATTTTCTCCTTGACCTAGGAACTCTGGAATTTGGCCACAATGTTCCTAGGAGTTTCTCTTTTTGGATCTCTTTCAGGCAGTGATCGATGGATTCCTTCAATACTTATTTTGCCTTCTGGTTCTAGAATCTCAGGGCAGTTTTCCCTGATAATTTCATGAAAGGTGATGTCTAGGCTCTTTTTTTGATCATGACTTTCAGGTAGTCCCATAATTTTTAAATTGTCTCTCCTGGATCTGTTTTCCAGGTCAGTTGTTGTTCCAATGAGATATTTCACATTCTCTTCCAGTTTTCATTCTTTTGGTTTTGTTTTATGATTTGTTGGTTTCTCATAAAGTCATTAGACTCCATTTGTTCCATTCTAATCTTGAGAGAACTATCTTCTTCAGTGAGCTTTTGAACCTCTTTTTCCGTTTGGCTAATTTTGCTTTTGAAAGCATTCTTCTCCTCATTGGCTTTTTGAACCTCTTTTGCCAATTGAGTGAGCCTATTTTTCAAGGTGTTATTTTCTTCAGCATTTTTTTGGGTCTCCTTTACCAAGTTATTGACCCATTTTTCATGCTTTTCTTGCATCTCTCTCATTTCTCTTCCCAGTTTTTCCTCCACCTGTCTAACTTGATTTTCAAAATCCTTTTTGAGCTCTTCCATGGCCTGAGCCCACACATCCACCTCAGATGTCTGGGATAGAGAGGCCCCAACCTCCACGTCCTTCCCTGATGGCAAGCATTGTACTTCTTCATCAGAAATGAAAGGAGGAAGGAACATCTCTTCCCCAAGAAAGTAGCTCTCTATGGTCTTATTTTGCTTCCTTTTTCTGGGCATTTTCCCAGTCAGTTACTTGACTTCTGAGATTCCTCTCCACCCCTGCCTAGATCCGCCCAGCTAGTGCTTGGGGTCTGAGATTCAAATGCTGCTTCCCAGTCTCAGGGCTATCAGCAGCAGGGAGCGGCTGCTATTCAATGTGAGTTTAAGTTCTGGTGCTGGGGTGGGGGCAGGGCCGCCTCCCAGGCTCAGTTCCCTCAGGGGGTTTATGTAGAGACCTTCAGTAATGGAGCAGGTTGGGGCAGGGCTGCCTCCCAGGCTCAGTTCCCTCAGGGGCTTTATGCAGAGACCTTCAGTGATGGAGCTCCTGCCTCTGCCACTGCCTCTGCCAAGGGAGCCCAAGTCACAGAGACACCCCACTCCCCTCTCAGCCAGCCCAGAAGTCTCTCTCACTGACCTGTATTACCTGTGGTTGGAGGGACCTACGCGGCCGCCAGAGAATCTCCATCCCTGAAGCCTGCTTGGATCTGCTCCTCTGGGGCCACGTGACCAGGACAGCACAGGGGTGGGCTCTGCTGTCTGGAGTGCAACGGACCCCCAGGATGGTTCTCCAGGGCTCTCTGGAACGGAAATTTCTTCCACTGTGTTTCTGCGCGGGTTACAGTGCTCCAGAGTTTGTGGAGAGTTCTTTTTACAGGAAATTTATGGGCTGTGAGTTCGGAGCTAGCATAGATGAGTCTTTCTACTCCACCATCTTGGCTCCTCCCCCTGTTTAGAGTCATTTTACAGGCATTTGGCTGTGTTTGGGGGCAGGGCTCTAGAAGTCTCTGCTTTTACTATGCCATTTTGGCCCTGCCTCACCTTTTGTCTCTCTGTGGACATCAGATAGGCTATAAATGATGATTCACATACAATAATCTCATTCTAGTCTGTCAATAGATGCTATCATCATCATACCCATTTACAAAGTATTTGTAGATTTCCCAAACACTTTTCTAACAACACCTTGTGAGGGAAGTAGTACATGAGGTACTATCTCAGTTTTTATAAATGAAGAAACTAAGGATTTCAACTGAGTTCAAAGTTCACATAACTACTAAGTATCCAAGTTTGGATTCAGGAGATGGTCCTTTACTATTAGTCTGGCACACCACAGTGACAAGATGCCTCATAAACTATCATGGATTAGCTTGGTTTTAGCATGGATTATAGGACGATAGATTTAGAATTAAAAGACATCTTAGATGCCATTTAGCTCAACTCTCTAATTTGAGAGTTTAGGAAATTGAGACTTAGAGAGAATAAGTGACTTGCCCATTGTTACCCAGGTACTAAACATCAGTCATTCTACATGGTGCAGTGGATACAGCATCAGGCCTGGTGTCAAGAAGACTGATCTTCCTGAGTTTAAATCTGGCCTCAGACACTTACTGTGTGAACCTGAGCAAATCACTTCACCCTGTTTGCCTCAGTTTTCTCATTTGTAAAATGAGTTGGTGTATCAGGAAACACTCCATCATACATAGGAGGCCCATCTATCACAGGTTCTTAGATCTGCATTCATAAAAGGAAAGCAACTTTCAAGCAGTTAACAATCACTTTAATCAAGCACATCTATCATTCCTTTAACCAAGCATATATATCATGCAGTTAGTTCAGGGAATTAGCACCTCAACCTTCAAAGAAAATACAGAGAAATTAAAGATCAACAGACATGGCTTCCTCTGCCTAAATTCAGCAGACAGTTGGACCCCAACTGCCTGATCAGAGTTACCAGAGAGGGAAGCACAACATCTGGATTTTCACAGCCAGGGGGCTCCTTAGCAGGTTCCCAGAGTCCTCATGTGACCAAACAAACATTTCCAGTCAGTAAGCCCCAAAGTAATCAATACACATGGCTTCCTCTACCTGACCATAATTCAACAGACAAGTACAGCTGTCTGACCAGTTACCAGTGAGAGAACAAGAATATCGGGTTCTCAAAGCCCAGGGACTCCTTAGCAGCTTCCCAGGGTCCTCTTCTGGCACTCAAACCTTATTACACAAACAGTCCCAAAGAAAAACCTCACCCTCAGATTATTTATACCTTTTTCAGAGCCAGATGGCATCACAACTTTGACCCAATGCTTCAAGAGAAAAAAAATAAAAGGTACTTGGGACCTCCTAGAAAACAACTCCCCTAATCAAGCTTCCCACAATGGGCAGGTCTGTAATCACATTAAAGATGTGAAAGATTTTTACTCACATTAAAATAATTAACAATACAAACACATACACTGTTTCTAGTTAAAGAAACTCTGGTTTCTGTACTTTACCCCTTGGAAAGACTCTTTATTGAGATAAAGGCACGATTCAGTCAGAGTTACTTGATTATACTAAAACAAAAACAGTTAAAGATCCTATTTTTATTACCATCAGAGCTGGTGAAGGAAATAGCAAACCACTCCAACATCTTGGGGGAAAAAATCCCAAATGAAGTCATGAAGAGTCACGCCTCACTAAAATGGCTAAAAAATAACAACAATAAACATCAAAGTGGGATTTGAACCTACCTCCTTTTCACTGTACCAAGCAATCGTCCCTAGCCAGCTTTTTCCTTTTGGGGAGAATAAGGAAAAACTTACAATTCCCATACATAAAAACATACAAATGTATAGAATTGTTACTCTTCTAGGACCATAGTTGATTTGTTTAGTCATGCTTCTGACATCTCACGCAACATATGAACTTGACTATTCCACATACAATACGTACCATTGCTTTTCCTCCTGTCATTTTCGCTGGCTATACCCAGTTTCCGGAATGCTCTACATCCTTAACTCTACCTCCTGACTTCCCTGAATTCCTTCAAGTTATAACTAAAATCCCATCTATTAAAAGAAGCCTTTCCTAATCCTTCTCAATTGTCAGCAATGACTGGGACTATCAAGTATATTAAAGCCTCCTATTCATATGAGAACTAAATATGTGTTGCTTTATAAGAATAACAAAGAAAACAGTCTCTACTACCAGAGTTGAACTCACCTGAAACAATTTATGTTTCTTTTCCTGGGGACAATGTAAACCTAGAAGTCAAAATTACTGTCTTGCTACAAGACGCAACATTTGGTAATCATTATTTTAAATTCTTTTTAAAAAATAGAAGAAAAATAGGTAAATCTTGGAAATAGGAGTTCTCGAATTTTGAAAAACTAACCAGTATTCTATGCTTGAAATGCTCATTAGCCACTACTACACTTTCAACATTGATTATATCTATGTGATGTGGAAAGTCTTGGAGAGTTTGTAGTATACTACCAGATCAAATACTGATTTGATCATTTTGTAAGTAGCAACACTAGGAAATAGTATGTAACAGCTCTTCTTTCAATATGCATATATCATGAACTCATTATAACCCTTCTGCAATCTGCATAGATTAATTTTAAGTTTTTTGGTTTTTTTTTAAACAAAATTAATTAAAAACACCCTGCAAGCCATAGTAGTAGGTCAATTATCTGTGGAGTCAAAAAGACCTGGGATCCAGTATTGCTCGGTTGCAAATTGATCGTATGACCTTAGATACTTAACTTCCTGGGGTCCTGGAGTCATGCTCAGAATAATAATGTTTTTAAGTGTTTAAGATGAACTATATAGCATTAGAAAGGAAACCAATTATACTGAAATATAATTATCTTCTTTTTTTCAAGTTCTTGGATTCTATATTAAGAATCTCTCCCTATAAGTCTATAAATTCTACAGTGGTTTCTGATAACTAGAGAGCCAGTAGCTCCTCATGAGGGAGAATTCTGCTTTAGTCAAATTAAAGCAAGCCCTGGCCTCTAAAAACTGCATAGACTCCTCAATGCAAAAATCTAAAGGTAATGAGTTATTCTGAAACTGAAATGAGTTGGTTTCCCTACCTTTAATAAGTTCTTTCTCACATGAAGGCTGAATTTTATGCTATATATGTTTTATTGCTTTCCTTTGTTGTTTTTAATTATATAGTTAAAGAATGGATATTATTCCAAACAAATATGCGAAAGTTGTAGCCATTAAACAGAATATTGAGATTACTGTTAAGGATATTGCAGCAACTGCTCTAGGGAATTCAGTCATTTTAAAGTTTATTAAAGGTCACAATGAAACAGTCAGTTAAGATCAAGACACAAAGGAAAGTGTAGCTAAAAAAGAAAAAAAAAAAACACCCAGCAGTAAAGAACAGACAAATCATTGCAACCAATCAGCCTAATTAATCCAGAGAAAGCAAAGAAATCCCTAAGGACCTGACAGCTGGGTGGGTTTTTACCAGTTGCTCTACCTGAGGTGGAAGCTTCTTAAAGCTGGGACTCCAGCAAAATACGGGGACAAAAATGACCACAATAATAACAATAACTATGTTACCATGAATAAAAAAAAAAATACTTGTCAGGAACAAAACAGTTCAAGGAGTGCCCAAGAGTGATTATTCCTGATGAAATTCACTTTTTCATTCGGTATGCCAAAGATACATGCCAAAACTGCTCTCAGAAGATGAGTTAGCCTGTAAAACGTAAACAATCTTCATCAGGCTGCAAAGCATTCGCTCAAAAACATTTTAGGGATTTTTTTTTTTTACTTCCAATGGCGCTACAAAGCTTTTCCCCAGTGAGGGAATGACAACTTTGATAAATATTAAAGATCTCAAGATGCAGAATTGCTCCAGAATTACTCAACCTACTAAACAGAGATGTAATATTCCAGTACAGTTTGGTACTATGCCATATGTAACAAAAAGTAAGAATTTTATCCAAGTAATAGAGATAAATACACTTTAATACCTTGTATGAACTGTTCATCAATGGTATGTTTAATATACAATGCTTAATACAAAATGTAAATTCATGATGAAAAAATTAAAGAATGTTAAAATCTTTTGAACTCAGTGCCAAGTCATATAAAGAGAGTAATTACAGTTACAGTAGAACATATTGCATGATGAAAGTTTCTTTTTTCTAAGACGTGGAAAAATGTAAGGTCTATTGTATAGAATAGATCAACAAATTTAATTATTCTTTGTCTTGTTATAAAACATCACCAAGCAGATATCCTACAAATATTCAAGGTGAACTGAATTGTCATTTCCCCAGTCACAATTACTCAGGTTTAATACTTTCATTCTTTTGCTCATTCTGGACTTTTTTCCTGAAATTTCTTTCCCATAAGGTCTACCTATTGAAAATCCTATTAATCCTTCATGGCCTAGGCTTAAGTTCATATTTTTCATAAAGCCTTCAGTAATGCTCTTACCCTTTCCCCCATCCTGTTCACTAGAAGTGATCTCCCTTCTCTGTAGTCCCACAAAACTCTTTTATCTCCTTTGCTACATATATTACATTCTTCCTTTTACTGTAATTTGTGTCCTCTTATCTCTTCTACCTCTTTGAGGGTATGGCTTATTTTATTTATCTTTTTATCTTCTATAGCACTTAGCACATATCCTTGAACACACTAGGCATTCCAAATATTTTCAAAAGCATTTATACACTCTTGAAGAGAAAATAAAATTTTGCAAAAGCAATTTTTAATCTCCTATTAAAGATATAGCAAAATGTGTGCCTTGAACAACATATGGTCTCTGTAATCCAATGCCTTTGTATTCTAAGCTTCTTTATTGATTATCTATCACCATCAATAAAGAGCATTTATTAAGCATTTAATTGAGCAAAGTACTACATAAATAAAATTAAGTAGACAGCTTATACCCTTCAGGAAGTAGAACTAGAAATTAGAAATGACTAAAGTCAACAAGTAAATAACAGATAGGAAATTAGGAACAGTAAAATCCTTTCACATTCCTCCTATAAACATTATCAGTACTATCACTGTTGTCAATTATCAGTCTATGGTTACTCCACACACAGCAGTGTTATATCTGGAAACTATTCTGATCCTATCTCTTGTTAAATCTACTTAGTAAGGTTCCTTCTGTCCAGTGATAGAAATATTATTTTGCATTCACTCTAAACATGTCCTACAGTAAAGGAACACAATTGATTATTTCGACAAAAGTTTTACTGCAGAATTGATTTTAAAATAGTCTGTTCTTCAGAGTATGTGACCAGTCATGAAAGGAAACACAACGCCAATATTCTTTTATATGCTTTATGCATAGAAAGGTTGTCCTCTGGATTTTTTTTTTTTACTATTTATCACCAATTCCCTATAACTATTCATTTTAATAGAAATATATGGAAGCATTGTTTTAATGCTAATAAAATTAATTTATTCCATAACTTTATGATTGTTGAATCTGCCTTGCCATTTGATATTTAATACCATTTATAGATGGTGTTGATAAAATCACATGCTGGCTAGACAGAAAAATTCCAATGCAACTTACAGTTCTTCAGGTATCACTGATGAAAATGATTGGTCATGTAAGGATTTTTATAATGTGAAATATTTCTTCAATTACCTTTGACTCAAGTTCAGAGTCAGTACTTTGACTTAGATGTTAATAATTAAAGTAACTGTCAGTTTCATAAGAATTAACTTTGAAGTAATTGATGAGATAGGTTTTTTTGCTTATTGTTATTTAAAATGTAATGAGGGCTAATAAAACATTCACATATGGGCAAAAAAAATTAAGGTTTTTCCTTTTTAGTGGATTACGAGAAGAAATATATCTCATCCATCATACAATAAGTTTACTTAATCTTGTCTAGTGATTTTCTGGTTAAATTAGAAAAAAAAAGTAGCATGGGCCAATAAGAATGAAAAACACTGCACTGGAAGTCAGACAGCCTGGGTTCAAATAGTATCTTTGTCATTAAATATCTGACCTTTAGTAAGTGTAATGGTAATTTAAATGGGAAGATCTTTCCCATTCATTAAAAGGCCAGTGTAATCTGCTTAAATCCCATGGAAGCCTGTCACATGTGGTATGATGAGCTTGCTGAAGGGTCCAACAGGAAGGGTGGAGCAGAACTGTGAGGAAGCTAGTGAAAACAGTTAGGACAGAGGGAGGAAAGAACACAGGCAAGCAGGTACAGCTAGGCCCCTGAGTGTTTGTGGGAAGGCCCCAGCAGGGGTAGGGGTTGAGGGAGAGGCTTGGGAATGGCTTTGTTTCCTGCAGTGGTAATGTGTATTGACTTCCTGGTTACTATGAGAAATTTGGCTTTCTGGTATCTGAATAAATGTTTTTCTTCTGCCTTTTACATGGAGAGTCTGTTATACTTTGCGATTCAGAACTATGCCAGAATATTCATTGTCGCCCTCAATGCCGTAAATATTGCCTTGGTGATGCAGTAAGCTACTCAGTTCATCTAGATCTTGGTAAAATGAGGGGACTGAAGGGACATTTTTTTTGCATAAGAAAAATCTATAGAATTAGAAGGAAAGCAGTTAACTAGGAAAAACCTCCTTAGAGCTAATTTCTCTAAGTTTGGAAATCAAAGATATCTAAGAAATTGATGAAAATACGTAAGAAACAGAGCCATTCTATAATAAATAAATGATCAAAGGTTATGTAAAGTCATTTATTTTAAAAAGAAGAAATTTTCAAAAGAAAAATAAAACCAATTATATAAAAAATGCTTCAAATCACTATTAATATTAAAAATTAAAACAATTATTAGGGTGCTACCCTAAGATATGAACCGTATCTAAGTTTTGCTGAAAAGATTTTCCCCCAGAACTCTGGAATGAGGGCATAATGAGTCAGAGTGTGTGAGAAAAGCCAGACTTTCTCTCTTTAGAATCAGGGTGCTTGGGGAGGAGCCAAGATGGCGGAGTAGAAAGACTCATGTATGCTAGTTCCGAATCCACAGCCCATAGATTTCCTGTAAGAAGAACTCCCCACAAAATCTGAAACACTGCAAGATGCACAGAAACACAGTGGAAGAGATTTCCATTCCAGAGAGCCATGGACAGCGGCCCCCAGAGGTCCGTCACACCCTGGAAAGCAGAGTCCACCCCTGAGCTGCCCTGGCCGCGGCCCCAGAGGAACAGATCCGAACAGGCTTCAGGGACAGAATCTCTGGCAGCTGGGAAGGTCCCTCCGCCCACAGACGCTACAGGTCACTGAGAGAGACGTCTGGGCTGGCCAAGACGGGAGCGGGGTGTCTCCATGGCTCGGGCCCCCTCGGGAGGCAGCAGCGGAGGGAGCAGTGGCGGCCCAGGACTCCCAGAGCAGCAGGGAGAAGTTCAGGTCTCTGCATAAACCCCCTGAGGGAGCTGAGCCTAGGAGGCGGCCCTGCCCCCACCCGCACCATTACTTAAGGTCTCTGCATAAAGCCCCTGAGGGAACTGAGCCTGGGAGGCAGCCCTCCCCCCACCCAAGCACCAGAACTTAAGCTCACATTGAATAGCAGCCGCTCCCGCTCATGGAAAGCCCTGAGGCTGGGAAGCAGCATTTGAATCTCAGACTCCAAGCACTAGGTGGGCAGATCTAGGTAGGGGTGGAGAGGAATCTCAGAAGTCAGATAACTGGCTGGGAAAATGCCCAGAAAAAGGAAGCAGCATAAGACCATAGACAGCTACTTTCTTGGGGAAGAGATGTTCCTTCCTCCTTTCATTTCTGATGACAAAGTACAATGCCTGCCATCGGAGAAAGACATGGAGGTTGGGGCCTCTCTATCCCAGACATCCGAGGTGGATGTCCGGTGGGCTCAGGCCATGGAAGAGCTCAAAAAGGATTTTGAAAATCAAGTTAGACAGGTGGAGGAAAAACTGGGAAGAGAAATGAGAGAGATGCAAGGAAAGCATGAAAAACAGGTCAATAACTTGGTAACGGAGACCCAAAAAAATGCTGAAGAAAATAACACCTTGAAAAATAGGCTCACTCAATTGGCAAAAGAGGTTCAAAAAGCCAATGAGGAGAAGAATGCTTTCAAAGGCAAAATTAGCCAAATGGAAAAAGAGGTTCAAAAGCTCAATGAAGAAAATAGTTCTCTCAAGATTAGAATGGAACAAATGGAGTCTAATGACTTTATGTGAAACCAAGCAATCATAAAACAAAACCAAAAGAATGAAAAAATGGAAGAGAATGTGAAATATCTCATTGCAAAAAGAACTGACCTGGAAAATAGATCCAGGAGAGACAATTTAAAAATTATGGGACTACCTGAAAGCAATGATCAAAAAAAGAGCCTAATTTCATGAAATTATCAAGCAAAACTGCCCTGAGATTCTAGAACCAGAGGGCAAAATAAGTATTGAAGGAATCCATCAATCACCGCCTGAAAGAGATCCAAAAAGAGAAACTCCTAGAAACATTGTGGCCAAATTCCAGAGTTCCCAGGTCAAGGAGAAAATATTGCAAGCAGCTAGAAAGAAACAATTCCAGTATTGTGGAAATACAATCAGGATAACACAAGATCTAGCAGCTTCTACATTAAGAGATGGAAGGGTGTGGAATAGGATATTCCAGAAGTGAAAGGAACTAGGACTCAAAGCAAGAGTCACCTACCCAGCAAAACTGAGTATAATACTTCAGGGGAAAATATGGACTTTCAATGAAACAGAGGACTTTCAAGCATTCTTGATGAAAAGACCAGAGCTGAAAAGAAAATTTGGCTTTCAAACACAACTATGAGAAGAAGCATGAAAAAGCAAACAGCAAAGAGAAGTCATAAGGGACTTACCAAAGGTGATCTGTTTACATTCCTACATGGAAAGATAATATTTGTAACTCTTAAAACTTTTCAGTATCTGGATAGTTTGTAGGACCATACACACACACACACACACACACACACACACACATGTACACGTGTGCGTGTGTGCACATACACACATGCACGCACACACAGAGACAGAAAGCACAGAGTGAATTGAAGAGGATGGGACCATATCTTAAAAGAAATTAAGGTAAAAGGTGAGAGAGAAATCTAGTGGGAGGAGAGAGGGTGAAATGGAATGGGGTAAATTATATCTCCTTCAAGACGCAAGCAGGAGACTTTTTAGTGGAGGGAAAAAGAGGAGAGCTGAGAAAAAAACATGAAGTTTACCCTCATCACATTCGACTAAAGGAAGGAGTAAAATGCACACTCACTTTGGTATGAAAACCTATCTTACAGTACAGAAAATTGGGGAAGAAGGAGATAAGCAGGGCGGGAGGGATGATGGAAGGGAGGGCAATGGAAGAAGGGAGCAATTTGAGGTCAACACTCTTGGGGAGGGACAGGATCAAAAGACAGAATAGAAACAATGGGGGGCAGAATAGGATGGAGGGAAATACAGTTAGTCTTATACAACACGACTGTTATGGAAGTCATATGCAAAACTACACAGATATGGCCTATATTGAATTGCCTGCCTTCCCAAAGGGAATGGGTGGGGAAGGAGGTATGGGGAGAATTTGGAACTCAAAGTTTTAGGAACAACTGTTGAGTATTGTTGTTGCTACTAGGAAATAAGAAATACAGTTAATGGGGAATAGAAAGTCATCTGTCCCTACAGGACAAAAGAGAAGATGGGGACAAGAGAAGGGAGGGATGATAGAAGAGAGGGCAGATTGGTGATAGGGAAAATTAGAATTCTGGATGTATTGGGTGGGGGGAGGGGATAAATGGGGAGAAAATTTGGAACCCAAAATTTTGTGAAAATGAATGTAAAAAGTTAAATAAATAAATACATTTAAAAAAAATTAAAACATCTTTGGCTCCAACTAACACCCATTAAATTGGTATGTATACATATACACAACATACCCATTTCATTGGCATTTATGCATATATATATATACAATATCACATGCATATGCTCATACATGCACATACAGACATACCTAAGCTCTAGATATGTGCATATACATACCTTCATAGCATACATGCATGTATCTACATATATATCTATATATAGCTATATATAGATATATATGTGATGGTACACATATGTATGTGTATATATGCCAGTTTGGTGGGTATTAGATAGAAACTAAGAGTTGTATGTATGTATATAGACATTCATACATTAAATTCCATTTTATGTATATATACACATAAAGAAACACAATTTAAGGTCATTCTCACAAATAATAAAGGAATTTCAAATATTTTCTATATATTATTATGCATTATCATTTTTCTAAATTACTCTTTACCACATTTTTGAAGATTAAATCTTATGAACATTTCTCTTTTAAATGATTAAATAATCAAGAAAGTCAACTATCAGCTCTTTTAATCACTTAACCATTCTGATTTTGTAGAAGTCCTGGATGAGATAACCTTATAAAACAAAGTCCTTGGCAGAATTTACCTAACAGCTGAATAAATTTAAAATAAAAGCTATTCATTGAACTGAAATTATTCTACAATTACAAAAGATACAATACTAACTTACAACCTGAGAAGTAGAATAGTTACAGTAAATATAGGACTTTGATTTATCCCCAATTATTTTATTTCTACCTAGAAAGTCATTTATTCACTTGACAAATATTTGTTAAACACTTATAAATACATACACCAAATATTTTAAATAGTGGCATGAAAGGGAAGAGTCCTTTTCCTCAAAGTATAATCTTACCTGAAAATAAGAAAAAGACACAAATAACCCTAATGCAAGTATAATGCAGGAAAAATATGAGTCATAGACAAAGACCAAAGAGCCACACTGTTGAGAGGAAAGGGAAAGTCACCTTTGGGTAAGGGGATTGCGGTAGGCTTCATTGAGAAAGCAACGTTTGAAGTCTGGACAGGATGCTGAGTGGTGAGGGGAGGGAGAGAATTCTACTTCTGAAAACTTCAGCTCTTGCCTCTTGCTCCAATCGACCTCATGTTTGTCAACTCTAGTTCAATCCAACATTTTCCAATTATGTTTCTCACAAACCACTTACTAAAAGGCAAACATATTACAGGAAGTCAAGAGTCCAACAAGCAAAAACTCTTGAGAAAATCATGTATAAAACAAGAGACTGACCCTTCAATTCACTCTTACAGTCTTAAATATTGGGGGAATTTGGTGACAACAGCGGATAGAGTGCCAGGCCTGGAGTCAGGAAGACCTGAATTCAAATCTAACCTCAAATACTTACTAAGTGTGAGACTCTAGGCAAGACTTTTAACCTTTATCTCAATTTCCTCTTCTTTAAAATGAGGATAAAAATAGCACCTACCTCCTAGTGTTATTCTTATGGGGATCAAATGAGACAATACTTGATAAGCACCTGGCGTATAGTGAGTGCTACTGAAATGTTAGCTATTTTTATATTTAATAAACTTTTATCACTATCTTCTTTTTAAAAATGACCTACATTTCTTAGTGTCTCCTGCCCTTTGACCCTAGAAAACCTATGTAACAAAGAAGTAAAAAGAGGGGAAAACGTTCAGCAAACTAATATATCACAAAGTCTGACATCGACAGTATTCAATATTCATATTCATTCATCTCTGCAAGGAATCAAATAGAGGAACCTTCACATATATCTTCTTTGAGACAAAGTTTGGTCACTAATCTTGAAGCAGCGAGCTTGAATTAGATTTGTAATATTTGGTAGTAGAACTTTATATGAATGATCATTGGACGTTCACCCCAATCCACAGGCATACAAGAGACAAATCAACCATGGAAGCAACAGTCATTTGCACTGTCTATATTTGAGCATTTCATTTTAGCTAACAAAATTAAATCTAGAGGCATTTCTATAAAAATGACAATGTGTGGGCCATGTTAGCTTATGTTCTAGGAGACCTGTTCACTTTTACCACCTGTGCCTTACTATCTTGTAGAAGAGGATGCAAAGAAGGGGAAGCAGAACTGGGTTGGATTTCAACAAGAATGGTTCTCAACATGAAGGGCCTTCACAACTCCTGCAGATGAAGTGGTGACTGTTTTTAGTCACTCCTCCTCGACAACAGACCAAGAACATTAAAAAGACAGAACTGTCTATCTCGATGTACGCATGGCCCAGAAAATGGGTGTTATTTACTGATAAAAACCACATGACAACAATTTTAAAAACGGGATTTGTTTCGTCATCAAATTAGAAAGGCAAAATATCCTCAATGCCAAGTGATTACTGCCTAGATCTAAGTGTGGCAAACTGCCAACACAATTAGAATAGTGTAGAAGAAGAAATATGAAGATGGATTGGCTTAATTCTAAACAGAAGCATCAGTAAAATAGAAACCCTGGAACATTTTCATGCAGTGGCCAATTGCTTAAAATTTTGTCTTTGGAGCATGTTTCAATTTTAATTTATATTCGTTGTTCTTACACATGATATATTTTTTAAATAAAGGAAACAGAATTACAGGGCTTACTTTGTCATATAAAACACATCATTTTCCTCTGAGAAAAAGAGCAATTATAACTTGAAAAACAGGATTCTGTTATTCTCATCCAGAAATCTAGACATATGGTGGTAAACACGTATTTAGGCAATTCAGCCAAAAATATTTCATAGATGTTCATGTAACTGACACCTTAATTATATTTCACTTTTCCCATTGCCAAAAATGATTTCTGGTTTAAAACTCCCCAGGTCAATTTTCTCCTCTACTTTCATTATTTTTGTCTTCATGAAAAAACAAATAATTCTAACAACAGATTAATAGCATGCAAATCCTGGACTTAAATCAGAAACAAAAACCAAAGAAAAGGTTCCTAAGCTTTATGCTTAAATTCTAGGCCTCAAACTTCTTTGACTCATACTTCTTATTGACTGTGAACCACATGCTTATAACAACCTGGAAAAAAATCCAGGGTTTTGGTAGCAGAATTCTACAGCTAAGCCATATCTAATAGCATTTGACAATGCCTCAAACAAAAAGGAATTCCTATAGGGGGCAAATTCAAAATGAACAGAGAGCAAAGTCCAAGAAATAGTTTAGGAATTCTTTTCTTAGAAGAGACTTGACCAGGAAGTTTTTGTTTTAAATAAACAAATTTCTGTTATGTGAATTTTGTTTTTCCATTAGTTTCTATCATAAGAACAATAAAGTCTTAGGTTTATATAGATGATCCTAGAACTGAAAGCACAGTACATTACTGGAAGAGACAATAAATTGGGAGGATAAGAGTTGAGTCTGTTTAAAAAAAAATAGGGCCTAACAAGGATTTATATAGTAATGATGAAAAATACCAGATTTGATCAACTATATGCAAAGTTTAGAGTTAATTGTACCAATTTATCAATCATACTATCTACTTAGATTTAATGCCTTTATCAGGTAAGAACATATCCGCAATGAATTTATAGATTTAAGAGGGATAAACTAGGTGTGACCAGCCTGGGAATTTTAAGTAGGTGCAACAAGAAGTCTGTTTGGATTCGTTGAGGCAAACAGACATGCCTATGTTTGTAATTGTTTCGTTTTGTTTTGTTTTTAAATAAAGGAAAGAGAATTACAGAGATTACTTTGTCATACGAAACACATCATTTTCCTGTGAGAAAAAGAGCAATCCTAACCTGAAACACAGAATGTTGTTATTCTCATCTAGAAATTTAGATATATGTGTAAATAAATATTTAGGCAATTCAGCCAAAATGTATGGGCATGCCTAGTCTATAATTAGCGGATTCAAGATCCTGGCAGCTTAGGTTGCACACTGTCCAACCAAGCCCCTGAGAAAGAATCACTTGATGTCTTGGTAGGTTGGAAAACAAGCAGAAAACATCTTGCCTTTAACCTCTGTCTAGCACTTCGTCTACTCTTGGCCTGAGGATACTCATGAACTTTTGAAAATCTGTATTTTATTTCATCAGTATCCTAAGGTATTTTTCGGACAGCAAAAGCTATTTGCCCCGTCTGTTTACAGAGCTGAGTAGAGATGAGATGTAATAAGAAACCAGATTCAAAGTTCTACAAGAAACCTAGAAGAAACGTGAAACCATAAATAAGGGGATATCTTTACAGCTTACACCTTCAGCAAAGAGGACTAGTGGGAGTTTAGTTCTTTTACTATACATACCTGAATTTGAGCCCATTTTCTACTGAATTCTGTATACAACAGTGGGAGAGTGTGTCATAGACTTTGGAGAGGGGAATGCTTTATAACAACTGTTCTAACTATAGCACTTTAGTAAATATCTAAGATATTCATCTCTGTGAAGGAGCTTCCCACCTAGAGGCAGGAAGATGGCCAAGAATACCCTGAGATTGCCATAAGACTCTATAATACTTTCGCAAATTTGACAAAGGCTATTACTCTTGCTTTTTTGTCTTTTCCCTTAATCTTTTAAAACTATACAAATACAGTGTTAATGAAAAAGATTGTTTCTTTTTTTAGTGAATTTTGCTGAACTCACTGTAGTTTTAACGCAATCACCATTTTAATGTAGACCATTATTTCCCTGCCAGTGCTCACTTGGTTCTCTGCTCAAGAAAGGATAGCAAGAAATTTAAAGTGTTGTTCCCCCCGTCCCACCCCCCCAAATAAACATGTTACTCCTGGGATATAAAGGTTAAATTCTGAGCTTCTAAGCAAAATTTTTGGAAAAGTTTCTTACTCCCCTACACAAAATTGTTATTTGCCAAGTAACCTTCTCTCAGTTTCCTCCTCCACCCACTGGTCCCAGCCAGTTGGGTTACTCAGTTCATCCTCTCTCTCAACCTAGTCCTGTCCCTTTCTTTCTTCTCTCCAAAAGAAGGCAAATTTTGATGGCCAGAAGCTGCCCAGTTAATTGACTAGATTCCTTTTCTTTCCTTTCTTTTCCCTTTCCCTTTCCTTCCTTTCTTTTTTCTTGTCTCCCCTAAAACCTTAGACCCTGTGCACTCTGAAGCCCATGGATTGAACAACACATGGTCCCTGCCCAACTTCCACTCAGTGGCTATTCTGGACTCTCCTGGCTTAGAGTGAATTTCAATAGTAACAACAACCCTGAGGCTCCTACCCCTCCCAGCATGATTTATCTATTTATTTTTTTTTCTTTTCTATTAGACAAAAAGGACCATCCTCCTGACTACTTCTTAAAGAGGCCTATTCTCTGAATGGACATTACCTCATTTTAAGTGAGTGATTGAAAAGGCCTTAGACTAAAAGGTCAAGGCCTCCCATTGCATCCTAGGCTATCTCCAGTTATCCTGGACCCAGATGGCTCAGGAGGAGAATGTGAGGTTGGTGACCTTGCACAGCTCTCCCTCATTCAAAGCAAAGTCAAGTGCAAGTCATGTCATCATTTCTCTGATGTTATGGTCATCTTTGAAAATGAAGGACAAACACAACAACAAATATCTTTCAAAAAACCTAACTGTTCAGTTGACCCAAATAATATCAACTATTAATTGATGGGGTAAGCATACCATTAGGGAGTTCTGAGAAAGTCACCCTTATCCCTCAAAGCTACACCTAGAATCCGGAGGGGAAATGTAGTAGTCCATTTCTGGATTCAAGTCAGCATTAGGTAGGAGGGGGTTAAGTAGCTCCAGAGTTATATCATGCAAAGTTTTATAAAGTGCTCACAAATCAACTACACGGTAACCAATTAAAAAATCTGAGTGAACACTCATCTTTTATGGAAGATGCAGTGTTCACAATGATAAAAAGTAGTCCCTACCCCAACAGGCAATATTCTATACATATGCAAATAAGTATGTTACAATAATATGAAGCCAAATGAGATAATCAAAATAAATTATAATTTTAAATTCATAATTTGCTATAATTTATGTCATAAATTATAAAAACTGAGAAAGCCAGAGAAGACCTTGCAGAACTAATAGCTTCTCATCTGGGCGCTGAAAGAAAAGGATTACAAGGAGTATGAAGAAAAACCAAATTGAATAAACAGAAGCAGAAGAACATAGAATGAACTCTTTGGATGATTCCCAGAAAAGATAGATACCAGAGAGTAAAACAAACATGTTTGAAAGGTAGGTGGAAGTCAACATGTGGAAGTTCTTAAATGTAATGCAAGGATGTTTTTGTGTTTTGTTTTGAAGACAGCAGAGAATCACTGAGGGTTTTTTAGCAGAATACTGATACTGTCAGAACTTCACCCTAGGAAAAATATTTTGGCAATTTTGCTAGAGACAAACAGTAGATGGAGAGAGATTGGGGCCATTTGCCTTCATTTCCCATCAGCTGCTCTACTGGGTTTTGAATCCTTGAACATCATGGTGCCCTCTCATGCCCCCTCTCCTTTCACTTCCTTTGGTAACTTCTTTTCCCATTACAATTTAAGTTCCTTGAAGGTAGGAACTGACTGGGTCTCTTAAAATTTGCATCGCCAGCATTTAGCACTGTGCCTAGCACATAATGGATGCTTAATAAATTTTAGCTATTGGCTACTGACAACAAGAGTCAGTTCTAAGGCTATTACAGTGATTCAAGAGAGGGGATGAACTAAGTCATTGGCAGTATAAGTGGAGAGAAATAATGGATTTAAGAAGTATTTTGGAAGTATAATCAACATGAATAGACAACTAAGTGTATGCATACGGGGAAAGAGGCATGCGGTGGAAGTGAACGATCAAAGACAACTGAATTTTTGTGACTTAGCTGGCCAGAATCTTTGAACCAGGGTAATTTCAGGTAATGGTGAGTTCTAAGGTTTGATCCAACTCCATGGCTCAGTTGTAGACATAGAGTTCATGGAAACTGTTAATACTGATAAGAGACTAAAGCTTTGAAAGATTATCAATTATATATACTATTAATGTTACCAAGGATGGATCTAGTTGAAGAGGAAGACTGAGAGCCAAATACTAAAGTCCTGTCCTGGTAAATGACAATATTTGGCCACAGTATTATAATCAGATGGTATAAAATTTACAAGGGAACTGAGGATGGATCTCATTTCTTTATAACATGTACTTTATTTTTATTGTAAAAAATCAGAAAGTAAAGGAATTCTTCTTCATCTAGGTTATAAAATTTAAAAGGGCTGGGGGAGGAGCCAAGATGGCAGAGTAGAAAGATTCACACATAGTAGCTCTTAACCCACAGCCCATAAAATAACTGTAAAGAAGAACTCCCAACAAGCAGCGGAGCAGTGGAAGCCACAGAACCATGGAGTAGAGGAGACTTCTGTTCCAGAGAGCCCTGAAAAACCGACACCAAAGGTCCGTTGTGCATCAGACCCAGAGCAGAGCCCAGTCCTGCCTTGGCCATGTGGCACCCAGAGGAGCAGATCCGAGCAGGCTTCAGGGACAGAATCTCCAGCAGCCACACAGGTCCCTCCACCCACAGGCACAAAAGGTCAGTGAGAGAGCCTGTTTGGCTGGCCAAGAGGGGAGTGGGGTGTCTCCATAATTCAGGCTCCCTCAGGAGGTAGCAGCAGAGGCAGCAGCAGACAGGGGCTCCCAAAGCAGGCAGGAGCTTGGATCCATTATTGAAAGAGTCCACATAAATCCCCTGAGGGAACTGAGCCCCATGTGGCAGCCCTGCCCCTACCCGAGCAGCTGAACTTAATCTCACACTGAATAGCAGCCCTGCCCCCGCTGAAAGCCCTGAGGCTGGGAAGCAGCATTTGCATCTCAGATGCCAAGCACTAGCTGGGTGGAACAGGAGGCGAGGTGGGTGTGGAGAGAAAACTCAGAAGTCAAGTAACTGGCTGGGAAAATGCCCAGAAAAGGGGAAAAAAATAAGAAAGACCATAGAAGATTACTTTCTTGGTGAACAGATACCTCCTCCCTTCCTTTCCATCAGGGAAAGACATAGAAGTCAAGGTTTCTGTATCCCAAACATCCAAAATAAACATTCAATGGGCTCAGGCCATGGAAGGGCTCAAAAAGGATTTTGAAAATCAAGTAAGATTGCATACAGACACATACATTAATTTATTCCCAGGACACTGGAACTTTTTACTCTATGATGGAAGTCATATACAAAATACACCAGGAAGCAAATAGTCTGATGAAAGTACTATATATGTACCATTTACCTGATACTTAGAGGTATAATTGCCTGAATGCTGCAAATATAACTCATTGGATGCTGTACTGCCACAAGTTGAAGACTGCTTGAAAAAAGTTTCATGATTTTCAAAGCTTTTTCACATTTATTACTATATTTAATGCTTAGAGCAATTCATTTGTAAAAGGGTATAATAATGGCATATAAGTCCCACATTTGTTGTGAGGACAGAATAAGATACTCTTTGTTATGCACGTTGCAAACCTTAAAGCATTGTATAAATTCTAGCTATTAGTAGTAGTAGTAGTCAGGTACAGCAGGCACTGTTATTACTCCCAGTTCAGGAGGTGATATGGATTTCTAAAGTCACAGTAATAATTAAATGGAAAAACTGGGATTAGAACTGATTTTTCTTTTTCTCAGTGAAGAGTTATTTCCATAAGATGGTGATGCCTAAAATCAGAAATGTATTTCCTTGGCAAGACATATTGTGTGTAGCAGGAAAGAAGTAGATGAGAAAGTGGAGGATAGTTTTAAAAGGGCAAAAATTCAACATTAAAATTAAAGCATATCTGCTAAAATCTCAAAATTTAAAGTGCTTTAATGGTTCACTGACAAAGTATTAATAATATCATGCTACATAACAATCAAATAAAAATACTGGAAGAAAAAATACAGTAGAATGCTAGAAATTTTGTAGATATAACTACCTACTTCATGTACTGATTCTCTCTAAAGGCAGAAATCATTGAAGATATTTGAATTTAACTAAATTTTTCTGATAGCAACCCCAGGAGAGATTTGACCAAAGGAAAAATGGAATGCTTCCAGTACAGTGGTAATGATCGTAAAATATCTTCCTATTTATAAATCATTAATCTTGAGAGTTCAGACTCAGTTCAATTTGTCAAAAATATGTTTATTATAAACAGGATATTCAGAGCATTTAGGCACTGAGGTAGAAAAGCAAAACCTAAAATAAAGTTTACATAGAATATATAGTCTATTAGAGGAACAGAGTAATACTCAGTGCAGAAACCTATATTCTGCAACTACTGGCAATTACAGGGACAAGATTCTAGTGAAATATCAAGTTCTAGGACGCTAGTTCTCTGAAATTTTATCTATATTATGTACATATACATATAGAAACATATACAGATATGCACACTTTATGTATGTTTAATATATTCTATATTGCCTATACTGTATTTGTGCATCATATATACATATGTAATTTAAATAAAATGGTCATTTCTCTGCTTGATTTCAGAATTTAGAAAAGAATTTCAGTGAGGCAACCTGAAACAACAATGCACAGAACTAAAAGAGGACTTAGACATCATTTGTCTCACATGCTATCTAACGCAGAAACTCCCTGCACAAAATCCTTGACAGACATCCACCTTTAACTCAAATACTGGCAGTGACAGCGAGGTGACTGATGTGTAACTCAGTCCATTCCATACGGGCACAGGTCATACTGTGGCAAAGTTTCTCCCTTAACTGAACTCAAATTCCTTAATTGAAATCTCTCACAGAAATTTCCACTGATATCCTTTGGTGTATGAATATCAATTCAATAAGAATGCTAAACATATAAATGAGTTATTTAGAGAGTTAATGGGAAGATGATTTTAAGGAGAGAGAATTTAGCTACACCCCTCCATACTCAGCTGATGAACTGACAGAATGTAGTTTGAGATGATTGAATTGTTGATGTGTTAATTGAGAGAATGAAACAAATAGGACCGGGAATACTACTGTAATAGTACAATGCCCACAATAGTCTGCAGCAACAACAACCATGTAAGGCAGGTGAATTCTGAACTCTACTACAAAGCCTAATCTTAGAAAAGGACAACAGAAGATAGAACACACTTTCATCCTCTCTGCAGAGTGGTAGGGAAAGTAACTGTAGGAATTTACATGCATCAACAGATATGGTTACTAAATTGATTGATTTTGTTTAACTGTTCTTGTTTGTTGTAAGGTGTTATTTGATGTATTGTGAAGGGATACAGGGGTAATCAGGAATTTATTGCAGTGTAAAATCAAAAAATTATTACAGTGTAAAATCAGAAATGAAATAAAAATTTGGGAAAGTGACAAGATAAAATGCATCATTCTGCAGTCCGATTAACTGTGAATATTTAGTTTACTGGTCCTGCTATGACAATGGAAAAAATGCATTCTGAACTGAAAAAATAAATTTTTCATGAAGTAGAAATTTTCTGATTAGCTATCCTTTGATTGAAAGATTATATTTTTTATTAATGAAACCTAAATTATATTGGCTTTTTTTTTTAAATTAGAGTATCATAATGTCAGTTCACAAGGAGCTTGTCATCAGCTATAAGCCCCAGAAGTTTTTACATAGGAACTGTCACTGCTAATTCAGACTCCCTCTTCTATACTTGTGAAACTGGGGGTTTTTTGATTGAAATTCAGGAATTTATATTCATCCATGTTAAGTTTCATCTTGTTACATTGGTACAATAGTCTAGCCTGTTAAGATGGATTCCTGTCTTTATTCTGTCATTATTTATGGCAGCAATTCTTCCTAATTTTGGAAAATAAGCAAATTTTCTGTCTTCATCTAAGTCATTTGTAAAAATGCTAGCAAATATGTCTGGCACTGTGCTACGTGTTTTACAAATATTGTATCATAGGATCTTCATTACAACCTTGAGTGGTAGGTGCCATTATGAACTCCCTTTTACCACTGAGGAAACTGAGGCAAACAGTGGTTTAAGTGAGTTGCCCAGGGTCACAGAGCTAGTAGGTGGCCAGGCCCAAGGTCCTATCCAATACACCATCAGCTGACTTCCACATCATCAAAGGACTGCAGAGTTGGATCACAGACTCATAATTATATATCTTGAGCTGGAAGGGACTTCAGTGGCCACCATGTCCAAACATACCATTTTAATGATAAAAAAAACTGGGTTACAGGGAGGTTAAATAACTTGTCCATAGTTGTCCAAGCTGTAAGCAGCAGAAGCTGGATTTGAACCCAGGTCCACTGAAAAGAGCAGCTAGATGGCACAGTGGATAGAGTACTGGACCTGGAGTCAGGGAGACTCATTTTCATGAGTCCAAATCCAGTCTCAGATACTATCTAGCTATGTGACCCTGGGCTAGTCATTAACCCTGTTTGCTTCAGTTTTCTCATATATAAAATGAGCTGAAGAAGGAAATGGCAGACCCCTCCAGTATCTTTGCCAAGAAAACCCCAGATGGGGTCAAGAGGAGTTGGACACGACTGACCCAAATGATTAGAAACCAATGTTTGACTATAAAACTATTCTTCCCAGTGTGACATATGCATCCCCCCCAAAAAAAAAATCATACACACATACACACACACACACACACACACACATACACGCGTGCATACATAAAATATGCACCTTGAAAACAAATAGGTCAGGGACCCAAATAATTCTAAAGAAATAGAATAAGTAGGTTTACAAAGAGCAGTCTGAAGTGGTAGAGGGGGTGTGCAGTGGGTGTGACTTAACTGGCAACAGCATTTGTCATGATTATAGAGCGGAACAGATACAAGAGCCTCATGTGAAATCACAGACATTTTATGACAACTGAAGCAAAGTAGGTATTAAAACCTCAGTTCTTGTAGTGTCATCCATTGTTTGCTTGCCTGGGTCTATAATTAGTCATCTTATACTATACTTTGTAGTCTTCTTGTTCTCAATGTAGCCACAAAACGTTTTGTCCTTTGCTGGCTAAAAGTATTTTAAGCCTTGGCTTACCTTGGCTTATCCCTTTGCTTGTCTCCATAAACCTAAGTGTATACTTTTTGATCGTAGAAACAATTAATAAGAGAGATTTCTTTATTAACCTGAAAAAGATATTCATATCTGAGCTTTAAATTACGTAGTTTAGGAATTCACAACACACCATCCCTTTAAAGAATTTTTAAATACTGTATTAACCATGGCATTTCACCTACCATGTCCAGTTATTGTACCCTCAAAAATTCAAGCTCAAAAAGTTAACAATTGATTTTTAATAACAAAATATTAAATTTTAGCATTGTTTAAAATTATGTTTGTGCACTGATATCTTTTATTTGCTGTTTTCTTTCTGTTGCTTTTCATTTTATAAATTTTTTGGTACTTTGATATTTCCAATACTTCTTAGGTATAAAGTAAGGATGATGATGACAAATTGACATTTGCTTAGTATACTGAAGTTTTACATACATTAATGAATTTTACCCTCATAACAAAAACTATTAATTTACATATTCTCATGGTACCTAAGACATTACAACACAGACAGATTTTCAGTACATAATTTGCTACATCAAATGTGACAACATTTGTTAGGCTTAGCACAATGCCTGGCATGTAGTAGGTATTTAATAAATGCATTTTCACTTTCCCTCTTTATTACAGAATAGGCTGATAGGCTACTGATTGAGTTGCTAACTTACAAGATTCTTAGCAATGATACTATATGAATGGGGTAAGTTTTGAGCAAAATGGAAATCCTACCCAAAATACAGGTCTTGTTGAGATTATTAAGTAGGAAATCTTCGGAAAACATGTGGCTAGAAATCAGCATGATGGTAATATGAACCCATCAGGTGAGAGTCAGAAAGAAGAAAGGAAGGTAGGAGGTCATCCTACTTGAAATTTGGCTAAAGGTCTGGTAGCATTAAACATTTCCTCTCTGACCCAGAGTCAGACCTTTGAAACTCACATTTGGTATGTGTATTACTTTTGACCATAAATAGAAGTGAGATGCTAAATTTACCTCATGATGCGCAGCTGTGGCATCATCCACACTGCCCTACCAAAGCTTCAACCTTAAGGTTTAGTAAGAGGAATTAAGTACATAAACACTTACTTATAATTTTTAAAAGTTAAAGTTAGGGAAAATGAAAGGGAAAGTTATAAAGAATAAAACTAATAGGACAATAAAAGAATTTATTTTTAATGCCTGTCTGTTCTACTCAAAATTTTAGGTATCCAAAGCTGCTCTTTAATATTTTGCCAGTGAAAAATTGTGCTGAAAAAATTGCATTTCTGCCTCAAAATGAGAAAATAAAAGGAAGAAATTATTATTATTATTTTAGTAGTAATGATAAAAATGATAATAGTTAAGTTATACTTTGTAAAGCACTTTACAAATACTATCTCATTTGATCTTTAAAATACCCTGGGAGATAAGTGCTATTATTATCTCCACTGTGTTACAGAAAAAACTGAGGTAGACAAAGGTTAAATGACTTGTTTAGGGTCACACAGTATCTGAATCCTTATTTGAACTCAGATTTTCCTGATTCCAGGTCAACAGTCTATCCACAATTCCACCTAGCATAATTTATATTTAGAGTATAAAGATTTAGGGAAGTATAATACCTCTTTCAGCAAAATCTTTATGTAAAGTTAGATATCTAAATAAAATGGAGAGTTAAAGTATTCTTGTCTACATTTTTTGGCCCATCCCATTACAAGACTAAGGTTTTAAACAACAAAAAAGAGGGCTAACCATATATACATAAATAACTATATATCTATATAGAGAGATAGATAGATATAAAAACTATAACCCTACATGTATACATATTGCATTTGTATATATGCACATATGTTTATATACGTATGCAAATATGTGTATAGTCTGCATGATGTACATTTTATATATGTGTATATATACATCTCTATAGCTATATACATCCTTAGATACTCCCTGGATGCCTGAGTGAAAGGAGAGTTAAAGTATTCTTGTCTACATTTTTTGGCCCATCCCATTACAAGACTAAGGTTTTAAACAACAAAAAAGAGGGCTAACCATATATACATAAATAACTATATATCTATATAGAGAGATAGATAGATATAAAAACTATAACCCTACATGTATACATATTGCATTTGTATATATGCACATATGTTTATATACGTATGCAAATATGTGTATAGTCTGCATGATGTACATTTTATATATGTGTATATATACATCTCTATAGCTATATACATCCTTAGATACTCCCTGGATGCCTGAGTGAAAGGAAAAACTTTTCCAAAACTAAACCTAATCAAATAGAGACTATTAATGGCATTCTTGGGCTGGAAAGAAAATTCAGAGAAATCAGAATGTGGCCATTTTAAGTACATTTCATTTCCACTAATAATTTGATGTCCTGTTTCAGCGAACAGGAGCAAAATGTATGACTAATTGAAATATAGTGGTTGTAAGTGTCAAATTGTAATAACTACCCAGGCACTGATTAGGGAAACATTACTTTTCCCTTGGTACTGCTTTTTTTTTCCTCTAGCATGTCAATGTTTGCATTATTCATACATTTTTGTCAGCGTTTATTGCATTGGGTTAATGATACGACATTTTCCATTCTTGTTTGTATCAGGGGGCTTGTTATTAGATTACTGCTCAGTGCTTCATGTGTCAAAATATGATAAATGCCAAACATATGACAATCAAAACTTCCAATAGATAGCATTTGCTGAAATTTTCCATATGCTTAAGTTCAATCAGACAGTTTTTTGGTTTGACAATTTTTGCCTATTGTATTTTTGACATACGTCATTAAGAGAAAATTTTGTGCCCAAATAATAGGGGAAAACAGATAAAAAGATAAACTAAATGATGTCTTCTCTGATTTAAGCCAAATATAAAAGAAATGAAGAAGAATTTAAATGACAGTTCTCCATAGTGAGTGTGCTATGGGGTTAGCTTTCCTACCAAAACAAGCACACCTGAAAAAACAATTAGCATAGTGACCTTCAAATTGCAACACACAAGTTTGTTTTTTTTTTTAAATTACTTAACCATCTGTCATTTCATTGGTTTCCCCTTCTTAACAATCTTAAAAGTTAGGTAAAGTAGATAACATCATACCTGTTTTATGCTGAATCCAGTTCCCTGAGAAGTTAAGTGATATCTCTAAGACACATAGCTAACTAGTGACAGAGTCAGGAATAAAATTATCAAGTTCCTTATTACATGTTCTTTCTGTAATCTCATGCCTTTCTGCCATGTCATGCAACACAATGCTAAAAATTCTTCAGATACTGTTGTTTGCCTTGCTTCATAGCTATATAATACACCAATAGATAATATACAAGAGTATATAATGAGTGCATTAGAGAGTTTCAAAACAAAAGGCCACAGGAGGTGACATGATGTCTTACTTTAGGTCCCTGCCAATCTGCCTGGGGAGAATGTTCTATGCTGACATCAAATATAAAAAAAAAAAAATTAGACCTAAACATTATCCCATGAACCATAACCATAGCTAATTGTATAATCTCATTTATACCGCTAGACACCACTGACATTTAGTAATGCTCCATTTCTTTTGTAGATATTCATTATGTGGATTTCACCAATACCTATGGGGTCAGGTAACTATAAATGTCAATGACCCTTGAAAGAACTAGAATGTTCTTCCTGTGAGGTATTAAGGTATTTTCAAGCTATTTTAAGTTCAGTTATAACATGAACCAGGCTAATAATAATATCTCCAAATTTTAAAAAATTGAAAAACAATAGTGATATTTCCAAGAAGAGGTAGTTTTATCACAAATGAAATTCTGAAACCTGGCATTTCAAAATCAGTAATTTGGTTCAATATCTCACTCCTCTAGTTCTTATGGAGGAGTAAAAAAAAACTAGATGGTTCAACTTAGAATCTTCTTCATTTCATTATACACTGCTCTCCTCCCATACTCACTGATCCAGCCAACCCGCTTTTCTCTCTATTGCTCCCACAAGGTCCCCTTCTCCCATTTTTGTGTCTTTCCTCAAGGTTAGAATATACTTTCTTTTCAAATACTACCTCAGAGAATTCTTCTCCTTCAATAAACAGCTCAAAAATTTCCTACATGACTCTTTTCTTGAACCCCCTGATGCGAGTGCCCTCGGTCCTACCTTAGCTTTTTACTTATCATGTATATAATGCATTTGTCTCCTCACGTTACAATCTAATCTGTTAACAGTAGTGATTATTTAATTCTTAGTATTTTTGTCATCTCTGCCTAGCTTTGTGCCTGGCACATAGTAGGTCTTCAATAAATGCTTATTTGATTTAGGAAAAGAGATGAACTTGTAGGTCCTTTAGTTTAAGATTAAGAGACTCTGAGTGAATTTTCCTTTGGGGTGATATTCTAATGAAGAACTCCTTTAGGAAATACGCCAGAGAACTTAATTACACTGCTGTTGTTTATTATTCCTAAGGGATAAAATTATTATAACAGTAATATCTCAGGAAAAAGCTCTAAGATAAATAATGGGATCATCTAATTTAGCCTTCATTTTCTTATGTAAACCTTGGATCAATGGGTCAATTTATGGGATTCTTTCTTCACTGTGAACAGGAGCTGGTTTTTGCTTCTTTTTGTATCCCTAGTGCTTAGGATAGTGCCTGGAATACAATGAATTCTTAATAAAAATTTAATATTGATTTATGTGTATTTGTGCAGCTGGCATTTGGTAGGAAGGGATTCAAGCCCTGAATATAAAGTTTGGAACTCACCTTTTCGCACTGTAGCAGTAAGCAGCCCAACAGGGGCCTGCTGTCACAGGTTCTTAGACCTGCATTCATAAAAAGAAAGGCATCTTTTGAGGGCTTAACAATCACTTTAATCAAGCACATGTATCATTCCTTTAACCAAATACATACATCATTCAGTTAGTTCAGGGGGGACAGCACTCTGAACTTCAAAGGAAATACAGAGAAATCAAATATCAACAGACATGACTTCTGCCTGAATTCAACAGACAGTTGGACTCCAACTGTCTGACCATAGTTACCAGAAAGGGAAGAACAATCTCTGGGTTCTCAAAACCAGGGGGCTCCTTAGTGGCTTCCCACAGTCCTTATGTGACGCTCAAACCTTTTTACCAAAAACTAAACCCCAAAGTAAAACCTCACCCTCAGAATATTTATACCTTTTTTAGAACCAGATGGCATCACAACCCTTTGACCCAGTGCCTCAATAGAAAAAACAAAAGGTACTTGGTACCCTCCTACAAAACAACTCCCCTAATACAGTTTCCCACAATGGGCAGACCCATAAATGGATGGGAAAGATCTTTAATCACATTAAAGTAATTAACAACACAAATACACACACTGTTTCTAGTTAAAGAAACTCTTGTTTCTACACTTTACTCCTTGTTAAGACTCTTGATTGATAAAGAGTCTTGACTGATAAAGGATCTTGACTGATAAAGGATTCAATCAGAGGCACTTGATTATACTTGATTATACTAAAACAAAAACAGCAAAAGATCCTATTTTAACTGCCATCACACCCATTAAGGAATAGTGATTGGGGGTATAATTTGAACCTAAAGGTTACTTCTTCTAGTGAGCAGATATAATTCTATAATAAGGCTAACCTCTGTTCCCAACCTCCATCTTCCCCTCCTGGCTGGAACCAGAATCTCTCTTGGAAGAGGATGAGGGGAGGAGATGCTAGAGATGTCTATTCTTGACTTCCTGATATCCACATCTAGATACACCCTTGTGGACATAGATATCCTGTATAGGAAAAACCAAAACATTACTCACATAACACCACCCTCATCAAATTGATAAAGACAGAATGGAAAGCCAACAAATTCCACAAGCAAAAGATACAGAGTGATCAGATATTTGTAACTGTGGGCGGTGGGGAAAGATGTGGGAATCACAGAGAATGATATATGTTTTTGAAGACTTAGCAATGCATGCCAGCAGTCAACATCAAAGTAAATGTCAATTACATTCACAGTAAGTTCATTTCCCAATAGGAGGAATCTGGCATTCAGACAGAACCAGGAAGTTGACTAATACCTAAAATCAATCTGATTTGGGCCCGAAACATTTCTGAAAAAAAAAAATTCAATCAAGACTTGATGAGTGCTTTATTGCTGTTCTCTGCTGCAATTTGTAAAGACCAAAAGAAGTGAGAATGGCATTCCAGGGAGATGGAGATGACATGAATAAAAACATGAATGAGTAAGACGTTTGGGGAATGGTGAATTTCCCCTGCTAGGCTAAAAGAGTTCATATTGGGGAGTAGCAGGAGTTAAAAATTTAGGGACAGATTATTGAGACCCTTCATTGAAGTCAATTCAATTCAAACATTAATTAAACCTCTATTAGCATGAGAGGCAGAGGCCTATAATGGATAAAGAGTCACTCAAAACAAGGAAGACCTAATTCAAATCCTGCCTCTGGACTAGTTGTATAACCCCTAGGCAAATCACTTCAACTATAAGTGTCCTGGGTAACTTCTTAAGACTACAATTTGCAGAGAAGGTATGGACCTGCATTGCAGAGGGAGTTTCCTCATTTGGGAATCCCCTATCACAATGAAATCATATGCCCTATATCTATGCTTTTTCCTATGTTTAGAGCACTGCATAGCAAGAGATAGCAAGAGAGGTGCAAAAGTTTCATCAGTCTCTCATGGAGTTTACAACTTCCCATACATTAATAAGTATAATACAAATAAGACATGTCAGATGTGAACAAACTGCTCTACAAAGATTCCAGAGAGGCAAAGTCTATATTGAGTCTTAGGATCAAAGACAGCTTCATCTTGAACTATTTCCTTGGATGACAGGGAATCGCTGAAGGTTTCTGATTCTAAGAGAATCGTGATGTAAGTCATATTCAATTATAAGATTCATATGGCATTCAGGATGGATTTTTCAGTGGAAGAGTGTAGAGGCTAGAATATGCATCAGAAATCAGTTGTAATGATTTAGAAGTAAAGTGATGAGGGTCTCAACTAAGTAAAATGGTGGCAAGAGGAATAAATAGAACATGAAGGAATTCTTTCAAAGATTCAAATGCATCTGTGATCCAATTATCTGCACGTCCCCTCTAACAACGTAAATCCTCACGATCTATCCATGTCTACCCACCTTGAACAACTATTGTCCATGTCCTCCTAGATATTCTCCACATGTCATCAAAGGTCTTCATTATTTTTTCCCAACATTTCAAGGATACCAATTCAGCATTTGAACTGTCTGCTTGTTTTCTTTTGCCCTCATTTCATGGTCAATCAACTTATTTTTTTCTCCTATGAACATTTCACTAATAAATTCCTTTACTTCTGTTCTCAGCAAGCCCTAAAGGAGCAATGGAGTGGGGTTGCTAATTGACTGAACATGAGGATGAATAAGCAGAAGCAACAAGGGAGGACTTCACAGGTTTGAAAGTTTGGATGACTAGAAAACTAAAATCAACAGGCAGGTCATAAGAATCCTCTCAGAGGTAAAAATAGTGGAAGAGGACTATGACAGGAAAATATCATTAAGCATTAATTAAAGTAGAGACTGATAAATGCAAAGTACCTGGCTGAGTACATGCCATTCATTGGAAAGGTTATGTTGTTGGGATGTCTTTCAGTTGTGTCCAACCCTTTGTGACCTCATTTGGGGTTGTCTTGACAAAGATAATGTAGTTGCTGGCCGTTTCCTTCTCCAGCTCATGCAGGCTTAAGATTAAGGATTAAGAGACTTGCTCAGAGTCACACATTTAGTAAGTGTCTGAGGCCAGATTGAAACAGGAAAATAAGTTTTCCTGATTGCTAGCCTGGTGTACCGTCCACTGTGCCACCTAGCTGTCCTACTGGAAAGGTATGTTTATTTATAAATAAATAAACTGGAATCTTGGTTGAAAAGTCAGAGCTTTATAATTTTGCTTATTATGAATTAATATACCAGAGACTTATAAACTCTAGATGAATTGATAAAACTAAGTTCTTGAGCTTTCAAAACTGACCAGTTTTGATCAGTCAGGATCAATCAGGATTCTACAAGGTCCAGAGGTCCAACCTGGGTAGTCTGGACACCACCTTGTTAAGATACAATATTATTGCACCTCTCCATGCAACAGGCATTAAGTGCTTAAAAATAAACAAATGCATGTATGAATGAATAAATAAATAAATGGATTTCATCAATTTGCCCTGGGCTTCCATAATTAGTAAAATTTAATTTTGTCTTGTTCAGATAACTCCTAGTATGCTTGGTTTGGGGAAATCACTATAATCATCGTGACTTCATTTAGCCTAATGGTGACTTAGGATAAAATAAACTGAACCAACCTCAGAGGGAGAATGTGAAGTTAACATCATTAGTATCTGAAATGTTATCAAATCTTTATTTCTATTTATTCATATTTCATTACCAATTAATTTATTGTCAGGAAGGAACAGACACACTTATCAACCACATTAGCAGGATGCTTCTCTTACTACAATCATTAGTGGAAACGGTATAATTAGGCTCCAAACTCAATGTTCCATTATGATGAATGGAATACTTAAAGCTATTTCAGGTAAAGAGCAAAAGATAATTAAAGGAAAATATAGCATCTAACTTCATAACAAGAAATAATACATATGACATTTAGGTAGAAATATTACCTAGCATAATGTTCTCCAAAAAGTGGGGGATGAAGTCCCCTGCGGAACCATGAAATGTCCCCAGAGGGAATGTGTTCAATTCACTCTCCCTATATATAGCAGCTGATTTCCTACACCAAACTTACCTATCACCCATTACTGCTCAATACTCAACTGCCCTATTCCATCTCACTCACTGTTCAAGTTCTCAACCTTCCTCTTTCTCCATCTGGGAACCTCTCCTTCTGGGAAGGCATTTACTAATTCCAACCTGGGTACTCATAACAGTAGCTGTACAGATGCCATAGGGATTTTCCACCCTTTTCCTCCAAGTATATCTATTAGCTGCTCACCAGATCATTTTGCAAGATAAATAAGCTCTATTCCAGGGTTGTAGTTGATGAATCCACCTTTAATTATTTTGTATTTGGGGTAGGAGAGTATGATTGCACAGGCTGAGCAGGCGAGGACAAGTCATGATCTGCACTGCAAACCTCATTACCTTATCTTTCCACTGAAACCCACTCTATTTCTACTCTTCATTTTTACTAAGAATGTACTCATCCTTTTAGCTCAGGCTCACAACCTCAGGATCATTCTGGACTCTTCAATGTCTCTCACCTCACATCTGTGTAGCTGCCATTACAATTCTACCATACCTCTCACATCTTTTCTTTCTACTCATATAACCATCAACCTAATACAGGCTCTCACTGATTCTCATGTGGACTGTTTCAGTGGCCTCATAATTGGTCTTCCTGGCCTCAACTCTTTCTCTACACATGTACCAAAATAATTTTCTTAAAACATCAGATCCAATCATGTCACTTTCACCACCTCTTGTCTCAATAAACTCCAATGGCTCTTTATTGCCTATAGGAAAAGAAATAAGATTTTCTGTCCGACATTTTAAGACTTTCACAGCTTACTTCTTCTTCTTCAAAATCCTCCAACATCACACCTAAAATATCAAAAATGAATAGGAAATTAAGGTATAATTTCACAGTTATACCATAATGTATGACATTATATTCACAGTGATAAAAAAACATTTTATATTGGAAACTTTCTGCTGAGTTGGAATTATAGATAATTAACTTTTGCTTGATTATGAATGATGCATGCTGAATATCTACATAAAGAGAATTATAACCTATGCTATATTCATTGAATTTGATCTATTATTTCTTTGCTCTATTATGAAATTTTAAATTTAAAAAATAACCAAAATAAAGAAATTCAACTGTTTACTTAGACACAATCATAAATTTTAAAAGAATAATTACTAACAAAAAATTAACCATTTATAAATCCTCCTGTTCCCCTGGTCACAGAACACCAGGATTTTTTTTTTTTAAATAATGAAACATTTGTGGCTGTCCAGCCATTCAGTTGTGTCTGACTTTTCATGACCCCATCTGGGGTTTTTCTTGGCAAATATACTGAAGCAATTAGTCATTTCTTTCTCTAGCTCATTTTACATATGATGAAACTGATTAAGTGACCTGCCCATGGTCACATAACTAGTGAGTATCTGAGGCTAGATGTGAATTCAGGTCTTCTGGACTTCAGGTCCAACACTCTATCTACTGAATCACCTAACTATCTATATATGGATGAATAATGAAACCAATTAATCGAATTATGAATAAAGCTTCACCAATAATGAAGCATAGCCAATCTCAAGATCAATGTAAAAAATAAAATTTTAAAACTTTAAATGTTATTTTAACTTTATCTCATTCATTTTAACTTCGTTTTTTTATAATGTGCATATGCTTTATAATATATACAACATATTTCTCCAATAAAATTTACATATAATGAGAAAAAGTGTTTACAATTCTTACATATAGGAGACTGAAATAAAAAAATTATGGAAACCATTACATAGATTCTTTGACAATTCTAGACAGTAACTGGTACCGCTAATGTAGTTAACATCGATAAAACACTATAAATTTCCAAAGCATTTTATGTGTTAATTCATTTGATCTTCACAAAAACCCTGTGGGCAAAAGGGCTATTATTATCTCCATAAGTGTAAAAGGCAGATTTTGAACTCAGGTCTTCCTCACTGAAAGAAGCTCTCAAATCACTGCACTACCTATCTTCCTTAGTGATCTGATGAACTGGAAAAGGCAGCACTTGGATCACCCCACTTCTGAGTTCATAATATCAGTAATGCTCCTTAAATCACAGATTGTTGCACTCTGTAAAGCTATTTGGAAATCACCAAGTCTAATCCTTTCATTTTCATAGAGGAAAAATATATACCCAGAGTAACTGAGATGTGTAGGATCATATAGCTAATTAGACAGCTGGTTAGTGACCTACAATCAGGTCTCTTGACTCCTAGCATGGCGGTCTTCCTACTATATAATTTAAGCACATTACTGCTGTTGAGATCAAAATGATGACCAAGAAGGAAACTGCCTTCATTTAATCCTTGTTCAGCCTTTCTAGGATAGTAGTTATTTACTGTTAAGACATTATGATATAAAAAAAATCAAATACATATTCTCCACCCAAAGTAGTCAGTGTTTGCCAGAGGGAAAAATGACCCTGGAATTGTGCACAATTATAAATTCACTAGTGGAGCACCTCTTCAGTCCTTGGGGACAAAAGAAATTTTGCACCATGATTGCAGCATGGGGTCTACATTAGACCCTGACTGTCCCAATGACATATATTCTTTTGCAAAGCACAATATGGAGGTTAGCAGCACCTGAGAAGGGTCTTCTGGGTGAGCCACAAACAATTCTCCAATAGTTATCACTTTTCTAATAGCAATTTCTTTTCTAATGCCTAGAAGTAGCTATTAAATGACATTTCTTGCCCTTCCCCCTTACTATGGTCTCAATCCTTCCTCAAAAGTGAAAGCCTTTCAATTCATTTTGGTAAGATGCTTTTGTAATTAAAAGTAGAAGTGAATAGAGCTATGTTGTCAATTGGGCCTTGGACCACCAAAGTTATGAATGAACCCTTACAGTTTAAGAACTGCAGGTCTAGTGGAAGGGAAACCAGAAGGGAAGAGTAAAAGGAGAAGGTACACTGAGATCTGGGGATATCCTGTGACTATGATTATCCAATGACTATCCAAGGCATGTTTAGAGGATAGTTCAACACCATCATTGGGAGCTAGCCCTTTGGTCACTGCTCAAGTTCTAGCTGAAAGAAGGACTATAAGTCAATCATGTGTAAACAAAACAATGCTCTCCCTAGTGAATCACAATATCACCTGGACTGGATGCAGATTGGTCTTATAGAGCTAAAATGGGGAAAATGGTTCAGCAAGCCACTATGGTCAAAGCCTGAGTTTTGCCCATTCCTAGTTTTAAAAAAAATATGTTCAATAAAATTTCAAAGTTCTTACCTTCTCTTCTGCTTACAGGAATGTTTAGTTGGTATTAATATATTTTATATAAGTTAATGATGAAAGATGGAACTGTGATGAAGCTTAATACCAAAACCTTTTAAGTGGTTTCTACAGGCATCCTGAGGTTTCCAGTTCATTTTTAGCTCACTGTTTATTTAAAGCAGGCTGCTATTTAATAATGGACTTTTTCTACTTCCTTAGTGATTTGAGGATGGATATTTTATGCTCTAAGGATTGGCACTGAATCATTGAAGTTTATAGTTATTTCTAGGAGCACACACACACACAAACCAAGCACATACACATATCACAAATACTGAATAGCTACTGTGGTGATCTACTCTGAACAAATTCTATATGTACATGCTTGAATGCATGCTGTCTTCACATGAATATTCATATTCTTCACAGAATATATTTCCTGAATACAGGGGCTGTGAACCTATTATTCATATTCTCAGAGCTTACCACAGTGCTTGGTACATAGTAAGCACTAAATAAGTGCTGTTAACTGATTTCTGACTTCCAAATTAAACAAGAATTGCCCCTTTACAATATGCCTGAAATGGATGTTTTTATAAATGATGACTTTTGTCCAGTGAGATAACAAAGAAAGATCTATGGTATTGAACAACACTAATGATTAATATTTACAATGTTTAAGTCTCTGTGTTGTATATTTCCACCTATTTACATGAATAGGGTTCACATTCACACTAACTAGTAGGTAATCTATTTATTCAGCAAATATTTACTGGCAATTTACTATGCACATGATAATGTGTTGGGTTTTGTAGCTACCAAGGACTAGAATATATAATATCTGCCTTAAATGAGCTAGTAATTTATATGTAGTGATAATAAATTATACACAAATAATTATAATACAATCAAGCATATAATGTGCTGTGTGAGGAATAAAGATTATGTGAATCCCAGGAGTTCAGAAGAGGCAATGATAACTTCCAGTTCAAGTGATCAGGGAAGGTTTTGTTGAGAGGTGAGATTGAAAGGATGGGGAGATTTTGCATGGGCATGTTGGATTGTGCCTGTCCTTTGTTGCCGAAGAAGATCATGCCATCAGAAAAATGATGACATGACTTGCACTTGACTTTCTTTTGAGTGAGGGAGGGCTGTGCAGGTCACCAGCCTCACTTCTCCTCCAGACCCATCTGAATCCAGCGACCTGACACTCCTCAGGAAGACTGGAGATAACCCAGGATGCACTGGGAGACTGTGGGCCCTTTTAGGCCAAGGGTATGTTGGATAGTAAGCAGAGAAAAGCAGAAGTGAAGTTACAATTGACAGGCAGCAAAATATTGTTTGGAGGATAGTATATAGGTCAGTTTGGCTAGATTTGTCTGAGTTAGGGAAAAGTGGGAGGGTAGGTTGGAGGGTTAGGTTAGAGCCAGACTCTGAATGTGAATCAATATCAGACTTACAAGTTGGGTTTATTTGGGCAATAAGTATGTAGTGAAGATTTTTAAGCAAGCATCTAAAAGATAAAAGGAGTGTTTAATAAAGAGTAATTTCACATTAGCAAATGGTAGAGAAACATGGGAATCAGTAAGAGTGCTACCTAGCATGAGGTAATTAAAAAATCTGAACTAGTCCATTATCAGTTAAAAGAGAAAAAATGCAACAGGAGAAAAAAGAGTGAAGGGAGAATTAGAGAATTGATTGCAGCAAAGCAGAATGAGGAACCAATGATGACTCTAATGCGGCTGGTAATAAGGAAAGCTGAGCACCACAGAAATGATACTTTCAAATGATGGTGCTACGGAAGACTTTTGAGAGTCCCTTAGGAAAAAAAGGTCAAATCAGTTAATAGAGAAATTAATTTAGAATACTTATTGGAAGGAAAAATACTGAAACTGAAGCTTAAATACATTGGCCATGTAATGAGAAGAAAGGACTCATTGGAAAAGACCGGCGTTGGGAAAGATTGGAGGCAAAAAGAGAATGGGACAGCAGAGGATGAGATGAAAAGAGAGCGTCACAGAAGCAATGAATATGAGAGTGGGCAGACTCTGGCAAGTAGTGAAGGACAGAAGGGCCTGGGGTCACCAGGGTCACCAGAAGACAGACAAGACTGAACAACAGTAACTGGAATGATGGTAATGCTGGTAATGCAAAGGAGGTAGTTGGGAAGGAAGATACAGAATTTCTCTTTAGGTGTGATAAACTGGAAATGACTACTAATTACATGGATGGAAATAAGCAAAAGGATGATAAAAAGTGTGCCACTAGTGAATCAGTATCAAACACTACAAAAGTGCAGAGGAATGCCAGGAACGAAGAGGCAAAATGGAGCTTTATAATCTAACAATCCAGTGTGTTCTTAGGTAGGAGAATGTATGTGTGTGTGTGTAACATCTGTCTGTCTACCTTAGGTGGAGAAGTAGGGAAAGCGAAAAAGAAACAAAAAAAAAACAAACTAAACTCCCTGCACTTAATTAGCAGGTATTGTAAAAGAGCTATAGTTTCAGTTATCTGAAAAAACCTGTTGTTTTTTTTTTTAGATAGAATGACTCCATCCTTCTGCATCAGCCGTGGTGATCAAATGAGAAAAAAATTTTACTGTACTCCTTTATATACTGCGGTGGATATAAAGTTATATCATCATCTATAAGAAGGAAACTATGGCTGACAACAAATGAGGCCTACATGGGCAGTTATGATTTTAAACTCAGCTTTGTCACTAATTTGCTGAGTGATCTAGGACAAACCACTTAACTCCCCCTGCTTCAGTACTGCTGTCTACAAAATGAGGACAATAGAATGGCACACTTGTCAAAGCATCCAAATTACTACACTGATGGCCATTATGCAGACAGACATATCTTTAACTTTGACAAAAAACCAAGGACTCTATCATCATGTGAAGTGATTAGTGTATCTTCAGAAGAAAAAAAGTGTTCAACTTTCAATAGCATTTACAGCACTAAAGAATTCCCTTCAGACTGTCTGGAGCTAAATACAAAAATGGGTGGGGGTAACTGTTCCCTAAAGAGAAATACTCTAGATTTAATAGAAAGGGGAAAAAAAGATCTCTGAATCCCATAAAATCAAAGGATCAAGAAAAATTGTTTTTATTCTGAAATAAGTCTGTTTTTAGTCAGTAATTACGCTGACTAAATAGTAAGTAACCTGAAAAAGATCCCTAGTGTTACCTACATAAATATATGTAACGCCTTTCTCACAGTTTAAATACTGTGTCCCTTTTATTTTCTTTGTTTTAATGAATTATTTAATTTTAAAGGTTCACATATTTTTCATTGCTTCATAGAGGAAGAAGGGACTTTATTAAGCTCTTTGAGGGCAGGATAGATTTCATCTTTGGTTTTATAAATCCAGTGCCCAGAAGAGTGCCCTCAAACAGTTAGGATAAGGGATTAGAGCTGCGATGTATTTGACAAAGAGATCTCTCAGAAATGGAAGTGTCTCTTAGCAACGCAGGTCAGCTCCATCTCAATAACTTAGAGTTTTAGATAGCTGCCTAGAGCAGTGAGTGATTACATGACATGACATGCCCCAGGTCATATAGACAGTATGAGTCAGAGACAGAATTTGAATTCAGGTCTTGCAGGTTTTAACATCAATTCTCCATCTACTATTCCATAACTTCCTCTGCTCACAGTCAGAACTCAATAAATGTTTGCTTAGTTGATTTTAATCTAATTCAAACCTTTTAAAACATTTACTAGTAAACTCAGAATTTTATTCTTTAATGGTTAGACTGTTTTAATTGTGTGGTTTATATTTTCAGTAAAGTGTAAACCAGAAGACTGGTCTATCAGAGCATAAGACCAATGTTAGGTGAAGCAATGACTATCTAAGACAAAAAAAAATCAGTGGAAGTCAGGTCTGGTATGAGTTGTATAATGATTTTAATAGAAGAAATCAGTGGTTCAGAAATGTGGGAGCTATGAGTTGTGCTTGTCTTGTTTAAATCTCTTAGTCTTCTATTTGTCCATAGACTCCTTCCACTGATGATGTATGTATTTGTGGGAAAGCACACTGCAGATTATAAGGGAGATGCTTGGTTTTTCCTTTTCTTGCTAGACCATTTCACTCACTGCCTGTTTAACTCTTAAAGATAAACACATCAAAGAGAAGAGAACTTGGGAGGTTGGCTTTAGGAGTGTGGTCCCATGGATTACCTTAAACCTGCAGTAGGTGTTCACCAGGAACTAGTTTTGTGACTTGGTGGTCTCCCATATGCAATATTGTGATTAGAATATTTTAACCACCTACTTCCATCTTTAAAGACATCAAATCTCATTGTGATGATTATTATTTCGCCATTAGCTTAGGCCAACACTGGCTACCTTTAGCCTAGTGTCCATGTTTCTCTCTTCTTTCCCTTCTCTAGTCCTTCTGCCTCCACATGTGTCTCAGAAACCACAGCTGGCTCTACCCTAACCTCTTGAACATATGGATTTCTCAGGACCAAGACTGTCCACCTACATTATTCCACTCAACTCAGCCTTAAATTCTGCCTCAGTGCTGCCTTTGATTTTTACAAAGGTCAATCAAGTAGCTACAACCATATTCAGTCTTCTAAGTAGCTACAACCATATTCAGTCTTCTAAGTAGCTACAACCATATTCCGTCTCCTAACACTTTCAACCCAATTCTGCTAAACACAACCATGAGTCCTAAACACCTCATTTCTTCTATGCCCTGGACATTCTGTTCAACTTTTTCTTGAGGATGCAGAACACTCTGCTCTTGGATCCTCTGGGTTTAGTCCCTGAAATTCCTATTCTTTCCATACTATTCTTTGGAATTCACCAGCTGTTCTACTTAAGAAAATGAAAATAGCTACAGAAGCACAACCTAAATCTCATAGATAAACAAAAACTCTTATCTTATTTAATCATTTCCTCCAGTAGGAGAAGAGGTTGTTCATTGCAGAAGCACTATATTAAGGGTAATAGTAACAGGATTTTTGAGCCCATTGAAAGTTTTTATCATCACTGATTTGCCATCATTAAAACAAGTCAGCTTCACAGTATGAGGTATAAAATCAGGAGTTAATATTAGTTGATTTCATATCTTGAAAATAATCAAATAAATATCTACATAGAGTAAGATTTTTAAAAACACTGGGGGAGCAAGTACTGTGAATTATAAAACCTGATCACATATTCTATTTGTTCATCATTGAGAATATTTTTCAAATGGTTTCAATATACTGAAGCCTGAAATGTTATGCTCAAAGCATTCTTGATTTGATTTTTCACACATAATATATTTTAAGGGCCGTTCATTTGATTGCATTTGGCTCATTTAAACTCATCTCATCAAAATGCAAAATTTCTAAGAGCTATTTTATTTCCAAAAAGTCATTTAAGTCTGATTTTTGACCTATTTTTTCTTAGAAAAAGGAAAATAAATTTTTACTAAAAGTAAGTGAACTTAAAATACCAAAAATTCAAATCTAGTTCAAAATTCAGAAACCATGAGATTTAAAGCATCCTGGTGCATTTATTTACAGAGACAAAGAATCTGCGAATTAGAAAGGGCCTTAGCAGCTATCTAGTCCAACTCCTACAGGAAAGTAATCTCTGCTCTAAAGTATCTGACAAGTGGTCATGTACCTTCTGCTTGTAAGAGGCATAGTGGATAACAGCACCGGACATGGATTTGGGAAGACATGAGTTCAAATCATGCCACAGATATTTCCTAGCTAGGTGAACCTGGGCAAGTCACTTGACCTTTCTCAGATTTCCCATCTGTAAAATGGGGATATCATAATAGCAACTATCTTCTAGGATGGTTTTAACAATAAAAAAACTCTGTACAGTACTTTGCAAACTTCAAAGCACCTCATAAATGCCAGTTATCATTATCATCATCATCACCATCATCACCATTATCACCATCAATCATCATCATCCTCATTCTCATCCACATCACTGAAAATCTCTAAAGAAAGGGAACTCATCAACTCCAAAGGCAGCCTACTCCACTTCAGGAGAATTCTAATTTTTAGGAAGCATTTGTGGTGGTAATTGTTTTCCTCCCTCAAAGTAAGTTCAAACTGTTGCCTTTCATCTTTCACATATCACTCCTAATTTTGCCATCTGGGGATAAATAGAACCTATCCACATGACTTCAAATACCTGAAGACAACATTCCTGATATCATGATCCTCCCTAACCCTGGAAATCTTTATCTCCAAGCTAAATATCCCCAATTCTTTTGACTGCTAATTGTATAAGATAAACTTTTAAAAGACTCATCTTCATGGGTTCAGCATGTAACCTCCAGCACTTATTAGCTGTGTGATCCTGGGCAAGTCACTTCACTGCATTTGTCTCAGTTTCCTCATTTGTAAAATGAGCTGGAGAAGGAAATGTCAAACCACTCCAGTATCTCAGCCAAGAAATCTCCAAATGAAGTCACAAAGAGTTGCCCATGACTGAAAAACAAAAAAAGCCTTTTACCAACATGGCTCCCCTTTAAACTTTTCAACATATCAAGTCTATTTTATTCCAGATTATCAATGTCCTCCTTAAACTTTGGTGACTACAAGTGAAGACAATACTGCAGATGAGATCTAATGAATGCAGAGTATAGTGAAGCTGGCATACAGCTACTTAAGTGTCTGAGGCTACATGTGAACTCAGGTCTTCCTGACTTCTGGCCCACTGCTATGTCTACTGTACCATTTAGTTGCCAGGATCCACAATGCTTAACACACTGCCTGACATATAGCAAAGAACTAATAAACGTTTATTGACTGATCTTCACATTGTTTCATGCATGGACACTTTATTTCCTCAACAAGACTGTGAGTTCCTTGAGGACAACGATGTTGACTTTTATTTATTTTAAGTCATTTCATCTCAAGAAACATATATTAAGTGCCTAGATCACATAAGGCAATGTGCTAGGGTATCTGTATCTCAAAGGGGCCCATAATATGTATTTAATAATTTTGTGTAGGATTGTTTTAAATGTGGATAAAAACTAAAGCATCGATACCCTCTCAATTTAATGAACTGTTTCTCTTAGGCTGCCTCAGATAGAGAATCTCATTATATAGTGCAACCCAGGTTTATAAAGGTTCAGTTCTAAAAACTTTAAACCAGCCAACAAGTATTTCTTCAATGGGTATCAGTACACATTTTACTAAGTACTTAGTAATGTTCTATGTATTAGGAGCACACTAAGAAGTCAAAGATACCTTCTTTGTACTCTGGGACTGTAAACCTAATACACTGACAGGAGCTCAGAAAGGTATTCTAGGAAAAGGAAATGGCACAAGCAAAGGAATGGAGGGAAGAGTGAACCTTTCATGCCTGTGGGAGTATAGTCTATCTGCAGTGGAGAATATATGATATTGTAAAGTAATAGCAATAAGTATGGTGAGGTCAGATAAAAAAATTTTAAAAGCTGGGCTGAAAATTTTGGACTGAATATGCTGAACAGCAGGAAGTTATTAGTCAGTCAAGAAATATTTATTAAATGCTTACTGTGTGCCAGACCATGTGCTGGGGATACAAACATATAAAAAGAAAGCCAATCTCTACCCTCAAGGACTTTATAATGAAGGAAGAACACATACCAAAAGAAGATGAAAAGGGGGACGCAGAGCAAAAGAGCCAGAGAAGTCCCAAATATAGTGTAGCCAGGAGGGAAATCAGATGTTCTGATGTGGGCTTCCTTCTTAAATGGAGGTTCTGGAGTTTATAGTTCCATCCTCCAATACCAAGACTGATGGAATGTAGCAGGGTAATAAGATTTTCCCAACAATGAGCTTCCTGAGGCAACATGGAAAAATCAGAGAAGTCGCAAAGTAACACAGCCTGATGAGAAATAATAGGTCCCTGAAGTCGGAATGAATGAAATGGAATTACAGAAAAATGAATTTGACAGGAGTGTGCAAGATGTTTTTGGTGATGGGAAAAAAGCAAAGGAAAACTAGACAGTTAGGCAACAACTGCAGAATCCTATGACAAAATGCTAAGTATGATGCATCTCAAGCTAGCATGAAATTCTGAAGCTAGTCTACCTACTTCATTTTAGAGATAGAGAAACTAAATCAGTCAAATTCAAGTATGAACTTGACTGTTAGTGTTGAAGGTAAGATTTGAACCCAGGTCTTCTGACTTCAGAGACTCAATTCTCTATCTACTGTTACTACAATGATGGTCAGACTTGGGTGGTAATGGCAGTAGGAATTAACAGGAAAGGCCTAATCAGAAATTTCAAGATAATCAAATGATAGAAAATGATTATTAAATTCCAAAATAGAACACAACTCAGTCTATGTCATTGGACAGGCAACAATATAAAGCTTTTGATTGAGAGTTCAGCATTTTACTCACTACAGAAAACAGTCTCATCAACTCACAATCTATGAACTACAAAATTTAATAAATCTTTGTACATTTTCCACAGTATTTAGATAAAAAACAGAATAAAATAACTAGTTCTATGTATAATAGTAAATGGCTAGGATTTTAAATGTTCCCATAATAAAAAAGCATGTACTAATGAATCCATGATATATTTAGGTAGGCAAAGGGTTAGATTAGGACTTAGGAGACCTGTGTTCAAATTCTGCCTGAGATACATATTAACTTTGTGATCATATAGGTAAGAGACTTGACATCTCAAAGCCTTAACTTTTTAAATCTATAAAATAAAGTGATGGAGTATGGATTGAAGGTTATTTCTCAATGAGTAGAGAAAAGGACTTCAGCACCTGTCTGCTATAGCTTCATTGCCCTGGGAAAAAGATGGTGTACTCTTTCCTTTAACTGAAAAATGGCATGAATCCATCCAGGAGGATTGAGAAGTGTGCAAAGCAGCTATGAGGCACCCAGACAAACTGGGGGTGAGATAGGATTGAGAATCTGACTAATGAGAACAAGGAGGTGGAATGGAGAGTAAACTAGAAATAGTGGCAGGCAGAGGGGAGACTGCCCATATAAGCAGGGTTGGGCTTCATCCTGGCTATCTGCCCCCACCTTTGCCCACTCTAGTCAGAGCAAAGTCTCAGGCTTGAGCTAGAGGTGTGTCTGATCAGATGAACTTCCTCTGAGGGAGGATTTAGACATATAGTGAAGTGTTTGACTTACTTCCAAATCACTTTGTGGCTGAGAGTGTAGATGTTGAATTGAAAATTTTCCTTTTCTTTAAAGTTCCTTACATTTTCTGTTTTAATTAGCCTCAGTGACATCTTGGATAAAGATTTATTCCAGCACAGTTGTTTTTGACCTTTGCACTTCATTGTTGTGAAGGGGAGGTCAAAAAATGGAATGCTATGAAGGCAAGATATACAAATGAATATGAAAGACTCTCCGTTTGAATCTCTTGGATCCTATCACAATGGGTGGATCAGGAGTTTAAGAGAAAAAAAATCTTATGGATTTTTAATATTTTCAAAACCTCTGAATCCAGATCTTATGATCCATCCCACTTTTGTAGAAAGGAGAAGGATGCCTCAGTTAATTTTACTGCCCTCTTCAGCTATGATCTCTGACCATCTGGAATGCTCCCGTATGAGGGATAGAATGCAGGCATTAAGTAAGGAGAAATGATCCCATTAAGGTAAGCTATGGAATGGAGGTGTTATCCAAGGGAATCAAACCTCTGAAATAAGCTAATTACCTTCCAGGGAAGAGTTACAAAGAAAGGTAGGGGGGCATCCAAGACAGAGCAGCTAGTTTTCTGGCAAAATAAACACTTCCATCCTATACTCTGCTAGACTAATCCTATTTCCCACTCCTTTTCCTCCATAGGATTGTTGTGGGGAAATCAAAAATTTTAAATTATTCATTAAGCATTGTACTAAATTCATACAAAGGAAAGATAAAGGACTCTGGAGTCAGAAGACCTGGGTTAAACTCCAATTTCTGATTTGATTCCAAATTCTGATGCTTACTACTTGTGTTCCCAGGATGTAGATTTCTCATCTAAAAAATGAGGACCTTTTATTATATCTCATGTGAAATCTCTTTCAGCTTTAGATCAATGATGATTCAATAAATGAAGTCTTGGGTTTCTGGAAACTTACAATATAAGATATATATTTTCATGCAAAAGTTTTTAAATGGTGAAAATCATCGAAAGAATCTATCCCAGGAAGACCTAAATCCAATGAGCCTGAAGTCAATCCGAGACCACATTAACATCATATTTAAAGCTAATGCTTAAAAAATACTTTTTAAAATGAACTCATGTTCTCATCAATATCACCACTGTTTCTTCCACTCTGGAGAAAAAAACTGAGAGACAAGCATGTATTACCTAAGTCAGTATCCTGAACACATAGTAGGGAAATTTAATAATAAATACTTGTTGAGTGGTGAAAAAAAAAAAATCAGTAGAAATGTTCATACTTGCATGAATAATACTGACCTTACAAGTACAATGATGGATTAAAAGACAAACACATTTTTCCAGAAAAAGAGAAGTCCAACAAGGGTAAGAGCAAAGGTGTCTTTGCTAACTATAGTAGAAGCCACAGAGGCTAATGAGGTTAGATATATTAAAAAGAGAGCAGATTAATATAAATTTGATTCTCTTTCCTCAAAAGGATCGGGAATATCTGAAATTTAAAAGGCTAAGTAGAGGGTAATAAAGATGAATAAAGTCATAAAGTGGGTTTACTTATGAGTAGAGATTTTAAAAGATTTAACTTACGTTGAATAGTAAAATATTCAAGGTAATTACCAGTCAATTAATGAAATACTGAAAATGGAGAATGAATCCCCAGCCTGCTGGTGCCATGATGCAATAAAGAAAAAGACGACAAAACTTGATTCTACTGGGTAATTTCATGTAAAATAACAATCCTAATCTTCATCTATCAGAAAAGCAACCAACCCACTATGCACAAATTTTAAACTTCTTTTTCAGTAGGATTGATAAGTTGCATCAAATAATTCATACGTTTTCATTTGGGCCACATTTGGAATTCATTTGTGAGGAAGTCAATGAAAGTCAGACACTCCCAATGCGGCCTTGGAACAGATATCTCTCTGCACACACAAAAAATTAGTGCACTGGCATTTGGATCCCATCTGATGACCTTTTCAACACTGAGGTGTAACTGAAAAGCTAGATTTAAACTGTCAGTTCTTTCTTTCAAAATTCAACCCATTACAGACAAATTAATTTAAATAGTCTTAGAATTCTTGATCAAGAGAAATTGAATGCAAATCTTCCTGATACTATTAAGCACTTTATACATTTGTGCACCAATCCTTGAAAAATAAAATCAATAAAATAACTGAAGCCAAATTGAACAGGTTATAATGCACAATATAATACTATCTTGTATTTATGAAGTGGTGACCTTCTATAAACTCTAAAACACTTTATGGATATCAACATTTGTAAAAAAATTTCTAAAAACATATTTTTTTCAAAATTAAAAAAATTAAATCTTTTTAAATGGGAAGGCATAGGAACTGATATCTTGTAAATAAAACAAAAATCCTGTTTCCACTGCCATTTGTATGTCTAATATCCTGTAAATAAATTCTACTTTTAAATTCTCAAGGGAGTGCTTACTGCCATGATTAAAAGACTTTGGCATGGAAAGGTATCAGTCATGAAGAAAAATATATTTTTAAAAGAGCAACTTTTAAAATATGTTTCAGTTTATACTGAACTAGTTTAAGATCAGAATTATAGGACTTAAAAGTCTAGGTTCTTTTAAGAGTTGATTCCAAGCGATATGGCTAAATGATTTCTGTTTATCTTATTCATTTGCATCTACTAAAGTAATTGACACAGCATCAGGTACCTGGTAGATTTTCAAAAAAAATATTATTTATTAAGAATTGTAGAATGGTTAGAATTTTAGATTTAGAGTCAGAAAGAGTTAAGTTGAAATCCTGCCCATGATATTACATGGGTCTCCATTTACAATTTTTCACCTCCCCTGCCTCCATTTCCTCACATGTAAAAATAAAGTTATAGTGAATCTCAAATGATGTAATATACACAGAGAGTGTTTTGCAAGGGGGAAAGTGCCATATGAATGTCAGCTCTGAAGATGATAATGTTCTTATAAAATGGAACATATTAAACTTCACTGCAAGAAAAAAATAAATGGAAAAGAACTTTTTGTTTTGTAACATATACAGCATCCTATCTACATGCAAAGAAAATGGCCGCAAATAATGTACCTATTGAATATGTCAGGAAGTTTTAGCTTTAGTGCCTTAAGTCAGGCCTATGGGAGAAAAGATAAGGCTACATAAATATAAAACTACAACAAGGAATTTTGTTTTGTTTTGTTTACTTTTTCAATGGCTTACATACTTCACTTGCCTTTCTTTTGTTTTCAAGACATCTGTATTAGCAGAACATATTTTCCAGATCAAGAATCCCAGACTACTGGTGGAAGGACAAGTATATTACCATGAGTTTCACGAAAATAGCATAAATGCATTTCACTACCACATTCAACAATTATTCCAAAGATTGATGTGTTGTTTTAGTAACGCTCTATCACTCAGAATCCCTCTGTTTATGTCTTCCCTCCCCCAGAGGGTAACCATTCTAAAGAGTTATCCCTCACTGCATGCTTCAAGACCCATAAACTCTCTGTGAGAACAATTAAGGACTTCCACTATTCAAATTGAAATAGATGCCAATTAAGTAAATTATCCAATAAAACTTAAAAAAAATTAAACCCCCATGCATTAAAAAAAATATATCACCCACCTACCCTGGAATTATTAGAAACTGCTACTTTACAGCCTATTGAGTGCTTAGTACTTTTTCTTCACTGCTACTGCTGGAAGGGAGTTAATACTTGTTGGCTTTTTACCTATTTTGCTTGTAACTCTAATCCAATTTATATTTCCTTTACTCAATTGCAGATTTTTTGATAAATAACATATTCTTTGAGATTTGGGGAGAATATATTTTGTGTTTATAGATGCCTCAATTTTGGGTAATGAAGTGATAAAATATAACAAGGAAAAAACAAAATAGACTGTAATTACTTCAATAACAAAAAAGGGAAAACAGTCAATATACATTTTTTTTTCAAAAAATCTAGTTATTGAAATCTTTTTTTAAAAAAGTGCCACTATGAGGTGGAGCCAAGAAGACAGGGACTCAACTGAGCTCTCCCTCCAAATCCCACCAAATACTCTTTAATGACTCTAAACAAATTCTAGAGTATTAAAACAAACAAAAACAAAACAAAACAAAACAAAAACAGAGTGAAAGAATTTTCCAGCCCAAGACAAATTGAAGGTTGACAGGAAAGGAAAAACAATAGGAAGTTGACACCATGATGAAAGAGAAGCACAGTTCACACAGGAAAGCCCAGCACATACCCAGCCACAGTGAATCAAGAGCAGACCTTGGAAGAAACTAAATCAGCAGCAGCAGTTTCTGAATCTTTCAGCCCACAAATATTTAGGTAAGCCCACAGGTAAGGGGGTCCAATAACTGATCAGAAGGAAATTTGAGGGGTCTCTTTCACAGCACTGAGACAGGACTAGGTTGCTTTCCCTATACTCAGATAAGGGTTGCAGTCCTGACTGGCAATTCCAGGAAGGAGGAGTACTAGCTATAGTGGAGGGTGGGAGCCTCCTCACAGTTTCAGGTCAGAAAAGACTGATTGTGGTCACTCACAAACCAGAGCATAGGCCAGGAGACTAGTAAACACCTCTCTTTAGATCATATTGCCTAAAAGAACTGAACACTTGGCAGCCAAGATGGTGGAGTAGAAAGACGCACATATGCTAGCTCTTCCCCCACAGCCCATAAAATACTTGTAAAGAATGACTCTGAACAAATTCAAGAGCAGCAGAAGACACAGCACAATGGAGTGGAGAAGACTTCCAGCCCAGGGTGACTTAGAAGGCTAACAGGGGGAAAGGTCTGTCTCACGAGAAGCTGAGCAGAGCACAGACCAGCCTTGACCCTGACGCCAGGAGGAGCAGGGCCAGAGCAGGCTTCAGGGATTGAAGGGTTTGGAATATGATATTCCAGAAGTCAAAAGAATTAGGATTAAAACCAAGAATCACCTATGCAGCAAAACTAAGTATAATACTTCAGGAAAAAAAATGGTCATTCAATGAAAAGAGGACTTTTAAGTGTTCTTGATGAAAAGACCAGAGCTGAATAGAAAATCTGACTTTCAAACACAAGAATCAAGAGAATTATGAAAAGGTAAACAGAAGAGAGAAATCATAAGTGACTTATTAAAGTTGAACTGTTTACATTCCTACATGAAAAGACAATATTTGTACCTCTTGAAACTTTTCTGAGCATCTGGATAGTTGGAGGGATTACACACACACACACACACACACACACACAGACACACACACACACACACATACATAGAGCACAAGGTAAGTTGAATAGGAAGGGATTATATGTAAAAAAATAAAATTTAGGGGTGAGAGAGGAATATATTGGAAGGAGAAAGACAGAAATGGAATGGGGCAAATTATCTCTCATGAAAGAGGCAAGAAAAAGACTTTTCAATGGAGGGAAAAAGGGAGGAGGTGAGAAGGAAAAAGTGAGGCTTACTCTCATCACAATTGCATCAAGGAAGGAATAAAATGCACACTCAATTTGGCATGAAAACCTATCTTACAATACAGGAAAGTAGGGGAGAAGGGAATAAGCGGGGTGGGGGGTGATGGGAGGGAGGGCAGATGGGAGGAGGGAGCAAGTAGAAGTAAACACTTTTGGGCAGGGACAGGGTCAAAAGAAAGAATAGAAGAAATGGGAGGCAGGATAGGATGGAGGGAAATATAGTTAATCTTACACAACATGACTATTATGGAAGTCATTTGCAAAACTACACAAAAATAGCCTATATTAATTGTTTGTCTTCTCAGTGGGGATAGGTGGGGAGGGAAGAAGGAAGAGAAGTTGGAGCTCAAAGTTTTAGGAATAAACGTTGAATACTGTTCTTGTATTATCTGGGAAATAAGAAATACAGCTAATGGGGTATAGAAATTTATTTTGCCCTACAGGCCAAAAGAAAAGATGGGGATAAGGGAATGGAAGTATGTTAGAAGGGAGAGCAGATTGGTGGTAGGGGTAATCAGAATGCTCAGTGTTTAGGGGTGGGGGAAGGGAAGGGATTGGGAGAAAATTTGGAACTCAAAATTTTGTGGAAATGAATGTTGAAAACTTAAATAAATTTTTTAAAAATGAAAAAAACCTGAAAACTTACAGGTTCCTAGAAGTATCTCTGAAAATAGGTGCACAATACTCCTGAAGCTTGGGACAGTGCAGTCTCCACTCTGAAAGCAGAGCCCTACTTTAATAACAACATAAAAGTCAAGTTATAGGCTGTGAAAATGAGTAAACAACAGAAAAAAAACAATCCTGACTATAGAAAACCTTTATGTTGATAAATAAGATCAAAACACACACTCAGAAGACAACAGAGTCAAAGATGTTACATCCAAAGCCTCCAAGAAAAATATAAATTCATCTCAGGCCATGAAAAGCTAAAAAATGATTTTGAAAATCAAGTAAGGAAGGTAGAAAAAAAATTGGGAAGACAAATGAGAGTGATACAAGAAAATAATGAAAAGTAATTCAACAGCTTGGTATAGAAAAAAATATCACCTTAAAAAACAGACTAGGCCAGATGGTAAAAGAGGTCCAAAAAGTCAATGAGGAGAACAATGCCTTAAAAAGCAGAATTGTCCAAATGGAAAAAGAGGCACAAAAATTCACTGAAGAAAAAAGTTCCTTAAAAAGCAAAACTGGCCAAATGTAAAAGGAGGTATAAAAGATCACTGAAGAAAATAATTCCTTAAAAATTAGAAATGAGCAAATGTAAACTAATGATTTTATAAGAAATCAAGAAATCATAAAACAAAACCAAAAGAATGAAAAAATAGAAGACAATGTGAAATATCTTATTGGAAAAACAACAGATCTTGAAAACTCCCTTCTAACATATTTCCATTGAAAACAGAGAGATAATTTTAAAATTATGGGACTATCTGAAAGTCATAATCCAAAAAAAGAGCTTTGACATCATCTTTTATGATGATGTTCAATGCCCTAACATTCTAGAACCAAAGCGTAAAATAGAAATTGAAAGAATCCAACAATCACCTCCCAAAAAATACCCAAATGAAAACTCCTGGGAATATTATGGCCAAATTCTAGAGCTTCCAGGTGAAGGAAAAATATCACAACCAGCCAGAAAGAAACAATTCAAGTGTTGTGGAGTCTCAGTCAGGATAACACAAAATTTACCACTTCCTCCATTAAAGTATCAGAGGACTCGGAATATGATATTCTGGAAGACAAAGGAGCTAAGTTTACAATCAAGTATCACCTACTCAGCAAAACTGAATATGATCCTTCAGATGAAAAAAAATAGACATTCAATAAAATAGAGTACTTTCAAGTATTTGTGCTGAAAAGCTGAGAGTTGAATAGAAAATTTGACTTTCAAATACAAGACTCAAGAGAAGCAAAGAGAGATAAACAAGAAAAAGAAATCATAAGAAACTTAATAAGTTTAAATTGTTTACATTCCTATATGGGAAGATGATACTTGCAACTCGCAAGACCTTCCCTCATTATTTGGGCAGATAGAAGGAGTATATATAGACAGAGGACACAGGTTCAACACAAGCTGAACATAAAGAGATGATATCTAACAGAATAAAATTAAGGTGTAAGAGAAGAATCTACTCTGAGAAACGGAAAGGGAGAGGTAGAATGGGGTATTCCATCTCACATAAAAAAGGCAGGAAAAAGTCTTTGAAGTAGAGGGAGAGAAGGGGGAGGTGGGAGGGAGAAAGTTAGTCCTCTCATCAGAAATGGCTAAAAAAGGGAATGACATACACTAAATTGGGTATAGCAATTTCTTACCCTACAAGAGAGTAGAAGGGGAGGGGATAAAAGAAGAGCGTGTGATGGAAGGGAGGGCAGATTGAGAGAGGGGGTAATCAGAAGCAAAACATTTTTGAAGGGGGGCAAGGTGAAAAGGGAGAAAAAATAATAAATGAGGGGATAGGATGAAGGGAAATACATTTAGCAATAGTAACTGGGAAAAAAATTTGAACCAAGTTTCTCTCTTCAAGGATTGAATTCTCAAACATATAAAGAACTGAGTCAAATTTATAAAAATAAGAGCCTTTCCCCAATTGATATATGATCAAAAGATATGAATAGTTTTCAGATAAAGTAATCAAAACTATCTCCAGAAATATAAAAATGCTCTGTCACTATTGATGCAAATTAATTAAATGCATTTTAAATTAATACAAATGCAAATTAAAACAATTCTCAGGTAGTACCTCATACCTATTAGATGGGCTAATAGGACAGAAAAGGAAAATGACAAATAGTGGAGGGGATATGGGAAAAATGAGACATTAATGTACTGTTGCTGGAATTGTGAACTGATTCAACCATTCTGTAGAGCCATTTGGAACTATGCCCAAAGGCTATAAAACCATGCATATCCTTTGACCTAGCAATAACACTGCTAGGATTGTATCCCAAAAGAGATACAAAACAAAAAGGAAAAGTGCCTATGTATATAAAAATATTTATAACAATTTTTTTCTAGGAGCAAAGAACTGAAAATTGAAGGTATGCCCATCAATTTGGAAATGGCTGAACAAATTGTGGCATGTGATTATGATGAACTATCACTGTGCTATAAGAAATGATGAGTAGAATGCTCTCGGAAAAACCTGGAAAGACTTGCTTGAGCCAATGGAAAGTAAGATGTACTGTGTACAAAGTAACAACAATATTGTAAGATGATTAGCTGTGAATGACTTAGCTATTCTCAGCAATATAATGATCCAAGGCAAGTCTGAAGGACTTATGATGAAAAATGCTATTCATTTCCAGAGAAAGAACTGATGGGGCCTGAATATAGATGGAAGTATATATTTTTTTAATTTTTTTATTTTTCTTGAGTTTTTTGTCTGTTTTCTTTTACAACATGACTATTATGGAAATGTTTTGCATGACTACATATCTATAACCTATATCAAGTTGCTTGCCTTTTCAATGAGTGAGGATGCAGAAGGAGGAAAAGAGAGAATGTAGAACTCAAAGTTCTAAAAGTGAATGTTAAAATTGTGGGGTTTTTTTTAATATAACTATGGAAAATTAAAATGCTAATGTTTTAAATGCCATTTCATAAAGTATCTCTCTTGAAAGAGGTGGAAGTATACCAAAGGAAAGAAGAAAGGAAGGAAGAAAGGAGAGAGGAAAAGAAGAAAGGAATGAAAGGAGAGAAGAAAATATTGAATTCCAGTTATATTTTCACTAATATGAGGACTAGAGATTATAAGAAATGGAGGGATTTGAAGCAAGTTAGAAGTAGAGTCTATCCACTCCATCCTCACTCCTTTTAGTACTGCAAAACATCAAGTTGAGAGTCCAATCAAATGGTAAAAACAAAGAGAGCAAAAAGAAAATAAACCATCATAATGAATTTCACAGGAAAACAAAGAAACAAACAGCACAGAACTACAATTCCAGCTTCAGGTTCTATTTCCTCCTTTTTAAGGCAGATTTCTGCCTCACTTAAATCTGGGCTTCATACTCTCTGCTTTTTTTAAAGATCTGAAAAAACTACAGTGATGGAGAGATACTGAGACCAGTTACCCCATCATCTGTTGTTGGTAGCAATTCAAGATTCCTGTGTCTCTCAGTAAAGTGGAATTCATGAGTCCACCTAGTCCCAGTAATCTAGGCAAGAGACAACAGTCGATCTTAGAAGACATAAGAGCCCAGGAGGGATGTCTGTTCCAGTTCTATGTTTAAAAGAGGAGAGGGGCTTCCAACCCAACAGCTTAGTGAGAGGTTACAAACTAACTGTGTGACCTTGGGCAAGTCATTTAGCCACTGTTTGCCATGGTTCCTATCTATAAAGTGGTCATAATAATAATGCCTAACACTGAAGGTCATTGTGAGGATGAAAGGCGATATTTGTAAAGTGCTGTTCAAACCTTAAAATTCTGCTCTACGGTACCCAGAGAGCTAACTTGTAGTCGTACTACCACTAGCCATTTAGCTATAGTGGTAATAGCAGTAGCAGCAGTAGCAATACTAGTAGTAGTAACAGTAGTAGATCACATTCCTATAAGGGGCCCTCTCTAATTCTTCCAACTGTTAGTTCTTCCTTCCAAATCCCTATTTGCTTATTTTGTATCTACTTTTAAAAAAATGTGTGTATGTGTAGTTTTAGTATAGTACAATGTAAGCTTTAGGGAAGAGACTTTCATTTTTGACTGTATCCTATTTTATTTTTGTCTGTTTCAACAGTGGTTCTCACAATCTCTGACAAACATTAGGCACATTATAAGTGCTTATGGAATTTAATTTTAAAACTAGATATGATAAATCATTGTCAATTATTGAATGGGAATTTTACGGAGAATGCCTATTTTTCAGGGGTGCAGGGTACCGGTACAAAAACCAGGCTTGGGTTCTGGAATAACAAATTTATGAATAATTCTAAAAGGCAGACATGCCAAATAAATAAAACTATAAAATCAATAAAATATTTTAGGTACAAGCTCATATGATGAAAGGCAGAGAAGAAAAGAGAATGAGGAAGAGGGACAGGAGAGGAGATGAAAGGAGAGGAGGAAGGGAAAGGAAAAAAAGAGAGGAGGAGAGGATAGAAGAAGAGACAAAGGGAGGAAAGGAATTGAGGAGAGGAAGGGAAAGGAGAAAAGGTCAGTAGGAAATTAAAGGAGGAGAGGAGGTGATGAAAGGAAAATAGAAGGAAAAAGAGAAGAGAAAGTGAGGAAAAGAGAGGAAACAAGGGGAGAGCATACAAGAGAGTTGTTCAGTCATTTTTGAGTTGTATTCAACTCTTCATGATCCCATTTGGGGTTTTCTTGGCAAAGATACTGTGTGGTTTTGCCATTTCATTCTACAGTTTTATAGATGAGGAATTGAGGTAAACAGGGCTAAGTGACTCTGCCCAGGGTAACACAGCTAGTATGTGTCTCAGATCACATTTGAACTCAGGAAGATGAGTCTTCCTGACTCCAGGCCTCACACTCTATCAATTGGACCACCTAGCTGCCTGATACAAGAGAGAGAAAATGTTGAATTGCCAAAAAAAATGAGAAAAAAAATTGCAGTTAAAGGGGAGGACATACATTTTCAGAAATTATTATACGCAATTATATTTCAACAAAATGGATAATTTAAGTGGTAAAACTAATGATATAGAAAGACAGGCACACCAATTCACTTTGAGTGGAACTGCTAATTGGTTCAACCAATTTGGAACACTTTTTGAAATTTACAAGCAAAGTTAATAAATTGGCCTTTGATCCAGCTATCTTACTCTTAGAAAAAAATATTCCCAGAAGATTTTTGACAGCAATAGAGGACTTTTTATATGTAAAAATATTCATAGTAACATCATGATAATTAAAAAGTTGAAAAATATGTGCCTGATAAATGGTTTAGAAGTTAATAGCATAAGAAAGTAATGGAATATCACTGCACTTTAAGGAACAATAAAGATGAGGATTTCAGAAGAAAATAGGAAAGCTTGCATGATGTGATGAAGATGAAGAAAAATTGAGGGGGAAAAATGATACATAATGATGGCAACAGTGAAAGTAAAGTCAATATACATGAACAAACTCTAAGAAATAGCATTAGATGTAGCACTTAGACAAGGGTGAGATCTTAGAAATGATCTCCAAACCTCATATTTTCCAGATGAAATAAGTGAGGCTCAGAGAGATAAAGCCACAGATCCACTGTCAAACAGAATAATTTAATCAATCAAACAACTAGAATTGGCAGCTACTACGTGCCAAGCACTGAGTTAAATAATGGGGTGGGGGAGTCCTTCCTTTTAAGGAGTTCATAGCCTAATGCCTATTTGGGAAAGATAATATGCAAATAACTATCTACTCACATGTGTAAATGTGTGCGTGTATGTGTGTGTGTGTGTGTGTGTGTGTGTGAGAGAGAGAGACAGACAGACAGACACACAGACAGAGAGATAGAGAGACAGAGAGACAGAGAATTTTCCAAGCATGGACAACAACCAGTGAAAATGCTTGGAGTTGGGAGATAAGAGTATTCTGTTTCAGGAACAACAAAGAGGCCAATGCTACTGGATCACAGAATACTTTGAGGAAGATGTAAGAAGAAAGGAAAAGTAGTAGGAGGTGTAAAGGATTTTAAAATCTAAACAGATGATTTTATATTTAAAACTAGATGCAATAGGGATTGACGGAAGTTTGCTGAGTAGGGGAAGTCAGAGATATACTTTAGGAAGATCAATTGATAGCTCAGTAGAGGATGGACTTGGGTGAGGAGGGGTTTGAGGCAAGGAAACCAACCAGCATGCTTTTTCAATAGTCCAGAAATGAGGTGAAGAGGGCTTGCTCCAGGGTTGGGACAGTATCAGAGGAGAGAATATAGAAGAAGGATTTCAAAATTGATTGGATATGCAGGGGTGAGAGAAAGACAGCAAAGACAAAAGCTGTGAGCCTGGATCACTAGAAAGAGGATGGTACTCTCAACTATAATAGGGAAATTAAGAAGAGAGGAGACATTTTGGGTGAAAGACAAGGAGTTCAATTTTAGACCATAATAAGCTGTCCGTGGGATATCCAGTTCTGGATATCTAATACCCTGCTAGGGATGTAAGACTGAGTGTTAGGAGAGAGGCTGGAGCTGAACAAGTAATTCTCAAAGTCTTTATAAAGATGATAGCTGAGACCATGAGCTGATGAGATCACCAAGTAAAAACAGTATAGAAGGAGAAGAGAAGGGGATCCAGGCCAGGACCTGGGAGTACCAGCACAGTTAGCTCACATGAAGATTCAGCAAAATAGAAAGAAGGGGTGGTCAGAGAGATAAGAAGAAAACCAGGAGAGGTTGGTGTTGCTAGAACCTAGATAGAAAAAAGTATCAAGAAAAGAGAGTGACAATGTTAAACGCTGCCGAGAGTTCAAGAAAGATGAGAGTGTCAAGGGAAGAGTGAAGAGAAAGACATAGAAGCACCTTTCATAAATGACCTTCTCAATGAATTTACCCATAAAAGGGAGCATAGCTACAGAGGGTTTTTTTGAAGAGAGATAAGACATAGGAATGTTTGTAGGTAACAGGAAAACAACCAGCAGAGAAAGCACAATTCAAGATTAGTGAAAGGATGGAAATCATAGAGGAAATAAAATGGGATACGATGGAGAAGAGGTCAGATGGCATGAGATCACTTGTGCAGCTAGAAAAATTTGCCTTGGCAAGGAAAAAGATCACCTGGTGAGAACAAGATAGCAATGGAAGGAATCTAAGTGATATGAGATGAGGAATAAGAGAAAAGCGAGAGCTCTTTGCAAATGGCCTCAATTTTTTTCAGTTAAGTATGAAGCAAGGTTTATAGCTGAGAGAATAGAGGGAGATGGAACTGGGTTAATAGTGGCAACATCCTAATAGAGATTCTTTGCTTTCAAGTCAGAGGAATGAATAGTTTTGAAAAGTAGATAATAATGTGTAAGTCAAGAGAAGAGAGAGTAACAAGAGACAGTAGTCAATAGAAGTTGTGTAAGTCCAAGAGTAAGAATGCTTGGGAAAAGGTCACCAGATATGGTGACCCTTTCAATAGAGTGGTAGGGACCAAAGTCAGAGTATAAGAGGTTTAAATAAGTTCATAAGTAGTAAGGAAGTGAAGAAAAATTATCCCTTCTAGAAGTTTAACAAAATGTTGGAATTGACAGGCCAATAGTTTGAGAAAGTAAGATTATTTTTGGTCCTTTTTGGGGAGGAAAAATGGGGAGAGAAAGGAATATCTGAGCATACTATCAATAAATGAGCATATTGAACATTCTTCAACCCCCCAAAAAGATGAATAGTCACCATTGTATTTAAAAGTTTAGGTTAGGCTCCAGGGACGATGAAAGGATTTATTCTCCTTATAGGTTCTGGCTCAATGGCACCAGGCATATACAACCCATGTAAACATCATCCCTCTTGACAGACAAGTATATATATAATAATTTGAGGAGAAAAGAGGGAGCACCAACAAATAAGGGGAATTAAGGAAAGTTTTCCATAAGAAAAGGGACATAAACTGAAGGAAGCTAGGAGTTATGGGATGCTTAAGTTAAGAGGTAGTGCATTCCAGTCATGAGAGACAGTCTATGTGAAGGTATAGCAGACAAAGATGGAAAGCTTGAGATTGTGAAAGCACTATAAGATTTTCAAAATATTATTCAATTTAATCTTCCTCTACTCATTTTTGACACATTCACTACATATCTACAATATTTATATATGATATAGAAATATATTGCTTTACAGTTTCATGTTAGTTTGTATAATACATATTTTCATGCATTTTATTTTTCCAGTGGAGATTGTTAAGACCCATCTCTTTCTCAGAGCTATGGTGACTTTGTATTGTTGTGGGATTCAATGTAACCAGTAAAATGCCATCTTACAGAAGCAACATTTGAAAAATCTATCTATCAATAGGAAAACTATTTTTCAGTCTGGAATCTGTGCAAGACTTCTATGATACTGATGAATATCTATTACCCCAGGAATTCCAGGAAAATTAATATAGAAGCATTTCAAGCCCTTTCTCGTATTCCTCCTAATTGTTTTTCTTGGCTCCATATATTTCCACAAGCTAACCCTCATGCTTGGAATGTACTTGCTATTCGTAACAGAATCCTCTTCCTTCAAGGTTCAGAACATTTGCTGATTTCTCTCTCCCCAATTCTTGGAGCTCTTCTTCCCTTTTCAAATTATTATGTATTTGTTCATTTGAACACATCATATGTCTACTAAAAATAATGTAAGTTCCTTGAGGACAGTCTATTTTTGTCTTTGTATCATCAGCATCTAGCACAAACCATGCAAACAGTAGATACTTAATAAAGGCATATTGAATTTTATTGCTTTTTTATTTTCTTTTTATTTTCTATTAAGTATATACAGAGATTCTATGTGTGTGTGTACACACACACACGTGCACATACAAAGACATATATGCACAGCCAACAAATTTCCATATTGGCCATGTTCAAAAAATACATCTCAGTCTATACCCTGAGCTCATCACCTCTCTGGTAGAAACTGGGCAACCTGCTTCATGACGAGTCCCCTGGAGATGTGTTCAGTTGTTAAGCTGATCAGAGTTGTTACATCTTTAAAAATTGTTTATCTTTCAATGTCGTTTTTATTCTGCAAATTTCTGTTGAATTTCAGTGAATAAGTCAGAGATCCTACTGATAGTCTAGTACCTGGACGTCTTCAGTGAAAACAAGGTCAAAGTGCTATTCTTGTATCGATTTTGTGATTATGCATTTAATTTAATTTTAGGTGCTCCCCTCACACTAAATGGGAAAATATTAGCCTAGAGTCTAATTGGGAAGTGGGAGTAAGATTAGAGAACACATTAGAACACACAAAGACTGAAGCCTTAGATCTTCTATTTTGCAAAAATATATAAAATCTTATATTTATATAAAATATATTATGTATTTATTATATTATATATTATTGTTATAATTATGTCGCATATTATATAAATAATATATTTGTAAAGCTAGAAAATCTTATATTTTACTCAAAAGGAAATTGGATTGTTTTCTAATTTAGAGGAGGGACATCTTCCTCAAGTGTTTAATATTATTTATTACCCTAATATTACACGATACATATTGAGATCAAAGTTTCTCACCCACAGGTGTAATGTACCCAGCAACAGCAACAACTAAATGTGACTCTACAAAAGTTAATATTGTGAACAAAAACAATAAAGCTATTTGATGAATCATATGGCTGTTTCTAAGGATTAGCCCAGCCAAGGTTGCACAGGCTCATCATGAGGTTGGGCACAGGATAACTAATTCTTTTGACCAAAGTCACTCCAAAGACTATCTACTAAGGGATGGAAAAGTTGCATTCTGTGTCAGTAGAAAGTATTGGCACTAAGAAAATTATATATCCTTGAACTTCTAATGCAATAATACTACTACGTAGTACTTCTATCAATACCTACATATTGAAGGAACTACAAGAGAATTGACCAGGGCTTATCTAAATTTGGTATGTTCCCCAAATTCAAGCATGGGGTTCTGAACAAGAGACCCTAATTAAATTTTTATCAATTTTTATTTAATTTTAAAATGCTTCCACAGTTATTCTTTCATTTAATAATTACAATAGTCTTTTTTGGTAGATAACATTTCTTTATTACATTAATCATACAAAAACTATTGACCACTTGTAGTGCTTGAATTTACAAATGGCGAATAAAAAGATGTTTAACTTGGGTTTACACTTGGCATGCCATACAGTAAAAATGCCAACTGAATGTTTGTGGCTCATTATCTTGAATGTTATATTATATTTTTCTTTAAATAACTTTCTCAATAATGTGACACTAAAATAATTTTACATGATAGATGCAGAAATATGAAATAATTTTTCTAAATAAATACTTCAGGAAGAACATTCACATTTATTTTTCATGAGTTTCTTTGTGGCTCTTCTATATGTACATACATACACACATACATGCATACACACACACATATATATATGTTCATATATATATATATATTAATCAAATTAATGACAACAGTGCTATACAACTTTTAACAGTCCATTATAAACTATACCAGTACGAAAACAATCAATATGTTAAAAGTAACAAAAGAGAAAATAAAAAATACCAATACCACATTCTCTAGCTAGAACAAAATGAAATAAAAGTACATATTAGTGGTGGGCTATGCATTTTAAAAAATCATTTTCCCAGCTAAAAGCTAAAATGTAAATGTATTAGTTTTTATTTTTTTGAGATGGTTTAAAATGTCAATTTAGGTCTAAATATTAAATTTCATTTTTGCATACTTAACATAATGAATTCAAAATGATCTATGATGCCATTTATGGCTCTTCAATAATTCCACAATGCATTATATCATCACTATGGTATAGGCTCTAGGCCTGTAGTTACCCTTTACTCATGATGTGAATTTGGACAAATAAGCCCTAAATTTTGTACCATAGTTTTCTCATGTACAATATGAGGGAAATAGACTGGATAATTTCTAAGATTTAATCCGGCTCTAAACTTCCACAGTCTTGGGACTAAGTAGCCCAGTGGACTTGCAGTTAGAAACACCTCAGTTCAAAGGTGACTTCAGATACTTAATAGCTGTGTGACACTAAGCAACTCATTTAGCCTTTCTCAGCCTCAGTTCCTCATCTATAATATGAGAATAGTAGCACAACCTATGCTGACTTATTATTAGGATCAAATGAGATAATCCATATAAAATATATTGTAAACCTTAAAAGACTATTATGCTGAGCAGCTCCATGGTACAGCAGATAGAGTCCTTGCCTAAAGTCAGTTAGACTGAACGGCCTCAGACACTTGGCAAGTTGTGTGATCCTGGCAAATCATTTAACTCTATTAGCGTCAGTTTCCTAACCTGTAAAATGAGCTAGAGTAGGAAATGGTAAATCACTTCATTATCTTTGCCAAGAGAACATCAAATGGGGCTACAAATTGTCAGATACAACTAAAATAACTGAACAATTATTATGCTATCTATTATTGTCTCGTATATAGAAATTATCAAAACATATATAATGGTACATGTAGTATTCTGAAACTGATTTAATTTCAGCTTTCATAATTGATTTCTTTAAAAATTTGAAACAATGTAGAATATTTTCATGTTGGTCATGAATTATGAAGTACATCCATTTAAAAAGAATTAAAGGTTGTGACAATGAAAAGTCAGGTAAATATACTTGACATTGTATCTTGTCCCTGACTTGATAAATTCTCATGGAAATTACAAGTAGATGTATTTAAAATCTCTTTCATTTTAAGTGAGAAGGAAAAAATATCCTTCCCTAAGTATAAATATGCCATTAAGATATTTCTGACTTCAAAGAATGAATATTTTCAGTAAAGTTTAAAAATACATACTAATCAAGCTACTAAATGAAAAGAGAAAGTAATGATCTTAAAATTCCAGCCTTCTGCCAACTTTAATCTATCTGCAGAGTCATTTACCTCCTCTGTTCAATGTCTAGAAAGTACATCAAGAAGGTGAAAACTACTGGTTAGTAACCACACATTTCACAGCATCCATTGATTTTGCAGACTGCCTTGCCACTTTCTATTTGAATCTTCTTCAAGTTTGGTCCTGAATGGGATAACAACTGAAATCAGTTTCTTTTGCAAAACCACGTTGTTAGAAACATGTGGCTCTAACCTGAATGAAGAAGGAAGGAAGCAAAGAAACATACCATGAAAAGATATGACATTCCTAAACAATATAACAATGATTAGACTTTTAGAAAAGTCTGCAAGAATATAGTTGTTAGAATAGAAATGGTGCAAGAAAGACAGAAATATAATCATCACTACTAATAAGCATTTGCATAGTGTTTTTAGGGGAAGCAAAGAAAAAGGGATGGGAAAGACATAAGCATTTATACAGTCCTAGCAAGGACTTTTTGCTGGGTGTTGTGCTGAGTGCTTTAACAAATATTATCTCATTTGAGACTTATAATGATCCTATAAAGTAGGTGCCATTATCACTGCCATTTTACATTTGAGAAAACTGAGGAATAGAAGGTTAAGTGATTTGCCCAAGGTCACATGGCTAATACAATAATAGGCAACATTTATATAGCATATTGTACATGCCAGGCACTGCACTAAATACTTTATAATTATTTTCTTATTTGATCCTCATAACCCTGGAAGGTAGGTGCTCTTATCCCTGTTTTACAGAGGAGGAAACTTGAGACAAATACCTTCTAAGTGGCTTGTCTGAGGTCACACAGGTAAGTGCCTGACACTAATTTCAATTAGTCTTCCTGACTCCAGGTCAAGCACTCTATCCACTGAGCCACAAACTGTCTCTAAAGTTTATGATCTGCTTTTGAAACTGCTTTAAAGTTTATTAAAAAACATTTTATGTGTAATATCTCATTACATGGTAATCCACAGGGCTTTAGTAAACAGCTATCAGTGTTAAATTGCTCCTTAACCACACTCCAGGTTTTAAACAAGTGCCCCAATTGTTATTTTAGAAAATTTTGAAATTAGAGAACCTTTGGCTCCTCATAAGTCAACATAAACTGGAGACTTCTTAGCCTAGCAATCATGTGCTTCCAGGTTCCAAGGTTTAAGATACTTCTGGAATAGCCCCAGTGGTTTGAATGATACCTCTCTGAATAGTTCAGAATATCTGAAATGAAGTCAGACTCTAAAGTAGACTGCTATTTTTTAAGGTCCCTAGAGATAGTTTGATATCCCAGAAGAGTGTGCCTCTCAGGACTCTTCAATAAATTTAACCCAAACAAGCCCAAGAGGAAAAATTTAGACAAAAGACATATTTAAATAAACTTGAATGGAAAAAAATAACGTTTAGAATTCTATTTTTCTATGAGTCAAACAATTTCTTTGAATGATTCTTTTACAAGGCTCATTTCAGATCTTACAAAACCTTTTCTCACTATTATGCATCAGTTAAAAAAGAAATGATTTAACATTGTTAGTAAGGATTTTGGGGGAAAATAAAGCTTTCATTTAAAAAATACTTTCGAGTTTTAACTCTGCTTTTTTTTTTTTGCTTTAGGCTCTTGGGAAGTGTTACGGATTTAAATTAAACTTTAATTAAATTAAACTAATAGTAGTTTTTAAACAGTTCTGCATTCATGCTTTTAAATTTTAATGATTACATAGCAAGTGTAGAGTGAACATGTTCTATGGGCTCACTTTAGTAGTAAGAGTCAAATGAAACTGAATTCTAATTAGGTACAGGTTCCAGAGAGAAAGTCACAATTAGTCACTCTCTGACCCAGTCTTTCAGATTCATTCAATGACAAAACATAGCAGGAAAATGTGATGTCACCGGAAGGAATGTAACAATGACAAAAGTTCACATTCCAGGATGATAGTGGGTGAAAACCAAAGTCAATGGCAGCCACATTTTTTTTATTGCTGAACTTGACTCTTCATGTCCTCTGAACACAAATAAGTTAGAATATTTTCAATTTTTATACATAATTTATCCCTTATCACTTCATCTTTCATGAATAGAAAACTTCTTTACCTTTATGGAGCATCTTGGTACCTCTTTTGTTTCTCCTCTTCCCTAAAACTATGGTTTTACCAAGCCTTGATAGCAATAATTAGTATTTATTTGGTCCTTAACAGTTTGCAAAGCATTGTGTAAGCATCAGATCATTTGATCCCATTTGAAGGATCAACTCAATGAAATATATGCAATTATTAGCCTCATTTTAAAGATAGGAAACTGAGGTTGAGAGAATTTGTGTAACTTGTCTAAAATCACAGAAGTAGTAGGTGTCTGAGGCAAGATTTGAACTTAGACCATCCTAATTCTCAAGTCTGCACTCTATCCTTTGTCACCAAGCTGCCAAATTTCCCTCCACCCAAATACTTTGACTTTTCCATACCTCTTCATTACCATCATCTGTGATTAATCTATGAAGTGAATAAAAACCTAATCCAACTACCTAAAATATCACTGAAATGCCCCTATAACTTCTATGAAAAACATCTTTTAGCAGCTTTCTAGGTGCTCCCTAATCTTCTGCTAGATATAGAAAAGATACCAATCAAAAAAAAAAAATAAGAGCTATTTTCCAAAATACAGAAGACCACAAACTAGAGATGCTTTACTAACTGACTGAAGACACATGAAATCTGTATAAACACAGAATAATAATCTTGAGTGTCCTTAAAATCACAATATATAAATACCATATTAATATAATTTAACATACAACTATATAACACATGACACTGAAAAAATATGACATGCAATTCTTGCTATTTTCTCATTCATGTTTGATGAATCACTGGGGTTTACAACTATAACAACTACAGTATTCACTTTCATCCTCCATAAAATGACTGTGGATTAGGCCTGGTTGGGCAAAGTTCCATTGCCTTTAAAATATATAGGCTGGTGAGAGCAATGACTGCGGCAAGGCCATGGGGTAGAGGAATTGGGGGTAGAGGTATCTGCCACAAGGTCTGCAAGAAAGGGGTCTATATGCTTCTTGAAAACTTGAAGCTCTGAAACCAGAGGATTTCCTATATAACAGGGGATCATTCAAGACTTGATTGTTCTGCTGCATATACTGCATTTGAGTGCAATCTGCTCATTTGTAAATGATGTATGCATTTCATCTCCTTAGGAAGTGTACAGGTAAGGATTGATGGAAATAGACAATAAGTCCTATACCAAGAAAAAATCGAAATCACTGCTTTGGACAGTTCAGCAGTCAACCAAAAGAAAAAAGATCACTAAAGGACTGTGTTCTAAAATGGCAGAATTCATTTTTAAAAAGTATCTTCTTTTGGCTTTTAAAACAATCTAGACCCTTGGCTCCTTTTACTTCTCTACATTTTACAGCTTCAGAAGATAAATCTGAAATTGAATAATTATAAGTTCATTTTATTAATACTATATTTATCCAGAAGTCATTCAATGACTCATAAATGTTAAAGTAGTTTAAAAAGTATGTTGATTAAAAAGTACCAAAATTTTTAAGAGTTTTATAAATGATCCATGCTTGTTAAAAAGAGAAGTGATGGTTATTGAAAATATATTTTCCTTCTTTATATTTACCATAACTTCAGCTAGAGGCAAATAATTCCTCTGCTATAGTTCCTTCAAAAAAGTAAGACATAGATGTTTCAGACCTATGCATCTGGGAGAAAAATATACCAACAACTTCCTAATCACTGGAGTAAATTAAATAATTCTCTGTAGAAGAACAGCTACTCCTCTTAAGTAGAGGTGACATGAACATATCTAATCAATATTAATGCTGTTTACTTATCAACTTTTATCATAAAAAACCCACACACTTAGAGCCAACACTATTAGCGGTCATGGGTAGGTATTTGAATGGAATGATGTTGGTATTCCAAAGTTAGTGGCTTGACCTCATCTATCCCTCTGAAAGGAAATATTCAATCTTAATGAGTTACATAGCAGAAAGTAATTTTACAATATAGTAACAAAGAATGACAGATCTCTACTAGTCCTGAAAGGAGGAAAAGCTATGATATTTATAGTTTAGAACTGTATCTAGTTACTACTCAGTTTGATGTCCTTTAAAGCACTATATATAAGGGAAGGGGAAGGACTGAAAGAGAAAACCTTTGTTCTTCACTCTCATGTTATGAGATATAAACATAAAGCAATATCCTGAAAGCTACCTTCCCCACTTTTCTGAAGTTATGTAAACCACACTTGAGGGAAAACTGCTTCCTAGTGCCCCAGTTAGACTGCATCTCTACACAGCAATTTTGTTTAACATAGAAAATAACAAATGCCAGTGATACCTTACAGAAACTGAATAAACTGATGGAATTTATTCTGCCTTAGTCATTTAAATGAGTGGTCCGGGGCATGTCATTTAACCTTCTCGGGACATCAATCAGAAGGTTGGACTAAATTGTCTCTAAGAGCTCTTTCAGCTCTGAATGTAGAGTTTCCGTGATCTATGATCACCTTTGATATAGCTTAGAAGCTATGACTTTAAAACTAAATGAACTTAAAATCCCATTTCAGAAAATACCACAGTCACACAGATTAAATGAGTGCAATGGATCTGTGGTCTTAATGGGTAAACACCATGTAATGTTCAGTTGACAGAAAAATGCTGTATTTATTTTGGGCAGATATTTGAACATAATATACTCCAAAAAAAACTATCCACTATGAGGTGAAATATGAATATATAGTTTCACATATTTTTAAAAAGCTATAGTATAATAAGAAATTGCCAGTAAAAGAAATTTCCTAATCTAGTTCAGTCTCCTGACTCTAAGAGATGGCCGACCATGGATCAGAACATCCATTATGCAGGTAATTTCCCTAGCTTGAAAAGATCATGGTGAATTGAACTTCTAATAGCAAGCATGTCTACAATGAAGGTCACATGCAAAGATAACGTGTGCTGTCTTGATTTCATCATCCAAACTGACGAACACATTGCACACCAAACCAGGATCTGATTCCCATGAGAAGTCTTTCATGGGAATAATCAGCAATAAAATTAATTCATTCACTTGTATATAATTATAGAGTATTTCTCTTTGTTCACATTCAGCCGTAAGTTGGTATGTTACTTCTTTAAACTTTAATTTTTGTTCTTGTTCTTGGCCAATATATAATAATATTTATAATCTTACTACAGAGTATTCTCTTAAAATTACCATGCTGGATAGAGATTCTCTCCACTAATAATTCACCAGCTCAACTGACAGAAAAACTGTACCATCTTTTTCTTCATTGGGGAAAAAACATAAAATTAGCATTGATTAGTGTTTTTACTTTAATTCCATCTGCTATTTTGGTACAACAGAAAATAAAAATAACTTGAAATTCCTATGAATCTACCAATTACAAAATAATCTAAAGGCACCTATAAAGGAAGCCTTTTCCAATTCCTCTTAATTCTAGTGCCTTCTGTCTGTTAATTATTTTCTATTTATCCTGTGTATATTTGTACATATTTTTTTGTTACCCCTTACCACCATGCCACCCCAGGCTCTTTGGAATTGTGACCTCTTTGCGGGCAAGAACTTTGCCTTCTTTCTGCATGTTCATTACTCAGAATGTGGTAGATTCTTGATAAATCTTTATTAACTGACTGACTGTAAAGTTCAAGTGTCTCAAATTGAGTCTCCCTTGCCCTCTCCACCATACCTTGAAGAGTGAATTTTCTGAGTACCTTAACTTTAATAATATCAGTGATAATGACAGCAATTATACACTGTGTTTTATGGTTTGTTTCATGGCATAATAGATAAAGACTTTGGAATCTGAGTTTAAATCTGGTTTTGGACACACTGATTCTATCACCCTAGGAAAGCCATTGAAACTGTAAATTTCAGAGCATGTGCCAATCTGCACTGATAGAAGGAATTTCCTAACTAACAAGTGTATATACCAATGAAATCACAGGTGATTCTGCCATCATTTTTTATTAGTTTACCAATATTATATATGGAAGATTTCATTTAAATTCTCATAGTAATCCTATTAGGCAAGAGCTGTTAACCACATTTTACAAATAGGAAAACTAAAATCCTGACAAGTTAAGTGACTTGCTCATGGTCACATAACCAAGACATATTGAGGATAAATTCAAACCCAGGATTCACTCCAATTTCGGTACTCTTCCCTTGTATAGCAACTCCTATGTAATTACTGACTTACAATGCCTAGAGCATGTTTCTCTGATGTTTTCTTTGTTCCCTGACAGAACTGATTAGTTTTCAACAAACCCTCCATTGTCTCATACTCAGTTTTGCTTTGTGTGTCTAGAGTATCTATCTACTATAAAAATAGCTAAATTTTAATTTTTGGGCCACAATTGTTGTTTCCGTAGTAAAAACAAAATCATTTATATAAGGAGGAATCTATTATCTGGGCCTAATTAATATCATGTTTTTATATCATTAGACTTTAAGTTAATGACAACTTTGTGATACTAGGTTTGATCACCATAAAATGCTTTGTCTACAAATTCTATATATTAATAGATAATAAAGAGTTTATAATGATGTTTTTAATTTCACATATTTAATTCACATGAAGCCATCATTTGATTATCTAAGCTAATGGATGAGTACATCAGCAATTACAATTCCAAATGATATAGAACATTCCCAAAGACAATTTTTATTAAGCACTGAGATGCCCTCTATGCCTCTAGTTTCTTCTTCCTAATTACTACTATTATTATTAGAATTATATTAAAAATTGGTTGCCATAATTATCTGGATAATGGGGGTGAATGCCAGCTATCAAGTGAGAAAGAATTATATAAGTGGGAGTAATTAAGGTACATACAGAAAGTAAGTCTGGGACAAAAAAGAATACATGACAGATAATCCACCCAGATATGCAAATGACAATAATACATTAATATAAATAGTTCAGAATTGTTTCATATAAAAGTAATAAGACAATTAAACATTTATGTATTTGCTATACTGAAAAAAACTGCCTAGTACGATGGTTAAATGCAATTTAAGATGTTAAATGCAGTTTAAGATTTCTTAAGTAGGCTATTCATAAGTAACTATGTTGTTGTTTTAATTAGATGGCTTCTATCAACATGCCATTTTTTGTCTCTAATTTAGCAAAGTAAAAGATTCATCAGATTTATCCCCTAGAATTCTGCAAGTGTAAGAAAACATTCCCACTGTGAGATGCTCAACTAAGAAAAAAATATATAAATTTAGCTTCTTTTGACATGTACAAGTAATCACACAAATGCAGTTTTTGCTAATGAGTGATACAAAAGATTCCAAATAGGCTGTATCATTAACAGCAATGCCAATGTCGTACTGCAGGACGTTCTATATATCTGACAAAAACGTAATGAACTTTAGGGATAAATTGTGTGTGGATGAATTCTGATTTTTGAGGTATAAAAACATAGTCTCCATCTGTTTGAATAGCCTTGTTTTTTCTCTTGATTGGTGGATAGGAAAAGGCCAATATTTAGCAATTAAATAGAATTTTGGAAACAACCCAAAAATCTGTCTCCAGAGATCTTCTCTGAGAATTAAGATTGGAATTCTGGGGGAAAAACTGCTTCAAGCCAGAGAATCCACGTGTACCAATCTCCAGCAAAAGGTATTCTAGTACAGAAACTTGGGGGGACATGAAATTATCTGGTGATACATAATTGTGTTCATAATCTAAAGAGCATCTCAGGGGCATAGTTAAGTCCAGGGAATAATAGCTTAATGGAAGTTTAGGCACCACTTTTAATGGCTTTTGAGTCTTATTTCTAAATGTCAGCATTTTCTTTTCCCAGGTGAATAAACCTTAGAAAAATATATTTGTGGTTTAGGATAGTGGTAGATAAAGCTCAAATAGAAAATAAAGGGCACTAAACTCTACATAAATATACCTGTAGGCCACTTGTTGACTTAGAAAACCACATATTAATATTAAGCATAATTTTCTGCATTTTTATTATTTTCTTAAATATTTTCAAATGACATTTTAATCTGTTTGGAGTCCTACTCAGAAGAACGCTGTGGGCCAATACCCTAGTCCAAAGTGTGCAGCCACAGTGGGAAGAAGAGTGAATAGCCAAACCCTGAAGAAAGAGAAAAGTTAATTAAGAATGAGAAGGGGCAGAACCCAGAACCCAAAGAGCTAACCAAACACAGGAGGCCAGAAAGTCATGGTACATGGTACATCATATTAATGTCTAGTTATCAACAAGATAATCAAAGTCCTGCAAGCTAAAAAAAAGTAGCTGGTTTCATAAAAAGATACAAGACCAATAACCCTGGGCCAGAGGGGTATTGTGGTGTTTGTTCTACGTGACTCCATCTGGGGTTTTCTTGGCAAGGATAATGGAGCAGTTAACCATTTCCTTCTCCGGTTCCTTTTTTACATGAAGAGCTGAGGCAAAACAGGGTTACCTGACTTGCTCAGGGTCACAAAGCTATTAAGAGCCTGAGGCTACACTTGAACTCACAAAGATAAGTCTTCCTGACTCCAGGCCTAGTGTCCTATTCACTGCACCCCCTGTCCACCCACAACAACAACGATCTTCAGTTCCCTGTACAGACGAGGAAACTGAGGCCAAAAGGCGAATGGAAAGGAATAAACACTTATGTAGCATCAACTCCCTGTCAGACACTATGCTAAGCACTTTACAAAAACTACCTCATTTAATTCTCGCAACAACCCTGTTATAATCCTCATTTTATATTTGAGGCTACCGAGGCAAAAAAAAAGTCAACTGTCTTTCCTAAGGACACACAGTAAGTGTCTGAGGCTAGATTTGAATTCAGGTCTTCCTCAGTTTATAAGACAAGCTCCAGACTCAACATTCTTTCTACTTTTCCACCTCTCTGTAGCTTTACCTGAAGTAAATCTATGCTACGGTTTTCAAGCTCAACAAAGTTAAATGTTCTATTCTGTCAATCAAAAACTTTGCCAAAAATCAATGCAATAACAGCAGAGTGGCTAATAAAAACCAAATTTTGTGTCCATTGTTTTTAATCTTCTAATTGATTACACTGTTTAGTAAACTCATGAAACATGTAAATCATCCTGAAAATGTCTCCTCGGGCAAAAAGAAACTACTTTTGCATATCCTTCAAAAGCGAGAAGTGAGATCAGTTGGAAAGATTATATTAATGCTGACACTTCCGTTTGATGCATTACTGATTTGTTTTAAAATTGAGCAAAAAGTTCTCTTTCTACTCAGTGCGGGTTGCTCTGAAATCAAACAAGGTTACATAAAGTACCTTCAAATATCAAATGATTAAAACTGTATAAATAATGAAGACAGTTCTTTTTCTTTTCTTTCCCTTCCTAACTCTGTAGTATAAAATATTATCCTTCATCATACTACCACATGTTTTACCCAGAGCCCTGAACTGGACAACATTCTGTTTTGTATTTCAACCACAGATTATATCTATGTTGAATGGATAATCACTGAGCCATAGCTGCCAGTGTATACAAACTGAGAGCAATAACTTTTCGCAGACTCCTTCACAAATACCTTTAGAAATATAACATCAGTTATGTTATAAAGAAAGGTCAGGATATAAGTACAACTTCCCTATGAAATTCACAAATAACGAGTCTAGGACAGGCCTATAAAAAGCCATTCTCATGCTCCCATATTCTGAACCTTCTTTGAGTAGGTCCCTTGCTCTTGTGCTCTTACAGTCTCCCCCTGTTACACTCAGCTATAGTACTGTTATCCTTGAGTACTGTCTCCCTTCAGGATGGAATTCCATTATGACTTGGCCTTTTAGAAGATGAAGATTTTTTCTGAATTGTCCTTGTGGTATAGTAGCTGTGGTGGAATTCCCACTATATAGTCAACACAAGGAATCAAAAAACTTTGCTAAATAATACACTTTATTTCTCTGCTCTCTTTCTATTGACAATAGGAACAGGCAAGATTCAAAAAGGAAAAGTTAATAGAATCACTGAACAGTACATATAGCAATTCAATAATTATATAAGAATTAAATATTCCTCTCAGAGTTAGAGAAATCTAAGAGACTGATAAAAAAGGAAAATATAGAAGTGAACAAACTTTAAAAATTTAGAGCTAAATAACTAATGAGATCTTCTGCATGGGAAGAATAAAGACTTTGCCTATTTCTCAGCACCACAGTTACTCTCATAAAACTAGATCATGTGATAGAGAAGAGGGGTTAGACACAGGTCCACAGGCAACATGAGTGGTGCAAAACTCCCAAGTATGGCAGGAATTAGATTAAAATAGAATTGGAAAATGTTTAAAAAGATAAACAAAAATACAATGAAGCAGAGATAGTGTTAATTTGTAGTTTTCTAAACTAACCTGTGATCCACAGGGACCCATTTCTATTTGATTTTGACATTACTGTGCTAGGATATGAGAAATATTAAATAAATCTAAAAAGGCAGAAATACTAAACACATAACGCATAGAGCGTGAAACAAAATAATAAGCAATATTGAGAATCCAAGCAAAATATCTCTTTCTATATGGAGGCTTAATATGATACACAAAGGAGAGTGACGCAAGGCCAGACAAAAGATAATGAATAAAAAAAGGATGGCATGATCCAATAAAAAGCCGGAAGAATATTCAAGCTCAGGCTGGCAAGGAAAACTAAGAACCACAAAGTAAGAATTTCAAAGAAGGGAGGAGCTAAAAAGGGACAGGGCCTTTATTTAACATGGATGGGACAGTGATATTTCACAACAGAGAGATGCTCAACTCTTATTTTGCGTCTGGTTTCTCTGCCAATGTGAATACCGACCATTACACTAGAGATAACTAAACAAAACTGGCTAAAAAGCAGCTGATATTTACAATAATTAAGGAGTGTTTTGATGCCCTCCATGAAGTAACATCACTTGGAGTAGGTAAATTATATCATTCAGTTCTGAAAGAACCATCAGATGGGATGGCTAAGTCATTGCCAGGAACATGTGAAGGATTGTAAAAACAGGAGACAGACCACAAAACTGGGGAGGGAAAATGTCCTGAGGTTTATTTGCTTTTGTTTTGTTTTTGTTTGCTTTTTAAAGGGAAGTAAAGAGAAGTTGCAAATTATAGGTCAGGAAGCTTAACTTTGATTCCTGAGAAAATTCTAGAATGGATTATTACAGAGATGGTAGATAAACATCTAGAAAGAAATACACTAATTATAAAGAGCAAGCATTCCTTTATCAAGGACAGATCATTAAAGTCTAACCTGAATTCCTTTTTTTTATAGGTTACCATATTAACAAATGAAGGGAATAGTACAGTAAGAGCTTGCCTCTTTTAGCAAATTTTAGCAAAGCTTTTGAAAAAAAAAATCTCAATCCATTCTTGTGGAAAAGACGGAGAGATGCAAACTACAAAATAATACATTTAGATGCACTGGCTAAATGATACTGTGGAGACCTTGTTAATGCTTTGATTACGGCAGGGAGTCCAGTGGAGTACCCAAGAGATGTGTGCTTGGCCAGTTTTGCCAACAACTTAGATAAAGGTATCAATGGGAAGCTCATCAAATTTTCAAATGCCACTAAGCTGGGAGGGATAGCTAATGGAGTCAGGATCCAAAAACATCTTTTTAAAAAAAAATTATTTTTCATTTTCCATATTCACTTTTATAAACTTTTAGGTTCTAAATGTTTCTCCCTCTTTTCCCTTTTCCGTTCCCAAGATGGTATGCAATGTGATATACATTATACATATATAATCATATTTTTCCCATTAGCCATGTTGTGAAAGAAGAATTAGAACAAAGGGAAAAAACACAAGAAAAAAAATAGTATGCTTTGGTCTGCATTCAGACTTCAAAGTTTGTTTTCTGGATATGGATAAGCATTTTCCATCATAAGTCTTTAGTCAAAAAAATATCTTTACAGATTAGTAGTTAGAAAAATATGGTCAAATCCAGGCCACTGACTACCATTATGTGCCCCCTGTGAGCTAAGAATTGTTTTTACAATTTAAAATGAAGTTTCATTATATTTTAAAATATAAAAACCTTTCTTAATAAGTGGTCAATAAAAAAAAACAAAACAGGCCAGATTTGGCCTATGGGTCATAGTTTGTCAAGCCTTGAACTAGAATACTAAGATAACACTGAATGTAAAGCCTTACTTGTAGGTACCCCCAAAAATCAGTTTCACAAGTACAAGATGGGGAAGGCATGGTTAGACAGCATTCTGTGGGGGAAAAAGACAGCTGTTAGTAGACTGAAAGCTCAACATGAGTTGATATGACAACTTAAAAACTAAAGAAATATTGGGTTCTAGTAAGAGAAGTGTGACTTCCAGCCATCAGTAAATAATAATCCCTGTGCACTCTTTCTTGTCCAACCTTATATGGAATATTGTGTCCAGCTCTGGGTACCAGAGTTTAAACAAAGATGGCCACTGATATACTAGAGAGTTTCCTAAGGAAAGCAAACAGGGTGGTGGAGGAACTTAAGTTCCTATCAAAAAAGGTTCAGTTAATGAAATGAATACGTTTAGTCTGGAGAAAAAGTGGTTCTAGGGTAGGGGTGGGGAACCTGTAGCCTAGAGGGCACATGTGGCCTTCTAGTTCCTCAGGTACAACCTTTTGACAGAACAAATCCTTTTATAAGGGGTTTGGATTCAGTCAAAGGGCTATACTTGAGGATATTGAGGACTCTCTGTGGCTTCCAGGCTGCAGGTTCCCCACCTCCAAACTGGGAAACAGGATAGCTCTGCTCAATTATATAAAAGAGTGTCTTTTAAAAGAATAAACAGACTTGTTCTCTTTGCCCACTATGGGCAGAATCAGGAGTACAAGATAGAAGTTTCAGAAAGACAAATTTAGCCTAACAACCATTAGAACTATCCATTAGTGCAATGGTCTGCCGTAAGAGACGGTGTGTTCCTCTCTCCTTGGAGGAGAATCTGGAACACCTTTTATTTAGTATGATATAGTGAAGAATCTTTGAAGGTATGGATTGAACTAGACAACTTATGAGAGCCCTTCAATACCAAATTCTGTGATTCTGTGTCAAAGGCAGGACTAGATTTGTGGGACTCCTAGCTTCACTACTTCATCTACTGTACCATTATGGCTCTCTATATACGATGTAAATATACAGGCATAAGCTAAAGATTTGAGCTTTTCTAAGAGCTAAGTAACAGGCTAAAGCAACACTGTATAATGGCTACAGAGAATAAACTCTGACCGCAGAAGTTTACATACCAATGAACAGAGCAATTTTCACACTTTGGTTTCATTTAATCCAACAAAGTTACATACAACGGCTGTGGCAAAAGAGACAACTCCATGGTACATTTGTGGAACTGTGCTTTTATCTCCCAAGCTTTTCACTACTGTGTCAAGCATTTCTCTTTAAAATTAGCTATCACAAATATCTGATAGCATAAAAACTATAGGTTGAATCCAGTTGTTTATTTTTGACTCATTTGCACTGTGTCTTGACAGTCCATTGGAAGACATGAGTGAGTTTTTATCATAGCTGAAATATAGCTTATTTGTTCTAGCAGAAATCCTGGGAGATTACATGCCAAATAAAGTATTACATAAAGAACCTCTGCTGTACTCAATGGGGAGATTCTTTTGATTGGATTGTACTTATGGTGAGCAAGAAGTTTGCTAAAACCTGTAGACCACTGCTGGGTAAGAGACCACTGGGTCTGGAGGCAGGAAATCCAGACTCAGATATTTACTAGATGTATAACCCTAGCTAAGTCACTTAACTTCTATTTGCCTCAGTTTTCTCAACTGTAAAATGGGGATGATAGTAGCATCTACCTCACAAAGTTATTTTGAAGGTCAAATGAAATAATATTTGTAAAGTACTTAGCACAGCACATCGCAAATATTTCTTCCCTACTTATTTGTGATTCAAGTTGGACAGACATGACTAAAGTTGGTAGCAGCAGTCTTGTCTTTCTCCATGAACTTCACCTAGCATGAAAACAATCTAGTTACATTTACTAACTAATTCAAGGCTTGAGCAGAAATGCTTCTTTCTCTATCCCTTTTTTGAGTTAATTCAAAAGGAAGGGAGTCGAGTCTAATGAATTTTAAATTAGAAGGTAAAATGTTATGGGAGGAGAGGACTCCAAACTTCCCAAAGCATCTTTCTGTTTTTCAGGTATACAAACATTTAATAAATGCCAAAGTGCATGCCATCAGTATGTCCAATCCTACCCCAAGTTTCCTCAAATGATGGGAAAAGTCATCACATTAATGAAAAATATCTTTATTGGAATAATGGAAAGAATAAAGCTGTCAGCTTCCACAGAAAGACTAATATGTGAAAGTGCAGAGAACAATCAGACAACTATTTATTCCTTTATTCCAAAGAACTGTACCACCTCTCAGGTGAAAAAAGGAAAAAAAGTTGGGTTTTTTTTTTTAAAGACTATTTTTCATGCCAAAAAGACACAAGACAACATGATGTAGAGGAAAGAGCACTGGATCAAATGTCAAGAGATGTGTGTTCATATCCCTATCATGGCACTTGACTACCTGAACAGGACCTTCAAAAACTCAGTTAAGTACTCTACTACTCCCTCTCTTCATCTTTAAAATGGAAGGTCCCTTCCAGTTTTACAACCAATAAGACAAGGTAGATACATACACACACACACACACACACACACACACACACACACACATATCAAGCAATGGCAGAACAGAAGTATCTACACCTGAGACTGTGACTTCATGACCACAGGTTCACTTGAACCTTGAAAGATCTTGGATGGTGAGCAGCTTTACTTCAAGATCAATGAAGCCTTTCTTCTTTCAATGATCTATCTAGTATCATCCTTTCTATTTGGAAATCATACTAATCTTTTTTTAACTATCACACAAAACAGTAAATTCATCTTAACTGCCATCCCAAGCAAAGTCATATAACAATGTTTTAAAGGGCCTTCCCAGAACCAAGTCTCCTGCATACTCTCTCAGGCTCTTTTTGGACAATCTTTATGTTTCCCAGACTTCGCAAAATAAAGCTTTTCCAAGTCAAATAACTTTTTTTCCCCACAGCTGTCTCTTCCCCTCCATTTGCCCTACATGACCAGGCTAGCATAAAATATACAATATTGATTACAAAGGCATTATAGAGCTTTTGCACAGTCAGTTAAATTATTGTATACTGTATATTTTTAATTTCCTGCATACAACAATAAATAAGATTGATTGTTAAATTTTAGAATGTAGCTTTAGCAATTAAGAAAATAAATACAATTTTGATGTAGAGTCTCCCCTCTGCCTCTCCCAGAGGGGAAGAAAATCACCTTCTCTGCATTATCTTACATATGACAAACAAATAACGATCCCTTTTCTTCAGGCTGCTTTCTTTTTGCTCTCTTTTTTTATCTAGAACCTGCCATTCATTCTTATATCTGACAGTAAAAACCCCAGGACGTGGTTGTCATGAAGAGGATTATCTTTCAGATCAATGCTGAAATTGATTCAAAACCGCACTATTTATCAGCCTGCAGCCAAAGCACTAGGAGTCAGGAAATATTTCCTCCCCTTCCAATCCATTCTTATTCCATTGATGGAGCATTACACTAGATTCCTCGTTAATACACGTTTATACACCTGAGTCAAATACAATGCTCCAATTATTAACCTGTTATGGTTCCCCTGGAAGAGAGCAGAATTAGGGGGTCCACTGTGGGATTATTCACAAATACTTCCACTCATAAAAAGTACTATTACTTGTATAATGTGATTTGTTCAGTATCCTTCTATACATGAAGCAGAGCACAGTTAATTTTAATATAATGTAGCACACTTTTTAAAATTTACAACAGTAGATGTGTAAATTGTATGATGGATAAATTTGTTACCATCTGAAAAAGAAGGATTGAAGGTACACGCTAAAGGTACCATCTATATAAACTTGCTGCTATAAAAAAGTTCAATAATTTGTTTCCAACCTACTTCACAATGTGTTCCTTATATTTGTTGCCGAGGCCCTCTCCCAATCATTGCTTTCCAGCTATGGTGATTAAAGGTTGTGCTCCCAAGAGCCCAAGGGAGAATTTACTGAAATTACTAACAAATTTCCACATGTGACCTAAATAACATTTTAGGCAGAGTATCCATTAGCACTGAAATTTTACCTTGCATTTCTAAGTCATCTATGTAAATCTCTCTAAGCAAATTGGTAAATCTGTACTAGCAATCCTTTAAGAGTGTTTATCTCATTTATGTTAAAATGTAATCCTAACTTATTAAAAATTTAAAATCTTCCAAATCATATAATTATGTAATCCTAACTTATCAATAATTTAAAATCTTCTATATCATATAATTATGTGGTATAACTAGTTTATAATGGTAGTTTAATATAATATATAAAAATAAATGATCATTAGTAGTATTACTTTGACAAAAATTTATATACATAAATGTGCAATAGGATGATGACACATGATATTCAAATGGAAATAAACATCTAACTAGAGATATGTTGAAATGTAAAATATTATATTTATATCACATCTCTCTGACTTGAACTGAATTCCAACCATGACCCTGAGATATTTAAGCAATGTAAATTATAATATTGCCATTTCACAAGATATAGCATAAGATTTTAATTCTCAAAGTGGAAGTACAATTAGACCAAATTAGATGCATACATTGAGTTACACACTTACAGAAAATCTGTTGAAAGTGAACTCAAGAGTTCAAGGACTCTAACCCATACCTAAGCAGAAAGGAGTTTATAGCCTTCCTGGAAAGTGGTCAAACAGATTTCAACTGATGACCCCAAGTAATGGGGGTGGTAACTTTGTAACATATTTTACACTAATGTTTCCCTAGGTCTTTCAAGGACACCAGAACTCTTGATAAAACAAGAGAATATGATAGCATCTTATCCCCCTTCCTGACCTACCTAAGAGTAGCTTCTTACCACAAAATAGCCATGTAAATTTGGAATTTACAAACCCAAGCTATTTTTTTTCCCATCCCTAGTACTATGATCCCAACCTCGCCACTTTAAATGAATCCTTAGGCCTAATGATTGCAGGCAAAATTTTAATTATGTGATACCACTGCTGGCTGGTTTTTTAACTTGCCTCTCACCAAAGGTAAGAAGAGCCTCAAGAAATGCAAATCTTTAAGGAAAGTTTTTCTCCACAGTCTTACTGTGGAGAAATCTTGGTACAGAACTCAGGTTGAGTTTATGAAAGCTATAAGAGTAAATTATGACCTCTGGGAGGTTTTACCATTCAGGAAAGGCTTTGAGTAAAGTCCTAGTGACAATCCGAATATGAAAAGAAGCCTACTTAGTAAAAAGCAGATTAATGTCACTCCATTGTCCTCTTATCTAAGTTTTGACCATGATAACCCATGAGATATAAATTTAAAATGGCCCCCTGTTCCGTGTAGCAACTTTCTCCCTTGGGTTGCCCTGATACAATATACACAATCGGGTCCCCTGAAGGCCAGGAGCTATTTCTGCTTTGCACAAGGGTTCTCTGGATCTCTCATCTCTGCAATAAACTCAAAATCCCACTGCATCATTGCTCCTGATTTTCAGGGTCCTAGCATCCCAGTTCTACTTAACCATTTGTTACTGGATTAGGCTTTTACAAAAGAATATTTTACTTTAGAAGAAAAGCAAGAGCAAATGGGCAAACATATTTTTAAAAATTTCCACCCCACACACATGGGGGCAGGGGTGGGGAAATGATCCTACCTAAGCCTCTCAGACTCTAGAGATAGTAGAATGGGATTACTTGTGCATGTAAAGGAGTTTGCCGTGGCAGTGAGAAAGCCTATCTAATTATGTGGGACAGGGATGAAGGAAATATTTATGTAAACACACATATAATGCAATTGCACTATATTTGAACAAAAAATCTAATTATGTACTAATTAAAATTGAAATAAATGACTCACCAAAACTTTTTTGGTCTTAAAAGCAAACATTTTCCTTACGCAGTTTTTTACAGAGATCAAAGTTCATCTACGTTTTTTAGGTGTTATCAAAAGCAAAAGAATGAATGCTAGGTAGCTATCATACATCAAGAGTTGAAGATATTTGAATTTGAAAGGGCAAAAGTTTAAAGGAACAACTGAAATTAAGTCAAGAGTATATTAAAAACTCAACAATAGCTAGGATTTTATTTCACAGATAACAGTGAAAGCACTTGCTTTTCCATCATTCAAATAATCATTTCCTACACCTCAATTTCCTAGAAAAAAAGATATTTAACTAATCTTGTCTATCCTAAAATGGGAAAAAAGTAGAAGATTGTTTGAAAAGGGAAAATCAGCCTGATGGCAGGTACTTTAATTTTTTTAAGTTTTACTCTATTACTTATGCTCTTCATAAAGTGCTTCTCAGGAGATGCTTTGATTTGCTCATGTGCTTATAATTAGTGTTTTATGCTTATTATTTTAGAAATAACACACTAGTGTTGGTCATTACTGCAAAAAGTAATCTGTTATAACCATACTGTTATAATTCAGAGACTCTATAATTAAGGAAATTCCTGAGAAACTAACAAGTTTCTCAATTTATAAAGTAATTTATACATACATGACGGTGTTTTAATAACAAAAAACTAGCCAAATTAACTAATATGAATGATTTGTTATTATTTACCAAAAATTAAGACCTAGGACTACAAAGAAAGGCAAAAACCGGACCCCATCAATTAAAGAAATCACCTTCCAGTATGTAAATCACTAAATACATACATGGTAGATGGAAAGTAAAGTCAGAAGTAAAGGCAATAGTAACTAATGGAAGTACAGAAAAACTGAAGAGGTTGCTTTTGACCTGCGTTTTGAAGGTAGCCAAGGATAGAAAGCAGAGAAAGAAAGAAAAGAATGGCAGGTTGGGGGTGGACAGTGGCATCAGGGCAGAAGACAGAGAGAAGAGATGGGATATCAGCTATAAGGAACAGCCTATAGGGTTGGTGTAGCTGTATGCATGGAGGGTAATAAAGTGTAAGGAGATTGGCAAGGTAGGAAGGCCTCAGAATATGAAGGGCTTTACATTTCAGAAAACTATGTATTTGATCTTGGAGGTAACAGAAGACCACTACTAGGCAGAACTATGTTTTAAGGAAATCATTTTGGTTGTGAAATAGAATGGGGAGAAGTTTGAGGCTCCTCTTTAAGTTGAGAAAACCCCATCCCCTTTAAATAATACAAGCATACATAACAGTAATAATAACAGCTGACATAAAGTGCTTTAAGGTTGACAAAGTGTTTTAAGTGCATAATTTCTTTGGATCCTTAGTAACAACTGTGTTAGGTAGTTGCTATTATCACCCTCATTTCACAGATGAGGAAACTGAGGCTAACCGACTAAGTGTCTGAGACAAGATTCCAAGTAGGTCAGGTAAGCGTAAATGTAGAAGTTTGAAATAGAAGGGATCGGAAATCCAGGACTATGCTAGATATCTGTCAGTTACTCTAAGTGTCTATCTTCAGGTCATTTATTTCATCGTTCATCAACAAGTTTCATATAAGAAAAAGATAAAATATAAAACCTTTAGCTTGCCAATTGAAGGCCTTTACAATCCGGACCCAGTTTCCCTTTCTTGATCTGTTTCATGTTGCTCTTTCTAGAACTACACTCTAGCCTACTTCAGTTTCCCTAAATTTGGCATTCAGTGACCCATGTCTGATGAGGCTTTCCTAACGAGGAGCTATCTGGGGCATGGTGGAGAAGTTCCAGAGTAGAGCAGCCAGGTGAGAAATGAAGACAAATATCCTGAGAGCCCTCTTTAAGGGGAAGCTTTGATGTGTGTGGCTCTCCCCTCCAATCAGAGGGGCAGAGAGCAGTGAGGAAGCCTGAGTGCCAAGGCTAACCTGATCTTTCAGGATGACAAAATTTTCCCAATGATAAATGAAAGAACTGGAGATTCCAGTCTTGGAAAGAGCTCTGCACTGATGCTTCCAAGATCAAGCAGGAATCTTTAAAAGTGGCCTTTGGGAGGCATCGAGGCAGTAGCTGAGACAATGAATGGTACCCCAGCAATGCTGCATTTAAGTATAAAATTTGTAGAAATAATCCCATATTGGAACTAAGTCTGAGCCCACACTCTCTGAGAGTGAGGCAGGATAGGGGAGAGCATGCTCTTTGAAATACATGAGAAAAACATGTACTTTTTTCTTTCCTGTATGTTTGAAGTAAATATGCTTTAGTGTAAAAGCTAATTAAAGTTAAGTGATTAAATTGGAAACTGAAGATTATTATTAAGTGGTCACTTAACACTAAGACAAACTATCAGTGTGGAATGTAAGCCAATAGCATTAGAAAAGAGATGACCTAATCAGGGTGGGGAACCTGAGGCCTCCAGCCCATATATGGTCTGGACCACCTCTAGGTCCTCAAGTGGAGCATTCTTGACTTTGGATTCTGTCAAAGGGCCACACTTGAGGACTTAGAGGGTCACATGTGACCGCAAGGCCACAAGTTCCCCACACCTGCAACACTGAGTATACCTCCGGAACTTCAAGGGGTAAGCACTAGCCTAGCTCCAGGAGAGAAGGGTCACAAAGCAGCTTACTACCAAGGGATGGCTCTCTGGGTAAAGGAAAGAAGAGGGACACATTTGGAAACAAAAGTGATGCAGAGGCAAAAAATAGCAATAATAATTTTTTTTAAAAAAAAGAAAAATGGAGCTAATGAACAAGAATCAACAGAATATCTGCTAATGTAAACTCTGATGACCAGATGATGAGTCACAGGGATTATTTTCCTAATCTGACTTCTAACTTACTATTTAATGGAGGTCTGAAGCTGGAAAACAAAGAAAATCAGTCAATCAGCAAGTGTTTATTAAGAGCTTGTGTATACCAGGCACTGGGTCTGGAAGTGAAGATACAAAAGCAAAGAAAAAAAAGCAGAGAAAACAAATCAAGATGACTGAGAAGCATGCTGGTAAAGAGAAAAGAGTACCTCTGACCTCCCAACTAGAGAAGCTGGGGAGCCTTCTTCTAGCAGAGTCTTGATGTAATACCTTAACGGCCTTGAAGAGATATTAGGACATGCATAGTCATTATATATTTAATTCTAGTAGGCTTATTATGAAGATAATAGGGGACTTTTTGCTGCACAGGCATTAAAAAAGGACTAGCAATGAGAGACTCAGCTGAGAGACAAAGGTGTAAAATGAGGAGGATTGGGTCCTCCTCACAAAGGCTGAAATATGCTGTTAAACATCTCTCAGTAATTGGCCTTCTCATTTCTTTCTTCCATTCTAGGTGAATGGATTGTAAACTCTTGCCTTATATATCTTGAAAGGTCAAGGGAGTATCTGTGAATCCCAGCATCTGGGTTTTTTGGTTTTGTTTTTTGTTTTAATTAGCACAGCACTGAAGTCCTGAGAAGCAAGAAGTGATCTTTGGAAATAACCTTCAGGACTTAACCCAGGTGATTGAGATGACTCTCTCCAGAGACTAAAATGGGATAGAGGAGAGTGTGTACCCCCCAGGGCGGGGAGATACATTTGTACTCTTTTATTGCTTTATCTTTAAAGTAAATATCCTTTGGTAAAAGTTAATTTATGTTAAGTGATTAAATGGAACTGGGACACTAGTCATTGACACCTAATGGTGGGAGGAACCCTACACTTGGGAGCTTAATCCAAAAACAATACAGAAGAAATATTCTGAAATTACTTGGGGCCTAGAATCTTGGGAGATTTAGTTAGCCTAATGCTGGGATACTGAGACAAAAATGGGCTCATCTCCTTTATGTAACACTTTTAGACAGTTCACAGGATTTTGATGGCTAATCAAAATTGTCTCTTTAAGAAACTGTAAGGTGGCCATATTCCCTAAAACAGAATGGCAAAGTTTTTAAATCATAGCTCCTAACATTTTAATATTAAGATTTATCAATCTTAATAATGTTGAGATAACATAATCACATATTCCTATAACTTTTATTCAAAAAACATAAATTAAAAAACAGAAGGAACAAACTGAATATATTCAACCATCTTGTTATTTAATGAACAGGAATTAAGAACAAAATGTGGATCAAGAGGATTCTACTATTAATTTTTATGAAGATAGGAGAATGCCAAATAGTCTAAATTTCAGCCCTGCATTAAATGTGAGCCCTTCAGTCTGGGACATTGACTTTTTGAGAATACTGGATTGTTGTAAAGAACCTGGAAAAATGCCTTTGTTATATCTCAGACTTAGTAAATCTCATTACAGAGAGTCTGTAATCTGGCAATTTTAATGACAAAGAAATAGTCTTAGTAGCATACGCAAAATCTTTAAACTGTCATGAGAGAGTACTGTGGCCTTGAAGAGTCACTAGTTTTGCACTAGATACTTTTGCTTTTTGAGGTGGGAGGAAATATATGTGTGTGTGGTTTTGTGTGTGTGTGTGTGTATGTATACATTTCTGTATGTACACTCACGTACACACATATGCAATAGTACTTCTCTAAGAGGAAATGAAAACTGAATTATTTGATATTATCTAATTATAGAATTCATGCTTCCTGAGAAGCTATGGCATTATGAACATGATTGACTGACAAAAATGCCCCAAAAAGATAACTATCCAACCAAGTACAGGGATTTTATTATAGTATTATAAGATGCGCAAGATCTAGAACAACGTAACAGCAAACAAAAAAATAAAACCCATAATATGATCTCATTCATAAATTTCAATCCTGCATTAAATGTGAGCCTTTCAGTTAGGAATATTACCTTTTTGGAAATCACGGGTTATTGTAAAGATTCTGGAAAAGTGCCTTTGTTGTATTTCAGACTTAGTAAATCTCATTACAAACAGATGGAAAAATATAAATGTGTCACTAACTATGTCTAATTGGATATTCACCACCAGAGATCTCAGGAGCCAAGGAGGAGACACTAATCACTGATACCTGAGAGAACAGTCAAGGATTTGAGGACTGTCACAGGAAAACATTTCAAGAAAAAGAATGATTCCCCTAGGTTCAGAGTTATTAACTACAAATGACAGGAACGGAAATTATTGATTCTACCAATCCTGATTATTTACTAAGGGTATCCATTTATTTTTAATATTCTATTACTCTGTTTTCATGTCAGAATCCAAAGGACCTCACAATGCATTCTGCTTTTTAATCTCACTTCAGCCATTTTTTTTGAACTTTGATTACTTTTTAATGCTTCAAAAAGATCCATCTTTTTCCATCAGCAGGCGTACTCCAACTACCAGCACTAAATGAAATTCCTGAAAGCATTAGTGGAATTACTGTTTTGAGTTGCTACAACCAGAAACATCAGAGTTGTCTGATATCCAACTTTCTGGTAACCTTCTCTGAATTTAGTTAAGTTGGTCTGTGAATAACAAATAGCCTTTTGGTAGGGCCATCAAAGGTCCTAAGCCTCTCCAGTTTGGTGGGACCTGCCAAAATATGTCACCTACCTAACGTCATATGTAATCTTTGAGAACACAGACTGACTACAGTCAACCGTGAGATGGGGAAGCATTAAAGAAAATACCAGCCTTTCTCCTCACCTAACAATTCTATAGCAAAGTTATTTGAATGTATCATTCAAGGGAGTTCCATAGACATAAAACATAAAAGATTATGGATGAGAATGATGAGATAGAGACAGAGAGACAGAAAGGCATACCAAACAACAAAAAGTACTGGTTGACATACTCAGCTATTTAAGAGGTGGCTGGTCAATGAGAAGGAAGGGAATAAAAAGGGAAAAGTTCTCCATGTTTTATTTTACAAACCTATTTAGTACCAATTGTCAAGTAATATTTTAATGTTTCTTGAAAAAAGTGGTTTATGTAATGTAGGTTAAGAAAAATTTGTATTTTATGTAGTTGTATACAGAAATTTTAAATAATCCATGACACCGTGAGTACATGCACACTATGGATTTATATTTATATTTACACATAAACTACATAAATATTGAGATGTGTACATAAAAATTTAAGACATAAAATATATTTTACTATGGTCCAGAGCTTAATGGCAGATAAGGATGTTTGTCATAAATAAAAATGTACACATGAAGCAAAGTTTAGGTCCTAAAATTCCCCTTGTCATTAATACAGCTTACAAGTCAGGGATTTTTATATCATTTTTGATTTTCAAAAACAATGAAATCTACATTTAGGTGTATTAACTGTGATTGATGAAACCTCTTCATGCAGTCACAAAAAGGATAACAAGAATAAAAATTTAAATGGGCGAACATGAGATGTTTCAGACTTGTAATACTATTGTTTGTACTTTAAAATAGGCAAATGAGGTATGTTAAGATTACAGAAGCTGCACTAAAAATGTAATTACCAATTACTCTGGGTCTATTCCATTTCTATACAATGGGAATGTAGTCAAGATGTGTCCATGGTGGCTTTTTTCTTTTTTCTAACCAATTAACAGGCTATTTGATATGACAGTAATTAGACACCTCAGCTGGAAGAAGATCATTATGCCTTAATGAGATGATTAAAAACAAAAAAAAAAAAATGTGGCTTTTGCAAAATATTAGCATGTACTGCAGGTACCAATAGTACAGTTTGTTTTATTACTTTAACTCACTGTCCCTTGTCAGTCCATATAAAAAGTCTCCAATCATAAATATGTACTGGCAAATTACACGACCTGAGCATAAAATAACTATTTTTAAAGGATCAACTCTAAGCTTCAGCAGTATTTATTTTGGGAATGTTTACTGGGGCTTCTCTGACATGACAAGTTACTATTGCAGTTTAAAATCATAAATCATTTGCACAGCAACATTGCACATTTGCCCAGAATCTAAGCCTAAACAGTGTCATGTATTTCTAGACAACATTTTAAACTTATGAACCATATATACAAATTTTTATTGGATGGCTTGTTTAGATACAAACATGGGCTATGAATAGGGATGACCTTAAGCACAGGCTGTAGATGGTATAATTTCAAGGGTTTCTGAAACATTGCCTATTAATCTTACTTGGGGGGAATTAAAACATTATTTCTAGAAGGTTCCTGTTAAAATGAAAATATGTAACCAGGGAAGGGTAATAAACCCATCACTAATGCTATCAAAACAGATTAATTTATCAGATCAGGTAACCAAATCTACCAAATCTATCTGCTCCTGTGGCAAAGTGGAAATTAAACACGTTAGTTTGTATGAGAAAAGCAATGGGCATTGTGGGTAGCAGTGAAATCAGTATGTTGGACTCAGTGCAAGAGTACATTTCAAGTCAGAAAGACCTGAGTTCCAGTCTCAAGTCTGCTACCTATTATAATCTGCATAAACTAGAGCAAATATTTTAATTTTTCTAAGTCTTATCGTTAAAATGAGAATCTTATCTCTCACTGGCTTCTCTCTTTGGATTCAACATCATCATCACTTCCTCTTCCTCCTCTAATTCATGCCCCCTCATCCCTCAAAAAAAGCTCATCATCAGGAAACCCATCATCACAAGATTGTATCACATTTGGCACTCACACCTCATCAGTACATTCAGGTGCTTCTTCCCCTCAGCCTAGAGAGTAGAGAAAAAACAAGTCTCCCAATCTCCATTTAAAGAGGCTCAGAAACTCAGCTTATCATTTTCTTCATATCTCACCAGATGCGCTCTTTAGACTGCTCTCTACCATCATCATACCCCTAGACCAAATGCCTAGTTCTCTCCTTTTTTCAGCATCCTCTAGTGGGTTGTCTTCATCCCATAGGCTGTATGGTCCTTGAGGGCAAAGAATGTCTTTCTGTTTCTTATTTGTAAACCTAGCACTGGTGCCTGGCAAAAAATAGGTGTGTAATAATGTATTACATATCTTAACACGGTGAAATAAGATACTGCAAGCCACTGTGTAACATAAAATGCTATATATGAAACACTATTTTAAATCATTATAGAAGCATGCATTTTAATCTGTTTTGCTGAGGACTGAAATTGAATTATTAGAGTAAGCATTCACATATGTAACTCAAAATGTCTTACGGAAGGACAACAGACCGATTCATTTCAGCCATTTATGATATTATTTCGGCATGACAGCTAGTTAAGAGAAGTTTTAAACAAAGAGGAAAAAGGAAAGATACTGCTAAAGCAATAAGTCCAAAGGCAAGCATATCCTTTAGAATTGGCACCTTAAATGACAATGTCATATTAGAAAGATTGGGAAGCCAAAGGCCATATGAGGTGGTGGGCATCTGGGTGGGAGAAAGTATTGAGATATATCAAAGATGAGTTTTGCTTGCTTCATAATTTTGTTAGGTATACCTGTTCATCGATCTCTATAACTCTTCTCTGAATCAAAAATGTCAAATGCTCATTTGAAAAATTTTAAGACTGGTATAATGGAGGTATAATGTCAAGAATAAGATATTCTATACAGCACTGGTCATAATCACTTCTGAAATGTTTTCAGTTTGGGATATCACATTATAAAAAGGAAACTGATGAATTAGAGCTCATGGATAATAGAGTAACCGATTGAGAAAAAATTTTAGAAGCTGTACTATACAAGATTCAGCTGAAAATAACTTGAAGGAAACAAAATAAAAATATTAAGGGAAGACATGATAACTGTTTCTAAACACTTGTTTTTGTTATCTTGCTTTTCAGTCTTGTCCAATTCTCTGTGACACCTTTGGGGTTTTCTTGGCAAAGAGAGTGGAGTAGTTTGCCATTTCCTTCTGCAGCTTATTTTAGAGATGAGGAAACTGAGGCATACAAGGTTAAGTGACTTAACCAGGGTGACACAGGATGTGAGGTCACATTTAAACTTAACTCTTCTGACTACAGGCCTGGCATTCCATTCACTGCACCACCTAGCTACCTCTTTTGAATATTTGAAAGGACTGTCAATTAAATGAATTACATATGCGTATCCAAAGAACAGCTTTTTGCCCAATTGGTGAAAGTTACAAATGGGCAGATTTTTGCTCTACTATGAAGAAGTAGCTAACAATTAAAATTGGATAGGAGGTGCTGAGTCTATTCTTATTATCCTGAGCTGATTTTTTTAGGCATCATAGGCCAGAATATTATTTGCCAAATAATTGGGAAATAATAAATATAAAATAAAATAATTGCTATATTTGGAAAATATAGCAGCTTCCCTTGAATGTCTAACTCTTAAAATGCCTACTTTCCATAAAGGTTCAGCTTTAGTACTAGCTCCTGTATGAAACATTTCATGCTTCTCTCCCAAGTCTCTTATCATCCAAGTCACTAGTGCCTCCCCAAAAGAAACTGTTTTGCACTTTGTGTATGTTTGTATATATGTGTTTATGTATGTACATATGCGTGTATATATGCATGTGTATATATGCATACACATATACAGACACACAATACACACACCTTGTAATCGAATGTAAGTTCCCTGAGGACAGAGACAATTTCATTTTTGTGTTTGTAGGACTGGCATCTAGCATAGGGCTTAGCACACAATAGTCACTGCATGCTTGCTGGTTGATTCTGAGAAGCTATTAATAAAGTAAAAGAACAAGCTATCATGCCCATAGCCATAAATGTTCAGTACACAGGTGTTGGTGGCAATGTAGTAAAAGTAAAAATAATTACAGGGAGCTTGGGAATTTGGGGGTGGGGGGCCTTCCTCAAAGCTAAAATCCCACATTCTGCAGGGAGCCCTTCCCAATCCTCTTATATCTAGTGTTTTCACTGTGCTGATTATTTCCAATTTATCCTATATATAGATTTTTATTCATATAACTGTTTGCATGTTGTTTCGCCCAATAGACCATAAATTTCTTGAGAGAAGGAACTAACTTTTATCTTTCTTTGTATCTCCAGTGCTTGGCACAGTGTCTGGCACATATTACATGTTTACTCACTGGTTAACTTATTCAGTTGACTTTGGGATATCAAAGGTAGAAGTAGCAATGGCATAGTAACACTTCCAAACAAGATATATTGAATATAAAACTATCCAGAAGAAGGCTATAGTTGTGAATGTCAGGAGAGTTACTGGTATCCTGAAGTCAGAATTCAATGGGAAAGATGTTTAGAGCATTTAATACCTATGCAATACTAGTCTTAACATAATGTATACTTTAGAACTGTGAAATGAACAACAAATTTATGAAGTAGCTAAAAGAACCCTACACAATATTAAGAAAACATAGATATCTTTATCTCAGACAGAAATCTTCATTGGAAAGGAGGAAGAGGATTAATAGATGTCCTCAGAACACAATAAAGCTAAAAAAAAAGTTTTAAAGCTTGTATCTGCATAAATGTCATGAAAAATGTTTTACTCCACAATATTTAAAAAATATCGTAAAAACTTTTTTAGAACCTACACACAACACTATCTTCTATAGCTCCTACAATGCTCAGGACCATAGGAGCTACATCAGAACATTCCCAATCATATATTACTAAACCAGCAAAAAGTGACTTGAGGGAACCATGGAAAATATCTGGAAAAGTCCTGGAAGTTTAAACAAAAATCTTCCTGGTACTCATGGTAGAAAACATCAATGCCATACATCAGAGAAAAGAAAACCAAAAGGAAAAGTGCAGAATACAATTCAGAAGATAAAATATATAAGAATTTCTTGACACACAATAAACAACTAAAAGTAAAAACTAAAAGTTTAAGGTGCTACATGGAATCAAAGTAACAAACACATACATAAAATACAAAGCAAACAATTCAACATCAACCAAAACCTTTACTATAGAGGCTTCAGAAGAAAAGATCAGAGGAGAGAAGGAGAATCTCCCAAGAAAGATGATGAAAAATTTTAATGGCCATAAAAAGTCTATTACAATGAAAACAAAAGTTGAATAAAACACAAAGCAGAAAGCTTGTGAGGCTTTAATAATGAATGACAGAACAGTTTGATCAAGGGAGATGATTGCAGCGTTAGCTTCTCTACAAAACTTGAAAGCAGGATAAAATATATTATTTGCTCAAACATTTCACAGTGCACACTAAAATCAAAGCACCTTAGCAGCTTCCTCTCTGAGGCAGACTTGACCACAACTATATCAATGGAAGGAATTGATACATTTAAAATACCAAAGATGAGAAGGCCAGTGATACCTATATATGTATACAGCTCAATGATATGTTTAGAATTTTATGGAAAGCATCTGTATGCAGTATCACTAAAAAATTTCTTAACCATAAGAAAAGGATATATTGGCTGATGAGAAAAAATGATGTGTTAAAAGGTCCTCTGGGATATAAAAAGCAACATTAACCCTTAGGCATTTGCCCCAAAGCACACTAATGTTTATATTTCCTTTACTGATTGTTATAAAGCCAAAATCTAACTACAAGGAGCATGCCAGATTATTAAATGTCTACATGGAAAACTGTTCTTTACTTAAAAGAGAACAATGAAAGGAATTTTCTAAGAATTTTCTACTATGTCACCAATATAACACCATGAGAAATTGACATAAAATGTGGACTCTTCCAGGGAAAATAATTTAAGCCTCATATTGTTTTACTGAACCTTAAATCTACTCTAGCGTTGATTTTTCTCATCTTTTGTCACCTGTACCAATTGCTGAGTGTGAGGTGAAAACCTGGAGTTATTTTGATGAGCATTACTTTTATGATTAGCAATCTAAAATATTCTTATACATGGTTTATTATTTTGCAATTCTTTTGAGAACATTTTTAAATTTATGGCCTTTAGCGACTCATGGGGAAATTATTTTTCCTCTTATTTATTTCTATTATTTGTCAATGAATTTTGTATATCAAACACTTACAAATGTTTCTTTCACCATCTGACTATTTTCCTTCTTATTCAAATTGCATTGTATATATACAAAAAAGGTTTTCAATTCAACATTACTGCAATTATCCATTACAATTTTTATTTAGAGGAGAATTTAGATCTTGCAATATGGAATTTAAAAACTTAATTAACCAACTGGAGAAAGTTGAATCCATGGAGAGACTCTCTAAAGTGAAAGAGAAATGAAAAGACTTGGAATAACAAAGTATGAAATGAAGGAAAACATAACAGAAGAAAATGAAAAGGTAATAATGTAAAAGAATAGAAACCCCCAGATGCACAAACTCCACAGACCAAAATTCAAAAAAGATAAAGACAAATTAAGGATTGTCGATCTCCCAGAATAATGTGACAAATAAAAAACCTTGATCACTGTAATGCACAAGAAAACTGCATTCTGAATAGAAGAAAATGACTTCTGAATACAACAAAGCAGAAATAAAAATCTAAAGATTTTGTTGCAAAAAAGTCCAGAAATTCCAAATCATAAAGTAGATACATTTAACATTTTCAATGACAAATACCAAATTTTGAAAGACACTTCCAAATAAAAACGACAGCTATTCCACAACCAGGACAAATTAGGGATGGTAACATAACAGTGTATTCTGGCTAGCAAAGAAGCTAAAGCTGCAGCCCCAAAGGACACATCCTACATACCTAATGAAAAAGATATAAATTCAACAAACAAGAGGGATCAGAGACATTCTTGAAAAAATAACAATGAAGAATTTTTCCCTCTTTCTTTGATCTCTTTTGATTTTATGTGTAGCAGTAGGACAATTGGCTAAAAGGGTACTCGTTCTTTAGCAAGTTTTTGTGTAATTCCAAATTGTTTTCCATACTGGTTGCATCCATACTCATGGTCTGCCAACAGTGCATCAATAAACTTTGTCCCCCACAGCTCCTCTAATACTTATCATATTCCCCTTTTTGTCATTTTTTTCAAGTATTCTGGGTGTGAAGTGAAATCTCAGAATTGTTTTACTTTGCATTTCTGTAATTACTAGTAATTTGGAGCATTTTTTAACATGTCTACAAACAGACTACATTCATTCTCTTAAGATCTGACTTCATGTCTTTAAACGATTTATCAATCAGAGAATAGCTTTTATTCTTATAAATTTGATTTAGCTCCTTACATATCTTGGAAATGAGACCTTTATTAGAGAAACATGCTGCAAAGATTTTCCCAGTTAATAGTGTCCCTTTTATTAGATTTGTTTGTGCAAAAATTCTTCAATTTTATGTAATCAAAATTATACACTTTATCTTTTGTGATAATTTCTATCTCTTATTTGGTCATGAACTTTTCTCCGCTCTAGAATGGTAGGTAATTTTTTCATGTTTCTTCAATTGGTTTATTATGTGACCTTTTCCCTCTGAGATATGTGCCTATTAGGAGCTTATCCCTATAAGGAGTATGTGGTGTTGATGTAATTTCTCCCATGCTCTGTTCAATTTTTCCAGTAGATTTTTGAAAAATTATATAGTGAATTCATATTCCAGTAGCTGGGTTGTATTTATCAAACACTGAGCAAGTAGGTTCATTTGCTTCTGTATATTGTATACCAAATGTGTTCCATTGATTGATCTTTAATTCTTAACCAGCATCAAACTGTATTAATAATTACTGCTCTGCAAGTGAACTCTTATCCCTTGTTTACAAAAAGCATTTTAAAACCTGTTTTTAAAGTCCATGTTACTATTTAAATGGCCTTCATGTTTTTAGGACTAGTTGTTTTAAAAATGTATTTCAAACATATCATCAGTAAGATACAACTGTCATACATTTCACAAAGTAAAGCTAGGGGCTGGACAGGTTAAAAACTTTGTGCTACTGTTAGACTGGTCACAACTTAGTAATATAGTTCAAACGTGTGAGTATATGTAATTTAGACAGTTAAGCTAAAAGTTTTCACACTAGCTAAGTATTATGCCTTAAGGTAGCTTATGGAAGAAGGGTAAAGTTGAAGAAAAAAATAATTACATGAGTGTTGTACATTTTCCTGTGTATAAGTTGTCAATAGAATAAAATTTTAATTTATGTGTATTAAGTATCAGTTGGATGCAGCTTTTTGAAGACCATATTGTCTAACACACATGGGAATGATAGCCATGCTTTAAAAGGGTGGCTTGAGGTGTTTACAGAAAAAAAAAATTAAACTTCATCTTTGATAAGCTTTAAATCTATTGTAGGCAAAGTATTCTTCTTGGGAAGAAAGTATATCAAGACAAAAGTAATTAATCAGGTAATGCTGTGATAACCACCACCAAAATAGTGAGAAAATGAAACATATTCAGTGATGTCAATCTAAACTGAAGCCTTGGAATGAGTTTTGTATTTTGGGTTCTATAATAAAAATGAAACATTTAAAAAAATAATTACTGTTTTGTAGTATAGTTCGAGATCTGGCACTGTTAGACTCACTTCGTTTCCATTTCTTTCCATTACTTTCCTTGAGATTCTTAAACTTTCTCTTCCTCATATGAATTTTGTTATTTCTTCTAATTCGATAAAGTAATACTTTGATTGGTATGGGACTGAATAAATCATGAGATCTTAGAAAGAGTAAAAGACCCTGTATGTACAAAATATTTACAGAAGCTCTTTTTTTAGTGGCAAAAAAACTCTGGAAACTTAGTGGATGACCATCAATTGGAGAAGGGCTGAATGAGATGTGGTAGACTACTACCGTGATGTAGGAAACATAGATGATTTCAAAAAGACATAGAAAGACTTGTAAGAGTTTATGTAAAAATGTAGTAGGCTAAACTAAAGGAATAATTATACTATTGATTATAGTATTTATAAATATATTTTATATTATATATTGTCATAATATATCATATCATATTACTACATGTGATAATATTGTTGTTATAGTATATATTATTGTGCTATTTGTTATTACATTATTATACTTTTGTACTAGTAATGTTATAAATGCTATAATGTTATAAAATGAGTTATTTTTAGGACTTTTATAAACTGATGAATAATGAAATGATCAGAACCAGGAGGACAATTTATATAATAATAATAGAATTGTGAAAAAAACAACTTTGAAAGCTATAAGAACTATGATCAATACTGTGACCATTCCCAGTTCCAGAAACCTGATAATCAGAAAACATGCTGTCTGTCAATACAGGAATATGACAGATTTTAGTGTGCAGAATGAGACATACATATAAATACATATGTATGTACTTATCACTGAAGGAATTTATTTTTCTTCATTAATTTCTTGCTTTCAAAAAAATCAAAGTGGAAGGGAGAGAAAATATATTTCCGTATTTTTTTTTTTAATACATACAGACGTGGAGGTTGCTATGGATGTGAAATGTTGGGTTCACTTTCTGATGGAGTCATTGTGTTATAAGTCTTACTTAATTGTTTTATGCTGTTACAACAAGCCTCTCATGAAGTAGCAATAATTTCTAAATGTTTGTAATGTAAAAAACAAAACATCAATAAAACTTAAGCAACAATAACAGATGTGAGTAGAATGCTTGCCTTACAAAAACTGCTAATGAAAAATTGAAGGAAAGTAAATAAACATTATCAACCAATGAAAGATTAAGTAATGGAACTAATTCCACAAATAAAGAAGTTACTTAAAAGGGAAAAAAAAGAAAGACTGATGAAAAGGGAAGAGGGATAATTACGGGATAAAAAAGGACATAAGTTGATACAGATATAAAGGAAAATTTAAAGAAACTGGATAAATAGACCAAAATAAATAAACACCCCCCACCTCATCTACAATTAATCAATGTATTTTGTGGGACAAAATATTAGAATAAGATGTCAGAAAATATGAGGAGAAGTAGAATAGATGCGTCCCTATGCAAACTTAGGGTAAAAAGTAAATGGAATTTTATTCCTGAAATCTCTCTGCAAAAAGTGTTTATGTAAGGAAGGAGCTACAGTAGAACAGAAGTACCAACATAGAAAGACTGAATTTGGAAGACTGAAAGCGTGTGTGTGTGTGTGTGTGTGTGTGTGTGTACACAATCAATCCACTGTGGGTACTGTACTTAAGAGCGCTGCCATAAAGGTATACAATTCCAATAGTAAATGGGAACCTTAGGATTACTTTAATCTGGGGGTAGCAGGCAACCTTCTCTAAGTGAAGTAGTTCTAGGACCCAGGAGAATGGATCCCAACCCAAGGAAAGGAATACGTGAACTCCTGGGAGCAGCTAGCTTCCACAATGGTTGGGGGGAAATGGACCCAAAGATGATATAGCATGATTTTGGGGAAGAAAATAATCATTGGGAGAGCAGAGCACAGGCCTGAACTACAGCTTTTGAAATGCAGTATAATATCTACCACATGGTGTGGCTTCTGTCCAACCTTGGTTCATTCAAGAACTGATACTCTGAAAAATGAGTTACAGTAGAAGGAAAAAGAGTTGATGAAGCAAGACCTATAAATGGAATACTACAAAACTTTGTTAGAAAAAGGAACTCAAAGCCAATACTTCAAGATTTCAAACCCCATGAAGATGAGAGAGACTAAAGAAATAATAACTGAAGTTCATGATCCACTAAGCAGGTAACAAAATTTCAGAATAGACTAGAAAAATCTATATTTAATGAAAAAGAAAATACAGCAAAGAAAAATTTCTTAGAAAATGGAGCAAAAGACAAAATAAAACTAATGACCATAATTTTTATGAGAGAAGACAGAAAATCCTAAACTATTTAACAAAGAGGGGGGAAGGAAGAATAAAGGGGAAGAAAAAGATATTTGAATAAATAAAAGAAAAATCAAAGTAAAACCACATCTGGTGAAAAAAGGAGTAAAACAGAGCAGGGGAAGGTACGAGAACTTGTGGAAAGCAAAACCAATTACAGGGGCAGACAGAAAAATTATAAAACATAAATCTGAAACAAATCAATTTTTTAAAAAATAGAGGAAAAGCACTACAAACTCTCCTAACTTCAATTATGAATGGACTAAATCCAATAACATGAAAGACACTGGCAGAACTGAATTTAAAAAGTCCACAATTGACTAAATTTAAGGAATACAACTAAAAAGCAAAGGTACATACAAAAAATAAAACCCAATAACAATCTTAACACTTATTTTTGGCATGATAAAATGTATGACAATAGATATAAAAAGTGTGCAAAGAGAGGATGAGATGAGTTAACTATAGAAAAATGCACATTTCTTTGTTCAAATAGAAAGAAGAGGTTTGATAGATGTTGTCAGAGCACATAATAAAAAGGTTAAAATTTGCACACATTCCTTAGGATCAAAAAGACTGTTCTTCCTGACAGAATGTACATGCCATTAGTAAAAAGTATTTTTCCTCTCCAAGTAGCCTATGAAATGCTTAAGACTCAAGAGTGTAACCCAATGATGCACCACAGGTAACATTCATATGAACACAATAAAATCTCAACAATTAAGCATGAAACAAATTACTGAGTCAGTGAAATCTGATTTTAGAATTGCAAATGTAGATGATAATAACCAAGAATAAGGCCATTGCCACAAAAAATTATAGAAAGGTATTCTTTAGGAGTCTGGATTCACTGCTGGATGGAGACTATTCAATGAAATGATAGAAACCGCATCAAATCACAGCAGGTTGCTAATATTTAACAGATGTAACAGATGTCAAGAAAGACATGATCAAGTGGTTAATATTTTACACCAGAAGCTTATAATCTTTTTTAAACTAAAAGATGACAAATCTCTATACCACAAATAGAAACACATAAATATCCTCAATAATTAAAAAAAATAAATTACATTGGAACTTGAACTTCATTGAAGATAAAATTATTTCCCACAATCTGGATGTTAAACATCTGTAAAAAATCAGCAATGTTTTTAATAGAGGTTGCCACACCAAATACTCATCATTTCCCAACTACATGCAATGAAAAGCTTTGAAAATACACTAATCTAAGATGAAATCACCCGGAAAGAGAATAAAGCAGAGACCATCCCATTCAATCAGTCTCTTCCTGGAGTTAATCAGATGATGCTTGAATTGATTCTGCAGAAGATAAGGTTATATCTTGATGATCTTATTTAGCTTAAGGAAGTAGTCATTTTACCCACCTATGCAAGAGCTTATAGAACATTAAATATAAAAGAATAAAAGCAGAAAAAGTGATTTTGTTCTCTCACCACTTCTATCTATATATACCCCATCAAAAACAATGAGAAAAAGATAACAATGATGATAATTATAACAATCAGAACTGGCATCTAAGACTGGCAAATTGCTTTTCTGTGTGTGATCTTATCTGATGCTTACAACAACTCTAATGAGGGAAGTACTACAGTCATTATTGTCACCAACTTATAAATTAGTCTTTAAGAGGTTAAGCGAATTGTCCATGGTCACACAGCTAGCAAAAGTCTGAGATGGAATTCAAATCTAGGTCACCTCTAATTAAAATTCTAGGGCTCTCTATCAGTTAACTATTTTGTTATCTAATTTACACAAAAATGGTAATTCCTTCACTACCAAGCTCATACAAAGAACAAAATAAGAGGCTAACTTGGAAACAGTTTATAATTTTTTAAAAATCATTATACAAATTTTGGTTGCTATAAAATTTCCAAGTCAAATCACATTTGATTTTGGAATGGATTACCTGATATTTTTGACAGCAAAGTTAATTTCCTAATTATGTTTCACTCAAATTAATATTCAAATCAGTTTATATTCCCTGATCATATTACAACTGACAGCAAGCAAAGACAATCCAAAAGCCTACTAGACATCAGGATGAAGGTAGCTTGATATAATAACGGCACTCTTAGGAGCCTTTTCACTCTACAATAAAATACTAACAACCCAGTATTTTCAGTCTTCTACAATATGCCTCAGTTCCATTGGGGTAAAAATGGGAAGAGGAATCTCAAAGATCTCTTCCAGGTTGAAAATTCTATGAATATAAGAATTTATGCTCTTTCCTAAAAAAAAAATTAAATTAAACTGGGGCTTTTAGGCAGCTAGGTGGCACAGCAGAGAGAGCACCAGCCCTATATGTAGTAAGGAAAACTTGAATTCAAATTTAGCCTCTGACACATGACGCTGTTTAACCCTGGGCAAGTCACTTAACGCCAATTGCTTCACAAAAAAAAAAAAAAAGAAAAAGAAAGAAAATTTTATACATAAATATATAATACAAAGGTCTAGAAAACCATGCATATCTTTTGACCAGTTCAAACCAGTACTAGATCTGTATCCCACAAGAGATTTTTAAAAAATAAAGGAAAGGGACCTACAGTACAAAAATACATATAAGCAGTTCTTTTCCGAATTAGAAATTGAGTGGATGCCCATCAATAGGGGAATGGCTGAACAAATCATGGTATGTGATTAAAATGAATACTATTTATACTATAAGAAATCATGAATTTGATGCTCTCGGAAAAACCTGGAAAGACTTGCATGGGCTGATGAAAAGTCAGATTTACAATGTGTACAATGGAACAGAACGGTGTAAGATGATCAGCTGTGAATGACTTAGCTATTCTCAACAAAGCAAGATCCACAACAATTCTGAAGGACTTAGGATGAAAAATGCTATCCATCCCCAGAGAAAGAACTGATGGGGTTTGAATGTAGATTGAAGAACCTTTTTAACTTTATTTTTCTTGAGGTTTTTTTTGTGTGTGTATGTTGTCTTTCACAACATGACTATTACGGATAGGTTTTGCATCACTACACATGTATAACTTATATCGAATTGTTTGCCTTGATGCAGAGAGAGGACAGGATAGAATTTGGAACTCAAAATTTTAAAAACAAATGCAAAGAATTGTTTTTATATATAATTAGAGAAAAATAAAATATGAAATAAATTTTAATTGGGGCTTTGATTTATTAATAACTAAAATTATATTCGAGTAAATCCATTTGACTTCATCAAACCATCACTTCTTCCATATAAACATGCTGCCAATACTTGGAGAAGTGTGGATGATCCTTTTCATTAGGCTTCCTGATGGTCTGGAGAAAAGTATGCTAATACTTAGTCCAAATGAATTTTGTACACTACATATTTCTAGGGTGTTTTCTTCCTCACATGTAATATCCCAAAGTCTAAAAATAAGATGTTTATCTTTTTGATAGACAAGCAATTAACTTTGGGGGGGGGGAATCTAACAGCAGTAAGGCACATCTGTTAGGGCATTGGTAATAAATAGGAATTTCTGACAGGGAAACATTATAGCTTTGCATTTGTTATGCCCTAGCTAAGGCTGTGTCAGCACTTTTATTATAAACCAAGGGGATTATCAATCTGCAATAAAACTCTCTTTTAGACTGAAACTTATTTAGATTCATAGCTCCCAAAAAATCTTTGCTTCTTTAAATGTAACATAGTGGATTTCTCTCCACAAGTTTCTCTATGGGAAAAACGTATCAGGGCTTTATATGTAATTACAAGAATATGTGATTTACTATATACTAAGACATCCTGATTCATTAAAGTGTGTTTTTCCAGCAAAGTCAAAAAAAAGAAAACAAAACAATAACTTGGTTCCTGAAGAGTACCTTAGAGGGCAGTCCATTTCATCCTAAATCATAAGTGCTTAGCATTATTCTTGAGTTTTAAGATGGCAAATGTGCTTCACAGGGTGCTTATCAATAAGGCCTGCGATCTGAGATGTTGGGGACACAGTCAGTTCTAAACAATTATTTAAATCATTCCACTAACAAAACAATAAAATGTGTACAATATTAGATTATTAGTAGACACCGTGTTTTCTAAATATGAAGGCTATTTTGAACATAAAAACCAGTAAAGCAAATGCTATGATGTTTTCATTTGGGTGTTTATATTCTTTTTGGCAAGATTTCATTTAGAAGCTCTTCGTGGTAGGGTATTTAAAAATAATTTTAAAATTGGTAATCTGGAAATCCTACTAGGTTTATTGGAGATCTGTTAATACCCTCCCATTGTCTAACAAAATAGCAAATTTATATAGAAGCAACTTAGAATATTTCCTGTGCTGTATCTCTTGACCTGTTTCTGAAATACGTAAAGAAGAGTTATTATCTGGCATCTGGTTCCTCCATCTTTCATATCTGTTTATGGGTAATCTGTTATTCCCTTTGCAGAACAGAGTCTATGCCTCAGAAGAGTTTATGACATAATGCTGTGGGCCAACATGTCATGTCCTACTCTTCCTACCATGATCTTGTGCCCAAGAAGAGGTGTAGATATGTATGTGGATGTATTTACTAACTGAAAAAATATTGTGAGATTATCAAAAAAATTTAAAAACAGACTATAAAGTCCATAGCTGGCAATGAGTATCATATAGATATTAGGCAATGATTAATAATCAACAGTCAACATAAGGGTGATAACACCTTTAATTTATATGGTACCTTAAGGATTTTAAAGGTCCTTTAAATATTTTATTTCATTTAATATTATTAATAGAAATTAGAAATTTTAGAGAATCCAATCTAACAAGTTAGGAACATGAACTTGAAGCTTTATGGGTTATCTACTGCAAACATTTAATTTTAAAACTGAGAAAACCATCGAAGAAAGCAAATGACTTGCCCAAGGTCACACAGTCAGTAAGTAGCAGAACCAGAATAGACTCTATGGCAAACATTCGTTCTACTATACTTCAGGAGATAGTAGGACTGATAATGATCTTCCTTATTGGTAGTCTGGTACAAGAAGAAACTAAAAAAGTACCAACAGATTTAGGATACACATTACAAAATTTAAAAAAAAGAAGTAGGGAAATTCACACTGGGAATGATAGTAGGTATCTCATGGCAATGATGACAAATGGCAAGTGTTTCTTAGAACACACTGGATTCAAAAGAAGGGCACCTGGATCTAAGTGTTGCTATGTGAGAGACCTTGGGCAAAGTCACAACATTAGGCTTCAGTTCTTCATCTGTAAAATGAAGGAAAAGTGGACTGTATGCCTTACAATGTTCCTTCCAGCTCTTAATAAATGATCCTATGGAGGGGAGGAGCCAAGATGGCGGAGTAGAAAGACTCACGTATGCTAGCTCCGAACCCACAGCCCATTCCTGCAAAAAGAACTCCCCACAAATTCTGGAGCACTGCAAGGTGCGCAGAAACACAGCGGAAAAGATTTCCATTCCAGAGAGCCCTGGAGAGCTGTCCCAAGGGGTCCATCGTGCTGCGGACAGTGGAATCCATCCCTGTGCTGCTCTGGCTGCACAGCCCCAGAGGAGCAGATCCGAGCAGGCTTCAGGGATGGAACCTCCGGCAGCCAGGAAGGTCCCTCCACCCACAGACGCTACAGGTCAGTGAGAGAGACTTCTGGGCTGGCCGAGAGGGTAGCGGGGTGTCTCCGTGACTCAGGCCCCCTCGGGAGGCAGCGGCAGAGGCAGTGGCAGAGGCAGCGGCGGGGGCTGGAACTCCCGGAGCAGCAGGTAGAAGTTCAGGGCCATTACCAAAGGTCTCTGCATAAAGCCCCTGAGGGAACTGAACCTGGGAGGCAGCCCTGCCCCCAGCCCAGCACCAGAACTAAAGCTCACATTAAATAGCTGCCGCGCCTGCCACTGAAAGCCCATTTGAATCTCAGACCCCAAGCACTAGCTGGGTGGATCTAGGTAGGGGTGGACAGGAATCTCAGAAGTCAAGTAACTGGCTGGGAAAATGCCCAGAAAAGGGAAGAAAAATAAGACTATAGAAAGCTACATTGATGGGGTACAGATGTTCCTGCCTTTCAATTCTGATGACACGGAACAATTCTTACCATCAGGGAAAGACGTGGAGGTCGGGGCCTCTGTATCCCAGACATCCCAGGGGGATGTCCGGTGGGCTCAGGCCATGGAAGAGCTCAAAAAGGATTTTGAAAATCAAGTTAGACAGGTGGAGGAAAAACTGGGAAGAGAAATGAGAGAGATGCAAGAAAAGTAGGAAAAACGGGTCAATACCTTGCTAAAGGAGACCCAAAAAAATGCTGAAGAAAAGAACACCTTGAAAAATAGGCTAACTCAATTGGCAAAAGAGGTTCAAAAAGCCAACGAGGAGAAGAATGCTTTCAAAAGCAGAATTAGTCAAATGGAAAAAGAGGTTCAAAAGCTCACTGAAAAGAATAGTTCTCTCAAAATTAGAATGGAACAGATGGAGACTAATGACTTTCTGAGAAACCAAGAAATCACCAAACAAAACCAAAAGAATGCAAAAATGGAAGAGAATGTGAAATATCTCATGGGAAAAACAACTGACCTGGAAAATAGATCCAGGAGAGACAATTTAAAAATTATGGGACTACCTGAAAGTCATGATCAAGAAAAGAGCCTAGACATCATCTTTCATGAAATTATCAAGGAAAACTGCCCTGACATTCTAGAACCAGAGAGCAAAATAAGTATTGAAGGAATCCATCGATCACCACCTGAAAGAGATCCAAAAAGAGAAACTCCTAGGAACACTGTGGCCAAATTCCAGAATACCCAGGTCAAGGAGAAAATATTGCAAGCAGCTAGAAAGAAACAATCCCAGTATTGCGGAAATACAATCAGGATAACTCAAGATCTAGCAGCTTCTACATTAAGGGATCAAAGGGCGTGGAATAGGATATTCCAGAAGTCAAAGGAACTAGGACTCAAACCAAGAATCACCTACCCAGCTAAACTGAGTATAATACTTCAAGGGAAAATATGGTCTTTCAATGAAACAGAGGACTTTCAAGCATTCTTGATGAAAAGACCACAGCTGAAAAGAAAATTTGACTGTCAAACACAAGAATGAGAAGAAGCATGAAAAAGCAAACAGCAAAGAGAAGTCATAAGGGACTTACCAAAAGTGAACTGTTTACTTTCCTACATGGAAAGACAATATTTGTAACTCTTAAAACTTTTCAGTATCTGGGTAGTTGGTGGGACCACACACACACATACACACACACATACACACACACACACATGCACGCACATACAGAGACAGAGAGCACAGAGTGAATTGAATAGGATGGGACCATATCTTAAAAGAAATTAAGGTAAATGGTGAGAGAGAAATGTAGTTGGAGGAATGAGGGTGAAATGGAATGGGGTAAATTATATCTCATTCAAGAGGCAAGCAGGAGACCATTTCGTGGAGGGAAAAAGAGGAGAGCTGAGGAAAAAAAAAACAAGAAGTTTACCCTCATCACATTCGACTAAAGGAAGGAATAAAATGCACACTCATTTTGGTATGAAAACCTATCTTACAATACAGGAAAGTGGGGGACAAGGAGATAAGCAGGGTGGGGGGGATGATGGAAGGGAGTGCAATGGGAGGAGGGAGCAATTTGAAGTCAACACTCTTGGGGAGGGATAGGATCAAAAGACAGAATAGAAACAATGGGGGGAAGGATAGGATGGAGGGAAATACAGTTAGTCTTACACATCACAACTATTATCCAAGTCATTTGCAAAACTACACAGATAGGGCCTATACTGAATTGCCTGCCTTCCCAAAGGGAATGGGAGGGGAGGGAGGGATGGGGAGAAGTTGGAACTCAAAGTTTTAGGAACAACTGTTTAGTATTGTTCTTGCTACTAGGAAATAAGAAATACAGTTAATGGGGAATAGAAAGTCATCTGGCCCTACAGGACAAAAGAGAAGATGGGGACAAGGGAAGGGAGGGATGATAGAAAAGAGGGCAGATTGGTGATAGGGAAAATTAGAATGCTCAGTGTATTGGGGTGGGGGTGGGGATAAAAGGGGAGAAAATTTGGAACGCAAAATTTTGTGAAAATGAATGTAAAAAGTTAAATAAATTTATATTAAAAGAAACAAATAAATTGATTGATAGAACAGAGCTAGAAAAAGTCATATTCTTCCTGAGATATCCTTAGCTATTCCATTTCACCTATGTAATAGGTGAGGTTTACAGTAAAAATATAAGTAATGGCCATGCTAGAGAAGAGAAAGGAAAAAAGTCTTACATGGGTAATAGAGAATATGTAATAATATACCCTGCATTGGAAATACGATCTCAAATATAATAGACTTGTTCTCCTATAAAATCTAACAGAGCTAACAAAGAAATGTCATGGGAAGGAGGATGGGGTATAATTTGTACACAAACTAAACTAACTAGCATTCTTAAGGATGGAAACGAAGAATTTCAGATGATATTTCAGATAGCACATTGAATATCTTTTCATTGACTACCTGTAGCATTGGGATGGAGCTGTTATCCCCCATAAGAGCTCATAAAGAGAAAACAGGTTAAAGGATAAAAACAATAACAGAAACAATGTTATAATAGTAACAGTTTTTAATTTTATAATAATTTCAGATTTGCAAAAAGCTTCCCTCACCACACTTTTTTGGGGTGAGGTTTTATAAGCATCATTAATCCAATTTTACAGCTGAGAAATCCAAGGCTTGACGAAGTAAAAGTGATTTTCCTAAGACTGTCATAGATTCATACCTACAAAGAGATAGCATTATATTATTACCCTTCCCTGCAGTTGTTAATCAAGCCATAAATCATTACCAATGTGCTCTAATATTAACACAGAGAGTGTGGCATAATGGAAAGAGAACTGAGTTTTGAACCAAGAAGTCTGGTTCATGACCTACATCTAACACAGAGTTGCTATGAACCCCTGGTTAAGTCCCTTAACCTCTCAATGTCTGAAGTAAAACTCTCTAAGACTATCACAGAGAAGGTGCTGATTTGCTTGGTAGATGGAGTTTCTTGTACTGAGCTCCCTACCATGAAGGATTCACAGGCACTACTAAAAATATGTGTATATATAAATATATGTGTATATATGAAATCAATATTATATTACTGATGAACATTAGCATGGAGTACAACTAATATTTATATCATGCTTTACAGCTGAAAGTTCTTTTTTATAACAACTCTGTAGGATAAGTAAATCATCAACACAGACATTGTAAGAAACAAGGCACGACTATGAGAAAATGTAAACTTTTGCTTATATATACATAAATATTTATGTAGTATATATAGTTTTAAAAAGAAATGAATTTTACATTTACCAAGGTAAAATAATATTATTCTATTTCCGCCCCCTTATGCGTGATTTTTTGTTTTCTTCTACATACGTTAGTGATTTTTTTATTACTTTTTTCTTCACTATCCACTAACCCACTTTTCCCAAAACTTCCACCAAGAAGAAGACTTCTCTTATAACATATATACAAGGAAAATATAATAACATATTGGCCATGCCTGAGATGGCATGTTCTCTTTTATTCCTCTAGATTATCATCTTTCTTCCAAGAAGAGGAACATATACACACACACACACACGCACACATGCGCACACACACACACACACACACACGCTATCCACCAACCCATCTTTTCCTAACCTTACAGAAGAAGCCTTCTCTTACAACATGCATTCAAACAAAACAAATTAACATATTGACCATGGTGGAGAATGCATGTCGTGTGTGTGTGTGTGTGTGTGTGTGTGTGTGTGTAAGGAGGATTTTGTATTCCTTTTTAGATAAGTTTCCAGTATCCTAGATATTAGTTCCCAGGATCACAGCTGTAAACAACTTTTACTGCAACTGTATAGTGAGATGCAGGGCTGACATACTGTAATATTTGCTATAGTTGTGCTATGTCAAGTCATGATGATATTGCTAAAGTTAATCTGTGAGCTTAATATTGGCAGAATGCCTTCTTTGTTACCCTAGAAATCAAGTGGGCACTGGTCAGCAGATGGGGAACAGGAATGCACAAGAGAAATGTGCATGTGTGTTTGTTTCAACCAGCCCCGACTGAGGTTTAGGGGACTTGTAGAGGTTGGAGCTCCTACTATATGCGCACTCACTCCTGCAAGAAGAGTGATTAGGGGATGCTGTAGGAGTTGGTGCTCCCATCATCAGCAAACCTTTTGAGAAGACTAGAACAAAGTAAGCTTATTTAACCTCTTATTATGTCTCTGATTCTGTCATCCTGTCCACATGGATCAAGAGCGAACCTGCTAGAAAAGCACCTGTTCCCACTTCTATGTGTTTACACACACACAAACACTATATATGAATATGTATGTACACGTGTATGTGGTGTGTATGTATATATGTGTATGTATGTGTGTATGTATATATGTGTGCATATATATACACAGAAAGATATAAATCTAGATAGATATCCTTATCATGCTTTAAAACTCATGATTTGATGCTTTGATTAGAGGTCCGAGGTTTCTCAAAGTTGTTTCTCCTCATACATTACTATTTTCATCACTAAATTGTTCCAGTTCTGCTAACTTTACATCAGTTCATACAAACTATTTCAGACTTTTTAGAGTTCATTTCATTCATTATTATTTTTCATTTTTGAATTTTGAATTTGAATGTTTACATTCAAATATCACAATTTATTAAACTTATCCAACTCGTTGAGGAATTATTTTGTCACTTTTTTAAATAACAAAAAGTGTTGCTATAAATATTGTTGTATTTGAGAGTGCTTTCCCTCTGTCCTTCACCTCTGTGTAATAATAGTAGTTCTCTTGGGCCAAATTTTTTGGATAGCAATCCAAATTTTATTCAGAATGTTATCGTCCTTCCCTATGCCTTCTAACAAATGATATTTTCCTCTTTTGTCAACTTTGCCAATTTTACAGATGTGAAGTGAGACATCAGAATTATTTCAAATTGCATTTCTCTTATTATCAGTGATATGGTACATTTTTTCACATAGTTGTTCCATGTCAGTACTTAATAAATGTTTGCTGAATTAAATAATGATAAGCAATCTTTTTAAAAGACAAAACAAATTACTCAAAAAATCTTTTTTTGAAAATTAGTCTCTACAAGTTTTAAGTTTGCTCACTGGCTCAATGTTTAAGAAAAGTCTCTATCTAAACCCAACCAGTTTGATCACCCTCATTTCAGGATAAATTGTGAGTTTTCTTCAATTCTTAGCTTCTGTGGAATTACTAAAACTTCAGGCTCCTTGCTGACCAACCTAATATTTCTAGCCCATGGAATATTCAATTCAATTAACATTTTTAAACACTTCTGATGTACAAGGCACAGCGATAGGTTCTAGAGATACAGAGATGAATTCCCATCTTTAGGTAGCTTACAATATTATAGCGGAGTAAGATTGTGAAAGGTTGAAGACAATATGTTCAAGGAGAAGAGTCAAACAAACTGCTCTGAGGAAGAAGTGATTGCTTTTAAAGAGGTAAGAGACAGAGAAAGGCTCAGGATTAGCTGATGGTAGCAGTTAAGTTAGGTCTTGAGGAGAAGGATTTCACTGAGGAGAGATGTAGAAGGGAATATGTTTCAAGCTGGTGGTTGGGTGTGGGAATGAATTTTCATGAATGCTCAGAGACAGGAAAAGCAGAAAAAAGAATGAGGAACAGCTCTTTGTCTCATATGATTTGAACTCTTGGTGCAGGAAGAGAAGTAATGTAAAATAAGTCAGAAGTCCTTTAATTGTTCAACTCCAAACCTAGAACATATTTTTATTGATGTGCAGATACTTAGCTAAATTTCAGCAGCAACAGTGGAGTGGAAAAGCAAAGCTGGAACAAGGAAATAATTTTTATTAAACTCTAAAGTTGTTAGAAAGTATTTCCATTCAATCTTGCTTTTTCCTTCATGTATAATAAGCAAATAATGCAGAGTAGTAATTCCCATGCCCAAAAACATTATTCTATTCTGTGCATGCTAAAGACAAAGCAATAAAAATACAATTAGAACTCAATATGCTCTGCTGCTTTCCTTAGGAAATATATTTTAAGTTGCAAGCATATCTACTCACACATTGAAAGGCAAAAATTATTATAAACTAGTGAAACAGCAAACAGGAATAATTGATTTCCATTTACAGAACTGTATGCCTAAGAAGAAACATTATGCATAGGTCAGGAAAAATTTAAAGGTAAAATAGTGGCAATCTTTTATATACTGTAATAGCTATTAATAAGCAAACAAGTTATTTCAGTCTCAAAGTTTTACTACATGGGATAAATCAACAGTATTTTGATCTAAGATTCCAAATATCAGTTCAAAATATGATAATTCTCTAAGAAACATAAAAATGCTATAAAAGGTGTTTAATTCAGCATGATACCAGTTAAAAATTGTATTACCCCACAATTTGGTCAGTTTTAAACACTATGGTAAATACACTGTGAATCAATTATACTAGAAGCTTCTACCATCTTCCTCCATGGTATTTTAATTAATGAGTTTATATATTCTCATAAAGGTAAGAGACATATCATACGTACCCACTTGCCAAAACCATCAATAGTTTCCTGCTTAATACAGAAATTTCTGGCCTCTTTGGCCTCCTTGTTGTGACATTTGCTGTGTATAAGCAAAACATGTCAAGATGCACACTAGCAATGAAATCACAGGAAAGTAACTTTAGGATCTCAATTTCTCATATATAAAATAGGGATATTAGCAAAGCAAAGCCAAGATGCCAGAGCAGAGAAAGCACTCAGCTGAGTTCTCCCAATATTCCCCTAAAAACAACTTTAAAATAATGCCTCAAATCAAATGTTGCAGTGGCAGAGCCAAAAAAAGGTCAGAGTGAGACATTTTCCCAGTCCAAGACAACTTCAGAGGTTAAAGAGATCTGCGACATGGGGGTGGAGGCTGATCTCACACCATGTCAATGACACATCAATTTGGGGATTAGATGGTAGCAACAGAAGCAACAGCAGCTTCCAAAGCTCTCAGGCCAGAGATGATAAAGGAACCTGGCAACTGGTTAAAAAAATAGATTACAAGTGAACACTGTGCTAGCACTGGACATAGGACCAGATATTATTTGGCAAATCCATTGTCTCTACCCACTTCTAGGTCACAAGTTTAAGGGCAGAGAGGAGCACTTTTGGTCAAGAGGAAGTGGAAGCCCTGAGGAAGAGTACTGCTTTGAGTCACCAGGGTTTAGAGACCATGGCAAGCAATAGTATTTATAAGTCCAAGGAATCAAGAACCCTTCCTGTGTAAGGATCTAAGTGCAGATCAGGAAAGAAGGGGCACCTATCCCCAGCTCATAAGACCTTGGAAGTACTGAAAATTTCCAAACCCAATGAAATAGCTCAGAAAACAACAGTGAGAAACAGTGAGAAAAAAAAAAGAAATGTTGATTTATCCCATGTAGTAAAACTTTGAGACTGAAATAACTTGTTTGCTTATTAATAGCTATTACAGTATGTAAAAGATTGCCACTATTTTACCTTTAAATTTTTCCTGACCTATGCATAATGTGTCTTCTTATAAGACTTAGCAGCTTTAGACAGTGCTTCTCCTCCCCTAACACAACAAGGACAGAGTTCAACTTTAACATAAAGTTCAAAATCAAGTATTCTGGTGGAAAAATGTGCAAATTACAACAATAGCAAAAAAAAGAACATGACCATAAAAGTACTATGGTGACAGGGAAGATCAAGACACAAACTCAGAAGATGATAATTAAGTCAAAATAGTCACAAACAAAACCTCAAAGAAGAAAAAAACATGACTTGGACACAAGCCCAATAAGAATTCCTGGAAAAGCTACAATATTATTTTCCAAATCAAATAGTAGTAGTAGAGGAAAAATGAGTTAAAGAAATGAGAGAACAGGAAGAAATTATGAAAAGAAAATTAGTATATTGGTAAAAGAGGCAGAAAAATACTGAAGAAAAAAAGCCTTAAAAGAAATAGAATTAGTCAAATGGAAAAAGAGGTTCAAAACTTCACTGATGAAAGCAACTCCTTTAAAAGCAAAATTGGCCAAATGGGAAAAGAGTTACAAAATCTTACTGAAGAAAATCATTCCAAAAATTAGAAGGGCAAGTAGGGAAAGTAGAAGCTAATATCTCCATGAAACTTCAAGAAAAAATAAAGTAAAAAGAATGAAAAATAGAAGAAAATTAGTAATATCTAACAAGAAAAACAACTGACCTAGAAAACAGATCAAGAACAGATAATTTAAGAAATACTGGACTCCTTCAACATCATGATTAAAGAAGGAGTCAAGACGTCATATTTCAAGAAAAGTGCCCTAAAATCGTAGAACCAAATGGTAAAACAGAAATTGAAATAATCCACTCATCCCCATATGAAAGAGGTCCCAAAAGGAAAATTCCCTAGAATATCACAGCGCAATTTCAGAGTTTTCTGGTCAACGAAAAAACACTTGGCATAGTCAGAACCACAAGATTTAGTAGCTTACACATTAAAGGAGCAAATGGCTCAGAATATGATATTCCAGAAAGCAAAAAATATCAGATTACAACCAAGAATAACCTATCCAGCAAAACTGAACATAACCTTTCAAAGGAAAATATGGATATGCAATGAAATAAACAACTTTTGAGCATTCCTGACAAAAAAGATCAGTACTAAGTAGAAAATGTGACAATCAAACAGAATACTCAAGAAAAGCATAAAAAGATGAACATAAAAGAAAAATCATAAAGGACCCAATAAACTATTTACCTTTGTATATGGGAAGATGATAGATACATGTAACTTCTAAGAAGTTTATCATTACAGCAATTAGAAAGACTCTAGATAGAAAGGTGTAGGAGTAAGCTGATAATGTGGGATGATGTAATAAAAATGGATGGTGAAAAAGAGGGATGCCTTGGAAGAAGGGGAAAGGAAGAGGAAGAACGGGGGGAAATTATCTCACATAAAAGAATTTAGAGTACAAGAGAGCTTTGATAGTGGAATGGAAAATGGTGGGAGAGGGTGGGGGCAGTGATTGAATGTCAAGAACATCTAAACTGGTGCAAAGAGGAATAATTGTATACTTAAATGGTAGAAAGAGAAATCTATTCTTAGTGATCAGAGGAAGAGAACAACAGAAAGGAGGAAATGATAAAAGGGAGAGTAGATAAAGGAAGGCAGTTGCTTAGTTCGTTTTCAGTCAGGTCCAACTCTTTGTGAACCACTTTAGGGTTTTCTTGCTAAAGGTACTTCAGTGGTTTACCATTTACTTCTTCAGCTCATTTCACAGATGAGGAAACCAAGGCAAATAACATTAAGTGATTTGCAAAGAATCACTCAATGAAGTCTCCAAGGCCTTATGAACTTGGGAAGAGGACTTTAGGCCTGGCACTCAGTCCACTGTGCTACTTAACTGCCATAAAGAAGGCAATGCTCAGAAGCAAAGCACACTTTAGAGGACGAAGAGGATAAAAAGAGAGATGGATACATAGAAGAAAATAGGATGGAAGGAAAGATACAGTTGTAAACTTAACTGTGAATGTGAATGAGATAAATTAATCCATAAAATAAAAGTGGATAGAAGAGACTAGAAACTAGAATTCAACAATATGCTGCTTATAAATGTACAAAAATATTCATAGCAACTGTCTTTGTATGCTGTTTATAAATGTACAAAAATATTTATAGCAACTCTCTTTGTGGTGGCCAAGAACTGGAAATTGAGGGGAAGTTTATCAATTGGGGAATGGCTGAACAAGTTGCGGTATATGAATGGAATGGAATACTATTGTGCTATAAGAAATGATGAACAGGAGGACTTCAGAGAGGCCTGAAAAGACTTATATGAACTGATGCTGAGTGAAAGGAGCAGAACCAGGAGAACTTTGTACACAGCAACAACCATAATGTGTGAGGACTGTTTCTGATAGGCTTAGCCTCACATAACAATGCAAGGACCTAAAACATTCCCAAAGGACTCCTGAGGCAAAATGCCATCCACATCCAGAGAAAGAACTACAGAATTGGAATGGAGAATGAAGCAGACTATTTTCTCTTTTGTTATGTTTGGTTTTGTTTAGTTTTACTCATGCTTTCTCTCATTCATTTTAATTCTTCTATGCCACATGCCTAATGTGAAAATGTGTTTAATAAGAAGGTATGTGTAGAACCCATATAAGATTGCATATCGACTTGGGGAGGAAGGGGAAGGGAGAGGAGAAAATTTAAGACTTATGGAGGTGATTGCCGAAAACTGAAAACAAATAAATTAATTTAAAAAAAAGAAATACACTTGAAATAGAGAGACTCTCACAGACTTAAAATAAGGGCCTAGAACAGAATCTATAATGCCTCAGTAGATGTTAAAAAAACAGGCAAGGGTAGTAAGCAATCATGATTTTAGACAAAACAATTACACAAAAGCAACCTAATTAAAAGGGATAAACAGGGAAACTACATCCTGCTAAAAGGAATGATAGGCAAAAAAGTAAAATGCTTTTTTTTGAGAAAAACATAGCTATGGGAAAACATAGCATAAAATCAGGCTAAAGAATGAGTAAATCAAAAATAAATTAAAAAATAATTTCATTAATGAGAATGACAACAATATCCCAAATATGTGTGATACAGCCACAGCAGAACTCAGAGGAAAATTAACATCTCTAAATGTGAACATCAATGAAAGAGAGAAAGAGCAGATCAACAAATCGGGCATGTACCAAAACCAAAACAACCTAGAAAAAGAACAAAATAAATATTCCTAAGTAAACATCAAAATGGAAATCCTGAAAATCAAAGAGAAGAGTAATAAAATTGAGAGCATGAAGCAAACACATAACTACTATGAGCTGGTTTTATGAAAATATACAGTAAGTATACCATTAGTTAATCTGATTTTAAAAAAGAAAGAAGTAAACCAAATTATTAGTATCAAATATAAAAGGGTGGATGCACCACCTATGAGGATGATACTAAAGCAGTTACTGGAATTATTTTTCCCAATTACATACCAGAAAAACTGGCAATCAAACTAAAATGGATGAATATTTCTCAAAAAAAAAAATAATCTGGCCAGATTAACTGAGGAGGAAATAGAATACTTAAATAACTTTATCTTAGAAAAAGAAATTGCACAAGACATCAACAAGGTCCCTAAGAAAAAATCTCCAGGACCAAATGGAATTATAAGTAAATTCTTTTTTTTTTTACTGTTTTTCTTTCAAATTTATGTGTTTTCAATTTTTGACAGTCACTTCCATAAGTTTTAAATTTTCTCCCCCCCCTTTCACTCTTCCTCCCCTCAATGGCATGCAATCTCATATGGGCTCTACACACACATTCTTATTAAACACATTTTCACATTAGTCATTTTGCATAGAAGAATTAAAACAAATGAGAGAACCCTTAAGTAAAACTACACAAAACCAAACATAACAAAAGAGAAAATAGTCTGCTTCATTTTGAATTCCAATTCCATAGTTTTTCTCTGGATGTTGATGGCATTTTGCATCATGAATCCTTTGGAAATGTTGTAGGTCCTTGCCTTTTTGTGGAAGACTAAGTTTATCAAAAGTAGTCCTCACACACTGTGATTGTTACCATGTATAATGTTCTCCTGGTTCTACTCACTTCACTCAGCATCAGTTCGTAAGTCTATCCAGGTATTTTTGAAGTCTGCCTGTTCATTATTTCTTATAGCAGAATAGTATTCCATTTTTATATACCACAACTTGCTGGGCCATTCCCCAACTGATTTTCAGTTCTTGGCCATCACAAAAAGAACTGCTATAAATATTTTTGTACATGTTCCTTTTCCCATTTTTATGATCTTTCTGGGATACAACCCTAGAAAAGGTATTACTGTGGTCAAAGGGTATGCACATTTTTATAACCCTTTGGGCATAGTTCCAAATTGCTCTCCAGAATGGTTGAATCAGTTCAAAGCTCCACCAACAATGAATTAGCATTCCAACTCCCCCACATCTTCTCCAAACATTTACCATTCTCCTATTTCATGTTGGCCAATCTGATAAGTATGATATGGCACCTCAGGGTGATTTTGATTTACATCTCTCTAATCAATAATGATTTAGGCCATTTTTTCATGACTATAGACAGCTTTAATTTCTTCTTCTGAAAACTGCCCATTCATATCCTTTGTCCATTTATCAGCTGGAGAATGACTTATATTCTTGTAAATTTCACTCAGTTCTCTATATATTTTAGAAATGAAGCCTTTATCACTGACAGTAGTTGTAAAAATTCTTTCCCAGTTTTCTACTTCTCTCCTAATGTTGGTTGCAAAAACTTTTCAATTTAATGTAATCAAAATTATCTATTTGGCATTTCATAGTATTCTCTATCTCTTGTTTAGCCAAAAACTCTTCCATTCTCCATAAATCTGACAAATAAATGATTCCTTGCTCCCTTATTTTGTTTATAGTGTCAGCTTTTATACCTTGATTGTGTACCCACTTGGACTTTATTCTGGTATGTGGTGTCAGGCATTAGCCTGACTTTCCAGTTTTCTCAGCACTACTTTCCAGTTTTCTCAGCAGTTTTTGTCACACAGTGAGTTCTTATCCTAGAAACTGGGGTCATTTGGTTTATCAAACAGTAGACTGCTATACTCATTGACTATTGTGTCATGTATACCCAACATATTCCACTGATCTACCCCTCTTTTTCTTAGCCAGTACCACGTGGTTTTGATGATTGCTTCTTTATGATACAATTTGAGATCTGGTAGGGCTAGGCCACTTTCCCCAGCATTTCTTTTCATTAATTCCCTTGATATTCTGGACCTTTTGTACCTCCAGAAGAACTTTGATATTTTTTCTAGCTCTATAAAAGTTTTTTGGCAGTTTGATAGGTATGGCACTGAATAAGTAAACTAATTTAGGCAGAATTGTCATTTTTAATATATTAGCTCAACCTGCCCATGAACTGATATTTTTCCAGTTACTTAGATCTGACTTCATTTGTACAAAAAGTATTTGTAACTGTGTTCATATAGACCCTGGGTTTGTTTTAGCAGGTAGACTCCCAAATATTTTATAGTGTCTACGGTAACTTTAAAAGGGATTTCTCTTTCTATCTCTTGCTGTTGGCTTTGTTAGTAATATAATGAAATACAGATGATTTATGTGGGTTTATTTTGCATCCTGCAATTTTATCAAAGTTGTTTATTATTTCAAGTTGTTTTTCATTTGATTCTCTCAGATTCTCTATAAGAAATGATGAGCAGGATGGTTTCAGAAAAACTTGGAAAGACTTATAGGAACTCATGCAAAGTAAAATGAGTAGAAGAACACTAGACATAGTAATAACAATGTTGCAAAGGTGATCATTTGTGGTAGGACCTAGCTATTCCAATCAAGACAATTCCAAAGGAAAATGCTATCCACCTCTAGAGAGATATGAACTCTGAAAGCAGATAGAAGTATCTTTTTTTACTTTCTCTATTTTTTCTTTCTTTTGGGGAGTCTCTTTTGCAACATGGGTAATACGGCATTATAATTAGCATGTAATAATTGTTTGCCTTCTCAAGGAATAGGGAGAGAAGGAAGGGAATTTTGAACTCAAAATGTTAAAAACTTTCAAGTAACTTGGAAATATTTAATGAAAAAATATGTATTTTGTGTATACACATGTATAGAATAATAAAATTTACTCTTGCTCTCATCACTAGAATTATTATTACAAAAATAGCCAGTAAAACAGTAAATTCTATAGAACTGTGAGTTAATATTATTATCAACCTTGTCTACTTATCACTTTTAGGTGTCAATATATTTTGATTAAATAGATATAGTTGAATCTGTTGTAATTAGTTCATATCACTCTCTCCCTTCTATCTTCTGATCTAGTGTTGTTTGATTTTAACTTATCATTAGTCTCACTGCTCATAGAGAGCTAATTTAAAAATTATTTCCATCCTCATCAGTGACAAGTTGTCCTTTGACTGTTAATGTATATCCAGTACCATTTCTCCAGAATATTACTTGGTTCTCACCACTTCCAGTGTCCTCCAACACTTTTCTTAAACCAAGTTAATCATAGTATATAGGCAAAAGGTTCTAAACAGTATTATAATCCTTTGATCTTTTCAATTTCTTACTATTTAAATATATTCTGTATCATATAAAACATTCTCCTTTTTGCCCACCTTCACACTGAAGTCAACTGAGCATTAGTGTAAATGGTGACTTGATTTGGAATATCTAGAAAAGGTTATCATTGCTTTTCATCTATTCATCTTCTGCACTGAAACTACAATTTTCTTTGGGTAGTCGTTGTTCTTGGGCTCATCACCACCACCAAGGGCTAAAAGTCTCATGAAATTATGTTTTTTAGATGTATCATGAAACCAACTTCTTTGAGTCTCCAAAGAGAGCCTGTTAGCCATCCTTCCATTTAGCTACAACTTTCTAATGTCTTCTGGTTACATTAATAGCAAGATTACAATAGTGATACTTTTAATTTGTCTTGTGTGTCTTCCTGCTGGTCATTAGATAGGGATCTTACATTTAGTATTGCAACAGTAAAATCAATGTTTATAGACTATTAAGCAAATGAATCTTAGCACCTAAAACAAATGCCTTCAAAAATATCTAAATAAATCTATGGACAACTGATTAATAATACATTATTAAAAGATGTCATAATTTTAGGGATAAATTCTTGATCTTTCACGTTTGTATGAAGGATCAAAATCATGCTTATCTATAAATGACTCTTCTTTGTTGCCACTGTCAAGACAAAAGGCATCAGCCAGGATGGAACACTGGCCTGACCTTGTATGGCAATTCTTTTGTTTTCATGCTTTTATACATTAACGACTTTAGCCCTCAAAGACTTCAAATAACACATTATAGTATAATTTATTAAATGCTACCTTGAAAGAATTGAATAAATAAAAAAGTCATAAGCACTTTATGCTCAAGGACTATACCACCACAGAATGGTCATTGCTGGCAAGGGGCTTTAAAAAAGGAAAGCTGTCTTTATATATTTTTTTATATATTGATGATACTTTTTCCAAAAGACCTTCTGATGTCTTAACAATCACATTGATAAATGCTGGTATTATCTTCAGACAGCTCTGTAATAGACCTCCTAAAACTTATGCTTCATCTAAAACTTTCTGACCCAAAATAAGATTTCTTTTTTATGTTTCTGAACTTATGAAACCTAAGACAGGTGTAAAAGGAATGGACTATATTAAAATGAAATAAGGTTCTTTCTCAAAGGCAACAGGGATAAATTATTACCCAAAGAGAGTTCATCAAGGCTGGAATCTGGCAGAACAATAGTAGTCATCACCTTAAAAGATCAAGCTAATCATAAAATACACACTTTATGCTGTTCAATTTCAATCCATTAATCTGTTCATTTTCCTTGAATTGTCTAAAGCTCATGTCCAGCATATCAGTCAGCCAAAAATACTTTATTTTATTTTAGCAGATGAGCTTGGTCTTTTTTTTTAACAATGGCTGTCCCACATATTATTTTTAAAGCATTATGGGGAAAAAATTCTTCATTTTAAAACCATTTCTTTGGACAAATTCTTCATAATTTGTTTAAAACAACACCAGAATTTTAGACTCAAAACAAGAAGCTTTTATTGACCATTTTGTGCCTGCTGTTGTGCAAGCACTACGAGAAGCTCATAAAAATAATAAGGCCTGGCTCCTGTTCTCAAGAAACATAATTTTTTTTAGAAAGCAAAATGAAAATATGTGAAACAATTAAGTACTAACCTGTGTACAGTTGACTGCAACTTCAATCAACTGAAATTCAAAGAAAGAAAAGATTCACAGGAATAATCATGAAATGCTTTAAGGGTATGGGGCTTAACCTTTACCTTTAATGATGATAAGGATTTTGGCAAACCAGAAGAGAAGCAAGAATGCATCCCATTTGGGAAAGCTGAGGGAAAGGATACCTTAAACAAAGGTACAGAGGCAAGAGAAATCTTTGCAGACATAGAGAACAGAGATGTCCTTAGAACAACACAAACAGACCATAAAGATTACAGAATAGTAAGAAGCAGGAGTGAATAGTTAGGATTCTACTTCAGTTCTAGATTGTGATATGATGGGGTTCCTGGAATATATGGCTATACTTTCAAAACTGTAATGTTTTATCAAACTGGAAAAGCTTTAAGCAATACCTGGTTGACCAAATGAGAGGAAGCAGGGTATAACTCAACTGGAAACTGTACTTTGATTCAGGAAGACCAAGTCCAAATCATACCTACTAGTCATGTGACCTTAATTATGAAACTGTCTTTTTATGTAAAATGAGGGAATTGGGTGCAGTTGACCCTCCAAGCTCTAAATTTATAGCCTATGATCTTATAACAGACTTGTGTTCATCAAATGATAGCCCACCACCATTTCATTCACAATAACTTGTGAAATGTGGAAGAGAAATGATATACAACAGGGGAGAGTATCAAACTAATTAATTTTTTGACAGAGTACTAGATGGTAAAATTCCAAAAATACATTTGACACAGTCTCTTGTGCTATAGACAAAATAGAACAATGTAGAACAATGCAGGTTAGACAATGGCATATGATTAGCATCAGACTTGGTGGGATGATGGAATCCAAAATGTCACCCTTGAGAGTAGAATGCAAGACTGCATTAAGTACCACGAAGGCTTTTTCCTGAGACAATAGAGGGACTGTGATAGTAAACATTTTATTAATATTTTGGATGTAATCAGAGAAGGAATAATAGCCAAATTTCCACATTATATGGACCTGGGAAGGACAGATATCACACTGAATGACAGAATAAAAAAAATTCTTAGTCTATGATTGCTTGAAAAAATAATATGAACTTGATATGGCATAAATGTAATACTTATATAATGTTAAAAATTACTTTTGTAGGTATAAGATAGAGGAAAACAAAAATGCTAATGCAATTTGATGCTGTATTAAGAAAGCAACGATGTTTAGGATTTGGTAATAAAGGGATCAGGGTATAGGCACATTTTATTTATACATTAAAAATTCATCAATTGATCTCAGCAGGAAATCATAATCCACACTGTTAAAAACTATATATGTATAAATATAATATATATAATATATGAAAAGATAGGAAAACTATAAACAATCAATATTAACAAAAAAGTTGATAATTGTATCAATTAAGGCAGAAAAATTTTAGAAAATACAACAAATAACATAAATCAAAAATGCTTTAGAAACTACTACAAAAATTATAAACCAAAAGAGTAAAAGAGCCTTTCCATAATGTGATCCAAAATGTTTATCAGAAATGTGAACTGGCATTATTTGGAATTGGGTAAAAATGAATGTTTTTCCTAATGAGGTTATTAAATTGGTGGGGAATTTCAACTCTCTTGGAAAACAATATGGAATAATATATTAAGTTTAAGAAACAATCAGATCCTTTGACTTAGTGATCCCAGTCCTGGGACTATTTCCTAAGGAGACAGAAAAGGGGAAAAGATGCTTTACACAAAAGTATTCCTAGAAGCATTATTTGTCATTGAAAAGAAATAAAACAGATTTCCATTGGCCAGGGAATGGTAGAACCTATTATGGCATATCAATATAATGATATTTTTAATCTTGAGGAATGATAGACAATAGGACAATTTTTCAGAAACTAAGGTAACACTTGAACCGTAAATTACAAAGCTGTTAATCTATATTGGTAAAGGAGATTTCCATACCAGCAGTTGCCTTATATCAATTAAACCACAATTTAGCAGCCTCCTCTTTTCCCAACAACTGTGGGGAACAGTGAGGTAGAGCCATATTTGTCTTTCCTCATGCTATTCCTATCCTTAGAATACTGTGCTCCCTCCAACTAACCAGTTATTGAACTTCTACTCATACTTGAAATTCCAAGTCAAATACTACCGTATTCAAGAAACCTTCCTCGATTCATCTAATCAATAAGCCCACAGCAATCTCATATAGTATCGTGCCCCCTTGTGAATTCTTCTGTATTATAGTTACATGGTTGATATTATATCGCCTTATTATATCAGTTTTCTTTCACTGTAGAACAGAATGCTTCGACCATAAGATTCTTTTAATGAATGTTCACTGAACTAAGCTAGCCTTAATATGGCGTAAGGAAAAGATTACTGGATTCAGAGTTGGATTGCCCGAGTTTAAATCCCTCGGCTCTGTTAATTATTATCTATGTGATCTTGAGAGAGCCATTTAATGTTCCAAGTTCTAAGTTTTCTCACCTGTGAAATTAGATGTTTGGACTGACTATATGACCTCTAAGATTCTGTGTAGCATGAAATTCTATGACATTTAATAGAAACAAAAGATGTCGTAGCCCTGCATCATTCTTCTCTCCTCCTCCAATTTTTAATTTAATGTTCTCTTGCAGGAATATAAAAGACTCATTTTTCCTCACTGTAAAGCATTATGTTATGTTTTAAAAGGTCAATTTTATTTTAACACATATGTAAGGGTTAGGGCCAACTGAGTCAATTTTCACTGAATTAATCAATCAAAAGCAGTTTAACTAGTCCCAATAACAAGTCTGTTTGTACTCATTGAGGGAATTGGTCATTTCCCTATGGGCCTTGTTCAAAGTATCAAGTAGATGCATTTCTGGGGGGGAGCCAAGATGGAGGAGTGGGAGCAACGACTTAAGCTCTCAGACAAACTCCTTTAGGTACCGCTGAAAGGAGAATCTGACCAAATTTTGGAGGTGCAGAATCGAGTGGGAGACAGACGGTGAGGGATTTGGAGCTCAGGTTGGACTGGAAGGTCCATGGGAAGGATCTGTTCTGCGGGGGGGGAGCCCACAGCACACAACGCAGCGTGGCCAGCGCAGCACCGCCAGCGCAGCACCGCCAGCGCAGCACCGCCAGCACAGCGGAGCAGAAGAGATCCGAGAAACCTGAGTGGCAGGCGGAACCAGAGGAGCGGCACCCCGCACGGGAGACAAGCCGAACCGAGTCAGTGAGAGCCATGGAGTGCCAGATTATCAGCACAGCAGCTGCTGAGACCTTCAGCCCAAAGATCAAACTTCAGTAAGTCACCTACTTGAACTTCCGGGAGCCAGGATGGTGGAGTGATCAGTAAATGCTCTCTCCTCCCCCCTTGATGACCATGAAAGAACCATAAAATATCTCCCCAGAAAAATCCCAGATCAGTAGAAATAGAAGAAGGAGACCAATAGTCTCATAACACTTGAGACGAGGAAAATAGCTAAGGGGGATTCCTCATATGGTGGCAGAGGCAAACCTGAAGGACAGAGGACCCAGGGCAGAGAAAATTTGCACTAGGACCCAGGCAAGCCTCAGAGCCAGGAGAGGAGACCCAGGAGGGGTGGGAACATGCATTAGCATCTAGGCATGCCTCAGCTGTCCAGGGGAATCAGAAAGACAATAGGGCAGGTGAGATTACCAGCCCCTGAGCTTGCCTTTGCCTCAGTTCAGCTGAGGAGATCTCCTGTGACCAGACCACTCCTTTCCCACACATAACAAGCTAAACCCAGGGCTGATCAGGGAAACACCAAACAAAAACCTGCTTTTAGTTTTTTCACACATCAGCTCAGCAAAAAGTTCTCTAGCTTCTGACTGAAAGAACCAGAAGCCACAACACTCAATCAAAATCATGAACAGAAAAAAGCAGAGGGCCAAAAGAACCATGAAATCTTTCTATGGGGATAAGGACCAAAACACAAACCCCAAAGAGGTCACAGCTGAGACTGTACCTCCATCTGAAACTTCAGAAGGGACTATGAACAACTCGCAAGTACAAGCCACTCTCCTGGAACAGCTGAAGAAGGAAATAGAAGATAAACTGGCCAATGATTTTAAAATTATTAAGAAAGAATTCACTGATGAGAACATCTCCTTGAAAAGGAAAATTGAACAAATGGAAAAAGAAGTTCAAAAATTAACTGGAGAAAATAAATTCCTGAAAGGCCAACTGGAAAAGGAAGTACAAAAATTAGCTAGAGAAAATAACTTCCTAAAAGGGCAAATGGAAAAGGAAGTATAAAAATTAACTGGAGAAAATAGCTTCTTAAAAGGAAAAATTGGGCAGATGGAAAAGGAGATACAAAAGTTAACGGAAGAAAACAATTTGATGAAGATTAGAATTGGGCAAGTAGAAACTAACGACTCAATGAGACAGCAAGAATCAGTCCAACAAAATCTAAAGAATGAAAAGATAGAAGAAAATGTAAAATATCTAATTGGAAAAACAACTGACCTGGAAAATAGATCCAGAAGAGAAAACTTAAGAATTATTGGTCTGCCAGAAACCCAGGATGGAGAAAAGAGCCTGGACAATATCTTCCAGGAAATCATCAAGCAAAACTGCCTAGAAGTACTAGATTCAGAGGGCAAAATAGTCATCGAAAGAATCCACAGTTCCCCTCCTGAAAGGGACCCCAAACTCACAACCCCAAGAAATATAGTTGCCAAATTCCAGAGCTATCAAGTGAAGGAGAAAATATTACAAGCAGCCAGAAAGAAACAATTTAAATATCAAGGAGATACAATCAGGATTACACAGGACCTTGCAGCATCTACACTAAAAGATTGAAAGAACTGGAACCCAATATTCCATAAGGCAAAGGAGCTAGGACTACAACCAAGGATCAACTACCCAGCAAAGTTCAGCATAACATTTCAGGCAAGGAGAAAGTCATTCAACGAATTAAGGAATTTCCAGAGTTTCCTGACCAAAGCGCCAGAACTTAATAGACAATTCGATCTTCAAATGCAAGTCTCAGGAGAATCATAAAAAGGTAAACAGTGGGGGAGGGTGAACAACTTGCTACTCATTTAGGGAAAATTGTTTACCTCCTTATAAGGGAAGATGATACCTGTTAATCTTGAGAACTGTGTGTCTATTAAGAAATATAAGAGGGATATGCATAGGGGGAACGGGTATAAAGTAAATGATATCATGATAAAAAGTATGATTTAAGTATGAGAAGGGATTGTAATAGGAGGTGTGAAAAGGAGGAAGCAGAAAATGACAAATTACATCACAAGAAGAAGTACAAAATCATAGTAGAGGGAAAGAGGGGAGGGAGAGGAGCATTGTGTGAGAGGTACTCTCATCGGATTTGTTTAAAGGACGGAACAATAAACTTAAGTAGAAAATCCTAACTAGCTCTATAAGCAGTAGGAGAGGAAGGGGGAAGAAAGGGGAGGGAGGCTAAAAGGGAGGGAAGAAGCAATAAGAGTAAAGGGGAGTTAAAGGGAGGGGGGCTAAAAGAAGGAGGGGAAGGCAGCAAGAGGAGGTGGTGAAAAGTGAATATTAGTGAGGAGGGGGAGGGAGACAGCAGAGCTAAAAGCACAAATGGTGGGAAAGAAGATGGAGGGAAATACACAGATTGTAATCATAACTGTGAATATGAATGGAATGAATTCTCCCATAAAACGGAGACGGATAGCAGAATGGATTAAAAAGCCATAATCCAACAATATGCTGCTTACAAGAAACACATTTGAAATGGGGGGATACACATAGGATAAAGGTCAAAGGATGGAGCAGAATATGTGCTTCAGCTGATGTAAGAAAGGCAGGAGTAGCAATCCTAATCTCAGACAAAGCAAAAGCAGAAATAGATCTAATCAAAAGGGATAAGGATGGAAACTATATCCTGCTAAAAGGCACCATAGACAATGAAGCAATATCATTACTAAACATGTATGCTCCAAGTGGTATAGCATCCAGATTCTTAGAGGAGAGGTTGGGGGAGTTGAAGGAAGAAATTGACAGCAAAACTATACTAGTGGGGGACCTCAACCTCCCTCTTTCTAAACTTAATAAATCTAATGTCAAAATAAACAAGAAAGAGGTTAAGGAGGTAAATAAAACTCTAGATAAGGTAGATATGATAGATCTTTGGAGAAAACTGAATGGGAATAGAAAGGAATATACCTTTTTCTCAGCAGTACATGGAACATTTACAAAAATTGACCATGTACTAGGACATAAAAATCTCAAAATCCAGTGCAGAAAGGCAGAGATAATCAGTGCATCCTTCTCAGATCATAATGCAGTAAAAATTATATGTAATAAAAGGCCATGGAAAGATAAAGCAAAAATCAATTGGAAACTAAATAATTTAATCCTAAAGAAGGAATGGGTTAAAGAAGAAATCATAGAAACAATCAACAACTTCATTCAAGAGAATGACAATAATGAGACAACCTACCAAATCTTATGGGATACTGCAAAAGCAGTTCTTAGGGGAAGTTTTATATCTTTGAATGCCTACATAAATAAAATAGAGAAAGAGGAGATCAATGACTTGGGTATGCAGCTGAAAAAGCTAGAAAAAGAACAAATTGAAAATCCCCAAGAAAATACCAAATTAGAAATACTGAAAACCAAAGGAGAGATTAATAAAATCGAAATTAAGAAAACTATTGAATAAATAAAACCAATAGTTGGTTTTATGAAAAAACTAATAAAATTGATAAACCTTTGTTCAATTTGATTAAAAAAAAGAAAGAAGGAAATCATATTACTAATATTAAAAATGAAAGGGGTGAACTCACTTCCAATGAGGAGGAAATTAAAACAATAATTAGAAATTACTTTGCCCAACTTTATGCCCACAAATTCAATAATCTAAATGAGATGGATGGATATTTTAAAAAACACAAATTTCCCAGATTAACAGAAGAGGAAATTGAATACTTAAACAACCCCATCTCAGAAAAAGAAATTGAACAAGCCATCAATGAACTCCCTAGGAAAAAATCTCCAGGACCAGATGGATTCACAAGTGAATTCTATCAAACCTTTAAAGAACAATTAATTCCAATACTATATAGACTATTTGGGAAAATTGGGGAAGAAGGAGTACTCCCAAATTCTTTCTATGATACAAATATGGTTTTGATACCCAAACCAGGAAGAGACAAAACAGAAAAAGAAAATTATAGACCAATTTCTCTAATGAATATAGATGCAAAAATTTTCAACCAGATTTTAGCAAAACGAATACAGCATCTTATCAAGAGAATAATACATTATGATCAGGTAGGTTTCATACCAGGAATGCAGGGCTGGTTCAATATTAGGAAAACTATTAGCATTATTAATCATATCAACAACAAAACTAACAAAAACCACATGATTATCTCAATAGATGCAGAAAAAGCTTTCGACAAAATACAACACCCATTCCTATTAAAAACACTGGAGAACATAGGAATAAAGGGAACTTTCCATAAAATAATAAGCAGTATCTACCTAAAACCTTCAGCAAGCATTATATGCAATGGGGATAAGCTAGAGGCATTTCCAATAAGGTCAGGGGTGAAACAAGGATGCCCATTATCACCATTATTATTAAATATGGTACTAGAAATGTTAGTGGTAGCAATTAGACAAGATAAAGAAATTGAAGGAATAAAAATAGCCAAAGAAGAAACTAAGTTATCACTCTTTGCAGATGATATGATGATATACTTAGAGAATCCCAGAGATTCAAGTAAAAAACTACTTGAAATAATAAACAACTTTGGAAAAGTTGCAGGTTACAAAATAAACCCACACAAATCTTCTGCATTCCTATATATTAGCAACAAAGTCCAACAGCAAGACATAGAAAGAGAAATCCCATTTAAAGCTAGAGTAGACACTATAAAATACTTAGGAGTTTACCTGCCAAAACAAACCCAGGGATTATATGAACACAATTACAAGACACTTTTTGCACACATAAAGTCAGATTTAAGTAAGTGGAAAAACATCAGTTGTTCATGGGTAGGCCGAGCTAATATAATAAAAATGACAATTCTACCTAAATTAATCTACTTATTTAGTGCCATACCAATTAAACTATCAGATAATTATTTTCTAGAGCTGGATAAAATGATATCAAAATTCATTTGGAAAAACAAAAGGTCCAGAATATCAAAGGGACTAATGAAAAGAAATGCTTGGGAAGGTGGCCTAGCGCTACCAGACATCAAATTGTATTATAAAGCAGCAATTATCAAAACCACTTGGTATTGGCTAAGAAACAGAGGGGTAGACAAATGGAATAGACTTGGCACTCAAGACACAGTAGGCAAGGAATATAGCAACCTCCTGTTTGATAAACCCAAAGATCCCAGCTTCTGGCATAAGAACTCACTGTTCAACAAAAATTGCTGGGAAAACTGGTTAACTGTGTTGCAGAAATTAGGCATAGACCCATGCCTGACACCGTACACAAGAATAAAGTCCAAATGGGTACATGATTTAGGTATAAAGATTGATACCATGAATAAACTGAAGAAGCAAGGAATAGTGTATTTATCAGATTTATGGAGAGGGGAAGAATTTTTTTCTAAAGAAACAATAGAAAGCATTATGAAATGCAAGATGGATAATTTTGATTACTTTAAACTGAAAAGTTTTTGCACAACCAAACCCAATGCAACCAAAATTCAGAGGGATGTAGTAAATTGGGAAAAAATTTTTACGGCTAAGCTCAGGGATAAAGGCCTCATTTCTAGAATATATAGAGAACTGACTCAAATATATAACCATCCAAGTCATTCCCCAATTGATAAATGGTCAAAGGATATGAACAAGCAATTTTCAGGGGAAGAAATCAAAGATATCTATAATCATATGAAAAAGTGCTCTAAATCACTATTGATTAGAGAAATGCAAATCAAAACAACTCTGAGGTACCACATCACACCTGTAAGATTGGCAAACATGACAGAACAAGAAAATGATAAATGCTGGAGAGGATGTGGGAGAGTTGGAACACTAATTCATTGTTGGTGGAGCTGTGAGATCATCCAACCCTTCTGGAGAACGGTTTGGAACTATGCCCAAAGGGCTACCAAAATGTGCATACCCTTTGACCCAGAAATATCGCTACTAGGACTGTATCCCCAAGAGATTATAAAAACGGGAAAGGGTCCCACATGTACAAAAATATTTATAGCAGCACTCTTTGTAGTTGCCAAAAACTGGAAGTCAAGGGGATGCCCATCAATTGGGGAATGGCTGAATAAATTATGGTATATGAATGTAATGGAGTACTATTGCACCATAAGAAATGATGAACAAGAAGACTTCAGGGAGGCCTGGAAGGACTTATATGACCTGATGCTGAGCGAAAGGAGCAGAACCAGGAGAACTTTATGCACAGCAATGACCACAGTGTGTGAGAGTTTTTTCTGGTAGACTTGGAACTTTGTAATAACACAAGAACTTACTGAGAAAAAAAAATCCTAATGTTGGTCTTCTAAGGCAAAATGCCTTCCACACTCAGAGAAAGAAATATGGAAGTCATTTGCAGAATGTAGCAGATCATGTTTGTGTGTGTGTGGGTTTCAGTGTATTATGTTTTGATTTGTTACATGATTTCTTCCATTTATTTTAGTTCGACTACATAGCATGACTATAGTGAAAATGTGCTCAATAGGAAAGTATATGTAGAACCTATACAGAATTGTATGCTGTCATGAGGAGGGAGGGGGGGTAGTGAGGGAAGGGTGGGGGGGATAAAATCTTAACTTTAAGGAAATGATTGTAAAACATTAAAAAAAAGTAAAATAAAATAAAAATAAATAAATAAATAAATAAAAATTAAAAAAAAAACAACAAAGTATCAAGCAAATTTAGAACTTGGGGATTCAAACATCTAGCAATGGAAAAGAAAAAAACATTCCCAGAGAAGCTCCTAAATGGAAATTGCTAGGGTGCAAAGGTGGGTGATATAAGGAGAAGGGTATGCCTTAAATTCCTTCAAATTTTGATCAAAGTGGGACATTGTGAACTTCAGAAAACTAGAAGATTTGGGACTTCCTATCAATATCCTAGTCTTAGAAGTATCCCTAGCATAGTTGGCTGTAATGTCCATATTAGGAACTTAGGACAAACTAGAGAAATTGAAGAAAGGCAGCTTTGGGATGGTCTAAGGAACATGGCACTGAAACTACGCCAGGCTTACAGTGAATATTGTAAGTGCCTTGCTAAAAGGAGAGAAAGTGATTACCAATGAACAGGATCTTCAAGTTTCCCTTTTGCCCTATATGCTATAAGCTTAAGCCTGGTTTCCATTAGAATCTGTAATTATTGGTGGGAGAGTGCATCACAGACTTTTTGGTGTGTGGGGGGGGTGTGTGTGTGGGTGTGTGTGTGCCTGCGTGCGTGCGTGTGTGTGTGTGTGTTGGAGGTTAGGAGCAGGAGAAGGTACAAGAGCTACAGTACTAGAAAATTACCCCAAACCCCTCAGAGTACTCCTACAACTCTCACTGTGTGTGTGTTGTGGGGGAGTAGTAATCTTCCTCCACAGAACAAATAAATAGTGTAAGTTGGGGTTGGGAGAGTAACTCCAGAATATGTATTATACACATGTGCATGTTAAAAAAATAAGTCTCCCCTTATGAAAAAGTGATAATCCAATACCATTTAACAGTATTTCTTTTATGTACTTCCCCAAATTGACTTTGGATTTATAAAGCTTGCCAGGGATTCTATTATTTTAAGTTAATGTTACATATTTACTTCAAACTTTATTTGCTATCATGAAACTGACTTCTGCTAAAGGAGTGAAATACAAAGAAGAACTTAAGAATTTACTCTATTAGTCTTTTAACAATAACTTTAATGAATTAACCAGCTACTCAAGAAACACAGACTCTAACTTGATTCATACACAGCTCAAGTAGATTGAAAATTCAGAAGACTCATTAGTAAAACAACAAACCATTCCTTCTTTATTATAGTGCATCTCTACTTCAATCAAAATGAGAATTATTACTGTAATAAGGAAACAGATGGAAAAATCAAGTGAAAACTATGAACTGGCATACAGTAGATGCTGATGTGAATTGCCATCTTCAGTTTATGAAAAGAATTTTCAACATACGGACAATGACAACATTAAAAACATTTCAAAAAGAATAGACTTCGATGATAGCAATCGCTCATTTTCCCTCACTATTCTTTAATGTCAAGCAAAGCTTTCAAGCTGTGAACTGTACTTCAATGATGATTACATCTGCTTCACAGTAAAGGTTTCTAGAAGATACACAGAGAAGTACAGTCCAATTTTCTATCCTGAACTACAATGTTGTGGGGTTTTCTTGATGACCTCAACCAGATATGTTGCATGACCTCCTGTTTTATATGAAACACCATAAAGTAATTTTTTTGTATATGCTTAAAATATTTGAAAAACATGTTCAATGAGTGAATTTAAAGACACATTGTATGATTCTCAGAAAATTACCTGATACAACAACAGTTTCCTCTAAAAATATAACTAAAAATCATCTTCCCATATTGAATTCCCTAGTTGTCCCCTTCCCTATACCTATGATCTAGAAAATTAGACCCTCTTTAATCTCGGTTAATCTTTTGTAACTGGACAAGTCATCATCCTTCTACCATACATCACAAGGCTAGTTAGTACTGTATTCAGGAGAGGATGTCTAGAAGAGTCTCTAATTTTGAGCTTTAGATGGAAGTGTTAGAAAAACAGATGGAAGGAGTCTTTCAGTATGATTTAACACTGAGCACTTGCAATATACAAGGTCTCATAGTAATGAAGTATAGAGAGCTTTTACTATGGTTGGTGGTATGGTGGAAACAATACTGTGTTAAAAATGTAAATAAAGGCAGATTATTTAAAGATAATGATAGAAGGTATATGACAGCGACAAATGATTAACTAACAAATAAATGCCTTGTATAAGCTAGTTCACTTCAGATTAGGAAGCCTAGGGAAGGTTTTATAGGAGAAGCAAAATTTGAGCTGAATATTAAATGACAGAGAGAATACAGGTAGACAGGAAGTGGGAAGCCACAGTGACCAACTGGTGCATAAAGACAAAGTAAAATTGCAAATATGGGCAACCATTATCAAGTGTTAATTTTAAACAGAGAATATGGGGAAACAAAATAGCAATTATCTATACGGGTTCTCAAACTGGCCAGTAAAGACATACATAAAACAACAGCTTCACAAAACAATGGTCCCTCACAAGATTTCTCAAATCACAAAATTGTCTTGTGATGGGGCATCCTCTGCCAGAAGTACAGAGCAAAGGCTTCTAGGGATGGAGGAAAGATGACAGAGTAGAGGAAGCACTCAATTCAGTTTTCCCAATAGTCCCCTCCAAACAACTAAAAAAATAACACCTTAAATATAATTCTGGAGCCCAAGACAAATTAGGAGGTCAGTAAGAGTGAACTGTGATATGTGAGTAGAGGCTGGCCTGGAGCCCAAGTGGGAGAAACCACAATGGTAGGATCAGATGGTGATGACAGAGGCAGCAGGACCTTTGAGGGCTCTCAAGTCAGAGACAATAAAGGGACTTGCAACTGATCCAAAAGGGAAGAGAGGGATCCCCACACTAGCACTGGACTCAGGACCAGATGCTGTTTAGCAGCTCCACTGCCTATACTCGCTTCTGGGTCACAGTTCAAGAGCAAAGAGGAGCAATTTTGGGTCAAGAGGGAACAGGAACCCTGAGAATCAGCATCACTTCCAACCCCAAAAAAGCAGGGCTATCAGTTCTGATAATCAGTATCAGTTCTGGTCCCAAAGGAGAGGAATCTTAAGGAACAATATTTATTACAATCATTTGATTGCATAAAATCCTGTATAGATCCAGCTATTTTTTCAGTAAAGCTTTATATCACCTTTTTGAATGCTTTCGTATAGATTACCATATACAATGAAGGCCTAAAATTTCTTACCACTTTTGATATAAGGGATAAAAACAGAACTTCAAATGGATTGGGAAGACAATACTGGACTTAGATTTTATTTTTCACAAATGGCACACCTTAATTATAAATGTTCTGTACAAATGAATAAAGAGGTGCCATGAGAGTCCTTGTAACATTGTCTGGGAGGGAAAGTTGGTACTTGGTCTCTGAACTTGGAGTTCCAAATGTATTATCCTAGAAACATTACCATAAATGATGATGAGCAGTAGTCAAAAGAGTATTATCAATACTATAATTTGGATATATTATAGGTTAAGCCAACCTTTGTAAGCTGGTCTAGAAATCCAATTACTATTTATAACAATATTAATGGGAAAATATATCCTGAGAATAAAGCAATAACTTGCTAAAAAATGTTATTGCAAAAACTGAAAATTTGCAAAGTATGCATTCATGAAGCAGTGCATCCCTTGTATTTGTCAATAAAAAAAAGGTAAATTAAAGTTCTCTCTTTTAAGTATTATGAATTATTTGTCCCCCCAAGAAAGTTTACATAAAAATAAACCTAAAAGAACAATTAAACACTAATCATGGAGCCATTTAAGATGTTTATTTTTTTGTTTTCATTCACAAATGGAAGAAAGAGCTTTATATTGGAATATTTGACATGTTCTAGAAAATTAATTGATGACTATATAAACTGATTTAAATTGTTTTTCTAAGCTTTTAATTGCATTCCAGCCTGTCAAACTTTCATTTTAAAATGAAAATTAAAAAGCAACAAAGATTTTTCTAATCTTTCATAATAATTGTTTCTAAGTACGCTTGTCTTATTCGTGTAGAAAATGAAAAGCTTTGAACTATTTGATTTTTTATTTTAAAGAATAAATAATCTTATTCATCAGTATCAGAAAAATGTTCTAAAGAATATTTTAGCAGCAACTATTTATGAAAACCAAGCATCTAAAGTAATAAATAGCAAGGCCTCAGACAGTTATCAGTTTAACTAAATAGAAATAATGTAAAGAATATATACATATATATATATATATATATACACACACACATGCATGTGTCTGTATAGATAAATTTAGGCGTAGAATTCTAACACAGAAGTTGAAAAGTCATATTTAGTCATATGTATATCAAGTTCTTAAATGACTATTCTCAGAAAAAAGAGAGTCAACTCCAGATTATTGGTCATCAGGTCACCCATATTATAAATTACATTCAGTAAACCTTAGCTGAGTAATCTTGGGCATGTCATTTAATCTCTTTAGGATTTCATTTCCTCATCAATAAGATAATGGAGTTTACTTAAATTATCACTGTAACTTTGCAGTTTATAAAAGTCTATGATTTTATTATTCTTATTGATAGTTATGCATCTCTTATACATTTTGTCATCAAAAAAAAATCTTTCTTTATCCTACCTAATAGGTAGGAAAAAAACCTTTAGAGACAATTCATAATTATTTCTTTACCAGAGGAATTATATGATCCAGTTCTGTTGCTTTGCATAAATTTTATATGTGAAGCTAGCCATTCCAGCACAGAATATGAAAGAGGGCAAAAGAGGAAAAATTTTGCAAACCACTTTACAATTCCTTTTGTCAGCTCTCCAGTGAGATTTAATTTGTGCCAGTGTAGTGAATTTCAAAATGTCATATATACACATTTCTAGACTATCATTTGCATTAGTGAAGTTCCACTGAGAATACTCAAGTTTTCCTAGTCACGGAGAGGAGGAAGGAAGGAAGGAAGGAAGGAAGGAAGGAAGGAAGGAAGGAAGGAAGGAAGGAAGGAAGGAAGGAAGGAAGGAAGGAAGGAAGGAAGGAAGGAAGGAAGGAAGGAAGGAAGGAGAGGAAGGAAGGACTGATCAAGTGTTTACCATGTGAAAACCACTGTGCAATATAGCAAGCACACAGAAAGTAAAAGAAGACAATTCTTCTTTTCAAGGAACTTATATTTGAATGGGAGAAGATGACACACACAGAAGGTTTAGGCTAGAAGTCAAATGAAAAGAGCCTATTGATCCTTAGGGTATAGTGGCAAAGCAAGCAGCAATGCTTGTTCTTTAATGCCATTTCCATTATGAAGACCACATCTATTTCTGATATTAAACTAGGAAAGGGAGCATTTATATTAAAAGTAAATTAATTCATTTCATTCATTCAACAAATATGTAAAAAGAAAAATTCCATTCTATATGATTTTTTCTGAAATTATAACTAAAATACCTTTGAAATTATTATAGATTCATTTATCAATGATAAAATAAGTTGACACTTGTACGTGGTCTTTGATAAAAAAAATGATTAAAAGAGTAAACCTTTTACCATATTTCCCACTTACAGATGAAGATGTGGTCTAGTATAACCTAAAACTGTTGACATATTTATACTAATTTAAAAACTACATTTTAGTTCAACACAGAACACTTCATAAATCAAAGGATAACAGTTAATTAGAGAAAATTCCTATTTTGTTTCAATTTTTTGCACAAAAAATAAGTAATGCATGATGCCTGACCATATGGTCTTTTAGTCCTGTTGGCTAATTACCTACAAATCTCTGTACCAGTTTTACAGCTGTTGGTTATTATTAACTATAGTATGTCTTCTCCAGAGGATTAATCTTCTTTTTCACAGATTTTTGTTTTTACCATAGGGAAAGAATCTGACATTCATAAAAGTTTAAAAGATGCAGAGGACCTAAGTGGAGATTCTATAAAGGTTACAGTCCATTCAAATGTGTACATTTCAGGAAATGATGCCTCTATAAAGGTAATAATTTGATAAAGTATCAGCAAACATATATAATCATTTTAGCACTATTCCTGTCAACATGTTTTAATTATTTGTTAAAGAAGAATGGTCTGGAATGTGTAATCTGTCAAGCATTAAAATAGAAAAAATAATGATTTCTGATACAGAAAGCAATTAGCCTCTTTTTATTGATCCATTCTGTATAAGCTATGTCTTATCTCAGGTATCTGTTTTGTAACAGTGCCTCACAATGTAAGTATTAGAGAATCTTTATTGTTGCATTTTACAGTGTTAGAGCCCTAATGTGACCATCCCTTTGGTAAATACAATTGCTTTCATAGCAAAGCTAGAGAAATCTTGCCAATTGTAAATTAAAACAGAAGTCTCAGCAATAAATTCATTAAAATGCAAAATAAAAATTTACACTTAATTTAAGATGATCTACTACAGTTTCATCTCCTAAATAAAAAAAAAAATCACCCTATTTTATAGATGTATTTTCACAATTACTTTAAATATATAGCCAAACATATGCTCCATGTCAAATGAGTTGCACAGATCTGAAGGGTCCTCTTAACTAGAAATTGTAATTTCTCTTTCAGCCCTATAACCCCCCTGCCAAGCTAACACAATTTCTTTTCACTAAAAGAGCAGTGATCTTTTGGAAAACTAATACCAATTACTTTGATTTCCTAGACTGTCCAAATTGCTAATGGAACACAGTAATTAAAGTTCTTTTAAAACAATCCCAAATCTAAGCATCTCTCTGTTCAGCATGATAATGAGCACTCACATTATTAAAGTGTCCATTTTTAACAATGCCAAAGCCATATACTTTTGCTGTGGGCACAGCTGATCATTATCTAAAGTCCTATTTCTAAAATGACTTCCATCTTTGTAAAGCGAAAGTGATGGGCAATTAACATACTATTGTCTCCAACTAGAGGTATTATTATTACCTACACCAATATTTCAAAGTGCCAAGATGCCAATGGCATGAATAGTCCCTCCGTTGGTTCAAATTGCAACACACCCATATTACTATCCTACTCTGACTGGATTAGATGCTGGGGCTTACGCAAGCGTCACCTCCTCAAAGAGGCCTTTTCTCTTCACCTTCCATATTAGCCAAAAGCAAACTTGCTTTCCTTCTAATTCTCATATTTCTTTGTCTCTGTTTTATGCACCAAATCAGGCTGGTAGTGATCAAGAGAAGATGTGTTGTACATTTTTGGATGGGAGGAAGACCTCTTTCCTGAGAGAAAGAGGGAGAGGTGGAGAAATGGAGGAGGGAAGGGAGAGAGACAGAAAGCGAAGGAAACAGAGACAAGAGACAGAGAGACAGAGACAGAGACATAGGTATTTAGTGGCCAGTTCTTTCTTTTCCTGGCTCAGCAACTAATTAGAAGGTTCTTCTTCACTATGCCATAAACAGACAGGAAACAGTCATAGAATACTAAGGCATGCTCTGAATTAATGACATGACCCTTCCATTATATGCCATTATGTCATTCAAGAAGCAGGTACACCAAAGATCCAATGTGGTTGGCAGCAAGCATAGCCCCCTACATGTGCTCTGAGGCCTGGATCCTACTGGTCAGTTCCTTCATTTTACATGTATATTACAATTATTTGTGGGCAAGTCTTTTCTACCCTACTAAATTTTATCTCCTTAAGATGAGAAACCATGTCTTAATGTTACATGCCATTTAGTACCTAGCATGGTGTAAGCATTCAACAAGTAATTATTGGATTGTATAAAAGAAATACTGCTACTATGTACTTTTATATGTGCAGAAAAAAAACCTTAATTTAAGTAAATGAAGATTATGCACAAACAGACCTGGAGAGCGCCAGTTAAGTTCATTCCCCAACCTAAATCCTATTCTTTCTCTGGATTTACCCCTAATAAAAGCCTAAAATTTCTTGGTACATGCTTTGTTATATTTTTAAATTTATTCATCCATATTCAAGTGGTTTTACAAGTAGTAAAATATAACTTTTTTGAGACAAGGGAATATTTCAATTTTGTCTTTTTTTATACGCAGGACCCAACAATGTCTAATAAATAGTTGGCGCTTAATAAACACTTGTTAAATTAATGAATGCAAAGATGCTATAGAAGTATTAGTTAAGAAACCCCTTTAAATTATTTAGGCAGAGAAGAAATAATTGTACCATCATTACTATTAAAGTAATGTACAACAATATGGCCTAGTCATGCATACAAACTTTTTGTATCTTACTCCCCACCTCTCCTCCCTCACATTGCCCTGAAGGCAAAAAAAACTCATGTTGCTGTTGTCAATGGTGATGATAACTAACATTTCTACAGAGAGCTTTCAGGTTTGCAGAATGACTGCATAAATTATCTCATTTGATACTAATAACAACACTTTGATGCAGCTGCTTTATTATCCCCATTTTTTAAGTGAGAAAATTAAGACAGAGTTTAAGGGACTTGCTCAGGGTCATACGGCTAGTAAATGTCTGAGGATCTTAATATGTCATGGGTACCAGTGTAGAACTTTCTGTCTCTGAACAAGGCACTGTATTACATGGTAGGAACACAAAGACAAAATGAAAAGTCCTTTTCCTCAAGGAGCTTATATAGTATTCAGAGACTTTAACATGGCCACAGCTAAGTAAAGAAAATATAATTTCAAAAAGGAAATGACACTAACAGTTGAGGCAACGGCGAAAGACTTGATGTGAGATGTTGTATCTGAACTGAACCTTCAAAGGATGCTATGCTAAGATGCAAGTAAAGTAAATCTAAAGCATTTCTCCCTGAAGTCTAAGAATCCTATAAAAGAAGGAAAAGAGATTAGTCTGGTATGACCTTTTCTTAAAAAGCCATGCTCAATCTTTGCAATCATTACTGCCTTTTCTCTAACTCCACTAATCAGCTTTCCAATAATGTGTTCTAGAATGTAGCTAGAAAAAGAAGTCAACCTCATTGATCTCTAGTATGCAAATATTCCTTATTTTGAAATTTTTATTATATATTTTATATTTTTTTATTTTACCCTACTCAGTTCTTTTTTTTTTTTATCACATTTCCTTTCCTCCATTTTCTTTTGAAGATCAGTGATAGTGATTCAGCAAACAAATATTTAAGTTACTTCTGTACTCTGAGGTATATTTCACATCTCATGGTGCCTTGAATTAACCGAAGAGCATCTGATGATCCTTTCCCTTCTTTCTCCTTATCTAGTATTTCAACTCCCTCATATGTATTTTGGTTTTGTGCTTTCAAGTAAAAAAGATAATTCTCCTTGGCAAAAAAAAAAAAATCCAAAGAAAAACCGAGTAGGTCCTTTCTATATCCATTATCATCATACCATCCTTCCCCTCCCACTCCCAGCAACATCTCCATTCCTTCTTTAGTGTTCCTCTTCTTTCAAGCACAATTCCCATAGACTGCACCGGAGAAACTAATCCTGTGGAGAAATAGCTAGCTACCCCCAAAATTGCACACACAAGGGAAGCCATCCAGCCTGATTAAAAAAGCAATATAACACAGACACAGGAAACAGGCAAGACAAATAACCACCATAACCATGAGGAGGATCCTGAACCCAAGAATCTTGATAATAGCAGTTCCTTCTACCACTCGGACCAGCTACTTACTATCACTATATAGCTTAATTCATAAAATGAGGCACAGTGTCAGACACAGAGTATTTAAAGAGAAAAATAAGAGAATCACTGACCTCAAAGAACTTAAATCCTACCAAAGAAAAAGGCCAAGAATATAAATATAATATATACATAATATATATATTTGATATAAATATATAGAGATTAAATTCATCATATGAGTGGAGGGGTAGCTATAACAAGTAGAAAGGACTTCTGTCAGGGTTCTGTCTGGGTTGTGGCTTTAAAGAAGCTATGGTTTCTGTGAAGTGTGAGTTAGAAGAAAGGTAATCTCATATAGGCAACAGCCTGTGAAAAAGCTGTGAGAATGAAAGAGGAATGGCTTGTTTGAGAAAGAGAAAGGAGGCTAGTTTAACTAGCTGGAATATAGAGTACATGAGGCAGAATAATGTGAGATGAAAATGGAAAGATAGATTGGAAGGAAAATGTAAGGTGTAAAAATGCCAAACAAAGTTTGTATTTTATCCTAGATGCAAAGGAGAACTGCTGGAACCTTATGGAGGGAGGACATCATGAGATTGGTGCTTGAGGAATATCAATCTGTTGAGTATGTGGAAAATGAATTGGAGAGGAAAGAGGGGCTGGAGGCAATGGAACCACTACATTTTTGTTCTGACATCTCAGCATTTGATGTTCCATATAAAAATGTGGAAACAACACTTAAGAAGATGAAAACAACAAGAGCAGATGCCAGGAAGTGTATCCTGTAGAGAGCCTCAACAGGAAAAGGAATACATACGGATGGTGCAGACCTTGAGATGTTCCTATATACAGATGATATTGGGCTCTTTGTATTAGGTGCCCAATTACTACAGGGTCTTCTAATGATATCTGTGACCAAAGAAATAGAATTGACTAAATAATTCATGTGAGAAAAGAAAATGAATTCTTGTTCACACCATTACAAGCAATTAGATGGGCAAGCCATTGAGTTTTCCAGGCATATGTACAACTTGTACAGGTACTGCAGATGGAGAATGAGCTGGATTCAGAACTGAATACCAGGGGGGGAAAAAGAAACACTTGCAATGATCCCAAGCTGCTCTCTGGTGTAATGACACATTTTGCAAACCAGTAATGCCATATGACCATGAATCACAGAACTATGATCTCTGAGGAATAAAAACTGCAGTTGATTGAAAGGGGTTCATGAGAAGATACATGGTAGACAACAGCACACCGTAGCATGTTAACAATAATGTTTTGTGTCCCCAAATGGCACAAAAATGTCCCCTAGGAAACAGATAATCAGAAAGGGAAATAGGTCAAGCATAATGGTGAACAATAAGAGATAGACAGTGCTACACTGGCACCTATGGTATATTAAAGTTCTCCAAAGGAATCCTCTAATTTGTTGGATATGTCCTTCAAGGAAGATTTATGAGAGGAGATGCACGTAAATTATATAAAGAATAAAGGTATGGAGGAGGTATGATCTGCAGCCATGGAGCAGGGTGGTATACGTATCAAAGAAAGAAGGAAGGAAATGAGTAACCACCACATATTTACTATGTGCCACACTGGGGATACAATGCAAGCAAAAAAAAAAAAGATGGTCCCTACCCTTAAGGAGGTTACCTTCTAATGGGGGAAGACAATATGCAAAAGGGAGCTGAAAAGGAGAGGAGGGAAGCTGGGAAAATGAACGTACCCAGCACAGGAGCATAGTTTTGAAGAACAGAGAAGTCAAGAACAGGGAAAAGCAGGGAATGAAGGCAGATTGGCCACAAAATGGAAGTTCCAGGAGGAACTCAGAACCCACCAATGGAAGAAAATAGGGGTGCACCTTGCAAAGAAATATACTAAGGGGAGGATGGCACAGATATAACAAGGTATTAGAGGGTGAGGAGGCCCCAGACACTGAAGAACCTCTAGTGTGATCCAATAGTAGGAGCACGGTATTGAAATTCAGGGAAAACCAGGAACACCACTGAGAGGGGAGTAAGATAAACGATCCATTGACGTAATATACACTCTCCACTTTCCACCTACATCTTTTGGTTTGAACTCCACAGAAGATGATAACCCACATAAGCTGAGCTATTATATAAACTGAAATCTCATCATCCTGCTATCAACTCAGCTAATTAATACCCTCCTAACTCCCTCTGCCTACTCTCCTATCTCACTGAAGAGCTACAGAGACAAACACTGAATTCCCTTGCAGAGCTATAGAGGGCAGGGAGCTAGACTTTCCAGCTAACTCTTCACTTTCCATTGGCAACTCTGCCTGCTTTCAGATCTACAGAAGATGATCTGTGGTCCTCTATGGGGCTCCACCCCCCTACTTTGCAGCTTCCTTTTGCATGCTGCTTTCCCCCCATTAGATTGTAAATTCCTGGAGAACAGGGACTGTCTTTTTCTTATTTGTATCCACAGGTCTTAGCACACAGTAGGTGCTTAATAAATGCTTATTGCGATGTATTGTTGTATTATACTATAATAAAGGAAAAAATTCAAGTTTAACAAATGATCCCTTCCTTCCCCCTTTTATCTTTTAACTTTTTCTTTATTACGTGACTAGGAAAGTCATGGTTTAAGAAAACTAGTCAACTGCAGAAGTACTTAGATGCACTTCTCAAAGGGAACATATGCACGCTCATAAATCTAAAATTATGATTTTGCATTTGGCCACATTTGTCTTGTGGTAATGTCATGTTAATACTACATTTCAAATATATCCTGATAATGTGCCATTGAGTATGATTTCATTTCAGCGTTAATGATTCCTCGTTTTATTTATTTGATACTATTTACTTTCATTACTTTTCTAAGGAACCGTTTTCTATACTGTCCTCCCCAATTTGACTGCCATATAGATTTTTTGGTTGTCCCTATAATGTAAAAGTTGGGTGATTTTCAATTTCATGAATGAAATAAATTGAGAAAAATAATTTTCAGTTTCTTAATATCATTCTAATTATTTGATAGAAGCAGATGTTCTGTTGTTTTTCTTATTTGAAAGCCCATATCAGATTGACAGGAGTTAGAACCACATTTTCAAAGGTTTCAATACAATGTGTCACTTGGCTGAAATCAAAGCATCATCACCTCCACTTTTCACTGGCATCATTTTACAACTCAGACCTTATGGTCTTTTGTGACTTTCAGCACTGGATCTGAAGTATAAAGATATCTTTGGGAGAAGCTCAAGTTCCCAAACCGAAACAAACAAACAAGTTCACCATCCTTGTAGGGCACATTGTACAAGGAATGAAACATGCTCTCCAGTCCTCATGAGCTTTCGGACATACAATATAACATGGCTATAGAAAGAAAATTACAGAAGTCATTTTTGAGTATGAAAAAATGTCATATGGTATATTAATTTCAGTCTAAGTTAATCATATCTACTTATTAAAACATATACTATTAATATTCTGAAATTCCAGTTCTATTTTCAGAGAACAAATTCAAGCACTTTTCCCTACAGAAAGGAGTTAATAGGTAAAATGGTATATTAACATAGCATGAATGACTGAAGCATTTTCTTCAGTATTTGCTCATAATGTTTATTCACAGAGATCTTATATCAGGATCGATACAATAATATAATATAACAGCTGAACCAAAGCTGATTCAGTTAGTCTTTTTATTCCCACTGCTTGTGGCACACAGTAGGCACTCAATAAATGATTACTGATTGACTAACTGGTATATCAAAAACAGGACTTAAATCCATATTCCTGACTCTGAGTCTAGCTCACTATCAACTACCACATGCTTAATCTATAATAACATGAATACTATGTGATAAAATAAAGATATGTCTGTAGAAAAAAAGGAATAATACTGTGAAAAAACACAATAACTAGAGATTCCCAAATTTATTTGGCCTACTACCCCCTTTTCAAAAAAAAAAGTTGTACATCTCCCTCTGGGAAATCTACTTTCTTTGACCTTTCATGTTTTTTTTTGAAATTCACATCATTTCAAAAATAATATATTTTTTTAAATGTTGCATCTTAAATTTGACAATTGATTGCAAATTTATGGGATTTTTTCCTGTATTGAAATTTTGATGGTGCATTAATGCATCATGTTACTGTATAGTATCATATAGTAAACAAATCATTACATGCACATATTCCTGCAGATACATGGTGGACATCCCAACAATGCATGGACCACTCGCTTGTCAACACTTGTTTGCTGTGATCTGTCAGCAGACTATAACCACTGATTGGTTATAACTTGCATTTTATGTGTTAATTTGGAAAATAACATAACCACTACCACTTTAACTCTGCTACATAATAGATGAAACATATAACAATGTGTTTTTTTATCTTTTTTTACCTTCTCTTCCTTCCTTTTGCTTCCATTGCCATCTTATTTTTATTCAACACCCCTAACTGTATCCAAACCTACTACTACTCCCCCTTGATCATTCTAGCACCCCACAGAGGGGTGGTGCACCCAGTTTGGAAACCTCTGAGTCAGACCTTCAGAAATGATAATGGAATTACAGCAAGAATTTCTAGAAAGTACGAAAAGATTAATAAAAGAATTAAAGAAAAATATCTTTTAAAATAATCTTAAAAAACAATAAAAACTGGTTATTTAGAACAAATATTGGGAAATCTTAATAAATTAGTAGACACTGCAAAACAGAAATGCATATATAACTTAAATGCACAGAGAAGGCACAGAAAATATCATAACAATTTTTAAAAAGCCCAGTACTGGAATAACAATTGATGTTTCTACAAAACCAAGTGAGATAAAAGATGAAGCCAACTCTACCAGTTTCTTTGCCTCTTCAAGGAGATGCTGTAAGCCACCTTTTCATTTGGCAGCTACTTCTTTTTGTCTCTAGGCTTCATTTATTGTAAGAATACTGATGCTGATGCTATTCAGATCTTTCAAAAATATGTCAATTTTCTGGTCACTAGAGAAAGTTTAAATACTTAGTATACTGATAATTATCGTAATTTTTTTTAAAAGTTGAAAAACTGTGTGATTCTTGGTGCTAATAACACCCTTTTCTCTTACTCTACTCCTGCCACTACTGAAGATGAAAGAGGTCTAACAGTACTGAGGATCATTTTGTGGTCTTTGTTTCACAACAACTGAAACAAGAAAAAATTCATCACCTCATGACCAAATTATCAGTGATGAGACTCTCTAGACTTACCTAGTTCTTCTTCAGATGGTTATCTGTGTCTGAAACTAATTTAACCATCAATTAACCTGATGTTACTTTAATATTAATCACTTACTGATAGCTGTTATCTGTGGCAGAAGCATAGTCTTCACTGAAAAGTTACCTAATAAAATTTAATTTGCATAATTTAACCATATTCAGGAAGGCAAACAGCTGTTTCCTTAAGAAATTGTTTTTATTGTCAGTAACAGCATTCTCAAAACAACTTTAACCAGGTAGACAACAGAGAATAGTTTATTTAAAATCCACAGTATGATGCTAATTCAAACATAAATACATTATATGGGTACACTGAAGATTATATTTTTCCTCAAACTTAGAATGACTTTATCATTCTATGAATACCTGATAAATTGGTTTTCTCATAGTGGGTTAAAAATATTGGGGTTTTACAAAGTTGGCAGAGTCTCTCATGAGGAAGAAAAGAAAAATCACTATATTTTAGTCGAGAATATTTTAAAGTTTTAATCTCTCCTTTGCCACTTTACTATGCAATGTATCCCAAAAGTCTTGGTACAATTTTATGCTATTGGAGCTGTATGTGTGACTTAGGAAAAGTCTTAGTCTTAGTTTCTTTATCTGTAAAATGAGGATGTTGGACCAAATGATCTATAAAGTATTTCTAGTTCTAAATTGACAATCTTACTATCATAGAGCATCTAAATGCTCTTGATTTATTCAAATTACCTACAGCAAGTGAATAATTTTACAAGCTACCAATAGAATCAGTGGGGAAAATCTATTAGTAATCTTAAAAAAAAACTGTATGGAGATGTAATGGGACTTGAGAAGGGCCAATATTCTAAGAAGAACTGAATTTGCAAATCATAGACCAGTGAACTTGACATATTCCTGACGAAATACTAGAATATATTATTAAAGGCAGAGGGGCCTATATGGTGTAATGGTTAAAGACCTAGCATCAGAACCAGAAAGTCCTGGGTTCAAATCCTGTGTTTGATATGTAATGACTGTGACACAGGTCAAGCACTGAACCTGTCAGTACTCTAGGCCATTCTTTAGTTCCATAAACTGCTTTTCCTCTCTTGCAAGTTCCTAATAGCAGTGAAACAAAATGTCCAATATCTATTACTAACATGGTTAATAAACACAAAAGCCTGTTTACTGGGCTGTTGACTCATTACTAAAAAAAAGAAGCAGTGATCACAAAGAACCCAGAATGGTTTCAAGATCAGGATGACCTGCAGGACCTTGTTTCCTTTTTCTCAGTTTGTTTTCTTCAGACAGGATTACTAGGCTACAGTGGGATGCTATATAGATTAACTAGACAGCTATAAACCATTAAATACTTCAGTTGCCAATGAAATGAAATTGAAGATTAGCCACTGGGCAATGGAGAGATAAATACTGAGAATGAGAACGCTAAAACACAAATGCAGAGTTAAGTGGTATAAGAAGAGTAAAGAACGTCATCAAAGAAATGTATGATCAAAACAGAAGATGGCTGGCAGGTCACAGGGCAAGCATGAGTTTTAAAGATAGACAATATGCTCCAATGGTATTCTCGTGAATATTAAGATGAAGTAAAGGAGATGCTCAGGATGTTGGCTGAAGCCCTTGTGACAAACGTACAGGATATAGGTAAGAATCACACAAGAGTTCCAGGAATAGATAGGATGTCACATGAATGATATGAGGAATTAACACATAAGTAAAATCATAGATGCATTTGAATGTTTCATAGACCTACATTCATAAAGCATTTGACATATTTGACATAAAGCATTGAGTGTTTATCTTTGTGGACAAGATGGAGAGGTAGCTAAAAGAAATTACAATTATATCGATCTAGAACTTCTAAATGACTGTACCTAATGCGTTCTTATGTCTTTGTATCAACTTATAAGGTGGTCATAAGTATACTTCCAAAGCATTTCTCCTTGGTTTCATGATGTTTATTTTTATTAGTGATTTGGATAAAGATATAGATGATATCCTTATCACATTTACAGATTATATAATCATGGGATGAATAGTTAATAAACACATTGGATGACAAAGTAATCATCTAAAAATATTACAAAAAGCTACAACTTTGGGCCAAATTTGATAAGAAGAAATTTAATAGAAATATAAAAGTCAAGTCTTATTCGTGAGTTCAAAAAATCAACTTTTCAAATATGAGATAGAGGAGATATGACTTTTTTTCAATCTCTACGAAAAAGGTCAAAAGATGTCAATGATCTGCAAACCCAAAGGAGTCAAGTCTGACATGACAGCCAAAAAAGCCTGCTATCTATCCTCTGAGATACCTTAACAATGATATAGTGACCAAGTCTTCAGCAGTGAGAGTTCCAGCTAAGCTCTACTGTAGTGAGACCATCTCAGAAGTATTAAATTCAGTTTTAGGTACCATAATTGAGAGACACACAGAGAGTAACCAAAATTGGATGAATAGAAAAGTGAAAATTCTTGAGATCCTGACATAAAAGTTTCAAGGAAATGGTGAAGAGAAATGGTAAGGTGAAAATTTTAAACATGTGAAGAGCTGTGATGTGAAAATAAAATTAAACTTATTTTGATTGATCCCAGAGGAAAGAATTGGAGCAACAGGCAGAATTTTTACGGTGGTAAACTTAGGTTTAATATAAAGAAAAATTTCATAAATAGCATCTCTCCAAAAATGGAGGATGGCAGGGTGTAGGTAGTAATGTCTCATTAATTAGAGATTTTTAAAAGAGATTTTCAAGTAAAACATGACCTCTGTTACATAATTACAAAGGGAACCTTGGTTCATGTTTTCATTCAACTCCATGACTCCTTCCAATTTGTGAGATTATGAGCAAAAGGAAAAGAGGCAAGTGTGCATTTAGAACCCCAATTTTGGGATTTGAATGATACATTATAATAATCCTGCCTTGATGTTTCAGAATACTTGGTGATTCTTGGGGGAAACAGCTTCACATTTAACTTCAGTTTCCTCACCTGTAAAATGGGGCTAATGTAATCAATACCTACTAGACAGGGTTGTGAGGAAAGCACTTTACAAAACTATTAATTTGAATCAGTTGTCACAATCAAACATGGCTAAAGCAAATACAAGCATTCACTATAAAGGAAGATGCTACTTTTTTACTTGATGAGATGCTGAAAGAAGCTCTATTCAGCTTTATCAGCAGTTTCTATGACAGTCAAATAACTGCGTGCCACACTCAACATTAAGTGAAAGATAACAATAGAATCTAGGAATGGTGTCAGTCTACCAGTACCGAAACAATACATAGACAACTATGATGAAATCAATGTTTTATGGGAAATAATATCCAGGTGGCTCCCACATTAAGAGTTGTCATTATTAGACACCACACCTACGGTGCTTAGTGCTACACTGTTTTTATAAAGAGGCTAAATCAGTAAAGACAGAACTCGCAAGTTTTTTGTTGTTCAGTTGTTATACTAGTGTCCAGCACTGCAAGGTTCCAGTTGGGGTTTTCTTGGCAAAGACGCTGGAGTAATTAGCCATTTCCTTCTTCAGTTCATTTGGCTGATGTGGGAATTCAAGCAAACAGAGTTAAGTGACTTGCCCAGGATGACACAACTAATATGTTTCTGTGCTTGGATTTGAACTCAGATCTTCTTGACTCCGGATCCAGTTTTCTATTTACTACACCACCTAGCTGTTGCACTATTAAGTTAGTTGACTTAAATTAAGCCCAAGGAATATGTTTTCATCATAAACTCCTTTACAATTTACAAAAAATGTATACTCAACAAACAGTGGGTTATGATAGGTTACAAAAGTCAAATAAATGCCTATATAAATCTGAATCTTTTCCTTTACATTTTTTCTTTCAAAGACAGATAAATGCTAAGTATATTGCACCTAAGCAAGATATCGGAAATGAAATTTGTCACAATGTGTGGAAAATAAAATGAAAGGGCATGCATCAATAACACTAAAAAACAAATTGTCTAATAATAGATGCTTTTTGTTGAAACTAACATTTTAGAGTAACATTTTAGAAGAAATTATCAGCCTTTACTATGAATAATCTAATTCTATGTAAGCAGCACTGATATATTAAACCCCCTATCTAGTTATATTAATCTTCTCTCTAAATACTAACAAAACATATTTAACCATTATTAGACCTCCTAGGAAATCTAATTCATTACACGTTTCTCATTAATCCATTTGTTCTAGGAGTTTTCATAAATGTGTGATTTTTGTTTTTCTAAGTATTTTATATTGAAGTTTTCTTTGAACTCTACTTCTATATTTTCTGTAGTATACTGAACTTTGAGGCATGTAGGTGACACAGTGGATAGAGCACTAAGCCTGGAGGTCAAATCCAGCCTCAGATACTTACTAGCTATGTGACTTTGGGCAAGTACACTAACCTTGTTTGTCTGAGTTTCCTCTTCCATAAAATAAGCTGGAGATGGACATGTGAAACCACTCCAATCTCTTTGCCAAGGAAGCCCCAATTGGGGTCACAAAGATTCAGGCACAACTGAACAACCACACAAAAGTTTGAACTGAATAATTTTTTAGTTCAAGTAAAACACATATATTTAATGCTTAACAATATTCTTTACACCCTCGTACCCTTTGGGCTTCAAGAATTTTCAAATTTCTGGATCTCACAGATTTGCTGCAATGTATTTTTCATGTGCAAAACCCCTGGATCTTCAATATGCCACAGGTCTAACCAGTCAAGTGCCATCAATTCTATGTTCAAAAATCTCTTTCCTGCATTCTCGTTTCCAGGAAAACTGACTTTCTTGTTGTTCCTTACTCATGAAGTTCCATCTCTTACCTCTGTGCCATTTGTGACCTCATTGGTGCTTCTTCAAATTCCTAGATTCTTTTAAAACTGACTCAGGTGCTTCCTCCTGATCCTCCCAGCTGCTAGTGTCTCTCCCTGAAATGACTTTTAATACATATATATATATATATATATATATATATATATATACATATATACATGTATACATACACATCATATGTGTATGTGTTATTCCTCCTCCTTTAATAGGTTTTATTATGTATTTTTTTCTGAACTTAAGAAATAAAACAAACATTTTCATAACATAGTAGAATAGGAAAAAGAAATGACTGAAAAGAATTTAAACTTAGGGAGGCTGGCAGGGGCATTTTAGGCATTGTATTCCCAGTGCCTAGCTCCTAGCACATAGAGGGCACTTAAAAACGCTTGTTGACTGATGTCTATCACATATATTTTGTTACTCTTATTTATCATCTTGTGTATATATTACGCTGATATGTATATATGCTATATACACACTGCCTCTCATAGTAATGAATGTTAAGGAATGATAAATTTGTTACTTCAAAAATAAAGCAGTTTGAATCTTATCGGGCAATTCCAAAATTCCCATAAGGTTATTTCCATTGCAAGGTAAAATTGTAATTTAGGAAAAAAAGCACCCTATTTTAAAAATTTTTAACAAGAATAGAGTCTAGTAACTATTTTTGTAAGCTGACAATAGAAAAGCAACTCCATAGTCAAGCTAGAATTTGGCCTCATGTAATAAAAGTGGGAAAATACATTATGAGTATACATGAGGGAATATCTTGAAATACACTCTATCCCAATCTGACTACATTCGAAGTATTATCTTTAGTTATGGGATCACACTTTAGGAAGGTTGCTATTGAGAGCATTAAGAAGGGTTGCAACATTATGATATATTTACATCACTTCATGGGAACCCTAACATGAAGAACAGAAGGCCTGCGGATGGAGATTGTCTATAACTAGCTTCAACAATCTAAAGAGTTTCAATGGATGGAAATTACAAAGAAGCAATTTAGCACTGATGAAAGGAAAAATTCCCAAGAATTAGAGCTGTCCAAAAATGCTGGTGCAGATGGTGGTAGGTCGCCCTTCAGTGAAGGTCTTTAATAAAAAATTAGATGGCAATTTGTCAGGTAAAGTGAAGAGGGCATTGTGACTCAGGTATATGTTGGAATAAAGGGTCTCTGAGGTCTCTTTCAACCTTGAGAATGTGTGGAGATACATTATTTTCAAACTATTCTTATTAAACTAATTTAATCTCTCATTAGAACAATGTTTCTCCTTGCTTACTTAAGGGGAATCTAGAAGAGTCTCGCTGTTCACTCATTTTTAAATGCATCTACTGACTAGGAACATTAAAATAGACAAAGGACAAGAGTGTTCTAACAATAAACTTCACAGACCATATTTTAAAAATATTTAGATAAAAATCTATCACAATTAAAATGGCTAAGAGACTTCAGAGTTAACATAGTCTATGAGTCTAGTATATATAGACAACTTGTCTGTCATATTGGGAAGTTCTATGAACATAAATGCTATATGACAAAAACAAAAACAGAACTCCCAGGTTTAAAAAAAATGAAAAACAAACTATAACTTTTTATTTGTAGTTATGGAATTCAGATTCTCTGTTTAAACATAGATGAATATTATAAATTACCTAGGGATACAAATTTCAATATTAATATACTGAAATTTGTATCCCTAGATAATTTATAATATTCAATTCAATTATAATATTCAATATTTAAATATATTTGAATTTTATATTTAAATATATCATGTGTTTAAATATATTATATACTCTTGATTATTTATAAGCATATTAAGTCAATTGTAAAGTATCTGTGAAATTGACCCACAAACTTGGTTCTGGGATAACTTTCAATAATTTATAGTTGACTTCCATGTAGCACAGGTAAGGATGCTGAGTTATCTCCTTAATCAAGTTAGAAAGACAAGTTTGGCCACAATAAGATGATTGTTGTATTTCAACTGCCTTCATGGTAAAGTTCAAATATCTCTGGAAGTATTACTAAAGTATTACTAGAATTTATGCATTAAAATAAAATTTAAAACTCTGAAAACATTTTTCAGCATTGGTTATTGTGTTACCTTACATCTGGATGAAAGAAAGGCTATGAGAACAACATGTATTTGAAGAATTTACAGAGGGTGGGAACAAAGGGAAAATGGATAAGATGGGGTCACTAAAGATAAAAGTATATCTACTATGCAATATAAAGATAAAAGTACATATACTAAGAATTTTTTTTTCAAAGGATACACTGCAGTAGGATTTTCCCTTGGTACTTGTACAATTATATTTTGTATCTCTATGTAAAGAAATATCTTAAGAAACAGGCATACAAAAATATACATTATGTTAAATTGTTGGTCATTAAAAGTTATCAATATTTATAGATAAACTGCTTTCCACATATCTTTCTAAGAAGGTCAAGTTCTCAATAATCTCTCTTTTGCCCATGCATAGCAAATGAATAATTTGTAAGTGGGAAAGAATAAGAAGACCCTTTTACCTTCTGACAATTTAATTCCTGACCCAATCTCCCAATAGTGGCATGTAAAGAAATATGAGGTAGAAGGTCTGTGAAGCAATTTCTGAGGCTCCCTTCTCCTGTCTATCCCTTGACTCCACTTCCCATGGCAGACTTCCTTACACAGACCCTTTTCTTCTGCTGTAACTGATTTTGTCACAACAATAAGCAAGCAGCCAAGAGAAGAGGCTAAGGAAGAATTCAGATTATATAGCAAAAACCTGAATAAAAATAAGAGGCACAGAAGAAAGAAAGATAGGGAGGTGTGGCAACCCTTCCAGCTTCTATATAAATCTTCTGAAATAGCCAATAGTTTGCTGTCTTCTGGGCTGAGATATTTTTCTCCAGAGAAGATACAACAAATTTTCTTACACCTTAGGTTATATGACTATTGTCAACACACTAGCCAAAGAGTAGAGAGTGCAGTAGCAGCAATGTGGCCATCGCTGGCATATTTCTTTCTTGTCTCCTGAATCTGTATTCTCTCCAAAGTCGCATTTCTGCCATAATGATGCACTGATAAGCTAAAATACAGAACTAGAAAAGAATAAAATCATCTCCATCAATTCCACCCTTCCACGAATGCAGATAAATAAAAAATATACTGATTCTCCAGTTCTTATTACTCTCCTCCCCTGAAATTACCTTTTTATTAATTTTTTACACGGTTTGCATTTAATTAGCTGTGCACACTGTCCTTCCCTTGTCCATCTTCCCCCAAAACTGCAAGCAAATTGAGGGTAGGGAATTTTTTTTTATATTTATATTCCCCAGTAAATAACAGTACTCAGCACAAGGAGACACTGAACAAATGCTTGCTGATTGAATCACCTTTATATTTTGGAATATACCAACATCATATTTTAAAATGTGATTTTATGACATTTTTCTTAAAAAATTAAATTAGTCATATTTTGAAAATGCTTTTTACAATATGAAATTTCTTAATGTAAGAATACATAGTAAAAGTAAAAGCAAAGTAACATTTTGAAATTATATATCTCTCACTTTTTCCAATCTGTTTTTCAAGTATATTTGGAGAGACCAGTTCCCTTGGTCATGCATTAACTTCAGTGATTACAGGTGTCTTTAGACAAGTGCATTACTATACAATCAATATATTCAATCAAAAGAATACACTGGAGCTAATTCAACAGTTTAATATCATAAAAAGAATGAAAACTGAAGGCTGAAATAAGGCAAGAATGCAAAAATACTAGAGAAGATTTATGGATTAATGGGAAACAATGGGATGGGCAATGTTAGCATGTCCTCCTCCCTTGTCAGAAGTCATGCTGGCTACATTTCCAAAAGATTTTACATTTGCTAAAAAAACTGTATTGTCAGACCTGAATACAGTATCTTCTGCGGTATGACTGACTAAAAAGCCGCTCAGACACTCTCCCAGCACAGCTGGGAACCACTGCCTGGGGATCAGGACAAGACTATATTTTTCTCTGAAGTATGACCACATGAGTAGTGTTAGATATCACCCCAGCTATATCTGCTTTGAAGCTGAATATACTTAGGACATAGGATGCTGCTCTTATACTTAATGCCTCAAAAAAAAACAATCTATTATTCTAATAAACTGACTGCAGAGGTCACCAGTACTTGGGAATAAGATTATATCTGTATATAAATGTGATTGCAGGGATGTCACTAGACCTTGTCTACCCAAAAATATGTTCTTCAATGGCAATGATAGTAATTTCAAATTGAGATATATAATGTAATAGAGAATATTAATATGTTATATTAACACTAATAGAATGGATTAATCTCAATTTATGTAAACTTGGAAAATAAAGGAAAGAAGCCTAGATCATAGCAAACAGTTAAAATTTCCCCAAAGTATAAAGGAACTGGGAAAAAGGTTTGGAGCATAGTATGTTTCCTGGATAGGAAAAGCAAGGTATCATAATAAAACAGAGAGGCACCATAAAGGCAGCAGATACATATGGAGAGACCTCAAAAAGGAAAAAGGGTGTTTATGGGGGGAGGGAGATAATGTGCCTCAAAGAAAACAATTCAAATAATTTATAATTTTGTCTAGAACTAATCTTACTAGAAGGCCACGAGTGAGTTCTCTTTAAAATAATCTTAAATTCAAAGATAAGTACAAAAGTACATTTCAATATTTTTGGAGGGATAACTTGCCATTCAGACTATTCACATCATTTATTCTCTTCCTACCACGTGCTCTGATTCCACTAATCCAACTTTAATGATGAATCAAGTACCCATAGCATAGCTTCTAAATCCCCAAAGGGATGTTTCTCTAATGTCTTAGCTCGGGAGTTCACACTTTTAAGTTTACCTATCTGACCACTTCCTCCCAACCTCCTTTAATGGATTTTCATCTAGGTCACTTGCACTAGCTCTGGGTGCTAGAACTATGGCTCTGTCCTGGTCCCAGTTCTCTTCTCCTTCCATAGTCTATCGCTTTAGTGATCGCATCAGCTCCCACGGTGCTGTTGTTGTTCAGTTGTTTCAGACATGTCTAACTCTTCATGATCCCATTTGGGGTTTTCTAGGTGAAGATATTGGAGTGCTCTGCCATTTCCTTCTCTGGCTCATTTTACAGATAAAGAAATTGAGGTAAATAGGGTTAAGTGACTTGCTCAGGGTCTCACAGCTATTAAGTTTCTGAGGCTGGATTTAAGTCATGAAGATGAGTCTCCCTGACTCCAGGCTCTGTACTCTATCCACTGTGTATATGCGTGTATGTGTATTTATCTATGTATATAGATATATATTTATATCTATATCTATCTATATCTATATATATACACTTACATATTGTCTCCCCATTAGACTGTGAGCTCCTTGAGAGCAGGGAATATCTTTTCCCAATTTTTTTGGTATGCATAGTGCTGAGCACAGTGCCTGACACATAGTAGGCATTTAAATGTTTAATGATTAGCTGATTACAAGTTGATATCAATTACCCAGAATTACCTGAATTTTTAAAGGAATTTATTAAGGTTTAAGAACAACTGATACAAAATTTCACCCCAAAGTTTGTGACATACTTTCCCATCAGGACTTACAGTGTCTAGGGTGAAGTGGACTTAATCTTAGAGAGCATGTGCGGCAGAGGAATGATTCCAAGCTCCTGGAGGTCTCTGGTTGAAATTCTCAAGACAGTTCCCCTTAGGTAAGGGGTATCTTTTTTGTCAGGCTCATTTTTAAGGCTCAAAACTGACTTTATCACATCTCTTCTCAGTTCCTAATAAGGTCACTGCTGCCAGTCATCACCTTCTGGAGATAATTCAAGGGTACTGATGGGAAGTCCAACATCTCTGATTCCCCTTCAAAGATCATGATCAAGTGCTCTCCTCTCCTCTAAGTGACTCATTAGGAAGTTATCTAGAACCATTCTGGTTTTCTGCTCATTCAGATCTCTTTTGTTTCCAGAATTGACTAGAAACCTAGAGAAAACTGACAGGGCATAATCAAGCTTCCCTAGGCAATTTGTGTGCTCTCGGTGCAACATCACTCCATTTCATTCAATAACTTTTTAAACCGAGTCTAAAGTCTCGGACTGAAAGATCAACAGAGATATATTCTTAACTAATAAAAGTACCAGAGCATGGCATCTCATCACTTACTGTAGTGGGTTTGGGTGATTTAAGTGACTGACTTAATTAGCCACTACCTTTATATAAGTGGTATGACACTGGTATCAGAAAAAACAGCACTACAGACTACATATAAGGAAAAATCAAACATGCAAAGTTAGTATTTTCCAAGGTTGAGGCAATTTTTACTAGCAGTCATAGGCTAGTATTGGTCAAATTAGGCTCTAAGTCTTCTAATATACTCTCTAAAAGGCCAATTTATCATTTGGAAAGATTTCATAATAATTTTTTAGATTATTAGGATTCTAGTTCTCTCAATAAATTGAATGATTTTAAGGAGTGGTATTTTGTTGCAAGTTTGCTATGTTAAGAATTTATTTCCTATTACTATTTATAGGTTTTTAGCTATATTATGTGTTTTGTTTTCAATTTCTCCTTGAAAACTACTCACCAGAAATGACTTTGAGAACAGTGACACTGCAGAAGCAATTTCCATCTCTTTTCTTTTTGTGAAACATGTTGAAACACTGAAATTTGATCTCATCCATGTGGATGTTTCCTCCAGCAACGCAGATCATTGACCCCTCTCTTTCCATGCCTTCATGACTCTCATTCATATCCTCTCATAAGCTTGCTACAGGGGTTGCACTTGTCACTCTCATTATTCTTTTCATAATGATGTCATTTTTCTTTTTATTTCTTTAATGATATTCTTTAGTTCTTCCGGGATGTTTCTCATTTGTTATGTGTTGCAATCTTCTCAGGCACACGATATATCCCTTCATTCCCCAACTTGAGTGATATTCAATTTTAACCATCTGTGGACTATAATGTTCTAACACTGATAAAATACTGGTATTAAAAAGACAAGTCTTTATTTGAGGAGAAAATTTTGGAATCATTAAAGAAGCTTTACAATTTCCCACAAGTGATCTAGCTCATTCTTCTCCTGTTTAATTCTGGACCTAGCTCACTGTCCATTTATGCTACTTATCCAAGATAAATATATTGGTCAATGAGCTCTACAAGTCCTCTATCTAAATTTATGTCATAGTCTAGGTATCAGATTTTTTTCAGTCACTTCAACCACAATCCTGACGACATCTATACTAACCTTTCTTAAGAGGTTACAGATTTCAATCAGGAAGTCTTATGACATTCCAAAGACTTAAGCAGTCATTAGAGGCTATCCAAAAAAGAGAATCATCTGAAGGACTTCACCATTTATTCAAATTAGACCATCCAGGATCTCCTCCTGGACGATAATAAACAACTCTGGTAAGTACACATCTCTTTACTTTATGCTTTGCCTTTGATTTTAATTACCAGAGGCTCTTGAAACAAGGTTACTTTGTTTTTATATCTTTCCAAAAAATTGCATAATTTTGATGAATGCATAGAAGACACCTTGTTGGTGGAGAGTTTTCAAAGTAGTATTTTGCGGTACTGAATCAAAAGATTTTACTCCAAGCAGCAAACAATAAAACCAATGGGATATTGTACTTTTTACATCTTTTCAGTCAATTGTATGATACTGAACGTGTTATCAAATGCGAATTATTGCCTATTCATTCCCTACAAATACTCTCATGGAAAATACCCTCAAACAGTATGCATAGTATTCTCATAAAAGTTTCATATAGATAAGAAAGCAGTATATTGGGGCTTATTCTTTCCCCAAGCAACTTTTTGGTGAGGGAGAGCATCAAACAGATTTAAGATATTCTAATATATGAAATATTAAACCAAAAAAAATTGTTATCTAGCCTGTTTATTATAATTATAGTTTGCTAGCAGTGGTGTCAAATGGCCTGCATAATGACTTAGAAAACTGCACGTTAACATCATCTATGTTTTTATTGTATTTTATTTATTTGGTTAAACATTTTCTAATACTATTTTAATCTGGCTCTAGAGGCACTGTGGAGTTTTCAGATAATTTATGGTCCTCAGGCTGAGGCTGAAGACTAGTTCAAAGAATTTAAGGGCTAAATCAGAAGGCAGTCCTTAAACAAACTTTAGTACAATTGTTCTTTGCACATAATGACTATGCAGAGAAGTCTTTCTCAAAATCATAGTCAAACTGAACTGCAGGCAGTTATCTTTATGAGGATGGGCCAAATGTGAATCAAGGGATGAAGCAGATTCATTGTCCCTTTAACTTATTTTAATATTCAAAAATTCCAAAGTTAGATCTGGAAACAGATGAAATAGAGAAAACTTTGTCACACTAATCACTGATCTGGAACCCCTCCCCAACAAATGAAGGATCACTGTAAATACACTTCAGTGATGGGACTTTTCCCATATAAATTGGTAAAGCTTAGCATTCACCTTTTGAAAAGTAATATTATTATCCCAATCTGCATACAGACTTGAAGGACTACATTATCTCTCTGGTCTCTACCTTACTGGAGAAGAATATTCTCTAATAAATTTAATCTTGATGCAAGTGTTACGTGAGGGATTTCTCCTTTGCATACTCACAATGTAGACATTAATTTCATTTCTAATCACTCATTTGTGAAAATCTTTGCTATCAAATGTAGGAATTGCAACATACAGGAGAAACTGATTGTCTCCTATTTCAAAACCTCTAGACCTCAAAGAAAGAGCCTTCATTCAAATTGCTGCAGAGAGTACCTCTAATTCAAGGCAGAAAAGAAGCTTAGTCATGATAAAGCTCACCCCACATAATACAAGGTATTATAGATAAAACACACACACACACACACACACACACACACACGACCTTAGGTATTACATTTGTATAACACAACACCAGAAAAAGTTGGCCTTTGTTTCAGGGAAAACCCAAGGTGACAAAGTAGAAAGAGCACTGGGCTTGGAATCTGTAAGACTCATCTTCCTGAGTTCAAATCCAGCAGCAGACACTCACTAGCTGTGTGACCCTGAGCAAGTCACTTAACCTTGTTTGCCTCAGTTTCCTCACCTGTAAAATGATCTGGAGAAGCAAACAGAAACTACATCAGTATCTTTGCCAAGAAAACTCCAAAACTGAACACAACATAGTAGACTCCACATTTCCTATTCAATTCTGAGTCACCTTCCTCAGTCTTCCAGCAACTGCATTTGGGGATCACATTAATGGCAATGAAGAAATATATGTTAGGTGTGAGCAGGCTGCAATCATATCATAAAGAGAGAGCTAGGCAAGGTTGATTGGTTGGTTGTTGTCCTCTGTTCTTGAAGAGGCCCAAAATGATATCACTATGTTGGAGTCATGGTAAAGTATGCCCAACCATGGAATGGATCAATATGAGTTCAGAAGGCTCTACCACAGGTCAGTCACAAACAGTTCATATGGACATTTGCAGTGGAGATGTCTCTAAATTTGTACACCCCACATTTCTTTTGAGCTACTGCTATTCTGTCCTCAACTGAGCACAGCGCCTTCTTTGATGTGAGCATATCTTGCTTAGTGGTCCTTTGCCAGTGTCTTCTATGTCATGCAATCAATTCCAAAGGTCTTTACAGAGATCTTGAGAGTGTCTTTTTATTGCTTCTCCTGACACTTGCTTAACTTGTATGAGTTCTCTATAAAACAGTTTCTTTTAGGCACGCGTACATTGGGCATTCGAAAAACATAATCAACCCCCTGGAACGGTGTCTATGTAGCAGAATTTAAATGTTTGCAGTTTAGCTAGAGAAAGGACCTCAGCATCCAGTAACTTTTCTTGCCAGGAAATCTTCAGAAATCTCCTAAAACAAGTCAAATGGAAGTGATTAAGTTTCCTGGCATAGAATAGATATACTGTCCAGGTTTCATAGGCATGCAGAAATGAGGTCAGCAAGATGGCTCTGTTGATCTTCATTGTGGTAGACTTCTCTCTTCTCTCTAATCTCTTCTAATGTCTCTTCTCTCCCACACTTTACTTTGGAGCCTCCCAAACACTGAATGCTTCTGGCAATGCATGCATCAACCTCATCATCTATGTGTACAGCCCTGGAAAGGATACTGCCAAGGTCAATAAACTTTTCCACAGTATTCAAAATTTCTCCATTTGCTATAACCTATGGTTCTTCATATGCATGGTGTTTTCCTAGTGTTAATTACTAAGCCAAAATTAGCATAAGTAGCACAGAATTGATCCATACTTTGTTGCATCTCAGTTTTAGAGGTTGCACTGAAAGCACAATCATTTGTGAACAAAAAAATCATGCACCAATTCTCCTTCCACTTTAGTATCGGCTTGTAATCTTTTCAAATTAGTTTACCATTAGTACCATAGCTGAACTGGGTGCTTTTTTGCATCCTTGATGCCTTTTTGATGACTTTTTCATCCCTGTCAAAGGCATCTGACAACACTGCTAGAAAACATCATGCTAAAAAGCATGGGAGCAAGCATTGCTTCACTCCATTAATGACTAGGAAAGCATGAAAGCATCATCCATAATTCAGAACCTGGGCAAGCATGCCGTCATGAAATTGACCTATAATAACGATGAACTTCTCCTGGCAACCAATTTTGACATAATTTTCCACAAATTCTCTCAGTTGAGAGTATCAAAGGCCCTGGTCAGATTGTCTGTAGACCTCTGTTCTGCTCCCAGCATTTTTTCTGGAGTTATTGGACAGCAACCACTATACTGTCCTTTACTTGGCCCTTTCTGAGGGTGTATTGATTATTAGATAGATGACCATCTTCCAGGTGAAGGATCAGTCTATTAAGGAGGACTCTGTCAAGAGTGACTTGCCAGTAGAGACTGAGAGAGAGATCCCTCTGTGATTTTCATAGGACAATATTTCCTTTACTTTTATAGAGATGGACAATGGAATCATCCTTGAAATCCTAGGGGATAACCTCTTGCCATACAACCTGGAAAATTTCAGTCAGTTTTTTGTTTTTTTTTATGAGCAGTGAACCCCCTGTCTTGTAAATCTCAGCTGTAAGAGAATCAACACCAGGTACTTTGCCACATGAGAGAAGGGTAATGGTATTCAAAACCTCTTCTTCACTTGGAAATTCGACTAGAGAGGGATTGTCATCAACTTCAGGTATATGGTCAATGGCTTCAACATTGTTTGATGATGGTCGGCTGAAAACACTATGGAAGTGTTCAACCCATCTCTCCAGGATCATGCCCTTACCACTAATCAATGTGGCATCATCAATAATGAGTAGTTGAGAGGCAATATAGATTTTTGGCCCATAAATAACCTTCAGGACATCATAAAAGTGCTTTGATTTGTTAGTATCAGTGTAAAACTTAATTTCACATGTCTTCTTACTGAGCCAAGAAACCTCCATCTCTCTAAGCGCCACGTGCACTTTACTTTTGATGCAGTTAAACTCTGTTTTCTTAGAGAAAGACAAACTATCTTGCTAGTAAATCCTGTGGAGTCCTTGTTTTTCACTTTGCAGCTTCTGAATTTCCCTATCACTTTCATCACACCCATAGATGTTTGCAAGTGTTCTGGCCCAGATGAGTGAATGCAGTACTGCATACCAAATCTCTAAAATCTACCCGCTCCTTTTCTGGTCCACTGTTGCCAGCCATGTACTTTTTCACCTTTTCCTCCAAGTTAGGGAGGAACTGTTCCCTGTTAGAGAAGCATTCTCATCTGTTGACATTAAATCTTATCCTTGTCTTTCCATGAGGATATGCTTTTGTTGAATTTGAATATTTAGCTTGGAGAGACTAAGTCTGGTCAGTACAGCAGTCTGCCACAAAATGTCACAGAAAGAAATAGAAGCATCTTTGAACTCTCACATCCTGTCTGTCTCTTTTCCTTATAATGACACAATCTATTAAATGCCAATATTTGCTGCAAGGGTGCATCCACAAAGTTTTATTGCTGTTAGGTAAATGGAAGACAGTATTGGTAACAAGGTCATTATATGCAAGTCTTCAGTAGTAAGCAACATGTTTCTGATGTTTCTGATACTATTCCTGCCAAGGACTGGTAGTTTGTGCCTACTCTGGCATTAAAGTCACCCAAAATTATAAGACTGACACTTGGACGATGAGGGTTCTCCAGGTCTATTTATCTTTAAATTTCTACCTGCTTTCCACTAATAATTTGAGAGCAGACATTTGATAAATATTTGTTGCTTGAACTGAAAACTGCAATAATAAAACAATCTCAAGACTGATCATGAACATGACCTTAGGTATTTTTTTCATTTAATGTTTTTTTTTTTTAACCAGAGTTTTTATTTGAAAATTATAAAGAATGGAGTCGCAATAATTTTAGGCATTTCAAATTTGTTTATTTATTTTAATGTTAATTACAATCTGTGTTTTGGTATTCTGTATTTGTGACTCCAGTCAAATATCCAGTAGTACAAAGATGCTTCAAGTTACATAGACTGAACGAAAGAGCTTGAGCAATGAAAGGAGGACGGAGAGAGCAGGGAAGAAGGAGAAGAGGGAAGGAGAAAAACCAAAGAAATGTACACAAGTGCAGGGTTTTGAGTGCCACCTTCAATGCTAACCTGCTGTGAGGGAAGGTCAAAGTAGGCAAGAATGAACAGCCACAAATTGTTGGGCTGTTACCAGCACCATTTCAGCATGGTTTGGAAACACTTTTTACAGTAAAACCACTACAATAAACATTCCAACGCCACCTGTAACTTCAAACTAAAACCAATTAATTTTAAAGAAAAAAAACCACCACATGCACCCTACAGTGAGATAAACCTCTCTCCTAGACTCTCATTTCACCTAGAAGTCTAATGGTATTCCAATGTAATATCCATTTCTAATGATTATCTTGCCACATATGGCACAAATATGATACAGTAATTCTGAAAACGCTTCTATGCAGTCCTGTTTAGTGTCTTAATGAACCTAAAAGCCAGGACCAGTAAAATCTACAGAAATTAACTCTTGCCTTTAAGAACTTTGAAAACTGTTTTAAAAAAAAAAAAATCAATAAGGTTGGAACCTAAATTCTGAGACCAAATGTAGAAGTCAGATTTGGTGGTTCTCAGTGACAATGGGGAATTTTGCGGTGGGGGGGGGGAGGAATGGGGGGGAGTGGGATGGTCAGAGATGGATTCTCTTGTTGATTTTGATGTCTCTCAATGGTTTTCATTTTTCACATCCTGTAGCACTTCCTTATTGTGTTCTTCACCACCAATCACCCTGCATATCTGAAGTCCATTATAACTTAATGTCAGATTATAACTTAACTACTGTATAAGCGTCCAGTCCCTAGAGCTTTCTTCACTCAGCTTATCCAGTTCTGCAATTACATCATCAAAAGCTTCTTTTGTCAACTTGCAGGTACGGTCAGGGGAATTAAGAATTTCATAGTAGAATATGGAAAAGTCTCCTGGAGAGCAAGACCTAACTAAGGGGATGGGGTATGTCGGCAGAAGTTCTGTCATTGTGTTTTCACTGGCAGCTTCATTAGCCACCGGGCTATTCTCCGCAGCCTCCTTGTCATTTCCTATGGCAAATTCAGCCAGGTACCTGTGGTATCCCTTTCATTTTATAACAGAAAACCTTAGACTTGCCAGTGTTTGCTGCCGGAATGACGTGTTTGTCCAGTACATCCAGAGTGTTACAACAGATTAATCTTAGTTCAATCTCAACCATTTGCCGATATTTCCAAATCATTTTTAGTTTGTCTTCTCCTCCCCTGTTTTCTTCTTTTCTGTTCAATGCAGCTGATTATCCGCCAGAACACTCTTCTGGCTCCAATCACATTCTTATATGCACTGACAGTAGGCTTCTTTCTTCAGCTGTCAATTTCACATCCATCCCTGATACTTTCTTCATTGATTTCACCTTTCATTTCGTCGGATCGCTTGGCTGGCACGGTCAGTTTCACCTACTACACCAGATCCTCCCGATAGCAGCCACAGCTCCAGCAGGGTCTGTGCGACAGATGGCAGCTCCGACTCTCGTCAGTCTTGCTCGACGTCCGGCCAGCAAAGATCCATTTGAATCTTTGATTCAATAATTTATTTTATAACATTCTCGAGAACATAAAATTATATAAATGAAAAGCTTTAAGTAGACCATTTGAAAGGAGGTTAAGAATTCACTAAAATACCTTAGTAATTCAAAGGCTTTAATGGAGTAGTATATACAACAGGATTTCATAACTAATGATTTTTACGGGAAAAATTAAAAAAAGAGAGAATATTGGACAAAGTTCCCCACTAACTTATTCAACAAATATTTATTGAATTCCTACTAAGTGCTTAAAATTCCTCTTAGAACAGTATTTTCTATTTTTATAACATTTTCCTTTCCCAAAGCACTTTTATTATTTAATATAGTGACCCTGTGACATACCTAAGGACTGTATTATGGTATTATTTTTAGAGATTAAAAAAAGAAATAAAGGGAGGTTTAGCTCTAAAATCACACAGCTAAAGAGTGACAAATCAAGGACTAGAATACAGTCTCTTGATTCTTATTTGCATGAAAAGTACATCCTGTGAAGGGGTGAGGAGTTAGACAAATGTTGCAAATGTCTTAAATTTTAAAATCTCATATGCAGATAGCATATGAAAGTTTATTTTTAAATATTTTCTTAAAACTGGACATTTGGCATAATTATCAGTCATAGAAGAGGTGATATGTAAAAGCAACAGAATATACTCAGTATTTGCTACATAACAATTTAATTTTTAAGAACTAGGCTAATATAACATCCCATATGAATATAAAAGATTATATCACCAAGCTCATCCAAACTTTGTTGAACAAATATGTGATTCTTTTTCTCAACTGTCTGTTTTTATTTTTGATAAATGTTACTTTTTTCAATTACATGTAAAGATAGTTTCCAAGTTCATTTTTAATAAGATTTTGAATTTCAAATTTTTTCTCCTTTCCCCCTCCCCAAAATGATAAGTAATGTGATACAAGTCATACATGTGGCATTATATAAGCATATTTCCACATTATTCATGCTGTGAAAGAAGCAACAGAACAAAAGGGAAAAACCACCAAAAAAATAAAAAATAAAGTATGTTTTGATCTACATTCAGACTCCATGGTTATTTCTCTGGACATGAGTAGTATTTTCCTTTGTGAGACTTTTGGAATTATCCTGGATCACTGTACTACTGAGAAGATCTAAGTCAATCAGTCGTTATTACTGCGTACAATGTTCTGGTTCTGTTGATTTCACTAAGCATCAGCTGATGAAGTCTTTTCCAGTTTTTCTGAAATCCACATGCTCATTTTTTTTCACAATAGCATTCCATGAAATTCCTATACTACAACTTATTCAACCTTCCCCAATTGATGGGTATTACCTCAATTTCTAATTCTTTGCAACCACTAAAAGAACTGCTATAAACGTTTTTGTACATGTGGGTCCTTATCCCTTTATGATCTCTTTGGAATACAGACCTAGTAACTGTACTGCTGGATCAAAAGATACGCATGGTCTGATTGCTCTTTGGGCATAACTCCAAATTGTCCTCCGGAATGGTTGGAACAGTTCGCAACGCCAAAAGTGCACCAGTGTCCCAATTTCCCCACATGTTCTCCAGTATTTATCGTTTTCCTTTTCTATCATGTTAGCCAATCTGATAAGTGTGAGGTAGTACCTCAGAGTTGTTTTAATTTGTATTTCTTTGAACAATAATGATTTGGAACATTTTTTCATATGCCTACAGATAGCTTTTATTTCTTCATCTGAAACTATCTATTCATATCCTTTGACCTTTTATCAACTGGGGAAAGATTCGTATGCTTATAAATTTGACTCAATTCTCTGTATATTTGAAAAGGAGGCCTTTATCAGAAACACTGGCTGTAAAAAAGGTTTCCCAGCTTTCTGCTTCCCTTCTAAGCTTGGATGTAGTGGCTTTGTTTGCACAAAAACCTTTTCTCCTAGCTTGGTTATAGTATTTAAATCTTATATCGAAATCATGTACACATTTTGACCTTAATTTGGTATACAGTGTAAGATATTGGTCTATGCTTAGTTTCTGTCATACTATTTTCCAGTTTTCCCCGCAGTGTTTGTTAAATAGTGAGTTCTTATCCTATAAACTGGAGTCTTTGGATTTATCAAACAGTAGATTATTATAACCATTTACTACTACGTCTTGTGTACCTATATTTATAGTTTCTGCCTTACTATTTTCCAGTTTTCACAGCAGTTTTTGTCAAATAGTGAGTTCTTATTCTAGAAGCTGGAGTCTTACAGTTTAACAAACAGTAGACTACTATAATCACTACTATATCTTGCATACCTATTTAAATATTTTATTTCTTCTACTCTTAATCTTAATTTATATTTTTGTAAATTCTCATTTCACTTAGCTTATAGTTGGGCAAAATAGCTCCTAATTATTGCTTCAATTTCCTGTTCAGTGGTGACAAATTCATCCTTTTCATTTTTCACACTGGTAATTTGCTTTTCATCTTTCTTTTTATCAAATTAACCAAAAGTTTATCTATTTTATTGGTTTTTTTCATAAAAACAACTTTTAATTTTCTCAGTTCAAAAGTTTTCTTACTTTCAATTTTGCTTAATCTATCCTTTGATTTTCAGAATTTCTAATTGGTTGAGGATTTTTTAAATTTTTTCTATTTCTAGCTTTTAAAATTACATTCCCAATTCACTGATCTACTCTATTTTATTCATGTAAGCATGTAGAGATATAAAATTTCCCCTAAATACTGCTTTAGCTGCATCCCATAAATTTTAGTATGTTGTCTCATCACTGTCATTGTCATTTTCTTTTATGAAATGATTGATTGCTTCTATTATTTGTTTCTGACCCACTCATTCTTTAAGATTAATCTACTTTCTAATTAATTTTTAATCTATCTTTCCATGGCCTTTAATTACATGTAATTTTTATTGCATCATGATCTAAAAAGGATGCATTTAATATTTCTGCCTTTCTGCATTTGATTGTGAGATTTTGTACCCTAATATATAGGTAATTTATGTTATATATTCCCTTCTATCTTTATTCAGTTCTCTCCAGAAGTCTATCATATCTTACTTTTCCAGAATTCTATTCACCTCCTTAATTTATTTCTTATTTATTTTGTGGTTACTTATCTAGTTCTGAGAGGGGGAGGTTGAAAGTCCCTCCTCTAATATAGTTTTGCTTTCTATTTCTTCCTTTAATGCACTTAACTTTTCTTTTAAGCATTTGGATGCTACACTAATTCATTGTTGGTGGGGCTGTGAGCTAATCCAGCTATTCTGGAGAGCAATTTGGAACTATGCCCAAAGTGCTACAAAAATGTACATACCCTTTGACCCAGCAATATTGCTTCTAGGACTGTATCCCAAAGAGATCATAAAAATGGGAAAGGGCCCCACATGTACAAAAATATTTATAGCAGCTCTCTTTGTGATGGCCAAGAACTCAAAATCGAGGGGATGCTCATTAACTGGTGAATGGTCGAACAAGTTGTGGTACATGGATGTACTGAAATACTATTGTGCTATAAGAAGTGATGAACAGGAAAACTTCGGAGAGGCCTGGAAGAACTTATACCAACTAATGTTGTGTGAAAGGAGCAAAACCAGATCACTGTACACAATAACAACCACAGTGTGCAAAGAATTTTTCTGGTAGACTTAGCCCTTCATAGCAATGCAAGGACCTAAAACATTCCTAAATGACTCTTGAGGCAGAATGCCATTCACATTCAGAGAATGAACTATGGAATTGGATTGCAGGATAAAGCAGAATATTTTCTCTTGTGTTTTGTTTTGTTTGGATTTTTCTCATGGTTTCTCCCATTCATTTTAATTCATATATACGACATGGCTAATGTGAAAATGTGATTAATAAGAATTGCATGCTGCCTTGGAAGGGAGGGGGAAATGAGGGAGAAAATCTAAGACTTAAGGAAGTGATTGTAGAAAATTGAAAACAAATTAATAAAAAAGAATTTGAATGCTATACCACTTGCTGCACATATATTTAATATTGATAATACTTCATTGTCTATCGTAGCAAGATGCAGTTTCCTTCCTAGTCTCTTTTAATTAGATGTATTTTGTTTTTGTTTTGTCTGAGATCAGGAGTGCTACTTCTGCTTTTTTTTTATTTTTTTACTTCATCTGAAGCATAATATATTTAGTTCCAGACCCTTATATTTACTCTGCGTGTATCTCTCTGTTTCAAATGTGTTTCTTGTAAACAATAAATTGTAGGGTTCCATTTTAATGGTAAATTCATCCCATTCACATTCACAGTTGTGATTATTAACTGTGTATTTCCCTCCATCCTATTTTTCGTTTTTATACTTTTCTCTCTACCATCACCCTGTCCCTCCTTACAAGTGTTTTGCTTCTGACCACCATCTTCCCCAATATGTCCTACCTTCTATCACATCTCCCCCTCCCTTCTCTTTCCCCTTCTACTTCCAGATAGGGTAAGACATATTTCTCTAACCAACTGAGTGTCTGTGAGAAGGAATACCCTCTCTGAACCAAATCCAGTAAGAGTAAGATTCAGACAATGCTCACTCACTCTTCTTTCCCTCTATTTTAATAGGTCCATCATGCTTCTTTGTATGATGTAATTTACTCCATTCTGCCTCCCCTTTTCCTCTTCTCCAGATACAATCCTTTTCTTGCCTCTTAAATTTTTTTTATCATCACATCAAAGTCTTATACCCACATCCTCTAAATATACCCCATCTAACAGCCATAACAGAAATACAATTCTTAAGAGGTAGAAGTTTCATCTTCCCACATAGGGATGTAAACAGTTTAACCTTATTGAATACCATGGATTTTTTTCTTTCTTTTTTACCTTTTTCATATTTCTCTTGAGTCTAGTAATTAAAGATCAAATTTTCTGCTCAGTTTGTCTTTTCATCAGGAAGCCCCCTATTTCACTGAATGTCCTTTTCTTTTCCTAATAAGATTATGCTCAGTTTTGCTGGGAAGTTGATTCTTAGTTGTAATCCAAGCTCTTTTGCCTTCCAGATTATCACATTCCAAGCTCTCTGATCCTTTAATGTAGAAGTTGTTATCCTGTGTAATCCTAATTGGGGTTCCTTGATATTTTAATTGTTTCTTTCTGGCTGCCTTCACTATTTTCTCCTTGACCTGCCAGTTTTGGAATTTGGCCACAATACTCCTTGGAGTTTTTATTTTGAAATCTTTTCCAAGAGATGATCAGGGGATTCTTTCAATCTCTATTTCACCCTCTGGTTCTAGGATATCAGAGCAGTTTTCCTTGATAATTTCTTGAGAGATAATGATCCTGTCCAGGATCTTTTTTTGATCATGGCTCTTAGGTAACCCAATAATTCTTAAACTATGTCTCCTAGATCAATTTTAGCCATTTTTCAATGAGGTATTTTACATTTTGCTTTTTTGTTTCATTCTTTTGATATTGTTTGATTGATTTTTAATGTCTTCAGAGTTATTAGCTTCCACTTGCCCAACCCTAATTTTTGAGGAATTATTTTCTTCAGTTAGCTTTTGTCACTCCTTTTCCTTTGGTCAATTGTACCTTTAAAGGAGTTGTTTTCTTCAGTCAATTTTTGTGCTTCCTTTTCCAGGCTATTGCCCCTTTTTTCATAATTTTCTTGCATACTCTCATTTCTTTTCCCAATTTTTGTTCTACCTCTCTTAGTTGATTTTTAAAATCCTTTTTGAGTCCCTCTAAGAGGACTTTTTAAGCTTGAGATCAATTCACTTCCCATTTGAGGCTTAATATGTAAGCTTTTGACATTGTTGTCCTTGTCTGAGTTTGTATTTTGATTTTCCCTGTTGCCTTTCGTTAGGGCTCTTTCTGTGTTTTGCTCACTGTTAAAAGTTGAGCTCTACACGTGGGGCACAGGGGACACTGTCCCAAGCTTCATGCACTAGAGGCCAGGGGCCTGCTCACCGACTTTCTGCATCTGGGTCTCTGTGGCTGAAGCTAGTCCACTAGCCTCATCGCACCTGTTGTGTCCTGGGTACTGAGACTGACAGTTTGCCTTCCGTACTGGGGCTAGAGGCCTCAGAGCTGACCTGCTGAGCCATAATCACGGGGCCATGGTTGCTGATCTGTGCCATGTCTAAGAGCCTCTCCCTGGTTTGTCTGGACAATGCCTGCACTGGGCTACCCTTCTACCCAAGTGAGACAGTCTTTTCCTCAAGTTCTTCTAAGCTATCTTGGGCTGGAAAATTGTTTCACTTCTTCTTTTTGTGGATTCTGTCACTCCATAATTCTTTCAGAGCCTTGATTTAACATTGCTTCCTAGGGAAACTGGGGAGAGCTCAAGCAGCTTTCTAGCTTCTCTCTGCCATATTGGTTTTGCCGCTGCCAAGGTAATTCTTAAACTTTTATTCATAACTTTGTTCTCAGGTATCTGTTTCTGCTCAAACTGAAAACTATTAACTGTACTTTCTTAAGAGAAATAGAAATATTTCAAAGAATTAACAAAAATACAGTTTTTTAAAAATAATTTAATGTGACAGAAAATAGTAGCATTTCCTGGGAAATTTAGCATACTCAAGAATATGAACTTAAGAAAACGGAAAACTGTTCTGGATTATTTAAGTGTCTAGAGTATATTTTTATTAATGAAAACTGACTGCAAATTCTTTGGCATACAAAACTCCCAGGTGAGAAAACTCCATTGCCAATTCAATGCAGGCCTTTCACTGAAACCTAACAGAGCAACATAGATCACTGAGAGGTTGTGAACTGACAAGTCACTCAGTTGGTATATGTTAAAACCTAGCCTGGTTTCAAGGACCCCTTTTTTCCATTCTACCATATGTCTCTCTGGATATATTCTTTTTCCCATTTTGCCTCTTAGAAGAAAAATAAAATGCCACCCAGATATGATGCCTAGTGACTGGGGAATATTTGAAGGTTCTAGACATGCTTTGTGACTCTGTTACCCTGAAGAAAATAGTAATCTTCCCTTTAATTTTTAGGGTGGTACATATTAATTTGTATTAACTTGCAAGTAAAGTGAAGTCTATTTTCCACACAATTAGTGAACTTTCATATGTAATCTGCTCCCAAAGAAATTTTCCTAAGTTACAGGCCCTGGGACAACAATTTTAACTTTATGGTTATAATAGAAAGCAAGGGAATTGCGAAAGCTTCTTTGCAGTTCAATCTCTGAAAGGAAAGATTCAATTACTTTAAAAAGGTCTTTGAATACACAGAATAAATGTAAAGAAAACAAGAAGCAGACTTAGGGTTCTCAGTAACCATAATCCCATGTGGCTCTTCCCCACCTTTGGCTTCTGCTATCATTCATCTAGACAAAATATGAGTTGCAAACCAATAAAAAAATGGTGCGCTAACTACAGTTGAGTCAAATGTAAACTGACCCTTAATTATTCATTAACAGCAATTGAGTACAGTAGAACCTAGTTATAATGCTGTCCTTTGGGTCCATGTCATGGAACCCCCTGAAACATGAAAACACTATTTATAACAAGGTCTTTTTGGTACTTCATTTTTACGCAAGTTTCTTTGGACTGAGTCCAAGACTAAACATTTTAATTGTGAATTCTATTTCACAGCAAATGTTACTCTGTCAGTGTTCAGCTGATTTTTATAAATGTTAATGTTATCATGGTCACTCTACTGTTTGGATGTCAAAACGAACCTTTTCAATTAGTTTGTGCTTCACAATAATCCTAATAACCATCTTATTACAGAAAATTACAGTTTAAGTAGAAAAAGTTAAAACAGAGATAATTATTAAATAACTGATTTCAGTAAGTATTTAAAACCGCTTTAATATACCCAAGAAGAGTCTAATAAATCTAAGGTCTAATTCTAATAAGTCTAACCTCTATTTCTGAACAACAGCAATAACAACAACAAAGCTTTTACAACTTCCCTAACAAATTTAACACTAGTCACTTGCATAAGCCCATTGACCCCAATATTTTCCACTTTTGAACAATTCTAATTGAAAGTTTTTCTTTATATCAAGCTTCATACAATTTGGCTCTTTGCAACTCTCACCTATTTATCCCAATTATGATTTCTGAGTCCAAGAAGAAAAACAAAATCTAATCCTACTTCCATGTGACAATCATTCAAATAGTTTAAAGACAACTGCTATGTATCCCCACTTTTCTCAAAGCTAAGCAGGTCTCCCTCTTTTAAAAAAATAGCTGTATAAAAATATTTTTTTTCTACATCACAATCACATTTTGGTATGCTATCTCTACCCCAAAACCTTCTCTCTTTTTAAAAAATAAAAAAGTCAAGAAAAGCAGGCCAATGTGTCTGCCACTTTGATGTTCTTCGTTCTATTTCCACTCCCTAAGAGGATCCAGGAGTGCTTCAACATTACCTAATCTAAGTTCCACTGTTCTGCTTCCATTCACATTATTGTAACTATTCTGGATATTGTTCTTGTGGTTCTCTCTTAGATTTTCATCGAGTCATACAGATTTTCCCACGTTTATCCAAATTCCTTACATTTGTCTATTACAGTATCATGATATTTCCTTTCATTCATATAACATAATTTTCCAAATATCCCTCAACTATTTTGTTTCAAATTTACTTATAATTTAATTAATTTTGCTACCATTTTTCAAGATTTTCCTATTTCTGATTTTCATCTTTTGAGTCAATTTGATGTGTATGAGGTGAGACCTTAAACTTCTTTTATTTTGCATGGATTTGCATGGATTTCTTTGCATGACTTGGAAAATTTTTCTTATGGTTGCTAATAGTTTATGCTTATTTGTTACACTACATAAGATGCTCCCTTCTACCAAACTGCTTTCTGGTTTTCTAAGCAGTTCTTACTGAATAAATGGGATTCCTTATCCCAGTATTTTCTATTCTAGAGTTAATTAAACATTAAGTATTATTTGTTTATTTCCATGTTTTGCTCATCTAAACAGTTCCATTGCAACATGTGGTAATTTTGGAACCAGTGCAAGATAATTCTGAAGACTATTTCATAGAATGTTGAGATCAGATAATAAGTATCTACTTCTTCCATTATTTTTATTATTTTTCTACAGTTGTGTGATTATAAATCTGTGCATTTATTCCTGAATGCATTTTTTAATTTAAATGCTAAGTATTTTAAAATTATTTTGAAAGGATTTTCTCACTTTCTCTTGGAGTTTGTTTTATATATGTGAATGTGTAAATATGTGTGTGTGTATATAGATATATATATACATATATAGTGTGTGTATATGTATATATAATGTGTGTATACACACACACACACACACATATATATATACATACAGAAAGGCTAATTATTTTATGAGACTATTTTATATCCTGCTACCTCACTGAAACTGTTTCTTTTTTTTATTGAATCTATGCAGTGTGATAGATACATAGGGATAGTGGCCTCCTCTTTGTGCTATTTTCTGCTTATTGTTTAGCAGTCAGACGTTTTTGAATTATAACAAAATAGTAGGAAAAGCAACTAGTCTCTTGGCTAAAGTTTCCTATATTATTTTATACATAAATTGACCTAGAAGTTTCCTGCTTTATTATTTCCTAGTTCAGGTATCAAAACTATATTGAAGAAATTTAAAAATGTTTCTTCTTCTTCTATTTTGTAAACAGATTGTTTAATAAAAGATATTAATGTTCTTTAAATGTCTATTTAAATTCTTTTAAGACCCTGTATGGATCTGGTTTCTCCTCCTTCTCTACCCAAGCTCATTTACAACATGTTCACTTTTACTTCCTGGAACTGAGTTGTACAGATTCTGATTTTTATGTTAGGCAAATTTGACTATTTTAATTTTTTGTTAATGTTCATCTATTTCCTTTGCATATTTAGCATTGTTTGCATATAAAATATAAATGAATATGACTATTTCTGATAACTTTAATCAGTTTTCTGTTATTTTTCTCTTCTCAGATTTGTTTGTTTGGGTTTTGGGGTTTTTTGGTAATTTATTTTCCCTTTCTCTTTTTCAGTAAAATTGGTCACTGGATTGTCCATTTCATTGTAGTTGCATTTTTTTTCCTCAAAAAAATCAGTTCACAATTTTGTTTATCATTTCAGTAGCCATTTTCTTTTTAATTTTAGGAAAGCTTTACTTTTCAGGATTTCTATTTTTACTTGTTTAGGAATTACACAGATATATTTGCTTTAGTTAATTTTAGTTGCACATTGAATTCATTAGCATTCTATTTATCTAATTTATTGATTTAGGTGTTGTGAGATATTAATTACTCCCTACTAACTGCGTTAGCTGCATTCTACAATGGGGTCTCATGATAATCATTTTCTTTATTATTGCTTTAGTATTTTACATAATTCTTTATGGTTATGTATTTGTTATTTTTTGTTGCTGTTGCAGCACAGTTAGTAGGTAGTGAAAGAACTGCTGCTAGAAATGCAGAGTAGAGGTGCTGGAGGTGGAAGAACTAAATCATTCACTGTATGGTTTTCAGAATGGGCAACAATATAGTTGACAAGGAGATTGGGGACTACAGACAAGAAACAAAGAGGCAAAGTAAACTGAAGTGTGACAAGAGCATGCCTGATATAGGTGACTGTATGAGATGTTTACCAATCAGAACCTCAAGGTCCCTGGGGTTGAAATGATCAAGTTATCTAGGATGTGACCTCTGTTCTAAGAAGCTGTCCTAGTGAGTAAAACACAAAGATGAGACCAGTGCCAGAGTCACATCTGGAGGGAATGTGAAATCAAGTGGACTACATACATGAGTCCTGGAAAAGATCCATTCTCCTCCATCATTTCTTACACATACACACATATATGCATATATTCGTCCATGATTGAGGCAAGATGACCTAAAAATACAGAGTTGGGTTGGGGCCACTAAGCCCCTGTTCTCAGCTCTTCTGTACATATGTGTCAGGTGCAGTCAGTCCTTTTTTCCATATCTTGCTGATGCCTAGGACTCATCTACCATCACTACTAAGAAAGAGAGTTGGTGCAAACAGATCCCAAGTGCAAGTGCAGAGATGTTAGTAGTAAAGCATAGGGTAGGTGAAGGGAGCATAATAACCAGAACTCCTTCTCAGTGTCCCTGGATCAGCTCCATTACCAAATTAGCATCTAGTTAGTAAAAATCATTAGACAAAATAAGACACTCCCAGACGATCATTCCAGATGATCATCGGAGGTAAGCCTACCCTCAATCCCATGCAATATCCCAGTATCCTTATCCTACCTCAACCCCAACTCAAGGTTCCTTTCCTGATATTTATTAAAGCTTTGTCTAAGGGCACACTTCACTTCACAAATACCTTACCAATAATGTAGTACCTTAGAACTGAACATAATTCTTTAAATCAAAGGGTTATAACTTCCCCTATTCTGGACACTGACACCTCTTTTATTCCTGCAAAAGATCACATAAATTATTTTGGTTATCATGTCACACTGTATTGACCTTCAGGTCCATAAAATCACCAGATTTTTTCCACATAAATTAGCTAGCCAGGGCTCTCCATTCTTGTAGTTCTCAAATCAATAAACTAAACCAAAGTATAAAACTTTTTACTTACCTGCATTAAATTCCATGAAATTCGTCTAATAAAGCTTCTCTCCATATATATTTTTGTGATCTGAATATATGGTCCTCTCAGTGCACCATATGTTTCTGGCCTTAGTGTCTTTGTGTATGCTATTCACTTTGGTTAAAATGTCCTTACCCCTTTTTATTTGATTCACACTAAACCTTTAAAGTTCAACTCAAAAATATTTTTCAAATTTAATTATTGAGTTAAAAACTACCCCGGTTATTATCTGTTTTATAACTCTCCATGGCTATTATTATATAATGTCTATTATCATAATTATCTACTTCAATTTTATCTCTTTGTTAGACTGTGAACTCCATGTGGGTAGGATCATGGCATCCATACACACAAAAACACACACACACACACACACACACACACACACACATGCTCCTCTATTGCCTAAAACAATGCTTTCAAGAAAGCAGAACTTCAATAAATGTTGAATGAATGAATACAGGCACGAAAGACAGTGCAAGATCAATCAATATGATACAAGATTAACATGTTGCAATTACATGGACTAAAATCTTCTCCAAACTAAAGTATTGCTGTTTCTTCAACTGATAATCTTTTTAGGATATAAAAAAATGCAGATTTTGAAATTTTATAGGTTTCAGAACATTATATGAACATTCAGTACCCTTTGTAATTCAGTACTCTTTGTAGCATATTTTATACCTTTAAAGAAGATTCTAAATACAATCTGTTTATAATTGATTAGAAAATGGATCTGTGACATCATCTATGTGGTTATTCTTTTTATCAGTGAAGATAATAACTCATCTGTCCCTGACCTATCATGTACATCTTATTTATGACATACAATAAGTTTGCCATGGTGGAGGGCAAACTAAATATGGGAGCCTTTCTTGATTTCTCCTGACACCCTAAAAGGATATCAGTGTAACAGTGGGCTATCCATCAGTAATCTTTGTATGATCAAGAGATAATAGATTTGAATATAAAATTAAAAGAAATAAAATATTTAATGAATACATATTTTCATTACCATGTAGTACTTAACTCAAACTATTTTCCAACTTATAAAAAGAATTCTGTAGATTTTGGAAGTCTACCAAATCTATTTATGTACATTTTCCACCTTAAAAATGTGAATTACTTTTTATAATAAATGATATTTCCCTTTCTGCTGTTGTAAGAAAAATATTCATTGGTCTTCTAAATTTCTTGATTATTATTTTAAAGTTTGGCATATGACATTTGTTGAGAATTTTTAAAGGAATTCATTAAATACACACAAAATAAAATTGGAAATGTACATAACTTATTAAATACAGTTATAGAAAAATAAGTCTGGTTAGTTATAAACAATTTTGTTTACAAATCTACCTCTAGGGTATTAGAAAAAAAAATTCAACTGGATCTTTAGTATGAAGAAAATGAATTAATGGAAATAAATCATTCTTTCCTTTATAATATGTGTATATATAAGCGCAAGATTTGAATATGTGAATTGGCTTATAATAAAGAAGATATGATTATCAAAAATTTTAGATGGCACAAAGCTACTACTACAAACAGTAGCTAGTATCAGGATATCTAATATTAGCAATGACACAACCAGGATTCTACACATTTCTGCCTTGTCTATAAGGAAACTCAGGTAAAGTTAAAAGCTAATGCAACCCTATTTTTTTCTCAAAACAATACTCATAGAATCAAAGATTTTTAGAGTTGTATGGGACCTCAGTTGCCATCTAATTCAATCCATAGAAGAAAATGAAGTCCTACTATTACAAACCCAAAAATAGGGCATTAAGATCTCCATTGAGGGGAAACCTTCTAATGCCTGAGGCAGTTCATTACACTTTTGTGTAGCTCTAAATTTTAGGAATTTTTTTCTTACACTCAGGATCAAGTTTGCCTCTGAAAATTCTACCCATTATTCCCAGCTCTAGCCAAACAAAATCATTTTAATTTCTCCTTCAAACACCAGTCCTTTAAATGCAATGAAGATAGCTAAGTCTCTCCTAAGTCTTCTTTTCTCAGGAGTAAACACAGTAAGTTCCTTCAAATAATCCTCATACTGGAAATGTGTTTTGTATGATTTCATATATATAATCAATATTATCAAAGGATGGGGGAGGGGCAAGAGGGAAGGAGATAATGTTCTATCACCCAAATAAAATGTAACAGAGATTAGGTCACTTATCTACCAGCTTCCATGCCCTAGCATCTAATCCCCTGCACACAGTAAGAGATTAATAAATGTTTGCTGATTTGGTTTAAATAAGTTCAAACTGAGGTGCAGAAAGTATCCAAATGGATACTTTGGGAAATGCTGGGAACAGAAACAAAGATATTGGAATCATCTACACTAAAGTCATGAGGATAAAAAAGATCACCAAGGGAAGGAGCACAAAAGAGAGGGGGAGAGGAGAACAAAGGGGAAGAAGGCAGAAAAGGGAAGATGGCTAAGGACAGAAGCTTGAACGATACTTATGTTTAAGAGGAAGGAGATGAATGGAGATCCAGCAAGGAAGATAAAAAAAGACAATCCGAGAGGTAGGAAAGAACTCATGAAAGTTCAGTGTGAAGTAAGAAGGCAGCAGAAAGGAAGTGATGGTCTAACAGGGGTGGGGAACCTGTGACCTGAAGGTCCCATGTAGTCCTTTCTGTCCTCAAATGCAGTCCTCTGAATTAATTCAAACTTTACAGAACAAATTCCCTTGAAATTTGTCCTGCAAAATTTGGATTCAGCCAAAAGGTGGTTCCCAAGGACCCTGAAGGCCACATGTGACCTCCAGGCCACAGGTTCTCCACCCCTAGTACTATATCAAGGAAAAGAAGGATAAGAACGTAAAAAAAAAAAAAAGATTAGCTAGTCATGTAGTATGGATGTAAGGCAGACTACAAAGGACTGGGTTTATCAGGCCATCTACAAATATCATGAAGAGAAAGATATGTAGTACTCAATCCAATTTACAGTCTCAACATAACTGTCCTCTTTTCAGAGGAAAAGAAGATGCAAAGGAGAACCTTGAAATATAGAATAAGGAGGTCAGATCAGAGAAGGGGAAAAGGATTCACTATTGCTTTGTCAACTGTAATCAAGCAACATCACTGTATTTTAAGCACTTGGTATTTCACAAATTTTGTCTTAATTTTCATAATTGTTATACCCTAACTCTCATTCTCTATCCTTGTTCCAGAGTACAATATTATTAGAATGATGATCTAAAAGCTGGAGAGAAGTGGATTAAATTAAAAATTAAATAATCCATTCAGACAACAGTTTAGGAAACCATTTATGAATGACCTTTCCCCAGTCCTAGAGCAAGGGGTGAGAAAAAAGGCTGTAAGTGACCTGAGAAAGAAATTCTAGAACATCATTCCTATACCTATATCCTTTTGTAGATGTATGCATGTGCATGTGAGGGCAGGAGGAGGGTTAGATTTTGAGTTCTCTAGACAGTATGATCCTACTGTAAAACCAGAAAAGGAAGATTCCCTGGGCAACATTATCTTTGACAGCTGCCTTGCAGTTTGCTACAAGTTTGAGAGTTCCTGAGGGCAAAAATTCAAGCACTAGGACTTCTAAAACAGCGGCTTTTAACCAGGGGACCATGGATATCTGGGGGTAAGGGGACAAATTTCAGAGACAGGGGGTGTCTATGAACTTGGATGGGAAAAATACATTTTAATTTTCCTTAACCTTTGGTTTTCTTTGTAATTCCATTAGTTTACGTTATGCATGTAAGAACATTATCCTGAAAGGAGTTCACAAATTTCACTAGAATGCCAAAAAAGACAAAAAAGTTAAATATTCCTGTTCTATAACGATTTTTCCTCATGCTGAGATAATAGGTTGAGTATTTGTTATTTTTCCATTTATTGTTCTCTATATATGTTCCTAATATCCACAGTATTGTCTGTGAATTAAAAAATAAAAGATTCTCTCATACCCAATATCTGCACTGTACATAATGTGCTCGTGTGGAAGTTGAATGATGTTACCGACATTTAGAGAAATATAGACACCAATTATACCTTTAATTAAGGAGGAAGAAGCAGTTTCTCCTCATCCCCAACCTCATGGATCACTCAAAGTGAGCTCAACATACTTAGGGTCCTCTTGGTCATAAGTTACATGTAAAATCAAGAGTTTATATTAAGTCAACAATAAAGTTCCTTCCAGCCAAAAAAAAAAATTCTGAGGTTCTATATACCTGAAATAAGCACGATGCAACTTGCCTAAACCCAGAAATGGAATTTTCTGTATCCTCTGACAAATAAGAGTACAAGTAGGAAAAGTAGACTATAGGTGGGTAGCAAGTCAAGTCTTAGCCACACTGCACAAAAGGGAAAACTCAAGCACAAAATATGTGGATGACAACTGTGTGTAAGGCATTGTAGACACACTTTAAGGCAGCACGATCTGGAGTCATGAAGAAATGAGTAAAAATCATGCATCAGACACTAAGTGTGAGACTCAGATAAGTCACTTAACTGCTCTCTATCTTATTTTTCTCATCTCTAAAATGGACAAAATAGTAGCTATCTTCCAGGGTTGTAGTAAGGATAAAAGTGAGATTGAATTTATAAAGTGTTTTGCAAATCTTAAAAGTGATACATAAGTGCTATGCATGATTATTATCACTAGATTTTGTAGGCAAACAAAAACAAAAATATAAGCAGCATTCCACAAAGGAATTTTTAGCTTAATTTTATCTTAATTAAAGATAAGCCATCAATACATGATAAATGAAATTGATCTCTTCTTTATTTCACATCCTTTAGTATTAGGATTAGAAGGAATTTTTAGAAGTTTTTATTTTTTATCCAAACTCCTACTCAGCACAAGAATTTATTCTATAATATCCCCCAACAAGTAAAGTCATTAACTTTTGCTGATATATTTCTAATGACAGTTCAGCTTATTCAAATTTTAGACAGCTCTGAGTGTTAGGTAATTCTGACTTATTCTGAGTCAAAATGTAGCTCCCTGGATGAGATTCTATCTAATCCTAGACTCGTCATTTGGAGCTATATGGAGTAAGTACAATCCCTTTTCCACACGACATTCCTTTAAATATTTCCAAACAAATGTTTTCATTTTACTCTTTCAGTTTACTCTTAATATTCTTTTTATTTATTATTCTTTTTTTTAATTCTTAATTATTCTTTTTAAAGGTAATACTTCCTCAATTACTTGAAACATTCTTCAAGCTGCTTGATTTCCAGACCCTTTCACATTTTGGCCACATTTGTGTAAACGTTCTATTTTATCTATATTCCTCCTAAAACATGATGTCCAGAACTAAAACAATACTTCAGGTAAGGAAGGCCTGACCAGTGCAGAGGATTGTTAATTTTCTTACTTTGAATATTTTGCTTCTATTTTTGCTATACCAAATTAAATGTGCTTTTTGGCATTCATATAACACCTTTAGCTTAGATTGAGCTTGGACTCAAATGCTACCCACAGATCTTTTTAATATTAACTGCTATTCAGACACTTTTCTCCCTTCCTACAGTTATGCAGCTGACTTTTTAAAATATAAGTATAGGATTTTACATTAAATTTCAATTCACTGTTCCAGTATGTTAAGGATTTTTTTTAAATGCTAATTCTATCAATAAATTAGTTATCCATCCAGCTTTGTGTGATTGGTCTATTTTATAAGTATGCCTTCTATATCTTCATCTAAGTCAAATATTCATTATTAGAACATCAGTATTGCTGAATTAATAGATATTCCCATATTATAACTGTGCAATTATTGAGTTAGCTCAACAAAGGGAGCTTTCTGTGATTCCTGAGTTAAATCAGCATAAAACAAAAGTGTTAGAAGATCCACAGAGTAATACCCTTAATAACAATGAGGATGTCTTACAATGACAAACTTCTTTGTCTAAAATTTCATGCCCTTAGGCAGAATAGTATAGGAGACATAGGAAGATCAGATAAGGGATAGAGAAAAGTTTATAGTATGAAAAAATGAAATACAAAGCCAAGAAAAATTAAATGAAATGGGAAATTTTTTTTTCTAGAGCTTAAGGCAGAAAAAGGAGTGGAGTGAAAGAACTCATTTCAAGTTAAGAGAATAGGGTAAGATTTGTAGAGTACAGTGGAAACATTCTTTTATTTTATCCTCACAGAAATCTTGAGAGGTATGTACTATCATTATCTCCATTCTAAAGATAAGCAAGTTGAGGCAGACAGAGGTTAAGTGACTTGCCCAGGATCACACAGCTAGTACGTATCTGAGGTTGAATTTGAGTTTGAAGTTTCCTGATTTTGGGTTCTATTCACTGTGTCACTTCACTACCTCTCTGAGATAGGGTTGACAAGTTTGCATAGATGAATGCTACATACATATGCACTACAACAGTCTTCTAATGATGTACTGGATAGCTTAAATTTTTTTTTAATGAAATCAATCACTTACTAGACAAGATCAAATATTTACTCATAGAAGACTTACAAAGGCTTTCAATAATTCCACATAGTTTAAGTAAAGATTTGGAAAAAAAAATCAAGTTATATGTATTTTATTTCCTACATGTAAGAAACATCTATTAACTATAAATAGTATAAATATATTCTATTTACTTTAAAAATTAAGCATAGATTTTTTTTTTTATTCACTCAAATACTCCAGCTTCTGAGTATGTCAAATTCCTCAACATCTATGTCTTCCTTCTTCATTCCACTTTGGTTATACCTTCGGTTACCCATAAGCATTCCATTTCCATTATCCAGAAATCTAAAATTCCTCTCAAATAATGACCTCATATTCTTCCATCTCTTCTACCTTACTTATTCAAATGGTATTCTTTGCATTCAAATCATTCTACTTTCCTCTGCTATTCTAATTTATCACACTTGCCCTGGCTTCCCTTTCTTCCTTTTAAAAGGAAGGCTCTGAAATTGACCATTTACTCAATATTGTCTTCTATTTTTGAATACTATATCCCCTTGTCCTGTTCCTGGTAATGCCTTTTCAAATCTCAGTTCTGGGTTTTCCTTTCATCTACCTTCTCTCCTCTTACTCCTCTTACTTATTGCTGCTTTGTGCCTGTGGAGGAAGTCAATCTCGCTACTAGATTCCACTATAAATGTACATTATCTAAACTCAAATGTGCCATACTTTTGCATGGACATCTTTTTATTGTTCCCTCTTTATTGATCTACTATGTGATTTCCAATTTGTATTAAGGCCATAGTAGTTAGTGTGAAAGCATAACTTTGACTACATAATTTTTAAAAATCAAAAAAATATGATTTAGTACACAATGCTCCTTCTACACATAACTCGCAGGAATGCCCCTAACACATGTACTGACGGAGCAAGGTATGAGTACTTACAACGTTAAATACAAAATTAAATGAGAGCTAACTAAAATGTGTCTAAGAATAAATAAAACTAAAAAAATATTTTAGTCTGTGTTTAGAATTAACCTGCCAGAAAACTTTGACTTATCGTTACTCTAATATTCAAATAATTTTTAGCTTAGAAAAAGAGAGAGGTCAAAACTTGATAATCCAGTTTTCCTCTGACAGGACTGTCTGACTTGAGACAACTTCAAGTAGCATTGATAGGAATCTTGAATAAGGAAGAGATATTTTCAAATACAACCTGACAACAATTCAGAAGAGAACAAACATATCTCCCTGTGGAATCTATAGGGTTTCTCTCATAAAACTCTGCTGAGAATCCAAGTTGATCCAGAGGTGGTTTGAATGCCTCTTGTTGAATGTAAGAGGGTATTTCCCACGGGGTGGACTCTAGTCTAATCCCTTCAGGGGATAAAGGGAGGAGATTACCCTTAAAAGGGTCTATATCATGGACCTCCTTATACTCAAAAACTAATGATGTTGGAGTCAAGGTACAGTGTGTAATTGTGGCTGTCTCAGTATAAGCTTGGAATGCTCTACCACAGGTCAGGCACAATCTATTTGAACATTTGTGATAGAAATGTCTCTAGATTTGTGCATCACGTATTTCCTTTGTGCTACTGTGATTCTGTTTTGCTCATAAACCACAGTGTCTTTTTTTGATATGGTCATACGAGCCTGGGCTATTCTGTGCCAATGTCTCCCATGTCTCATAACTGATACTGAAGTTCTTTAGAGAGATCTTGAGGTAATGTTCTTAACTAGATAAAGTACTGCTGGATTCTAATTATCACTCAATCCATATGGTTAATGAAAACCTTTCTGCATTCCAACTATTACCCATCTTTCTAAAGACTTCTGGAGTTTTGATATTCCTTAATATTTTCAGTTTAACTATAAACAAAATTTTAAACATAAACCATAGTTTCACAGATTAGTCTAATACACAGAATATATCTGTACAATGTTAACACAGAAAGAGGCCTCAGAACTCAGTTTAAGCAAGATTGTCCCAACTGGTCTCTGCATTTCAAGTCTCTCCCCACAGTCTATCCTCCTGCACACTACTGTCAAAGAGATTTTCACTCAGCATAGATCTGATCATGGTCACTCCCTGACTCAACGAATTCCAGTGGCTTCCTATGGCCTCAAGAATCAAATACAATCTTCTCTGTTAGTTGTTCAAGGCTTTCGCATTCTTGAACCAACCTATTTATTTATCCTCTGTACCTTACTCTTTCCTTTGCTACTCAAACTGACTTTCTCTCTTCTCCTCACATATAGGACACTGAATTTACTATCTAATTATATTTGGGATACCTGTCCCTTATACCATTAATAGACTTCCTCCTTGTTTTTGCCATGCCAGCCCCTCCTCCTCCTCCTCCTCCCTCCCTTTCTCCCCCCCCACCTCCTCCCCGTATCTCCCTATCTCCCTCCCTTCTCTTCAACAAAAGACTGGAGAAGAAGAAGTAAACCTGAGTTTGCCAAGGTATAAGTGGCAGAGCCTACTTTAGAAGTCTGCTTCTTTTCAATGTATCACAACACTTGAAATAAAATGGATAAACGTAAAAAATTTCTAGACGCTTTCATAAAAACACACACACATTGTTGAAACTTTCCAGATCTTTTAGTTTCAGAAAAAAAGTCTAACTATATATCAGTCTCTAATTGATATTTCTTTTAAGTTCTAATTGACATTTCTTTTAAGTTAACCTTTATCTTTTAACAATTTTTAAAAGTTTATGTTTCTTTTCAATTGAGACCAAAAGATTGATAGAAAATTGAAAAATCAAGGGTCTTTAAAAAACATTCTGCATGCCAAAGCCATAATTGCTCTTATATTGAGAACTACATCATCTTGTTTCATGCTCTAAAAGAAATATATTGTGATACCACAGAATAGTAATAAAAAGAACTAAAAGTTTTTAATTAAAGTATTTTCACCAAGAAATTTCCTAAAATATTCCTGTGAAACACAAGTTCTTAACCTTTTTTTGTGTGAGCCAGACTCACTTCAGCAGTCTGTTGAAAACTAGGGAACCCTTTCCCAAATAATGCTTTAAATATATAAAACAAAATATACAGAATTACAAAGGAAATAGCATTATCTATAAATATATTAATACAGTTTATTATATATGATATAAAATATATTTACTACCTATTTTTAAACAATGTCATGGGCCTTGGGTTCAGAACCCCTACTATTGGAGCTATCTGCCTGCATCAAACAGACTTCGTCATATTTTAACAAGGTATTAAAAAGGACAATAAAAAGAAAAAAATTCCTGTAAGTTAACATTTACTTAAAAATTGAAACCTTCCCCTTTTCAGGGTAGGAGGTGAGGTGGGAGAAAGGGCTCCAGACCTGTAGTTTCATTAGTGCAGAGAGCTCTCAGTGTAGAAACTCCCTCCACTGATACAGAACTCAACTCCAAATCTGCAATTTTGTTAGGGGATGGAGAGGTTAAAATGACCTCCCTATATCATACACATATGTATCAGAGGCAAGACTTGAAACCAGGTTTTTCTGGTTTCAAGGACCTTCCTCAAGCCACTATGTCTACAACTTAATATTTCCTTTAAAAAAAATCATGTTTTTGCAAAAATTTTACTTCATTTTCACTAGCAAAATATACAAATACAGAAAGAATCTTTGATGTCAGCAGTACAAGGAAATTCTGGCATGATGACTCCCTCCATTAGCACAGTCTTTAGAAGCAGATAAGTCTCAGGGAGTTATGTTAGTTACCTGACCAGAGTAACAAAACTAGGGTCAACAGCAAAAATCTGAATGCAAGTCTTCTGGTTACAAGCCCAGTACACTTCACCAATACATTCCTATTCCTCCATAGTTTACTAAGATGTAATTTATGATTTCCAAATTTTCAAAAACAGAAAGCTTAAATTGTGCTAAAATGGGATAATGCATTCTTTCTGAAAATTAAGGTAACTTTCTAGCCTCATCAACAGTAGAAACCTAATTGCAGTCAATGAATTTCACTACACAATAAGAAAAACAATTCCGGGAGGCCTATACCACTTCCCTTATTAGCAGTGGTAGTTTATAGACTCATGTACAGGTGAATATCCATATATATATATATATATATATATATATATATATATATATATATACATATATATATATGCTTATATTAATAAATAAAGTGGGTTGTGGGGAGTGTGGTTTTTCTTTCTTCCCTGTCCTATAGCTCAAAAATCTTTATTATCATCTCCTTTTCTCCCCTCCTTTATTTCAGTCTAGCTAAAGAGCTGGCCTTTCTCCTTGACAAGAACCTGACAACTCCTCCACTTGTGCCCTTGACTCTGTTATCTTCTATTTACTCTAGCAGTTGCACCCACAAATATTCCTTCCTTTTATCTACTTTTCAACTTCTTCCCATCTGTCGCCCTCTTCCCTTCTGTCTTTAAATATGTCTAAGTCTCTCACACAATTACAAAAATCTTTCACTTGACTCTCCAATCCCCTCAAGTATTTGTTCTAAATCTCTAATTGGCATAGCTAAAGTCCAAGAAAAAGCAGTACTCACTTGTTGCTTTCACTTCTCATTTTCACTTTCAGTTCACTTCAACCTCATCAGACAACATAGGAAACATTATTTCCAAGATGACCAATGATCTCAATTGTCAAATCTGATGGCATTTTCTCAGTCCTTACTTTCCTTTAATTCTCTTGCCCCTGACACAACTAACAATTCCTTACTCCATAAATACTCCCCCCTCTCCTTGGGCTTTCATGACATTGCTCTCTCCTGGTTCTTCTCCAACCTGACTAGCCACCCATTATCAGTGTTCTTTGCTGAATAATCATCATTGTCTCTCCTGCTAAATGTGGTTATACTTCAAGCTGTGTCGCAGACCCTATTCTCTCACATCAATAAACTCTCTTTTAAAAAAAAATTATTTTAACATTTGTGGATAATGTACTTAAGACTGGGGAACCAGTGCCAGTCTATTGACACCATATCAATAGAAAGATTCTCCAAAGTTTCTGGACCAGGTCAAGAAAAAAATATAAACCCCATCCCAAAATAATATACGAAGAGCAAATTTGCATCATTGGCCTATCATATCTGGCAAAGAAGTCTAATTTTTAAAAATCAGATTAGGGTATTCTTTATAGGACTATTATTTAATCATTTAAAGTCATTGTTTCTTTGAACCAATGTCTGATGCTTTCATTAGGTTCAGTGGTGCCTGTTCAATACATATATTTAAATTTCACATATTTATTGAATTTCACACTATTACACTTCCCAAGTGAGCCTTTTTGCCTCATCAGTATTTTTAGATATTCACCCTCGTGAACATGACAGCAAATGTTATAGACATTGACAAGCATTTAAATGTTTATAATTTGACTGTAAACAGCTTGCCAGTGAAATTGGAAGTTATTCTTTCCTGCTCTACTCTAGTTTTCCACTTCTGTTTGGTCTTCCTCCCTATTCCCACCAAAATCCATCCCACTTTTCTGTATATATTTTTCTCACCATACTCACACTGACATTCCTGAATTAAAGCACTGAATACTAGAAATAGAGACAAAACAGAGTTTAGAGAATATATCCTCCTCATTCTACAGAAAAAAATGAATCACAAAGACTTTAAATGATTTGCTCAAGGGCTACCATAACCTTCTTGTCAGTTTTAGAACTGGACGATAAGCCTGGATTGATCAGAAAGGTTGAAAGAAAATAAATATAAAGAGATGCATGAATAAAGTAGGGTCCATTTTGTAGTCTAACTGAAGGAAAACTTTCATTAAAGTTTGCTGACAACTCCAATTGGTGTAATTTCTTTCTTGACATGTCAGTGTCTTTTTATTGATTGCAACTAAGTGCTATTTTTTAAAAATTTTTATTTATTTTTAGTTTACAACATTCAATTCCACAAGTTTTTGATTTCCAATTTTTCTTCCTCTCCTCCCTCCCTCCTCCCCAAGACAGCATGTAATCTGATATACATAGCATACAATTTGATATAAGCTCTACATATACATTTACATTAAACACTTTCACATTGTCAGGTTGCAAAGAATAATTATAACAAATGGAACGAACCACAAGAAAGAAGAGACAAAAAAGAGAAAGAGTAAATAGTACGCTTTGATCTGCATTCAAACTCTGTAATTCTTTTTCTGGATGTGGACAGCGTCTTCCATCTTGAGTCCTGTGGAGTTGTCTTAGAACCCTGCATTGCTGATAAGAGCCAAGCCTATCAAAGGTAGTCATACCACAAAGTGGCAGTACCTGAACACAATGTTCTCCTGGTGCTGCTGCCCTTACTCAGCATCAGTTCACATAAATCTTTCCAGGTCGTTCCTACTCATCATTTCTTATAGCGCAACAGCATTCCATTACACTCCTATACCATGACTTGTTCAGCCATTCCCCAATTGATGGACATCCCTTCAATTTCCACTTGTTGGTCATCACAAAAAGAGCTGCTATAAATATTTTTATACATGTGAGTCCTTTTCCCATTTTCATGTTCTCTTTGGGATACAGACTTAGAAGTCATATTGCTGCATCGAAAGATATGCACAGTTTTATAGTCCTTTGAGCACAGCTCCAAATTGCTCTCCAAAATGTTGGATCAGTTCACAACTCCTCCAACAAAGCATTCATGTTCCAATTTTCCCACATCTTATTCAGCATTTATAATTTTCCTGTTTTGTCCTGTCAGCCAATCTGACAGGTGTGATGTAGTACCTCAGAGTTCTTTTGATTTGTATTCCTCTAATCAATAGTGATTTGAGCATTTTTTCATATGACTATAGATACCTCTAATTTCTCCCTTTGAAAACTGCCTTTTCATGTCATTTAACCATTTATCAATTGGGGAATGATATGTATTCTTATAAATCTGACTCAGCCCTCTATTTTAGAAATGAGGCCTTTATCAGAGATATTGGTTGTAAAAATTCTTCCCCAGTTTTCTGCTTCCCTCCTAATCTTGGTTCCATTGGCTTTGTTTGTACCAAAACTTTTTAATTTAATGTAATCAAAATTATCCATTTTACATTTCATAATGTTCTCAATCTCTTTTTTGGTCATAAATTCTTTCATTCTCCATAAATCTGACAGGTAAACTATTCCGTGCTCTCCTAGTTTGCTTTTAGTATCAGCCTTTATATCTAAATTGTGTACCCATTTTGACTTTATTTTGGTATATGATTTAAAATATTGGTTTATGTCCAGTTTCTGCCATATTATTTTTCAGCTTTTCCAGCAATTTTTGTCAGAGAGTGAGTTCTTATCCCAGAAGCTAGAGTCTGTGGATTTATCACACAGTAGATTACTATAGTCATTGCCTACTGTGTCTTGTGTACCTACAATATTCCACTGATCTACCACTCTATTTCTTAGGCAGTACCAAGTAGTTTTGATGATTGCTGCTTTACAATACAATTTAAAATCTGGTATGGCAAGGCCACCTTCCCCAGTATTTTTTTTCATTAATTCCCTTAATATTCTAACCTTCTGTCCCTCCAGATGAATCTTGTTATTCTTTTTTCTAGCTCTATAATTTTTTGGTATTTTGATGGGTATGGCACTGAATAAGTAAATTAATTTAGATAGAACTGCCATTTTATAAGTACTATTCAGTAACCATTTCTTTAAATATAGAACTGGTTTGTTCAATTGGTTAATGGAAATTATTAGTTAGAATACCATCATGGGTCCAGTCAAGTTCAATAAAAAAATTAATTACCTCCTATATGTATGGCATTGAGCTCTATGTTGAAGACATAAAGATAAAGTCATGAAAGACAACAAAAGAAAGAGAATTTAGGAGGAAAGCTCTGTGCCAAAAACTTAATAGTCAAAGAAGATGAAATTCTCTGAATAAATCCACTGGATGTAGTAGCTAAGCTATCATGAGTAACCTCTGAGAGAGAAATCTCAGTAGAGTTCAATGTCATACTACAAGGAGGTGCGAAATGGGTTTTGTGACAGTTAGGGGCAGAAAGTATAGATAACTCTTGCTAGAAGCTTGATAAGGAAAAGAAGTAGTGATGCAGGATAATAATAACACCTGACCTTTATACAGCACTGCGTTTTAGACAGGCTTTGCATAAATCACCTCGGAAAACCTGCAAAACAACTAGATATTATTAATCACATTTTACCAATGAGGAAACAGGCTTAGTGAGAGCTTAATTAGAGTAGTATAGGAGCTTGGCTTAAGAGAATAATAAATTAAAGTGAAGGTTATAGGATGGGGGAGACCCAAACATATCCATAGGTTTCAGAGGATACAATAAAAAGGCAAAGATCAAACCAGTGAGTGAAAGAAAGGGAACGATAAATAAATGAGGCAAGCTTCCAGAAGACATGGGCGTTAAAGGTGATTTTTTAAAATATTATTATAAAGGATAGGAACAGTAATTAAGACTAGTCAGGAATGGGGGACTACCAGGTCCTGGTGCAGTTTTCTGGCTGAGTTCAAGTTTTACAGAACAAATCCTCTTATTAAGGAGATCCGTTCTGTGATGTTTGGATTTAGTCAAAGAGCCGCACTTGAGGACCTAGAGGGCCACATCTGGTCTCAGGACTGCAGGTTTCCCACCCCTTGACTAGAGCCATGACATCATTTTTGTAGAGAACTACAGGACAAGGAATCTCTCTCTACTGATGCATATTAGCACTTTCTTTGGACCATGAGGGTTGTTTTAGATATTAAAAAGTTAAGTTGCTCAAGACCATAAAGCTAGTATGTGTCAGAGGTGGATTTTAATGTTGGCTTTCTAAGCTCTAAACTATAATGCCTCTATCATTATAATATCACATGTGGTATGAACTTGTCTATATGGTCAGTTTACTAACAGGTAACTATAGAATGAATAAGAGTGCTTAGCTAGCCCTTGGACATTTAAAATTTGGATTTTCAGTAGAGAATTGTCTAATCCCATAATGAAAACACTGGAAAAACTAAGACTAAGCTGAGTTAAAAGTGAGTCAGGTTAACTTCGAAAACCTAAAGGTCTTTATCCCCTTCCAAGACCAAAACAATGAGGAAGCTGAGATAAGGTAACATCTTAAAAGGCATTTTCCTTTTGAACACTATAAATTACGTTTGAAACAAACTTGATTTTAGGCTATGCTACTAGTAGTCAAGGAAGACAACACAATAAGTCCTACTGCATTATGCCTTCAACAAACCACATCTTAGCTGTTGTCTTCATTTCTGGGCACCACATTTTAGAAAGGAGATCAATAACCTGGAGAACATCCAAAGAAGGTGAACCAAAATAGTGATGAGTTAATTACATGTCTTCTGTGATTCCTTCTAATTTTTAGATTCTCTAGTTTTGTGTAATTCTAAAAGTTAAAACTAAAAAGAACAAGTAATGGCAGAATTTTATAGGAACATCTTATACTGCCATATTTATCACGACTGGATAAGTAACTCTCTACCCTTCCAAGTCACCCTCTGCCACATCTTTAAAGTAATTGCTCTTTCTTAGCAATCAATTAGTAATAGATTGAATGTGGTTCCGAAGTTTCCAATTTCTTAATATTACTACAGGTACTGTACAGCAGATTATTTCTAAATGCAAAGAAATCATGGTTTTCCCTGGCACAAGCCTCAAAAGTTGGAAAAGGAGAAGACTCAGAAAAACATGGTATTATCAGAATATTCACTAGCATAATCCCCTGTCTGTTTCATCCCTTCCACCTCCCTACAAGGAAAGCTGTGCAGACTTAGCCAGGCCCTAGGTGCTTCATTTGATCCAGAGAGAAAAGACTCTTGGTTAGAGGAATTTTCTGACTCAAATGACAAGATAACATATTCAAAGCAATCTGCTCTCCTTAGGCACATAACATTCTTTGATCACAAGAGAGGGAAGGTTGTGGGAGTTGGGAAAATGACATTCCTCAGGGCCACTGCCCTCTGTGACTCTAAACTCTCCCAAATCCAGAGAAAACATATTTCAAAATAATTCCTTTGACAAAGAAGTATAATGGACTTCCCAATCATACAAACATGGACAAAGATTTCTTTTGCTGGCTTTTATTGCCTGGCTGACAAGTGACACTCTTGGAGAAGGTAGAGAAAGTGATTACAGCTGTGTTTTTGGAGACAGCTATAATTGGGTCACTTCCTGTTTTATTACTTAAGAGGACAAGGTTAGCCCATGGTCTGTTCTCCTTTTTGTCCAGCTGAAGTACCAGTCACAACTGAGCCATAGCTTTATTATGTAACAGTCCTCTCTAACTCTTTCAGTAACACTTTTAACAAAACAATCTAAGAAAATGAATGAAATCTACTCTAAATTTGATCATTTATGCATTGAGAATTTTTGCTGACTAGATTTCTTAGTATCTTGTCTGATTATCTTTGTAGGTCTGAGATGATGTTTAGTCATAAATTGAGTTTTAAAACCGTAGTTTACTTTGTAAGCTGTATATATCATCTAAAAAGAATTCTTGTAAAGAAATCCCTTTTTTCCACAGTCTGATCTTATTGAATTCAGTTAGTAAAGTTCCTAGTAAATTTTCTAATGAATTTTATGGCTTCTTCATATTTTATCTAAAGTACCTTTATGAGGCTTATGTTAGACAGTAATGTGAAGGTCCACTACATAATTAATCTGTTATTTGTATTAACTACAAATAATAACCTGAAGTTCCTGTCAAACAGTATTGTATTTCAATACTCAGGTAGATTCAGGCATCCTATTTTAGGCCTACCTCCATCCTAACGAAATATTTTGGCCTTTAACCATCAGACTGCCAATTTAAGGCTCAAAACCAAATCATAATAGTATTTCTAGTTCTCTGACATAGAAACTTGCTTTGGATTCTATTGGGGCAAAGTATTTAAAACATCAAGGCCTGTTTTTTCATTTGCAAAATAAAATGGTTCAATTAGATTATCTCTAAAGTCCCTTTTAGGTCTAATCTAATAATAATATATTCATTAATTCAGTAAGTTTCAAGATATTGGTCCCCTGATTTTTACAATGCAGAAAAGTCTTCAGAGGTCCCCTTCAACCTAACGAGTACATATGAAATAGCTATGACTATATAAGAAAACATGATGGAAGAAAGAAAAATAGTACCAAAGATGATGGAATTTTGGACAAGTCTTGAAATTTACATAACAACAAAAACTTTTCTTTAAAAATAAATGCACACGTGTATACACACACATACACACACACAAAATCAATTTCATTATGCCCTGTTAGTCTAAGGACTTAGGGTAAAATTATACCACTTATTTTGTAGGTTTATTTAATTTTTCTTCTTTGATTGATATCTGTTAAGTTTACAATAACTTTTCCCCAAGAAAATGCAGGGAAAACTGAAAATATTTTGCCAGGAAAAACAAAAGGGTTTATGAGATAAGGAACAGGGTTGATTGTCCACTGCATCAGAAGGTTCTGAATAATATTTAAGTGAAATCACCATGAAGCATTCAGGTTGCTCAAGTAGAGAGAAGTCTGTGTTAAAGTACTGACAGGGAAAAAATAAGTCAAACACTACCTTTTCAGTATTTACTATCAGCATAGTTCTTCAGAAGAACTCTCATTCTGGAATTACAGAGGACACTATAGATATTTGCAACCTTATTAGTCCCTCAGTGAACCACCTTGAAACTGAACAAAAATCTACACTTCCACAGAGAGTTTAAGGCAAAGTAACAGATTTTTTAAAAAATGTATAAATTCAATAACAGTAACCTAACATTAACTCTGGGCGTTCATTATGGAGATCTAGTCTCCAATTCTTATATGAAAAGAGTAATTATCATCTGTTATGTAACTACTTTGTTGTTTTTTTTAAAGGGTAGTAACTATTAAGTTACATAAAATTTTGAATCATGCCTGGATATGTGGTAACAATGAAACTTTCTTAAGAAGCACAGGCAATTCGTGAGTTATTATCAAATTAAAAGTATTCAACAACTCTTCTGTGAGTTAAGAACCATCATTTCCTTCTGTTTTGTGTATCACCAGTTGCAGAATGGGGAAAGATGGAAAAAAGGTGAAAACCTAAAAGAGAAATAGGAACTGAACAAGTCTACTACGGGAAATACTAAATGTGGCATGGAGGCCACTAGACTAGAGACAAAGTTAATCAACCAAATTTTTTATTATCTAAATTCTGGAGCATTACTGGACCTTTGCATCATTTTGTCATCTCCTTTCTAAATCTACCTTATATCTTACTGTTCCACCATTTAGGCTCACAAAATGAGAAACATCACTGAATAATACAACACCATCAAGTAAGTAAACAACTTTCTAAAGTGAATGTTTATTTTCCAGTGAGTCTTGGCAAATTTATTTTGCAATTTCACTAGTTACAAAAATAAGAACAATAATCAATCTGAACCACAATTTTTGACAATTCTATCTTAGGAAATATTGTTATTTTTTTAAATGCTAATTAAAGTTAGTTGATATTTTTCCCTACAAATGTGGCTAAAATAATTAGATTTTCTAATATTTTATAGTCAGGGTAGGAAACAACAACATCAACCAATAAAATAAATATTCTATATAATACTAAACTTACAAAACTTACCCAGGAAAAACATGGTCATTACACAAACACTGACAACATTTTATATAAAGGTTATCTACATGCCAACACAATAAAAATGAACTAGTCATTTAAATGGGGAAGCAATGCAGGTACACTGTGAACAAATCAGACTCCCTGGGACTCAGGTTTCCTGATGTGTGTATTTAGGAATCCTAAGTGGTTGGTTTCTTGTCTGAACCAGAAATGGATTTCTACAGTCCTGTCCAATACAAAATTTCTAGGATTCCATCAAATGATCAAGAAATGAAACAAGTTATTTCATTACTATTCCCCATATTTTCCGAGCCAGGTAAAACTCCATGTCGGTGAATTTTTGAACATATGAAAGTTACTGAAGAAACCTTTTCTTAAAGGCTTAATTAAATTAAGACATGTTAAAATGTCCAAATAATTATCTTAACCCTTTCTCATGCAATAGTCTTCAAGCTATAATATTTTTAATAATTTTTGCCAACAAACCTATTTGGAAGCAATAATATATTCAGTGAAAACATTATGCTAATTCAACCTTAGGTTGAGAATTTAAACACACAAGTCAGGAAGTTCAAAGTTATGGTTCCCACAACAATTGTAATTCAGTATCTTTGTAGCATATATGTAGTATTTTTTGGTAAGAGATATGCAATTAAATGTATGCCTTTAATATGTACTGTTTATGCAGTATGAATAAATTATGGTGACTTTGAGGATCATAAACTCTGAATTTTATTTCAAATATTTTAATTCAAAGTCATAATGTTGCATTAATATGAGATTAGGGGTACATTTTGTGGGAGGGGGAAACATCAAATCTCTTTAGAGTCAACAAAGAAAAATAATAGATGCACAAAAGCAAAAAATGAGATATATTTATGTCGTACAGTGAGAAATACAAATTATGTACGAATGTTCTTGTGAGAGTCAAATAACTAAATGTGTTCTTGTGTGGATAAAAACTACTACATGGAAATAACTGAGTTCTATTTCAATTTCTACAACTACAGGCACACAATGGTGTGAGGTTAATTTTTTTAATAAAACATCACATAAATCTCCAAACTTGACTATCTTTTTCAGAATTAAATTTATTCAAATGTAAACACTTGTGTAAATACACAACCAAAGATGTACTGTTAATGAAAATTAGTACTATAAACACTAGAACAATCTTGGGCAAATCACTCTCATCCTAAGTTTCCACATTTGATAATACTAGGACCTACCTCCAATAGTTCTATAAGGATCAAATGAAAAGCACTTATCATAAGACCTAGCACACAGTAGGTTAATTCATAAATGTCTGTTTCCTTCCTACTTCCTCCTTCTTGCCTTCAAGAAGAGGCAAGTAATCAGGAAGATTTGTAATTTGCCACATATCACCAACCTCCCAAACCTTCTAATATTTGTGTAAGGATTTAACTTCTTCAGAAGTCAGAAATGTCATGATAGTATCATCAGAACATGAACCCACTATGGGAAATTCTGAATATATATAGAATATCCTACAAGAATTTGACCTGAGGAGGGTGGAGCCAAGATGGCGGAGTAGAAAGACTCACATATACTAGCTCCGAACCCACAGCCCATATATTTCCTGCAAGAAGAACTCACCACAAATTCCGGATCACTGCAAGGTGCACAGAAACACAGTGGAAAAGGAGAGCCATCCCCAGGGTCCATCGCACCCCAGAAAGCAGAGCCCACCCCTGAGCTGCCCTGGCCAGGCGGCCGAGAGGAGCAGAGCCAAGCGGGCTTCAGGGACGGAACCTTCGGTGGCCGGGAAGGTCCCTCCACCCACAGACGCTACAGGTCAGTGAGAGAGACGTCTGGGCTGGCCGAGAGGGGAGCGGGGTGTCTCTGTGGCTCGGGTCCCCATGGGAGGCAGTGGCAGAGGGAGCAGCAGAGGCAGCGGCAGAGGCAGCGGTGGGGGCAGTGGCGGGGGCAGTGACAGAAGCAGCAGCAGCAGCCCGGGACAGCAGGCAGCAGCAGGCAGAAGTTCAGGTCTCTGCATAAACACCCTGAGGGAACTGAGCCTGGGAGGCGGCCCTGCCCCCACCCAAGCACCAGAACTTAAGCTCACAATGAACAGTAGCGTTCCTGCTGCGGAAAGCCCATTTGAATCTGAGACCCCAAGCACTAGCTAGGCGGATCTAGGCGGGGGTGGAGAGGAATCTCAGAAGTCAAGTAACTGGCTGGGAAAATGCCCAGAAAAAGGAAGAAAAATAAGCCTATGGAAAGCTACTTTGATGGGGTACAGATGTTCCTGCCTTTCAATTCTGATGAGGAGGAACAATTCTTACAATCAGGGAAAGACGTGGAGGTCGGGGCCTCCATATCCCAGACATCCCAGGGGGATGTCCGGGGGCTCAGGCCATGAAAGAGCTCAAAAAGGATTTTGAAAATCAGGTTAGACAGGTGGAGGAAAAACTGGGAAGAGAAATGAGAGAGATGCAAGAAAAGCATGAAAAACAGGTCAATACCTTGCTAAAGGAGACCCAAAAAAATGCTGAAGAAAAGAACACCTTGAAAAATAGGCTAACTCAATTGGCAAAAGATGTTCAAAAAGCCAATGAGGAGAAGAATGCTTTCAAAAGCAGAACTAGCCAAATGGAAAAAGAGGTTCAAAAGCTCACTGAAGATAATAGTTCTCTCAAAATTAGAATAAAAAAGATGGAGTCTAATGACTTTCTGAGAAACCAAGAAATCACAAAACAAAACCAAAAGAATGAAAAAATGGAAGAGAATGTGAAATATCTCATGGGAAAAACAACTGACCTGGAAAATACATCCAGGAGAGACAATTTAAAAATTATAAGACTACCTGAAAGTCATGATCAAAAAAAGAGCCTAGAGATCATCTTCCATGAAATTATTGAGGAAAACTGCCCTGGTATTCTAGAACCAGAGGGCAAAATAAGTGTTGAAGGAATCCATCGATCACCGCCTGAAACAGATCCAAAAAGAGAAACTCCTAGGAACATTGTGGCCAAATTCCAGAATTCCCAGGTCAAGGAGAAAATATTGCAAGCAGCTAGAAAGAAACAATTCCAGTATTGTGGAAATACAATCAGGATAACACAAGATCTAGCAGCTTCTGCATTAAGGGATCGAAGGGCGTGGAATAGGATATTCCAGAAGTCAAAGGAACTAGGACTCAAACCAAGAATCACCTACCCAGCAAAACTGTGTATAATACTTCAGGGGAAAATATGGTCTTTCAATGAAACATAGGACTTTCAAGCATTCTTGATGAAAAGACCAGAGCTGAAAAGAAAATTTGACTTTCAAACACAAGAATGAGAAGAAGCACAAAAAAGTAAACAGCAAAGAAGCTGTTTATCCTTGAAGCTGTTTTTGTTGTTTGTGGGTTGATAAGCCTGAAACTGTCACATCCACTAGTGATTCAATTCCTTAATGGCTGCTCCACCTCTGTCCAAGTAGACACAGCCCATGCAGAACTGTACTCCACTCCCAGCCTGGTGTGACAGACCCTTCCTGTTAACCTTTGAGATAGTCTTGGGTTGGACATTTGTTTCAGTCTGTCACTCTGTAGCTTCTGTTGCTCTAGAATTTTAGAGTAATTTTTTTACAGGTTTTTTTGAGGGGTTTGGGAGGAGAGCTCAAACTAGTCCTTGCTTCTACTCTGCCATCTTGGTTCTGCCCCCATGATTCAGTTTCTTATCCTTATTATGTAACCAAAGCACTGTTTGATCTTAAGTAAGCCACTTAAAATTTCTGGTCCTTAGCTTCCCAATATATAAGATTATAAATAACAACTCACAGAATTGTTGTTATGACCAAATGAGATAATTCAGTTCTGTTTCACTCAATAAACATTTATGGAATGCCTTCTATGGGCAAGAAGCTACAGGAGGTCAATAGGTTTTCAGGGAAAAGGGTAGTAATTAGTAGTCAGAAAACGTGGGTTTGAATCCCTGCTGTGTGACCTTGGTCACTTAATTTCTCTGGTCCCCAAAGCTTTCTTCTCAAAAAGTCAGGGGGACTGAAATACAAGATCCCTGAGGGCTCTTCTAGCCCTAAACCTTCCAATGCTATCATTCTGGTCCCAGCTGCCAATCCTTATGTGAACAAGTGTAATAGATATTCCCCAAAGAATGTACTATGCCCCATAGGCTAGGAATTAGCAAACATTCAATACTACCACCGTCTCAGCTGGTAAGATTTTTATTAGCCAAGTTTGGATTTAATTTCTTTGGGCAGGGCATAGAACCTCAAGCAAAATGAAATGATTTAAAATCTAATTATTTTCAAAGTTTAAACAACAACATTTATTTTTATTCTATATAGCACTATCCCATGAATAGTGAATTTGGAAAGAGTATAAGGCATATCTTCTTTCTGTCCAGGAAAAAAGAATGTTGAGCACTCCTTGCCCTATGAGATTACAACGAAATGAATATAAAGTGAAATTTGAACTTGAATCTCCCATACAACCCATCTTCAATAAACTGAAGGATAATTAGGTACTTAGGCATCAACATTGTTTAAGTCACTGGGGTTCCAAGTATATTGAAACCTTAATTCAAGACAAACAGTATTTAAAGGACCTTTAAAAAGGAATTTTTCAAGTGGGTAAGTGCATTTTTTTAATGTCATGACATTTAAAACAAGATCTGTATGCACAACAGAGTCTAACACATAAAATTCTTTAGTGGTAAATAGGAGAAATAGTATACAGTAGGGAGCATCAAACTGTAAAATACATCCTGCTGTGAAAAGCCTTCCATTTACATAGACAATGTTGGTGCAGAGGTCTGCCATTTTTTATGGACTAATCATATACAATCTTTCAAACCTTTACAGCACAGCAGGAAGAACAGTGTTTTATCCTAAGTCCTTCCTTAGATAAGTACATTTAAGGTGCAAGAATTTTACAATTGTAAACACAATCCTTTTCTGACCATGCTTGAAAATGAAATACTTTCTGCTCTCTCTCTTTTGACTATTAAAGATACTTTCAGTCAACATTCAGCTTCCCATGTAGAGAAGTCTATTTGAGAATAGAGTATTTTTATTCAACTTTGATTTGTGACCCAGGAATCATTATATATAACTTTTCTACAGTGCTTCTTAAAATCCATTTCCATTCCAACACAATATACAGATTTAAAAAAAGTTGCACATTGTAAGTAATGTGCCACTATAATTTGAAAATATTCATCTTATTCATGTTCTTGTGCTTCTGCTAAAAGATTTATAACCCCAGTGAAATATGAATTGATGAATTCATCAGTGTCTAGGACATTTTGATCAAAATCAATAACATAATTTTACCCTTAAAATAGGATTTCAATTAAAGCATATTTTTCAAAGTAACTTTGTTTTTATCATAAAAAAGTTTCTTGCACATTATTATCATTAACCCATTGGAAACCAAATAAAAATTATTATAGCTCCCACAAATTATTATAGCCCCTACAAGTTACATGGGAAAAGTAAGAAATAGCACCCAAACATATCACTTCTACTGCATCCCTCCGCACTCAAAAAAAAACCTTTAAAAGAACAGTCAATTATATGTCAACTGTGGCTAAAGAGAAATAAATTTCTAGTAAAAGAAAACATTAAGCATATTCACAATTGAAACTTTAACAGTGAAAGAGAATCCCAAGTCTTCTAAAACAGTCATCTTGATTATCTGATCCTTCTTTATAAAGATTTTCCTCTAAGAAAAATATAATTTCCAGCACATATAAACAATTTTTAAAAGTACTTCAACTTGCAAAATTTTTATACGAGTTAAAAATTACTACATATTGACCACATCCCACAAGTCTGTTAATGGGAAGCATCCATTAGTTGAATTCAGTTTAGCATGAATTGATTGAGCCGCTAACAAGAATAACAACAAAAAGAAACATTAAGCACCCACTACATGGAAGACACTATGTGAGACATAAGGAATACAAACATAAAAAGGAAAAGGTTTTGCAACGTGATCAAGCATCTGCTTCCATGACTCTCAAATCCCCAGAGAAATCGCATAAATTAAATGAAAAGAATGAACACTTCAAATACATTCAATTCTTTGATGAATGAATCTTTGACTTAATTGTATGAAGTCCTTCCAATGGGGCACAATTCAACAAGCCCATATCATTTCTGCCTGTAGCATTCTTACCTAAGTCCTCCTACAAAAGATCTGCGTAAAGTACTGAAGTTCTTGACAACTTTCAACTTTCAACCTAGTAAGGGCAGCACTGAAGCTATGCTTGTCATCTTTCGCCCCCATTACATGACCATGATCATTCTGGATAATAGTTTTTAACGTCACTTCTTGTGCTTAAATTAATGTTAACAATGGGCTGAATCGGGCTCCTAAATCCCACATTTGCATAGCACTGTGATGTACAGGAAACCAAAAACACTGAATACAGTTTACAGTGTAGTTTATGTCTGCTTGGTCTCCAAACTGACACCTGGGCAATAAAAGACAACTGAGGATATCATGCTAAATAACTTCAAATCTAAATATTCTTGAGAACAATGAGTTCTACAAATAAACATGAGATTAAACACATTGGTAATAAGAAGTCCGGCAGTATTTCCTAATTTGGGAGAAATTACTGAGGATGAGTTTGTAAAGCAGTTTGAATTCTTTAGGAATTATTAGTCTTTAGGAAATAAGTTTCACTAGCATAGCACAAAAGACAAAAATAGTAGAAACTTTTCAGACTCAATACACCAAAAACATATCTAAATTATCCCTATCCAATAAGCATTTAAAACTAACATTCTCTTCCTATGGCCATTAACCAGCATTCTTGGTAAAAGGTTGGGTTAACTCTCAGCAGTGTCAAAGTTTATTAGAAACCATTGAGAAGAAATAAGACTATCAGGGGTTCAGACAGTTGAATTTGGACTTCCATTTGTTCAAGTGGAAGGTCATTTTAGAGTATGTTTTGTTCCCGTAAAAACTTTCATATTTATTGTTTTTGAGAAGACCATTTTGCCTAAACCCTGACTCTATAATCCTTTTATGATTTAAAGATGGCAAATCTATTTAATCTAATTGGTGTTTTTAAAGAAAATAATTTCATCCACAAGGGAAATTATTAATATTATGTGGCATTTAAAGACAGAACATAGATAACATTTTAAATGAAGTGATAAATTTACTTGGGTTTATGAATATAAGTAGAAAAATAAATTTTGTCAGGTCACTGTTAATATATAACTGGTTAACATGTTATTACAAATTAATCTAAGATGATGAAGCAAAACAGCATTGGAAAAATAGTGATTTTGTCAAGTCTCAACCACAAAATGAAATAAGTCTATGGTATGGATCATTTTAGCAGAGAATATTAAAATATATATAAGGGCATAAATTATGAGTGTGAGTATGGGGAAAAAAGATTTACCTTGCTCAACGTTTTCATCAGAGCAATATTAGAATTCATTTTCAGTTCCTGCTTTGTGGCAGTGGAAAGTAAAAGTAGAAGCAAAACAAAAAAAGCAAAAATGCAATGGGAGTTAGGATACTTGGGTTCTACTTTCAGGTGTCACTCTTCAGAGTGTTACAGTGCACAAATAACCTTTCCAATGTTCTCACAGTTCATCTATAAAATGAAGAAAGGCAATGCTGAAGAATGGAAAGAGAGTTGGACTTTGAGGCAAAAAGACATAGGTTCAAGTACCACTTCTGATATATGCTGGCTGTGTGACAATGGGCATTTAACCTCAGGGACCCAAGTAATTCTCTTTGAATATAAATTGCAAAATAGATGCTCCTCCTTGAAAACTGAATTTCCTCATTCGGATTTCCCTATACCTAGTAATTCATAGGTCTGGTCAACATTCAACCTAATCTACAAGGTAGGTAATCTCTATATGCAGGAATCAACAGGTCATACATTTAGCAATCTTCCAATTAATTAGGGCAGTGTAGTGGGAAAAGGATCACTGTCAGAGTCAAACAATTAGACTTGGATTCATAAACTGCCTCCGACCCATATTGGTTCTATGAAATGAACCACCTAGCAACCTCTCTGAGTCTCATTTTCCTCATCTTCCAAAAGGACAGAGCACCTTATATTTAAAACTTAGATGATAATATTTTAATAATCTTCCCTATCTCCACAGTATGACTATCAAAGGTGAGAATGTGTGTAATCTGCTGTATCACTGTTATATAAATATACCATTCCGGTAGAATGTAAGCTTACTGAAGGCAGAGGAAACTTTATTTTTGTTTTGTATCCTCAGAGTTCAATAGAGTGTCTTGTATAATAAACTGAACTTAAATTTCAAGCACCTTATTCTAGGTAAGATAAATTCAACTACAATGAAGCTAAGAAAAATAAGTGAATGATATTTCATATCACTTTTAGAGAACTTTCTTAACATTCACACAAACATCCCAATGCATCAATTCCCCACCTCACATTTTACAAATAAAATTACAAGAGCATGAGGACTGACTATAGCAGAAAATGAAATTAATATCAAAATGTTCCAAAAATTTTATGAATTTTTTCCTGTGGTAGAATTTTTGTGTTGGTGTATATACGCACACACATGCAACTGTTTATGTTTGTGTGCTAAGTGCTAGGTATACAGAGCATCTTTTCTATTATGCTAAAGAGCAAAAACCAAAAGACTACAATAATTCATTGTCCACACAGGCCATCAGTTTGCAAGTATTTTAGTGTAAATATCATCCACTTTATTTTGCTTTTAGGGGTGAAATGCTTATTTCTAGACTTCTGAGGGTATATTTAAAATTTCCCAAATTCAGATTTAACTTAATTGATTACATAATACTTTTGGTCTCATGAATTTCTTTTTTTAAAGGGATGATTTAATTATGGAAAGTTGCAATTGTTTATAACCTCTATTTCCATTACCATTGTTTAGTGTTATAAACTTTAGTCCCAACTGGGCCTATTCATAATTATGAATTATGGCTTAACAATGAGTTTCTTTGTACTAGTAATTTTGGCATAGAAGTTTGCCTCAAAAACGAGAAGAAAACCCATGAAATTTAGGAAATATCAGCCATCTTATACAATTACACTGGATGCATATGAGTGATAATTTTAAAATGACACAGAAGAGTCAAGCAATACTTGGAGCTATTTCATTTATTTTGCTCCCTGAAGATGTCAAAACCAGGTAGTTATGAAGATGATTGATATAATGTAAAGAAATATGAAAAAGAACATGTTTGGACAAAAAATACACCTAACAAATAACTGGATTTTGCCAATTTTCTCCAAATTAACTTTTTAAAAGTATATATTTAAAGGTCAAGTCTGGATAATAAAATGAGAAATTGGTAACAGGAAAATGAACTTTTCATGATAGGTACACATTATTACTTACAATTAAACACAACTAATTTTCCACCCATACTCTTCCAACTCTTTGGAAAATGTCAGTCTTTGCTGAAGTGAATAAGATACTTATAACATTAAAAGTTACTTTTATATTTGAAACATAACATGCAAACAACCACATGCACAAAATTTATCAATTTCAAATAGCTTTGGAAGTGCTGGGTTCTATTTTTGGAGGGGACAGAATACATTCATAATTCTAACTACCCCCACAATCCCATCTTGTTGTTACCAGTTACAAGAATCTGAAAGAATTTTTGATGACAATAACAAGAAAATGAATTTTCATTTTAAAAGGCAGCTTCTATACAATCACTGGCTGTCCTGCCACCCGGCTATTCTGTAGGCCTTCAGACACTTCACCGTAATGTCGTAAAAATCAATAGCAATTTATTCTCTTTGGACCCCAAGCAACAAAAGTAAATAATACTGTCACCTCTAGTCTGCCTGCAGAACATGGTCACAAAACAGTCCTGCTACTAAAATACAATCTTACGTAACTTTTTATCTATGCCTGCTCTCCTGATTGCATTGGCTTTCATAAGGGACAAATTCCTTTAGCAAATTCACACAAAAGAGTCAAGTTCTTGTACCATAATCAGACAGAATAGTGCTCTGAGCTAAAAGGGAGTCTAAACAACTATTCTCAGGCTTTCAACCCTGTTAATTTCACTGGTAAAAATAATCATATTTTTAAAAAGATAATATTAAAACTGAATGAAAAGAGAATCACATCTAGTTTTATCATACTTATTTTCCACATAAATCTTAGGAAAGCCACCACATTTTATTAAAAAAATCATCCAAACAATAATATATTACAAAATTTCAACTAGGCAAATTTTGTACATCAGATGACAAATTTCTCTACTAGTTAAAATAGCAAGATATGTGCTGAAATAAAATATGAGAGATCTTGACTCAAAACATGCAAGAAGATGTTAATGTAAAGTGAGTAACTACCTATATGTCATTGTTGAAGTGAATATGAAAATACTAATTCCTTGACTACATGTTTAGGTAATTGTAAAAAAAATGTAAATTATGTTTGTCTGGTCAAAGTCAACATCAGCAGCAGTTTGGATCTGATCATTAATATGTAAATAAATTTCTTTTGGCATTCAGATATATATTCAAATTTAGAAAATCTGAGCTCCATAGGATGATTAAAAATTTTAAGTGGAACTACAGTATATTTTCATAGCTACCAAGTTATAATCTATAGTAAGTCAATTGCCATTTTTGCTGAGTCTTCCTATAGTTGAAGTCTGGTACTCCTTAACAGAGGGCATAGTCTATTTCTTGACTAAGCAGTTTAGAATAACCCAAATTGCCCCCAAGTCCAGGGATAATTGCTTGCTCTCTGATCTCAAACCATACAACAGCAGTAAATACTTACAGGTTCCATGCTCACTTCTCAACCCCTTTCAGTCTGGCTTCTGACCTCATCACTCAACTGAAACTGCTATTTCCAAGGTGATCAAGCTATCTTAATTGTCCAGACCAATGACCTTTTCTCAGCTTTCTTCCTTATCCTCTGCAGCATTCAGCGTTGCTGACCACCCTTTCCTCTATGGATTTTTGTGTAACTACTTTCTCTTGATTATTCTCCATATCTTATTACTCCCTTTTGTCTCCCAAGTCCTGACCTAGGCTCTCTTCTCTCCACTCTCTTACTCAGCGACCTTATCAACTGCCACAGATTGAGTTATCATCTCTATGTGAGCAAGTAATGCCCACATGCATGTCCACACCTTATTGTTCTTACGACTTCCAGTCCAACATCCCCATCTGATCATTGTACATCATGAAATGTTTACCAACTGGGATCTCAAACTCAGCATGTCCAATCAGAATTCTTTCCCTTTCCCCCCAAAGCCATGGTTCTTCATAATATTGGTATTTCAGTCTAGGGGATCAGCATGCTTTCAATCACACAAACTCTTAATCCTGAAATCATTCTCAACTCCTCCGTTTCATCCCTTACATACAGTAAGCTGTCAAGTCTTACCAACTCTACATCCAAAACTTCTTTTCTTTTTTCTACGATACCCTGAAATAGCTTCCTCTTTGGTCTCCTTGTATCATCTCCTTTCTCTCTTCTTGCTACTGATATTCCTAGAGCACCCATCTGACTATATCCTATTTTTCAGTAGGACAAATACAAACGTCTCTGCTTTGTATTTAAAGCCCTTTGACGTCTGGCTGCAGTCAACTTTTCCAAGTTTTGAGACATTATTTCCCCTCATGCCTTCTATAATCTCACTAAATTATCCTATTTGCTGCTAGTCCTACGTGACATTCCCTCTTCTCTCCCCATGCTTTAAGCATATGTGCTCCCTCTCCTGCCTGAAATATAATTCTCCTCAGCTGAACTTCTTAGAATCCATAGTTTTATTAAAGTTCAGTTCAAGTACCATCTCTTAGATGAGTTATTTATCCTCCAAGGTCACCCCCTCAGGAAAAACTGTGTATTAATATTGTATTTTGCATTTATTTATATGAGTACATGGAAGTACCTATGCTCCCTCCAAGAAAAATGTTAGTCATGTGATACTATATTCTAACTACTTTAACAGAGAGGAAATAATTGAATACAGTATTCCAAAAAGGCAAAAGAAAATGGTTAACAAGGCAGAATAATATCCAGCAAAACTAAGGATAATCCTACAAGGGAAAAATGGAATTTTAATAGACTATAGGACTTTCAAGCACTTCTAATTAAAAGTCCAGAGGTATGTAGAATCTTTGAATCACAAAAGAAGAAAAATCTAGAAATGTAAATATATCGGTACAATTGAAAGGTTTGCTAAAGCATGATAAAGTGTTTACATTCTAACAGGGACAAAACAGGTATGTGTTCTTCCGGTACGTTGCTGATTTCAAGAATCACAGATGGAGTAAGGAAAAAACAAATGTACAGCCCAGGGTGGCTTTGTTCCATTATTTGTTTTGAAGGAGAAAAAATGTAAGTAAAATGGATTACTCTAGAAAAGAATTAAGGTACAAAGAGTAGAAACTTGGTATTTCTTATAATTGGGGCATTCCAGAAGAGTACACAGGGAGGAACATGGAGTAGATGTGCTATACATCTCATTGTTACTAGAACCAAGAAAAAGGAGGAATGAATAAACACACACACACACACACACACACACACGCATGCACTCACAAAGAATCTGGAGTAGTAATTCAATAGGGAAAAAGCAAAAAGAAGGGAATTTAAAAGGGAAGGTAGAGTGTGGGAGGGACTTGTCACAGGTAAAACAAACCTCATCTTTAGAACTTGCACCCTAAAGGAGAGATCGAGAAGAGAGAGGGAAAGGTAAGAGCCAGTGATCATACTCCGTACTGGATGGAGTGAAGGCAGCAAATGAATGAAATCAGACTACTTCAATTATAGATTACTAGCACTGGCCACTTTTCTTTCAACAACCTCTTAGTAAATATGAAACTGGGGAAAAGAAAAAAAAGCATAAGATGGAGGGAAAAATAATTGACAATCATATCTGTGAATGACTAACCCATAAAGTAGATAAAGATATCAGAACTAGAAAAAAAAATCCAACAATACACTATTTTAAAATTGCACACTTAAAACACAATGGTTAACATATGCTAAAATAAGTAATTGGATCAGAATTTATTATGCATCAGGTAAATTTTGAAAAACAGAGATGAAAATAGTTATGTAAGTCAAAGCAATTGTGAAAGCAAGCATAGTCAAAGAGAGTTTAGTGTATACAGGAAGGAGTCAGAACCCTCTCTCTGTATATATGCATGTATGTATGTATGAATGTATGCATGTATATATGTATGTATATATGTATATGTACACACGTGTTTCTATAACAGACTATACCCTTGGCAAAATATAATAGAAAAAAACATTTACTAAGAGCCCATCAAACTTCATTATGTGACACTACTGAACTAGGAATTGGAGATTCAAAAATAAAAATTCACAGTCTTTACTCTCAAATTATATTCTGTTGGGGTTCATAATATATACATAGATAAGTCACTCTAAGGTATTTTGAGAACAGAAAAAACATTAAGACCTAACAGGTATCACAAATGCTTTTAAGAGGTGGCACTTGAGTTGAAGCTTAGAAAAAGATAAGGATTTTAAGAATCAGAGGTGAGCAGAAAGGCACAGAGGGATATCTATGCAGAAGCACAATAGTGGGAAACAGAGGGTTAAGTTGGTAGGAATGGCTAGCAGGGTAGTATGGCTAGAGAACATGGTGAAAATTACATTGGAATAAGACTAGGAAGGTGGGTTGAATGAAAGACTGAAGTATTCGAAGTATTTCTTCCAAATACATTTGTTTTTTTCTTTACTCCATCTCTGATTCTTGAAATCAGCAAGAAAGAGAGGGATGTGTTCAACTCAATCCCAGACAGGGAGTGACGCAGCCAGACTTGTGCCTAAGGAAGAGCAAGGCTAGCATCTTGGTGGATGAGGGAAAGGAGATACTGGAAATAAAAAAATACAAATTAAATAGCTATTATAATAGTGCAGGTAATGACTTCCTAACTCAAGTGTTGACCAAGAAAGAAAACAGCTCCTTGAAAACAAGAACAATTTCATTTTTGCCTTTCTATTCATTTTGCCAGAACTTAGCACAGTACTGTCACAGAGTAGGTGCTGATTAAATGCTGGCTGACTGAAGTCAGGACTCAATGAGACATTATTTATTCCCATACTGGCTATATTTTTCTGTTATCTAACTCAGTGGTGGTGTGTTTTGTTTTTTACAGAATAGATACTGAATCAGTCATTTGTTGTACTGAATTAGATACTTTTCCTGCAATTATGGCACATTGTCAAAAGGCTATAGAGGTAGCTGGCTTGGTCATACTTACTACTTTACTAAATTGAGATTATGTGCATACTCTTCCACACCTGGAAATACCACTATCTTTCACTTATTCTTTTCTCAGAAGATAAGGTAGCTGTCTCTTTTTTTTTTGCTTATGTCCTTATGTCCTTGATTTTTTCCAGAGATAGTATATCATAGTGAATAGGACACTGGACTTGACATCTGTATTTCAATCTCACCTCAGACACCTGCAAGTTGTGTGATTCTGGTCAAATGACCAGATTCTCAGTTTACTGATTTGTAAACTGAGGGGGATGTACTAAATGACCTCTAGGGTTGCTTCCAACTTTAAATATATCATTCCATGACCTCTAAGATTTCTTCAATGTTTAATTTTCTATTATTTTGTGAAAGTGACTTACCTACGTTAAAAAGAGGAAGTGCTAGAATTTGAACCCAGTTCTTGTGACTAAAATATAAGTCCTAGTGCTCTAATCACTGCATCCAATAGAGTACAAAATACAAACTACTTAGTCTTGTTTTTCAAGCCTTGCAAAGCTGACTCGAACATATGTTTCCAAGTTTACTTCACATAATTTCCCTTTACAACCTTTATGTTTCAGTTGCTAGCTATTCCCCACATTGCATTTTGTATTCTCCAACTTTCGTGCATTGGCATAAACCATCGCTTCCTGCGTAGAACACTTTCTTTCTGTTGAAGGCCAAGGTCTAGCTCAGGTGACGCCTTCTCCAAGAAGCTATACATGATTTCCAGACCTGAAAGAAATTTCTCCTTCCTCAAACTTCTTTATCTTTATGGCCCTTATCATATTATATCATGGGAACACAGATTTAGACCCCGAAAGAGCTTTATATCATGTTGATTATTATATTATTATATCACATTATATATCATGCTGCCCTCTCATTAGATTATAAACTCCTTATATCTCCAAAGTCTAGCATAATGCTTAGCACGCATTGTGCTAAATGATTCTTGTTTGAATCATTTAACAATGAATATCTGAATGCTAAATTTTAAAGGAATAAAAACCTAAGTATATTTTAACACCTTTATTACTAATCCTTGTCACCAATGATAATTTATTTAATGTGGAGTTTAATCAAGTCTTAAGACTGGTTAAAATTGTCCTTTTCCTATTTATTATGAATTCTGTCCTGAAATTCATAGGTTTCAAGGTTATTATCAAAGTGCCTTTGGGATGTTTTCCTTACAGACAAGCAGAATCTTTTTTTCTTAGTCACAGGCAATCAATTTACATGGTCACGGCAGTTTAAAAGGCAAATCTTACTTTACTTCTCTAGCATTCCAGATAGATAAAAATTTCCTGATGCTCCCTCTTTGCCTCTTTCATTTTACACAGTAAAAGCAATAGGAAAATTATGTAAACTATTTCTTTGCTGTTAGTATAAAACTTCCTGTGACTATTAGTAGGAGATAATGTCTCACTCTACTATTAAAGAAAAGTAAACCTGCCCAGCAATCAACCTTCTGGTATTTAACAAGGAATTCAAGTACATTTGCTTATTAGGGTTTCCCAGAACGATTCCCAAACAGCAGTAGTAATGATAATGATGATGATGATGACAAACACGATTATATTAAAATTTTATTTTAATTATTCTAAAGATATGTAACTTAAAGTTTGAAAATAAAGTTTACTATAGATACATAATCTCATATAATCCTCAGAACAATCTTGTGAAGATAATGCTTTTATCACAGCCATTTTATGGAGGAAGAACCAGTAGGAGTCAGGAGAAGTTAAATGACTTGCTTGGATCATAAGGCTAATTAGTGCCCAGGGCTGTATTAAACTCAGGTTTATCTAATTCCAAGTCTACTGTTCCATTCACTATACTCCTTAGCAGTCTCTAACTGAAGTCCACTTAGAGCTTTTTCATGATGCTTTTAATACCAAATTAAGATATTTTCTAAGTATTCTAAAATCTTTCTCTCTTCCCTGCTAAATACAGTAAACAAAATATGAACAAGTTTTTAACATTTTAGCCACATAAAAGAAACATGAGCATGAACACATGCGGGCATAGTAAAAACATGGGCTTAATTGGAGCAAATTTAAGTGATAAAGGGCATTGTAAAGAACATTGGATTTGTATGGTAGATACCAATGAATGAGTAACTATAAAGTTGGAAGACAGAATTCAGAACCCTGATAACTGAGGGAAATTATATGATAAAAGTGGTATTTTATAAAAATTAGTCTTGTAGCCATATGAAGAATAAATTGGAGACTGAATTCAGGGAAACCCTCTAAGAAGCAGTTGCAATAATATATATTTTTAATTGCCTACTGAACTGAACAAATTACCATATTTCCCCAAAGTATCTTACTCTAAAATTGTAGTGTGTATAATAGCAATTTGACTAAAAATAAAAAGTTCATGCCAACTGAAAAATTAACATAAAGTTTATACAATAGTTTACAAAGTACCTTCCTCTTAACAACCCTATTACGGTAGGAATTCTAATTCTACCAAGTCCTATCAAAACAAGAAAGTCTTAAAATATGGGTCAGGTGACAAAATTATTTCTCTTATCTGGCAACCAACTGAAATAAATTCAGAAACACATCAGCAGGTGTAGTACAGGTAATTAAATTTTCTGCTGCAAAAAACTCTTTCAAACCATTTAGTAAAAGCTATAAAGGGCTTATAATTTACATCAGTGGAGGATATAACCATACTGACAACATTTCAGATAGTTTATGTACTGAAAAATATCTCTCTATTATACAAAGGAATAAGGCATGAGCATGAAGCACTGAAAAAGTCTGAATCATCCAACTAGGATTTTTTAGCACTTTAGAGCACGTAAAATAAACCAAACTAATAGCTAACCAACTGCTATCAAATAGACTGGGTACTTATATGAAAAGGTAATAATTATTTCTACTTAGGACATTAATTTTTATATGGAAATAGAACTGAAATTGATTTATGGTCAAAAAGAAGTAGCTTGCTTCCTTAAGGAAACAGAATCACTCAAAAAATTCTTTACAATATAACTTCATTTAGCAAATCTTTATTTCAAAATAGATAATGCATAGGGAACTTAGACTGTGTCTGTCAAAAAATTCAAATTAATTGTGTTATATAAATATATATATATATATATGCACACACATTTCAGACTGAAGGACAGTTAAATCTTTTTATAAATTTCTTCATTTATTAAAATTCTACTCTTTGCCCAATTCTTATGTTTTTAAAAAACTTAATTTACTTTTTGAATTATAGTCTATTTTTTCTATCTAGATTTGTTTAATGCTCTCTTTTTCTTCTACGCTCCTCATTTAGTGATCTTTCATTTTCAAAGTCACTCTTTAAAAAGACACTGCAAGAGGTTGGGGACTAGGGTGTGAAAGATTCCAGATGTCAGGTGTATTTTGTTTTTTCCCAATGTGTTGGTTAGTTTCACTGAAATGTTTAATTTTTTCTGTTTTATTCTTTGTTTTAAAGGTACTCTGGGAAGGGGGTGAAAGGAAACTCCTCTTTGTAGGCTCCAATGCAACTATACTGGGAAACATGGGTGGTGTAATAACAAAACATAAAAACAAAAAACGTACCTTAGAGAACCAAAAAAAAAAAAAGGACATAGAATCATAGATTTTTATGCTAGAAAGTATCTCAATATCAGAAATGTTATTTGAACTTAGGCTTTCAGACTCAGAAACTAGTATTCTTTCCACCATTTCCCAACAAACAAGGCATTAAAGAGGCTATTTTGCTTTACAGAAACTTAAGATACTAAAATTTTAATTTACAGAACAACACCATATGGATTCAACTTTATTCTTGATATCAAGGACTTGCTCCCAACAGAATGGACTTCCATTCGAAATAGGGAGTTCTCTGTCACTAGAAATCTTCCAGCAGATGTTACAGCCACTTAATGCACATTATGTAGTAGAGATTCCTACCTTAGCAGGAGGCACTGGCCCCAGTAATCTCTAAGACTATAAGATGAACTAACAATGAATCTAAAGATTTATTATAGTAGTCCCTGAATAGAAAAATTCTTATGTGTATTTAAAACATGCTTCAGTGCAGAAAAACAAATGTTTATATGCAACATTTTATAGAACCACAGGTTGACTAATGTGGATATCCTGAACTATGGAATGTCTACATACAAAAATAATTTTCACATCTCAAAAATAAGCACTTATATTTTCCTCATCAATGCCATCAAGGTTCATCTGTTGAGTAAAAATTACAGTGAGAATTAAATATTGCATTAGCTAGATTTGAGGGTTGTATATCTATAATTTTTATTACATAGTAGAGCTTGCTATATTTCAAAACTATCAATGACAAGAAAGAAAAAAATAGTCATATTCACTTAGTTATCTAGAAAGACTAGAAAGATAACAATATTGACAAAACTAGGAAAAGAAGTTAAAGGCCAACTTGTTTACAGGGCATGTGTACAGTGGAAAATAAGGCTGGACCTAAAGTTTGGAGAGTTTAGCCCTGGGATTCAAATCCCAACTGTTAAACTTATTATCTATATGACCCTGAATAAGTCATTTAATCTCTTTAGGTCTTACTTTCTCATTCATAAAATGGGGGTAGATATTGATTACACAAACCTCTGAGATACCTTCCAGCTCAAAATCTAGGTTTCCATTTTTTTTAAATACATTGTTGTTTCAATATTTTGTTTTTACATCACCTATGTTCCCCAACATAGCTACATTAAAGGCTGCAAAGAGGAACTTCTTTTCTTTCCCTTCCCAGAGAGTCTTTAAAATAAAGATAAAAAAGAGAAAACATGTCCCTGTACTGACAGCAGCATCCAGCAAAAATGCCCAGAATTAAGAGCCAAGAACAGACTGAATTTAATATGAGATGGCAAACTCAAGGATCCACAAGTGGCCCAGAAAAGAAGTGTAAGCATATCTAAAGGGAATTCTTTGAACATCCCATGAAGGGAAGATAAAATCAACATGAATTGCCCACTATGTACCAGGCACTGAGCTAAGTTCTGGAGGACACAGAAGGAGTCAAAAAGGATAGTACCTGCCCTCAAGGAATTTATAATCTAAAGCATGAGATAAGAACTTCCTGAAATTGTGAAGTTATTATCCCTTTGCTTGGAAAAAGAGGAAAAACCGAAAAAAGAATCAGACTATAGAATCTCACTTCGGTGACAGGGAAGACCAAAATATAAAAACAGAAGACAACAAAGTCAAAGCTCCTTCATCCAAAGTCTCCAAGAAAAATATTAATTAGTCTCAGGCCATGGAAGAGCTCAAAAAGGATTTTGAAAATTAAGTAAGAGAAGTAGAGCAAAAATTCAGAAGAGAAATAAAAGTGATGGAAGAAAATCATGAAACACAAGTCAACTGCTTGCTAAAGGAGATCCATCAAAACTGCTGATTATTAAAATGACACTTTAAAATAGACTAACCCAAATGGAATAAGAGATCCAAAAAGTCAATGAGGAGAAGAATGCCCTAAAGAGCAGAACTGGCTAGATGGAAAAAGAGATCCAAAAGCCTAATGAAAAAAATAATTAAAGATTAGAATGGAGCAGATGGATGCTAATGACTTTATGAAAAATCAAGAAATTACAAAACAAAGCCAAGGGAATAAAAAATAACAGACAATGTGAAATATCTCACAGGAAAAACAGCTGACCTGGAAAATCAATTCAGGAGAGACAATTTAAAAATTACTAAACTAGTTGAAAGTCATGATCAAAAAAAGAGCAGAGACATTATCTTTCAAGAAATTATGAAGGAAAACTGCCCTGATATTCTAGAACCAGAGGGTAAAATAGATATTGAAAGAATCCTCTGATCACCTCCTGAAACAGGTCTCAAAAGGAAAACTCTAGGAAAATTGTAGCCAAATTCCAGAGCTCCGGGTGAAGGAGAAAACAATGCAAGCATCCAGAAAGAAACAATTTGAATACTATGGAAAAACCATCAGGATAACACTAGATCTAGCATCTTCTACATTAAGGGATCACAGGGCTTGGAATATGATATTCCAGAAGTCAAATGAAGTAGGATTAAAATCAAAAATCCCCTACCCAACAAAAGTGAGTATAATACTTTGGGGAGGAGAGGAGGAAAAAGGTCCTTCAATGAAATAAGGGACTTTCAAGAATTCTTGATGAAATGATCAGAGTTTAATAGAAAATTTAACTTTCAAACACAAGAATCAAGAGAAGCAGGAAAAGAAACGGAAGAGAAATCATAAGGAAATTATTAAATCTGAGCTGTTTACATTCCTATATGAAAAGATCATATTTGTAATGAGACTTTTCTCAGCAGTTGGGTAGTTGGAGGGATTATATACATATAGAAAGAGGGCACAGGGTGAGTTTAATAGGAAGGGATGATATCTAAAAAAAAAAACAAAAATTAAAGGGTAAGAGAGGAATATATTGGGAGAAGAAAGGGAGAAATAGAATGGGACAAATTATCTCACATAAAAGAGGCAAGAAGAAGGCTTTTTCAATGGAGAGGAAGAGGTGGGAGGTGAGAGGGAAAAAGTGAACTTTACTCTCATCAGATTTGGCTTAAGGAGGTAATAACATGTTCACTCAATTTTGTATGAAAACCTATTTTAATGCTACAGGAAAGTAGGGGGGAAGGTGATAAGCAGCAGGTGGGAGGATAATATAAGGGAAGGCAAATAGGAGGAGGGGGTAATTAGAAGTAAACACTTTTGAGGAGGAATAGGGTCAAAAAAGAGAACAGAATAAATGAGGGTCAAGATAGGATGGAGGGAAATATAGTTAGTCTTTCACAATATGACTGTTATGGAAGTGTTTTGCATAACTGCACATATATGACCTATAATGAATTGTTTGCCTTCTTGGGGGGATGGGCAGAGAGGGAGGAAGGGAGAGATGTTGGAACTCAAAGCTTTAAAAATGAATATTGAAAATTGCTTTTACATGCAACTGGGAAATAAGATAAACAGACAATGGAGTATAGAAATCTATCTTGTCTTACAAGAAAAGAGAGGGGATGGGGATAAGAGAAGGGAGGAGTATCATAGAAGGGAAGGCAGACTTGGGAAAGTGGTAATCAGAATGCCTGTTCTTTTGGGGTAGGCGAAGGGGAGAGATGGGGAGAAAACTGGAACGCAAAATTCTGTGGAAGTGAATGTTGAAAATTAAAAATAAACAATTTTTTAAAAGATAACAAATTTATACGTAATATTATACACACACACACAAAATTTCAGGGGAAAATTTCTAGGTAATTAATCCTCAAACAAGATCATACATACATCCAAGGTTATATGAACTTTTTTCAGCCTCATAGCTTAGGTGAAATTGGAATAGAAAAAGGGTGTCAAATGTGAACTTAAAAAAATGATCCATTACTCTTAAAAAAAGAAGACCATGTGAGCAAAGTGTATAAAGTCATGCTTAGATAGGTTTCAGTGAACCACAAGTCAATAATGTGATAGTAAAGGTAGCATGAAAAAAGCACAGTACTTAGAATCTAGGATCACCTGATCTGAATTCTTCACTGGATTGAAAGTCACTCAATAAATATTTATTAAGCACATACTACTATATACTAGGCATTGTACTAAGTGCCAGGTAAACAAAAAGATACAAAGACCTATTCCTGCTCTCCAAGAGCCCATAATGTAATGGGGGAGATCATGAGCAAACAAATATGCACAAACAAGCTATGTATGAGAAAAATAAGAAATCATTAAGAGAAGGTAAATGCTAGAAATAAGAAGGATGGGGGTAGTGAAGCAAATATGGAAGAGTAAAAGCAGGGAATTCCCTGAGCTCTCCCCCAAAGCCTTCCAAATACCTATAAAAAATGACTATAAACAAATTCGAGAACTACAGAACCCACAAAATGATAGAGTGAAACAAATACCCAGCCCTGGAAACCTGACAGAAAGGGTCTTTCACAGTGGTGAGGGAGTGGAGCATAGTCCCGGGTGGGCCGCACCTACACAGACCAGCTGGAGCTGGCCTCGCAGGACTGAGTCATTGACAGCTGTAGCAGTTTCCAGACTTCCCAATTCACAAACACCAGGAAGGTCAGTGGGAAAATTCTGTGGAACCTGGATGAAAGAGGAGCACAGGGTCTGACCAGTTCCAGCCCCATCCCATGGTGGGGGTGGCAGTGGCAGCAGAAGTTGCAGCAACAGCAGCAACAGAAGCAGAAGAGGCTGCTTCAAGAGTTCTAGACCCATAGACAGTGATAAATCCAGTGGCTGATACAAAATTCCTGAAGCCTGGAAGAGTATACCTATCCCCACTGGAACCAGAGTTCTCCTTGACAAAGTGTTAGAAAATCAAGTGTTTGGCTGGGAATATTAATAAACATTGTAAAAAAAAAAAAACTCAGACCATAGACTCTTACTTTGATGACAAGAAAGATCAGGGCATACAACCAGAGGACAGCAGAGTCAAAGTTCCAACATCAAAAGCCTCCAAGAGGAATATGAATTGTTCACAGGCCATGGAGGAGCTCAAAAATGATTTTGAAAATCAAGTAAGAAAAGTAAGGCAAAAACTGAAAAGAGAAATGAAAGTGATGCAAGAAAATCATGAAAAATGAGTCAGCAGTTTGCTAACGGAGACCCAAAAAATGCTGAAGAAAATAACACCTTAAAAATAGACTAACACAGAGCAAAAGAAGTCCAAAAAGTCAATAAGGAGAAGAATGCCTTAAAAAGCAGAATTGGTCAAGTGGAAAAGGAGATACAAAAACTCACTGAAGAAAATAATTCCTGCAAAATTGGAATACATCAAATGGAAGCTAATGACTTTATGAGAAATCAAGATATTATAAAACAGAACCAAAAGAATGAAAAAATAGAAGACAATGTGAAATATCTCACTGGCAAAACCACTGTCCTGGAAAATAGATGAAGGAGAGATAATTTAAAAATTACTGGTCTATCTGAAAGCCATGATCAAAAAAAGAGCCTAGACATCATTTTTCAAGAAATTATCAAGGAAAACTGCCCTGATATTCTAGAGTCAAAGGCTGAAATAGAAAAGGAAATAATCTACTGATTATCTCCTGAAAGAGACCCCAAAAGGAAACTTCCTAGGAATGTTGTAGCCAAACTCCAAAGTTCCCTAGTCAAGGAGAAAATATTGCAAGTAACCAGAAAGAAACAATTCAAGTATTGTAGAAATATAATTAGGATCTTGTGTTCTAGCAGCTTCTACATTAAAGTATCAAAGGGCCTGGAATGTGATGTTCCAGAGGTCAGAGAAGATAGGATTAAAACCAAAAACCACCTACTCAGAAAAACTGAGTATAAACTTCAGGGAGGAAATGGGCATTCAATGAAATAGAGGACTTTTTCCCAAGAGTTGTTAACTACGAATGACTTACCCATTCTTAGCAATGCAGTGATCTAAGACAATTCCAATGGATTCATGATGAAAAAAGCTATCCACATCCAAAGAAAGAACTGATGGAATCTGAATGTAGAGTGAAGCATACTACTTGTGTGTTTTTTATTTTTGTGTGTTTTTTTTTCCTTTGGCCTGTTTCTTCTTTCATGACACAAATAACATGGAACTATTTTACATAATTGCACATATATAATCTACATCAAATGTGTTTACTATTGGGGGGGAGGTGAGGGAGAAAATTTGGAACTCAAATTTTTTTGAAAGATGAATGTTAAAATTTTATTTACATGTAATTGGAAAAAATAAAATGCTATTTTAAAAAAAAGAAGAGTTGTGAAGAATTGTAGAAGATAGGATTTTAGACATGATGGAAGCCAGGAGTCAGAAATAAAGAGGGAGAGAGAAAATCTTAATTCGGCTTCAGACACTTAAAAGTTATGTGACCACTTACCTTCCTGAGTCTTGACTTTTTCATCTCTATAATGGATTACCTGTCTTGCAAGGCTGTGACGTGACTCAAATGTGGGTCATGGGAAGCATTTAGCAAACTATGAAGCACTATGTAAATGTCAACAATTATAATTACAATAAGGTACAGTCTTGAGTACAGGAATTGTTTTCCATTTTATTTTTTTATACCCAGCACCTTAACATGGTGCCTTGTGTATGGTAGGTGGCTGACAAATGACTGCTGGAATGAATTGGATGTGACAGCAATAAAATGACAGACAGACTGAGAAAGAAGTACAGAGACAGAGAGAGATGGGAGGAAGGAAGGAAGGAAGGAGGGAAGGAGGGAGGGAGGGAGGGAAACTAACACAGTCTTACACTGCAGTAAGAGAAACAAGCTGTTGGTGACTAGAAACGACAGCCCACTGTACCCTACACTGATCATATCACTTCCATAATACTTTAGGAAGGATATTTATAAGTGAGGAATACAAAGAAGAGAGTCATCAATATGGTGAAGGGCCTCAGGATTATTCCCTATAGGGAATGATTGAAGAAACTACTGATGTTTTGCCTAGTGAAGACTTGGGAGACAAGAAGATGTGATAGCTTTCATTTATTTGGAGTTCTGTCACGTGGAAAACAAAAAGACATTTGTACTTGGTCCTCAAGAGCCAATGAGTTCAAAGAAGCAAATTTAGACTTAGTGTAAGGGGGTAAAACTTCCAGAAATAAGAGCAACCCAACACTGGAATGGACTTTCTTGGGAGCCGATGGGTTGCTCTTTGTGGAATTTTTCAAACAAAAGTTGAATGCTCCTTTGTTAGGTAGTTTGTGGAAATGATTCTACTTAAGATATGGATTGGATTGGCCCCTGAGAACTTTGGGATTACTGAAGTCTCTTTCAAATCTTAAAATGTGTAATCCCATTTTGTATTATATTAGTGGTAGGTAGATATGTTGCCTCATGGTTATAGGTGGCTTCTTAGGTCAGTGAGACTAAGATTAAAAACGACAAAAAACTTCCTATCTCTATTTTCCTAGCTCTGGATTTTATATTCATTGTTACCTGGGAACCTCAAAAAAGGTGCAAATCTGCAAGTTCCAGGCTTGCCTTTGACTGAAGTCCTGCCAATGGGCTGCTCAAGATGACTTCTGAAATAATAATGTGGTCACAAAATAAATTTCTGGAAAAGGAAGGTCAGAGAATAAGACAGTCAATTTGTCTCCATCACTGATCAAACAAAAGGACCATACGGTTTTGGAGAATAAGAACCAGCTCTTTAGATCGGAATATTCCTAACACATTCCCAATGCTGTTCTGAGGTTCATCAAGCAATATTCTGTTCTATTTCTTTTCAACAGAACTACTCATCAGGAAAGGACATCCAGCTAGCTATGTGTAAGGTCATAAATATCAAATCAACAAGCATATGTTAAGGACTCATACAAATCACAAAATCTGATTTCTGATTCTTCAACACTGAAAGCCAAAGTCTGGCATTCAGAAATCATGCCAAGGTGTGACATCAGCCTCAAAGAGTCAGCCAGTTTTATTCTTGCATTCTAATGATTACTTGCCCTCTTCAATGTGTCATAATAATATAAGCAGAGGAATACTTAGTTTGTCCCTTAAGTATATTTTAGTAGAGAAAGATTTTGAAAACAAAAAAAATTACATTTTTTTCTTTCATAGATTAAAAAAAATACAGAACACAAAAAGATGAGTTCTATTTTTAACACACAGCACCTGCATTTAATTCATATGAGAATCACCAAATGGACACAATATTTAACAAACCAAAAAAGAGACAGTTTCCCAAAAGCTTTATCATTCTCTCATAGTCAAATAGATAGATAGGCAAATGCAACACTATAAAACAGCTTAAATGCAGTATACCATGCTATCATCAATGCAAGCTTTATCTACTATAATATTTTGTGCAGCTGGTATTCCACTGCATATTACATATTTCCCATTAGAGAGTGTATTTAATTTTCTTGATTTACCCTCATCATTTCATGAAGATGTTCCAATCAATTTTAAATTAATAGATCTTCATTCCAAATATGCAGGCTATGTTTTACTGACGTATTCAGAATACTACAAAAGGCCGATTATGTTTGCTGAAGTATGCCAAGATCTCTGATTTTAATGTACTTCTTTCTACTCTTGAGAGTTAAAGTCAGCATCTTTATCCAGGAAAATCAAGGCAGCACAAACTGTGACTATACAGTCTCAAGATACATTTTAAAAAGCTGCTTTTCCCTAACAGATTTATTTATATACCAAAAATTACATATTTTTAAAAGGTTATTAAATGCTCCTTAGGGATGGGAATTTTATCCACACAGCAATTAAAATTAATGGATGATTTCTAAGAAAGAAAACAGAAATTCAACAGTTGCCTTCAAAATTCTGAAACAGTGTCAACCAAAACCCATTGAAATGGTTATGGTTCCTTTCTGAACAAATTATGTTATATTAATAGAATCTTAGCTTGTAATAGGCATAGTATACCTGATACATGAACAAACACTAAAATTTCCTGTACCACTACATTTCAAAAGACTGAGATAGTACTTAGCGACTTTGAAATATGTTCTCTTTAAATATTAAGCTTTCCTAAGACCTTAAAAGCATGACAACTTTGAAAATTTTAACTTACACATAACTTTTTTTTAGAAACACATTACATAAGATGATTTACACCTGTAATCTGATGGTATTTGGATGAATGATTCCACATGGGTTAATTTATTATTAATCCCTATAAAAACATGGCTTTACATTTGCACATCAAAAACATTATGGGAGCATTTTTTTTTTTACATATCCTATTTAGATTTTTGTCATAATAGATAATAGATCTTTCCACAGGACAAATGTTGCTTTAATCATTCCAACTTTAAAGTGTGCATTACTGTACTAATAAATTTATAATTGAAAGACCACATCATACTACTCCTAACTATACATTTTAAAGAAGAAAAATTTGGATCTTGAAATATGTGTTAAGGGTATCATGAAAAGTACAAATTTTTTTTCATTTATTTAATATTTATTAAGTATCTACCATATGTGCACAGTACTAGTAATATAGTACTAGGCACTGAAGAAAATTAGGTAAAGTGGTAGAATGGAAATAATCTACAAGGTGGTTTCATTGTTATTTAAATAATTTATCAGGGCAGGGAGGGAGATCAGTGCATATAGCACTAGGCCTGGAGTCACGATGACCTGAGTTTAAATACAGCCTCATACACTTATTAGCAGTGACTCCGGGAAAGTCACTTAACTCTGTCTGCCTCAGTTTCCTCATCTGGAAGATGAGATAGAGAAGGAAATAAAAAATTACTCCAGTATCTTTGCCAAGAAAACCCCAAACAGGGTCATGAAGAGTCAGACATGACTCAGGCAAATGAACAACAAAAAAAAATAATCTAAAAATAATCTATCCTAATCACTCTGAACAGAGCATTTGAGGGCCGTATGTTTAAAATAAGGGCCTCTCAAATAATAATTGGGAAATTCCAACAAATTTCGTCATTTTCCAAGCTACTTGAAGTATAAAAAGGTATCCTTTTCTGATCAATACTCAATTATTACTGATATTAATACAGCTGATATCTCCCCCATTCAAAAGACACTAGTAGATTCAAATAGACAAGCTTCTATATGCCAAACTAGTTTAATACAATACCTTTATTATGATGCAGTCAGAGCCTACCACCTGGCAAGAGTTCTTTCAGACCACTAGGATACAATTCAGCATACAGCTGTCATCAAAATCCAAAGAGCGTTTTAGAGTAAGAGCATAGGATGCTTATTAGAATGCCAAGTAGAAATAGTTGGGAGGTAGTACCCATATAAGAATGGATGCTATCTTTTTTCTGGAGACAAAAGAAACTGAAAGCATATACAGAAACTGACCTTTTATAACCTTTTTAAATTGATCATTTTGTAATCAAGAGCTAACAAATTTTCTTAAAAATCATGAAAAAACTTAAGACTAACTAGGAAAAAATTATATTGGCAATGATTTTTTGCAAAAAAGAGTATCCAGATCAACCTTTGTCCTGATAGAACAGCTTCCAAGTTGGAGGACAGACTTGAAATATTAGCAGTATGAGAAACTTTTATGAGTTGCATCATCTCTAATTTAATTTTAGTTGAACAAAGAGAAATGACAGGCATTTTAAAAAATGCATAGAAATAGATAAAAGCAACTTATATTTCTGAGAACATCTAAATAAGAGATTTTTGCATTATTAATATTTGTATATATTAAAATTAAAATAGCAATTGCAATTAAACATACTACTAATAATTGCAATATTAATATGACTGCTTTCCTTCTACTTTCCCTGGTACATCATGAAGTTAGGGTGCTTTAAATTAACATTTTTATAAAACTTGCCCCTTCCCTCTTTATCATGGCTACTCATCAGAAGACTGTATACCCCCAAATTACAGAAAAATCTATACAGTGGCACACAGGTGTTTTATAAATAAACAATTTTCAATGAAATATTTTGACTTTAAAAAAAGCTTAACATATCACTGGGACATATATACAAATTTTTCTAGTTGTGTTATCTTTTATGCTGGACAAACCTACCAGGAATCTCAAATTAGCATACTAGTAGGAAAGCTTAACAAAGGTGTTACTTTTCTATAAATGCAATTTGATTCTCAGCATGACTACAGGAATGGCAATTTACAACCTCCAACTATAATAAGTAACAATGAATGCTAAGGTCTTGCTAATTTACACAATGGGGTAGCTCACTGCTCTTAGATGCCTCAGAACCAACAGAAAAGGAACAATTTGAGGACCTTTTACATCAATAAACTATGCTTAAATTTGCACTTAACTTTACAATAGTGAAATTTAGGAGACGATTTAATTGTTGTTACAAGTACTGATGTACCAGATATATCAGCCCTGCTCCCACAACAGAAACACTTGTTTATATCAATAAGGGACCTAAGTTAAATGTTGAACCCTCAGGTTAGAAAGTCTATAAATTAAAGGGACAGCTATGCAATCGAGAAAGTAAGTAAAACACAAGTTGGTTCAGAAAGAAAGCTATCCAGATTTTCATCATATTAATCTGCCTTTTTTAATGTTATAACCTTCACCTTTTAATAAGAAATATGTCAAATTTTACATTTTAGTGACAGGACACATTTAGAAGATTGTAGTGTAAAACAATACCACTGTACATCTCAGGGCTGGTACAATTCCTAATTCTCCTCTCAGCATCTCTATATAAATTGGCATATTGATAAAACAATTGCTAATGTTACAAAAGGAATTATATTTGCTCTGTGGCCTAATACATGGGAGAAAATATATTCTAAAAGAATAAAGTCCTATAAACAGAACTAAGTGATTGTGCAGTCAGCACTTTATAATTGCATTTTTACTTTTTCAGTTGTATCTCAAGGACTAAAGCAAAAATTGAACCATAAAGCTTTACTTGACAGAAAGGAATTAGCCTACCACACTAAACCACAAAGATAGGCGAGACAGTTATTTATGAAGAAACACTGTTCACTATTACCCTTTTGAGATTCTACAAAAGGGCTAAATATTGATGCATTCCCAAATCACCTTTCCCCCAGTTCTTGTATTAACAAGTAGAAATGGGCTTTTGATGCTCTCAATTTATCAAGATCAGGTGAACAGAATTGTTTTTACAGAGTACACACTATTCTCTGCCTTACAGGGACTGTACAATCACATTAAACTCTCATGGTTATTAATAATTCATGGAACTTCCTCAGTTCACTACAAGGACATCATTCATAGGGCATCACTCTTATTGAAAGAAGTTAACAGGAATAGACAGATAAACAATGTTAAAAGTCAAATGAAAAAAAGTCTCCTATGAATTCTAGGACATTCAAGACCAGGGAAAGACTTCAATTGCTATCATCCTCCGACAAGGCTTAACATCCTTCATCAGGCTCATAGTGCCTGACAAGCTTAGTTTAACTATTCTGGAGAATAACATCTGTTCTTTAAAATGTGGCAATCCCACAGAATATTCTGTTCATTTCATGTTGAGGCTTTGCAGCAGCTTTAATTATCCTCAGATAAAGTGGCACAGTGCAGAGCGCTGGAATGGAAATTAGGGAGACTTGAGTTCAAATACAGCCTCAAGACACTTGCAAGCTCTATACTCAGGACAAGTCTCCATAAAATAGGAATAATAACAGCACCTAACTCACAGGGTTGTATATAGGGATCAAATGAGCCCATATACGTAAAGCACTTTGCAAACCTTAGGAGCTAGGTTAATATCAGCTATTGTTAAATTTACACCATGTTTTTCAATAGGTTTTTCTAAACATCTCTTTGGCACATATTGCTTTTTGGGGAATCCCAAGGATAATTTGAATTTCTTATTCATCAAGGAGCACAACCACAAATGATTCCTATACCTTTAATACATGAAAAAAAAGTGCCCAGCAAAAAAGAACTTCCACATTTTACTTTATTAGCCTCCCTAAATGGGCAGCATTTAGGCTGTTTCATGTAATCTGACATTTGGATGGTCAGAGCCAAAGAATTCTTCCCCTAGTGGCGTAGCACCAACGTGACACCACAGCAGCAGCTATGGATATGGAGATATATTTCCAGGGTAAATTTGTAAAAAATAAACCGTCTTCCTCAAAGATGAAACCAAAATATTTATTCAGATACCAGAAAGCCAATTCCACCATGGTAACAAGGAAGTTTGTATACATTACCAATAAAGGCAGCACAGACATCGTCCCTGTCAGGCCTCCTCACAAACAAGCTCCTTGAGGCAAAATTGTTCTACTCTGCCTACTACCTCTCTCAGCTCCACCTCACTCTCTCTTCCTGCAAGCACCCTTACTACTCCACCCATTCTGCAAGATCCTACTACCATGGGCTTCATGTGATTCAAGCTGTGGACTGGGTCAAAGTTCAAAGCAGGTCACAGAGGCCTATTAAGGGGCAGGGAAGATCCTCAAATTGCCTTGACATCAGAAGTGGTCAATCTGCTTCTAATGAGCTGGACTTAGCTAGGTTAGACTTTGATCAGCACTCTACTACTGACACTATACTTGAGCTTTTTCCATCTTGAAATACGGTTAACATTAACTATCTGAAAATCAAATTCCACTAAGAACACACATACATATATGTTTCTATGTACATATATGTAAAAATTGTTTAACAACTAATTTAGCACATTTATAAACTACTATATGTAGGGTTGCTATATCCAAGAGCATGACAATGTCCAAACCATCGAATTGCAATAAAAATTTTAGTTAATGTTAGGAAAACAAGCCTGCTTAATTACTGTAATTTTCAAAGGAATAAAGTGATACTGTAATAATTAAGTTAAAACTATTCATTTATCATTCATGTACATTGTAAATAAACAGAAACTTCACCAGAATAAATGAGTGTAAAAATCCTAACAAACAAAATCTACTTCAATTTTTGTTTATGCTTACTTCCAATGACTACTTTGTGCAGTAGTTTCAAGGGTTGAGAAAAGAGGGAGAATCTAGAAGAAGCAATGCTCTGAATGAGAAACACTGAACCTCACATGAACTAGAGAAAAAGAGATGGGACACAAATGCAGCCAGTTAATGCTCAGGAAGAAATCACTAACAAACTTATTTTATCTGTGATTTTGGCAAGTTTTTTTTAGAATATAACAAATAAGCAAATATTCCATGTTACTCCATGTTCTTAGGAAGTTAGAAAGTTTCTTTACTGCTTGGTAATTAAAATTTTTAAATGCACTGCTCAGAGGTTGTGATGTTAAAGAAAGATGTTAATATACTAATTAAGGGGTCCTAAAGGTCCAGCTGTAACTGGAAACAATGCAACATGGAATTGTATTCACTTAAGAAATTTAGAACTTTTAAAATTGTGTCTTCACATATTTTTATAAGTTACAAACACTAATTAATAAATAACTCTTGAAAACACTTTAACAACTTTCATACTTCAATGTCTCTTTCTGAAATTTGTTTGCTTTATGCATTTAAAAAAAGTTTCGATACTTTTTTGCATATCAATCTACATATCCATTTACCTATTACTATTACCCCCATATACACAAACCCTCCCTGAGGTGAATCTCTTCCTTGTAATATATGTGTCTTTGTGTACTACATAAACATATATTTGTATGTGTACATATATTATACATGAAAAAAAATCAAAGTAATTTAACATCTTGGTGATGTCTGCAAATGCTCATCTCATTCTCCATCTTCTAAAATTCCAAAATGTTTTCTAAAATAGCCAGATACAGTTTCATCAATAGTGCATTACTATGTTTCTTCCCAAAGCCAACCTCTACACTTTCTTGATATTTGTTTTTTCCAATTTGATGAGTATAATGAGGTGAAATCTCAGAGTTCTTTTAATTTGCATTGCCTCTATTGATGATTTGGAGCTTTTTTATAGTTGCTGACGGTCTCCAATTGTTCTTTTTGAAAATTCCTGCAATAGTATAATTCCAACACTGACTTGTGTCCCATTCTGAATAACTATTCTTCTTGCTTCACTGATAGCTTTTTATTTCTTTTTTTAGTTCACTGGCATTTCCTCCAAAGGAAAAAATCAAATCTCTCACAAGCAACAATAGCATATATTTAAGAAAATAGGTGGTAGAAGGGGACAGATAGTGTCAGAGCCAAAGTCAGGAAGACTCTTCTTCCTGAATTCAAATATGGTCTCAAACACTTAAAAGCTATATGACCCTGGGTAAGTCACTTAACCTTGTTTGCCTCAGTTTCCTCATGTGTAAAATGAGTGTAAGAAGGAAACGGCAAACAATTCCAGTATCTTTGCCCAGAAGACCCCAAATAGATTAGGTCATTAAAAGTCAGGTACAACTGAGACAAAGAAAAACAAATCTGAATAATGGATTAATCTGAAAATATATGCTCCACTCTGTACCGCTAGTCCATCAACTCTCTGAAAGAGGTTTGCTCTGTTTGTCATGTCTTTTAGTGTTTTAATTGGTTATTACATTAACCAGAGTTCTTAAGCTGTTCACAAGTATTTTTCTTTACATGTTAGAGCAATTAAATTTTTCTCTTGGTTTCACTTGCATCATCAGTTCATAAAACTCTTTCCTGGTTCTTCCTTTCTTAATCAGTTTCTTTCATCTTATGATATAATAATAATTCTCTCACTTTATATAAAACATACTTTGTTAAGCCATTCTCCAGTTGGTAGGCTAGGCACTCACTTTATTTTCATTTCTTTGCTATAACAAAAAGTATTGCTTGTTAGTATTTTTATACATAAGGTTTTTTTCCTTCTTTTATTGATCATGCTAAAGTATAGACCATTTCACAGTGGCATTGCTGAGACAAAGTATGCACCGTTTAGAGAATTAAGGATAAATATATAAAATTATTATATTTGATTATGCTTTCTGGAACTACCTGAAACACATTAAGTTTTATTCCAGCCTCTTATCTTACATACTGAATTTTGGTTCCTATATGAAGTCAATTTCAGGGTGCTGGTTTCTCATATGTTCTGCTATTTATTTTTCATTTTAATGAGAAGCTTAATTCACTTACATTTAAGATTATAACTGTTTTTGCTTTCCTACATTAAGTTGTCATATTGATATTTCTCCATTGTTTAAGTCAGCGCTTCATTTCACTTGGTTTTTTATGTTTCCACATTTCCCCCTCATTCCAATTTCTGATTCCTTGAGTTTACTTTTAATATCAGTATCTTGATAATTTTTGCAGTTCAGACAATAATACAGTACAAAAATTTTCTTTGACCTCTTTCCCCGTGATCCAATCTTTGTTTGAATAAATTTTATTTGTAGGGCCACTTTCTAATCAAATGGTATTTCAATTCATAACCTTCATTTCTTCTTCTCCCTTCTATGATATTCTAGAATCCAAGTTACTCTTTATTATCTTTGTGTTCATCTGTTCTTTATTCTTTCTATGATTCTCATAAGAAAGCAGGACTTATGAAAGAAAAAATTCATTCTCTCTAACCCAACTATTCATTTGATTATGGATCTTCCACCATTTTTCCTCTTTGTTTTTAAAAGATCTGCTTAACTGCCAAAAATATTAATGATAAAGTAAGCACACAGGGATGGAAGGACCTCATGATGCACAGTTCAAGTGTCCTGTCCAACACTATCAGACTTTTGGCTCAAGAGCTACCAATCCTTGAGCACCTCATTCTTCAGAAACTGTCTCCCACTGGGCATAGATCAATGCCTGACACCATACACAAGAATAAACTCCAAACAAATACATGATCTAAGTATAAACACTGATACTATAAAAAATTAGGGGAGGAAGGAATAGTGTATTTGTCAGATTTATGGAGAATGGAGAAATTTTTGACTAAACAAGAGATAGAGAACGTTATAAAATGCAAAGTGGATAATTTTGATTACACTAAATTGTAAAGTTTTTACACAAACAAACCCAATGCAACCAAGATTAGGAGAAAAGCAGAAAACTGGGAAACAATTCTTGCAATTAGTATCTGTAATAGAGGCCTCATTTCTAAAATATATAGAGAACTGAGTCAAATGTACAAGAATACAAGTCATTCCCCAACTGATAAATGGTTAAAGTATGTGAATAGGGAATTTTCAGAGGAAGAAATTAAAGCTATCTACAGTCATATGAAAAAAATGCTCTAAATCACTATTGATTAGAGAGATGCAAATCAAAACAACTCTGAGGTACCACATCATACCTATCAGACTGGCTAACATGACAAAAAAGGAAGATGGTAAATGTTGAAGATGTGGGAGAGGTGGAACACTAATTCATTGTTGGTAGAGCTGTGAGCTGATCCAATCATTCTGGAGAGAAATTTGGAACTAGGCCCAAAGGGCTACAGAAATGTGCATATCCTTTGACCCAGCAATATTTCTTCTAGGACTGTAACCCAAAGAGATCATAAAAATGGGAAAGGATCCCACATGTACAGAAATATTTATAGCAGTCCTCTTTGTGGTGGCCAAAAACTGGAAATCAAGGGGATGCCCATCAATTGGGGAACAGCTGAACAAGTTGTGGTATATGAATGTAATGGAATACTATTGTGCCATAAGAAACGATGAACAGGAAGACTTCAGAGAGGCCTGGAAGAACCTATATGAACTGATGCTGACTGAAAGAAGCACAAACAGGAGAACTTTGTACACAGCAACAATCACAGTGCGTGAGGAATTTTTCTGGTAGACTTAGCCCTTCACAGCAATGCAAGGACCTAAAAAAATTCCCAATGGATTCTTGAGGCACAGTGTCATTTACATCTAGACAAAGAACTATGGAACTGGAGCAAAGGATGAAGCAGACCATTTGTTTCTTGTGTCATGTTTTGTTTTGTTTTCATGGTTTCTCCCATTCGTTTTAATGCTTCTATGCAACATGACTAAACATTCTTATTTAATAAGAATGTATTGTAGAACCCACATAAAATTGTACATTATTTTGGGGAGGGAGGGGGGAAGATGGGGGAAAAAATCTAAGATATATGGAAGTGATTGCAAAAATCTGAAAATAAATAAATTACTTAATATAAAAAAATAAAAGAAACTATGTCTCCTTTATGATGGACAGATCCCAGGGACAGGAGGCAGTTATGAGAGGCAGCCCATCTCCCTGCTTTTCCCCAAGCTCTCAGGGAGGGTGAGAGATGGGGGTAAAACATACACAAAACGAAGTGCATATGAACGCATGCACGCACACATGCACACAAACTCACACCACGCACGCACATACACAAACTCACACCACACACACTCACACACACCACACACACACTACACATACCACACACACACCCCTCCTCCTTCCTGAACAAGGACAGGCCAGGCAAGAATACATTTCTGAATCCCATCTCTCCTGTCTCTTTTGCTTGACCTAAAGATTTCATTTGTGCTTTTACATAATGTTGAGTTATTAATAAAGGGATTTGGTTTTTATTTTTTTTTTGCATTACATATTTATTACAGGGAGGGATAGTCTGCTGAGGAATAACAGATATTTTAAAAAGCATCAATAACCTCTTAGTAAAAATGCACTGAAGGAAAAAAGTGCAGAAAATATTAACAATAGAGCAATTTTTTTACTACCTTTTAAACAGATAACAAGAAAATATTACTAAAGGTTCATTTTTCTTTGATATAGCACAATTCTGAAGCTCAAGAACTACTGAAGTAAGAACAACTCTAATGTAAGAAAACCGAGAAACCACATTACTGAGAACAGCAATATAAATTGTTGGAGAAATAGCAATCTGGTTTCAAGCATGGGTAAGTGTAACAATAGCTGCTAGATTCTGCTTTTCAAGAGTACTTATTTCTTCTTGGTTGGCCTCATGACCTCCACAGTTCTCTGTAAAATCCTCAATCTTGCTGTCACCAAATTTGCCACCAACCTCAAACATTTCTGAACTGACAGAGACCCTGAGACTCCTGAGGAACCCAACCTCTTTCATAGTGGTTTGTGACTCTATAAGTGTTATCTGGACATCTACTCGAGAAGGCAGAGGCTGGCACCCTCATGAAATTAAAGGTTTCCTCTATTGGTGTTTTGAGATTCTTTGTCAAATGGTCAAAGGATGTAAACAGGCAGTTTTCAGATGAAGAAATTAAAGATATCTATAGTCATATAAAAATGCTCTAATTCACTATTGATTAGAAAAATGCAAATAAAACAACTCTGAGGTACCACCTCACACCTACAAGACTGGCTAATATGACAAAAAAAGAATGTTGGAGTAAGTGTGGGAAAACTGGTGCACTGGTGCACTGCTGGTAGAGTTGTGAACTGATCCAACCATTATGCAGGGCTATAATGGAATTTGGAACTATTCTCTTTATAGTTTTATAGTCCTTTGGCTATAAAACTGCATACCGTTTGATCCAGCAACACCACTACCAGGTCTGTATCACAACAAGATTATAAAAACAGGAAAAGATCAACATGCACAAAAATATTTATAGCACCTCTCCATATGGTGGCCTATCATTGGGGAGGAGCTAGACAAGGTTATGGGATATGAATGTAATGGAATACATTGTGCTATAAAAATGATGAACAGGCAGATTTCCAAACACCTGAGTTATTTACATGAACCAATGATAAGTAAAACCCAGAAAATATTTTACACAGTAACACCACCATGTGATGACCAACTTTTAGACTTAGCTTCATCCAGCAATACAATGATCAAAGACAATTCCAAAAGACTCATAATTGAAAATGCTACCAACTTCCAGAGAAAAAACAATGGAATCTGAATGCAGATTGAAGTATAATATTTTCTCTTTTTTGTTGTTTTTGGTTTTTTCCTTTCTCTTGATTTTTCTGTTTTGATCTGATTCTTCTTTCACAACATGACTAATGTGGAAATACGTTTAATACAACTGTACATGTATAGCCTATAGCAGATTGTTTACTCTTTTGGGGAGGGGGAGTAGGAGGAAAGAAGTAAAAAAATGGAACTCAAAATCTCATAAAAGTGAATGTTAAGAAAGCTATTTTTACACATAATTGGAAAACATAAAATACTATTAAGAAGAAAAAGAAAATAATATTACTCAAAAAACATGGCAACTGGTAGGAGGACATCAAAATGCACACCAGTTATTTAAAGAATAACCTAAAGAATTCCTAAGTCACATATATTAGTAAATATATTCAAAACTGATATATATGTATATCAAAACTGATATATATATATGCTGAAACATAATATTTCTCCTAATTTTTACTAAGTGATTAAATTAAATCAATCTGGTACACAATGAGTAGTTTTGGAACAAAATTCAAAAAAGGCTTTATATGGTCTTCATATAAATACATATTTTCTACTTAACAATACAGTAACCAATTGTAAGATTAAAAAAATCCAATTTTCTTCATCTTATCCTTTTGGTAATCAGTCTTAAATTCATGTGCACAAATTCAAATATACAGCTTATCACAAGTTTTTGATCAAGATTCCATTTCACTTTTTAATACTGTATTTATCTCTGAAGTTGTAAAATCAGACTCTGACAACTGTCAATAAACTCGTATTATGTCCACACCTGCCATCTGGACCACATGTCAGTATAATCTGCAGGTAAAAATGAGAAAAAAAAATTTGAAAATATTTGTAACTTCTGCTTGAGGAAATAAGAGTAAAGCAAATCAATATAACTTGTCATTTCCTTAGAGTGCTGTAAATCCTCATGGACATTTAGATAGAGTTGGCCCATTTAAACAAGGACAAAAGAGCAACAAAAAAAGAAAGTTCTTAGAAAATAAGTAATCATTTCTGTGTCACAGAATTGAAGTCATATTCAGCGTCATGTCAAAATATAAGTCAGATAAAAGGTGTTTGCTCCCAACAGGTATAAATATTTATGGAAATCTAAAATAAATTAGTAATGGGTAGCCATATTGTTCATTACTATAACTAATATAAAATACTACTAAGTTTTATATATGAAATATTATCAATATCGCCAACCTCATTTTATTTAAAGTATCAACACTTAAGAAAATAAAATGCCATAATCATGTCTGCTATGTATGTTTTATGTTATCTGCATGTTGTCATATTATCTATATTGGCAGCTACAGTAACCCATAAAAATATATGAAGTTGTACAAGATATATTCCTAACATATATGTTTCTTTAAAGCTAGCCAAAAGTTTTACGTAAGATCATTTTATCCCAGTCTCAGAATAGCCTGGTGAGGTAGTTGTCATTGGCATATGGAAGGGCTCGGAATATTAACAATAAATCTTTTGCATAAAACAATGAAAGTTGGCTTTAGGAAGATTATCCCAGCAAGAGCAGGTGGAGATTATTATATGATGAACAGGGAGGAAGAACTGTTAAACAGCAATATAGGCAAACAGTGACAAGGATCTGCACCAGGATAGTGGCAGTAAGAACAGTAAAAAAAAAAAAATTATCAAGCCCTCTGACAGACTGGATATAGAGAAAGAGAGGAAAAAATGAAAAGATAAGTCCCTGGGTCACTCATCCTACAAGTACAGATGATGGGAAAATGGGGAGTCTTATAGAAGTTTGAAAGGAAAACAAGGGTAGGATTATGAGACAGAGACTGGAGATGTACATTTAGGTATCATGAACACAGAAGTAAGGGTGGAAGTCACGAAAGAGAAATAGTAACAAAATCACTTATACACACAGTTAATAGCATCATTTTAGAAGGAAAGAAAGGAAGACAGACAGAGACAGACAGATAGACAGTGACAGTTGTTCAAGTAAATAAAGGATGCTTCATTCTTATTCAGCAAGTGGAAGATCAATATTAGTCATTATTGCATTTACTGAACAACCTAAGAACATCCTGCATTTCTAATTCTGTGTTGTCCAAATTCCTTCCCCTTTGGACATACTGATAACCCTCACAATGAAGTGTTACGGTAATTACCATGCTGAGATGTTGGCGTAGTCTCAGTAAGTCTTCTAAGAGGACTATCATCTCAATGTTTCTGAATTACACAGAACTGCTATTGTTTTTAAAAATTAACTTTACTTAGTAGTAATTTTTTTTAAAAAATCTAAACCTTTCTTGCACATGCAGATAGATCTAATCCATCTTTTTAGCTGAAGAAAACACCATCAAGTCAAAGAAATTCTGAATTTTGTTATCAACCAAAAACTGAATATGGTTTACACTAAAAGCTTAGAGTGATTTCATCTTTGAGGTTAAAGCATAAACCTTGTAAGAAAATTTTTAAATATGTCAACAATCAGCACACATATCCTAGTCGCTTATGTGCAAAACTAAAAGAAAATAATAGTGAAGAGTATTTTTACACTTTTTCCAGTACCACGTTTGCAGCCTGAAGTCTTGGAAGAACTAACTCAGGCATGTGGAATCTGCAGCCTTGGGGCCACATGTAATACAGTGAAAGCAATGTTTCCAAAATATTTGTCATTTTTCCCTTTGAATCCAAACTTCACAGAACAGATCCTTTTATTAAGGATTTTACTATTTACTATTCTTTCTCTGTCTCTCTCTCTCTCATATCAAGCACAGTTGCTTTACCTAACTAATTAGGGTACATAACCAAGAAGCCTTTTTTACAATGAATATAGGCAACAATAGATGTAAAGCACTTTGAGGACTATAATACAATACCCAAGTACAAAGAATTAGTGCCCATGATACAAAAAAATCACTACAGTTGCTACATAAAATTATCTCAACTTAAAAACACTATAGACATGGCAGGAAAATATGGGTATGAATAGAAAGCAAACGAAGCTTTAAAAAAGGAAATGAAAGAAAGCAGCATATTTCTAGAACAAGAGATAAAATATACAGAGAATATTGTGTAAAGTATATGAATTTGCTCCTTTGAAACTTCCGACCACTGCTTCTCATTCCTCCCTCTGGGAAGAGGAGCCTTTGCCTCACCTGCAAATATAATAATAATACCTAGCATTTATATGGTGCCTATGCCTATTATATGCCAGACATTGTGCGAATCATTGTGCACTTGATTCTCACAAAAACCCTGGGAGGTGGGTGTTATTATCCCCATTTTACAGATGAGGAAACTGAGGCAAACAGAAGTTAAGAAACTTGTCCAAGGCAACACAGCTAGTGTCAGAAACTAAATATAAAGTGAGGTCTTCTTGAATCCAGGCTCGTAACTCTACCTACAGTACCACCTAGCTATCTGATGGATTGAATATCAGTTATTATTGTCCCATAACCTGAGTGGTACTCCCTCTTTGATCTTCCTTTTCTCCCTAAAATGACTAAAAATTCTTTGTGAGGGGGATATTGTTAGCTTTCCTTGGAAGTCTCTGTTGATTTTGAGCTTTAGCATTCCTAACACTATTTATACAAAATCATTCTCCATTTTTGCATTCACCTATTATGTACTCTCAATTATGTTTGAGTTAAAAAAAAAGTTTCAGAAATGGATAAAGTATGTTTAGACAACAGTTTTCGGGGTGGGGCAAGGAAGAGTCATTTAGTGAATAGCAAGTTCAATACGAGTCAATAGTAATATACCACAAAAAAAAAAAAAAAAAAAAAAAAACCCTAATAGGGTCTTCGGCTATATTGAGAAAGATAGTGTCCTATATCAGGGATGGGGTCAGTATTGTTGCCAGTCCTAGTCAGGCCATATATGACACAACGTATTCAATTCTAGGTGCCACCATTTAGGAAAGGACATAATAATTGCTATGCTGGAAAGTGTCAATATAAAGGTCATGGGGATGGTGAGAGGCCTTGAGATAATAAACTACATCAGATTAAAAAACAACAGGGTTGGTTAATTCTCTTGGACAAGAGACAACTTAGAAGAGATGCCATAGTTGTTTTTAAGTACTTGAAGGGTTACTCTCAGTGGCACTATTCTACTTGATCCCAGAAAGATGCAGAAATTTAGACTTGCAGTAGGAAGAACCCTCAATACCACTATGCAAAAAGTGGAATTGTCTGCCTCTGGAGCTAAAAATTAATAGTATCCTTAGAAGTCATCTGTTTCAAAGACAAACTAGCAAAAATATTCAACTGAATACTCAAACCAAATGTCTTCACTTATTTCCATATAAATTCTGTAAGATATTGAACTTAAAGTTAGATAAGAGTTTGGCAGTACAATGAAAGCAATGCTTCCAAAATGCTTGTTATATTTTGATTTTCTTGGCTTATTTAAAACTGTTGCTCATAAAGCAATTTAGAGTAGTTCAGTAACAAAAATCCCTGAATTTTAAAAAAAAATTCACATTGCCAGTTCCTCCATGGTGGGTCATTGTTAATGAAGTTCTTGAAAAGGCTTTAGTTTTCAGCTAATCCTACAGAGAAAGCACATTTACATCAAATGAACAAAGAAAACGACTATTTCTTAATCTTCAGGCTCAGCCTCCTCCTGCCCCCCACCTGGCATCTACAAATAGCAGAACCCATGAAAGTTCCCTTCTTCAACCTGGGCTCTTTTGTCCTCTCAAGGTTGCCTAATCATATTCATCTCTAAAAATGATGTAAGGAAGATTTCAAAAGCTGCATTCACATTAAATCAACTTTCTGGTTCGTGTGTTGCAGGAATAAAGCAGTGCAATCACATCTTAAATTGGTTTACAGCAGGCTGTCTACCTTACTCTTGTTCTCAGAACTGATGAAATGAGTAGTTTTAAAATAGCACTTTTTGAAATGACATGAAAATTAAAAGTGCGTCATTATTTCACTGTTGACAAGTGAAAGATTCTTTAACTCCTTAAATTAATGAGAAACTCTAATAAATCGGTTTCAGAGATGCACCATAGCATGTGTGTACTGATTGACATACTGTAACATAGCTTTCAAGTTAAATTTTAAAACACATTAAATTCATGAGAAGCCAAAATTAAAATGTCAAAAGTAAAATTTAATTGGTCCAACTTTAAAATAATATGTAAAGTAGCCATAAAGTAGCCAGTAATATAAAATTTTATGTGGTTTGAAATAATACACTAGTTAACATTGCTAAGAAAAGCTTATTTCATATTTCACCTTTCTGTTGAAGAATATTTGACCTTTCAATACAGATACATTGATGTAATCTTTTGGATTCAATTCCCCATTACTTATTTTTTTTATTATTATTTACTTTCAGTTTTCAATATTCACTTCCAAAAAATTTCGAATTTCAAATTTTCTCCCCATCTACCTCCCTCCCCACCCCAGGACAGAGCTTATTCTGATTACCTTTTCCTCCCATCTTTCCCTCTGTTCTATCACACCCCTTCCACTCCTTATTTCCTTCCTTTTTATTTTCCTGTAGGGTAAGATAGATTTCTATACCCCACTGCCTATATATCTTATTTACTAGTAGCATGTAAGAAACAATGTTAACTTGTTTTTAAAGCTTCGAGTTCCACATTCTCTCCCTTCCCCACTCCCCATCCACCCTCATTGAAAAGGCAAACAATTCGATATAGGTTATACATGTATAGTCATGCAAAACACTTCCATCATAGTCATGTTGTGAAAGACTATATTTCCCTCTATCCTGTTCCGTCCTCCATTTATTCTGTTCTAATAGGAAGCAAACTAACAGGAAGCTATTCTAATAGGAAGCTTTTGTAGAGGGACAGGTCAAAGGAGAGAATGTAGGAATGTAAACAGTTCAATTTTAGTAAGTCCCTTATGGTTTCTCTTTCCTGTTTACCTTTTCATGCTTCTCTTCATTTCTGTATTTGAAAGTCAAATTTTCTATTCAACTCCGGTCTTTTAAACAACAATGCTTGGAAGTCCTCTATTTCAGAGAAGTTCCATTTTTTTTTCCCCTCAAGTATCATACTCATTTTTTCTAGGTAAGTGATTCCTGGTTTTAATTCTATTCTCCTTTGACCTCTAGAATATCATATTCCAAGACTTCTGATCCCTTAGTGTAGAAGCTGTTAGATCTTGTGTTATCCTCATTGTGTTTCCACAATACTTGAATTGTTTCTTTCTGGTTGCCTGTAATGTTTTCTCCTTGACCTGGGAACTCTGGAATTTGGATACAATATTCCTAGGAGTTTTCCTTTTGCCATCTCCTTCAGGAGGTGATTGGTGGATTCTTTTTACTTCTATTTTACCTTCTGATTCTAGAATACCAGGATAGTTTTCCTTGAAAATTTCCTGAAAATCATGTCTAGGCTCTTTTTTTTTTCACTTTTTTGATGGCTTTTCAATAATTTTTAAATGATGTCTCCCAGATCCATCTTCCATGTCTGGTGCTTTTCCTATGAGATAATTCATATTGTCTTCTATTTTTTCATTCTTTTTGTTTTATAATTTCTTAGTTTCCCATTAAGTCATTAGCTTCCATTTCCTCCATTCTAATTTTGAGAGAATTATTTTCTTCAGCGAGTTTTTGGACCTCTTTTCCATTTTGCCCATTCTGGTTTTCAAGGCATTCTTCTCCTCATCAGCTTTTTGGACCTTTTTTGCCATTTGGGTTAGTCTAGTTAAAGGTATTATTCAGCATTTTTTTAGGTTCCTTTAGCAAGTTGTTGACTCATTTTTCATGATTTTCTTGCATCACTCTTCTCTTCCCAATTTTTCCTCTACTTCTCTTACTTGATTTTCAAAATCTTTTTTGAGCTCCTCCATGGCCTGAGACCAATTCATATTTTTCCTAGAGGTTTTGGATGCAGGAGGTCTGGTTCTGTTGTCTTCTTTGATCTTCCTTGTCATAAATGATGTAAGAAAATTCCTCTTTGCTGACAAAGATTTTCTTCCCCCACCCCCAGCCCAGCTCATTTTCCCAGCCAACTCCTTGACTTCTGAGCTCTTTCTTATGTAGAGGGCTCCAGAGGGAGCCTCCACTTCAGCACTGGCTGCTGCTGCCCTGAGGCTAAGGCTGGGGCTAGACCAAGGAAATTGCAGTAGCTGCCATAGATTCAGCCCCCTAAGGCTTGCTCCCACTCTGTCAGTGTTGGTAATACCTGTGCTCAGCTCCCAATTCAGTGTGAGAGACTCTTCCTATCGACCTTCCAAATTGTCATAGGCTGGAAATTTGCTTCAGTCTGTCATTTCGTGGCTTCTGCTGCTCTAGAATTTGTTTAGAGTCATTGTTTACAGATTTTCTGAGGGATCTGGGAAGAGAGCTCTAGCAGGTCCCTGCTTCTCCACCATCTTGGCTCCACTCCCCCCCCCACCGAAATTTCCCATTATTTAAAGGTAAACAAAGGATATAACTTTATGAACCTTGTTAAAGCCTAGCTCTGTCCTTTATTTAGGTTGTTCCAAAAGTTTTAGTACAGCTACAAACTATAAAAAGTCTAATTCTGCCCTAATACTTTTGGGACACCTTATATTTAAAGATGATACCATGAAGAATGGTTATTGTCATCAGCTCTACACACAGTAAAATAGGTTTAAATATTTATTAATGTATAAAAATCTAAAACATTGGCAAAGTTTTTTTTTAACTTTTGACATACTGATTTTAAAATGTTTTTCTTAATGCTTCCTAGCTCTGATATTTAAGGGAAACACCATAACTTTAACTTCATTTTTCAACATATCCAAAACAGAATTCCATTTCTCTTTTTTCTAGACCAAGTAGATATAATTTTTAAAAACCATTGTTTTATAGCTCTCTATAAGAACTGCAGGAAGGTAATTATTAAGAAGATAGAGGAAGCCATTGCTGTTACCTGAAAGTAAGTTTCAGGTACTTAAAAACAAGCTCTCAAGTTGTAGAGTGCTTAGCTAAATGATTCTCATTGATTCTAGCAGTACTCTGAAATCTTCTGCTTATTTGCACAATGGATACAGAATGGGCATCAGCAATACACCTTTTTCAAGCACTCCTCCAGGTCTAAGTAGTCAACAGAAGTCAAGCAGATAACACCCCATGCTACAATTTGAAAACGTGTTAATGCTATTTTACTGGAGTGGTTTGGTATTTAAATGTGTCTATAATGCATTTTCTTTTCACCTGTAAGAAAAAAGGGCAGCAGGAGAGCTGCTAATATTATAAAGAAAGGCATGGTATTCAGGCAATGAATTAAGGAGGCAAATGAAGGAACTCTTCTTATCCTTTATTAGAAACAGACTGTGCTCATCTTGCTTAGGGCCAACAGTCCCATTGTATGGAATGCAGCCCATCTCAGTCACAGAGCTCACTTAAGAGTTTTACTATGACAAAGAGTAAACCAGACGGACTATTTACTTTCAACAAGACAATTTTGAAGAAAATTGTGGTAAGTCAAAGAAAGTTTTTAGTTTCATCTGGCATTTCAATGTGCACTCTGATTTGAGGGGATATCTCAGTTTAGATAGGAATAAAATGCCAAGTAAGAAAAATGGTGAAACAAAATAAGGTCTAATCAAAATATTTGCTATAGATTTTACATTTAGAAGAGAAACTAAGAGAATAATGACATCAACCAGGTAGATTAAAAAAAAAAAAAAACTTTTCTTGGACCTAACTGTTAATAGTTTGGACAGCTTCATGCCTGAGGCCAAGAACTATTCACTTTTTCAATTCCAGAAATTCAATTCTTTAAGAAGCTAGAAAAAAATGCAGCCAACATGCTCCAGAAGCAGAAATCATGTCTACTACATAACTTGCCTGCTTTGCCTCAGCTGCACACACACACACAAAATTCCTGCCCACCCCAATTGCTGGTTCATGCTTGTTTCTCACTTTATACTCAATGTCCATCAGCCTACTTGCTCATCCTTCTTTGATGTAACTTCTGTTCTGACATAATCTCATCCCTTGAGTATTACAGCTCATTCCTCTCCCTCACTCCATACCACCACTCAATTTCCTAGTCTAACTACGATAATCATGATAATCTGTATTTAAATTCCAACCTTCCAAATATTCAGGTCACTGCACCTTAACATTAACCTACCTCTCATTTACCTAGAATTGATCTCTAAGAAAAATAGATTAAATCATAGATAAAAGATATGTTACATAATAGATAAAAATGTTACAATATGAGCTAATCAGGGCTAAATTCCAACTGTAAGACACAGAAAACAATAGCAATCAGCAAATAAGCCTTATCCATGAAAAAAGTAGGAAAGATTATCAGCCATATGAAGTCAAAACAGCTAAACTCATTCCATACCAATATACATGAAGAAAAAATGGATATGGAAACTCCTTCAAACTTGGTTCAATTTTCAGTTCAATTGTCATTAAAACTTTAAATATAACTCAGCTGACCTGAAACTAAAGTTAACCAAAATTTCAATATTTGACTTTAAAAAGGAAAAAAAAGTAGATTTAATCTTATCAATATTAGTAGCCCTCTAACTAAGCAAATCACATCCAATCCATTCTTCCTCATCCAATGGAACTCCTGCTCATGTTCTCAAGTACATGCATCATCCCCAGGAGCCTAGGTAATATACTTCAGGTCTTCTATTAAGTTTTTACAATATGTAGATACCAGTGCAGGACAAAAGCTATTCAAGTAACTTCCCTTGCTTTTGTTTTATAACTATCCCATTTTTACATTGATATAACTGTTAGATCTTTCTAAGTAGTTTTTAAAAGTAATATGCTGCAGTATTTACATCTATACTGCTGTTCTCTTTAATTCTTCGCAGATTATGGTTCATGGTGTTGGTGGTGCTGGTGCTGTTGTTGTTAGATAAGCATTTGTTTAAGTGAAAAGCTCATCATCAGTAAAGCAAGGTACTGCTTCCCATATGTGATCAAGTATCCAGCAAGACTGTCCTGAAAGGTGTGCACCATTCACATGTTGGCAATTTTACAGGATTTCAGAGATTGAAGTTTGGGTAAGAATCTTGCAGTTTTTAGTGAATCAGTTTATACTTGAAGAAAATATAGTTGACTAATTTGCATTTGAAAAGGACAGGAAAGCAGTGAGCAAAAGACCAAGATAAAAGACCAAGGCTTTCACTCAAAGATCACCTGTCCTTTTTCCCTTGTGGACCAACAGGAGAGCTTTAAGAGCTAAAAAAAATTAACAAACTGGGGAACCCTGAACCCCAGATCTACTTGGTCATTATTACAGAAACATCCATTGTCTAATCATAGCCACTGACTAGTTATAACTGAACTTGAGAAGATGAAAATATGGGAATAAGTATCCCTTACATTGTCTCATTACCACTGTATCCTGTTTCTACACACTTTCCCCGCTGACGCTGTGTATATTTGTGGATAAGTTTACCTCAGTTTTATTGGAAGCATACTCTGACCTACGTATTGTTGTTTTCACTTTGCAATCTTAGTAAATACTTTTGCTTTGGGCTAGTTTGAGGTATCAACTATTAAAGTTAAGCATACAGATGTGGGCTTATGAGCTACCACTCCAAGAATAGAAATCCACAAAACACCTGCTGAATCTGGTTAGTAATTATTCCTTCAGAGGTCCCAACCTGGGTGGGTGCAGGAGAAGGAGAGAAGTAGTTCCTAGAAGGAGCTAAGACATAAAAACTGATGGAAAAGTTTCATGGTATACCTATACAATGTCTATCATATTCTAAAGAATAGGTAGTCATTCCTTTGGTTTTTCTTATGGAAAGAGGCCATTATTCTTTTGAGTGACCATGGTTCTCATTCAGCTGGCTTTGAAAAGCTGATAAGATCAGCATAAAGTACTAGGAAAAAACAAATATCTAGAGGACCTCTCCAACTATAAGCAATCTCTCTTCTATTTGGACTCTGGAATAGAAATTTCCCCATAATAATGGCACTGCTTGGTGAATATATACATACACATAAATGTGCATATATGTGTCCACACATATACATGCAATACTGTACGTAAGTATATATCACCTGACCAATGCATTGCTTAAAATTAATAATCACAATATTTGTGATTTAAATTTTTAAAAAACTTTATCAAGGATAAAATATACTCAATCTAGTCTCCTGTACATTTTTTACAATTATATTATCTGCTGTGTGAGACAGCTGGGTGGTAGAATGAATTGGGCTTGGAGTCACCCAGACCTGAGTTTGAATTCTCTGCCTTTGATACTTACCACCTATGCAACCTACAGCAAATAATTTAATTGTTCTCATCCTCAGTTTTATCTGTAAAATAGGGATAACCATACCATTTAGCTCACAGAGTTGTTGAAAGAATCAAATAAGATAATATACATAAAGCACCATATAGATGCCAGTTACTGGTGTTTGTGTTCAGCTGCCCCTGGAAATAAACTGTGTTAGGGTTGAGGAAAACAGAGTAAGCCTGAGAGCAGCTTGAGTTCAAGGACATAAAGACTGATAAGATACCTAATGTTTCAGATATGTTATTATCTCCTCCTCCCTCCTCCCCAACTCTTGCTCATCACCCATGAAGGCAGCGAGGTGGACCCATGGAGAGAGTGCAGGGCCTAGAGTCAAAAGACCCATCTTCCTGAGTTCCAATCTGGCCTCAGACACTCCAAAGCTATGTGACTGAAAAAATTCCCTTAATCTTGTTAGTTTGTTTCTCCTCTCTAAAATGAGCTAGAGAAAGCAATGACAAACCATTCCAGTATCACTGCCAAGTAAACCCAACATGGGCTCACAAAGAGTTGGAGTCCACTTAAATAACTATGACTGAGTAATAATATAACTGCTTTACAGGAACTCCTGTGGACTAGTTTCATAATGGGAGGCTCCTCATACAATAATAAAGGCACCTTGTATAAGCATGACAATTGATGTTTATAGAGCACTATCAAGTGTATTAAATGTTTTACAAAACTTACCACTGAAGCCGAAAACAATGCTGTGAGGTATACAACTACAAGTATTATCCCCACTTTACAGATGGGAAAAGTGAAGGTCAGAGAGGTCACGTATTTTATCCATGCTCATGTAGCAAACACACTGGAGACAAGACTTGAACCTGAATCTTCCTAATTTCAAGTCTATCAGTTCTATCCACTACACTACACTACCTCCCAAGACCTTCGATGGATTGTTAAAGAAAAGGGGCAGTTAGAGAGCATAGGAATGAAGGCTAATTGCAAATTGTTCCCTAGAATTTTAATACATATATGTGTGTGTATTCATAATAAAAGATATCACCATGTTATATAACAAGAGCCTAAGGGGAGGGGGAAATTTTAGGGATCAAGGCAGAGAGAGAGTACAGGGACAGGGTGCGTTAGATAATGGTGCAAGCTTCCTAGAGGAGTAGTTAGCAAGAAATTACAAACTGTATTTGCTTTGGTGAGGGGATTCTGATGCAGTGAGCATGTGAAATGGAGGTCGTTAGTTATGCCTATGACCAATATGTAGGTGACCAAAATAGTTCTCAACTCACTGGCTAAGTCTGCTAAGTATGCCTCTGCGGTATGGTATGGTCATCTCAACCACATGTTAATGAGTTGTAATTTATGTGATACAAACATTTGTACAAAGAGAACTGATTTTTCACATTCGCCTCCTTGAGACACTGCAAGATCTTTAGTCATCAAAGAAAAGTACTTTCAGCATCATACTTTTTGAGGGGAGAAGGGGTTAACTCTAAGTCAGTAGGTTTATTAAATTACCCAGGATAGCACCATTTCCAGTGTTGTGTTTAAATTAAATTTTGCTCTAACATTTATTCATCTGTTGGATTTGTATATACCAAATTCCCTTTTTTAAAAGAGAAAAAATGAACACTAACTTAATTTCCAAAATCCTTTGTTGAATATTTGCAGGGGAGAGGGAAAAGAGGGAAAGAAGAGTGCCATGGTGATTTGAAGAATGTGAGGAGATCTTGATAGATTTGCAAGATCCACATCATCAGTTAAGAATCTTAGAATGAAACATGAAAAATTAAATGTCTTTTCCAAGGTCACAGAGTCAAGTATGTCCAAGAAGGAATCTGAATCCATCTTTCTGATTCCAAGGCTAGCCCTCTATTTTCTATTCCATGTTAGCTTTGTTGAACAAACTCCTTTTAAAACAGTAGCATTTTTATATTTGGAAGACATTTTAAAAGTCAGAAGTTTTACCGTATGTATGCTTTAAGCTTTCACATTCTGAATGACTACAATTTTGACATGGTAACCATGTAATAATTATTCTTGGGTGATAATAGTATGAAGTATATCAAAACACAGAGGCAGTTAGGTAGCGCAGTGGATAGCGTGCCAAGACTGAGTCAGGAAGACCAGAGTTCCAATCCTGCCTTAGACACTTATTACCCATGTGACCCTGGGCAAATCACTTAACCTGTCTGCCTCAGTTTCCTCAACCATGAAATGGGGATGATTATAGCACCTACCTCCAAGGTTTGCTGTGAGAATGAAATGAGATCTTTATAAAGCACTTTGAAGAGTGTCTGGCACCAAGTAAGCACTTAATAAATGCCTGTTTTAAAAGACAATTGTTTTTATTTGCAATGCTATACATTTTACATATGTAAAAATGCTATTTTGAAAAAGGTCCAAAAAGCTGTGTAAGGCTGTGAAAACAGTCCATGATACACCAAACATTATTAAGAACCACTGTCTTAAGGAAATGATGAGGCAGAGATAGTAAGCTGAGAAAGACAGAGAGAGTCCAAGCTTCCTCCCTACTTCAGTCTCATGCTGGAGAGTCTCTATTTTAAATCATCAGCCCACAGCTAGCCATCCTGTTGTTACCACCTCAGTCTCCTGCATAATTCAAGGACATTCTCTCCCTTTTTCTCAGAGCAGTAAGAAAACAGAATGGTTTGTCTGGGGCTACACTCACCAGAACTAATTTGGTTAGCTCTCAGAGGCTCCCAAACCTCTACCAGGGGTGGAGAGAAAAGCAACCTAACCCTTTAAGTCACCAGTGTGGGGAACCTGCAGCCTCAAGGGCACATGTGGCCCTCTAGGTCTCAAGACTGGCCCTTTGATATCCCATTCCTGCTTTAAGAACATAAGAGGGATTACGTTCTTTATTTTTTAATGTATCTCCACTTTGGCCAAGGAGATAAGGAGGTTTATTTCTCCTTGACAAAGAGGGGAGAAAGTTTACCATACATTAGGAAGTAGGACCATACAAGTCAATTATCAAACTACTACAATGTTAAGTTCATTTCTAGCTCCATCAACACACAGTGTAGTAGTAAATAATTTAGATGAAAAGTGCTTTGAAAGACATCGATGAGGAGAACATGTAATAAGAAAATTAGGTATTGGAAACTAATAGGTACCCATCAGTTGGGGAATGGTTGATGAACTTATGGAAGACGGATGTAATGAAATATTATTGTGCCAGAAGAAATGATGAAGGGGACATTTCAGACAAACTTGGGATGACCTACACATGAACTGATGCAAATCGAAGTGAACAGGAGCAAAAGAACATTTTATCAGACAGCAACAACACTGTTAACAGACTTAAGATCTATGAATGCAATCACCACTTATGAGTCCAAGTACCACAGATGAAGAATGTTACCAACCACCTAAGAAAGCATGAACTCAGTATGTAGAATGAGACGCATACATCTGGACATGGCCAATGTGGAAATCTGTTTTGTTTGGATATACATATCTGTGACAATATACATATTTGTGACAAAGGATTTCTTTTATTCTTTCTTTTCTCCCATCCTGAAGGGAGAGAAAATAAATGCTTGTTAATTGAAAAAAAAATTTAACAAAAACTAGGAGAGGCTATACTATTTGCGTCAGTGAAAAATCATTTATTAAGAGCCAATTATGAACCAGGTACTGAGTTAAGTGTTGGAGAGACAAAGAAAAGCAAAAAACAATCATTGTTCTCAAGGAGCTCACATTCTGACGCTGGAAATGACATGCAAACAACTACATGCAAATTATATTCAGGATAAATTAAAAGTAATTAGTGGAGGTAAGACCCTAGAAATATGGGAGATTGGAAAAGGCTTTGTGTGGAACAAAAGATTTTGGCTGAAACTTAAAGACAGCATTACCAGAGTAGCAGGGACAGGCAGTAAAAATGCCCAGTCAAAGGATGAGATGTCTCATTAGAGGAAGAAAAAGGAGGTCAGTATTACCGGATAACAAAGCATTTTGTAAGCTGGGTGCAAAATGTAAGGTGTTAGAAGATTATATTGTTTCTATAATTAATTAAAAATATAGATGAATTTAAGGTTACGTTAGGACACCTATAATCTTAAATCTGATGGATAATTTTTTCTTCACTCTCCATGACGCAATGTAAAAGAAAAAAAACACATGCATTTATTCATAATGCTTTGTTTCTTCACAGATAGGTTATTCAACTGACATGTTCTGTCAAGTCAGTGGATGCAACATTATTTAAGTGAAGCCAGAACAAACGTAATACACAAATGTACTGATATGTGTTTGCCTACCTAAAAAGAAAAATTCAAATACTATACCAAATTTCTTCAGAAAAAAAAAAAAGATGTTTATTTTTCAAAAGAAGAAAGACAAAAGGACCACTTCCTGAGTCTCAATGAGAAACTCAGTTCTCAACTACGTAGGGCCTTCAGTGACTACAAGCAATTTCTACTTTGAGACAGACAAACAAGTCAAAGATCTTCATCATGATGTCTCACATATGGTAGGGGAGGATAGTTAACATAGAAACCATGCAAGAAAACAGAAAATTTAAAACCAAACCTTTTTCCCTGGGGAGAAAAATAATTAAAATGAATTTCTGCTCTAAATTAGATTATCTTGATGTTTTCTGTACAAGGTTTTAGGTACTATAAACACACTTTGACTTTGTCCTGTCATGTTTCTTCAATCAATCACGCAGTAGTCTAGAATTAAATTGAAATGATTAGATCAAGGAAAATCAAATTTTTTAACATTTAGTTTCAGTAATGTAATTATGAAGCTTTTAGTGATATCATAATTACTTTGAAGCTTTGAGCATATGTTTCTACTGAAAGTATTCCACTGAGATTCCACATTAGTAAAGTCAAAATATTCAAACATTCTATGTAGCAAAATATATTGGTCTTAAAAATAAAAACTAAAGATAGGAGAAAAAGGGTCAGCTAATTCATAATATCCATGTGATCTATACTATACAAACTACTCTTAAAATTTCCCTGACATTTAGTATATTCTATAGTAACTCAAAATTCAAATCACTTGATAGTTTCTCCCTAAGGGCAATTACTAGGCAAAGCAGTAAGGAGAAATATCAGTTAAGAAAGAGACAAAAGAGATAAGTCCACTTTCCTTGATTTCTAGTTCTAAAGGGAATATTTCCAATTAACTGACGTCAATTCCAATTTTTATCTTGTCCAAGGTAACAGAAAAAAGCCTTTCCTAAAGTTAATGAATCATAATCTAAGAATGTGAATACATTTTTCATTTATAATTTTCAGTGGCATGATGATACTTTTTGCCCCCCAAAATGCTTTTTAAAGCAACAGATATTGCTTTTTTTTTTTTAAAGTATAGGTTTCATGGAGGCATTTTAAAGATGAGGTGGATTTGACTGCATGGTAGCAGTCAAACTTTACTGAAAAGCTTGGTGAAAAAGAAAGAATGATAGTGGGTTTGCTATGCAGTTTGTAATCTGTACAGTCTTGAGTGAGACACTGAAAACAACTGGTATAGGTAACCCTCCAGTCTGGGTCTCAATGTCCTCATCTGTAAAATAAAGGGGATGGCCAGCTGAGCTCTAACTTTTCCACACTCTAATTCTATAATTCTCTTGATCTAATTAAGAAAAGTGCTCTAAAAGTGGAGATCATGGAAGAACAGAGCTTTCTGATTTCTAAAAAACCAGAAGGCTGACATAATTTCTCATTATTTTTCTGAGGTATCATTAATTATCTGATGTTTCATGCTGTACTTAAATATAGGCAATGCATTCAAAAACTTAATCTAAATTAAGATGATTTTCTTTTTCCTATCATCATTACAAAACTCTTCTCACAAAAGATATACAGGTAGCATTTTTCTTTTTCCCCAAAAATTTCTGTTAATTTTCAAAAAAAAAAAAACCTCATAAAAAGCTAAGAGCAGAAATTAGGGATAAATACAGAGCATCCCAAAAGTCTTAGGTTTTAAGCTATTAAAGCTTGAAAGTGTACTATGATTTTCCAGATACCATATATGTCAGGATATTTAGCTCTTGGTGCAAAACTAAGAAATGCGATCACTGACTTCAAAGATAGAAAGCCCAAGTAGGGTTTAAGAATCATTACTGATGGGGACAGGATCTCAACCTTCAAAAAGGAAAGACCATGTCTTTGGGATCTGGACCCCAAAAAAGAAAAACCCCCAGACTTTCCCATGTGGCCCAGGTCTAGGGCATTCAAACATACCCAGTAAATTAAGTTCTCCTTCATTTTCTGCACTTGGCCGCACCCTAGACCTCCACTCCCTTAATTCCTTCTAGACCTCTGCTCCCAGAGGGGTTTTTTTGTTTTTTTATTTTTTTGTATAAAAGATCTATCTTTTCTCCCTGAAAGTGCTCAGATTAAGTCTGGGCCATCTCTCAATACAAGGTTTACAAATGCTCAGATTCCTTAAGAATCTGGCCAATATGGCGGATTTTTAGAATCATGCCCATCTTGACTAGTGTTCTAATAAACTTTGTCTTTGGCTGAAAGAAGGCTTGGGTCAAATTCATTCAAGGCAGGACCTGTCTGTCACTATTTCCCACTCCGAGCACCACTAAATCTCAACCTTTCACAGATATGATTATGAGTGAATTCTTAACAAACAAGATATAGAGGCAATTACAAAAGATAAGACAGAAAAAAAGAATCAGAGTTCTAGAACATGAAGCAACCTCAGAGGTCATCTAGTAAAACCCCATTTTACAGTTGAGGAAATTGGGGACCAAGGAGGTTAAGTAAGCAACTAGGATAAGAAGGGAAAGAACTGACTGAGTAAACAATCTTTGGATCAAGTACCTCTGATAAGGTCCTGCTGTCCGAGAAAAACAACAATAAGAAAAGCAATTAACAAATATAAGACCAAGAGCCACTTACCAACACATAGATGGTCAAAAGATACGTGGAGCGCTCAAAAGAACTGCAAACTACTAACGATGGTATGGAAATAGGTTGCATATGCAAATCACAAATAATAAGATAAATGCAAATCAAAACAAAGCTCAGGTACTTCCTCACAGGCAGCGAACTGTCAAAAGATTTTTTTAAAAAGAATGAAATATTCAAGGTCAAAGAACTTGCAGAAAAACTGGCAAAGTAATACATTGGAGAATGGCTATGAAATGGAGTCCCTATCCTTTGACTTATGTAAGTCCTTGCCAAGCATATATTCCCAAATCTGTCAATGACAAAAAGGCCCTACATATACCAAAAAAATCATAGTAGGACTTTTCACGGTAGCAAAAACTAGAAACAAGTTAAAAGGTCATCCTTAAATAAAGGATGGATAAAGACATCATTGCAAAGGAAAGTGCTGTAAGAAATGATGGGTATGAGTATGAAGAAACATCTAAAGATTAATGAATTTATATGAAGTATGGAGAACCAGAAAAACAATTACACAATGACTTCAACAATATAAACAAAAAAAATAAATAATAAACTAAATGCTGTGAAGTTATACAGATCAACCTATGCCATAAAGAAAAGAAATAGAAAACCCTACACTCAAGGTGTAGAAATATGAATATAGCAGTTTACCTGTTTAATGTGTCAGTTAATAAATGTTTTTGCTTTTTGTCTCTTTGTACATTGTTTTAAAGGATTGTTCCCTGGAAGGGAGAAGGGAAAATGATACAGTGGGGAAAGTATGTATTGTAAAAACAAATTATATCATTAAAAATGTATTTTAACAAAAATACAAACCTTGAAGAATTACATGTTTTGTCTCAGATATAGTAAGTAGAAAAATAATGAATCCATTCAAAGATGTTCAAGCAAAGTCTTTCAGAAGCCACAAAGAATGGAAAAGAAAGGTAGAACTAGTCCTAATTAACTCCCATTTGGTCAGAAGATTTATCCAATTAAGATCTAATATTAATATGAATAATGGTTTTGAAAATCCAAAGTGGTACCCTGAAAGCTGACAGATATCAATGTGCTATTCCTTCAGCTCTCTCCCCAAACCCTACAGGTAGGCAGTAAAAAGCTAAGTTTCCTTACATAAGTTTAAAATTGTTACTAATTTCAGAGTAGCAAAATCTAAATTAATAAGATTTTGCTATATTTACTTTCATAATTTTTTTCACAGGAAGAATTGACTTGGTCTTTTCTTACCAGTCAATTTCTGCATTAGCCTACTTTATATCTTGTTCTGTACTCCTCATTTGGTTGACACTTAAATCCTAATCATACTAACGGGCTGCAAGGGATGATACTGTATTATATTGGCATGTTTGTCAGACATCTAAATTAAATTCTCTTCAAGAAAACCAACTCTGAAATCTTTCAATTACTATAAGTAAAGCTATATAACACTCTTTTAAAAAATTTGTTTTCTTTCTCTCAATAGCTGTAACCTTATTTGTGCTTACTAAAAAGTGGCATGATTTTCCAAATATAAAACTGGATTCATTTTTACTTACAAAGGACATGAGCAACATTTACCTATTCAAAACCATGTTAACAATGACAGCAACAACAGCAGCAGCAACAGCTAGCATTTATATAGCCCTTGAGGCACAAAGCACTATACAGACCTGCACAATCTGCAACCAACACTATACAAGTACTAGTTCATTATATCCTCACAACTCTGGGAATTATGTACTGTTATGCTCATTTTACAGATTAAAAACTTGAGTCTAGCACTTGTTCTTCTGCCACTTGGGACAGCTACCTTGGAATTTAAGTTTTGTCTGACAGATTTTTCTCTCTTAACTAATCCTCAAAAGAAAAAATAGTAAATGTAATACTACAGTAATTTTTTATAGTTCTCATATTTTGTGATGCTGACACTAAAATGAAAAAATACTTAGTAAATGAAATAAGATGTTTACACAAATGGTAAAAATTAAAATTAAAATATAAATACTTAAAATCTATAAAACATGTTATAAGACAGCTAGGTACTGATGTATAGAGAGCTTTGCAGTCAGAAAAACTCAAGTTCCAATTCTGCCTCAGATACTAGCTGCATGAGCCTGGGCAAGTCATTAGACCTTTGTTTGCCTGAGTTTCCCCATCTGTAAAATAGGGATAACAACAGAACCTACAACCTCCCAGAGCTGTGAAGACCAAAAGAAATAATATTTGTAAAGTACTCTGCAAATCCTAAAGCTAGCTCTCTCTCTCTCTCTCTCTCTTTCTCTCTCTCTCTCTCTCTCTCTCTCTCTCTCTCTCTCTCCTCTCTCTCTCTCTCTCTCTCTCTCTCTCTCTCTCTCCTCTCTCTCTCTCTCTCTCTCTCTCTCTCTCTCTCTCTCTCTCTCCCAGGATACCTAACCCTTAAGAGTCAGGATGACTCTTTAATGCTGTTGCCTTAAACCCTCTACTACTGTGCTTACACACAAGATTACCAGCTGAGAATCATTTTAGCCCCTTAACCTTAAACAGTAATTACAAAAAAGCTCTATATTAAGGTGGTACAGTAACAAAAGTTGGTACAAGATATTCTCGTAAAGACCTGTACCATATTTTTCCAAAAATACATACAGAGTACAGGAGAAACTGAACTCAAGCTAAGAGAATATATATGAAAAAGGTATAATTCACAGTTCATGGTTTCTGGATATGCAGGTACCAAGTAGGAGCTGAGTGTGCACCTAAAAGACGCCACCTACCTGTCAGTCTCTTTCTCTTCCTGATGTTGAGTTAGATAGGACAACTTTAAAAACTGCTTGGGAGGAAAAAAAGAGGGGTATTTGGCCACATTCCTCCACCTGTAAGCTTCATATGCTTAAGCATATGGCACCTCAGTTTCTTCTGTAGTTATCCTTTCTTGATCTTAGGTAAATGAGTGTACTAAGAGAGAAGTACCCAAGCAATAGGTAAATTCAATATATCCTGGAGTCCCCTCAGAGGTTCCACTGGCAAATGGAATTGGTAGTAAACGTCATAAGAGGCAGTACCAGTGGTCACCAGAGTGTAGTGGTCAATGACACCAATGACAGAGGAAGTGCCTACAAACATGTGAAGAGACAGTTACATGGAGATAATGTTGGCTTCTGAGAGTGGAACCCTTGAAGAAAGTCAGTCTGGCCATGAGCTCTAGAAAGATAAACTTAAGACCTAGCAGAAACTATACCTGAGGAAAACTTGGTGAAGATATTATGAAAGGTAAAAAGGACTCTCCAAGACAATTTGCTTGGAGGCAATCCCTTGGCCACATATGTACCTCACTACTACAGCAGTACAAGTTTGGATCCTATGGAACTTTTATGTACAAGGCAAGAGAAGAATGTATCTCTTGTTTGGGGAGTTGAGGGGCAATGATTTTGTTGTTTTTAACTATTTTTCCTATGCTATCTTAGTAAATGCCCTTGCTCAAAGCTAATGGAGGCTACTGGTTTTTAATCAAGGAGAAACACACTGATCATTGATTATGAGCAACAATACTAAAAAGGATTAGGCCTAGAACTCTATGAGCAGTAGTCAACAATTCACTAGTGAACTAGCCCAACAATGGGAATGGGAATTAAGGAAGTAGCTACATGTACATAGCACTTTCAGACAAACTGACTTTCCCTAGACTGTTTAACTCCAGTGCTCTTTGCATAATACCAGGCTACCTCTTTTATTTTAGCTAGCTTTTAGTCACTATAGACAGTCCTTAGTATTTGCAAGCAAATTTCTGCTTCTCAAGAATTTTCTCCTACAACAGATCTTCTCTCAAACTCACTACTGCTTTTTACTTTTAATAAAGTTAAAACACATCAGTGCTGTGATATAGTACAAAAGACACTGGCACTGAAGTCAGAAGAGGTCAATTCAGATCCTAACATTTAACATTCCCAGTGTGATACAGGAAAAGTCACTGATTCTCCCTTGCCATTTTTTCATCTGTGTAATAGATGTGTTCGATGCCCTCTTTCCCTGGTCTGTTCTGGCTAAAGTACAAACCATCGTCACAAGTATGGAACTCGGCTTCTTTGAGAAGTCCTCATGTACCTCTGCCTTAGTGCTGAATAACTTTCTGCTTTGAGGTGACCCAACAAATAAATCCTTGGTTCCTGTGACAGCGGTAGAGGTAGGGGTATGTCTCAAAAAAAAGGGGGCTACCGAACCAAGATGAACCTCCTACTCAATAGAATTTAAATGGAGAGAGAACTAACTCTTGCTCCCTATTTTACCTTCCTCCTAAAAAAAGGTGATATGGAAACCACTCTCTAGGACTTCCTTGTAAAAGAATGGAGAACAGAGGATCTTCTCCCTGACTACCTATGATACTTGCTCATATATGGCAATAGGCATGTTTTACCTCAATGACTTGGAGCCCAGTTTTCTGGCCCTTGGATTCATTTTCTGCTTTACATTTCTTTCCTGAGCATAGGTGCTCAAACAACAATCCTGAAAAGGACTTTATAGTCTTGAAGACAAACTCGTGAATTTTGAGAAGTCATTTGCTTCTATATGTCAACAGCAAGACCTGACTGGCAGCAGAAAGAATTTTCAGCAATTACCCTCTCCTCAGAGATGACCACTGATGAATCTAAGCTCTGGCTTAAACTGTTGAAAGATGTGGATTTTGAGGAATTTGTTCAGGCAGTGCAGAACTGAAGCGAAGATGAAAAAACCTATTAAACAGTCCTGCTATGTGTGTTCTATCAGCTCCTAGGAAAACAGGAATCGTGGGTTATTTCATGTTTAAAATCTTCGTCTATGTACAACTATAATAAGTCTTTTATGTTCTAAGTGTTTCGCTGGTGTGGAGGAAATAAATAGCTGTGGTATACCTAATCTAATTATTTCTTACACACTGAACTGCTTGGTTTCACCTCTATCATCATGGTTGCTGCACTGGCTACCCTACCTCCTATCTATCTGCCCCCTTTTGAGCTTCCTTTTCTGTATTGTCTTTCCCTATCATTTTTGAGTTCCTTGATGGCCAGAATTCTTTCTTACTTGTATCCTTAGCTCCTAGCTCAGTAAATTTACATGATTTTTTTTCCACTGCTCTAGAATGCGGCATAAAAAGTCAAGGACCATAGAAAAAAGGTGCACAAACTCTCTTGAGAGGCCAGTTTCCCCTAGGACTGAACCTGGTCAGAAACCCAAGACTGGGGCTATTCAATGTGAAAGGGCGCCCCAGCTTTCTTGAGAAACAGAAAATGGTCATATCTAGGGTTGCCTGAGATTTCCAAAACCACCCCAATCCCAGTATCCTTCCTCTCCTTTGAATCTATAGCTCTTAAAATATGTGCTATTCACTTGACATTTATCACCTACTGCCTTTCATTATTAGTCATTTTTATGCTGTAGCATTTGTGTTACATATAGCAAAACTTTAAGGGCAAATATATCTGAGGGGAGGACTAATCATGCACCTTACAGACAATCTCAAGGGTGAGAGATTTGAAAAGAATGAGCTCCAATGCAAGGAGATTGGGAAAAGAGAAACCTGCTTGCTAAATTGGTGTTTTTTTAGTCAGGTTTTGTTTTTTTTCTCTCTGGATGTGTTGGTGGGATACTTTGCATCCTATGCTGAAATCTGATAAACTTGTTATTTTGGAGACTGATAGTGATATTTGTGGCTAGCAAGGGCTGAATGCTTAATTGCCACTCATGTTTTACATGCCTAGGTTCATGATAATAAAGAGAACAGACATTACTCACAGCACCTCCTAGAATGTCACAGTATCTTATCTGACTAGATTATCAGCTTCCTGAGAGCAGAAACACACATATATATACATATACATGCATGTATGTGTGTACAAATATATGTAAGTATATATGTATATATATATAAAAAACTGTGTGTGTGTGTGTATGTGTGTGTACCAGAGAAGAAGTCTGAATATCTCTTTTTTTTAATGGGGTCTTTACAGTACCGTATTGTAAAATTTGGTTTGGTATTATACAAGACTATACATATATTTTATGCATTTTTGAGTTTCTAAACTTTTTCTGTGTCATCTGATAGCCTTCCCATGTAGTCCGCAGTTTTCACAAAACTGCCCAGAAAATTCTCATTTAATTTCTTATGCCAACTCATGGTACATCGGAATCACAACTGAAGAAAGTTACAATATGGAAGGAATAACTGTATTTATTCCTTTTTTTTTTCCCCTCAAAATTGAGTCATTCTTCTGATTTGGCTCATTCTGTTGGTAGTGCCAATATTTTTCAGTTACTCATGAAGAACTCTGTATCTCTAACTTTTCCCTCACTTTATCTAATTAGTTACCTAGAATGTCAAGTCTACCATCATAACATTTGCAAGTCAACAAGCGTCTTGAGAATTGCTATGTCTTACGTATGTATCTCCGTCCTTTCAGTATGTAGCACATATTTCTGTATCCATGTTTATGAAACACATGGCGTTTCCCACAAAAGGAAAATGCCTATATAATGAAAAAGGTTGCAGTTAACATAGTAGTATTATAAAGAAGTAATAAAAATATTTGATTTTATAATAATTGCATTACCCATTTACCTTGACTCTTTAAAAAATTCTATCCTATAAGGTGAAATAAAGCATATGTTATGGCAAACGACAGCATAAATCAAGTAATTATCAGATGTCTTAGTTTCAGTATTTAAAAATTTAGACATAGGTAAATTGTTTAGATTGCTACTAACATAAAAAGTCTCTGTTAAATTCAAATTAAAATGGCAGCTCTGATTAAGAGCTGAGTAATAAAGACTAAAAAAAGAAAGGTAAGAAATAATTTCCAAAGTATTCAAAAAGTTATTGTAAACTATTTTTCATAGGTTTTCTTTTCACAAATATGAAACATTTCAAAATCATGAGAAATTTTTTTGTATCTTTGAAGAAAGATTTAAAGACAGACACAGCTTTTTCATAACATGATAAAAAATAGATTTCCATGCAGAGATTAACACTGTTTTCAATCAATAATGATAAAAATAATAACAGCAAACATTTATATGGTTTATATAATATATAATTTGTATATTAAGGTTTACAAAACACTTTATTCATATTATCTTATTTGATCATCACAACAGCTCTACTGGGTAGGTACTATTATTTTTCCTATTTTAGAGATAGGTAAACTGAGGCTGAGAAAACTTGTCTAAAGTATCTGAGGTTATATTTGAACTCAGGTCTTCCAGATCCCTGATTCCAAGTTCATCCAGCCATTTATCCACTATGCCTTCTAGTTGCCTCAAAGTAGGGCATCTATCAAGTTTCATAAAAGTGGGAACTTAAAGTATTTCAAAAGTCCTTAGAAAAAAGTCTAAATTTATAAAGAGCAGTACCATTTTAGCTACTAGGTCATTGATTACCATCAATAGAATTGAGACCGAGGACACAACTGTGCTACATTTAGATAAGACCTCCCATGCAAAAAGTCATCATAACTTACTCTGTGGCACAATTGCGCACCATTTTCAATATGATTTTCCAACCCTAAACTATGAGCAATGACAGATATAGAGGGTTTGCCTATACATTTTTTAGGTGCCATGGCAAACATCAGATAAATATTCACTCAACTATTAGATATTAATTTTCAAGAATTAATACCCCTGCCATTTAAGATGAAAAAATGGTCAACTTGAAAACAATTGGGGAAATATATATATATATATTTTTTTCTCTTCTTACAAATAAATATGTAAATTTTTGGAATTAGCTTTAACTACTAACATAAACATACACATATATCATTCAAATATTTAAGCAAAGTATAGCATAATATATACAGTAAATAATGTCTTCATGCCTTAAGTCAGATTTTTTTTTTAAATAGTAACCTACATTGAAGCCCTTGGTGATAGAAATGTGTAAGAAAATACTTTCCACTGCAGGCAGGAGAGATTTATTGTCTAAACAAATTCATTTTTCTGAGTCATTTTTTTCTTCAAGTTTTTCTGCCCTGCTTTATTTTTTTAAGCATCTCTTCAAACCTGATCCCATACTTCTCACAAAAGCACCATTTCTCACTGACTTCAGTAAAAATTTTGTTTTTGTAACATGGATAGGTCAGAGCATTTAAAATATCAATCACAGTCCAGGGGAGAACTGTGACTGCATTTAAAACAGACTGGAGACTACACCAGAAAATTGTGTCAGAAAAGTAAACCCAGGTTCTGAAAAGGTAGTTCAGAGTAATAGCAGCACTCTAACTAATGGAATGGGTATACCAGAAGTTTCTCTTGGACTTAAAACTGGGATCAGAAGAGAGATTGGTCTTCCTCATCGCATTCTGCCCCAATATCAAGCCAAGCGATAAAGCTTGCAGGGGTGGATAACCTGCTGCCTAGGGGCCCTCTGAGTCCTCAAGTGGGACTCTTTGACTGAATCTGAACTTCACACAACAAATTCTCTTAATAAAAGGATTTATTCTGCAAAACTTAGACTCAGTTACAAGGCCACACTCAAAGACCTAGAAGGCCACATGTGGCCTCCAGGCCATAGTTTTCCCACCCTTGATCTTTCTTGACTATTAGCTTACAAGGCTGTCACTGGTAAGGTGAAAAATTAGACATTATTCCATATAACAAAGGGAAAAAATAATTTTTTCTAAATTTATCTGGGTACCAAAGGCATTACTCTTTCTAAAATGCCAATTAATACCCTGGCTGTTTTAACTTAATCTTCCCCCCATGCTTCCTTATTTCATGCCACCTCAAGACATGGCAATTTTTTTCAAGATTCTAATAGACTTCTAAAAATGTTGTTAAGTGTCTAAGTTGTTTTGTAGACATCGGATAAATTTTTTAAAACTCAAATAAGATACATAAGAAACATTAGAGAATAAAGTTTTTGAAGGATAGCCCCAAAAGAACTTGATCTGGCTGAAGCACATCTTTTAAGTATAAGTGTGCTCTATTTTAAGGAAAGCAATGTGTAAAGAGTTATTACAGATAAGATGGTCAGCAACTTTGTCCCTGTTGAGGACAAAGAGGAAATATACTTAAACTGAAGCATTGAGCATTTACATTAGACGTAAAAAATGAGATGTTGGCCTAGGTTATCTTTGTTGTGAAGCTGCTCAACTTTAAAACCCATTCTTTCTGAAATATTCCATTTAGGACAGTTTAAATGTCATCTTTCCTAAAAGCCCAGGCCATAAGCTAAAGGATATCTTAAAGTCTCTTCCCACATAATAATTTCCTGATGCAGGTAAACACAGTACTATTTAACATGCACACAGCATAATATTTTAGTATTATCAACTATATAACATATTAGCATTTTTTCAAAGACATTACAGGAAAAAAAATTTTAAAAGGGTGCACACTGGCATAGTCACTAAAGGTCCAAGTCAATGGCTGTATAATTGCCACTGGCAGAGCTCCACGTATCCATACTATACCTCAGCATACTATACCTCTTGACCAAGTCTTTGATTTGCATTAGGTGAAGGCCAAAATGGCTTTTCTGGCTCTAAACATTTAATCACAAATATACAAACTTCTCTGCTACACTTGGTATTTCAGCCCTAGATAAATCACCAAAATCCAAATTTTCAATATGCAGAAAATAGAAATGGATTTAGTTCATTTTCAACTATGCCACCCCAAATTTACAATAATTCATTTTAGATTTAATTATGGTAAAACATTGCGTTCTAAACTTCCTACTTTTAAAAAGATAACTTAAGACTAAAAAGTACAATCTATTTTTATGAGAATAAGCATTGCAATTAAAATACAAAAAATACACAGAATAGATTTGACAAATACATAGAATCTGGGGGCTCCTAAAAGAGTCCCCAAATATAACAAAACAATGTTATAATATATAATAATGTAACAAAACAAACCCTGATATATAAAAATATAACAAAACAATGGAAACCTAGATAAGTTCCTTAGTGTAATGACCTAATAACAGTAAAATCACAGTATGGCTTTTCTTATAATAACATAAAATATACAGATATATTACTACTAAAATTTATACATCTTTTAAGTCTGTAGTCCACCTTCTATCATCTGATGCCCTCTTGGTTTTTTTATATATGGCATTTAAAGTAATTCACAGTAAGTTTGCAAAGCACTTTTCCCACAAAAACCCTGAGACAGCACAAGTAACATGGCCATTTTAAAGAGTACTTTTAATTCAGAAAAAATTAAATTATTTGTCCACAGTTATATAACTAGAAACTATAGAGTTTAAAATTTCAACTCAGGTCTCATGACTCCTAGCACTTTCTGTAACAACATGTTCCCTCTTTCCCAGTGTTTAATCATTTGTTTTCCATTATTATGTTAAAAAAGAAACTTCTGAAGACCTATTCTGAGGCATCTGCAGCAATCATTCATGAGGGTCACAACATCATGTAATCAAAGCATCAGCTATATATGTATGGTATTCATTTCTTGTTTCCCTAAGTCACCAGAACACTATAAGACATGTTTCATCCAACTACTGTGTTTTCTTTAATTATATAATCACTTCTCAGTTGATAATCTGGGATTAAATGAAGTCCTTAGACTGAAGCCAATTGAAATAATTTTAGATATTTTTATATGTATACTTATAAATATATAATTATTTAAAATATACACACATATGGCTATTTCCAAACTTGTTGATTTTCCTTACTTTCCAACACTTCAGGGACTTGAAATTTTGTTGATATGGTTCTTCTTCCATTGATACTTATTGCAACCCCTCTATGAGTCATATTTTAATCTTGGTTGCATAGGATAACAGATGAAAAACTACAGGGCACCTCAAAGATACTCCAGTTCAATTTCTCTAATTTTACATAAGAGGAAACTGAGGCCCAGATAACTTAAATGACTTACCAAAGCTGTAAGAAGCAGAGCTATAATTCCAACTCAGGTTCTCTGACTTCAAATCCAACACTTTTTCCCACTTAGCCATGACTTAGTCTTAGCCTCTATAGCCAAATAAATATGATCACTCTATAGCCAATTCTCTGATATACTTAGGATGATCCCCAGAATACAAATAAAAAGCCTGTCATTGGGCCATATTCGGAATCTTTTTGGCTTGTTAAAATTTACCAGGTTATATGCTCTACTGGTCATGAGTCCATCATTATATCCACTGAAACATAAAATAGTGGAGTACAGTGGAAAGGTTACTAATTAAAATGCACAAAAAAAATGGCAATTCATATCCAAATTCAGAAAATATCCAAAGTACATTAGACCAAGTACTCCAAACTTTCTTAATTAGTGCACTGGTATTTCTTTCCCCGCTCCTGACCTATTCCCAATGTGAATTTTATTGTAAATATTTATTCTTTGGATTTTGTTTTTTACCTTTGTGAAGGTTTGCATGTTGCCTGAGTAGTCTGCATAAAACATTAACTTAATCTGGTTTGTGACAATTACCTGCTAGACTTAGAATTAAGAGAAGTGGTTTGTAATCCCAGTTCTACCACTAGCTTCAAGACAATGGGAGTTACTTTAACTTTCTGGTTCTCCAAAAAACAGAACATTCATGTCAATACTATCTAGCTCCCAGGGTAGTAGTAGGGAAAGTGTTTTGTAAACTTTAAGGAGTCATATATAAATGTATGCTATTAATAATATTTTTCAAACATTAATTTCTATGAGTCATTGGCTGGAAAGCAGTATCAAGCTAGAAGGGGTAAGGAATGGACTACGATTCCAAAACTCAACATAGCTTATTTCTACATAGGCCCAAAGGAATATGATACTCAGGTATTTATTTCTTCACTGACAGGAAGGATATTCTTTTACATTGTATCATTAATTTTATAATAAAATTAAAATGTTTAAGAAGGGACAGCTTCTCTAAAAATAAACAAGCATCACACATAAACACTGTAATATGTTTTCTGAACATTTATGGATGGAACTGGCTCCAAATATTCACTTGCAACGATTAAAGATACTGTATCAGTAATTCTCAATGTGCCAACAATAATGAAAAAACCAATTCCATAAAACCCCAAACACTGGCTGTGACAAGTCATTGATAGTCCCATAAAGATGGTCCTAAGCATATTTTTTTTCCATTAATTTTTAGGGGCAAATTTATAGGGGTAAAAAAAAAAACACAAGCTTGCTCACTATTTTGCCTAACAATACTAAGAATACCTCTAACTTAAAAAAAATAAATAAAAGCTGTTTTCCATCTATCACACGATCTCAAGATCCATCTCTCAATTTGTCCCAGACTTCAAAATACCCCCTCAAATAGGGCATTAAGAAAACCTAGTCAAGGACTTCGAGAAGTTTAAAACCCACGTGGGAACAACCTTTCTCCGCACGGCTGACGTTACTGCATGCCTATCACTTTCGTTTCCTGCTTCTAGGGGTCTCCCTGGGATGGTCAAAGGTTGCTTGCAGACAGAATAGGGCAGGGAAGGTGGGGGAGGAGGCAGGGGACGAAAAGTGGGAAGGGCAGATAAATTAGATAGGTGGTGATGGGGGGGAAACGTGAGCATGAGAAAACCAGGGTTTGCCTTTGACCTTCGAAAACCTCCACAGCTTTTGAAGGTCGGCAGGGTTTGCGGGGGGCGGGGCCAATTTCCAGCGGGCACTTTTAGGGTAACGTTCTTCGGCTGGCTCCTTTTCAGTAGAAGGGAGCAGTGGTCTCACACAACCCGCGGAGGAATGGAAAGGTGGGCTCACCACCTGCGTCTCGGCTGGGGGTCGGGGAAGGGGGGCACTTCAGCCTTCAGTTGGGGGCAGACCAGGGAAGCCAAAGCCCAGAATCTCCTGTTCTGGCCTCCACAGGGAGGGGCAGGACTCTGGGACACTCAGAGCACCCCTCACCTCGCTAGGTGACCCAGACCGTCCTTGACAGTGACCAGCAGGGTCTCACACCTGCGTCAAGACCCAGCACATGGTGGGGGAGGGAAGAGGCGGCGGAAAGCAGCTGTACCTGGAGAACACCCACGTACCTATCATGGTCACAGGGCAGGTGGTGGCTCTAAGGACAGGCGAAGGAGGTTTAACATGCGCACAGCGGCCTGCCCCGAGGGCCCGCGCTCCCCTCCTACAACCAGCGTTCCCAGCTTTAAAGCCTTCAGCTCCCTCCTCCCTCTGTCCCCGCCCCCTCCCCCACCTTTCCCTACCCCGCCCCCTGAAGATGCGGTGGTGGGGGTGAGGAGGTGGTAATGCGCACGCGCAGACATACGCATACGTCCCTGAGGGCTTCTGGGAGATGTAGTGCGGAACCTGCCGCTCATTTTCTAATCCGCCCCGCCCCCGCCCCGAGGCCTTTTGCCGGCTCTTGGCCCCGAATGGCTACGTCATTGGGAGACTTCCGCTGCGATGTTGATACGTTGCCTAGCAACCTCGCTGAGGACCTTTGGAAGCCTGTTGCAGCTGCAGAATACGGTCCTGCCCCCCTTTCTGCCCCTCCCCTCCCCCAAACTCCCTCTTCACCTTGGAGCTGCCAAACAGCTGGAACTAGGAGCAAACCTGGGCAGGACCTGGAGGGTTTAATTTATTACCATTACAGTGCCGTTTTTACTCTCCATTACCCCACTCCGGCTGTCTTTCCCTCCCTCCCCTCCACCGCCCAGTCATTCTTAAAGCACTGGATGTGGGAACAAGACATTTTCTAGGAAGATGGTGGCAGAAAAAGAGACCCTGAATCTAAATAAAAGTCCAGAGAAGATGATGAAGAGGACCAAACTACAGCCGCAACAGCCACTCCCCGTGCACCAGCCGCACACCCTGGTTTCTGACGGCTTCACTGTCAAAGCCATGATGAAAAATTCAGTCGTAAGTGATCCGTCTCCTCCATTCAGCGCCCTCACTCCGAGTCAGGCAGGGTACACGAAGATCCAGGTGCACTGTCGTGACCCGGAAAGGTTGGGGGCGAGGGAAACGCTGCGCGCATCCTCCTGCGGTGATTTAGTAATAAATGAAAAAATAACGTTTGGATTGATAAGCACCTTCCAGAGATCTCACCTGACAGTTTTCAGGCCTCCCAACCTGCCCCAGCTGGGGCTGGCCTGAGAAAGGTTTCCTTCCCCTGCCCCCGCCTCCCCCCCCCCAAATCCAAGGTCTTTCCCTTCATGAATTCTGTTTTACATGAATCTCTTGTGAAACTGTCAAACCGACATAAATTCACTCAACTAACAGATAAAATAGTATTAAAAACAGAAAATTTTAAGCTGTCTAAACCTCCATTAAATATGGATGTTTTACTGAAGTACAAAATATTTCAACTGTTCTTCCTAATATAAACTTTAAAAGCCCGGCCCCCTCCAAAGACGCCTAAAAACTGACCTTTCAACTAGATTTTAATCAAATTTATGTCTGCCTATTGGTATAATCAAAATATTATTTTGATACTATTTTTAATACTATGTTTGTGCTCTTTAGAAATAAAGTAAACTTAAGAGCAAAAAAGAGGGAAAATAGTAGAAGGGGTATACGGTAAAACAAAGTATATGTATGACTCCTTTACATAAGTTTAATTAGTAAATTATGCTTCTCTTTGATATATGATTTTGAATTAAGTATAACAAACTAAATTTACCAAATAATTGGGAATAGAACTTCAAGTAACTAAAACAGCTTTCAAAGTTGCATAACTTACACTGGTAGAATCTGAATAGTTATACTGGAACCTATCTTTTCTCTAATGTCACATTAAACCCATGTACTTATTTGTATCTATGTGTTACTCATACAGTAAGTTTATGAAATGACTACATTTTGGACAAGACTATTATGATGTTATACATAGTGTCTCATTTAGAATGTGTGAGTGTGTGTGTGTATCTATGTCTGTGTTTCTTGGGGTTGGGAAAACAATACATTTCTGTTTACAAAACCTCATTCTTTTCATTATAAAGTAAAAGTTATACTTAAAGCCAAAAGATTCTCATGTATTACCAACATACAGTACCAAATTTATTCCACTTGGGAAGATGATTTATTTTTATTTTATCTAATATTGATCATCATTCCTTGTTCATAACCTAACTAGTTTACTTGAATTTTATAAGACTGTATAAAGCATTTTCTGTTTTCTCTTTAATGACATTAGTTTATGCTCATTACAAAGTCATAATTCATAATACAAATCTGTATTTTCCAACATACTTAGACCTTTTGTTATTTAGCATAACCACTCCTAAAGAGTGTATGACCTAGTTAAGTCACATATTTCAGTACTTTTATTTCTCACAAATGTAACTCCATCTTCAAATAACAATTCCTTTGAGGAAGATTTCTTATAAATACCTTTTCTTGTGAGAGGTAAGCATCTTCCTTTATTTATTGCTTTAATATATCTCCAAAGTGATTCTGAAAACATGGGTCATTTCTTGTTATTCCTTTTGGTGGAAAGTAACATTTTCTGTGAATAACAAAATGCAGAAGGTTTATTTGAAAGTAATTGAAAATATAAATAAATAAAACAGAGGCAAATAATATGTGTGAGCAACTTGTAGTAGCAGCCTGCACCCTACTAGGTGTGATTGAACCAACAGGACTTTCTTCATTTCTCTGGCACTTACACCTGACCATTTTTTTTTTCAGCAATATAGATCTTCCCATGATTATGAAGTCATTAACTCCAAAGAGTATCTTTTCTAAGGTTTATCTTCAGTCAATGAATGGGATACATCTAGTATCAATTTTCAGTGAGATAATAATCTAAAACTCTGGGCAACTTCTGTTCTTCAACTCACCCCCAGTTCCCGTGTCCGATTTTTCCGTCTTTAAATGTCACAATTACAAAGCTCCATATTAAAAACATATGGCAATTTATCCTAAAGAGTTACCATGGGAACTCCTGATGCTCCTTTTAGAATGTTTTGGTCATATAGATATAAATTTGATCATAATCATCGAATCAAACAGATGGAGTGTATAGGGAGAAATAATTTATATATAATCATATTCAATGATAAGATAAAGTTTTTGTAAAATAAAACCATGTAATTTATCTTTTTACAATCAAAATCTATGTGTATATAGTCAAGCATCCTGTATACCAACATACCATACATATAAATATACCATCAATATAAATTACGTGAATAGTAAATCCATATAATTCTTGTAATTTCTTAGCTTCCATGGAACTTTTTAGTTGTTCCTGAATAGCAAATGACTTCCAAGAAACTCTTTATTGTACTTTGAGTAAGATGATATGCCTTTTTTCCATTATTCTGTAATATTTACCTGAAAGTAGAGATGGGAGGAAAAATGACATGTAAATAAAATAGATTTCGTATTTTTTTCTTCTTTCCACCTAAACCTCCACACAATACAGAGATATCTGTAGGAGTCAGTTTTAGGTAGATGCTGCCTCATACTGCAAGGAGATATGCATGATATCCAGTTCTTGTCTTATGGTATGTCTCCATCTCCTTTCTAGCTGAATGAACATGGTGTCAGATCAACATTCAGGGAGAGCAAAGAGAAAGAAAAATAACTTCCCAGCTTCTCTTTTGCACACAGGAAATATCTTAACTCTTGACACGTCAGTGATCCTTCCCTAATTTCTTCATTTCCCCGGGATCTTAAGATAGTGATTGGTGGGAATACAAGGCATTACTTGTTAACTCCACTCATATATCTCTTTTGGGAGATCTTTGAGAATTGTAATTAGTTGAAGGAATAGAGAAGTAGGGAAAAAAATAAGAAAAAGTCTTACTCTCATTGGACTTTTTAAATTTACTTGACCTTATATAGTTACGAACCTGTTCTCATGACCTTGATTGAAATGTGCAAAAATGTTTCTTCTTTGACTATTGTATAACCATAAATATATAGGCATACAGGTAGAAAATCTGATGATATTGAATCTGTTTTTATCAAAATTATTCTCCATGTTTACATAAACTAGTCTCAGAAAGATTTTATATAGATTCAGAGGCAAATGTATGGGTTAGTGGTTGCTGATGTCTGTTCTATCACATGTTTCTGCTAGGAAAAAAAAGCTCCTTTTTGGCAAATCTCCCAATCTGATGCTTGAGGGAATTTAAAAATTGTGGTGTTTTCATTATATATTTTCAGTTAGGTTCAATCACTAATTCCACCTTCATATATATCAATACCAATATTATTTCCTTGTATGGAATATCAGTGAATACTGAGGTAAAAGTCCAAAGTTTGTGATTCCACTATCATTATCAGTGAAAATAAAACCATAAAAATTCAAGAAGATTTATTTTATTTGCAGCTATTTGTTATTGTCTAGTATGAAACGCAGTTGGCAAGATCATCTAGTTTAGGTGGACCTTAGGAAAAGCTCTCCATAGATTAATTTTCTCCTCAACTGCTTTTTAGAATTTAATGAGAATATTTATACTACTTCTGTCCTCTTCCTCCTTCATCATGTTTTGTAAATGAGGTTGCACCCTAAATATATGTTACTCTTCTCCTCCAGTTGACAAGAAGATTACACATGGTGATTGAGCAAGATTTCTGGTTACCTTTGACCTCCTTATTATGAGAGCTATTTTGATTCACTTATGTTTTTTAAGGAATGGTATCTTTACTTTTGGAAGAAATTTTTTTTTCATTCTTTTGATACTGAGAACTTGTTTGAATTGTTTAGACTGAAATATATTCTCACTTTTGTCACTTTTTCTGATTTGAATTATACACAGATGATTTTGAAAAAAGTGACACATTTTATTTTAATGATAGAGATATTTTCCAAGTAGTAGTAACAAACCATCTTTATGATAAATTCGCTGAAAATTATGTTTACTTATCTGTTAACAAAAAGAGGGTAAATGTTCTTTAACTTTCATAGCATGAAATTTTAGTGCCCCTCAATATTAACTTGTTGACAACATTGTTGAAATTATGTAATATTATACATAAATATGTGTGTATATATGTGTTTGTGTGTTTCTTGTCTCTAATTCACACACTTTCTACAACTCTTGATTTTTTCTGAATTCTTTATATTTGTAATACCGTATGGTGTATATTCCATTATATTCATATAATATTTTGTTTTCAGTTCCTTATTTTCATAAGAACTGCTAAGGACATTTTTGTATCCCTTTTTCTATGTTCCAGACCCCTTGTGGACTGTAAGGTCTGAACAATTTAGTAACTTTACCCATATTATCTTAAGTTGTTTTCTAGAATGGTCAAGCCAAGTCACATCTCCACTAACACTGAATTAGCCTACTCGTCTTCTTAAAAATAGCAGCTAGGTGACATACTGGATAGAGTGCCAAACCTGGATTAAGGAAGACTAGAGTTCAAATTAAGCCTCAGATGCCTACTAGCTGTGTGACTCTGGCAAATCCTGTTTGCCTCAGTTTCCTCTATAAAATGAGCTGGAGAAGAAAATGACAAACCACTCCAGAATTTCTGCAAAGAAAACCTCAAATGGGATCGTGAAGAGTTGAACACAACTAAAACAACTGAATAATAATTGTGTCTAAAAAGTCATTTTGCCAATATTTTCCATCTTTTTTAACTTTTTCACTAATAAGGGTGAGGTAATGTTAGGGTTATTACAATTTGAATTCCTCTATTTTTGATTTTTAATACTATATCCATGTAATTATTGATTGATTGCATTTCTCTTTTTGAAAAGTTTGTTAATAATCTTTAACAAAACATCTATTTAGGGAATAGCACTTATCTTGGGATTTGGGGTCAGTTAAAATATATATTAGATATAATATTTTCATCAAAGGTATTTAATGCAAATATTTTCAAATATATATATATCTTTTCTTCTGATAATCACTTTGATTTTGTGTTAAAACTTTTCGTTTTATATAATCAAGACAATATTTTATCTTTTATGATTTATTTTTTCCTTTCATGATTATGAATTTTTACCAAATCCTCAGCTGTAATAGATGTAAGCTTCTATTGTCTAAATTTTTGTACTAAAATTTTCTGTATTTGGATTTTTTATCCATTTGAAATTTATTGTTCTATGTATGTTTGATAATTTTTCTGGACTTTTTTTCTAGTTTTGCCAGCTATTCTTTTAGAAGGAGACCTTTTTCTAGTGAGTTAATGCCTTAAGATTTGCTGTATATCAGATTACTGGATGTATTTCTTTCTGGGTTGTCAATCTAGATTTTCCTTATTTAGTCTATTCCAGTAATGTCCTCCACTTCTTACATGATGACATCAGAGAGTCAACTTAACATCTCTGGGCCTCCATTTTCTCGCATGTAAAATGAGACAGTTGGACTAAATAATGTGTAAGGATTGTTCCAATTTTGAACATTTATAATTCCATAATCTTAATGTTAAGTAATGTTAGACAGTGGCTACATACTCTGCTTATTGCTCCCTTCAACTAAAAAAAGACAACTAAGGAAATCTGCTGCATAAAACAATCCCTGTGCATAAGATGACCATATATCACTGTTTCCAAGCTTCATAAATAGTGACTAAAAGGACAATTCAGTTTTAAGGCTGTCAGTGCTAAGTATCCTGGAGAAGGCAGGCCTGAGACTGGTGATTTTCTAATAAAGCCAAGTTGATGAATCCAGTGAACAAGCAGCTGCTATAAATTCTTTTGTTTAAAGGTAGCATGCCCAAAGAGTTCAGAAAGTTTATCAGTAGCATAAGAATCATTGAAAACACATGATGTAATGAAAAGACTGAATAACATGTTTCAAGACTAAACTAGGTTAACACCTAGGTCCACAAACTAGTTAAAATAGTAATCTCAGAACAGTATAAAAGTAGTAATTTTGACAATCAGAGATAACCAAAATTGAAGAGAAATATTTCATTGAGCATGTAAAGAAAATTTAAAATCTTAAAACTAAAAATAACTAAACCATTAAGTGATTAAATTAAAAAGAGTGTATCCCTCATTTATTTTAACACAAAAACATTTTAGGAATAAATTGATTTTCCTTTAATATAATTAAAACTATTTGTAGTCAATAGCTAGCAAATTACCAAATTTTCTAAATTAAAAATGAGGAGGAATTCATAAGTAATGGAGAGGGGAAAAAAGATGAGTAAGAGAAGTTAATCTACCCATTTGTTTGAAATTAAATTACATAGAGGAATCTGTACCAAAAAAATTTTCAATGAGATAAATAAAACAAGAAATAGAAAATCCAAAAAACTCAGCTTTGTAGATGGTAAAACCAATGGTGAACCCAAGTTCTATAACTTTATATCTAACCCTAAGTTTATATCCACCAATAATCATATTCAATATATTTCTTTAATGAGATCATATTCTTAAACATAACTTTTTCTATTTTGTAAATGCAAGTGAATTTCAGTTTTTAAAAATATGGCATTTTCCTTTCCCTCACTATTTTAGCATGTATTAGTATGAAGGACTTCTGGTGAGGCAACTTCCTCTTGCCTGTAGAGATATATACATCTTGTCCAACACACATTTTTAGAGTTGCCGAGGGCACTGAGTTGCTAAATGGTTTGTTTAAAGTGTTGTTCAGTCATGTCTGAGTTTTTGTGACCCCATGAACCATACTGTTCATGGGGTTTTCCTGACAAAGATTCTGGAGTGGTGTGCCATTTCCATCTCCAGTGGATTAAAACCAACAGCATTAAGTGACTTGCCCAGATCACACAGCTAATAAATGTCTGAGGCCACATTTGAACTCGGGTCTTGCTGACTCCATACTCAGTACTCTATCCACTGTGCCACCATTTTGCCTCCTATATTTAGCCAATGTGTGTCAGAAGTAAGAAGTGATCCTACAGCATCCTGAGTCAGACAGTTTCTCCACCTATTATATCATACTGCTTTTCTTTTTTCTCTTACTCAAATTAGAAAGAATAAATAAATAGATTTATGGTTTTCTAATATTAACAATATTTACAATTTTAAATTGTTTATAAAATGATAAGATTGTCAGTTTCAGCATTTTGTAAATTCTTTTTGACATGAAAAATTTAGAATGCAAATGAGTGCTTTGTTCCTATTGACCACTTATGACTGCTGGAAGACTTGTTTAGAATGTGCAGACAAACTAGGCTATATTTAATGATGTTTTCTTTTCCAAGTCAAAGTTCAGTGTTGTTACTTTTCAAAATGGTTTAAATTGCTAGATTGTTACAGTTTACTTTGGCTAAAAGCATTTTCTGAATGTCTCCTAGGCAGCTGAATTGAGACGTGAATTAACTACATTAAAAAAAGAATTAAAAAATGTTTTTAATAAAGGTCTTTAGGCCCAAAGTCACACAGATTGTTGTCTGACCCAATATATGATGGAGCAATGTTTTAAACTTTTCATATATTTTCATTACTGAGACAAACAGTAAATGGTTTGTCTCTCTGATTCTTTCAGGGGAAGCATTTGTACTTAAACTGAGTTAGCTCACCTACTGAAAGGTGAAGCGAAAAGCTACTCACCTGCAGTGGAGGGGAACAGGTGGGGGCACAGGATAACATGATGTATATTTTGAAAAGAGATCTTTTCTGATTGGGGTGATCAAGGAAGCAGTTTTGTAAAAAAAAAAAAAAAGTGTCATTTAAACTAGACCTTGAAGGATGATTAAGATTGGTACAGGCAAAGTTGACAGTAGAGGACATTTCAAGTGATGTGAAGGTGGGGTTAGAAAAGAACGTGTCATGTACTGGGAATTGTGAGTTGTATAATTCGACTAGACTCTAGTTGTAGAATAATGAAAGATAAAGGAAAAAAGCAAGTTATTTGTGTTATGCAGGTAGCAGAAAGAGCACATTATTTAAGTCAGAAAGCTCAGATTTTTATATGCTCTAATACTTAATACCTATGTGAATCTTGGGAAATATTTTCTACCTGATTATGCCTCAATTTCTCTAGTAAAATAAAAATACTGGGCTGAATGATGTTTAAAGGACTTTGTGGCTCTAATTCCTGTGATTATAGATTTTTACTTTGTTTTTGGCTTTGGGGAGCCATTGGAGTTTTGTTTTATATATACGTATTATATTTATCTATATATATAGATACATATATAAAATATGATAATATGCGTATATGTGTGTATATGACTATACATACACACATAGAGAGATGCACATTTCATACATATACTTACATATGTATATACATTTATTTAGCAAAGGAATGATATTAATATAGTACTTTATAAAAGTTTTCTGGAAGATGTGTGTAGAACATAATGAAGATAAGAGATACTGGAGGCAAGAAGTCTACTGAAAGGAATATTGTAATAAACTAGGCATAGAGTTAATAATAGTAGCTTAACATAGTGTGAAGGTAGTAGAAAATGGAAAGGAAAGGGTAGATTATATGAAAGAGATTGTGAAGTAACAATTGGCAGGATCTGGTAAATAATTAAGTAGGAAAGACAAAGAAGTGAAATAAAAGTTTAATCTGAAATTTCAATCTTGACTGTCTAGGAAAATGGTGGTACTAATTTATCCACAGAAATATGGAAGTCATTGGGAGAGTTGACTTGGGAAGGGCTGAAGAACTGAGGAGGATAATGAAGGATTTAGTTTTAAAAATGTTAAATTTTAGGTGCCAGTGAAATATCCAGGTCAAACTGTCCAGCAAAAATTTCAGGTAACAAAATAGAGCTTGGAAAAGGTCAGAATTTAAAGAATCATCCAAATGGAGATGGTATTTGAAGCTGAGGGTAAGGACACTGAGGGATGTTTGGAAAGAATAAAACAACTAAGAGGGAAGCCTAGACCCATTCTTCCCTCAGGAATCTGTCATGCACAGAGTGTCCAAATGATCTCCTGCACTCTCCTCATATGCGATGGCTTATGAACTTGTCAGCCTTACCTTTACTACCCACCAAACCCTGGATCTAACCTTCTTTTCCAGCCTTATTTCCTATTTCCCTTCAGACATGCTAAATAAACTCTTCTCCACATCCAGAATGAAATCCCTTCTCCTCTCCTCAAGACTCTTTACTTTCAAAGTTCAACTCAGATGCTTCTTCTTTCATGAAACTTTTTATGATTCTAATCTCCCCCAGGTAATATTGTTCTCTACTTCCTTGAATTACTTTATATCCACTATTTTATGTGCTTATATTACCCTAGCATAAGGATTTTTAACCTTCTATGTGTCATTTTCTGGTATGGCAAAGGCTGTAGACCTATTCTCAGAATAATATTTTTAAACAAAGTCAAGTGCAAATCATGTCATTATTTCTCTGATGGCATGGTCTTCTTTGGCAACGAAGGGTGAACACGCACATCTATCAAAGCAAACTTGTTGTCCCCATACTTGGGCAGCTGGGCCTCAGCAAGTCGTTCTGTCTGTGGATGTGTGGTTAAATTCTTTTTTAGCTTGACAGGACTTTCTGGCAGCTCAGTTCTAATTATGTAGCCTACATGTGCCCAGGTTGACCATCAGCTCATAAGAAGGTATCAGTGAACTTTTGTGCATGCTTTTTGTTTTTGTTTATTATTAAAAGAATACTTATATTCCAATATTTGAGGCAGCTATATTGCACAATGGATAGACTACTGGGTCTGGATCTGGGAAGACCTGAGTTGAATTGTAACCTCAGATGCAGTTGTGTGACCCAGGGAGAGTCACTTCTGTTTGCCTCGGGTTTTCACAATTGTAAAATGAAGATAGTAAATGAGAAAATACTTTAAAAAACACTTAGCACAATGTCTGCCATATAATAGGTGCTTAATAAATACTTGTTTCCTTCTCTTTCCCCCCTTTCCTCTTCCTGAATACTTCCACAAAAATTTTCATGCACACAGTTGATTTTCATTTTTATGTAATTGTGGCAAGAGATTGTCCCCCAACGCATATCATTGGGTGCTGTTGTGTGGCTCAAATGGAGACAGAATAGACATTTCTAGCCTATTATCCCCTTACCCTCCTTCAAGGGAGACTTCAATTTCTGCCACAAAGGGAAGCAGGAGATTGAGGCTGGCTGCCACTTTTGATCTCAGAGAGAGAGGATTCTGGGCTAGAATGATATCTATCACTCCCTTATGTATTGTTGATTTAGGGGATATGTTTTTCAGGCTCAATCTAACTTCTGATCCCTTTCATTACTGGGAGAAGAGTCCCAAGCTTTACATACAAAGATTGATTCCTTTTCCATGCAACAGTTCCACAGTGAACAGGCATAACATTTAGCGAAGAATAAGAAATCAAAGAAAATATGCATAAGAGAATATATGTCCAACAATATGGAGAGAAGGAGCTCTCCCATTGGAAGAAAGGTTACGCAGCTCAACTTAGGTTTCACCCAAGTGAAAGATCCCCAAAATTTCTATTTTAGGAAACTAGGGCTAGGGACGTGGTGAAAACTATGGACTCCTCTCCTGTCTTCCTTCACCAACTTGAAGTCGAGTTGGCCATGTCCATCTACCCTCTTGAAACTGGAAGTCAGAAGTGCCTGAAATGCCTGGAAGAAAACTTGAACAGATTTGAAGAAATTGAAGAACTCCTCTTTCTCTGCTCTTCCCTTCTCAGTCCCTGATGCAGGCAATGGGCATTGATCTGTTCAATAAACAGAGAGTCTCATTTCAGTGGATTTTGGGATAGAGGTACACAATGAATACCTTTAACATAATAATTTGTTGAGAGAACCATAGGACTCAGTTAAAAAAGAAATTCTTGGAGTAGTTATCTGTGTCAGTGAAATCAGGGATCCATTAAAACATTGTTATGTTTTACATACCAGTAGTTGTTGTTTGTATTTTTGATTTTGCTGCATTATTATTCTTTAGGTCAGTTTTTCTTTTCTCTTCAGTTTTTGTGCTGACTCAGAGAACCTTTAAGCTATAAGATTGTGATTCTTTGTTCTACCTCCTACCTCATTCTACTTAATAGCCCAGAAGTATTTTGATTATGTCGGTAACTTGCCTACTCTTTCCCCCATAATCTTTCCTAACTGCCTCCAAAAATCTTTTGTTACAGGACTTTGAAGATCACTGTAATGTCTCTTCTCTATACTTTTCCCTTGGGTACTATTCTGCTTTGAAACTTTTTAGAATGCTTAACAAGCATTCTTTTTTTAATGTAGTATGTTTATAACCTGGGGCCCTGAATCAGAGTTGTGGACTGGATTCAAACTTGGGAGCTGCTCACAAATCTTTCTTTGGCTCATATCCCATCCAGTCATGTTTTACATGTAATGTAATGTAATGTTTTACATTAGGAACATCAGATTAGAGGTTCATGTATAAATCTCCACTCAAAAAGGAATGAACCCTCAGTTTCCATGCAAACACTAAAGCTAACTATATTTTGTCTGTGGGACAGACTTTAATTAGCTTGTTAAAAACACATAATGATTTGTGCCTGAGCAAATAATCACTCTTTCACTCTCTAGTGAGCTTCACCTCCCTCAAGGATAAATATAGTCTTAAGAATCACAGTGCTGCCATGGAGTTGACCCTCTCCAACTAGGGAAGGAATTCAGGGTCGCTAAAAAGTTGAGCATGTGGGCCTGCACAGTTGACATAACTCAGAGAACTAGAGAAGAGAAAAGGCCAGATTTGTCCTTCCTTATACTGTGGTGCTCTACTCTGACTCCTCTTTTGTTTCAGGATTTTCCTGCGGTCACACCTAAGGAGTTAAACTTGTCAAGGAAATTACTCCAATTCAAAGCTGATACATATTTCCTTATGAGTCTCTATAGGCAACATATGTAGGTATGAGTTAGGTGGGCAACGTTACAACATACTGATTTCAATATCCTTATTTAAATGACTTTCCTCTGTCACTCACTAAGCATAGTAGTGCTGGTCTTACTGATTTATAATGTGTTCATTTCAACATCGCATCTGGTATCCCACATCTTCATATGCTCTTAAAAACAGTCACATTTTATACAATAAAAAGCCTATTCTTGAGCCAAATATATCCTTCCAACCTCCTTCCTTTGAGGTATTCTGTGATGTCTCTTAACATACCTACTATAGTCAATAATAGCCTATGTGTGGTACACTGCTGCACCATATATATTCTTTACTTTTTTGCCAGCATTTTGTAGCAAAATTTCTATAAGTTTTACAGTCCATATTTGTTAATGTTGGTGCCCCCCAGTTTCTCAAATAAATATCTTCTATTGGGGAAAAATGTTACCAAAATTTTTTGTTTCACTTTCTTGTTTATTTCCTTCCTTTCTTATGTTATTGAAAATAATAGTCAAAAATTTGTACAAGTATTCCTCAAAAGTTCTATAGAACTTAACAGTGAGGTCACCAGATGTCTAAAGTTAGTGTTTTTGTTCTTAGCTGATCTTTTTCTCTCATTATCTTGATCTTTTTTTATATAGACCTCTCATTTTTCCTTTGACTTGCACTATTTCCATCCCAATTTATCAATTTTAAAAAGATCTTTTTATCTGTCAATTTTTATTCTACAAATTGTAACATTTTAAGTCCTAGTCCCTCCTTTGAAACCTTTCTTCACATTCTTCAGGATGTCCTACCATATTCATGGAATTAGGACTTGTTCCTCTGAGATTTTCAATTTCTTCATATTTTCACAGATATTTGCTTATCTTTTATACATTTCAGTCAAATTCCCCAACTTTTGAGAAATTCATTTTGACCAATTCCATTATATGATCAGAATAAGAAATATCTTTCATTGAACTTTTTATAATCTCTAAATTTTCTTAATTCTATCGTATCCATCTATCATCAATTCTTTTCATCCTTCCCCACTAACTTTTTATACGTGTTACCTAAACAGTATCTTTTACTTCTGTGTTCTTATAAAATTTTGTCCTTTTAATTATTTCTAACCGTCCTCCTTTCCAAAGATGTATTTGAACCCCCCTCCCAACAAGACCCATATATGGAAAGATCTTAGAACTTCATGCTAGAACACCTGGATTCTGGTATTTATCAGCCATGGGAGTTTATATAAATATTAATTTCTTTAAGTCTCACTTTTCCAATCTGTGAAATGAGGATAATAATGTTTTAACTACCGACCTCATAGGATTATGGTGAAGAAAGCTCTTTATAAATGAAAAAGGTAATATAAATGTGAACTGTTATTACATTAGGAAAGGTTAATATATGCAATTTTCACTTCACCCTTCTTTTAGAGGCAGTACTTGCACTGAATGAATTAATGACCAGATGTGTGTGCTCCCATTGATGGTGCAGATCATAATCCATTCAGGCCTTTTAATCCTTTGTGACTTCTGTCCCTATTTACTTGAAAATCCTTCTCAGGGGTTCCACCCAGAATGATAGGTGGGCCTTCTTCTAAATATCTTGACATCTTGGCATTACATAGGTAATGCATTTCTAGGTGACAAGCAACCTTTTTTCTCCAAGTCACATATCTCTGATGCTATTTTTTGTACTATTTTCTGTGTACAGTTACAGAATGTCTACTGTACATTACTCTTTGAAACATATAACTTTCTCAGTTTCACATACATGATTGTATATCTTCCAAGTCAGATAGCATGTCTTTCAAAGATTCACATTGTGTGCCAAAAATAAATTTTACCTTTGTCCTTCTATCCTGTTAAACTATGTGATATCCCTGAAGCCTAGTCCTTGGAATGTAATTTATCTCCCTCTTCGTATTTAACTCTGTTTATTGTTTAACCATTGGGTTGCCCCACTGGCCACTAATCTGATCTTATTTAGCCAAAAAGACCTATCTACCTAGACCTAAAGAGTCACACCTTCACCCTGGCAACTATGAGCTATACCCTACTGAATTGATGTGCTCAGATATGTCAAAGTGTCTGTAGTTCTTAGAACTTCTTTTCCCAGGTCCATATCTTGCTGGATGTCCAAACTGCCTTGTCTCTGTAGGGGACATGGTTAGTTTAAATTTACCCAGTAAATGGAATCAACTTTTGAGTTTCTACCCACTACCCACTGTAAAACTCCAACTCTTGGCCCTGAATGTGCTACATTGTACAAAGCCCAAATCACATCTTCCTTGGCATAATGAACATGATTTCACCACACAGAAAAAGACAAAGTATTCTTACATCTAACCAATGTTATAACTTTTTCTTAGAATCAATAAAATAAACATTACACAAAAGAGATACTCCTGTGTCATTGTATTTCCATAGCCTCTCTTGGAAACAAACAGCGCAGGAGAGTACATAGGCTGCTCCAATCTCAGGAGTTGAATGGAAAACAGTTTATTTCATTCCACAAGTCTGTTCCTTCGGAAGACAGAGAAGTGTAGAAAATGCAGTGTGAACCTAATCCAGTTTCCCTTTCCAGAAACAGAAAGGGGCCTACACCTCCCATCTTTTGGGGCAGGAGTAAGTCTGTTTATTTGTGCTTATACTTTCTGAAGTAGAGATTCCTTTAAAAAAAAAATTTAAAGAGGAAGGGGAGGAAAAAAGGAGAAAGAGAAGAATAAGAAGGAGGAGAAAAAAGGAGATTTGGTGATGATGATGATAATGATGATGATGATGGTGATGATGATGAAGATACAGCATATTTCTCAATTATTCTCAATTCTCAAAAAGTCTCAATTTCTCAATTATTATCCACATTTATTAGAGGAACACTCAGAAACTCTGCACCTAGTCAGTCAGTGAATAAACATTTTTTACTTGCCAACTATGTATTCCGATGTGCTTGTGCTAAGCACCAAAGATACAAAAAAGGCCAAAAATCAAAACCAAAAGCAAATGAAGCAGTTCACCCTTAATTCATGGATTTATACACCTGGGCCTTTTCCATTTTGTATCCTTGCAGTAGTGACCTTCCAGTTGCTTCTAGCCATGGCTGATTCATGGATCAACAGAAAGGAACTCAATAGGAGTTCCCTAGTAAAGAGAAACTACTATCATTTCTTCCTGGGGTCTATACCAATCCTGTATCATTTTTCCCTTGGTTATTGAGTCGTCCCTTTTTCATTCTCTTGCTCCCTACTGATCTTCAAAGCCTTGTGACTTTGTGCAGTTGGGAAGAGACTGAAGATTAACAGGGACAAAATACTTGTCCCTTTTAGTTTTATGTATACTTTCTAGTCCTTCTAAACTATGTAAACTGCATCTCTAGACTGCTGCATTCTTAGGTTTTTGTATTCTGTTTCATATAACAATATATTCCCCCTGCCCCCAGCTACCACTCCTCTGCATTCTCATTCAAATATTTTCTTTTTGATGGAAGAGAATATCTTGTTTGCTTATTTGGGTATCCACAGTACTTTTCACAGTATCTGGTACTTAGTAAATGCTTAATAAATACTTTTGCATTGCATTCCTACTGAGAGATTTCCAAAGGGAAACAGTACAAGGGTTAGCTCTTCCTAGTGTCAGTTGTTCTATTTCAAAAATCACAGAATGCACTGAGATTATTTTTAAGTGAATCGCTTTGATATTACCATGGGGTTTGCATTGGCAGTGGAAATAAATATCCCCTACTTCTACTCCATGAGGCTTTTACTCCCACAAAATGTGGGGGCATCAAAGTGGGCAGAGGCAGATGTTGCACATGAAAGTATAGTAGAATGTCAACATAAAGTTGCAGCAAGTGATTAAAGCTTCATTATGCATCTCCTCCCACTTGAGGGTATTAATTACAGTGACAAGGTCATTCTTGATAGGTTCTTGGCAACGAGTAGGTCTCACAGAACAAAGATATACCTGTACTTTACCCGCAAGGACAGTGTTCAGGTTTTTCTATGTCCATGAAATAATTATTTCCCTATGTTGTAATGTCTTTTAAAATAATTCAAAATATATATGATGTAGAAAGAAGAAAAATGAATAGAGTATCTGCTGTAGTAGGAGGAAAAGTGATAATCAGTTTGGGCTTAGTAGCATTCTTAGGTACTAAAAACATCCCCTTTTATGATCTGTAAATCTATATAGGGAAGCTGTAAAATAAGTCTTTATAAAACAACTTTTATTCCTCCCCTCCATTATTCCTTGTCCCCTTATCACAAATTCTAGCCCCATGTCCCTAGGCCATCTTTATGGTTGTTTTCACTTCCTCCATTGTGGGTTAATTAACATGTTGATCACTTCCTGTGAAAAGCTGGAAAATTTACAGTTTTTTTCACGTTTATTCAGTGGAACTTATTTATTCATTTTACCTTCATTTTCTTCCAAAGACAAGTCAAAACCTCAGCTTTCATAAAGAACCCTACTTTGGGATCTACCCAAGGCCGATAGCTTGCTTTCATGGATGACCTAGATGCACATATACAGTGTAGTCAATTAATCTTAAACGTTTGTGCTATGGCACACTGGAATGAAATAATGAACTAATAAAAACTTTTATGGCAGTCAGAGAAATAATTTCTCTAACATTCATCCTGTCATTTCACCCACTGAAATTATTTTAGGATCATAACTTAAACCATATATGTCTGGACTTTAAAAATTGCCATATCACTGCTGGTGACTGAATCCTTTGACTCGATGACAAATCATATGACATAAACCCAGTAGTTCTTTTGTAAGCACTGCTATCAATTCTCTCAGTCTCTATCTGCAAGCCAAAGAATGTAAGCAGACTGAATAGCCATCCTTATGTTTTGTATACTGAAATGATTAAAAAGAGGGGGAGGGGAAGGACTATGTCTTTATATGTTGCCATAATATAACAACACATGTAATTGCTACCTGTCATTATAATTTAACTACTTTCCAATATTTTGCTTAATAACCTAAGTTTTAAAGATTTAAAGGATCACTGGCCTAATATACCTAGCTAGTATAGTAGATTGACTGGTGAATTCATTTAAGAAGACCTAGTTTTTAATCTTGCCTCTGATGCTTAGAAAGCTGTCTGACCCCTCATAGCAGTTTCTCTGAGCTTCATTCAGTCTTTTCATTTGTAAAATTGGGAATAATAATAATAAAAATATCATTAGCTGCTCCAATGAGAAACTACAAGTAAAGTGCTTTTCAGACTTTAAAGGGTTATATAAATGACAATTATTACTCTGTAAGGGACAAGTAAATTCTAGTCACCAAATTGCCCAAGTCACATTAATAAAGTATTTGCCTGGAGAAGATATATTAATTCTTACAAGCCACTAAGGTACTACCTAATGCTTTAGCATTGACTATTTTGGCCTTTATTTTGTTGAAAAATGCATGCAGTTCAGTAATTATGAATGCTATTTCTAAGATTTGTACACTAGTGAAAAATTATATGTTTCCCCCTTTAGGCTAATTGTATGATTCAAACCCTTTTTTCCAAGTTGTGGTTTTTTGTTGTGGTTTTGTTTTTTGGTTTTTTTTTTTGTTAGTGTTTAAGAAGCCCTTAAAAAGGAACATGCCTACCACTGGTCTGAACATTTTATTTTTTATCTAAACGCATAGGCATTCTGTTTTTATTTTAATACTAAGTTATCCAAAGTAAAAGAATATGTTTAATATTTTCAGTTGAAATTTGGAAATGAAAGTGAGATAATATAGACTAATGCAGTTTATTCTTTCTCCCTATTATCCAGTTAGATGTTTCTTTCTCATTACCTCTTTTCTTCAGCTCTGTTGCTGCCTTCAAATGAGACCACTCAGACAGCAGCAGCCATGTGAGTTTTCAGATCTTATGAGGAAGAAAATAATGAGGAAAAAAGCAAAACTTCCTAAAACAATTTGTAGTTTGCTTTCAGATAGGAATTTTACTTCTGTATTTTAGTAAGTTTTGAGAATAAAAAGCAAACTGAACTTTTAAAAGTAAGAAAGTTATTTTCCAGATTTTCCTCCCTTATAAGCATTAACCTCATTTTGACCAGATTGAATATAAATTATTTTACTTAGATTTGTGTCTAGAAGTACTTTTGGTGACAGGCAAGTAGAACTTAAAAAATAAAGCAGAACAATTATCATTATGATACACATTAATCTTTAGTGCCTAATATTATGACTGTTGTACATATTTTTGCTCTATCTATAAAATGTTTTTATTCAATTTATTGCTTATTAATATGAAATCTGTATGATTTAGTCAACTACAAATTCATACAATCAAGTCTTGATTTTACTTTAAAAGCTGCACTTAAATATTTTAATAATCTTTGACTCATTGTCAAAATGGTTGTTTTATACTTTCTTCACTCTCTTTAAACCTCAATTCAATCTATCTCTTAGAAGATAGCCACATCTCCTAGTTTACTAAGAAGGCTGATTCTCCCCAGAGTGAGATCTGTCACTTCTAATTTGCAAGTTGTGATAAGGAAATAAAATAGTATCAGTAGTAAGTTGACACAGACTCTACATCTTGAGAGAGAATATATCAAGGATAATTATTGTACATCTAGATATAAAAGGATTCAGTATGATGAGGGGCTAGTATGATTTGATGTGAGACCTATTTCCTTTTTTGACAGTGTTTCCAGACTAGATCAAGAACATGTACATAGTTTGCCTAAATTTTAGCAAAGTGATGATGTAATAGTCTGGGGACTTGCTTATTTTCCATTATGAAGTATATCTCTATCCAGTACATGAGTTGTAGAGATATTCCCAGATGGCCATATGGTAGCACAAGGAAGTCTATGATTGTGGTATTGTTAAGGTATAAATGTCAGAGACAGAGATGTGGTGTATAATTTCCTGTGACAACTTCCTGGACTTATTTACTAAGAAGCCACAAAGCCTTCAAGGAGCTATGGTTTGTAGGGAAAATATACAAGTAGTACCCAGCCATAGTTCTGTTAACATCTCTTCATCATTTCCAAAAGAAGGATGGAGGCCAGACTGGTTGAATGGCTAAACCCAAAGAGTACTCATTCATGCTTAAATATCAGCTTAGAAAGACCTCAGTAGGCTGCTACTGAGATCTATACTTGCCCCTGTGCTGCCTAACATTTTAATCAGTGATTTGAATGAAAGGACAAATTAAATTGGAAGATGATTCAGAGCTAGGAGGAATAACTAATACACTGAATGATAGAATCAGACCTCAAAGAGAACTTGACAGGCTAGAATACTAAGCCAAATTAAATGAGATAAAGTTTAAGAGAGAGAAATATAAAGTCTTACTTTTGGGTTAAAATATTTCAGAACTATTAGTTGGGGAGAAATGTCTAGACAGCAATTTGTCATTGCTATTTTCTAAAAAGGACCTGAAGGTTTTGATGGCCCACAAACTCAATATGAGTCAGTGGTATGGTACAGAAGTCAAAAGAGCTAATGCCATTTTCTTCTGCATTAAAAGGAGTAAGTAATATTATGAATGTCATTAACCCTGGCAAGATCACATCTGGAGTATTCCATTCAGTCCTGGGAGCCACATTTTAGGAAGGTCATTAATAATCTGGAAAGTATAGGGTCTAAAGTGGTGAAGGACTCAAGTCCATACCATATGAGAAACAGTGGAAGGAACAGGAATGTTTAGCCTGGAGAAGTGAAAACTTAAGTGGGATGTGAGAATTGTCTCTATGTATTTGAAGAATTCTTATATAAAAGAGGGATTCTGCTTGGACAGAATGAAGCTTGAATACTTAGTGGAAGCTGAAAAGAGGAAAACTTTCCTAACAGTGCTATCCAAAAGCATAATGGGCTGCCTCTGAAGGTAGTGGACTTTTTCAATGTGAGATTGGAAGACTACTTTTTAAGCAAGGTGTAAAAAATATTCTATTTCCAGTTTGGGAATTCTGAGGTTTTTATTTTCCTGCTCCACCTCCCAACACCTGTTTTCCCCACTTTCTGTCTTCTTTTCTTCACAGGATGAGGCAACCTTCAATTTATGTTCTTTATTGCATCTCATCTTTTCACCTTTGAAACCAAGCTCTATCAGTTCTCTCTGCAACCTCTCATCTAGGTAGCTTAGTGCCTAGAGGATTGGCCTAGGAATCAGGAAAAACTTATTTTAAAATCGTGCCTTAGACACTGGCCATAATGTGCGGCCCTGGACAAGTCATTTAATCGTTCCCAGACTCCATCTTCTCAAATGTAAATAAGGGTAGCACTCACAGGGTTGTTGTAAGAATGAAATGAAATGATGTAAATGCAAAGTGCCTCGCAAATCTTAATATGCCATAGAAATGCTAGTTACTTCTTTCCTTTCCCCATGCTTCCCCTTCCCCTCCTCCTCTTTCATGTATAACTAATTCTTTTCCTCCTTCCTATAAAGATACTTAGATTTCCCTTATCCTAAAAACAGGTAATAAACAAAAACCTTCCTTGATCCTGATAATGTCTTTTCTCTTCTCTTTCATGCTTAAATACCAAGAAACGGTAATCTGCACCCACTACCTCTACTTTGTAAACACTGTTCCTCAATCCCTTATAATCTGGCTGCCTCTCTCCAAACTCATTATTGATCCAATTGGTAAATGTAGTAGACTTTTCTTCATCATCGTATTCATTTGTCTTTCTGCAAGTCTCTACACAATAGCACATAGACCATTCTCTCTTCTGTAGCATCTGTGACATTGTCTTCTAGTTACTCTCCCTCTCATCTAAAGATACCTTTCCTTCTTTTTGGATTCATCATCATCCCCCTATCCGTTGCATGTGAGACTCCACTAAAAGATGGGATTTTAGTCTTTTTCTCTTTTTTCTCTAGTTTTTACTTTGTTTGATCTTATCTACTCTCCTGGCTTCATTTATCATCACTGTAGATTATTTACAAATGTACATATTTAGCCTTGATCACTCTTCTGAGCTCTTGTCTTGAGTTTAAAACTGCGTGTTCTACCTCTCCATCTGGATGTCCCATGAACATCTCAAATATGTCTTGCTGAAACCAAAAACCACTTCCCTAGCAAAACTGCCCACTGTCTTCCTGGGTAAGTTTTGGAGTAGTCATTGGTTCTTCTTTGTCCTTTAATGACTCCTCCCCTCCAGTGTATCAATTATCAAGTCTTGTCAATTTCACCTCCGCAGTATTTCTTAAGTCTTTATTTCCATCTTCATTGCTACTGTTACTACCTTCTTGAATGTCCTTATTCTCTCTTACATGGGTAAATGTTTGATGAATTGATTTAAATCATTATAGACTTCCCTACTCTGAGAGATGTCTCCTATCTCCCAATTCATCCTACTGTCAAAACAATATTCCTAATGAATTCATCTGATGACATTGTGATCAAAAGTCTTTGGTGGTTTCTTACTGCATATAGAATAAAATGTAATCTCTTTAGCTTGCTATTCAAGATCCTCTGCAATCTGGTTCCAAACTATCTCTCCAGTCTTTTTTCAATATATTCTATTTTATGCACTTTACAATTCATTCATGGAAGAGAACTCACAATTCCTTGATCTTATCCTGTCCTCTCCTTCTATAACTTATATACACAAATATCATCTCTCATACCTGGGGAGAACATGTAGATCAAGGCCTGGTGAAGTCCTCTGCCTTCAAAATTCTGCTTATGTGCTCCTTCCTTCATGATAAAGCCTTCCATTAACTCAAAGTTTTAAAAACAAATGTTAAAAATTGTTTTCACATGCAACTGGCAAATAAGATATACAGGTAATGGGGTATAGAAATCTATCTTGCCCTACAGGAAAATAGAAAGGCAAGGGATAGGAGAAGGGGCTGTGATAGAAGGGAGGGCAAATTGGGGGAAGAAGTAATCAGAATGTCTTGGTGTGGAGGAGGGAAGAGATGGGGAGAAAATTTGGAACTCAAAATCTTGTGGAAGTGGATGTTGAAAACTAAAAATGAATTAATTGATTGACTGAAAATAAATAGTCTCTGTTTTCTTAATAAAAAATGAGTCAAGGCCTCACCTGTGGTCAGGTAAGTGGTGGTATGAGAGCCTTAAGGAGAGAAGTGAAGGTTTAAAGCATCTTCCTAGAAGAGTGCAATTAAAAAAATAATTAGGGATAAATTAAAGGACTGCCTTGCTGTATTGAGGACCTTCTTGAGATTAGACAATATACATTTGTGTTGGACATAAAAAAGAAAGGGAAAGTCTTCCATTTTTCTCTCCTGTTCACTCCAAATAGAAGTGATTCCTCCCTACTTGAATGCCACACACCCCTGTTTGACCTTTCCATTGCATTTAATCATATTCTAGTTAAGGATTATAGAATTTAAAGTTAGAAGGCAGATAGATAGATAGAGCAATAGAATCAGAGTCATGAAGACCTCAGTTCAAATCCTGAATGAAAAATTTGTTAGCTTTATGACTGTAAATAAGTTGCTTAACTGTTCTCTGTCTCAGTTTCCTCATGTATGAAATAAGAAGGCTGGACTCAATGGCCCTTAAGGTCTCTTCCAATGCTAAATCTATGATCCTTTAAAGGGAACATATGAATCATCTGATCTAAGCCTTGAATTTTACAGATAAGGAAACTGAAGCCCAGAGTAGGTATAATGTTAAGGGAATTTGAAGATCTTCCCTGCTCATTAATAGGCACATAGAGTGCTGGCCCAGAGCTAATCAGGCTCTGGGCTATAGGGAATTTCCAATTAAGTACTGAGGCACAAGGATTTTCAAGCTCCTCAGCATTCAGCCAATCAGATGCCAAGCCTTTGTGATATGTTCTGGGAGATTGGCATTTTGCTTTGGGGGCTTGCATATGAGAAGAATCTTTTGATTTCCTGGTCGAGATTTTGAGTAGCCATATGTTCAGAGTCCCCCGAATACCAGATATTTGTGTTCCCTCAATTCAGTGATGTAGGTAAAATGTATAACAATATTGATTTATTCAGACATTTGGAGCCCTGTCTGTTGGTCTTTGTGCTGATTTCTCTCTGCTTGTATTTTCTCCTATTTCAGGGTGTTGACCTTTCCTCTGAAATGGAGAATGTAATTAAAAATAGAATTGTTAACCCCTTTTTGAGTGGTGTTTCCTTTAAAAGAAGATCGAAGAACCTATGCTAACAGGTCTTCCTGGGTGTGCTAGCTTGCGGTTACGGTAGGGAAGTGACTTGTCCAATGCATCATAGCAAGTGACAGAGCTGGGTTCAAACTCAGATCATCCAATTACAAATCAAGTCATATTTCCACTATACTCTTGTCTTTGGTCACTTGTAAACATATCTCTACTCTTCCCCACCCAAACTAAAAACTACTTTAGAGTAATGATGCTATCATTCTTTATATTCGTATTCTAAGTGCCTACTAGGGTTCCTTGTCCCTAGAAGTTACAATAAATATTTGCTTAATTGAATTGAAACATAAACTATCACTAATTCAGTCCTAACCTTTCATACTTTATAATGGGAAGAAAAAAATACCATCTTTTGAAGAGGGAATAATTGTTAGTTTTGTTTGTTTTAGAGATGAGAAATTGCTTTTATTAAGAAATGCTATTACTGGTTTGGGGCAACACTCTGCTTTGCTGCCTGGGTCCAGGTATCATTTGTCTTTTTGTCATCAACTGCCATTTTAAAATGTCACCAATTTCTCCTTGAATTACTGAAAGCACATGGATGGAGACCCAGGGTATTGGCCACCTTTTTGTCTATGGGTATCTGGCCATTTTTACTAGTACGATTCACTCAACTCATTCTGAGGTCATTTCCATTCATGTGGTCTTTAGAAACCATACCTGTGTTCATGATGTCTATCCTTATGCCCACATCAGCAGTTGATCATTTACAATTGATTATAAAAATAATCACTGCTTTTGTCAATAGTTGACATTACATGTAATATTTCACTTAGAAATTAAAACCAAGCTGTTATTCCTGAGGATTTTGTTCTGAGTTTAACAAATTGACATTGTCTAAGTAGACAGAGCCATTATTATTTTTGGTTTTTTCTCTTATTTTATTTTTTGTCAACTACATATAAAATTTTTTTTAACATTTTTAAAATTTTGAGTTCCCAAATATTACCTTCCCTCTTTGAGAAGGCAAGCAATTTGATGTGATATTGGTACAGTCATGCAAGACATATTTCCTTATTAGCCATGTTGCAAAAGAAAACATAGACAAAAAAAAGAACTCCAAGAAAAATACAGTAAAAAAAAATTATGCTTTGATCTTCATTTAGACTCCATCAGTTCTTTCCATGGAGGTAGACAATATTTTTCATTATAAGTCCTTCAGAATTGTCTTGGAGCATTGTATTGCTAAGAATTGCTAGATCATTCTCAGTTGATCATTGTACAGTATTGCTGCTACTGTATATACAATGTTCTGTTCTGCTCATTTCACTTTGCATCAGTTCATTAGTTCTCATAAATCTTCCCAGATTTTTTCTGAAAAAAAAAACTTATTATTTCTTATAATAGCACAGTAGTATTCCCTCACAATCCTATATCACATCTTGTTCAGCCATTTCCCAATTGATGGAGCTCCCCTCAGTTTTCAATTCTTTACCACCACATAAAGAGCTGCTATAAATATTTTTGTACATATAGGTCCTTTCCACACTTTTTAAAAACTCTCTTTGGGATACAGACTTAGTCATAATCCTGTGTCAAAGGGTGTGCACAGTTTTATAGATCTTTGGGCACAGTTGCTCCCCAGAATGATTGGAGCAATTAAAAACTCCACCAATAATGCATTAGTTTCCCAATTTTTTCACATTCCCTCCAACATTTTTCACTTTCCTTTTCTGTCATATTATCTAATCTGATATGTGTCAGGGAATATCTCAGAGTTGTTTCATTTTGCATTTCTTTAATCAACAGTGGTTTAGGGCATTTTTTCATATGACTACAAATACTTTGATTTTGTCATCTGAAAACTGAAAACCCCACCCATTTATCAATTATGGAATAACTTGTATTCAACCCATTACCATTGTAAAGGAAACCACATTTTGGACATGAGCCATAACACTCATATGCCAAGTTTTAGGGGTAAGTCCTATTCTTGAATATTTCATTCTACTCTGGTCATCAAATGGTGTTAGAATCCATTGTAAATGCTCTGTTGTTGTTCAGGCATTTTCAGTCATGTCTAACTCTTTGTGACCTTATTTGGAGTGTTTTTGGCAAAGAGAGAAGAGTAGCTTGTCATTTCCTTCTCCAGCTCATTTTAAGGATGGGGAAACTGAGGCAAACAGGGTTAAGTGACTTACCCAGGGTAACAGCTAGTTATATTACAACTCAGGTTTTCCTGACTCCAGGACTGGCTCTCTATCCACTGTACCACCTAGCTACCTTCTCTGTGCTGTAATAAAGCTTTTAAATGACTCTCTGCAGTGGAGTTCCTATGCCCTACTTTGGAACTAACCAATAGGAAGAAGCATTGGGGAGTTAGGCGGTGCAGAACTTAGCATACATCAGAGACTAACACATTGCCTTGCTTGTGACAAATGTTTAATAAATGCTTGTTAGGTTTCAGATTTGGCCTTGAAGAAGAGGAATCCAATTGACCACCAGACATTCAGCTTTTGACAAGTTTATCAGTGTTAATTGGTTATTTTTAGGCTAAGTATACTGGTGTATACTGAATGGAAAGAAACTCTGTGTTACAGAGGACCACAGGGAATGGTTAGTGGTCACAAGGATATTCCTCACCTTACTTTCTCTTATTGGGATTGCTCTCCCTTTTCTCCTTGTTCATAACTCCCTTTCCCCCTTTGCCAGTTTCTATATAAGACCACTACTCCTACCCAGTTATAGATTCGTGGATCAGAGGATCTTACATTTAGAGCTGGGGGACACTTTAGGGGTCATCTTTTTCAACATCTTCATTTTGCAAATGAGAGATTTGAGGCTCAGAGTCATGCAGATGGTCAATGGGAGAGTAAGACCTTAAATTTCAGAATCCAAAGCCAATATTCTTGTCTTAGGAAACCTAAATCTTGAGGATGAAGTTACATCTCAGCAGAGTAGCTGTTAGGAATACTCCCAGGTGGTCATCATTCTGTTTTTCACTTCTTCCCAGGATTTTAAGGGGTGGCTGTGGTAGTAAAGAGTGGTGCTGCCTGGGAAGAGAGGAGAATATGGGAAGATACCCTCCATCCTCCAAAGGCTACTCTGTCCTAATCCATACAGAGCTACTACTACCTCCCCTAGTGACAGCACTGGTATCATCCGTAACACACCCAACCCTAATCTTATACCTTTACCACCATGTCCTCCCTCTTCATGTTTAGAATCTCATCCTATTCTTCATTCCAGATTGAATTTTTTCCTCTGCTACTAAGATATTAAACCATTATATCCTAAGTTTTGTTTTCTTCTGAAAAATAGATAGGTCTTTCTGGCACTTCTTGGTCAAACCCCTACCATTTAGCATCTAGGTAGGATTTTGTCTTTCTCTGCAGAATCTAAGTAAGGAAAAAAAGAGTGAAATAGAAAATAGGGACACTTCTTATTCCTTGGTCTATTACTTACTAGCAATAAAACAAAACAAAAACCTCTAGAAAAACTTAAAAGGCACACGAGAAGGGTGCTATGTTTCCTAATAAGGACATAGAAATAGAAAAACCTTGATCAGAAGCAATGACTGAGAGAGGAGAAAATTCAGTCTTTGGGCCCTAGAGACCTGAGTCCTTTTGCATAAAGACTTGATAGGTTAACTAGATTTTTGTAGGATAGACTGAGATGTAGATAGATAGATCGATAGATAGATAGATAGATAGATAGATAGATAGATAGAGATAGAGATGGATATATAATTTCTATATGAAATGCATTCTGAACTCCAAAAATAAATTTTCATATGAACTTTTTGAGCAAAGTCCTTTGGTTGGGATCCATGTTCATATTGTTTTGTTATTCAAACTGGATGTTTGTTGTTTAGTAAGAAGTGCGGGAGGGAACCTCTTTAGTTACACATTTTCTATTATCTACTTTTTGAAAGATGATAAAATACACATTTATCTTAAATATATTTTTGAACATATATGCAGGTGCATCTTATGTTTCCCATATGTTAGTGATTGTGTGGTGAAAAGTGCCTGGTACATAAAATGTACCTCATTAAAATTTGTTAAATTTGTTTTGAATGAGTACTAGACTGGGTAACAAAATACTTGAATTTTGTTGCTTCTTCTGCTCTATGTAACTTTGAGTCACATTACTGTTCCAGCTCTCCATTTTGTATCTGTAAAATTAAGAATTTAAACTAGATTATGGGTAATAATAAGTAGTTGGTATTTATGAATTACTTTAACTCATAACACCCCTCTGAGATAGTTGCATTTTTACAGATGAAGAAACAGAGGATCAGAATGACTAAGAAAGTGACTTGTCCATGAATCTGAACTCTTCTTCCTTACTGCAAGTCTGGTGTTCCACCTGCTATGACACCTTCTAGTGCTAATATTCTATTTCTTTATGAAAATAAGTTGGTGTTTGCTTATAATTATGATAACAATGTAAGTAAAGCACGATACTGCTGTAGGGTTATGTTTCTTTCTGTTCTTCCATAGCTAATCACCCTTTCGTAGGAGGAAACACCACCACTGAAGGTCCCCATTGTTCTTGAATTATTCAACTGTCAAATACTTGTCACTTGATGGCTATTGTAAGATACTTAGAAATGTATGGATAGAGCCACAGATATTTATACAGATGAAAATAATGCTGCACAAATTTGTATTGTTGCTTTAAAAGTACAAGTCACTTTAGCTTTGAGAGAAAATTAGGGAATAAAATACAATATAGTATATGCTTTTGTAAATTACAAGCTTACTGAAACATCTCCCATCAAATTAGGCAGTTAGTATGGCAAGCTAAAATGTTTTCCTGTCAAAAATGCATTTGGACTTTAGACCTCAAAATAGTTATTAAAAAATTGTGCTGGCAAAGCCTTTTAATGTAGTTCAACAGTCACCAAATAAATGACACAAACAATTTTCTCTTAAAAGATTAATTTGGCATTAAAGCAAATGAAAAGCAAGTAGTATATGTTGGAAAGTGGTTTTCATTTTTCAGAAAAGGCAATATATTTTTTCCAAGAGAAAAGGCATACATTTAAAATATCTTGACCATGAATGATCTTCATAATCTGTTTTCTTTTTATCATCCCAAAGATGACAAACATTTGACTTAAGCTCCTATTTTGTCTAGGCATCTCCACATCTTAGCTATGAAAAATGACTTCATTTTTTAATATTAAAATGGTTTTGTGATCTTATTCAATTGAATAAGACAGAATAGCTCTGAATACATTGCCTACTAATTTGCTTTGCTACATATATGAATGAGGTTGTGGGGGATTATTCATGTGATAATGAGAAAAGTCACACTAGAACCCAGATGTTCTAAAGATTTCTAGTGATTACAATTGACCTTGTTTTTAAACCTCTAAGATCAGCTGTCATTCAAGAAAATATTAAATAGGTGCTTCTGGGAATTAGGAGGCTTTTGTTAGACATAGAATGCAGCCTTTCCTTTTATGTAATTTTCTATTCAAATTTAGGGATCTTGTATAACAAATTAAGTCTCTACTGGGAAAATTGGATATACTTTTTAGGTGCCTTGCATCCTGAAATTGTGTATATATTCTCTAGGAGAATCCTCAACTAGCTAACAAAAAACTGTAGATTGTATATTTTGACAGGATTTAAGGCAATCCTAGGAAAATGGAATTTATAATTGCTTGTTTTACAACACACTAGTTTTTAATTTTTAAAAAGTGCTGTTATAGCTTTGACACAACTGACACTTCTCAATAAACATCAAATGAACTCATTTTCCCCAAAACAATTAATTGATCAGTTCTTAACAGAAAGGAAAAGTGTTACAATGAGCTTTATTCAATTATTTTCACTTATTGAGATAGTGATTCTACACTCTTTGGAGCTAGGTATCATAGATGCAAGAGTAGGATTTTGCTTAACTTGGATATTTGAGAAATATAGGTTTTAGTTAGTAGAATCTTTAGTTGAACATGGGGTTAAATGTGTGATACCTAAATGTCACACAAGGGTTAGAGAAATTAGGTAAACATTTGCAATGTGTTTACTGTGTATAAGGAGACAGCTAGGTGGTACAGTGAGTAGATGGAGTACCAGGCAGGAATCAGGAGGACTTATTTCAAATCTCATCTCAGACACTTGACACTCACTAGCTGTGTGACCTTGGGCAAGTCACTTAACCCCAATTGCCTCATCCTGGGTCATCTCCAGTCATCCTCATGAATATCTGATCACTGGATTCAGATGGCTCTGGAGGAGAAGTGAGTTTAGTGACCTGCACAGCCCTCCCTCACTCAAAACAAAGTCAAGTGCATGTCATTATTTCTCTGATGGCATGGTCTTCTTCGGCAATGAAGGACGAACACACACACACATACACACACACACACACACACACACACACACACACACACACACACACTGTGTATAAGACAACGTGCTACCAGAGTCAAGTTGGGAGGCAGATACCCTTAAGAAGTGATCATTTCAGTCAGTTGTCATGTTTCACGCTTGAGGAAATGGGTCAACAAGGTTAAGTGACTTGTCCATAAATCAAAAAGAGTTGCAAATTTAAAACTTGAACCTAGGTCTTATACTTTGGAAGCTGTCCTCAGGTTAATCAGCATTTCTATAATAATATACTCTCATCATTAGTGACAGTGAAACCACCACATTTGGACCTTAATGCCCCAGGATAGAAAAACTATACTTGAGAAAATGAAGTCCGGGGGCGGGGGGAAGAGAGGAAATTAGCCATACATTTAATAAACCTATGATATACAATGCAATTTTGAAGTCACTGAGAGCATGAATTTCAAGATAGCTATAAAAACATGAAAATAATTGGAAAAAATCCCAGATGGTATTAAAACCAAAAAAGTTGATTGAGAGGACATTAGCAACTACCAATACTCATCCCTATTTTTTTGCTTTCATACATGAGATTGATGAACACAGGTGTCAAGTATGTCCTGAATCAAAACATGAGAATGGAACAGGTAGGAATTCACAGATAATTTTCTACAGCAGAAATTTAACAATTCACAATATGGTCTGAAAAATGTGAAGAATATAAAAATCCATTGTATTTATGATTTGTGGATTATTTGAAAAGTATTTAACTTGATTAAACAAAATTGACCCTTAAAAATTGTCATCTCTAGATGTGTCCTATGCATATATCTAGGTCATTCAGTATTTTACTAGATGCAGTGACAGATAATTTTGTTCAATGATCAAAATATACAAACAAATGTTTGTAATGCTGCAGAGTATGATTTGAGAAGAGTCCAAACCAGATGTTCTTGTTTGAGGATAATGTTTTGCTTGTTATCTTATTCCTCAAAATTCTGGGGAACATCTTTAAAAATATTTATGATTATTTAAGAGAGATGGGCCTAAGAAACCACAAAAGCAAGGGGGAAATACCTCAAAAGATGAAGAGTTGCTATTGTTTGAACTATAACATGTAGTTGGATGGACATTAAGTAAATCTGTCAGAATCTAGTTAGACAAAATACAACAAATGGATAATAAATTGCACCTAGAATTGAATAGAAGGAAAAATCCAGATTTTTTTGTGAAATTGCATGTTTTCAACAACCTCTGTTGCTCTTCAGTCATTTCAGTCATGCACGACTACTTGTGACCCCATTGCAGTTTTCTCATCAAAGATACTGGAGTGACTTGCATTTCCTTCTCCAGCTCATTTTACAGTTGAGAAAACTGAAGCAAGCAGAGTTAAGTGAATATACCTATATCATAGAAACATAACGTATTTCATAGTTGGGCTGGTCACTAGGCTATTGAAAACATATCTTGGAAGATGGTGCCAAACATAGACTTAAAATGTAGTCATGGTGACAAATCTGTTGTACAAGGAAAGAGAAGTTAATAATCAGTTAAATGGTCACTAGTTGATAAATTCTTTAGCTATTGTAGCCCATGAAACAAAAATTCAAAATGACTTTCGGTGCTGTTTGGCTCCCTTCTTCCTCTGGTGGTGGAGTTGTGGAAAATAGATCATAGTGTACTAAAAATTAGACTGTTTTTCAACTGTTTAAAATAATGATTTGATTTGTTACTCTAAATATGAGATCCATGTTCAATGATTAGTAAAAAAAATATATTAATAAAATAGCTGAACTGTAATGATTGAAAAATAGCTTGGGCATATTAAAACTCTTTAAGACCTCATGAAAAGGAAAAGGAATGAGAGAAAAAAGAGAATTCTCTCCCCTTGGAAGCACAGAAATGTGCAACAGAGAAAAGGGGGGAAAGTGTCAAGTAGAAAGGAGGGGGCAAAATTGTTTCTTTATCTCTTCTATATGTGCTTGACTAGAATTTCTTTCACAGTCTTGTTATCCATTTTGTTTAGTACTTGGGTATTTCTTCCATTCCATCCAGTGATATTTCAACTTGTTTCTGAAGAGAATTTTTTTCTCTCTCTCCTGTTTTGTTATAGAATGTCTTTACTAGAACACCATTTGGTTTTTGGTTTTTTTTAAATTAACTCATTTTCTTTGTTCAGGAGTGGCAGTGCTGAAAGGGTCAGGCCTGACAAAGTCGCACTTAATGTATAAGCTAGATTTGTACGTACAGAGACTTTGATTCTGGAAAAAAGGTCTTACAGGTGATAGGTTAAGACTTGTAACCTTTTCATTGGTGATGAGTATGATGGTCACCTGTCTTCAAGTGGAATTTGGCATTTAAACTTGAAGCTAGAAGCTAGAGCTGAAAATGGCGATGGTTGACTTGGCTATGCCCCAATCTTTGTAAGCCAAAGCTTTATTAACTTTGTGTATGTTGAAGTTTGTAATTATAATGGTCCATAAACTATTGATGGCTGAATCTACAAAGATGGTTATTTGATCTGATTAGTTTTGATTTCTAGACATAGGTGTTTGGCTCATTGGCTGAGATCTGAAGTTGTGGAAGTAGGGAATTGGTCTAGTTATTCCTGGATCCTAGAGGAACTGTATTGCTGGGTGGAGGCCCTGATGACTGAATTCTAGTTCTGTGGTGATACAGTCAGACTAGTGGTCATCAGTTTTTGTGCCTGTATTAGTGGGCAGCTAGTCTATGGAATCCTACATTCCAGGGCTATGAAACTGCTGCACTTTAGACCCACAGTGATCACAAATATTATCACCTACCCAGGGAATTGTTAGGATGGAAGTGTGCTAATCACTGGAGACCAGAGTTTTGTGGAGACTGGAACAATTTAGAGATCCAACAAGATTAGCACCAACACTGTCACTGGTAGCAGGACCTGTAGTATTGACTAGAACAGGAGCAAGTTCAGATACATTGTCAATCCTTCTTGAGATTTTCATTTTTCCTTTATTGTTCTCCTTCCTCCATTTATGTGTGTGTATACTTTCCTGTATGTGAAAATGTGTAGGTGTTTGCAGTAATACTTTGTGGCTCCTTTTGTCATTACTACTATGGAGATACAGGTTGAGCAGTATGCCCTGCTTTCTTCTACTACCCCTACTTATTGGGAATCTTCTTTCCCCCTTTTGTGTCAGTTATTCCTCCTTCTATGGTGATGATCTTCATATCAGCTTATTCAGCTCTAACCTCTGTGCTGAGCTCTAGTCTCACATCTCCAGCCACCAAATGGATATTTCAAACTGAATGTCCAAATTCAACATGTCCAAAACTAAATTCATTCTCTTTCCACCCAAATCCTCCTATCTGCATATCTTCCCTTGAAGGCGTCATCTTTTTCCAGTCTCATAGGTTTGCAACCTAGGTTTCACTTTCTCATCCTTTATCTCCCATCCTATCTTGTTGCCAAGAACAATCAAGAGCTTCATAACCTCTCTCACATATGCCTCCTTCTCTTCTCTGACAATGCCGCCTCCCTGGTTCTAGCCCTAATTTGACCTAATCTAGTTCATTAGAAGAACTAGAGGCAGTTTGTAGATAGAGTAGTACAGTAGCTAGAGCACTGGGCCTAGAGACAGGAAGACAACAGTTCAAATCCAGCCTCAGATACTTAGTAGCTGTGTGATCCTGGGGAAGGTCTCTGAACATCTGTCTTCATTTCCTCAAGTGTAAAATGGACCCCGTAATGGCACCTACTTCACAGGGTTGTTGTGAAGACAACATTTGTGAAGTGGGGAGCACATAGTAGGCATCTAATAAATGCTTGTTCCCCTTTGTCCCTTACCTCCTTCATCCCCTGGACTATTATAAGAGTCAGCTTGTCAGCCTGTCTTCTTACCTCAAGTCTCTTCCTTCTCCAGTTCATTCTCTATTCAGTTGTCAAAGTGATCTTCCTCAAGCTCTGGACTGACCATGTTAACCCCCTCCTCTCCAATGGCTCATTCTCACATTGGGAATCAATATCCTCTACCATTCTGCAGCCCCTTCAATTATAACAACTTCTACCTACTGTCATCTTTGCCAATTTGCCAGGTGTGACATGTGATCTCAAAGTTGTTTTGATTTGCATTTTTGTTGGTGATTGGAAGTAATCTTTCATATTAGTGTTAATAGTTCACAGTAATTTTTTTTGAAAACTGTTTATGTCCTTTAATCCCTTATTCATTTTGGAATGGCTCTTTAATGGAAGCTATTTATCATTCTTACTTATTTATGTCACTTCCCTAAAAATCTTGGATATAAGAGCTTTAAATTAAGTTAACAGCATTTATCTAACGCTTCCTAAGTTCTAGAAGCTGTGCTAAGTGCTGGAAATATGAATTTGAGCAAAAAGAAATATTTCTTTATCAGATATACTTGATTCAAAGACTTTTCCCCTTGGAGGGTTTGCTGTATTCTATCTGAATTTGTTTAGTTCATATAAAAACTTTCAATTTCATTCAATCAAAGCATTTTGTATTTTTTATTTTGTAGTCATCCTTGTCCCTTTGCTTGGTTAAGAATAGTAAGCCCCTAACCATAGCTGTGAAAGGTATCTGATCTCATTCTCTTCCAAATTTTGTAAAATAGGACTTTTAGTATTCAGGTCCCACTTTGATTTTGAACCTATCATATAATACAACAATTTAAAAATGCTTTCATCAGACAGATTACATAGAGGAGGTAGGCAGCACTCCTAATTGTTATAGCAGCAACATCTATAAAAACAAACTACAGGTGAATGTGAAGGGTGGATGAATGAAGCCTCCATTAGGCTGTGGTGCCATGACACTTGCAGAACTTGCTGATGACTATGAAATCAAAAGATATGACATGTTAGTAATACTTAGTAGTGATTCTCTGTAATAGAGTACTTCATAAGGCTTGGTATTTGCAACCACTCTGTAAGGTAAATTATGCAGTTGCATTTTTGTACAGATTTGTTATTTCTTTGTTGTAGGAAACTTCCAGAGAGGAAACACTCTATCAGTGTTGATCAGCAATCTTCTAGTAACTGCAGTAGAGAGTTGTCTAAGTCTCCTTAGGTTTAAGAGATTTGCCCAGTGTCACACTACCAAAATGACTTATTTCAGAGAAAAGGACTTGAATACAAGTCTTACTTGTATTCTTACTGGGGCTAATTCATTATCCACTTCATTTAGAGGTGTCAAACTCTCTGCCTTCTCTTAGTGCAGCCAGAACCAGATTAAAATGTAATCGGGAAATGTTTAACAAAATAAATAAAAATACAATACAACATCGATGATGTTAATTTCTGATTTTCTAAGTCATTGTGTGGGCTACAAGGATCTATTTCTATTTGAGTTTGTTACTGCTACAGTACTCTATAAGGTCTCCTTTGTATTAGTATCCTCATTTTATAGCTGAAGAAACTGAGGCTTGCAGTGATTCAATGCTTTGTACAAGTTCACATAGCTGCTAAGCCATGGAATCAGAACTTGAATCTATCCAGGGCTCTTTTCACTAATCCAGTTTTGCTTTGTATAAAGAGAAAGATAATTACAGACAATAATACTTATATTAATAACAATAATAGATTATTTTCCATGAACATATGGAGGTACATTAAGGTATTTCTGGGGAGGAATCTATCAGGGGTATTTTTCCAATATTTTTTTGATTGAAATTATCTGCTTTCTATATTATTTACGCCTAAAGGAAAGCTTCTTCCCTGTCCTACAGTTTCTGGATTCTCTGGCTTTCCCATTACCACTTTTTATCTTTTTATTTTCTCATCTTAGCACAGTATTTGACATGTGTTAAGTGGTTATTAAATGATATTTTATTCATTCATTTAACTTAAGGGTTGATTTTTTAAAATATAAATTCATTCTCATTTATTTTTCCCCCAAAAAAAGTGTGATCATATTCTGTGTTTAAAAGTAGTGTAGACTGATTGTAGGCCTCTCTGAAAATTGAGATGATCACCTTAGTTTTTGAATAGCTATTTGTGAATTATCTTAATGCCATGTGTTTTAACATGTTTTGCCAAATTAACTATAAAAGATTAGGCATAAAAATTACCCAATTTTGGAGTTTTGGGGAAAACTTTTGATAAATTTGAGCAATTCCCCTAATTTTTCATTTTACTTGTGATGAAATTAGTAGTAAGAAAACAGGAGGTCTTAAAATGACTTTTTGAAGACCATAGTTTTGTCCCCACCATGCTCCAAATTATCTACTGTCTTTGACATGTACCTCACTAATATTATTTACTTACCATGTGAAAGGGTTATCCTTAGTATTCTAAGGTATGTTAAAGGGGTTAGATTTCAAATCCGCTTACATATATAACACAGAGTATACAATGTAGTAAACAAAGTCATTTTTCCTTTTGTCCTAAGAAATTTAACCTTACCTTTAAATTTGTGACTTTTAGAAAACTTAGTTACTTTGATTATAATTACTTTTTTTGTTTTAGCTCAGAGTATCCTCTATTTATGTTTTGACTTCAAGTATTTATACTCATTTACCCGCTGTTTTGAGTATTTTATTTGTGTTTTTACAATCAAATGGGTCTTTTTTTTTTAAAGTGACTCTTAGGAGGCTTTATCATAGTCACAAAGCTGAAATTTGGTCTTTTTTTAATAAGAATAGTTAGCGATAATAGCAAGTTCTTAACTTTTCTAAATTTTAGGACTTGTAACATACGCATTGAAAGAATCTAGCTTATGTAATTTACAATATCTATTCAAACCTTAAATGCCCTTGATTAATACAAATACATGTGACAGCAAAGTATAGCTCTGCTTTTAAGCTGTTAAGGAGAACATAAAATGATTATAGCTTGCAGTAAATGTTATTATGACTCTAAGATGTTTCCTGAGGGATCAAGCAATCTTCTGCACTTTCTTTAAGACTGACCCTATCACCTTGAGAAGCAGACATGAAGGAGGACTGCAAATGCAAGACCACTGTCAGGTCACCCCATCGTGGCGCTGACAGGTCTCTGATATAAAACCCAATTTACAGTTTAAGAAGCACATCCATTATCCTTCTGATTTTAAAATAGAACATACATCAGCAAAATGATAAAAGAAAGTGCTTAAGAATTATGAAAGTCAAGGACTATTTCATATGAGAAAGTCATAGCCCTTTTTGAATATTACTTCTTTTAAAATATAGTACAGCTTAATAACGTTTGGGTATAGGCTTTCTCTTTTCTTTCTTTAAAAATTAGCATTTTATAGTTTATTCCATATTTAAATTAGTCATATGTGATTAATACAGTTGTGATTTCTATGGTTTAAACAGTACTTGGGGTCTTTTTTGTATTTTTTTTTAATTTGTTTTTTACTTCGAGGCAGATGATACTGTCAGAATATAGATACACTTCAATTTATATAATAGATATGTTCCTTTAAACTTTCCCATAAATTGACTTTATCTAAATGAATATTATTCACCATTAAATAATTTAGTGTTTCATTGGCAACTGTTTTCAAATCCCAACTACTGTTTGTGTGACCTTGGATAAATCACTGAACTTCTCTAGGCTGCAGTATAGTTGGCATATTGAACTAGTTTAACCCTAAGGTCCTTCCTAGCTCTAAATATTGTGAGCCAGTGACCCATTTGTATTCATTTCTGTTTATGTTCCAGTGAATCTGAAATTTGTTCTCTTGACCTTTCCTAAGCTCTTGCTCCCAGGAACCATTTATGCAAACAGATCAGTGATTTAAATGAGTGCAGCATAGTTTATAAAATAAGAATCCTTTTTTTGTAAAATAGTTTCGGTTTTTGTTTTGCTTGGGTTTTTTCATCTAGATTTGATTTTTATCAATGTGAAGGTATCCCTGATATGGAAATTATTTTAGTTGATAAGCAACTTATCTTTAATTTATAGTGGCAGAAAATTGCCCAGATTATTAAGAGCAGAGTATTGTAACAGGGCCACACAGATAGTATGAATGAGAGGTAGATCTTGAAATTGTGTTTTCCTGATTCCCCATGGCTCTCTATCTCCTCTACTATACTGCCTCCATCTCTGTAATATAAGTTCTGTCAAATATCTGTCTGGTCATTTTAGGTTTCCTTATATCGGCCCACAGCTATGAAATAATATTGCTGCTGTGGACCAGTATGGAGATATCATATGTCTCACTTAATGTGAAAGAGAGAACAATAATAAACATTACAAAACAATGATAAAATCCTGCAGAATGATGCAAGTATTTTGTTTTCAAAGGACTACTCAGTGGGCCTGTAGGTGGCGCAACTTAGATCATGTTAATGTAAGATTGTGTTTTTTTATGGAAAGATTACGATTGATTCCATATAATTTTCTTATTTTGTTCCGTACTCCCCAAAGCCCTATTTAAGGGGAATTGTCCTTTTGCTCTGGATCTGTAGCATTTATGGAGATAAGTCATGGACCCATTTATTTACAGGTTGCATGCCCCTCCTAATAAATGTTATCTTGCATGGACGTCTGCCTAAAGGGTAAAAGTTTACTCTTTTTTAAAAAAACTTTATCATGATGATCCATACTAACATTTTTTGAGTTATTGCTTGGAAGTAATTATGTAGGAATATATATATATGGAGAGAGAGAGAGAGAGAGAGAGAGAGAGAGAGAGAGAGAGAGAGAGAGAGAGAGAGAGAGAGAGAGAGAGAGATGCATTAGCGTAAAACTAGAGATTTGGAGCTCTGTGGGTCAAAATTTTGAAATAATTTCTAGCACTGAGAACCCTTTTTATGCTGAGGTTTCTAGAAAGCTATATAGTAGGTTAAAAAAATTTTGTAGGTCAATATTATTATCAATCATAGCTAGACAAAATCATGTTTATTGTTACAGAGCCAGAAAACACATTAATTCAAAGTAAAACATGTTTAATCAATTGACACTACAAATTAAGTGACAAGAGAAGATTTTTCCCTTCCCTTGTGAACACCAGATACAATCTTTCACAGGTTACCATCCACGCCCTGGAGAGTGTACACGCACAGAGCGTATACATGACCCCAGTTAAAATATGAAGGGAATGCATACAGGGAACTCACATGGAGGGCACACACAAAGAAAACATGCATGATGAGGGAACATACCTAGAAAGGGCACATGTAGAAAACATGCTTGGCCAAAAAAACTTTAGGCAGGGTACACAGAAGGAATTTGTGTAACTAGGGCTCACACACGAAAAACAGAAACCTAGGGATATGCATGGGCAGAGCTAGAACACTGACATTTTCTCACCTCTATAGTCTAGTGAGGTTATTGTCCTGCCACTTCAGGGCAGTCCTAGGCTCTGCTACCATCTCTCAGGGTGGTTCTTCTACTGGAAAAGGACAAACCTTTGTAGGGCATATGGAGTTAACACATAGAACCAGGTAGCCAGGAAAGAAATCAACAGAAACACTAGACTAAAAATAATTCTATTTTTTTTTTTTTACTGTTGTGCTAGTGTTATTTGGAAGTCCCTGAACCCAGATAACAAATGTCATTTGAGATAGAAAATGTATTTTAATGCATGTCAAATCCTTTATTTGTTCTATATTTCCTAAAATATTTCCAGGATTCTTTTCAAGAAAACCATAAGAGCTATGTGTGGGTTGGGGACAATAGGCAGCATTTAGTTCCCGTGATAATCACTGATTGGCATGCAAATGAGTCTAGGGGCAGGAACAAAAAAGCTAGGTAAAATGGGAAGCATTTATTCTATGTTTATGGTCTATCTCTAGATGTGGCAGGGGGAGGTATAAAGAGATATCTCCAGATTCTCCTTCCCCCACCTTTCTTCCGGGGAGACTATTTCTCATCAGAGGGAGAAAGCTGGAGGTTGAGACTAAAGGGAGAAGGGGTTGCAGACTAGATTTATATCTTATCTGCTCCCTTAGATATTGTTAGTCTAAGGGCAATAACTTTTAAAGTTCTAGCTAAACTCCTGGTCACTATTTCATAATGGAGGAAGTGGAACCCCAAGCTCTTTGTCCAAGGTTTGACGCCTCTCCACCAGATACCACAGCAATATATATAGAACAACAGAAGCTATTTGTCCAAAGTTCTGGACAAAAGAGAAATTGGAGAAAGCATACATATGAGAAACTATATAAGACAATATATAATGAATAGGTTCTCTGTGTATGTGAGAAAGAGAAAGAGAGAGAAAGAGAGAGAGAGAGAGAGAGAGAGAGAGAGAGAGAGAGAGAGAGAGAGAGAGAGAGAGAGAGAATGAGAATATGTTCAGGATCTGACTCGAAGGGAAAAAATTCACTGGTCTCTAGTGAAGCATGTTGAGAATAAGGACACAATCAAAATTCCTTATGTTAGTGCCTTTCTCCCTTTATGGTTTTGAAGAGAGGTGGGAATCCCCTGTGTCTTTTCTCTTGATTCATGAGGCCAGAAACTCAGAGATGGAAAACTCTGGTTCTTTTTTCTCTCCTACTCTTGCAACTCTGACCTCCACCCACTCAAGGTCAAGGCATGGATTTCTACCATTGAGGAGATAGTTCCATACCAATGGGCTTTGGGGCTCAGGTTACATATATTTATTTTATATCACTGCATTTATTATGTATGCCTACCAGTTGGCATAAACTACACAAAAGTGCTGCTGTTTCTTCACCTGAACTCAGTTCTTTCAAACTTAACTTGCTCAGTTCAAAATCACTCTGCCCTGCAATTTTTATATATTCATTTCATTTGCTATATCTCTTGTCTTCATTCTTTTGTAAAAGTTGATCCAAGCATGTCTAGAACTTCCTCTCTTCTGACTTCCCTGTTCTTAAAAGTCGTTTTCTTCAAAACTTGGCTTAGATACTACCTCTTACATAAGACTTTTCATGATCCCCCAGTTTGTAATGCCTCTCCAATAAAATAACTTTGTATTTGCATTATATACATACATGTCTCCCTCAGGAGAGTGTAAGCTCTTTGAGGAGAGAGAATGTTTCTTTTTGTAGCATTTATATCCCAAGTGCCTAGCACCATGTCTGACACATAGCTGGCATTTATGATTATTGATGAATTGACTGTTTTGTCTTTTATGATACCTTCTATCTTTTGTCTAGTAAAGAATTTTTCCTTATACATAAATGTGAAGAAAACCATATAACTAAACCCCTACTGATTCAAGTTCTTTTTTTCAATAACATAACTTTTTACATTTGGGTCTATTATATATTTGGAATTTCTTCTAAAGGATATAAAGTATAAAATGTTTTTCAGTTTTTTCCACTGGTTCATGTCAAATTCTAATTTGTGTTGTTGGATTTATTTAACCAAAGGCCCCTGTGTGCATTTGTTTCTGTATCTTACTTATCTTACCTATTGCACTGATTGCTTTTCTTTTTTTAATGCAGTATCAGATAGTTTTGATAATTATTGCTTTCTAGTACAGTTTGAGGTCCAGATGTGTCAAGCCCCACTTCTTACTGTTTTCTGTTCCTTGATATTCTTGACCTTTTATTTCTCCACACAAATTCTGTTATTTTTTTCCTACAAAAATATCCCTTTGGTAGTTTGGTGGGACACATAATCTGTAGAATAATTTGTGTAGTATTGTTAATTTTACTACCCTGAAAAAAGCCAGTGAACAATCAATAAGCGCCCCAGCTATTTAGATCTTCTTTTGTTTTTAAATTTTTGCTATCTGATTGTAGTTATATACTAACAATAATGATAACAATTAGCATTTACACAACATTTTTCATTTTATCTTCACAACAACTCTGCATGTAGGTACTATAGTTTTGATTTTATGAAGATCAGAATTCAGGCAGAAAGATGAAGTGATTTACCCAGAGTCCAGGTTTGCACTCAGGTTGTTCTCTGAATCCTTGTCCAGCTCTCTATTCATCTAGCTACTTATGACATAAGTCCTTTTGTCATTTAAAGTGAAGTCAAGTCAACAAATATTTATTAAAATATATTCCAGGCAGTGAGTTAAACATTAACAATATAAAATAAATGGCTGACTCATAGCATAGTTTCCCTATTTTTCTCTCTTGATTAAATCTGTTTTAGCTTTAACTTTGTCTGAGATCATGATTACTAACACTGCTTTTTTTACATAACAAATTCTACTCCTGACTTTTATGATTGTGTGTATCTCTTATTTTTATAGCATTTCGTGAAAGCAACATATTGTTGAATTCAAATTTTTTTAGCTGCTATCAGTTTCCATTTTATGGGCACATTCATTCCATTTACATTCTAAGCTATAATTACTTGTTTATTTTCCTCCTTCCTATTTTTCCTCACTATCCTTCTCGCCCTATTCCTATCCTTTGTCACTCCTCTGCTACTTCTACCTGCTCCTCCTTTACTCTTTATTCCTTAACTTACCCACTCCTCTAACTATCCCTCTCTTATCCTCTCACCCCACCCTGTTCCTTTGTCCTCTTACTTCTTTCTGAATGTAGAAGAATTTTATACCCTTCTAGATATATGTGTTCTTCCCTCTTTAATCCATTACTGTTTCAGGACTATGTGCCCTTTCCCTAGTAGCTTCAACAATTGGTTTTTTTGTACTGTCATTGTGCATTAACCCATAAATATGTCTTCAGTCATACTTTTCATTATAGAAATATAGGTTAAATTACCCTACTGACTGTATTCCCCTCTTAGTAACATATGTGAAAATGTACTACATCAAATCATGTAACAGGAAATTATAATGAAAAATGTGGAAATTATAGTGCTTTTCCCTTTATAATTTTCTGTTACATATATATTATATATTACATATGTATATCATATATATTCACCAGACAGTTTTGAGCTGCAGCTTTTAAATTTGTTCTTAGCTATGCAAGTTAATTTTCATATTAACTTTCAGTTCTCTTTGATTTGAGCAAAGAGGTCTAGAGTTATTTTTTTAATCTTTCAATTTTAATACATACACATCAAATCCAATTACAACAAACCTACTCAAATTCACACTCATTGTAGCAGATTTTCATTGTAATCATTGTGAAAGTCACATTTCTAATCTTTGAGGACTAGAGATAAAACATAAAACCCTCTCTCCTCTTTTCCTTACACACACACACACACACACACACACACACACACACACACACAGAATCAATTATAAAGTGCACAGTAGAAAAAAAAAGAGATGTAACATATATTTTCACCCTTGTCTCCTTTCTCCTTTTAAAATCCTGTATGCATGTACATGTATGTTCATAGACTTTTATATATGGGCATATAATTTAGTAATGATGGGAAATTATTCTGATAGGCTTCCTTGGTATCTTATACTTCCCATCCCACTTGTTACATTTCATATAGAGTTTAGTGAGTGAGAGAAGTGTCCTGCAAACAGTATACAGTATTCTTTGTTTTAAAGATTAACTGGTAGGAAGGGAAAAGCTGTTATAGAGGGTATCTCCTTTGTTATTAGGTATTGGAACTCTACTGCTTTGGATCAGCTGTCAGAACAGAAGGAAATTGGTTAAATCATCTATTTATTCATAATGGTATTGCTGCAACAGATTTTTACCTCAAATAAAATAAAATGTACAAATTTATGCTTTGAAATCCTTCCTTACAATTGAATGAATTCAACTTTCTCTTGAATATCCTCAGTGGTAGTAACTCTTCATCCTTTGAGCATGGATTTAAATTTTAGAAGAATATCTTGTCCAAAAAAGGTGTATATACATATATATATATATATCCAAATATATATATATATATATCCATATATATATTTAAGTGCAAAATATACTTCTATGAATCTGTGATCTCACTGTTAGAATTTTAGATTAAAGAAACTACTATAACTGTAAAATTACTTTTTTTCTTACTATAAGTCAAATCTCCTTTCAAAAAAAAGTATTCAAAACAAATCAGCAATATTATTGAAACAAATAAATTGCTTCTCAAGATGACTGCTTTGAGGGATAATATTTATTTGGATATATGAAAGATCTTAGATTTGGAGCTGAAAGAAACTTCAGATACTTTCTAAATTTAAGCATTTCATTTCACAGATGAAGAAACCTAGATCTAGAGAGGTCAAATAGCAGGTATTAATGGCAAGATTTAAACCCAGGTCTTCTGAGTCCAGAGTCAATTTTCTTTTCCCTATACCACCTACCTGTATCAATTTATTGCTCTACCAATAGGGCTGTCTTTATGTAGCTGTTTTCTGAATTAGCTGTTTTCACTTTTTATTGTCTTTGTTATTTTCCATGTGAAAAGAGAAAATTCAGAGTTGTTTTAGTTTGCATTTATCTTATTATAGGGGATTTGGAGCAATTTTTATGAAGTTGGCTATTATTTGTAATTTGTCTCTGTGAAATATTTGCTCATTTATATTGAGTCCTTGTCCTGGTTTTTCTTCAGACTGAATAAATCTTTCATCTTGTAGTAAAGATTTCTATGGAGTGGAACAACCAAGAGTTTTTGCTTAATTTTTTGAGGCATTAAGATTACCTATTTCTACTCTCCATGTGTCGGTATGTACCTAGTTTTATTTATGGGTTGCCTCCTGCTTTGGAATGATTTCCTTGAGAGCAGGGAATATTTTTACTTTTTTGTACACCCAGCACTCATTGCACTGCTTGGCATATACTCTGTGTTTTAATAAATGCCTTTTCTTCTCCAGAACCAAGATTGGCATAATTTTAGTGTTCTTTTCATCTATATTATTTTAGTTATTTTTATATTGCTTCTCTGGTTCCTCTTGGTGCAACTCTGCCTCACTTAAATCCAATTCACCTATGAGTCAAGATATCACCCTCTAATTTCATTGGTCCTCTTTGAAAATGGAGGATGAACAGCAACAACTTATTATTATTGTGATGATTATGTAATACATGAATGAGCGTGAGAAGTCAAAGAGGAAGCAAGGTTTTTGAACATTGGAGACTGAGACTGTGGTAATGCTGTAAACATTAATAGAAATGTTCAAAAGGAGGGTGTATCAGTCAATAAATATTTTGATAAGTGCTTCCTCTATGTGAAGCATTGTGCTAAGAATTATGAATGCCAAGAAAGATGGAAACATAGTCCCTGTATTTAAGGAGCTCACGTCTAACAGGGGAGACAATATACAACTATGTACATATAAAATATACAAGATAAATTGGTGGCAACCTCAGAAGGGAAGGAAGAGGAGGTTTAGAGGGAAAGATTGTAAACTCTTTGGGACAAGTAAGATTTGAGATGCTGTAGGTCCAGAATTTGAAATGTCTATAATGATGTGGGGGATGTGTAACTAACCATATGTAGTTTAGGAGAAAGATAAGGGCTGCATACTTGGAATCGAGCTTAGAGATGATAAATGTACCTACAAGAGCTGATGACCTCATCAAGTAATACAGTATGAAGGGGAAACAGAAGGTATAGGTCATAGCTTTGGGGAGGTATCCATGATTAGTGAGAGTGACATGGAAAAAGAACAAGAAAAAGGAGAAGAGTGGTCAGAGGCATAGCAGGAAAATCAGGAAAAGAGCACTTTCATGAAAACCTAGAGTGGGGATAGTATCAAGGAGAAGTGGGTGATTGATAATGTCAGATATTGCAAGAGAGGTCAAGTAGGATGAAAACTGAGGAAATGGTTTGGTAATTAGATTATTAGAAATTTTGGAGAAAGAAGGTTCATTTGAATGATGATGTAGGAAGTCATATTTTATAGGACTTAGAAGAAAGAGGGGAAGTACAGATATACACATCTAGTGCAGACAGCTTTCTCATAATATATAGCAGAGAAGGAAAGAAAAGATATAAGAGGATAGCTATAAGGGAGAGTAGTCTAAAGTGTGGATATTTTAAGGGTGAGAACTGGAGGAAATTTGCCTCCTACAACTAATGGAGGTAGATGGTAGATAATATTGCATGTACTGTCAGAGGTAATTGCTGTTGGTTTGTTTTTATAAACTATTTTTCTAGGTTTACTTGGTGGGTGCATTAGGTCGAGTAGAAGGGCATGTCAAGAAATGACTTTAGTATAGAAATAGATGACATTCATAAAACTTTAATTTATATCAATGTGTGTATGTGGCAAACCACTCCAGTATCTGTGGCAGGAAAACTCGATCGACAGCATTGGCATGGTTTGGTCCATGGGGTCATGGAGAGTTCAATACAACTGAATGACTGAACAACATGTATGTGTTAGAAAATTCTTATATTGGTGGTAGTCTCAGGCTATTCTAGTACAGAGAATTTCAGAAAATTAATTTAAGTTTGAGAAATTCATGGGGATTTGGATCAAGGTATACCCAGAAAATCTTGACTTGGCCTTCCTGGTTTCTTTTTTTACTGTGGTTCTATGGAGATTAGGAGAACTCTTAAGTCAGATCTGTGCCAGAATGGGTCACTCTCAAGGTTAACCCACTTTAGGCTTCCATTCTTTGATGACTTGAGAGAGACTAGAAGTTGGGAATAGAGAGCTATAGGTTTCCTTAAAATTATTTCCCATAGTTCAGCAACATCTATATCTATGTATCTATTTCCATAGATATATTTTATATGCATAGACATAGATCTAGGGATATCACTCCCAATGTGCCAGGTAGTGTGCCAAATGATATACATGTGTGTTTGTGTGTGTGTGTATATATATGTATGCACACAAACACACATATATGTACATAAACACACACAAACATATTACATATGCCTACTAATATTTGTTTCTATAGAAATATAAACATGTTTTATATATTAAATAAGTTATATAGAAACATTTATATATTATAGAAAAAATTTACATATAAACATCATGTTACATATATGTATGCATATTATATATAAGTGTATTATATATTATATATAAATACATTAGTATATATTTATCACTTAGCACAATGCTTGACACTTAATAGTAAGTGCTCAATAAATATTGATTGATTGAGGGAATTAAGATTGGGAAATGAAGGTTGATAAAACTTTTACCAAATATTTACCCTTTATTTCTTGTTTTTTGTACTTTCCTTCCTGTTCTGGCAATTAAAATTCTCATCTAAATATATTGTTTCTTTCCTAGATTCTACATCTCTACTCTATATTCATTCACATCCATATACTTTGATAAAACAATCAGCCTCCACGAAAAAGATAAATTAGGGAAACATTTCCTCTTTATATTTATTTTTATATTTATATATAATTATATATGTTATATATAATTATATATAATATGTATATAATTATATGTAATTTATATATAATTATATTTATATTATAAACTATTTTATATTTATAAACCAACTTTTCTTTATATTTGAGCCATTGTTGTCCTCAACAAAATTTAATGATTTTGTTCCTGTCAGTCAGTTAGCATTATTAAGTTCCTACTATGTGCCAGACACTATGCTCTGAGGAAACAAAGGAATTCAACAAACAGAGCTTATTCGCAAGGAGGTCAATCTGTTAAGGGAAAAAGCATTCAAACGATTATGCATCAACAAGATATATATAAGGAATAAATTGGGTTTAGTCTCAGAGGCAAGTCACTAAGAGCAAGGAGGATCAGGAAAACTAGGAGGAGGATATGAGGAAAAATAGTAGGGACAGTCAGTGAAATCACTCAACGTGTAGAGATGGAGCATTGTGTATGAGGAACAGCAAAGAGACCCAGTTTTACTGCATCATAGAGTATATGAAAGTAAGTCAGGTGTAAGAACACTGGAAAGTTACGAAGGGACCAGGTTATGAAAAGCCTTAAAGCCAAAAAAAGATTTTTATATGTGATCCTGTATATAAGAGAAAGTCATTGGAGTTGATTGAATAGGAGTTTGATGGAGTAAGACCTGACTTTTAGGAATGTCATTTTGACAGCTGAGTGGCGAATAGATTGAAGTGTCAGTCAAGTCAAGAAAGACTTTAGTCAGAGAGATCACCCAGCAGGCTGTTGCAATAGTTTAATATTTATTGAGTGTTCATTGTATGCACAAAACTCTATGGGTGATACAGAGGAGTAAATGACATGATACTTGGTCAGAAATTACTTAACCACCTATTAAGTAAAGTTAAAGTCATACTTTTTGTGGGGGGTGTGTATAGAGGCAACCACAAATGATATTACAAAGCAATAATTTGTGCCTATCATATGGGCGACATAACTCACATAAATCATTAGCATTTCGATATATTATTAACAAAACCCAACAGCAAAAGATAGAATGAGTAATTCCATTTAAAGCTACTATAGGCATTTGGGAGTCCACTTGCCAAAACAAACCCAGAAATTATATGAAAACAACTCCAAAACAGTTTTCATACAAATAAAGTCAGATCTAAATAGTTGTAAAAAATATCAATTGCTTATGGGTACACTGATTTAATATAATAAAAATGACAAGTCTACCCAAATTGATTTACTATTCAGTGCCATACCTATTAAACTAGTTTTAATGTTTTGTAGAACTAGGAAAAAATAATAAAACTCATCTGGAAGAACAAAAGGTCCAGAATGTCAAAGGAACTAATGAAAAGAAATTCAAGGGAAGGTGGCCTCACCATACCAAATCTTAAATTATAAAGCAACGATCATCAAAACTACATGGTACTGACTAAGAAACAGAGTGGTGGATCAGAGGAATCGGGTAGATATGTAAAACACAATAGTCAATGACTATAATAATCTACTTTTGATAATACAAAGATTCCATCTTCTTGGATAAGAACTCATTATTTAACAAAAACTGCTGGAAAAACTGGAAAATTTGGCAAAAATTAGCATCTTACATGCCATATCACAATAAAGTCAAAATGGGGACATGATTTAGATATAAAGACTGATAGTATAAGCAAACTAGGAGAGCAGAGAATAGTTTACCTTGTCAGGTCTATGGAGAAAGGAAGACTTTATAACCAAAAAAGAGATAAGAACATTATGAAATGCAAAATGAATGATTTTGATTACATTAAAATGAACCAAAGCCAATGCAACCAAGATTAGAAGGGAAGCAGAAAGCTGGGAAACAATTTTTACAGGCAGGCCTCATTTCTAAAATATATGGAGAACTGAGTCAAATTTATAGGGATACAAGTCATTCCCCAACTGATAAATGATCAAAGAATATAAATAGGCAGTTTTCCGAGGAGGACATTAAAGCCGTCTATAGTCATATGAAAAAATTCTGTAAATCACTGTTGATTAGAAAAATACAAATTAAAACAATTCTTATATACTACCTCGCACCTTTCAGATTTGCTAACGTGACAAAACAGGAAAATGATAAATGTTGAAAAAGATGTGAAAAAATGGGAAGACTAATACATTGTTGGTGGATTTGTGAACTGATCCAACCATTCTGGAGAGCAATTTGGAATCATACCCTAAGGGCTATAAAACTGTGCATACCTTTTGAAGCAGCAGTACCACTTCTAAGTCTGTATCTCAAAGAGATCATAAAAATGGGAAAAGGATTTACATGTGCAAAAATATTTGCAGCAGCTCTTTTTGGGGTGGTCAAAAATTAGAAATTGAGAAAATGCCCATCAATCGGGGAATGGCTAAACAAGTTGTGGTATATGAATGTAATGGAATACTATTGTGCTATAAGAAGTGATGAGCAGGAAGACTTCAGAAAAAACCTGGAAATATTTATATGGACTGATGGTGAGTGAAGTTAGGAGAACCAGGAGAATACTGTACACAATAACAGCCACATTGTGCCATGATTAACTTTCATGGACTTGGCTCTTCTCAACGATGCAAGGATATAAGACAGCTCTAAAAGACTCACTATAGAAAATGCTGTCCACATCCAGAGAAAGAACTATGGAGTCCGAATGCAGATCAAAGCTTATAATTTGCTGTCTTTGTTGTTTTGTTTTGTTTCTTCTTTCTTATGGTTCCTCCCATTGGTTCTAATCTGATTTTCAATGTTACTAATATGAAAGTATGTTTAATATGAATGTGTATGTAGATCCTATATCAGATTGCATGCCATTTTGGGGAAGGGGAAGGGGAGAAAGGGAGAAGGGAGAAAATTGAAAACTCAAAATGTTATGAAAGTGGATGTTGAAAACTAAAAACAAATATTTGTTTAAATGAGCAACATAGTAGGGCATAGGAGTTTTTCTTGAGATCCTCAGGGGAGAGGAGTAGAGGTTCAGAACTCTGGGGAACTTTTATATTTGACTGGTGGGAGAAATCAGAGAAGATGCCCAAAGTGTCAACTGAGAAACAGAAGAACCAAGACAGGTGAAGAGAAAATTTCCTGAATGTCAGGAGCATCACATATTGCTAAAAGCTCAGTGAAAATGGGGATCAAAAAAGTATTATTCATTGAATACCTTCAAGATTATTGGGGGCAAAAGTCAAGAGAGGAGGGGATTATAGAGAGAATGGTACTGATATAATTGAGGAAGTAGGTTTAGATCACTCTTGAGATGGGAAAGAAAGGGCAAAGAAAGAATTTTAGCAGTGCACAAGGTAGAAGCAGGGTCAAGTGAGGTCAGAAATGAATATCTTTGAGGATAAATGGGGAAAAAAGCCACAGAGAGTATCTTTGCATTATTTTGAAGTACCTATGGAAGTGGGGACAGTTTCATTTCCAATGCCCACAAATAGATTCTCCAATGATTGGGTAAGTTGTATGCCCAATGTGAAGAAAATAGCAGAGGGACTATGTCAATCATATCACTCAAAATTTGCACCCATTTTCCCAGTGGTAATTCATTTTTGTATGAACTAATCAACTGGAATTTGTACTTATTTTCAATAGTGATGCAATTTTTTTAGTATGAACTATTCAAATGAAATGTAAAATGTGCTCTGTGTATTGTTGGTAGATGCTTATATTTCTGTCACTGATTGTAAAGTAGACAGTGAAGTTAGTGATTTCCATGAACCTAATGTTCATTTTACATACCCATGCCTCTCATATTAATTTGTTTTCATTTTCCTAAAGTATACATTGTGTATTATTGTGTATTGTAGTCAGATATTGTTTGTTAATTTAAAAAAAAGGATTTGACTGAGAAAACATAACCTTAAACAATCTTTTAACAAAGAAACATGTATCTGGAATTTTGATGTGAAGTTCAAACACAATTCTTTTGATAAATGACACCGCAGGTAACTATTCAATGTCTGATTATTAACTTCAGCTGAGGTCTAAAACATAAAGATAATACTTGCCAAATGTGTTCACCACTGTTAGGGAGAATGCCTCACAGCATTATATGTCCTCTTTAGTCAAAGTGTGATTATTAAAGTGATTGATCTAACAATCTTTATACATAAAAAGGAGGATGAAAAATGTCTGTGGCTCAGGTCATCCAATAACATTTAGGCAGTCAGTCCATTTGCAATAGGCACTAAAACTGGACAATGAGTTGGGCCAAAAAAATGAGGGAAAGGGGGATTGCATATGGCGAATTGTTCGGTGTTTTTAATGATCCATTATCATACCAATGATTTATTGGTATGAAGACATCTTTTCAAGACAGTTGTTCTCCCAATCATAGTCTATGGTTATATAAACCATCTGTTGTCATGAAAAGAAAATCTTTTGCATGAGACAGCTAGATAATTAATTAATTTACTAGAGACAGTTAGGTGGCACACCAGATAGAGCACTGAACCTTGAGGCAGGGAAGCCTGAGTTCAGATTCATCCTCAGCTTCTTCCTGGCTGTATATCCCTCAGCAAATCTCTCTGTCTGTTGAGTTTCCTTACTCTAAAATGGGGATAATAGTGCCTACCTCCCAAGGTTGTTATGATCAAATGAGATAATATTTGTCATTATGTAGTAAGTACTTAAATGTTTGTTCCCTCCTTTTTCTCCCCCACCATCTTTCTTCCTTCCTTGATAAAATTATTATAGGAGCAGAAGAGTGGTTTTATTCCCTTCTATCATGATTCATTGCCTTTTTCTCTGGGGCTACATGCTCTATTGTCTCTTTTCCAATATACAAAGATACTTAGTGGCTTTTTCCCATCTGTCTTCAAAGATATGCATATTTGTCCTTACTGGATCCCGTTTCCACTTATAGCTACCTATTCTTTCTTTCCTTTTACATATGTCTTCAAAGGATGACCTAATCCCCATTCCTCCATTTTGTCATCCCTGTGTTCCCTTCTAGCTCTAATACTCTTTGATTAAAATGTATTTGGAAAAGAAACAATGTTGTCAAATACTTCTTGAATCATGGTGTTTAAGGAGCTGTTCCATGAGGTGAAACTAAAGTTTGGGATTCTTCAGGCTAGACAGATGAAGGCTGAGTATGATCAAAGTCTACAAAATGAAAGAAGTGGCTAAGGCGAATATAAATTTAAAGACTTATTCACCAAATCCTAGAATACCAAATGTGGCTAGGGAGTATCACTTGAAACTTGAAAATGATAGTTTTAGGATAAATAAAATCGAGTACTATTTTATGGTCAAGTAGATTTTAAGCTACCAGGACCATTTCCTGTATAACTTTGTATCTTATGAAGTATTTTACTGAGTAGTAGATGATCAGTAACTTTCTGTTGATATGAAATGCACAAAGTGAAATTACATTAAATCAATATGTAATCAGTAAGGTTGACTTTTAGCAACTGTTTTTGATGTATATGATAAAATAGGTGATCAAACTGTTTTCACTTTAATGATTTTTATGAATGGTTATTACACATTGAATATACTTCATTGAACAACTTCATTGTTAGAAAGTTTTATTATTCTTGTGTGCAAAATGAAGTGAATGTAAATGGTGGATTATTCATTTTATGAATTGCTAAAATTTCCCTTCCTTATATCTAGAGGCCACGTTCAATCTATCTATATAGTCTTTCCTAATTGGAGTTCTATCTTACCTACCCATAAACACCAAAATCCTTATTTTTTAAGAAAATTGAAGGAAATTGATATTAATGAAAAGATAATAAGAATTGTGATGGATATCATTCATATCAAACTGATGTTCCATCCATCCCACCATTTTTCCCTGACAGAGGCATCATGGGACATTTTTATGTGTGTATTTATTGTTCTTCAAAGCACAAGCAAAGATTGTGCTATAAACAAAATTCACTTACCTTTAGCAACCTATTATGGAGAAATCTTACTTTAATTCATTTAAACTTTTTCAATCCTACTTTAAAAAAAGTTGTTCATAAGAAAAATTGTGATTCAACACCGAATGCTAAATAGGTCCGTTTGACTTGTATCACTTGCTTTACGCAAACCAGTTTTGGTTTTCTTCCAGCTGAAAGAGCAAATGTCCTATTGATCTCTGCATTTAGTCAGAATGTAAAACCAAATCATTGCTGACCATATGTGGTTCCAGGTCAGTACCGAAAGGATAATGTGTAGGAACTGAACAGTCACTGTGGAAAAATAACTTTAACTCTCCATGCATCCATCTTCCTCAGTGTGATTATTTTGTCTCCTTCAAAGAAATGCCTAGAAGATTGAGCAACCACTGACCAAATACTCAGCAGCAGATTTTGTTTAAATAGGTGTTAGTGTTAGCTTAAACACAGGTTTTAATAAATTTTGTTTGATAACTTCCATCTTGTCCCTGGACTGCTAAGTTTTTCCTGGTTAGTATTGTATCTATATGATTCTTCTTTTGAAAGGAGGATAGTCCTTTATCATTTGTAATAGTCTTGCCATATCATAAACTAAAATGAAGTAAAATAGGTTAAATGCTTTCTATTTTAGTATACTAAGTGCTCTGGAACTAAAGCATGAACTAGCTCTTGCTTGTTAAGTAGGTAATATGCTGATTGTAATTATTTCATCTAATTGTAGTTTGAATTATTAATATGAACTCTTTCATAAAATGCACGGAAAATGATTTCTTTACATTTTACAGCCATATGCAATTTATTTACTTGTCAAATTACATTTTTTAGTATAATGAAGAACAGCTCTGTGAAGGAAATATCCAAATCTTTGACATTGTTTTCCTATAGGACCATATTTTGTTATTTTAATGACATACTGTGAACATTAATTTCTTTCACCATACCTTTTAAATTTACATTTTACTAGATATTGCTTCAGGAGTATGATTATCATCTATGTTGTGGTATGAAATGTGATAGTTTCATATCTAGAACAACCTTCATAAAATGTCAAGAAATAGACATTTAGATACATTTCAAAAGACCATACAATTTCTTGGACCATGCAGAGCCCATTTGGGCACAGTTCCCTAAGGGAACATCATAGGAGGTGCCAGGAAAAATAACAAAGGACTAAAGAAATACTTATTCAAAAAATATGAAGAAGAGGGAGAATTTTTCAATAGCCTAGATAGATGGATTCTTTTGTTTTTTGCATTGGCTAATTAATTGCTATCTGTGATCAAAATGCAACTTCAGAGAAGATGAATATAAAGAAACAGAAGAGAGTCCTAAAGGGCAATATAAGAAGTACCGAACACTTGGAGCCAAATAACAGATGTATTTTCCTGAAAAAGAGGGAACTTGGCTCTCTGAGGAGGAAAAAAGCTGTTTGTTTTCCAAGGAATGATGATGTAGATCCATAGTAGCATTGGGTGGTAGAGCATTGCTTAACATTTGGAAGAAGAGGACATTTAAAAAGATTGCTTCCAGTGGGAATGAGGGAGAATGAGTACAAAATGCATAAAAGAGGCAAAATTCAGTAGCTGTAGAGGTACAGTGGAGGAAATTTGGGCATTGATTGTACATGAGGGAAGAAAATCTCTCTTTGGAGGATCTGTAATCTCATTAATGTGGTGGGGAATGCTAATTCCTCCTAATCTCTCTTTATCAGTTTCCTATCCTGGGCGTTTCTCACCTATGTCCTTCAAGAAAATCTTCATAAAACTTTCAATCTGTGTACTGAGAGTGTTTTATTCATTTGCTTAAATATTGAATTGAATTGAATTGATTGAATCGCAGGGTATCAACTTAGCTCTCAAGATATCTTATTCTCTCTTATTCTCGTTACTTGACTGGCCTATCTCCTTTTCCTGTAACATTGCCTCAAGAATAGCAATTATCTTATTTTTCTCATGGGCAAATTATCTTTGACAGTATGCTTCAGAATGCTTAGATTTACTTTATAACTTTTCATTGCCCTTTGGGTTAACTTCAATTTTGGATCTTCTGAGCTGATGGTATGCTGTGAGTTGAGACCATAAGGCATTAGTAGGAGAAATTCGGTTTAAGAGAGGAGCTTTAGCAGAAATTTAGGATCATTAAAAAAATCCAATTCAGTTTTCCAAATACACTCTAGTGTGTTTTGGTTTAATTAAAAAACCAATAACAACAATATTTATTAAGTGATTACAATGGGCAAGGAATTGTGCTGCGTTCTATCCAAAGATCAAAAAAAAAAAAAGAAAGAAATACTTCTTATCCTCAAAGACCATATATTCTAATATATAGGCAGCTAGATGGCACCATAGATAGAACCTTAGGCCTGGAGTGAGAAAGACCTGAGTTCAAATTTACCTCAGACACTTAATAGCTTGTTACCTCTGGAAAGTTACTTAACCTCTGTTTGCCTCAATTTCCTCAATTGTAAAATAGGATAATAATAGCACCTCCCTCTCAGGATTATTGTGAGGATCAAATGAACTACTAATCGTAAAGCACTTAACACAATTCTAGTGCATAATAGGTGCTATATAAATACTAGCTATAATTATTCAGGGTAATTTGCCTTGAGGAGGAATCAAGCATTAACAGCTCTGCTCTAGTGATCACAAGCTTATCTACCTTAACAAACTGTCACTCTCACTTTTCTAACATCTCGCATCTGCTCTTCCAAAGACATTCTCCCCACTAGAATCTTCATTTGATTAACATTGCTTAGTTTGTATTCTCCTGCACTGAAAATATTTCAGAAGAAGCTTGGAGAAGAGGTTTCTTGCGGGGGTAGAGTAGTCTATTTCCCAAGGATCAGTTGAGGCTTATCACCCCCTTAGTAAGTTCTCTGGCCATGGCAACCCACCTTAGTATTTGAGTACCTTGGTCAGAGGTATCATAGTGTAATGGAAAGAACACTAGACTTAAATTCAGAGAGACCTAGGTTCAAGTCCTCCATATGCCGCCTACTAAAGAACTGACCCTGTGGAGGTTTAGTCGTTCTGAGTCATAGTTACCTCATCTGACAAATGAGATATGCTATCTGCCTAACAGAGTAGTTATTAGAAAAGCATCTTAGAATTTGTAAAATTATAAGAATGTGTATTCATCACCCCCCTATTCCCATCATCATACTTTACAATATAGTGAATAGAGAGCTGGTCTTGGCACCAGGAAGACCAAGGTTCAACCTAGATTCAGATCCTGTCTCTGATATATACCACTGTTTGGCCATGGGCAAATTACTGGAATCTGAGTGCTCTAGGCATCTCCCTCCCTAAGATTATAAATTGCAGAGAAGACTCCAATCTGCTTTGTTGAGGAAGTTTCCTTACTTTGGAGTTTCCTGTATCAATAAAATCATAGGTACAGTCGCTATCCTTGTCCTGTTATTATTATATAATATTTTATATATGCATATATGTAAATAATAAATAGCTACAGTATAATTGTATATGCATACTTATTTTTCCTCCATATTTCATATAGATAATTGTGGTTGCATGTGTTTGTAGATTTGATAATCTTCATAGAAAGGCCATAATTCTCCTATGTCTTCTCCCAATGGACAGATTGATTTCTATAGGAAAAGCATCTTGAGACATTTTTCCCCAGATACGGATTTTCACATATTGGATTATTTATTATCCTAAAGTTTCTGTCTATACAAAGTTATATTATAGTTTTGCATTCTCCTATACTGATCTACCTATTTTCTAAAAGAATTCATGAATGAAAATTATAAAGTATTTCTGAAGGACTATTCTTCTTTACTCTTAAATTTTTAAAAAATGAAAGTTGACTTCTAGAATCAATATGGCAGGTGATATAAAAAAGAAATCAATATTTTTTTAAAATCAAAAAAATGAAAAATGACTTTTTATGTGCAATGTTTTCCTCTACTTTATGTTTTTGGTATTAGAAGTAATTCCTTCTTATTTGATAAAGAGAAATCACAACAAACACTTTAAAAGCAAAGGCATATCTTTTTGGAAATTGAATAGGTTGTATGTAGCATTTCTGTTTGAGAAATAATACATATTGGAAAGAAAAATACATATGAGAACTGCCCTTAGATTTTGCATGATAGAGAGAAAGTGATTGATATTAGGCTAGTCATTTATGGGTAGCTCATCTGTATTTTATTTCTAGTCCTGCCAGATTGAAAAGAACTACCACTTTTATTAGGGCTGGTGATGTACTCTGTACTTGTAGTTTTATTGCTACAAAATATTGGAGCTCTTTAATAACAAGCGTTTTATGTTTCCTTGTGTCAGCAAATTTCCTAGATTAATACCCTCTATTTGATTGATTGTATCCTACTGTGTTTTACTTTAAAATATGATTCTGAAGCACTAATTTATCTAGAAGCTTGTAACTAACTAGCATGAGGCCTCACACATATTTCCTTCCTTTGTTAGAACCATCTGACTTCCTTCTGTTATATGATTAACTATGATACCCATTTTTATTCAACACACCCCTCAGTGTATTGCTATTAGTTTTACATCACGTTCAAATACTCTTTCTCTCTCTCTTTTTTTCTCTCTTACAAGTTCATAAATTATTGATACTAGCTACCTATCCTAGAATTCTAGAAATCCTTGGATTGCTGTGTTGTTGTTACATTATGAAATATTTGAAATGATTGATAGTCTAAGACAGAAAAAGGAAAATGGAAACTGTATCAACTATCATATAAGTTAGGGGTACATATGGGGATTTTGTCCTTTTCTTCGGACCAATTTCATCTAATTGAATGTTAGTTCAGTGTGGTTATAGTAAGAAGACACTATATTTTGCAAACCCCAAGAGAAGAATAAAAAAAAGGTCATTTGTAATAGAAGTAACTATTTGATCCTATAATATGTGCTGAGACTTGTGTTATGGTCAGGCACCGGGTGATTTGTTGGAATTCTAAAAAGACTGAAGAGACATTTTTCCTCTGTTTTGCCTGTTGGAGAGGCAAGTGTGGTAATCTTTAATAACTCAGAATAATTTTCAGAGTGATAGAACTTTGAAGAGCATCATTATAATTAACTTTATAACACATTTATCAAGTTTGGATAAGTCTTAACATTGTGATAGACACCATACAGAGCATACTTTAAAAATGGTTTCTTTGAATTTTATTTCAAGTTCACAGAATCTATCTTCCTCAACCAGTGTGCTTTATCACATTTTCTTCTTCTTGAACAATTAAGAAGTATTATAAATGTTAAACCTTGAAAGGTGAAAGAATATATATTTGCCTAAAAAAATTACTTAGTTAAAGTGATGCACTTTAATTCACTTCTGTCACGACATTACTTTTCCAACAAATAGAATTTACTTCACCAAATCTAAAATGAAGTCACCCTTAAAATTCTTCTCCGAGGTCTCATTGTGACTTAAAGGTGATCCTCCACACTTACAGGCTATGCCAGCAGAGCCCAAGCTCTGGCTCGTCCTACCAAGCTACAGAAACTTATAACATGGATCTAGTGATGTACTCATCACTTTGCCAGTTTGCCAATTGTACAAGGAAGAATCTAGGCAAGTTTGATAGAATCCATAACCAAGTTACAACATTGTGATGATTTTTCCACTCACAGTAACTTTCTAAGACCATCTACTAAGTTGTAGGTCGTTTTTGGTATATATTAGTGAAGCAAGTACTCAAAGTGATAGAATCATAGATCTGAGAAAATTGAAGTCTACAGCTCACAGTTAGTGATATAGATGAGGTTAAAGTAAGACATTCTATTTAGCTATTTTGAAATTGAATAAATTTAGAACTTCAATTATACTAATTTATGTATCATTTAAGTAGCTTTTTAAAGTTTCCACATCCCTGTATGTGTTATGTCATTTAATCCTCAGAACAACACTATGCAATAGGGTACTTGAATGGATTTTTGGTCTCACTGATGTGGCTAATTCCTCCAGTGGGGCCAATTGCAACTTATCCATGCCTTCTTATCCTGTGTAAATTTTGGCCATATTTTCCTAAAATTCCTCCATATGGGATCCCCATGTGATATTGCAGGACTTCCTCTAGATTTCAGAAAAGTCAGAGAAGTTCTAATAGAGTATTTCTGGGTGATAAATAAGGTATCTGTCCTTAATCCCTTCCTTAAATAGAGACTTTGGTATTTTTGGTATATTCATGGGCAGACCATCCAGTCACAGGGACAGAAGGTATGGTAATCTTGTAGAATGATGAGATTTTTCCCAACGATAGGCTTCTTTGGGCATGGTGGAAAAGTTAGAGGAGTCCCAAAATAGCACAGCCAGGTTGGAAAGAAGGAGATGTTTGTTTGGAGCCCCCTCCTGAAATGACAAGTTAATAAGTCTAGCCTCTAATTTTCATTTTTAGGTGGGAAAGAATGAATAAAGTAGCAAAGGATGAAAAATTATTTATATCATGGATTGTGATCTGCATTGAGTCTTGCCAATAACAACCATAGCAACTATGATAATAATATATAATATAGCACTTTACAAAGCTCTTTAGATATGTTCTTTGATTTTCACAATATCCCAAAAGGTAGGTCCTGTAATTTTTCTCATTTTATAGATAAAGAAACTGAGGCACAGAGTGTCTTACCCAGATATATAGCTTGTAAGTGCCTGTAGTTTCCTGACGCCAAGTGTAGCACTCGATGCCAACACCAGCTAGCTGCCAGTATGTCATTACATTGTTCCCCCCCAAAAAACTCATGCTTCTTCCCAATTTCCCTTTTATCATGAGGATGGGGAAGAAAAGGTATCAGTATACTTCCAGTCATCCAGAGTCTCAGTCTCCTTATTATTCTTGACTACTCATTCAACTGGAGCAGCTTTTTTCAAAATTAATTGGGATCTCTTTAATTGCCAAATTAATTTTCTCAATCCTTATTGAAACTTCTAAATAATTATCATGTTGGCCTTCTCCTCTTGGAAACTTAAATTCTCCTCCCTAGTCTGTGGGTTGCCTATAAAAACCCTTATAACTATACAGTTTTCTAACTTGTTTAAAAATCTTCCAAACAAAAAAAAAAGTGGATTTTGAACAGATCTATTTAAAAAATATGAAAATGAAATGCCTTCTGATAATTTCACTGGAGTAGTTGATTGATATCAGAGAAAATATAAATTTACTAGTTTAATTGCAACAAAAATACTTGCATAATAAGTGGATGATATTGAAAAAAATATGAATGTCATGATTTAGAAAGTATAACCAATGATATACTTTTTCTATTTGGATCTGTATATGTTTGTGAAGTATCTTTTTCAACTATTACAGCTGTCAAAACCAAGTATCAAAATAAGCTGAATTTATAACCACACCTTAAATTTTACAAAATTTTAATCAAGAAAAAATATTGAAACAATTCAATTGCACTATCCTTTCTAAAATAATATATTATTTTCCCCCAATTACTTGGAAAAAAACTAATTTTCAGCATTTAAAAAAAAGTTTTGAGTTCCAAATTCTATCCTCCCTACCTTCCCCTGTTCTGAGGTAGCAAGCAGTCTGATAGGGTGTACATGTGCAATCATGTAAAACATCTCCATATTAGTCATTTTGTGCAAGAGAACTCAAAGAAAAATGAAATAAAGGAGAGAGGCAGACAGAGACAAAGAGAGAGAGAAAGAAAGAAAGAAATAATATGCTTCAGTTTGTATTCAGATACCATTAGTTCTTTCTCTGGAGATGTATAGTATTTTTCATCATGAGTCCTTTGGGATTTTCTTGGAACATTTTATTGCTGAGAATAGCTGAGTCATTCATGGTTGTTCATAGTGTAATGTTGCTATTGCTATGTACAGTTTTCTCCTGGTTCTGCTTACTTCATTTTTCATTAATTCCTGTCTTTCCAGGTTTTTCTTTAAATCATCTTGCTCATCATATTAATATAATGATGACATTATTCCATTGCAATTATGTACCACAACTTGTTGAGCCATTCCGCCCCTGGTGGGTATTCCTTCCCTTTCTAATTTTTAGCCACTGCAAAAAGAGTTGCTATATATGTTTTATACAAATAGACTCTTTGCCTTTAAAAAAAAATCTTTTGGGGATATAGACCTAGTAATGATGTGTGTGTGTGTTCATCCTTTGTTGCCAAAGAAGACCATGCCATCAGAGAAATAATGACATGACTTGCACTTGACTTTGTTTTGAGTGAGGGAAGGCTGTGTAGGTCACCAGTCTCACCTCTCCTCCAGAGCCATCTGAATTCAGTGACCAGATATTCTTCAGAATGACTAGAGATGAACCCAGCATGAGGCAATTGAGGTTAGGTGACTTGGCTAAGGTCTTCAGGGTATGGCCTAGAGGACCTTAGGAGACAATGATTGGACAAGATAGTGAGTATCCACCATCTCACTAGAAAGAAAAGAATTGATGCCTCCCATCCCATCTAAGCTGTATGAACTGTCAAACAGTCAAAATGAGTTTTTGATATTCCAATTTGAGAAAGGGGTATTGCTGAATTAAAAAGTATGTAGTTTTGTAGCTCTTTGGGCAGAGTTTCAAATTGTTCTCCAGAATGGTTGGATCAGTTTACAACTCCACCAAAGACAATTATACTATTCTTAATGGAAAATACCATTAATAATAATAAATATTTTAGAACAAGCAAAAATAATTTTGTACCATAAATATGTAAAATACTATTTTCAAATTATTTAATCTTTATTTCAACTTTTTAAATTTTCTATAAACTTTATAATATGTATGTATTGGTAGTAAATTTATATAATAAACAAGTTTATATATATGTATTTATATTTATAGTTTATAATCAAACTTGTTCTTTAATTGATGGGCTATATGATCAAAAACTTTGGAAATCACTAGAATAGAATCATTTCTTCACTAAACACTGTACTACTATATTTGATTGCCTTTGTATCTTGCTTCCTATCTCTTCTCCTGACCCATATATCTCCTTTATAACAAACACCAGGTAGTTATTATAGGAGTTGAATAGGAGTATTGATTCATAATTTACTGTTTTCTTTTCCCCTTGAGACTCTAGATCTTATGTGCCTCCAAATAAATGTTGTGGCTTTTGTGGTATAGTTCTATAAAGCAGTCTTTTTAATTTGATCAGCACAGCCCTAAATCTACAAATTAATTTAGGCCTTGTAGTCATTTTCATTATACTTTGGGGACACTGTATTAATGCAGCCTAGCCATGTACAATGAATCTCTCTAATTATTTTTCTTCTTTTATTTCTGTGAAGAATACTTTATATATTTATGTGTCCTAAATTTGTGTTAGGTTAAACTTCCTAATTATTTTGAATGGAATTTCTCTTTTTGGCATTTCCTTCTGTTTTTTGTTAGTAGGTGCAAAAATCATAATGATTTGTGTAGGTTTATTTTATATCCTGTTACATTACTGAAGCTATTGTCTTGGTTTTTGGTCTGATTCTTTGCTGATTTCTCCTGCAAAATAGGGATAATTTTTTTCTCCTTATCCAATACTTAGAAGTTTACTTCCTCCTTTTTGCTGGCATTTCTAGAACAATGTCAAACGTGTTAGGCAGTAGTAGTAGTAGTAGTAGTAGTAGTAGTAGTAGTAGTAGTAGTAGTAGTAGCAGTAGCAGTAGTAGTAGTAGGGAGAAGTTCCTTGCTTTACCTTGTACTTACAAAAAATATTGTAAAGTAACTATTGCAAAAATATGCAGTTTCACCACTGTAAATAATATGAAGTTTTAGATAGATATTCTTAACTTTTTTGTGCTATGGACTACTGTGGTAGTCTGGTCCCTTTTCAAAATAATGTTTCTAAATGCATAAAATGCAAGTAACTTCTCATCTTCCATCAGCCACTGTGCTTGATTTCAACTTCATGAGCATCATGCTTCCCCCAAGGTAAGCTCATCACTTGAAATTTCATCTTCATACAAATTGTCTCAATTTGATGATCAACATCTCAGCCCCCTCAGTTGCCTTTTCCCTATGACTGAAGGGCTTGAGAGTAAATAATCCTAAATCCTTCCTTTATTAAGGGCTCTAGTTCACTCTTCATTTTCTATTAGCTACTCTGTTCAGCATGAATATCATGGTCATCATGCTCTGCACCAGGTACCCTCTCTATCAGGTACCTAAAAAAATACTCCACCTTTTAGCTTCCTTTTGTATATTGTCTTCTCCTGTTGGATTGTAAGCTCCTTGAGGGCAGTAACTGTCTTTTTTGTATCCCCAGTTCTTAGCACATAGTAGGTGTTTAATAAATATTAATTGTCAAATATCCAGGCTTGGCAGTAATATATCTGTGGATTTCCCCAGTCACTTATTTCTTTCCCTCAGCTTCAGACTGAGGTAAGGTTCATGGGTAGATGGGATGACATGGGTAAGATTATCAGGTTCTTTATTTAGTCCTATGCTATTATTTCAAAAGGTCTTATACTGTATTGAAGGCATTTTCCATCATATTCTCTTTTCTCCTCAATTTAAAGATATATTATTTATTATATAACAAATGTTGCACATGTTAATATTATATTTAAAATACTGAGGACTTATTCCCTAAAACATAGAAATTATGTCAAAAGTGTATCATATTTATAACTTTTAAAAATATGCACTTCATAGTGGGTCTCTTGTCAAGCTTACTTTAAACTGGTTTTACCCTTCACTATTATTGTGCTATCATATCCACTTTGAGGACTTTAAAGGCTCCATTGAAAAGATATTAGGAAGATAGCAAAGGTATGGAGAAAATCTCAAATCTTATTAATTCTCCCCCCTGCCAAAGGTATTCAAGAGAACATGAACAAGTACCAACCCACATGATTACTTTTCCTTATGTAAATTTCCATAAGACTTAGAGGAACATTTTCAATTAGGGTAGTTTTTTTAAGTTAGTTCAGTCATTTCTCAGTTACGTCCAACTCTTTATTGACTCTAGTTGAGGTTTTCTTGGGAAAGATACTGGAGTGGTTTGCCTCTCCAGCTCATTTTATGGATGAGGAAACTGAGGCAGAAAGGTTTCAATGACTTACCAAGGGTCACACAGCCAGTACATATCTGAGGCCAGATTTGAATTCAGGTCTTCCTGACTCCAGGCCTGGCACTCTAACCATTCCACCATCTAGCTGCCCTTATTACTAGGGAGCAGATTTTCTATTGCAAATAATAGTTTACAATTGAGGGAAACTAAGTGGTGCACTTGATGCAAGGCCAGAGCAAGGATCAAGAAGACCTGAGTTCAAATGTGGCCTTATATACTTTTTAGTTGTGTAACTCTGAGTAAATAGCTTAGACTCTGTCTCAGTTTCCTCACCTGTAAATTGGAATAATAATAGAACTTACCTCCCAGGGTTGTTGTGAGGATCAGATGTGATATTTGTAAAGCACTTAACATAGTGAGCACTGTATAAATGTTCGTTATTATTATTGCAGGAGCCCACATATTTACCTTTATGCAAATTGACAAAAAGATGTAGAGAACATAAGGTCCTATTGTGCTTATCATTTGTTGTGAATGAAAGAGTATTGATTTGGTAGAGCTAGATACATCTTAATTATTCTCTTCCAATAAGGTATGTTTTCATCCATATGCTAAAAATCATTCAAGATTCGTTGAGAGATATAAAAATAACCTTGTTCAGTGACTATTTCCTCAAAACCATTAGGCAAGGCTTAAAATACCTTAGAATCCAAATTGAACACATATTATCTGTGGATGATGAGACCCTACAGTTACAGTTGTTTGTGGATGATAGCAAAGGTCTGGAGAAAATCTCGTATCTTATTAATAGCCCTCCCCAAAATAAGCTAATCAAGAGAACATAAACAAGCAACAACCTGTATCACTACTTTTCCATACGTACAACGTTAATAAAACTCATAGGAATATCTTTAATGAGGGTATTAATAGGAAATTGCTGTTCAGTCATTTTTTAGTCATGTCTGACATATGAGTCTGGTTGCATCAAGCCTTGGGCTTAGAATAAATTCTTTTGCATAAGTTCTTTAACCACTAAAAAGAATTTGGCCTGATCCACCAACACAGAAATACCAAGGATCTGAAGAATATCCATTCCTCAACCTATGATGTGCAGTTTAAAGGACTACTTATAACCTCTTTCCTTCTGTATGTATATTTGAAGTGTACATTGTACAGTGTGCTGGTCCTGAATTAAAAAGAAGGTAGAGAATTGGGTAGATTGCTTCAGAAAATTGCAGAGCTCTTCTGATGATATCAAACCCCTAGAAATAACAGGCCATCTTGTTCATAACAGTATTTCACTGGTAGAGTTGTTATGGCTGTAAAATATGGATCACATTACTCTCTGAAGAACTGCAAAGTAATATCACATGGAAGTCACTGGAGAGGCAGTGAACAGGCTTCAATATGTTACCAATGAGGGACTTTGAGGATGAGCAGCAGTAGACCTCTTGAAATGAACTTGAATGTTGAATTGCTAGGATAGACAAAAGTCTTTTGGAAGAGACAAGTAGAGATGAAATGGGGCCTACACTGTAGAAGGAAATATCTAAAATTAATGAAATCCCAGTTGCAAAGTCATATGGTTTACAAAACTCTGATTACAAAAGAATGAGTGTGCTGGTTTGATTGCTTTTAATTAGTTTCCCATTTTAGTGATTGGCACCTTAGATTTATTTTTAATTTACATCTTAGATTATTAGTGAGGATGAACTAGTTTTTAAGTGATTGCTAAGAATTTTGATTCATCTTTTCTAAATAGTATGTATCCTTTGAATAGGATAGGCAACATGATGTGGTAGATAGGGAATAGGTGTCAGAGTCAGGAAGACTTGGATTCAACTCCTGCTTCATGCACATACTTGGCTGTGTGACCCTGGCAAATCACTTAACTTTTCAGTGCTGTGGGAAACTCTTTAAGACCATCAATTGAAGAAAAGTTGCTGAGAGAGAGAGAAGAGGAGTGAAGCATTTTTGGACTATTTTTTTTTTGTTTTGATAAACATATATATATATATATATGTCATTGTATTGTTAATTTTTCATTAATGCCTATCTTGTCAACAATAAGTTCGTCTACTTGTTTAATGGAAAAAAGGTTTATATAGTGTCTTTTAAAAATACATATGTACACATATAGGTGTATATAATATATAGATATACATATATGTAATATGGACACGTGTGTATATGTGTATATGTGTGTGTATGTTTTTAAGCTTACTTAACTGAAATTCACTTTGGCATATAGTGTGAGATGAAATGTGTATTTAAATTAAATTTTTTTGTGTCTTTCTTTTTCACGATTTTCAGTTTTAAATTATATTTGGTCCGAAATCCATAAAAATCACTCCTGTTTTATTGAGGTTGCAATTGCATGATATATTTTAAACCAATCTCTTAATTTTAATACAACTGTATCTTTTTAAAATTAAATATTTTTGTAACCAGCCTGTGGGTGAATCTTATTCATTAATATATATATAGATATTTTTCTTTTAATAAAACATTTCAAGTCATCCAGATTTATTGTTATAAGTAAATACATCTTTTTCTTCAGAGTTTTTATCATCTTTTATGTTTCCTGGAAGGAGTAAAATTTAATCTTCTATATTTTTTTTCAGTGGTTACAGTTAATGATAGAATTTATATTTCTATTTTTTAAACTAACACTTTTTCTATTCCCTTGAGATTTGGAAAGTAGAATGTGTGAAAGAAAATAATGTATAATAAGACTGGAAAGGAAGGTTGGAACCAAGTTGCAAAGGGCTAGAAATACACAATGAAGGAGTTCCTTTTTTACCCTAGATAGAATAAGAAATCCCTGGAGTTCATTGAGTTAGAGCAATGACATAGTTATGCTTTATGATTACCTTTTGGACAGCTTTGTAAAGCATGGAATAAAGAGAGGAATTGATTCAATGCAAGGAGACCAATTAGGAGGATATTTCATTAGTCTGTGTGAAAGAGATAAAGATCTGATCGAGGGTGAGGATTGTGGAAGAAAAGAGAAAGAATGATAGATGTTGTAGAGGGAAGGAAAGAGAATTCTTATTTATATTGCTTCTGTTACATGCCTGACACTACATTACAGTGCTTTACAAATACTATCTCCTTTGATCTTCACAACAACCCTGTAAGGTAAGTGCTGTTTTTATCCTCATTTTATAGTTAGAGAAACTGAGGCAAACAGGTTAAGTAACCTACTCTTAAGCATCGCAGAGCTAATAAGTATAAGAGACAGATTTGAACTAAGGTCTTTCTGGCTCCAGGCCTACTGTTCCACATGGCTGCAGTTATAGAGTCAGAATCAACAAGTTTTAGGCTCTGACTAAATACATGAGGTCAGGGAGAGTGAGGACTCAAGGATGTCTCCAAGGCTGTGAACCTGAGTGGCTGGTGATGTCCTTCACAGAAACTACGACAATAAGAATGAGGAGTGGAGTTTAGGGAAACAGTAATAGCAATAGGCTTAAAAAGTGTGAGTATTTTTCTTAGGAACTTATGCAGTCACTCTAGAGTTCTGTTTTGGGCATGTTGACATTAAGATAAATGTGAGTATTTTAGTTGGAAAGGTCCAATGGTAGCTCTCCAATAGGTAGTATGCAATAGGATCTGAAGAGAGAAAGTGGCACTAGATACATAATAAGTGGGAGTTAATGGTTTACAAATGTGATTTTGTGGCCCCCAAGAAAGTAGAGAGAGGAAAACCAGAGGGCCCAGGGCCTAGCTTTGATATCCACCAAAGGTTACAGTGAGGGTATATGGTAGTAATAATAATCCAGCCAAAAAGACTAAGAAGGAGCAATCAGACATATAGAAGGGGAATACAGTGCTGTCAGAAAAGTCACAAAAGGAAAACTTATCCAGAAGAAAGGGGTTAGATACAGCAGAGAATGAGCTAGGCAACTAGTATTTATTAAATGCCTGCAATGGACCAGACTCTGTGGTAAGACAATAGAACAGTCTTTGCTCTCAAGGAACTTCAAGTCAAACGATGAGGGGAAAAAAATGTAAGCAAGTACGTACTAACAAGATACAGAATAAATTGCATCTAGTCTCAAAGGGAAGCCGTCAAGATTAAGGAGGACTGGCAAAATCTTGTGAAAATTAAAAATTTAACTGAGCCTTAAAGGAAGTCAGGAAAACTAGGAGGTGCAGATGACGAAGGAAAGAATTCCAGGCTTGGCAACAGTTGGTGAAAATGCACAGACGGGTGGGGGAGGAGCCAAGATGGCGGAGTAGAAAGACTCACATATGCTAGCTCTGAACCCACAGCCCATATATTTTCTGTAAAAAGAACTCCCCACAAATTCTGGATCAGTACAAGCCGCGCAGAAACACAGTGGAAGAGATTTCCCTTCCAGAGAGCCCTGGAAAGCCGTCCCCAGGGGTCCGTCGCGCTCTGGACGCAGAACCCACCCCTGCGCTGCCCTGGCCATGGAGTCCAGCTCTGCCCTGCCTTGGCCTTGCGGCCCCAGAGGAGCAATCCGAACAGGCTTCAGGGACAGAATCTCTGGCGGCCGGGAAGGTCCCTCCGCCCACAGGCGCTACAGGTCAGTGAGAGAGACTTCTGGGCTGGCCAAGGGGGAGCGGGGTGTCTCTGTGACTCGGACCCCCTTGGGAGGCAGCAGCAGAGGCAGCCTCCAGGAGCTCCAGACAGGAGCAGCAGGCAGGAGCTCAGGGCCATTACCAAAGGTCTCCCCATAAACCCCCTGAGGGAACTGAGCCTGGGAGGCAGCCCTGCCCCCACCTGAGCACCAGAACTTAAGCTCACATTGAATAGCAGCTGCGCCTGCTGCTGAAAGCCCTGAGGCTGGGGAGCAGCATTTGAATCTCAGACCCCAAGCAGTAGCTGGGTGGATCTAAGCAGTGGTGGAGAGGAATCGCAGAAGTCAAGTAACTGGCTGGGAAAATGCCCAGAAAAGGGAAGAAAAATAAGACCATAGAGAGCTACTTTCTTGGGGAAGAGATGTTTCTTCCTCCTTTCATTTCTGATGAGGAAGTACAATGCTTGCCATCTGGGAAAGATGTGGAGGTCGGGGCCTCTGTATCCCAGACATCCGAGGTGGATGTTTGGTGGGCTCAGGCCATGGAAGAGCTCAAAAAGGATTTTGAAAATCAAGTTAGACAGGTGGAGGAAAAACTGGGAAGAGAAATGAGAGAGATGCAAGAAAAACATGAAAAACGGGTCAATATCTTGCTAAAGGAGGCCCAAAAAAATACTGAAGAAAATAACACCTTGAAAAATAGGCTCACTCAATTGGCAAAAGAGGTTCAAAAAGCCAATGAGGAGAAGAATGCTTTCAAAAGCAGAATTAGCAAAATGGAAAAAGAGGTTCAAAAGATCACTGAAGAGAATAGTTCTCTCAAAATTAGAATGGAACAGATGGAGGCTAATGAGTTTCTGAAAAACCAAGAAATCACAAAACAAAACCAAAAGAATGAAAAAATGGAAGAGAATGTGAAATATCTTGTTGGAAAAACAACTGACCTGGAAAATAGATCCAGGAGAGACAATTTAAAAATTATAGGATTACCTGAAAGTCATGATCAAAAAAAGAGCCTAGACATCATCTTCCATGAAATTATTGAGGAAAACTGCCCTGATATTCTACAACCAGAGGGCAAAATAAGTATTGAAAGAATCCATCGATCACTGCCTGAAAGAGATCCAAAAAAGAGAAACTCCTAGGAACATTGTGGCCAAATTCCAGAATTCCCAGGTCAAGGAGAAAATCTTGCAAGTAGCTAGAAAGAAACAATCCCAGTATTGTGGAAATACAATCAGGATAACCCAAGATCTAGCAGCTTCTACATTAAGGGATCCAAGGGCCTGGAATAGGATATTCCAGAAGTCAAAGGAACTAGGACTCAAATCAAGAATCACCTACCCAGCAAAACTGAGTATAATACTTCAGGGGAAAATATGGTCTTTCAATGAAACAGAGGACTTTCAAGCATTCTTGATGAAAAGACCAGAGCTGAAAAGAAAATTTGATTTTCAAACACAAGAATGAGAAGAAGCATGAAAAAGTAAACAGCAAAGAGAAGTCATAAGGGACTTACCAAAGGTGAACTGTTTACATTCCTACATGGAAAGACAATATTTTTAACTCTTAAACTTTTCAGTGTCTGGGTAGTTGGTGGGACCACACACACACATACACACACACACACACACGTACACGCATGCGTGCACACACATATAGAGACAGAGAGCACAGAGTGAATTGAATAGGATGGGACCATAAAGAAATTAAGGTAAATGGTGAGAGAGAAATGTAGTGGGAGGAGAGAGGGTGAAATTGAATGGGGTAAATTATCTCTCATTCAGGAGGCAAGCAGGAGACTTTTTAGTGGAGGGAAAAAGAGGAGAGCTGAGAAAAAAACAAGAAGTGTACCCTCATCACATTCGACTAAAGGAAGGAATAAAATGTACACTTATTTTGGTATGAAAACCTATCTTACAGTACAGGAAAGTGGGGGAGAAGGAGATAAGCAGGGTGGCAGGGAGGATGGAAGGGAGGGCAATGGGAGGAGGGAGCAATCTGAAGTCAACACTCTTGGGGAGGGACAGGATCAAATGACAGAATAGAAACAATGGGGGGCAGGATAGGATGGAGGGAAATATAGTTAGTCTTACACAACACGACTATTATGGAAGTCATTTGCAAAACTACACAGATATGGCCTATATTGAATTGCCTGCCTTCCCAAAGGGAATGGGTGGGGAAGGAGGGATGGGGAGAATTTGGAACTTTAAGTTTTAGGAATATCTGTTTACTATTGTTCTTGCTCCTGGGAAATAAGAAATACAGTTAATGGGGAATAGAAAGTCATCTGGCCCTACAGGACAAAAGAGAAGATGGGGACAAGAGAAGGGAGGGATGATAGAAGAGAGGGCAGATTTGTGATAGGGGAAATTAGAATGCTCGGTGTATTGGGGTGGGGGGGATAAAAGGGGAGAAAATTGGGACCCAAAATTTTGTGAAAATGAATGTAAAAAGTTACATAAATAAACTTAATAAAAAAATAAAGTAAAATCAAATAAAATTACAATAAAAAAAAAAGAAAATGCACAAACAGGAGATTCATTGTCATGTGCAAGGAAGAGAAAGGAGCCCAGGATTTCCAGAGTATGTGGAGTGAGAGAGTAAAGTGTAAGAAGATTGGAGGGGACTGTTACAGAGGATGTTATAAATCAGAAGACCTTATATTTGATCTTGGAGATAATAGCTACTGGAGTTGATTGAATGCAAAGTTGATATGATTAGACCTGCTTGGATGATCACTTTGACAGCTGTATGGAAGATGTGTTGAAGTGGGGAGAGATTTAAGGCAGGGAGACCAACTAGTAGAAACATGAGGGGTTGAGGGCCTGCATCATGTTGGTTGCATGTTAGAGAAGAGAAGACTGGATGGTTGGGTGGATATGGGGGTGGCAGTAAGGAGTTAAAGATGATGCCTAAGTTGCCAACCTGGGTGACTAGGAAAAAAATGGTGGTATCTTCAACAGTAATAACAAAATTAGGGAATGAGAAGATTTTGGAGGAAAGAAAATCAGTTCAGTTTTGGATATGTGGAATTTATGGAATATTTAGTCAAGATATCCTATAGGCATGGAAATACAAGCCTAGAGAGATTGGGACAGAGATTAACGTTGGACAAATAGATTTGAGGATCATTAGCATCAAGATGATGATTGAAGCTATGTAACTGATGAGATCAACTGAAATAGTGTAGATGGAGAAAAGGGCCAAGGATGATCTTGGGGGAGCCCTAGAGTTAGCATGTATTACTTGGTTAAAGATCCACCACACATGTTGGAGAACTAGATGAAAGCTGTGTCATGAAAACCTAGGGAGAAGAGAGTATCAAGGAGAATAAAGTGATTGACAGGGTTGAAAGCTATGAAGAGGTCAAGAAGGATGAGTATCTGGAAAAGGCCATTAGATTTAGCCATTGGGACATAATTAATAACATTAGAGAGAGATGTTTTCAGAAATCAAACTATAACGAGTTAGACAAAGAGTGAAAAGAAAGGAAGTAGAGACACCTATTATGGACAGTTTTCTCAATGAATTTAGTTACAACAGGGAGGAGAGATATAGAATGATAATGGGGATGTTGAACTTATTGTTTTTTGAGGATGGAGGAGATGAGATATGGCCATATCATGACGTCCAGGATGAGGATTAAGAAAAGGCCATGAAATGAGACAATTAGGAGATTACTGACAACCTTGGAGAGAGAAATTTTACTCAAGTAGTGAGATCAGAAACAAGATTTCAAAAAATCTTAAATATAAATAAATATAAATTGTAATAGACAAAATATATCAGTATTTTTCTCAGGAACTTGTTCAGTTAATTTAGAGTTCCTCCTCCACTGTTTGTAGGGATTTCTTTATTTATGGATTTTTGTTCATAAATACTTCTAAGCCTTCTTTGTCTTTGAATTTTTTTTCAGAAAAGTATGGTCACATTTACAGGTTATGATATTTTGTGTTCTAATCATATTTTAGATGTCCTATATGTATTTTATTCTAGCTTTTTATATTTCTTTTGTGAGTTTCAGAACTTTATGATAGTAAATTTTTTTAAATATGTAGTTTTTCTTGATGCTTACATTTTTTCTTTTCCTTTGTAATTCTGTAGTATAATTATTGTCTATGCTGGTATCCTATGCATTCCCTCTAATTTGCATTGTTGCCTGATCCTGCAAAGTCATTTTTTGTTCTTCACTGTTTTCTTAGACCCTTATTAATATTATCCTTGTAATTATTGCTTTATCTTCAAAATTTCATATTTTCTTCATATCCATTGGTTACTTTTAACATGGCGTTATATGTAAGCTTATTCTTAAATTTTTTCTTTGTGAATAATTGCTTTTGCTTAGTATTCATGATGTTTGTTTCTTATTGACATTTCCCATAATTGTTTCTTCATCTGTTTTATTTGGTAGCAGAGAAAGTGTTGGGTTCTATCCTTTCATTTGTCCTTGTATGTCATTTATTGTAATTCCTTGGGTTCAAATCTCACATAGTAAACTCTTAATGAATTTTACTTTATCTTTCTATCTAAACATTTATTCAAGATGACTAGTGATGACTCAAGATGCAGTGGATGATCTTGGCATCCTCAGTGTCTGACCAAGCTCTAAGTATTCCACAGCATCTGTTTCAGCTGCCTTCATAACCATTGGAACAAATTGTTCTCATCTGCCCATTCCACCAGGGGAAGTTAGAATGTATCCTTATGAAGATTGACTGAAGAAACTGGAAGGTGTTTAGTTCAGAACAAAAGAAGATAGGGATGAGCACCATCGTTGTCTTCATATTTCTTGAGGGTTGTCATGAGGAAGATTGATTAGATTTGTTTGCTCATTCCCAGAGGAAAGAAATAGAACTTATTAGTGGAAAATATAGGAAAACAGGGTTTGGCTCGGTGTGAGGAATAACTTCATGACAAATGAAGCTGACAGAACACTAGAATAGGCTACCCTGGGGGAAGCAGCGAGTTCTTCGTTTCTGGGAGTCTTTAAGAAAAGGCTAGCAGATCATTTGATTGGCAATTGAAATAGAGGGCCTCTGAGATCCCATCCAATTCTAAGATCCTATGGATTATCATTTTAAAAGGAGTAGAGAGTTGGTCTTTATTTGATTTAGAATTGAAAAGAAACTTACAGTGACTGAATAATGATAAACATTTTCCTTGTATTTGTTGTTATTAGATTGTTTGTCATGCGTGATTCTTTGTGAATTCATTCGGGGTTATGTTGGCAAAGATAGTGGAGTAGTTGGCATTTAGCTCATTTTAGAGATGAGTAAATGGAGACAAATAGGGTTAGGTGATTTGCCCAGAATGACACAGCTAGTAAGTCTCTGAGTCCAGATTTGAACTCAAATCTTTCTGACTCCAGGTCTGGTGCACTATCCAATGTACCCTCTAGTATTTTATAGATCTTTATATGAAAGAATCAAAGAGCAAAAAGTGATGTGATATTTTTCTCTACTTTGGTCTCATTTCACTCCCTACATCTAATTCAAAATATCCCACTGGATGGATCTGCTTTCTTTAGCTTGTTAACTTTTTTCCTCTTAGTTTTTCCCTACTCATGCTATACATAGTTAATTCTTTTAATCTTTCCCCATAAATCAATCTTTCTGGATCATTAATCATTCTTATTGCTCTTTTTAAAAAATCCTTCCCTATATATCCCTTTCCCAAGTACCTTGTAAACCTGATCTCCCCTCTGTACAAAATTTATTAGACATCCTTAAGTAGGCAGAAGATATAAATTCCTTTTTTTAGAAGAATTGTGCCTTAATATTAAGATCTTAAAGACTAGTCTTGTCTAGACTAGAGTTTATCCTATTGTATTTCAAAAGAAAAAAATGCCAGAAAAGATTTTTCTAAGACTTTATACGGATAACAATTTAAAAAAAACCACTCCGAGGCAGCTTTCTTTAAAGTAATGTCTTTCATTGTTGTTGAACACGTTTTTTCAAGTATATGTCAAAACATAGTAGATTTAAGATCTTAATTTCATTTTATACTTGTAATAATTCTAATTGAATAATGATCCAAAATATATTCCATGGTAGAGTATGATACTTACTGGGAATCAATCTGTTACTAAAATATTTTGATTGTATTTGAGAATATTTTGGGGCAATTCAAATAAAATGGAATAGTTGCAAATTCTTATACTTGGGCTCAAAAATAAAATTTATAGGTATAACATGAAGGTATAGAAAGAACAGATTTTATCATCATATTTTTATTCTAAACTTAAGAAATACCAAATAAAATAAGCATTTCCATATATATATATATATATATACATATATACGTATTAAACAGAAAAAGGAAATTGTATGTGAAACTCCACATCTCATGTATATTTTGCTTTTCTTTAAAGTATATAGGAAGGCTATACACTTGCTATCAAAGTGATGATTTCTGACCTCCTCATGTTCTTTGCATTTTTCTTCAAAAAGCTACCTCAATTATCCTCTTTTATTTAATTTGTTTTCTCTACCCCATCTTTACCCCATCTTCAGCTCCTGCCCTGTCCTTTGGGGGAAGGGGGAAACAGAAGAATCAAAAACATCTTCTAACTACTGGGTATAAGTTAATTGAAACTAATTCCTTCATTAGTTGTTAGGCAGAATATTTGTCTCTAAAAAAAAGGGTCATGCATGGGTTTTCAATGAACTCTTGGCATATATAAAGAGAAGCATAAGGAATAAGGAGTCAACAGACTCACTGTACTTTGGTCTGGAAATGCTGCATACATATGGAGTATTGAGTTCTATTCTTGATATCATCTTTTAGAAAAGACAATGATAATCTGGAGAACATTTAAAGGAGGGAAATCAGATGGTGAAGGGTTTTGTCCTTCATTGGAGGCTTTCAAGGAAAGGCTAGATGACCAGTTGTCATGTAGTGATAGACTCTAATGTTGCAGTGAATCTAAGAAAATCAAATTTCATATGTGGAGGAAGCAATATGCTAAGGCCCTGCTCCATACTAGTAAGACTAGCTTTTGATGAAAAGGCATTGAAATTTTCCTTGAAATTTGATTGGCTCAGGAAAGTAAGGCTTGGGCCATTGAGGTAGTTTTCTGGTAACCCAAATACAAAAACCCACAGAGGATTCCAAATCTAGCTGAGCCCTAATGGTTGACCAGGGTGTGATTGTGGATATGCTTTGTCTTTTCTAAATATCTGTGTTCAATATTCTTCCTGTTCTGGGACTAAAATAGATCTCTTTTTATTTGTTAAATGTTTCATGACTGTATCATTTCATTTTAATGCTGAAGTTGAACTAGTCCAGCATGAGTCAGGTCTTGCCAGTAAAATTAGAGATAAATATAAAATCTTTACTTTAAAAAATATCCCTCAAGGCATAAAAGGCTCACCAAATATTTTTGCTATTGTCATTGAAGTCCTGTACAAAATAAAAATCAAAGAGATTCCTCATAGGTCATTGGGAGTTCCTGATAATCCTGTTTGGAGAAATGGCATCAAGTCCCAGAATCTTGGAAAGTCATCTAAATCAAATTTATAATCAGTGAAAAGGATTCAGAGTAACTATCTACATAAGAAATCTAAATGGATGACAGTTCAGTCAAGATATATGAATGGATAGAAAACCTATAGAGCTGATCTCACTATGTATATTTTGGAAAGATACAACAAACATAACTGGGGCAAAAGTTGAGTAGGATGATAAAAGCTAAATGGTTTGCATTTGGAAAATTATTTATTACTTTTAATGAACAGAAAGGTCTATTATATTCATGTCAATGGTACTTCTGTGATGCTGAATGCCTGTGAATAATGGGAACCATAGTACATGATTTCAAGAATCTTATTTTCCAGTTATACAAAGGGTAATATGGAGGTGCAGGTTTTGTATTAGCAGTGACAAATTATACAAGAGAGATAGTGTAAAAGCTACCATCAAAAAGATGTATGACTTTGAAATGGAGGTAGGTCAGTGAAACCAAGGGAAGAATAACTAATGGATAGCCTATAAGCTGATTGGAAACCATACAATATCAAGAGATGGAGATGAAGATCCAAAACTTGTTGGATGAATTCTCACTGGGGTAGATTTTTGAGACGGTATGGACAAGAAATGCACAGAATGTACAGGAAGGCTTGAACTGATTGCTGACTGTTTTGGGAGTATTGATATACTGTATTGAGTACCCATGTTTTTGACCTGACAACAAGTGTGAAGTCTTGTATTTGGGTTAAAAAAATCAACCTCACAAGTATGAGCTGGACTTTATAAGTTGGTAGCAATTTGACAAACATTTTCCTTTTCAGTGAATTGCAAACAGTGTGAATCAGTGGTGTCCTGTGGCCAAAATGATGTCATTAGCCAATGGACAAAACCAATGGGGTCATTAGCCAAGAAACTAGTGGAAGTTGAATGTGGTAGTCCACACTTGTAAACTCTGCTATGGGGGAATTTACGCTGAATGATGACTATTTGGGATTTCTGAATGGCAGCAGGACAAGTCAATAAGGTGTCTGCACAAAGTCCAGTACTAATGTTGTAAGCTCTTAGTAGTAGGAGGCTGCCAAGCTGCCCAAAGAGGGGTGAATCGGCCCAGGTCAGAAATGGAGCAAGTCAAAGCTCTGGCACTTAACATGTATTTTATCATTTGAGCCTTGCAGCCTAACCTTTGTGCTAAGTTCTGTAGTTATTATCATACTTGTTTTCCTATATACTAAAAAACCTTGTCTTGATCTTACTGTCTGATGGCTATCATTTGATATTTCTTCTTCCTTTAGCTGCTAAATTCCTTGAAAATGTAATTTATATTCAATGTCTCTACTTCTTTTCCTTTCCCTTGCTTCTAAGTCCACAGAAATCTGACTTCTGACCTTATCATTTAACTGAAGCCTCTGTCTCCAAAATTATCAATGATCTCTTAATTGCCTTTACTCTAATGGCCTTTCCTCATTCTTTTTATTTGACTGTATTGATCATCTACTACTGACCACTCATCCTTCTCTAGGTTTTCATGATACTATTTTCTCTTGGCTTTCCTATTTGTCTTATGGCTCCTTCTTCAATCTTTGCTACATTTTTGTCTGCATTATGCCTCCTAACTATAAATGTCTCCCAGCCTGTCATGGACCTTCTCTTTTCTCTCTAGATCATATCCTTTGGTCTTCTCATCAGTTTTAATGGGGTCAGTTTTTACCTCTGTGAAGATGGTTGCCATTTCTATATAAATAGCCCCAGTATCTTCTGAGTTCCAATCCTGCATATATAACTGCTTATTGGACATTTTGGACTGGGTTCTTCTATAGGTATGTCAAATTGGATATGTTCAAAACAGAGCTCATTATCTTTTTGCAAAAACTCCTTCCCTTTTTATGAACTCCCCTATTACCTGCAAGAGCACTAGCCCTGTCCCATTCTACTAGTTTCACATCCTTGGCATCCTCCTTGAGTATTCACCCTTACCCCACATTCGGTAACCAGCTCTCATAATTTCTACCTTCACTCACATATCTCTCACATCTCTCGCATATCCATTCACAAATCTACCACCCTAGTTCATCCCCCCAATCACCTCTTGCCTAAAAATTGCAGAGCTTCTCTCCTATTTCCCTCTTTAAAAACAAATGCCTCTGCACATCCGGGATCAAATATTAAGCCCTTTATTGTACATTTAAGTTTCTTCTCAACTTTGACCAGTCTTCTTACACTTTACTACTTTTGTAATACAGTGTAACCTAGCTGCAAAAGCTTATTTATTTTTGCTTAAACTTCGCACTCCATTGGCCATTTCTATTCCTTGTCATTTCTATTTGCTTTGGAATGCTTTCCAACCTCTCCTTTACCTCTTTGTTTTACTGACTTCTTTCAAATCTCAGTTCAAATCCCACATTCTCCAGGAGGCCTTTCCTCATTCCTCCAGTTGCTAGTGCCTTCCCCCTCTGAGATCACTGTCTATATCTACCTTATAAATTTCTTACAGAAAACTAGTTTTTTCCATGCTTAACTCACCATTAGAATGGAACCTCCTTGAGTACAGAGACTGTATTTACCGTCTTTTTATCTCCAGTGGTTGCACAGTTCCTGGTATATATTAAATGCTTAGTAAATTCTTGTTGATTAAATAATTAGAGCATGATCATGGTAATTCAATTCACTTCTGATGTGGACTTCACAGATGTTTGTTTTGTTTCACAAAGGGAACAAGCTTGTGGAGACCAAGTCCAAATTGAATACTAGTACTGGAAAAATAATGTAATATGTATATACTCAAATGACAGTAAATTTATAGGCTCATGTTGGTATATGCAAAAGTGACAGAAAAATTTGTGATAAAATAGCAGTAAAGAGAGACAGATTTTGACTTCCTTACCCAACAAGTATTTGCTAATTCTTTCCTAAGGATTACTGAAACTTTAGAAATATCATGCACTCTGGTGCTAGCTTCTAGGTAGGGTAGGATGTGACAAGAAAAGAGTACACCATAGAAATGGGATGAAAGGATTTGACTCTAGTTTCTGGTAGATAGTATTAAGTATGAATCTTATTGGGAGGAGAAGGGGGAAGTCATACTTTTTATGCACAGGGAAGGGGAAGAAGAAATGACCAAAAAAGTATTTGGTTTAACCTACCTGGAACTGAAAATTCTTACTGTCCTCTGCTACCCCAACTGGCCAAAGGGGAGGAAAGAGGTCAGAAGCATTGATCAAGCATCTTATGATTTCTTTCAAGTGTGTTAAGGTGGCAAATCAGTATCAATCAACACCATCCTTACGGACTAGCAGATAGCTTGATGTAATAGCTGAAATATTTATGCATGCTTAAAAAAATCTTTCCTTGGGTCCACTTGAATAAGCCAATCTTAAAATGTAAAGTATGGACATTAATGATACCTTTTGCAAAACAAACAACTACAAACACTGTTTGCATATCATACTGTAGCAAAGGGATCATCATTCCAAGACAGATAAAAAAACAACAGAATTTCATAAAGTCTAGAAGATCTTTGCTGTCTTTACAGCATTAAAGTCATTAGAGAAATGAAATATGTTTTAAGCTCCTACTTATTTCTTTCCTCCTCTCACATTCAGCCAACTCATTTCTTTGGCCTTAATGTTAGCTGTGACAGTGCATTAGCCAAGCTGTCTCAGTCATTCAGGCATTTTATCAGCTCTATGAGGACAGATGCTAAATAGCGTAGACTAAATTGAAATCTCTGATGACTCTCTGGAGACAAGTTGATAGTAGGAGGCACACTGTGGCACTTAAATATGTACCCCTTTTGTATTTAACTAGAAGAAGAGGGCAGCTTTTTAGCAAATTGTTTTTATCCATTAACTGTCAAGATTCCCTTTCTTCTTTTCATTATTATATCTTATTTGGCTGGAGAAGACTAAAACAACTTTTTATTTTTCTGTTAAGGAGTCAAGTACAATAGAAAATATGCTAAAGCTACCATGCCCCTAAAACAAAAATATTCAAAAGGAAATGTGCCTAATTATGACATTTAAATTGCCCAATTTTAGACTGTAATGGCAATATAGTAAATTTTTAAATTAGCTTAAATTATGATCCTTTGATTTGTTCAATGACAAAACATCAAATTTGAATTAAAAAAACATTTCAGGTTGAGTATTCCTTTCAGATTAGATCTTGTTTAGATACAAAACATTAATATTTTCTTAATTTTTATTCCATCTACTAAATTTGGAATCTAGGACAAATTTGTTTTAGTTTTCTGAGCCTTAGTTTCTCTATTTAATGCTTAATAAATATTTGGTGAATAAATTAAAAGGAATATGAATAGATGAATAAAAATAATAAATAGCTAATGTTGCTAATTTCACTATTTAATTTACATTCATCTCTATCAAATTTATTTTCCCAAATTGTAAACTTAGATACTTATACTACCTTGTAGTCTTATCCAGCAAATTTCAGCTCAACATAATAACACCATAATAATTAGAGCTGTCTAAAAATAGAGTGAGCTTCCTTGGTAATGGTGAGTTCTCCATCCTTAGAAGTGCTCAGGCAATGGACAAATAGCTTTTTGTAGATACTATTACAGAAATTCATGAGTCCTAACTTTTCTGGGATTACTCTTCTCACCCCTAGTTCCCACAGGTGGTTTGAGTTCTTAAACAGTAGCTGGCTAGTTCTCTTGGGATTCTAGAGGTTCTAAAGGGTTGGGTATAGTTTCTGATATTGTATTTTATGGGCTCCCATCCATTGTGCCAAGAAAGGGATATTTACCAAGCAGGAATAGCAAGGACATTTCTTACAGAAAAACAAAACAAAGTAAATTCTAGGGCACACTTTTTCCTTACAAAAGATCCCTGTGGTTGAGTGGGCTTAAGATTAGAGAGTATGTGTAGCAAAGGGCTGTCTCACAGCTTTGATTTATGAAAGTCCTTTTCTTCCTTTCTGGATTTCTTGTGAGTTTCCTCTTTGGTGTGCTTCGTTCCTTAAATCATCCTTTGATGATCCAGGGACAATGCTACCTAGGGAAAATCCAATGTTCCAAATTTTAAAAGTTCAGAAGGGTGACATATGGTCAAGGGATGGGGGAGACATTCTGGATTTGGTTTGATTCAGGCTAGTACTCTGGTAGTTTATGTTTGATATTGGGAAAAAATGAGAGAATTGGTTGTAAGCCTTTCAGCAGTTAGCAAAAGCAAATTTGCAATGCAGGAGAAGGATTTTCAATAAAGGTATCTGTTGAAGATGTCCAAGTTGATTTATCTGCTCATTAGCTTAGTTATATGAGCTCCACTAGACTAGCCTTCTATTAGAATTCTTCTTACCAAACTGGTGTACTGTTTTATCCAAGACTTATAGGGCATGATGGATTCTTTCCCACCAGAAAATGAGAGGTTTTCCGTGGCGTCTTTTGCTTTCTTTCAATATTCCATGTTTCCCAAATGGATTAAAGAAATGAACCTATCTTGTAATTGATTGTTTTTTAACCACAAGCAAAGAAGTGTTTTTACCTGATGAAGCTTAGAGCTTCTCAGTTCTATTAGTTGAGGTTAAGGGTTATGGGGAACCACCTTACAAATGCATCAGTTGGAGTGATATTTAAAAAACTACTAAAGTTCCCTTCTGCTCAAAGATCATATGTTTCGAGTTTATATTATTTCATATTCAACAACAGTCTGCCAGCAACAGAGTAACTTTTAAATCTATTATTTTCAAAAAAAAAAAAGTATTTGGATCCCTGTGTAAAGCAGTGAGAAAAGAATAGCTTCCCTTGTCAATTACAATGAATTGTTCGTTAACATACTAGAAATAACATACATTAAGGTGTTGCCAAATTTAAATTATTTCTAGGAATCCCAGATTAAATTCCTTCCCTGGGCATTTGTATCATTGGGTCTTTAAAATACCTTTAACAAAATTGGTTATAAAATTCAAAGACTTTTTAATCTGATATTGCTCTTCTTATTGAATTCCTTTCATGTGTTTTCTACCCCAAGTTTCCTAAATATTTGATTTGGGAGGTTTGATGTGCTGTGAAATGCTTGTGAGGATAGCACAACTTTTACGTCTTTCTCTCCTATACTTATTTGCAAGAGATGGGAATGAATTTAGGGATCAATGAGCATTATAGGAACTTGAGATCATTTTTAATATGAAACTCCCAGAGATGTACAGGCAAAGTAAATTTGATTAAATTTTTCACAACTTCCAAGACTGAAAATTTGAGTACATACCATAGGTACGTTATATCAGTCTGGAGCTCCTGAAAACTGGCAGTACTTTGTAAAAACTAAGTAAATACTTTATGTGAAAGGAGGAATTTGCCTAACTAAAGGAATCTTTCTTCTGAATTCATAGAACATGTTATATGTCTTTTACGACACTTATTACACTGTACCTTTAATTGGGAATCTTTTGTGCATGCCAATAATATATTTGCTATTCATTTTTTCATTCCCAATAGTACACTGTACATATATCAGGTCACTTTGCATCTGTTGCTCTGACTGGTTTCAGTACCATGGAATAAGATGCCCCTCCCAGGATAAGCTCATCACTACTGAACTCACCATCAATAATAATAATTATTTGCTATGATAATTATTATAACAACATCCTAATTATTATGAATGATATATAATAAATAATTATAATATTATTTAGCATTTATTTTCCAAGAGTCTATCCTAATCTTTTGCTATTCAAATAATTCTTATTGAAGCATCTTACCACAGTCAGCAAAACACTGAACAGTATAGACGTGAACAGGCAAAGGCAGGGATGTATACACATGCTGAGCAGGGGATGATGTTTAAGAAATAGCTCTGTTCTGCTTATCATTTTCTCTCTATATTTTTTATCATAAGAACCAGAAATTTTGAACAATTTTTGCTGTAGACTACAATCTGGTATCTGTCAGTGAAAGTCTCCTTTTCTCCTCTTTTTTTTTTTTAAAAAGTAATTTCCTTTGATATTTTAATAAAAATTTAAAAATAAGATAATATTTGATGTTATTTTACTGAATTATATCAGTCAATAATTATGTATTAAATGCCTGTTACATAAAAACACAATATTATACAATGGTGATAAAAGAAAGCAAAGAAAAGATCTTTCTCTTAAGGCATTTACATATGATTTTAGAATAACTCATACTGATATAATACAAAATATGTTCCAAGTAAAGAAAGCTGTTGATGTAACATTAATATAGACAGTATTTTCATCTTTGCTGTATTAGATCTACTCAGCCATGAACAGATTATGTAGTTCTTCTACACTTTTAAAAGTTATTTTATTATTTATATGACATGCATAAATTAATTATATAAAGAATAATACAATTCTTTATACATATATAGAATAAAACTAATTTTAAAAATGTATATATGTACAGATTTATATCCTAATAGATTAATTCTGAGGTATTGCATGTATTCCATCATTGTTTTGAATGGCATTTTTATTCCTAGCACTGACTGTTATGTACACATATTCTGGGATTTTTTGTGAATTTTTATTATATCTCACCACTTTATTATCTCACATTTGTTTTTTATTCACTTTCATTTGCTGAGATAACTATTGTGTTGTTCACAGACATATTTACCATCACTTTTATATACAATAATTTTTCTTTGTCATGCTATGATATAGTTAACATTTCAACAACTATGTTGACCAATGATAATAAAATTGGGCAACCTTGATTTTTTCCTCATTCTCAATAGGAAAGCTCTAAGATTTTTCCTTAATTAAAGTGTTCTTTGAATTTCTATAAATGCTATTTTTGTTTTTAGGAGAAAATCAGTCCATTCTCATGATTGCAAATGTTTTAACATCAATTGGTGTTATACTTTTAAAAATATGAACCAATAAAATATAAAATATTTTTGTGTATTTCTATTTTGAAAACATTAATATTGTCATTATTTTTCTTATTTAAACACCTGTGTTAGTATATGTGTAAGTACATGCATATAAACACAAATATTACATCTAGTATTTTTCAGTTTTAAAAATTCTTTCTATTTTTTCTAATTGAGTTTTTGACTCAATCATTTTTATTGAGTTTTATTTTTAAATAACATTTATTTTCTCTTCTTCTCACATCCCCATCCTATTAAAAAAATCCAAGATCCTTGTAACAAATATATGTGTTTTTTCTTATACACACATATGTGTGTATATTAAAGCAAAACAAATTCTCACCTTAGTCATTTCCAGAGTTATGTCTCATTCTGCATATTTAGCACCTCACCTCTCTATCAGTAGGTAGGTAGAAGTCATGATCATCAGTTCTCCTGGAATCATGGTTCGTCATTGTCTTGATCATACTTCTTAAATATTTCCAGTTAGTATATGTCAGCAATGGTGTATTATTTAAACCATTCTCCTGGTTATACTCACTTTACTTTGAGTGTCTTCACTCAAAATCTTCCCAGATTTCTCTAAATTTGTCCCTTTTGTTAGTTCTTACAGCACAATAATATTCTATTACATTCATACACCATAATTTGCCCAGTGATTACTTGAGAGGCAATGCCTTAGTTCACAATTTCTTGTCACCACACAGAAAAGTTGCTTTAAATATTTTAGTTTATATGGTCCCTCTTTCTCTTTTTCCTTGATCTCTTTGTTACTTATTAGAGGTGTTGTTGTGTCCAAAGATATCACAGTCTAACAATGTTTGGGAATAGTTCCAAATTGTTTCACAAAATGGTTAGCTATTCATTTGTACTATTTTTTCATATGGATATTAATAGATTGAACTTCTTTGGAGAACTTGTTCTTTTAAATGTCAATCAGTTCCTGATATATCTTGAAAATGAGAACTTTATCAAAGAAGGTATATACCTAGGTACTGTGAAATAAACCTAATTTATGCCAGACTGCTTTCTTTCTAATTTTCCCAGCAGGTGGGGAGTTTAATTTCTTTGAACACTAGGTTACTTCTTTCCGTTACTTTTGTATATTGTGTACCTTAGTTGATTTCTCTGATCTACCTCTCTATTTTTTAATCAGTGAAAAATCACTCTGATGCTATTTTGTAGAAAAATTTTATATTTTGTTCTTAGACATTCTTCTTTCACATTTAAGAAAAACTATTTTCCTTGCAATTCTTGAACTGTTGTTCCTCTAGATGAATTTTCTTTTTTTTCTAGCTCTATAAATTAATTCTTTGGTAATTTGGTATGGCACTAAAGGAGCAAATTAATTTGTCATTGTCATTTTATTATATCGATTTGGCCTATGCATGAGCAAGTAATATTTCTCCAATTTTTAGATGTCTTTATTATTGCAAAAAGTGTTTTGGACATGTACTCATATAGTTCCTGTGTGTATCTTGGTAGATAGATTTCCAAGTGTTTTATTCAGTCTGTGGTTATTTTAAATTTAATTTCTCATTTTATCACTTCCTTCTGGGGTTCATTAGTAATATATAGAAATGCTGATAATTTTTGTGGATTTATTTTGCATTCTCCAACTGTGGTGAAGTAATTAATTGATTCAATTAATTTTACTATTCTCTCTCAGGTTTCTTAAGTAAACCATTATCTACAAAAGTGATAATTTTGTTTTCTCTTTGCCTGTGTTTATTTCCTCAATTTATTTTTTCCTTTGTGACTCAAATAGTAATGGCAATTGCATTTCCTACTCCACTAACTTTGCTAATCTCAGATCCATTCTTCTTAAACTAGTTACCTTTCAGTCTTTTTTTAGTCTTTTATCTTTTTAAGAAATCTTATTTCTCTTTTTAAAAAGTATTTTATTACATAATACTCTGTAACTCAGGGACTACATTGTATAGATAGGCAGTAGCAAAGATAGTTATATCTTACAAAATTTGGTTCGAATAAGAAATGAGAGATGTCAAAGACTTATAGATTATATATATAGGATTTATATTCTATATTATGAATACCTTTCTTGAGGAGAAATATAAGAAGGCACTGGATATTTTGCAGGCCAAATAATCTCACAAAAAAAGGCATTGATTTTGTTTTAACAGATAGGAAAATCAATTCTGAGTTAAGTCATTCCTGAATTAGCTGTTTATATAGTCAATTCATTACTGCTAAGGTAAAAATTAATACTAATCTAAAATAATAAAAGTTAGAAAAATTTATGTGCAACAAATGCATCTGATTTAAAATTTATTAATACTAAAAAGTGAGAACTGGATGGAAGAAAAACAATAACACTGTTTATAACAGTTTTTATAAAAGTTTAACTAAGTTGTCAATTGCCTTTATGATAAAACCAAAAGAATGTAAAAAGCATACTGGTCAGCGACAAGATTTACGTAATTACCAGAAGAATAAGGCAGCCATTGGTAAAATTATTCTAGACTACAAACTGTTTTATAATGTATTGTGGAAAAAGATGATAGAAGTTTCTGAATGTGTAAAAGAGAAAAAGAAATATTTTTTTGAAAACAGTTTGAAGAATACACCTAAGAAAAGTTATCCTATGGGCATTTCAGGATTAGATGGAAAGGAGGAGAACAGACATAATAAAAATTATAAAGATTTTTTTATAACCAACTCTTTTTACAATCAAGCTTGGATGGTGGAATTACTATCATACTTTAACAGTAAGAACATTTTCCTAGATGTACTTCTTAAGTAAATGAATATGGAGTGGAAGAAAAGACCCAGTAAAGAGTTGGACCAGACCTAATGTCTAGGAAGGAGCCTGACATGTTGCGTGGATCCCCTGTGGTGAAATTGTAGGAGGACATGGGCAAATGTACAAAGGCAGGGAAAGAAGATAGGCTGTAGTCTTTTTCAATGGCTATTCATGTAGATATGATCACATATACATGGATGTATTGGGGGTATGCCTATAAACATAGGGTTTAAAATTCATTTTCTTCTCTATTTATATAATAATAAAATTTTGTGCATGTTACCTGAACGCTTGAAAAATACGTAAATATCTTAACATTACCTTTCAGTATGTTCGCTCTCTCTCTCTCTCTCTCTCTCTCTCTCTCTCTCTCTCTCTCTCTCTCTCTCTCTCACTTGCTCTCGCTATCACTCTCTGCACCAAAATCTACTCTTTCAAATATTAAGTGTTTCTTACTGATTTTTCAATCTTTTTCAAATTCTGAATTTTTTTCTTTAAATATGTTGTCTGTATCATTAAGTGTACATATGTGTATTCGGCATATAGGAATCATCCTCATTTTTTGGAGGAGGAAACTGAAGCTGAAAAGGCCAATTTATTCACGATCACACAAATGCTAACTTTTAGGAGGTGAATTTGAGCACAGGCCTACAAGGCTCCAAACCTTCCAACTCTATTCACAAGCTGTGTTGTATTTCCCTTTGGATTTAATTGCTTTCCCTTCTACCTCTACTTTATTGAATATTTACAATACCTATAGACAAAAGAATCCCTTTTCTTATCCTTCTTAACTTTTCTGTGTATATATGTATGTATGTACATATGTATATGCATATATGTAGTAAAGATCCATAGAAAATATAAACAAAATAGGAAACTTGTCTAGTTGAGTGGATCTTTGATCCTGTCTCACTGAAAATTATACTACTTTTGCTATTTTGTCTTCCAGTAAAATTATTTCTCATTACTTCCACATTTTAATTTATATTTTCTACAGATCTCCCCATTTGGTTAAATTCTATCATTATTTTCTTCTACCTTTTGAACAGATATCTTTCTTTGTCCAAATCTTGCTAAATATTTTTCTCCTGACATTAGTTCCACCTGTCCACACATTCACATGTATATCCCAATAACATTGGTATTTGATATATGCCCTCTATATGTACATCCTGGCTTTATGTTCAGTACACGTGTCCATGCGTATTCCTTAGGTGTATCCACTTCTCCTATTGATGTTGTGTATAGTTGAGAAGCTGTGACCCAGATTTATGGCGGAAATGCTCTATTGTTAATTCTTCTTACCATGCTATTTCATTAATTGCTTTTGCTTTGAACTAATTATGTCCTCAGGCTAATCAGTAAAGGTAAATATATGGCTAAGGCATTTGAAATGGAGGTGGACACACAAGGACCTTTACTTAGGTTAGTTTATTCTATAGGGAAATCACACAAATGTGGGAGAGATTGGAGGGTGAGGGTAGGATGTTGACCTGAATGATATATTACAAATATAAGTTTATATCTGAATAAAAAATTTCCATATCCAGTCACCTTGGACTGATCTTTTGAATCCTGAAATTTCATGATACAGTTGCAACTTCTTCATACCCTAAATTATGAAACTTTCATATTCTAAAATGACATTAATGTAAATGAGAAAATTTTTATTTTCTATTTCACCAATGACTTTCTTCAACTCTTGTTTTAACTTATAATTTGGTATCCTTCTGGCATTAATATTGTCTCTCGACATGTATCTGTCCACTCACATCTTTCATTCTTTAAGCTAAAATTCTATTACCTATGCATTTGAACCATTTTATAGACCCTAGCTTTCCACAGTACTATTTTATTCTAATGGCTTTTGGGCAAACATATGTATAAGCGAAAGAAAACATGCTCAGTAAGAGGAATGCTTTAGATTTCTCGATTTTAGGCACAATGAAAATGTATTTGTTGAGGTCTAAAATACAACTCCTTAATTTAAATTGTTTTATACAGGTTTCAGAATAAAAGCTGGTAAATTGATTGTGACAGGAATGGTAGAGGAATACTTTCTAAGTGTGTACAAGAATACAAGGTACATATGAAGAAATATTATATAGAATTTACCTTTTTAAAATATCTATGTTTGTTCAATAATTGATAATATAGGCTGCAGATAGGAATTGCAATTCAATTCCAATCTCTCATTGGAAATGAATATATCTTTAAATTATGCTTAATGAGTAAAAATAACCATCATTTTTGTTCTAAATAAATACTGCAGATGTATGATCTTGCATATTATAATTTATTGAATAGAAGTGGTAGGAAAGGGGAGAACTAGAACACTGAATTTTACTTTTTCATTGATCATGTATAAAAACTGTTGGATTTATAAAACTGCCTTTGAGAAAAAAACATATTTTTAACTCAGACATTGCTCTTTTTCTTATTTGATTCTTCCTAGATAGTAATGAGGTAAAATTGTTAATGGTAGTATTGAACTAACTAGCATTATACTCCATTTCTATTAGATTTGTAATAATTTTTTGTTGAAATGATTTGATTAAATTGAAGTAAGAAGATTTTCTTAATGTTTTCTTCATCCTCTCTAAAGAACTGAAATATTAAGCATAGTGTTCATGAATGATTCACACAAATTCTATTCATTTTTTTGTATTTATTTGAATTGAACATGAATTTTCAGTATAATTTCACTGAAAATGAAATTCATCAAAAGAATTGACTTGGAACTCAGGAAGACATTTATCCATTATATAGCTATGAAATGCAAACTGACAAATGGGAATCAAATGGCAGAACTGGCATCATCAACCAAATGCTGATGCATGAATAAAAACTTAATATGAAACATTCATTTTTTAACAGTACTAAGGCAGGTTATATTTATAAAGCAGACAGCCCAAACTGATTCCAACTTTCAGCTCTTCCTAAGAAGCTAATCAGATTAGTAGGTTGACAAATTTCATTTATTACAGTTTCTTCAAAGTATTAAATTGAAAAGGGGTTATCTAATAAAACAAGAAATGATCACCATTAAAAAAAATCAGAGTAAATTCTCCAATGCACTGTTGGCAGTCTTCTGTGGAGGACTTATGAAGAGACCCATGGGATGAGTAGATATAGCAGGGTTTCAATTTATACTGGAGAAAGGACATCACAGATTCATCAAAGTGACACAAAATTTTATATACATGTGTGTGTGAATAAAAACTACTTAGTGATACTATATTTGGATAAAAGTTTTGCTCACTATTAGAGGATATCACTTATGGTTATTTTACCTAGCTACCACTTTATCCCATCATATAATCCCTGAAGAACTTATAGTTTATATACTTGAAGATTTCAGAACATGTCAGTTCTGATGATTCAGTTAGCCCATAGTTAACTTAAGTACAGGCACGTCCATTAATAGACAAATTCAGTTGTTACAGATTTTTAGTTAGTCTGTAAACTGACTATTGTATGTATGATTTGATATTGTTAAGTAACTGTTACTTCCCTGGTATTTCTGATCCCAGATTGTCACATGAAAAAAGACTTGAATTCCTCCTAGTGCTGCTTAGAGAGCTATAATGATACCAAATGCAAATTCTAGACCTAACAGTTAATTCCTATTGTTCCTTAGTAAAACTTGTGCCATTGGCTATTTAACAGCAGTGATTTAATAGTTCAGACTTAAGGTTTGAACAGCTGAAAATATATCATTAATATCCATTTCATTTCTTCAAATTAAATGATTTGGCTAAATAAAAAATCTGAACACAAAATAATGTGAATTTGCTACTCAAAATAAGCTAGTCTTTATCAGCTACACAAATCCTAGATGAAAATACTATGAAGAAATGTTTCAAAATATTCAAAGATGAATTTAAGAGCCTTATTTTTCTCCTATTAGTGATTATTATTATCACTGTGACTATGTGATAAACTTCATGATTCAGACCCTAAATTTATTGCTGTATATTCAGTAAATGTGAACATACAAAGTGTTTTGTCATTTATCCAACATTTAGTAGTTTAGTTCTCAAGTACATTTGATTTTATTAAAAGCCTTCCAGGTTTAATGATTGGCCCCACTGTTTAGACAAATCATCAATGCATTTCTCCCATAATTGTATTATGATTTTTATTTTCTTATTAGATTATTTGTAATTTATTGGGGGAGAACACTTAAAGCACAATATAAACATTTATATTAATTTCCAAATAACAATATTCATCCCCAGAAAGCCTAGTAGTGTGCTTATTTTAAAATGTTCCATTAAGCTATATGTTGTCCAGAAAATTACTTATTCTTCTCTCCCTGAGAGTAAAGGAGGGTGGGAGGGAAAAGCAACATCAAAATCATGAAAACCATCTCCTGAGGTGGTAATGAAAGGAAGAAGAATTATTATGTAGTAGATGGAAACTTTCCATTTCAACCTTTTTATAAGTTACTCCCTTCCACATAATGCAGCCTTACTAGACTGGTTATCTTATGGTTTCTCACATTTGCTTCTTAGAATCTCTTGTTTCCTTCAAGACTCAGCTCAAGCACCACATTCTATATGAAATCTTTTCTCATCCCCTCCATTCCTCCAGCCCCTAGCTATTTAGGCCCTCCCTTCCAGATTATTTCAAACTATTTTGTTTTTAATTTTCATATATTCTATATATACGTATGTATATATGTATGTGTGTGTATATATAGTCATATATATACATATATATGTATATGTATGCATGTATGTATATATAGTGCACTCATTAACACCTCCCATAATACACATACACACAATGGAATGTAAGCTCTTTGAGAACAAAGACTACCCCTATTTGTCTTCACAAACCTCCATAGTGCTTAATAAGTATGCTTTGATTGATAGCTAACCTGATTTTTGATTGTCAAACATATAGTCTCTTGCCATATATTTTTAGAAGTCTTTCCAACTGAGCAAGCAGGACTTTCCAGAACTTGTTTTCCTGGCATAGAGAATGCTAGGCCATCTCCATGCTACAGTGAATCATCAAAATAGAATTTTGGTGGAGGGCTTCTTATAACTATATTGAAGTCACTTACAGAAATACTGTCATAAAAGAGAAAACGGAAATGTAAAGATAACATTAATTAATATTACCAAATGAATCAGTCAAATGAAATTAGTAAAAGAAAAGGATGTCAGTCATAGCATTCAGGGAAAGACAAAAATATTTGACCTTTGTGAAAAGCGTGTATCATGACAATGTGATGATTCAGTTCTTTGTATATAGAGCAACATATTTTACTATGTCCTAAATATTCTACTAATCTCTTTATATTTTAGAGACTAATGCATTAGTTGGGTGATGAACAGCCACAATTCAAGTTTTACCCCTGATGGGAATATTATCATTATAAAACATTCTGCTTTTAGATAAAAATACATTGAATTTATTGCTAATTGAGTTATGCAAAATTTGTTTTATGGTATTCTTATGCATATTTTTAGCAAACTAATTAATCATTAGTTAACATTTGTATTAAATTTTTATAATTTATAGTCAGCTGCCATATCCTGAAAGGAAAATGCATTGTCCCCATTTTATGTATAAAAAAGTAAGAGTAGCATCACATATTTCAACAGTCTACCCAATTTTTCATAAAAAAAATTTATCCTGGGATCATGATACAGTGTATCTACCTTTACAAATAAAATATTTTAACCTCCGGAGCCATGATACCTTTATTGAAACATTTACTTCCCTCTTTACCACCTGTCTGCAGAAATGAAGGAAATGAAGAACATTAAAAGGGTGCTATAATATTCACATGAAAAAATGATTCTCCCTCTTTTTGCCATAAGGTCTACAGACTATCTGTAAGAATTCTAGAAACTGAAAGTATGAAAAACTCAAATCCTGCAGATTTAATACTTGCATAAATGCTTAGTAGTTTACTTGATCCAGTGTAGCCCTCTAATCAACTAAGCAACAACAGCTAAAAGATAAAATGCTTTTGACAGTTTCTGGTATGTTTTCAGATCAGATCATAATAGGTTATGTATGTATTTTCAATAGGTGAGAGGCCCTCCAACTGCAGGAGCATTTAAAGAACGACCAACAAAACCCACAGCCTTCCGAAAGTTTTATGAGCGAGGAGACTTCCCGATTGCCCTTGAGCATGACTCCAAAGGAAACAAAATAGCCTGGAAGGTAAGTCAGGGCACAGCTGTGACAGTCAGCTATGCTTGTTGAAGTGACATCTCCCATTCCCAAACAAAGTTGGCTGATAAGTAAATAAGCTAGAGTAATTTCTCAGCAAATAGAAGATACTAGGAAAGCTCCTAGAAAAAAGCCCCCTGAGTCAGCCATCCACCTTGGCTAACAATTAAATTATAGGTTGCAAAAAAGAAAATGACAGAGTTGCTTTGCCTTAGAGAATTGTCTGCTGCCCGATTCATCTCTATTTTTATGAGAACCTTGGCAGCCCAGCCTGTTTCAGGCAGTCCATCAAATGATGGAAGCGGTGGCTGGATACAGTGAGCAACGGCCATTTATCTCCCCCAAATTTCACCTTCCTGCAGGACACTTCCAAATGGAAGCTTTAATTACCTAAATGGATAGGTCAAGATTGCCTGCTCCCTGGAAATGCGGAGTAGAATACAAACGAAGGCAGATTCTTATTCCATGGTCGTATTCTCGGTCTGCAGCATATGTCAGCCAGCGTAATCGCTGTCATACGTGCCCCTGTTAGAGGCTGACCTCCACCGCTGAAACCATTACAGCGCCGACATTTCTCTGACAAAAGGTTAATTGGCTTCAAAATAAATGTATTGCCTAATGACTCCATTCTAATGCGACTGTGTTTCTCTCTAAAAGGCTCACTGATGTTATTTGTAAAAACTTGCCAATCTCTTAAATAACTAGAGAAGGTTTTTAAATTTAACTTGAGAAATGAATGCTGATCTTTAACCTGTTCTTCCTATTTTATTATTTTTGTTATCACAGTATTTACTTTCCTTTGGGGGTAATCAACTAAAAATATTTTCCACCTGAAAGCAAAAAGGATAATAGTTACACTGGTGTGGATAGTATATCAGGTGATGGGAAGTAAAAGTGTCATTGTTAAATATCATTCCAGTGAAACAGCTAAGGCATTTAATTCAGAAGGAAAACCAGTAATAATATGTTTAGCCTATATATAGAAGAGTGTAGCCATTGCTTATGTAAAAACTAAAAATTCTAAGTATAAAATAAGACTGTTGAAATGATGTCAAATAGTATAAATTAAAAAACTAGGTTCATTAAAATATCTTTGTTTCCCTTATAGTTTACCTTATAACCAAACTGAAAAAAACACATTTGGTACACTTATCAGATAGAGCAATATTTGATTTTTCCATGATGTCTATTTGCTCCTGTATATGCTCAGATTTATGGACATAATTTTCAAGCTTTTTTCAGCATTCATTATGATATTTATTTAGCAATTTAAATCTTTACCCTTTTAGAGATAAAGTAGCCAATAGTCTGAAAATTATGAACTTTTAAAAAGCAGTTTATAACTTTTAAACCAAAAAACTATTTGTTGTCATTAATAAGATTAGGACTATGGAAATTTATATATGTATGTGTATGTATATATATATATATATATAACATTGCATATATAATTTATAACTTTGCTTACTCCCTACCATTATATTGTTTCATGTGTCATAGTAAAATAGTATATGTTAGCAAAAATGACTTGCACATTCAAAATGACATAGAAGACATCTTCAGGGATGTATATGACCAGAGAGGAAGCCAGGGTAGTCATGTATCATAAGTAAAGAGTGAAAGATAGAAAGCCATGGTATTGCATTGGTGTCTATTAAATATTAAAAGACAAAAAGCCAAAGTTTCTAGCATGTTGAATAGATCCATCTATTGAAGATTTACAGAAAGATATGAACAAGAATCACATAGAATGAGAGGCCATTGTTATTTGTTTGGCGGAAAGAGTAATCATCTGATGAAATAACAGATTCAATAAGGTATCATTGTACTAAGTTTTTTATTTGTAATACATTAAGAAAAAAAGTGGTTATTAAGTTGTTAAGACCAACAGGGTAGGCAATCAAGCAACATATCATGAGGGAGAGACGAGGTTATCTGTGCTAAACAAGTCAAACCACTACCAGCACCATTTTGAGCATCATCTCTCCTCAGACCCTGATGGAGTCAGCCTCAAAACCCTGGTAATACCCATGCCCTCCAGATCACTAATCTTGCATTCAGCTCAGCTTCTGTAGCAGTCAACCTTGGAATCAATCCTTGTGGTGATGCAATAAGGCAAGTGTTTCTGAAAGTCCTGCCTCCTCAAGAAGCTAAAACTCTTGATGGCCCAGGAATATGTTATCACTATGAGAGTGCTTGGCACTTTCAAATGGTTCAACATCAGCAATCTATCTAGTCCTTCCCCCCAACGCACCCAGTGGAAATAAATTAAAGATGCATTATTTATTTTATTCTTCTACACTAAGAACCACGGAGGCTTTCCATCTTGTTTGCAGCTGGAACTTCTTGTATGTTCCATCTCATCCTAGTAAAATACATTCTTCCTGAGAGTATGAGATGTCTTGCTGCATTCATTCATTTATTCGTTCATTCATCACTTTATGCCTACTTGAGAGAATAATGTGTGATTACCATAAAAGGAGTAGAAATAGTGGATATTATCAGTATCAGGACTCCAGTTTACTGGACATCTTTTGCTATTTGAGAGTAAATGGTCACACAAGATCAATCAACTCTATTTCTCAGGACAGTCATGAACCAGATTCATTCTGTATCCTCTACACCAGGACCAACCCTGTCATGGCACAGTGTCATATAAATGCTCCATCTGATCATACCCCTAACAGAATGTAAGCACCACATACCCATTTTGAGATAATGAAATAAATGTTGGGCTCCATCCAGCTTAGTTCTTTTACTGATAATGACCTCCTATATTTAGGATAAGAGCCAAATGCAATAGCATTAATCTACTGATAAAGTAACAAACTATAAAATATACAGATAACTAATAATTTAATAAAATTGCAAAATGAGAACCAAATATGTACTTTCGTCAGGCTATGAAGACTCAGATATGTAATCATAATGTCTTATGAATATATAAAAGGCTTTCAAAGAATATTATCGGCTTGTAAGTTCTCAATGATTATAAAATATAAATGACACTAACTCTATAAAGTAAAAGAAGATAAACCAAGATGACTATATAATACTTCCTTGTATGTATGTGTTAACATAATATTACAGTAAAATTTTGCATACTTTATCACACTTTTGATCAGGAAATACACATATATGTGAATCTTCAAGTAAATCACAAGAAATATTTCAGCAAAAAGTATCAATTTTCTTCTCACCTTTAAAAAATTCTAATTGCCAGAAAATACTTTGTTAATATCTCTGACACGGTCTGTTCTGCTAATGTAATGTAAAAATGTCATCAACATGGGAAACTACTTCTTAGTTTCCTTGTCTTATGATTTTCCTCTGACCCTCTATAAGATTGAATGTTCACTTAACATCCTGTTCTTGATGAATTGTTTGGGTTTTTTTTTTTCCCTCTTCTCAGTCTCCCTTGGTTTTATCCATCAATTTAATTCATGCCCACGGCTTAAAACTCAACCACTATGCAGACACCCTGCACCTATCTCCAGTTCTGAACTGAGTTTCAGACCTGATTCCCAAATGCTTTCAGGACCTCAAACTCACTGTGTCTCAAACCTTGAGACAGGTTGCTCTTTTTATCCTAAAAACTGCCTACCCTAAAATCATATTGTGGATCTAGAGCTTAAAAGAACCTCAGAGACTATTCTAACCCTGTCTGCTTTATTTTCAGTAGCTAGTGTCATACATATATTTAGATATTTATTGGATTGATTTGGGTTTGGTCACATAAACTGTGATATTTCTGTCATTATTTGAAGTTTGGAGCAAGTCAATGCTTATTGATTGCTCTACAAGTGCACAGAAACCCCTTTCCCTGTTTACTACCATTAAGTGGCTGTATATTGCTTGTTATTGTGGGAAAAGAGTAGTTTTCCCAGTATTTTTGATTTGAGTCTTAGAATTAAACAACTAAAACTGACAGGGAAGTAGCACGTTCAGTTTGTATATGTACAAAAATACATGCAATCATGAATATGTGTATATGTATGTTGACATACATGTACATCCTTGTCTCTACATGTAAATGTATATCTTCTGGAAAGACTATATTTGGCAAGAAGTTTTCTGAACTAATCAAGAGGACTTTAATTCAGAGTCAGGAAGATCTGAGTTCCAAACCCACCTCTAATTCATATTGGCTCTGTGACTCTGGATGACTCTCTAAATTATCTGAGTCCCAGTTTCCTCATCTGTGAAATTAAAATGATAATGGCACTTATCTTGTTGTGAGGATGAAATGAGATTTGCATGTGAAATGCTCTGCCCTTATAAAATGCTTTATAACCTATTCCTGTGGAGCACTAAGATAGTTATGATAAAGAAGAAGAAAAGTAGTAAAGTGCTGCTGAGGTTACATTAGGTTACTTCTGCTTTCCTTTGATAATATGATTATTCCATGGTAGAGTTTAGTAATTTATAGATAGAAATAACCAGGAAGATGGTCAAGAACAATAAATTGCCTCAAATGTTTACATACCAATATAAAGTTCATGAATAATATAATAAGCTTATGATTTTAACAAAAAAAAGTGCAATATAATTAAAAGAGTTCTGGATTTAGGGGTCAAATCTGCTTTGTGTGACCTTGGGCAAGGCAATCTCTCTGGGCCTCTGTTTTGCTCATTTATAAAATAAGAAATTTGGGCTAGAAGACTTTTGAGGTCCTTTCTGAATCCTAAATCATAAGTTAATATTACCTCATAGATTTCATTAATATTTCTAACCATTGGTTTGCATCTTGCTAGAAATTCTATAATGCTCAATTTTTCTAGGGTGCAATCACAAGCTGTATAGTTTCTATTGCTATTCACTGTTTAATCTCCTTAAGGATAACCTGTTTGTAATTTATGGTGGCAATGAGCTGGTCTTAGATCACCATTTTTTTTCTGTACTTCTTTGCTGACATACTGCTATGAATATTGTCAGTGGAAGCCCTTTTGGTTCCATTTTTGGACCTTGACCTTTTCCATAGGTTTTATACAGTCTATGTAAAAGACTTACCAAAAAGGGTGACAAAAGTCACCACTTAAGGTGCTTGTGTAAGCTCTTACACTTTCTGTTCAATATTGTGGGAAAATAAGCTTATCAATGATGGAGCTAATGTTAGATTTTTTGAATTATGATATTAGGATGTAATTGGTCTACTTCTTAGCTCAATGCCATCAAACTCAAAAGGCCTTGAAATTCAAGTCTAAGTCTACCCATCTTGGTTTTCAAAATTATTTGTCTCTGGTGTGTTTTTTTTTTCCATTTCTTTAGTATGTTTAACTTTCTGAGTTTGCATTAAGGATTTTCAATGACCTCATGTTCTTCGGTTTTTCCCTCTTTAGATTTTAGTAAATTCTTGTTATCATCTCTTATTTTGTTTAGTCTTGGTTTAGAGATAAAGTTCTTCTTTAGGATTTCCCTGCATTTGTTACTGTGCGACTTGGAGCTGAGGATAACATTGACAAAAAACAATATGAAGCCCTGCCTATAGCTGCTGGGATGTTTCCAATTTTGCTATGTTGTGTGTTGGCACCTAATGAAATATTCATGTCTTCATTTCATTTCATGCATACTTACAATTTGACTGCTTTAAGAGTTGGTGCTATCTGGGCTGAATTCTTTTAGTCAGGTATTGATAGTTCTGATTTATTCTAGTTTATTTTGCCTTCTTGCAGTGCTAGAACATGAAGAAGCACCACTTTCTTCGTTATCCTCTGTGTCAGTCTAAATATGATGATGGGTTTGAGTAGGACCAGCCTTCATCTCTGTGCCCTTCCATTTGTTCTTTGACTCGTTGGAGCAGTTACATCATACTGGCTAGATTATTAACTCAAACAGTAGTGCCCATAGAACCTAATTAGCCAGCCTATCACCGTTTCTGATAGCTCATGATAGTTTGTTCACAGCTACCATAAGGCTCTGAGGGCATGTGAAATCTCTATGGTTCATTACTCTGGGTGGCATTCCCCTACTTCGCTGTTGTTCCCCTTCACCCATTCACAGCATAGATAGTGGGTTGAGTTTTGAGGGAGTATCATCCTCCTCATCAATCATCATCCTGTTATCTAGTCTTTGATTAGATGAGGGACAGCATTTCCAAATGTACCATTTCAAAGGACATCTACATTCTAATATACTCAAGGCATTGGCTATCAAAGAAATCAGGTAACATAAAACATGAATGTATGTTTGTATATATGGATATGTTATATCTAAAGCAAGTAAGATATAGTAGAAAGATTGCTAGATTTCAAGTTGCAAGACAAATTTAATATATATATAACGCATATGTATATATGTAAATGTTTGTATGTATGCATATATACACATATATAGGCATAGAAATGTTCCTAGGTAAGTGATTTGACCCCTCTGTGCCTATTTACTCAATTTTAAAACACAAAATGATCATTTTTGCTATGCCTATAATATGAGGGTTGTTAAGATGATCAAATTAAATTGGATTCAATTTAATAAACAGTTTAATGGAATAATGCATTTAAAGTGACATATAAACCTTAAAAGCTGTATGAATATTTGCTAACATATTAGGTAAATTTTTCAGTATTATAGATACTAATTAGAAGCCAAAGGATAACTTTCATATCTTGTAGTTCAAAGAATAGTTTTCATTTAATTATTTGATTGATGCAATAATTTGACAATAAATCTCTGGTCTAATCCACTTGAGTTGTCTTAGATCGTTATACAAGTGATAACTAGATGTTTAACAATAAGAAAAGTTTTTTTTAACTTTTCTATAAAATTAATGTTGGAATAATATCTACATTAACATGGCTTTTCTAAAAATTTTAAATCATTTTTGTTAAGCGCCCCCAAAATTGTTTGCACTTTAGACTTTTCTTTTTAAATTGTTTCCATTGAAGCATTAAAAAATTGAAAATACTATAAACATCATAAAAATTAAATGTGATCTTATTTTTCTATAAAAAATGACTTTGGTCTATAGTACTTGAGAAAACCACCTTAAGATTGTTCCTAAAAGATATGATGGTTGAAAAAGGTGAACTGGAACAAGATTTATGAAGCTGTAGAGGACAGAACTTCATCAGCCTGACCATTTTGGATAAAAGTAATCCTTTGTTAACACTAAAGTGCTTTGCTGATCACTATTCATTCTTGTGAGCAGTTGTTTTCCTAAATCTTACTTTAAAAATAAAAAAGACAAATAAAACATTTTTAATCACAATAAAAATGTTTTCAACAGAAAAGGAGTATTGTGCATAAATTAATTGGCTGCTTAAAGCAGTCAAGAAAATTTCTACAGACAGTAGTTTGTGTGGACACCTACATTCTGTGTTGAATCACAAGTTTCTAATAATAATGTAAATTTTTCTCTTATATTCTTGTCATTTTTCTCTTATATTCTTGTCATTTTAAATATTTTCCAGTTTCTTGCCAGAACTCCTATTCACTTATTGAAATAAAACTATCAGAGTAAACTGTTTTAATTACCATAACTGATTATTTCATAATAATAAAAACAAGTTGTTGAATACAATTATTAAAAATCTGCACAGCACTAATTTTTGATATAATTAAAGTTCCAACCATGAAAATTTCCTGAACCTTAGGGTCACAAGATTGTAATACTTTGACATTTTTTTTAATAATTCATTCCTCCTCTATCCTCCCTTTCCTAATGTTTTATAGAAAAAAAGAATATGAGTCTCTGCACCATGAAATGAAACACCATGTTGATTTAAAAATTGAATACGCAAATTTACTCAACAGTTGAACAATTTGTTTCACATTAAAAAATAAAGAATGTTGTCTTGTAACTGTTCCAGATTTCTCTTTCTTTTGATAACTGCCAGCGCTTGAGCTTGAGTGCCAGGTCTTACTAGAATTTGTAAAGCAGATTTTTCTAAAGGAAATGACAGTTTACCTGATTATTGTAGTGTAGAGCTGCCATATTTCAATTATGAATTCCTTTGTGATTAATTAATAGCTGAGGCTTATCCTAGAAGTCTTGGAAAAAAGTAATCCTCTGGCAGTTAATTTACTCTTCCTTCAGAGGAGGGGACTGCATATACAATTAAAGGCATTCCTTTATTTGATGCAAATTGCCATCTCTTGAAAGGGTATAGAATGAAAATACAACCATGTATCAGAAATAACTTTAATTTAAATTTGCTAAATGACCTCTGAAATCTAGATGAAAGATTTTCTGCTGAATGGGCTGATGCTCCCTGCTGCCCATATAATTTATGTGAGAAATTAGTGTGAATGGTTCACTTTTATGGAGCAGTGCTGCTTGTAGCAAGCCTGCAGAAACAATTTTCCCCCAAGCCTCCATCTGTTCTTCAAACTGGGGCATATGCCATCTCATCGAGCTTGAAAGTCAGCTGATTTATAACTCCCGAAAAGTGCATAGATTGAAAAGAAAGGTCGACTGCTGCTATGTGACAGTGATTTGTTAGGCACTCGGATAAAGACAATTCACATTACTGTGGACCCAAGGGGAAACAAGTGATGTTGTAAGCTTCAAAACTTGGTAGATTGACAACTGGGAGAAAAACAAATTGCTCCTCCTTTTAAAGTTAAACAGTCAGGACTGTTGGGGAAGTTTGGTAGATATGAGTAGAGTTTTGGGTCAGCATGGGGGATTTGTAGCTGAAATATTCCATTATCAATTTGTTTTAGGAAGAAGTAGAATGATGCCCACCTTGCACCCTACTGCACCCATCTATAAATGTTGTCATCTAGAAATGTCTGTGCTCATTACATTTTAATTTTTAAACTGTAACCAGAAACATCATTGTTAAGAATTCTTATTGCTACTTGTCAAAAATTCTGGTTAGGGCAGCGAATGGAGCTTTGATGAATTTTCTGAGGGTGAATCTGCTGGCCTCTTCCAATTAGTAATTTAATGAAGGACTCATTCTCTGTCCTTTCACTTATTATTTTCTTTTCCTTTTACAGAGGTACTACAAAGAACCTAAACTCTTTGACAGGTGACAAATGAAATCAAAGTAACTGTGTGACCATAAGAAAATCAATGTTTGTTTGATGTTTTCATTTATAGTGGAGAAAGTGTCTCTTCCGATTTGAGGCTTCTAGAGAGACAATGAGATCTTAGACCCCTTTAAATTGAATGGAGTTTCTTATTTCCTTGGAGGGAAGGAAGGAGAAAGAGAAGGAAAACTAAACAATTTCAAAAGGTATTCTACTCAACATTTATTAAGTGGTTATTAGTTGCAAGGCAAAGGTAACAACTGAAGACAACTTAAAAAAGCATTACAGGTTAAATGTTATCTTGAAAAGACTGACATGAAAAAGGTAACTGATAGGAAAATCAGTGGAGATTCATGGATGTGAAATTTAGATTCAGATCCAGAGTTTATTTTTAAAAAATCTTCTGACCATAAAATAACATTGAAAAAAATAAAGTCCAGTGCAAAGGAATGATCTCTTTTGAATCTCTTCTACAGAGTTTTTATAGTTGCTCATGTTTCTTTTAGCAATGTGGTTTAAATCAATGCTATAGGAAAGTTAAAAATTGGTAATACAATAAAGCTCATATGGTTTTCAATGAACACTACTCTACATTTCCCTGTCTTAACTGCCTTTCTTCCCTTATGTTAATAGATTTAGAAAAAACCCTGTTGTTTCTTTGAGTGTTTATATTTGACTTTAAGTAGCCACTGAATAATTGTTTGTAGAATTTTAGTAGTTTTTAGCTTTAAAGACTTTACTTACAAGGGCCTTGTGGTAACCTGTAGAATTTAAGTTGACACAAGGTAAGGGAAAATATTGATGAAACATCATTACTGATAGCTAATAAAATTAAAGCTGGAAAAAATCACATAACCATGATGACAAAGTCAACTATAAATTATATCATCTGATCTCATTGTTTCATTGTAATCATTTTACTCCTCTCTAAATGATTCTCTATCCCCATTCTCACAATGGCTCTTCCAAAACTACTTTTCTTCTCAAATTCTCGTATCATTCAGTGTGCTACCCAGTCAATTACTGGCTGACCTTGCCTCCTACTTTCCTGAGAAATTAGAGATCATTCACCTTGGCATATCTTTCCCCCTTCTCTACATCTTGAAACCCTGAATATCATACCCCACACTTCTGTTCTGCACTCCATGATGGTGGCCCCTTTTCTCACAAATACTAATGCATCTTCATGTATTTGTGTTCCCTTCACTTCTCATCTTTGTCTTATTGTTCCCACAATTATTTCCTTTGTCTATAATTTGTAATGAGATAATATTTATCAATTAAATTAATATTTAATACTTAGCATGGTTCCTGTGACATAGTGGGTACTATTCAATAAATGCTTGCTCACTTACAAATGTCTCCTTATCTACTAGTTTCTTCCCTGTTTCCTAGAAATAGACCTAATTTTCCTCCCCTTTATTAAAAAAAAAATCAGCAGTAGATTCTACCAGCCTCTTAAGCTTTTATCATTTATCTATCCTCCCTTTCTCAGACAAACTCCTAAAAAAGATGGTTTTCTGCCTCTATTTCCTTTCTCTTCACTCATTTTTAACCATTTACAATTTCTCTTTTTTCTTTTCTCTGTTGAACTCAATTTTTTTTTTTTTTTGCAATTCACCTTCTGACTTCATCAGTCAACTGAAACGCCCCCAAATTACTACCTGTGCAACATAGGACAAATCATTTAACATCTCAGGGTCTCAGTTTCTCCATCTGAAAATGAGCTGATTAAACTGTATCACCTTTCATGTCCCTGCCAGCTCGAAATCCATGAGCCTATGTCCTCATCACCTGAACTTTAGTTGCAGCTTCTCAATCCCCCTACCTCAAGACTTCCTATTCAATCTACCTTCCACATAGCAGTCAAAGTGATTTGCCTAAAGTGCAGATCAGAACATATCCTTCTCCACTCAATAAATTCCAGTGGCTCTTAGCTCTAGGATAAAATTTCAACTCATTAGTTTAGCATTTAAAGCTCTTCACTAACTAACCCCAAACTTCCTTTTCAGCCTTATTATACTTTACTCCTGTATGTGTATTTTATGACCTAGCCAAATTGGCTTTCTTGCTATACTTTGTACATTATACACTATCTCCTATCACTATACCTTTGTATAGGCATCCATGCTTGAAATGTACTCCCTCTTCACCTCTGCCTTTTAGAATATCTGGTTTCCTTTAAGATTCAGCTCAATCAAAACCTAGAGGACACCTTTCCTTGTTCCCTAGTTTCTTCTAGTGCATTTTCCTCACAAAGTAACTTTGCATTTATTTTGCATATACTCCTATATGTATATGTTGTCTCTCTTAATAGAATATAAGGTTCTTGAATGCATGGAATGCCTTACTTTCATCTTTATATCCCCAGTACCTAGGACAGTGACTTTGTACAGTGGGCAGCTAATAAATGCTTATGATTTGATCAGTCATTGTCCAAAGATTAGACAAAGGCAAATCTAATTAATGTTTGTAGATGTTCTAGAAATTGTACTGTTATTACCACCCTGCTCCCCCTTTTTATACTGTCTTAGTCACTTTGGAAACAAAAAAGAATTGTGTAGGAGCAAAGCCCATTTTGTCTGAAAACCGACGTTCTGAAAATTCTACTTTGTTGCTAATAAGCCTCTCATTAGAAAATTTTAACCAGCTATTCTAAGTTGTGACACAGTCAACAAAACATTGATACCTTTGATGTTTTCCATAATATCTGGTCGCTCTAACTCTATACCATATATGTGTATGTGTCTGCTTTCACACACACACACACACACACACACACTTATATATGGTTATGGTTTTGCTTAAAATTTTTTGACTGGAAGTGTTTTCTTCACATATACAAATGAACATATACAAATTTAGGCAAACCCATCTTAATAAGCCAGGGTTATGTTACTTTATTAGGATCGTTGTATAGAATCCCCCTCCTCTATAGAGTTTGAGTTAGCATTGCCCATGTAGAATCCCAAGGAGAAAGAAAAACAAATAAATATCTCTGTAAACCTTTGATTCATCCATTTAATGATCCAAAGTCATTCTCCAGGCACTTGCCTAGTAATCAACATGCATCTTATAAGTATTAATTGTGCCTTGCTATTTGTTTTCACCTCCTTAAACCAGTGAAGATATTTTCCCTTTCATTTCCTAATATTAACTTCACAAAACGTCCAGCCTGGCTCATAGCACCTGGTATCACAGAAAAATCCTTTATATGCCTCTTGTTCACTAACCTTCAGTAAATCAAGAAATATTCCACTCTCATACTCTCATCTCCCTCAACAAATTATTTTGTTCAAAGATCCCACTTTATACATCTGGAAGTAGGTAGCAGATGCTTTGCTTCACACCAATCACCACAGCAGAAACTCTGAAAAGGAAGTAGTACATTTAACATGTCAGAGGTGACACTCTTCCTATATACAAAGAAAAAGCTGGAACCCATTTTTGGAGCTGTAACACTTTAACAATCACGTTCTAGACATAGTAAGTTTTTAATAAATCGTTTAATGAGTATTCATTGCTGTTAGACTCCAGCTAAACTATATTATCCCAATAGCATTTACATATAAAAGTAGGACAACCAAAAGATAAAAAATGAAACATATTTACCAGTTTCTCTAGTCATCTATTCCCTTCCAAAGGCAGTTTTATTCCCACATTTAGACTCAACACCTCACTCTTCAATGTGTTATATGAGAGTGTGGAAATAATGCTCAGAAAATCAGATTTGGTAAGAGCAGCTTGACCAGATACCTACAGAGGAAATAAATCCTGGAGGGGATATAAATTTATAGACACCCTGGAATTAATTTTGAAAGTATCTCAAAGAGATCCCTAAATAATAAAAAAGATCTTATTTGGTATTATAAATCCTCAACAACAAAAAAAACAAACCAGAGAGTACACTAGCAACTATTCCCATATTTGCTTATTTATACATACCTATAAAATCTTTATGAGGCTGGTCTACTATGAATTAATGCAATTTAACAGTATCAATTTTTAAAATAATATGAGACCACATCTTCACAGTTACAAATTGAGTTAGAATGTAGAAAATAAAGGATTCTTCTGCTCTTGTTATTACTGATTAGAAAAACAAAACAAAACATTTAACTCAATAAAACAAAACATAGCCTTAAAGCAAGGGTTCTTAGCATGGGGTGTGTGAACTTGATATTTCAAAGATTTGATAATGAATCAGTCAATATGTGTTTGTTAATTACTTATTATGTACCAGACATGTGCTAAGCATTGGGAATACCATAAGAAAAAAGGCTAAAACTTGGTCTCTCAAAATAGCTCCCATGTTGGGGGAGACAAAATGAAAAATTCTAATGGTTAAAAAATAAAGTGTAGAGAGAAAGTAATCTCAGAAAGCATTAGCAGTTGGGAGGGGGCACAAAGAGACCAAGAAAAGCCTTCTATAGAAGGTGAGAACTGAACCAAGACTTGGAGGAAAACTAGAATATCAGCAGGTGGAAATGAAGAGGAAAAACATACTTTAAGCATGGAAAATAGCTAGTGATAAGGCATGGAATAAAAAGATCATTTTTCTGTGTGTGCAAGAAATAGTAAATAGGCAAATATCATTGAATGTTAAAGTATTTGGAGTCAAGTCATAAGCATTTAATAAGTGCCTGTTGTGTGCCAGGAACTAAGCTAAATTCTACAGGTAGTAAAGTGTCAGAAAAAGAATAGGAAGATTTCAGGTTGTAAAAGGATTTAAAAGTCAAATATTTTAAATTTAAAAAATTAATTTTAAATTATATTAAAATTAATTTCAAATTAAACTCAAATTAATTTTAAATCAAACTAAATCTAAATTTAAAATTAATATCAAATTTAAATTTAAAAATTAATTTTGAATTAAATTTAAATTTTTAAAATTTATTAAAAATTGATCCTTGAGGTATTATTACAGAGCCATTGGAATTCATTGCATCTGTGTGTGTAAGAAGGTTGGGGGAGTGACATGGTCAGACTTTCATTTTAGAAAGATTATTTTGACAGGTGAATGGAAGATGGATTGGAGTGTATAGAGGAGGCACAGAAACCAACCAGAAGGCTATTGCAGTAGTTCAGATCTCAAAAGATGAATGACTTGACCAGGATGATGACTTTGGAAGTGGAGAAAAAAGGATGTGTATAAGAGATCTTGTAAAGGTGAAAAATCGTAAGACTTAACAGTAGACTGAACAGGTGGAACAAATGCAGATAAGGAGTGGAGGATGACATAGAGGTTTTGAACCTCGGTGACTGAGAGAAAAGTAACCCTTTCAACAGTAACGGAGAAGCTTTTGAAAAGACTTGGAGGAAATATAATGAGTTCTGTTTTGGAAAGGTTGAGTTTGAGATGTCCAACAGGCATTTGGTGACTTGAGAATAGAGATCATGGGTTAGTGCAGGCTAAATAAATAGACCTGAGAATCACTCATGGGAACTGATAAGATCACCTAATGAGATTATATAGAGGCTGAAGAGAAAAGAGACCAGGGGAGAGTCATTTAGGATATGTGACCTAGAGGGAAATACAGCAAAGGAGGTTGAATGATCAGACAAAGAGGAGAACTAAGAGAAAACACTATCATGAAAACTGAGGAAAGAATGAAAACTGAGGAGAGAATATTCATAATAAGAGGATGATTAACAGTGTTAAAGATTAGGAAGAAGTCAAGAAATAAGACTGAGAAAACGCCACTAGCTTTGGCAATCAACTTTTGAATTGATAACTATATTTTATTATAATTTCCTTTGTAATCCTAGCTATATTTAAATGTAGAATGCAAATTTAAAACACTGTTAGGAGAAGGAGTCTATAAACTTTACTAGACTGCCACAGGGATCTCTCTATCCTGTCTCTGTCTGTCTGTCTGTCTGTCTCTCTGTCTCACACACACACACACACACACACACACATATATGATTAGGAGCCCCTGCATTAAAGGCTTATCTTCAGTGAGCTATCTCCCATGCATGCTGTCAGGCAGGAATCGCATAAGATGTCTTAACAGAGAAACCATCTTCTTAAATATTAAGTAAGATGTAAGATATCTGCAGATTGCTTGATAGTGAGGTTCTCCCACTGCCTTATGTATGTGTCTGTGTGTTTGCTGTTTTGCTCATTTGCATTATAACAGAATACTTTATAAAGATATCTGGCCTCATGAAGTAGGTCAATCTAGAAACACACATAGGAAAGCCAAGTGGATGAAGAATATACACTCTTCAGATGTTGATGTGCAGCTGAATAGGCAGCTTATTGAATTAGTTCATACACGCTGACACACACACACAGATATAGACAGATAGATAGATAGATAGATAGATAGATATAGATAGGCAGATAGAAAGATAGATGAATGAATTGAATAGGCGTTGCTGATACAAAATGATCTAGCTCAGAGTTAAATTACTGGAAGAAGGCAGGTTGTGTTTCAATTGGGAGGTAAATAGTGCTTCTAATGATCCATGCCTAGTACCTGTCATCAAGTTCATCTTTTTTTATAATCAGTAGTTTTCTACTAATGTCATATGACTACAAGTCATGGAACTCCATAATCTCTGAAGAGTTGGGTTTTCAGATGACCAGAAAGACAATGAAAGACACAATGTGGGTCTAAGCAGGGTCCATATATTTATAATAATTAATGTTTATTTAAGAAGTGATTTAGAAGATATCAAGAATATGTATGATTGGAAAAGGAGGTGACATTTAGAGACTGGGTAAGAGCAGAGAGTGTGAAAAGTTTTAAGTGGCCTTCATCATATATTAAAAGACCCAGGAGAAGGTCTCTTGTACATTCAGCAGATAGTCAATAGAAGATTTATGGAAGGATGTGGGAAAGAATTGGTAAGGCTGTTGAATTATGATTGGATTAAGATCTGCACTGATGAACAACATCTCTGCATTGATAAAACTATAGATTCATAAAAATATTGAACTAAGTCAAATATAGTAGTCAGAACTTCACTTATCACATACTCCAGCTATTATGTGCTACTTGGATTGTCCCATTTTCCCAAAGTGAATTATCATTTACATCCCTGTTCCCTTTGGAAACTTTACTAAACAGTAACTTGGGACACTCCTAAATTCACTTCATGTTAAAGACAAAACTTCCTTTAAATGTCAGTTGCCATAATTTGCATACCTTAATTTTAATATTAGAAACAAAATGATAAGCTTCTGAATCCTATTTCAGCTTAATTTTTTCTTTCTCTGATTTTTAGAAAGAATATAAACCTTAAAATATTTATGATTTAAATAGGAACACTTCTGTCAGAAGGGCATTGTAGAAATTCATTAATGTTTATGAAGGAATTTAGTTGATGAAAATGCTACACAGTAAGGAAGGATAACATTGATTATCATAATCAAATTTTTAAAAAGAAATCTCAAAAAGATCCATTGACTGGATCATAGGAGAAGAATGTTTTCAGTTCTATGTGTACTAATCCTTTGATACCCCCAAATTAGATACATTTGTTAACCCCAAAATATAAACTTTTATAAAAGAGAGATACCATTTAGATGTCATGTTGCAAAGTTGACCATTTGCATGAATCCTGTTTATTTTAGCATTGTAGCAATTTAAGAACTAAAGTTTCATCAAAAACTGTAAAACCCACTAGTCCAGTACCCCTCCTTTTACAAAAGAGAAAAATGAGACTTAGAGAAGTGACATAATTTGCCCAAGTTTATGTAGGTACTAAATGACGCAGCCCTCATTCTTACACTACAAATGTCAAACTTTAAGAAATGAAGTAGTAAAAGTTTCATGCCACTACTAATGTTGAATACATGCCCAAGTTGTTAAAATGGCCCAAAATTTAATATAATATTTAAGTCTAATATAATAATTTAATTTGATATTTAAGCCTGATAGCATAGTATATGTTTGAAGACAATGATACAGTATTTCTTCTGCTTGAATATCAGTAATAATGATGTTTGCTAAAATTCATATAGCATTTATTATGTGCTAGACCCTGTGCTGAGCATTTTTTACAAATATTATCTCATTTTATCCTTACAACATTCCTATGAGGTAGGTGCTGTTATTATCCTTATTTTCCATGAGAGACAACTGAAGCAAACAGAAGTTAAGTGACTTGCCCAGGTTCACGTAGTAAATTACTGAGGCTAGATTTGAACTCAGGTCTCTTCCAGGCCTAGGATTTTATCCACTTCATTCTTGAACATACCTTGCATCTTTATTTTTCTCTCCACACGTGCAGACCCAAACCTGGGTGAAGTCCTTATCGTCTCTTGTTGGAACTATTTTGGTATCCTACTTTTTGGTCTTCCTATCTCGTTTTTTCACACTCCAATCCATCTTCCACACAACTGCCAAATGAAATTTCCTGAAGTACAGTTTGGATTGTATGGCCCAACAAACTCCAGTGACTTGCTATTATTACCCCTAAAATAAAATAAAAATCCATTTTATTTTACATTTAAAGATATTTACTACCTGGCTCTACCTAATGTACCATTCTAGACTTATTTCATATTACTAACCCTATACACACTCTATGATGCAATTGGTCCTTTTCAGAAATGTAACATTTCATCTCTTAACATTTACACATGTGACAGTCCATTCATAACTCCCCTCCCCCATACCATTTCTTGGAATCCCTAGTTTCCTTATGCACTCAGCTTAAGTATCACCTTCTGCTTAACACTTTTCCTGTATCCCTTCAGTTTCTAGCATTTCTCCCTTGTATATACCTATACATATGTGTGTGTGTGTGTATATATATATGTGTGTGTGTGTGTGTGTGTATGTGTGTGTGTGTATTGTCTTCCTTGTTAGAATATAAGCTACTTAAGGACAGAGAAAATTTTTAATTTTTTATTTGTTAACTCCAATGCCTGGCATATTGGGCCATTAATAAATGCTTGTTGCTAGAACTGAATATAATAGATGTTCATTTTTTTCTTTGTTAATTAAGCAGCATTTATTCTTTTTCCCTGCCACTCAAGCAAATAAAAAAGTTAAAACCCCTTGAAACAAATATACTTTACGAGTCAAAGTAAATTTCTTCACTGGTCATGTGCAAAAAAAAGTATGTCTCATCCTATATTTTGAATCCATCACTTCTCTGTCAGGAGATGGGTAGCATGTTTCATTTTCAGTCTTCTGGATCTATAATTTGTCATTGCATCAGTTGGAATTCTTGGATCCTTTAGAGTTGTTTTTCTTTATAATATTGTTGTTGTATAAATTGTTCTTCTGGTTCTGGTCAATTCAATCTACATTAATTCACAGAGCTCTTCCCAGTTTTTTCTGATGGCTACCATTTCATCATTTTCTATGATGCAATAATATTCCATTGCATTCATATATCATAGTTTGTTTAGCCATTCCCCAGTTGGTGAGCACCCACTTAGTTTCAGAGGATTTTTTGGGCTACAGAAAGAGCTGTTGAAAATATTTCCTACATATGAGTCCCTTTTTTCTTTCTTTGATTCCTGTGGAGTATATGCCTAGTGGTTATACCACTGGGTCAAAAATAAAAATAATAATAGCTATCACTTACATAAGCCTTATTTTGTGCCAGGCATTGTGCCAACAATTACAGCTGTTCGCTCATTTGATTCTCACAATAACCCTAGGAGGTAGGTGCTATTATTATCCCCATTTTACAGATGTAAACACTGAGGCAGACAGAGGCTGTATGACTTGCCCACAGTTACACAACTAAAATAGCATCTGAAACTGGATTTAAACTCAGGTCTTTAACTCTAGGCCCAGGGCTCTCTCCTCTGAGTCACCAAGCTGCGCACATTTGTAACTTTAGGGCCATAATTCCAAATTGCTTCCCAGAATGGCTGCACCATTTCATAGCTCCACCAACAGTACACCAGTGTACCTGGTTTTCTGAAGCTCCACCAACATCTGCCACTGAGGCTGTTATGTGGTCCAGTAAAGCATCTGAGTCAGGGAGACCTGAGTTGGAATCATACCTCACACATTTACTGGTTGTGTTACCTTGAGCACATCATTTTGCCTCATCTGAAAAAAGGAAATAATAATAGTAACTACCTTACAGAGTTGTTGTGAGGCTCAAATAAAATTTTGTATATATATCATGTTTCTTTAAAGTCACTTATAAATGCTAGCTACTATTATTTTTTAGTTGACTTTATCCATCTTAAGGTGGATAAAGCGTTGCTTTAATTTATATTTCTCTAATTATAGAACAAATTTGGATTTCTTCTTTTGAAAAGTTACTATTTATATATCCTTTGACCATTTATCTCTTAGGAAATGGCTCTTATTCTTTTAAATTTGAGCCAGTTCCTTATTTATCTTGGATATGATATATTTATCAGAAGAACTTAATGCAAAGAATTTCCCCCAATGCCCTTCTAATTTTAACAGCATTGATTTTCTTTGAGCCAATCCTTTTTAAATTTTATGTAATCAAAATTGTCCAGTTTATCCTCTGTGATCCTATCTATTCCTTGTTTAGTCATGAACTCTTTCTCTATCCATAGATCTAAAGGATAATTTCTTTCAGTGAACTAATAATGTATTATGATGTTGTATGTCTAAATCATATATTTGTTTGGAGTTTATTTTACTATACCATGTGAAATGTTGGTGTATACCTAATTGCTTCTAGAATGCTCTCTAGTTTTCCCTACAATTGTCAGATTGTCAGATCTTACCCCAATAACTACAGTATGGATCTATGACGTACTATGCTCCTATATTCATTTGCTTCTCTATGTTTTGTACCCAATAAGCTCTACTGATTGACCTCTTTATTTTTAACCAGTATAATTGAAATTGCTATTTCATTCTCTTCTTCCTTTCTACCCCCACCTCAAGATTCTTTACCTTTATTTCTAGAGATTAATGTTATTATTTTTCTAGCTCTAAAAAATAATCCTTTTGGTAGTGTCGTTTTCCAAAAAATAAGAAAATGAATTTGGGTAATATTGTCAGTTTTATTGTATTGGTATGTCCTACCATTGAGTAATTAATATTTTCTCATTATTTGGATATTTCTAATAAAATAGAAGTTATGGATTTTCTTATTTCATAATGCCAACAAATATTTGTGAAGGATCATTTACATTGTAATAGATTCCATCTTAGTTTTAACCTATATATAGATGGTAAGGAATTATGAAAATCTTATAAAAGGAAATACAGTGTCTTTTGGATTGCTTTAGGGGAGCTATAAATTTATAAGGAAAATATTCACTTGTAGTAAGCTGTTTAGTGATAGAATAAAATAGAGACAAACCACAAAATTTTGAGGAATGTGTGTAAAACATAGGAACATAGTGATTATGAATATAATAAGTTGTAGACGGAATAAAAATTACAAGGAAATATATTTTTGTCATTTTAAAAAAGGGTTTTCTGTATGCCTTTTTGATTTTGTTGTAAAACTAGTAGCCACCATCAAAAGTTATCATCATAAAAGTTGAGTTTTGTGGGACTGGTTGGGTCCCTAGAACTTTGTGGCTATGTGAATGAAATTTGGCCAAAAAGCATCGGAGGCAGTAAGTTACTGTTGAACTTTGAAGGAAAGAGTGTCGAGCAAAGAAAAGCATTCCAGGAAGATAGATTACAAGTTAGAGAGGCTCAGAGAAATTTTCTTGTGAGAATTTCAAGACAAGGTTCTGAATGTTAAATGATAGGGATAAGGTCACTCAATAATTATCTTTTGTTAAATGGTAGATATTTTTCTATACTGGATTCAAAGGAAAAGAATTTTTAAAATGATAAAATGTAAAATATTAGAAAATGGATAATAGATAAAATAAGACATTCTAAATCTTAGAGAATATATACATCAATAATCTGATTATTCTCTAAAGACAATTATACATTACACGATATATAACATTTAAGTTTTTAAGAGAAAAAAATCAAGATCAATGGTCAAAGAAGGAGAAAGTCACTGTTTCCATGTCATTTGTAAATGTATGCACATATATATGTATATGCACATACACACATAGATATATGTTACCTTCTGTTTTCAACCTGTGTCTTTTTACTCCTCCAGAAAAACAGGTAAAAAAAAAAACTAAGAGGGCAATGAGTGCTTAGGAGAATGGAACAGTAAGATAGGAGGACTAAAGGGAGGAAATAGATAAACATCAGCAATTTCATCTTAATTCCTCAGTGTATGAAATTTAATATGCACAATCCAGTAAAAGCAGTCTGTTCAATTGTCCAATAATATTAGCACATTCTTATATCGTACTTTATAGTCTACAGTGCTTTACTGACTCATTATGTATTATTGATTCTGTCTTTGCTGATTCTCAGTATTCATATCCAAACAAAAGAGACCCAGGTGGAATGGTAGCCATGTTGGCTTGTATATACTTGTACATGTAAGTTTTTGTATGCAAGTATATGTGGAGAGGAACCTAGTTAATTTTTCTGAGATTAACAGTCTTCCACATTTTATTGGCTAAAATTGCCAATTTCACATATATGAAATATTTTATTATGATTTTGCTTTTAATAATTCCAGATTGAAAACCCAAATGTTAAATAAAACATATATAGGCAAAAGGAGAAATTTACTTTTTAAATCCTTTTTCCAGAGCTAAAGTTGTCAAATCAAAAGTGATTTGATTCACAAATTACCGCACTTAGTAGGTGCTCGATAAATGCAACTGATCCTTACTTACAATAACCTTGCATTCTAATGGAGGAGACAAGTAGAAACTAAAATGCATATAGCAAAACAAATGTAAAGGTAAGTCCAAATATATGCACAGTTGTTAAATAGAAGATAGTTTGAGAAGGAAGACATTAGCAGTTAGTGAGATCAGGAAAGATTTCATGAAGATGATGGTGCTGAAGCTTCATCTTATAGGAACAGAGGGACTTTATAAGATGGAGCTAAGGAGGCAAAGTGCATTACACTTATAAGACACTAGTTCTGGAATTAGAAGACCCAGGTGTAAATTACAAATCTGCCAATTATTACCTGTACAACCAACTCACTTCCTCTCCCTAGGCTTCGTTTGTAAAATGAAAGGGTTTAACTGCATTGTGCTTTCTTGCTCCAAATACTATGAAGAAACTTCATAGTTTCTATAAGTTTAGATCACTGACATTTTCAGTAATAGTATCTAAATTGCCATTTGATTTGATATGAACAGGCAGTTTTCCAGTGAAGAAATCAAAATAATTTATAGTCATATGAAAAAATGCTATAGATCATTATTGATTAGAGAAATGCAAATTGAAACAGCCTTTAGATATCATTTTATACCTATCAGATTGGCTAAAATGTAGAAGGAAAAAGTGACAAATATTATTGGGGATGTGGAAAATTGGGACTTTAATTCATTGTTGGTGGATCTGTGAGCTGATCCAACCATTTTGGAGAGGGATGTAGAATTATGCCCATAGAGTTATTAAGTTGCCTTTGCCTTTTAACCCAAAAATGTCACTATTAAATCTGTTTCCCAAGATGATCAGGGAAAATGGAAAGGAAACTACATGTTTTAAAATATTTATAACAACTTTCTTTGTGGTGCAAAAAACTGGAAATTGTAGGGATGCCTGTCAACTGGAGAGCTGTTAAACAAATTATAGTATATATATATATATATATGTTCATGATGGAATATTACTTTGCTATAAGAAATGATGACTTAATGATTTTGGAAAAGCATGGAGAGACTTTCATCAGATAATGAAGAGGCAAAGGAGCAGAGCCAAGAGAGCATTGTACAGAGTAATAGCAATATTGTTATAAGAACTTGAACAACCAAGTTATTCTGACTATTATAAATACCCAAATTAACCTTAAAACTCCTATGAAGGAAGATGCTGTATGAATCCAGAACAAGAACTGCATTACACACACACACACATATATATGTATATGTATATACATAAATGTATTGTGTGTATATATGTACATGTATATGTATATACATATATGTATATATGTGTATATATATATGCACATACAGATTTATGTCTAATGGCAGCCATTTCAAAGTTTAGGGTAGAGAAAAGAGGAAAGAAAGAAAAAAGTATCATATGATATTGTGTTGTATATTTGAAAGGAATAGTAAGTTGTACATAATGCATCTGCAATTTTAGGTACAATCCTTTATTTTTCTAATCCATTTTGCTATGGAAATGATTGTTTTATTTCTTAAGTTCAGAATTAAATAAGTAAATTATAAAAAAGAAAAAAATGAAATCATTATTCCAAAGATACTAAGCTATTTGCATATGCCTATGAAGAAAAATAATACATAAAATGACTGTGAGGTAGCTATTCAGGGGCAGACTAGAGTCTGACTTGGATTAAGGGTAGAATTATTTTATGTTTATCTCCATGTACCAGTGCACCCAAAAGTCAGCTTGACACATAGTAAGTCCTTCATAAATGTGTCTTCCTTAATGATCGTTGATTGATTGGAGTGACCCTGAGTTTTGCTAGCTAAGGTCTCTCATACTCTCAATCTTCCCCACTGTAGTCTTACATTTATATTTTTTTACTGACTTTTCCCTTGCTGCCTATGTACATTCCCATGTCTCCTCCATCTTAAAAACAAACAAAAAACCCTTTCACTTGACCCTCAAAATAAATATGTTCTATATGTATCCTCCCTTTCACAACTAAAATTATAAGAAAAAATCATTGGCATGCTTTGACTACTTTTTTCCTTTCTTCTCCCTTCTCAGGGTGAGGGTGGTGGTTTGTTTTCTGACTTCATTACTTAATTAAACCTGCTTTCTCTAAAATGAATGATGATATTTTAATTTCCCAAATTCAACAGCCTTTCTCAGTCTTCATCCTTCTTGACCTTTCTCTAGTATTTGACACTAGCGATCATCTCCTCCTCTACAATAGGCTTTTTCTAGAGTTTTCATGGCATTTTTCTCTCTTGGCAACCTTCTGCCTATACTCTCACACATTTCCTTTGCTGCATTATCAACCATTCTCTCCATCCTCCAAATAACCATAGGTATCCGTGCTTCTACCTTTGTGTCTTTTCATTTTATGCTTCACATTTGCTCACGATGAGAAACCATCATGGATTCAATTAGCTCTCTGAATAATGCTTCCAGATCTAGATACCTTACTCTAGTCTTCCTCTAGAAATCATCAACAACTACAATTTGGACATGGCCAAATGTTTGTGTCTCTAGAAGATTTGATTTGTAATAAAATTTAAAAAGAGTAATCAGAAGAATAGCACGGAAGTTTCACAACTATTATCTCTTCTGAGATCATAGGATCATGGATTTTGAACTGGAAAGGCCCTTAGAAGGGCCTACTTCAAAATTCTCATATTATAATGAGGAAATAGGTGCATAGATATCTGAGGTCACAGAGATAAGTAGGAGAGGTAGGATCTGAATAATACTCTAAATGTGATGATGATGATGATGAAAGCATTTGTGTAGCACTATAAAGTTTCCAAAGAGCTTTGTAAATATCACAATTCTCGTAACAATGAAGGAAAGAGTTGATATGGTTAATATTCCCATTTTACAGATGAAGAAACTAAGGTAAAAAGTAGTTAAGCTGAGGGTCACATAGCTAGTAAGTATCTAGAACTGAACTTTAAATCAGGGTTTCCTGACTCCAGCCTTAGGACTTTATCCACTGTACCCCCTGGCTGCCTCACCTCTCTTTACCCTCCACTTTTGATACTGATTTTAATTTGAGGTCTTAGATTTTTGTTTATAGAAACTAAATGATTGGGTCATTTGAAATCAGCCAGTTAATTTGATTTGGAATTCATGTGATGGAAAAAGGATGCTTTAGAGACACATTTTCTTGGAGAAGAAATATCCTACATAGTTTTCTGGATAGTTTGAACATAATTAAACATTATCTGACAAAATTAGTTTTAGCTTTTTCCTGATTAAATAAGTTACACACAAACTTTATTTATAAAATAAAATGTATATATCTACTATATACATATATATATCTACATAATAGCTACAAAAATAAAATGTATATCTACATAATATCTAAAAATGTATATCTCCAAAAGGGCAAAGGGTTGATTTGAGTTAGAAGATAGTCTTTGTGTCTATAAATCAGTCGTTTTCCAAGTAGAATTTCAGAGTTAAAAGGAATCTTAGAAGTCACTATAGGGTGTCTGATGCATCAGTAGCCTTGAACAGCATCCCTCAATAGTGAACTTTAAGTCTCTAAAATCTTCAGTGAGTGAGAACTCACCCCTTCACAAGTTAAGCTAATTTCACTTTGGGATAGTTTTAACGGGAAGTTTTAATAGTTATTGAGATGTAAGGAAATTTTAGCCTTTGGTCCTAGTTATCCCTTCTGAAGCTACGAAGACTAATTCTAATCCCTTTAACACATGATAATCCTTAACATATTGAAAGACAGTTGCCGTGTCTTCCACAAATCTCTAATTCAGGGTAAACATCCCTAGTTCCTTTAGTGGATCTTGATACAAGATGGTTTTAAAAGTTCTTTCATAATTTTACTTACCTTCCTGTCATTGTCCCTTTTTAAATGTGTCCAGAACTGAACATAATGTTCCAGAGAGAGTTTGATAGTACAGAATAAAATGATATTATAACCTCCCTTGATCTGTGTGGTCTTTTGAGGTTTTTGGAAGGGGTAATGGAGGTAGCTCTAATGTCAGCTGCATTAATACAGCTCAGGATCAAATTTGATTTTTCTTTTTTTTAATATTCAAGTGACATGTATGTTTTTGAAATCACCTAAAAAGAATAGCAGAATTATCCTTTTAAAGTTGGAAGGGACTTTAGAAGAGATCTGGTTCAACCCTCTCATTTTGCATATGAGGAAACTGAGGCCCTGAGAGCTTAAATGACTTGCCCAAGATTTGACAATGAATGTTAATACAAGATGTTTACCTTCCTTTGTATACGCTCTAGCCTGTTACTGTCCCTTTTTAAATGTGTCAAGAACTGAATACAAAACTCCAATTACTGTGACCTATTATCACTCAATTCACAATTTTTAGGTAACTCTCTATAAAACTACTAATTATAGAGGTGTAAATTTAAATTGGTAAATATAGCTTTATCATTAAAAAATTGCCTATGCCAATGAAATTTTTTTCCCTATTCAAGTAATAGAAGAAACTTTAAGGGACAAGACAGAGATGCTTGCTTACGTAGATACAAAAAAATCTTGTAGGACAAAAATAATGTAATTAAAAGAAAAAAGATCAAGAAATGATTGGGCAAAACATTTGTGGAAAATTCATTAGCTAACACATTGACATCTGAAATAATGAGGAGCTGTTAAAAATCACAAAATCTCTAATTCTATAATGGATAAAAGGTCAAAAAAATACAAATAGGTAATTTTCCAAAGAGGAAAGCATGTTAATAATCACTTTAGATACTAAATCACACTAATAGTCAAAGATATGCCAATTAAAATAACTTTCTAGTTTTACCTGAAAACTATTACATTATAAAAAAAATTTAAATTATAAAAAAATTTAAAAAGCAAAAACTCAAAAAATAATGATGAGTATAGTGGAAATATTCCAGGAGGGGATGTGTTACCCCTCTCCCACAAAGTTCTAGGGATAGCTTGAGGAAGATGAAAAATGCCTTCTTTAAAGCTATTGACTGATCCCTACTGTCTGTGTTCTTCTACCTTCTCCATTTAGGTGCTAGTAATCAGCACTGCGGTTCCATTTAGCTACTTTGCATTGTTCAGCCTTTGCAGAGAGATATTTACCTCAAAGGTGGAGTAAAAACAGATACATACATTACCCTCCATTTGGGGTAGAAGGTTGTGTGAGCTCTCTCTCCCTCTCCTTCCCTCCCTTCCCCCGCCCCCCCTCTGTCTCTCTCTGTCTGTCTGTCTCTCCCCCCACCTCCATCCCTCTCTCCCTCTCTCTTCTGTTCCACCTTGTTTTCTGAACAGAACTGGGCTCGTTGTTAGTATGGTTCCTACAGAACACTTGTTCCCACCAGGTTCATGTCTGATTGTTGTTTCATGGCCAAGTGAGTCCTTGTCATCGATTCTGAAGGCCGCTCTGGAAGATTATTTCTTGTTTCTTGAGGAATTGATGTTGACCTGACTGTAAAACCTGGACATTGGAAACTGGGTGCTAGAACACCTGGATGCTCCCTCTCTTGACCCAAAAGTTTGGGGTTTACAATTCCTTTACCTATGCCTACAACAAATGCAGAGTCCAAGGATCAAGGCTAGTTTTATGGGGCTACATTTTGTCCTGAGTGGAGAAAGCCCAAAGCTTATAACGTTGTTGTAAACCTTGTGAGACAATCAGAGAAACAATGGTATAAGGAGCTTACAGCATTTTCTCTCATTAGATGCCATTTTCTTCTATATATTTCTGTTAGAAATCTTTACTACTTATACCAGAAGTCACCACAACTTGTCCTCTAGCCTCTCTATGTGGGAAGACCATCAGAGGCTCTCCTTACGTTTGTAGAGAAATGTTACCTCTTTCATTACTGATGAGCTGTAAAGTTGAACCTTTTTGGAAAATAGTATGGCAGTAATCAATAATCATTGCCTCCCCAAATTACACTGG